>OX365950.1:15716719-17077135 GCA_947247005.1 Spisula solida | reverse complement strand
TAGCAGTTGTATTGATTCAGTGATTATCTCCAAGATATGTATTACCAAATGTGCTTTGATTCATAAAAAGACTCAATATATTCTGGATTGATAGTAACCATGCTAACAGTAGGCATAAGGGTAGTATTTAACAAGAAAATAAACATTACCATGCTGCGCAAAACAACCCAGCAAAGGGCCATCACTCATGCATACTTAAAACCAAAACATATTGTTAAACTAGTTCAGCAGCCAATGCCAAACACTATGTGCAGTCCACATACATGACTTAGTACTATTAGGCAAAGGGGTTTGGACTGGTTTGGAGTAGCTGATCTATGACAGACCAGTTAGAGTAGCTGATCTATGACAGACCAGTTGGAGTAGCTGATCTATGACAATCATGTAGTACAGCAACAACAGCAAACTGGACACAAGAAAGGGATATAAATGACGGAGGAAGCTGAAATTATCAGTGGTGTTAAAACACCATTACAGCTTAAAAGCCTATAATTTACTCGCTTGAACACAGCAAATACTATAAATTGGGAAACCAGTAAAAGAGAACTTGATGTAAGCTTGTATTAATGTTAACAAATATAGAAACAGAACAGATGCTTTTATGACTATTATATACCTCCAGAAACCACTTGACAGAATCGAAGCCATATGCTGATGGTATAGCTGTAATACAATCTGAATTGGGATAAGTAATTAATATGTGGGAGGTCACTTGTTTTATAACAAAAACAATTCAATAAATGGAGTTCATAATGGAAAGAAAACAATAATTCTGGGAAAAACAAACAGTAGGGAAGCAACACTTTGTACTTAGCAAAGCCTGGAGTCCCTACAGACAGCTGGGGGAACATTATAAGAGGACACAGATGGAATTTAATAAGAGCTCTTCAATAGGAAACACTAAAATCCTGGGACAACAAGACAAGGATTTTAGCAGGGAGCTAAATGTAATATAATATGGCATATTTGTTATCCTATTACTCATGTAAACAAAGGTTCGTGTCTGGATGGACGCTCATGAACTTGTGTTACCTTCGGGAGGACTCGGTTTCACCATTAGCGCTATTTGTTCCTCCATAGTTGAAGAGCTCTAGAGAGCAGACAATCTGAAAGTCTGTCAATAATAAGGAGAAAATGACATGGCTATGTTTGGTAAATCCATTTCTGGACAGTGCACATTCTGTACTCCATCGGAGAGAGTGACCCAATGACAACAATAGCTCTCAGAAAATATGACATTGTTGTAGGGTCTCTCAACAATCCAAACACCAGCCATGACAGCAACAATAGCCGCTATCCTATAACAGTTATACTCTGTGCGTGTCATTCTCAATGTGTAGTGCTAAGAAAGTAGTTCTTTATTGGCCACAAACATTTTCTTATTTTGGATATAAGGTCATTATATGAATAATTGAAACATCACTTGAGAATACTGGTGTTGCTTTGTATAGGATCTTTGTGCTGTAGGTAGTACTACATGCAGTGCCTCACAAAATGCTACCTTAAGTCTACCAATAAATGATATATACAGAAAATATAACCCACCTGTGGATTATACTTCAGTCAACAAATCATTACAGGTGCTCAATTAGTAAATTAAACCAATATAAAAAGTAAAACAAACTATTTAATACACCAAAGGGGTGATCTCCTTTTGATAGCTATGAACAAATCTAACATTTACAACAAGTTCATTTTGCTACCAACTTCAGATAGGGCTTCATTGAAACACTTCTTTACATTACAGCAACTTGCTCTTCTGGTCCAAGATTTATAAGGTCAAGTATGTTTATCATGAACAAATTGGACATCATTATAGGAATCTCACCAAGTGTTTGGATTTTGCTTTACTGTTCATTAATTAAGGGTAAATATTTAATTCTGCCCTGTAATCATGCATGCGGTCAGGCACATTCTGAATAAACATGTAAAAGAAACAGCTAACCAGTTTCAGGGTTAATTGCAATTCAAGATACTTGAACAAGATGTTGAACTTCTGTCCGCCAGTCTGTAATCAGTATGTGTGTCATTATATAGTATTTGTTTATAACACTGAAGAGTACTCCATACAACTATAATACTCATCATTCTGGCCAACAACCAGTAAAATATGAAATATCCATATATGGTTTCTACATTGACAAAGAATTGCCTTTGTTTGATTTATAGTTAGACATATCAGAGAGAAATGGTCAATAATGTGGAACATTGTTCTGACTGGTTAATCAAATAATGGTTCATTGCTATATGCTATACTGTATGACTATACATATTTTACAACACATCATGGGAATATGTTGGTCAGTTCATCTTTGATATAGCTGCCCTAATGTTCATGGAGCCTTTTTGGTCATTGGCATATATATGGCCTGCACCAATGACTGTGAGCAGCTAATTTTCAAACCCAAATTATTTAAGATCATATTTTTTCATAAAGATTTTATAGTACATTTCTGAAATCCTTTTGGTTTGATAAATATGTTGTGAAAACAATGACGGACAACAGGAAAGAGGAATATCAATTCGATCCAGAGCGTGTGCTCCGATATGAGCAAGAATTTATTGTTGAGTTTGTGACAAACAGAAACGTAGACAGACCATAATGCAGATAAGTAGCAGACAATGGTAATGGAATATCATATATATACATTAATTTAATGCATAATAATCCAATACTAACAGCATATGGTAATATATAAGTATAAACTCTTGAATCATAAATGACAAAGCGTATGCTTAATAATTGTAGTGAAGTCAGCCATAAAGCAACTAGTACAAAAAATCTTGATATTTATTCTAACACCAATCAAGAAAATTCCGATTGCTCAATAATTGCTATGTAATGACTGAAGCGAATGGATTTGTCTACTGAGTGAGAAATGTATTAAACCAACACTTGATTGTAAAAGGTGAAGAAATCCCCAAACCACTCATCGAGAATATATTCATTAATATCTAATGACTTAATCCACACGTTTCCTGACCATCAATATTATACTTTGTATCAGAATCAATATTCTACCATTTGCTGGTATGGAACAACTTGTACATGTTACAATAGACACCGAGTTCATCACCAGTCTAGTCGAGGAATTGTATTTGATTTCACAGTTCCGAGGAAGAAAACCAAACTGCAATATTGTAACTGATTTAACAGTACGAGAAAGAAAACCGAGCTGCAATCCCTGCTCTCCAGTGCTGAGGAACAAAATGGGTGACCCCTAACACAAACCCTGCTGGTCATAGGACTTTATTTGGGATTTTCCAATGTAACCGGATACTAGTTTTATTCCGTGTAAATAATTCATGAGATTTGAGAGTTTACATGTCAGATGTATTGTTCATGAAACAAACGGAGGAGTTAATGGCTGTATCAGGTATCCAATTGTTTCAAGTCATCAATGAACTATTTCCACCAAAGTTCAGTAATCCAAGTGCTATGTCAATGATCACAGATATAAAAGAAAATTTGCACAATTCATTTAACAAGTTTCCTCGCTATGCAAATTTGTGTTGGATCTGATTTCTAAAAGCATGTTCGGTATCAAACAAATAAGGCAAATAGTAACATAATTTAAATAGCAATAAATGTTTATCAGTTGCTACGGTAACGACATGCAGCAAAAGTGTTATATTTCATTTTAAATTTTTTGAACACTGAACGAACAATGAGTCACACTTGATGTACAGACATTCTTCTGGTGATACAACTATCATACATGTACAAGGCATGAAATTCCCTAGGGGACTCAGTGCTTGCTTCACTTAGGGACTAGCAATTCTTGAAATAAATTGTCAAAACCCCGCAATAAATTCAGATAGACGGCCAGTGACAACATGTCAACTGCTTTTAATGGTTAACTTTGATGCGTTGCCGTAAGGTTACACCTAGCAACATACATGACGTGCAATTTCTAAGTTATCAAGAGCTAATAATGACACAATTGTCCCTAATTTGAGTCCCTGATGATAGTTTTCTGGGCCCCTAATCATCGCTTCAGGCACAAAAACAAAGAAAACATCTCGAACTCATCAAAAGCAATTTTTTTCAATTTTCAATTAAGAAAATGAAATTGCGCATGCATGTGCTCATTTGAAGAAATTAGAACAAAAAGGGACCATAGCCTCGACCCCTTTATTTAATTTTGAACATTTTAAATTAGGCACAGATCATGAGAAAGTGGAAGGACGTCATTTAAACAAGTTGATACCAATTTAAGTGTTAAGTAATTCTGAAGGCAGTAAATAAAGAAGAAATTTGTTCCCAACCCAAAAAGGAGACAAAAACGAAACCTAATGATTAATTTATCAAATAATATCATTTTTTCATCAATGAAAATAAGATGAAGAGTGAAGCATAATCAAATAAACATATCCCTCAATCTTCTGTGTTCAAATATTTGCCATAAAAGGATTGCACTTGCTACGTTTTAATCAAGTCTGCAAGATTTTTATGTTACTGATTTTCTAATCAATTTGATGCCAAAGTAATACTTGTTTGAGGAACGAAATTCAATAAAACAGTTCTAGAACTGTAAGTAATTTATTGAATGATGTCAAACTGCAACTAGAATATCAAATTCCCTGATGGAAATCTTTAAATACATTAATTTTGCTCAACAGTTTACTGATACAAATACCAAATATTATCACTAGAGTCACAGACAAGTCAGGTTCTAAGACATTTAGTCTTTGTACAACGACAAAGCAGTATTGAAATCAAACTTAGAAAAGGTTTGTTTTAAAGATAGATAAAATATTTTGAAATAATGTGTATCAATTTTACCATCAGGCAGACAGTCTCTGAATATTGCACTTAGACCACTCGAATATTGCACAATACCACTCTGAATATTGTGCTAGACCACTCTGAATATTATGCTAGACCACTCTGAATATTGTGCTAGACCACTCTGAATATTGCACTAGGCCACTCTGAATATTGCACGAGACCACTCTGAATATTGTGCTAGACCACTCTGAATATTGTGCTAGACCACTCTGAATATTGTGCTAGACCACTCTGAATATTGTGCTAGACCACTCTGAATATTATGCTAGACCACTCTGAATATTGTGCTAGACCACTCTGAATATTGTGCTAGACCACTCTGAATATTGTGCTAGACCACTCGAGACCACTCTGAATATTGTGCTAGACCACTCTGAATATTGTGCTAGACCACTCTGAATATTGTGCTAGACCACTCTGAATATTGCACTAGACCACTCGAGACCACTCTGAATATTGTGCTAGACCACTCTGAATACTCTGAATATTGCACAAGACCACTCTGAATATTGTGCTAGACCACTCTGAATATTGTGCTCAACCACTCTGAATATTGTGCTAGACCACTCTGAATATTGCACTAGACCACTCTGAATATTGTGCTAGACCACTCTGAATATTTGCACCAAAGAAACCTCGAGCCAATTCGTCTGTTTATGACAAATTTCATATGTAAACTAAACTTATGACAACTTTCATGTTGAGAACTAAACTTCCTAAATCCAATAGTATGTATCAACACTCCCAAGCTTCAGTTATTTGTTATATCTGTATGATTGTAATCCATATTTCAACCAACGAAGTCTGACTTAAATATTCTGAAAAGTTATTCTATCACATTGATTCAAGCATATTAAATTGATCAGGTGGAATAATAAGCATGGGTATATAACAATAATAATCAACAGGTCAAAGTCAATTAATATAGTTTTGATACCTATCCAATTAAGTTGTATTTTTTATATATTCATGAGATAAGTGGTTCTCATTTACATACATGTGACAGTATTAGACTCCTTCAGAAACTATAATTCATCGCAGTCTTAGTTTACAGTACTAAACTCTCATGTTAAACTGTGTGGTTAGGGAGCCGGAGACAATACAGGTCTTAGAAATATTTGAACAAGTGTGGCGTTTATAGTGAAGTTAAAATGTGATTCCTGCACCAACTGACCTAACTCAAAGCAGCATGCAGAACCTTACCAAACAAAAAAAGCTAATTGCACTTTTTCGGGGTTAAATTCTATCTGTGTCATAGAAAAATAATTAAAAAACTTCTACATGAAGCCTCAATTGCACACCCGCAGACGTTCAGTTTTATTTTCACAAATTGTCAATTCTAAGCACAAAACCAGGGAGATTTTTAAAAAAAATCCAGCATTTTTCCCTGATTGCTTCATTTTTCAAATTACCTTATTTCGGTGCATTATATTTTACGTCATGCAGCAACAACACAATTTCCAGGATATGCAAAAAATTACGTAATGCACTTAACAATAACAAAAATCTCAGCGGGTCCTTCAAGCATTAGACATTTATACGAACCTTTGCTATTAATGCTACAGTCTAACAAGACATTTCTTTCCTGTACTTGGCGACTTTTCTCTAAATTACTTAGAAAAGCTACAGTTTGTTGCTCAATGAAAACATATCAACGGTTTTAAATATAAAGCTTTAAATTAACTTAGTTCATACACTGACACAGCCATTATACTATATTATATACTGATGCATTATACTATATTAATATAATACGTACATATGTTTTATACTACCGGTATATGTGGGCGCAGTCAGTTCTCTACAGGTGCATGCAGAATGCCAAAGGTTCAAGACATACCATACCTGGAGTAGGTTGCACACTATGTATATTAGCCATAAAGCCACTGATTTTTTTACTATATTCCAAGAACCAGGGGTATGAAGCAAAACGGATTCAGTTAACTCCCTTTCTTTTTTAACTGTAAGCCGTAGCATTTTTGCAGTTTGCTAGGTATACAGAAATATCAATGCAAACTGAATTACTAGTCTATAAACCATAATGATATCTATAGTCATTGGACATGTATATACGACTGGTCAACAGACTATTTTATTATCAGAATATGATTCAAAACTTAAAAACTTTGCACACAAAAATACACAAATTGAACAACAAGTACATGTGAATCCACAATGCTAACTTCATAGTACCTAGCATCAGTTTTCTGTCCTGTATACAATAACTCCTACACTCTCTGTCCAACAAGAAAAGTACATAGCTCCAAGTGGAATTCCAATACATGCCCTTCGGAGTAGTCTCCCTTGACAGTCTGTGACTATGGGAGAAAACATGAGAGAACTTGATAATCAGTATTAGAGGAGGAATACAGACAGGCAGTATTCTATGCCAGGAATTTTAATACACAAATAACATCAAAGAATTTCTGTTTATATTTCGTAATAAAATTTAAAGAATTGAGTGTATAAGTAACATTCATACCGACACATCAAGATAAATCACAACAAAAAGCAATTATAGCAAAGCCTCAGTGCAAACAAACGCAGAAATCTGACGGGAGAAATCTATGATTAAGACCTTAAGGTTATTCATTGATAAAACATTATCAACTTTATATGAATCAAGTATTTGGTTACATATGATCAAGCTGCGTTTACAGCTCATCTTATAAACATTAGTTCAGGAATATTCCCAGAAGCAAAAAGGTCTTCTGCCTCCTAAATTGATGTTAATTTCCCAAAAGTCACACTGAAATGAAATCTGATAAACATACCATAATTCCTGTACATGTGGAGAAGTTGCGGATTCCTTTTGGAAGGGTAAGCTAATATTTCCGGTAGGAATACAGTCCAGGAAAACTAAGCTCTCAGAGCGATTTTAGGGTCTGACAAAAAAGTAATATTTTTTAATAATTTATGACTTTTTGCCAGATCCTAAATTTGCATCTAGAGTTTGTGGGTGAACAGGCCGAAATATTATTGAGGAACAGTGTTAAAACCTAAATAAACAAAGTCCATGTAAGTATACAAAACAAGGCTGTAAATTGTGTTTGCCAAGTAGATGAAACAGAGGAGAGAAATAAATGAGGGGATATTTATATAGATAATACAAGACATTACAATAGATAACAGCAAAGAAATAAGTATGTTGATGTGAATTTAAGGGAACAAGATGGGAAAGTGTGGGGCAATTATTTACAGTTGTATAACCATGGCTACACTGATATCATTATCACAGAAATATGCCTTCATCTCACCCTCATCTCATTATGGGACACCTTAAGTCTCATGTCAATGAAGGGCAATGACACCTTGTATTAATCAACATTTTTTTAGAGTCATGGATCCATGTAGATCGAAAACGCCCTGACTGCACTTTTTGCTAATGACATAGCGGACACCCAAAGGTTACGACTCAGAGGTCAGATTCTATCTATAACGATGCCAATTTCATTTCCAAATTTGACTCTGTACGTTCCTGATTATCAAGAAGCACTTCAAAATAATAGCGCAGTTCATATTTAAAGTAGGAGGAAAACTATTGCATTGAAATTTGCAACACTAAAGTCTTGTTTACCATCTATACCAGAGCCTGTAAAGCAAGACCAAGAACTCTGATCTGCATTTGGTGAGAATTGTTGCTCATTTTTGGACGTAATAAAAATAAAATGCATTGGTTAAGTTTTATGTTTAGGAGCACAAAGTCACTGAGAGATATGATAACAATT
This sequence comes from Spisula solida, assembly GCA_947247005.1. Classification (NCBI taxonomy): domain Eukaryota; kingdom Metazoa; phylum Mollusca; class Bivalvia; order Venerida; family Mactridae; genus Spisula; species Spisula solida. Next base: position 17,068,615 of record OX365950.1, on the reverse strand, counting down.
TTAATAAAGAGAAATGTCAGTTTGTAATCCTTAAACCATGAATATTTGATTCACAAACACTTGTGTCCTACAAAAGATGAAAGTTTTTGGCTTAAAGAGGATCAAAGCTGTACAAACACAGAGAGTAAAGGTAAATTGTCATTGTTAACTTTTCAATGTACTGTCAACAATATACAAACATCATGGCCACACATAGGCACTGTACTCTGAAAATTTTCATAAGTATCACCAATGACAGAATGACTCCCACAGATGCATAGTTAAGATTTAGGGGCTAAATATCTCAAAACTTTGTGCCAAGTAGAATTGTTGGCCATAGTGGCCTAATAGGGGTCAACCAGCTCGAAGAGCATCAATTTGTTATAGTTATGATCTCAAACTTTCATTGAATTCCAACCAGAAATATTGCAGACACAAATTTGTGACAAACTAATGTTCAGATGGAAAGACAGTGGCGGCTATTATGCTCCCCATTGGAACGAACATTTACTGAAATTATAACAAACTTAATCCCTGATAATTTTGACTACTCACGTTGCCTCGCAGACAAACATATGCCACTAACATGTCATTGAAGTCAATGGGTCGGCTGGTTAAGTTGAGTGCTGCCTTACCTGTCTGACTTAATATAATCTTTTCGAATCCCAACCAAATGGTAATAGTTCATATATGACTTTTAACTATCATCAAGTTGTGTGAATTAATTTTAGTTAATTTTAATACATGATTGACACATCATATGCAGCCTGACTTTTGTAAAAAAAGTTTATTATACGGTATTAATGTAACATTTTCATCAGTTAATTAAGTCTCACTGTAGCAGCAGTCTAGACAAATGTATCTAAAACATCAGATCTAGATTCATATCACTAAGACCATAAATATATAAAAACCATGATAAAACATCAACAAAAACAAATGATCAAAGCAGGTTTTATTGTTAGGCAAATCATCCTGCAGGCTCATTTACATTTACAACAAAACTCACTTAGGTAACACAAATAGGACTGTGTCGTAAATTAAGTATGAATATTACTGGTATGTAAAAGAATTTAAATTACCTATACCCATTTTTATCAATTACATTCCTTACCACCGTATGTTTTAAGTTTTGTGCTATGGCATTTCAATGGGGTATACGTATATGTCTTCAATTTGATAATTAAAGATGTGTTGTCGATTCCTCTAAAATTTAATTTTTTCGACCTGTAGAAAGAGTTATATTTTTGCAAGTATATGCATGCTTTTCATGGGTAGTAATATACCTCTTGTATTAATAATGTTTGTGATTATTTAATATAAAATTTGAACTCTTTTTTGCATCAATGATCTTCATTTATGAAATGTTTTTGAAAATGTTGGTCATCATATCATTTTGTTTATACAAACTTAATAAGACTTTTTACAATAAAGAGAAAATAACACATGGGGTCACAACAATATTGTGACAAATTCTTTATATTGGCGTCAGTTACACCCGCAGTGATAATTTTATTCTGCACTTTGTCACGGTATTTACATTCCTGGTGTAATTTTTCCTCAATATGATAAATTGATTTTAGTTTAAATCTGTATTTTTACATCAAGCGCGAGACGATATTTTACGCCTTTATCTATAAACCTGATCAAAGACAGGTTTCCAGGTTTAGAACAGTTATGATTAGTGATCATTCCTGCAAAATGCTCAAGAATGGTCCTAGAACAGTCTCACTGGGGCAGGTATCATTGCAAAATATGGACATATTTGAAGATTATGAGATGCAAACATTGCTCAATGTGAGCCTTGCTCTCCGAATAGTGACATTTGATGAGACTGACAGAAGCAGTCCTAGTCTCTCTTTTAAATTAGAATAAAGATCAACCAAGATTGGAAAGTGTAAATTTAGATACATTGATATGGAACAGACTGATCCGTGAAAAGTGACCTAGACCACCTATATATGGTCACTTTTCACGGACCTGTGATATGGAACACATACATAGATGTACAATACTTATAATAAACGTTTGATTAATCAGAAGTTTTCCTTATTATTTATAAATGACATAAATATGGAGCTGATAAAAAAGTTTTAACTGCAGGCCAACTGACAACTGGTATACTGAATATAATCAGAATATCATAATTGACAATAATTGCTATTCAAAATTACAATCTCACACAATAGGAAGATTCAAAGTCAAAATGTATTTATTGTCGGATTCAGTTATAACAAATTAAACATAATAGAGCTTTGTATAGCTTTTGACCGACAAATATTCAGCTAGCAATTTAGATAATATACAAATAGAAATTAGAAAATCTCAATCATTCTTCAATTAACTAGATTGAAACAGAATTGGTTAAATTGGTATATTTCAACCTAAATGATTCTGAAATGTATGTTCAATTTGTTTCTCTTGTCAGTTTTATAGCTTTACAATAATGTGTAATTGCTACTTGGACCACAATTTCACTACCACAGGGCTTTATAAGTAATTTATACGACTTAAATTGTCAAATACTGATGACCACATTGTAATAAAATTAGATTTACTTTAAATTAAATCATTCAGTCAAAATGACCCTACAGTAAATAAGTCAGCTGTTTGGAACAGTATGAACAACAAAGGTATCAAGCATAAATATTGGCTTTAATTAAACAAGATTGGTTTAATAAGAACAGACTCTTCAATAAAGTAGATTTAACTTAACTTCGACGCAGTCATAAATAAAAGCTTTAAGCTTGTCTGGGACAAAAATAGAATTAACGCTACAGAAAAATCCCTAATTCATTACCGATTGAAGGACTGTTCTGGAATTCTGATAATTAAAACAGCAACCTGTTCCTAATATAGCCTGCTTTATTTTTTTCCCAATTATTAGTAAGGACATGGACAACTTAAATCTGCTGAAGTACGATTGGTTTTATTTTTTTATTGGGTTTTATTCAATAATTGTTTTATGTCAATAATACCAATTGTCCCAAACAGTTTTCCTGATATTATATTATGCATCAGCAATCCAGTTGTTAACAAAACAAGGAAGTGATTGGAGGACAAGACCTGATAGTCACAGATGAACATAATATGCCTAACCTGAGGAAACTGGACCCAGATCTGTCAAGTGACAGCTTTTATATTGTCCAGTCTTTAACCTGTACAAATTACCATTTTTACACAGTAGTTGCACACTATAGATTATTCTTACACAACCAGCAGTTTCACCTATATACACAGAAGAAATCTAAGTGTGCATAAATTACTGTTAAAACACAGCTATAAGAAATAACTTAATAGCGTTCCGAGAAAGAAAATAGAGTAATGAATATGTACCTGTGCTTATCTATAATAAAGTATGGTAACTTGTTCGAATGCATACAATTTAATTAGTATGCATCCAAACTTGTGACTGTGCTTTATTCTATGATAAAACACAGGTACATATTCATTATTTCTTAAGTAGTCCTCACCTGTCTGAAGATGATTTACACACAGTGAAGTCATGTGCAACACCTACCTGGACTAAATAATTTGCATATATCAATAAACACTCACAATTACCTCCCTTGTCTATTTGGTAGCACCTAGGTGGGATGGTTTTGTTGAGTGGTCTACAATCACCATCTCCGAATTTCAAATTGTTGACATATGATATTATATGTATCCCTTAGCCTACCGTCTTGCAAATGTTTCTGAGGGGATTGCATTGTGTCATCGTTGTCATAAAATAATACAAATTATGTATTAAACATAATTATATTTATTTTGCAACGATAATTGGATTTTGGGGTCGAAAATGTTCGGGTACGAAACTATTGAGTACGAATAATTTGGGGTACGAATTAGACGAAAAAGGCAAAGGTATTCCGATGCAACTTCCTTCAGCTTCTGCCATCGGAAAAGAGCAGCCGATTTGATATTTATTTACCCACCCTCCCATACCCAAGTGGAGGTGATAAGTTTTGTTAACCTCTAATGCTGAAAAAGGTTCCCTGAATGAGTTATCCAGCGCTTATGGGCATTTTCACTGATAATGGTTATTAACATGCTTTTTACATTTCAGTTTATACTGCATATAGGAGTGTCACTGGTAATTATGCTCACATCCAACAGTTTGATGGGTAGGAAGACTGGTCTCGGGGGACATATACCTCACTTGCGATCAACATCTCACCAGGGACCTGCCATTTCCAATTTCTAGAACTTTGCTCTTGATAGCTACATCATGTCTACATATAACATTTACGCAGTACAGACTATGAATGTGCGATGATAGAGATTTATTCATTATACATGTACGCAATCAAGGCCTTCGTCCCAGATCACAAAACTGTGTCCACATGCTACATTTATACAGTAATAATTAGGTCTATGGAGGTGCGATGTAGGGGAACTATTCATTACAGTGATCAAAGCTCCACTTTACAGAATTTTACTCGGATCGCAAAACTTTGTCCCGTGTTACATTTAATAAAAAGAGAGGACATACTACGAAGGAGATTCATATATCAGTGATCCAAACAGTCGCCTTCTGGAAGTTCACTCTAGATAGCAAACATTCTACATGTTTCATTGATTCGAAAGGAGAATGTGCAATGAAGGACTTACTCATTCAAAGTGAAATTTCCTTCCCAACCTTGTTACATTTATTTGTGATGAAACAGCATGTATATTCCACCAGATGTGATGGAGAGTAATATGTCGAGCACACATTGACTGATAATCTACAACAAACTCGTTGATTTGACCAATAGTGTTTAAAATTATTATCCCCTAACTTTGACATTATTCCAGATATCATATGAAAGGATCAAATCAGTGATGCTATATATACAAGATACAAACCTCCCCGAAAACTTTCAGTATTTATACTGTGCATTCCTATTATATGTCTATACAAAGGCAGCATAGTAGTTCATACCTTACATCTTAATTTGTATTATTGAGGTTGTTTTTATTGATAGTTTAATGGAATATTGTGATATGTTAGGTTTAAGTTTTTTACATTTGTACTGACACATTGTAATGTAATGTTGAAGGAATATTATGATGTTAAATCATTATCCTTTCGGCTGCGATAGAGTGGAAACAGTTTCCAGAGTTTTATCTTATAAAAGTTTATCTCTGGTTTTCACCTGGTCCATTCTATCGCATGATCATGCCGTATTGAATGAGGACATGGCTTTAATGAAGAAATTTTAATGTTGCAATGCGGAAAATTCTAGGCGGCAGTATTCCAGCAGTAATTAAAGAATAAATTCATAAAAGTCGGGGCTATGGCAACACCTACCTGGACTAAATAATTTGCATATATCAATAAACACTCACAATTACCTCCCTTGTCTATTTGGTAGCACCTAGGTGGGATGGTTTTGTTGAGTGGTCTACAATCACCATCTCCGAATTTCAAATTGTTGACATATGAGATTTGGGTTAAGCCCTTACAGCCTTTGGCTAGGTTTACCTGCACATCACATAAATTGCTGTGTAACAGTAGCTCTTTGGTGCGCTTTGAGATGGTGATATGAATAAAAAGAACGGTTCCTGTGTCGCTACTTTAATGAAAACAGAGCTCTGTAAATTTAAGGGACGCATAATGGCCGAATGGCCGCGCTATAATTGTCCCAGGGACGCGGATTGGCCAATTGGCCGCGCTATAATATTGTCCCACACGCTGATATGCTAGAAATGCTGTGGCTGACTGGCAGGCCACATGCGATATGTTAGAAATGGCCCGCCGGCTGGCGGGCCATGCGCGCTATCTTAGAAACGGCGATACTAACAGGAACACGTTATACAATTAATGCATAGGGGTTTAAGGCCAACTGGAATCTGTTGCTTGGAATTTTTCCCTCCCTCCAAAGGCAACACCTGGAGGGAGAATAAGCATTGCGATCAATTACTTCCACAAACTTTTAAGTACTATGATAAATTGTTACTTTACAAATTAAGATTGTTTGCCATGTGTTGTGATTTGCATAGAAGCTAATAACATCGAGTTTAACTTACTATAGCATTTGTTATTATGGAATCCAGCTTACACAAGCTTAGTAATGGGGTTATTATATGTATCCCTTAGCCTACCGTCTTGCAAATGTTTCAGAGGGGATTGCATTGTGTCATCGTTGTCATAAAATAATAAAGTATGGTAACTTGTTCGAATGCATACAATTTAATTAGTATGCATCCAAGCTTGTGACTGTGCTTTATTCTATGATAAAACACAGGTACATATTCATTATTTCTTAAGTAGTCCTCACCTGTCTGAAGATGATTTACACACAGTGAAGTCATGTGTTGTTTTTGACAGGTAAAAAAAACTCTACAATAGCACTCTACCATCTGAGTTTGCAATGGGGCATGTTCAGCTTCCATATTGAAACAAGACTGCGTTCAATAAACGCTTATGCCCCCTGTGGAAGCCTATTCCATAAATAAGTCTAAGTCCAAAATTAGGTCCAGGTGAAGGTCAAAATGGGGTTAGGTGATACTGGCGTGTGGAGAGTGTTCATACACAACATCCATGCAAGTATGAAAGCTTTGTAGCAAGCCATATTAATGCTAGAAGAAACGGTCAATTTGGGTTAACCAGGACGGTCGGACGGACGAACGGACGGACAGGTGAATCACTATATGCCTCCCCATCTATCGATAGGGGGGCATAAAAACTCATTTTGAAAGTGGATTAACTGCATGTGCACAATTAAAATTCTTAAGTGCATATGCACCTCTTTTTGTAAATAAAAGACTGCATTTAATTTATGATACATTAAACCAACATCTTGATCTCACAAAAACTGAAGTCACAACAATTAAGACACATTTTAAATTAAGATAATGAAGGGCAACGCTATCTGACATTAACACACATATTCCATACATATATATTGCACTTTCATTATATGTGGATTTTTGTGTCAATTAAAGAGCATAAAGTGTACAAATTACATAAAGGATTGTAAACAACAATACATGTAATCCTTCTCTATAATTTTATAACAGATCCCAACAATCTGTAAACTGATTTCAAACTTTCATAAATATTAGTTTTAAGGCTGAACTATTTCTCCCAGCAATAAAAGATATATTAGACTCATTAATAATGTTACTTGGCATAAACAATATTACCAATAAAATGGCTGCAATTTCAATCAATATTTTCATTTAGATCTTATCAACTTCTTTAAATTATGTTATTTTTAATTTTTTTAATTCATTCAGCAATATGTTTCTGAAGACATGATAAATATGTTTTTAGCATCAAAATATGATAAAATAATAGGAATTTACCTTCAATCAAGTTTAAAATCCTTCTTCTTAAAATCTCAAAACAATTCCACTTTACATGAATCACAAATCACTGGTCTGTATATTAACTCTGAAATTGAAAACCAAATCCTATAAAATATATAAAGCTGTGAGCTTCTACACACCATTCTGTTAAACTAAATGCATTTTATATTTATCCCAGAAATCTAAGTTTTCACAACACTTAATTCACACAATTTCAGGAAAATATAGTACATGACAGAATGCAATTAAAAGCACATTTAAACAACCTGTTCGGTCTCAAATTTTCACAATAGTTATAACACTATCCTTTATGAAGTTATTAAGCCACACTGATAGGAAATTCAATGCCTACAATTTTGAAAATTATCTGTCTAAATAGCAGTTAAAGTCAATATTTATCCATTTAAAATACTTCACCGAACATTTTTATAAAATTTCACTCGCAAATTTATAGCGAGCCTACCTGTAGGTCAAGCATAAAGTAAGAGGGTTGATATTGAAGTGGGGTATGATAATGGCCAGTTTGTTTTAACCAAGTGCTTATTAACTCCACAAGTGGTCTAACAAGCCTTTGGACGGTCAGATACTTGCAACAATTGACTTGTGAAAAGTCCTTGTATTTTTAGGGGTGAAAGCATCATTGTTACATATCTTCAACTAACATTGTGAAAGTTGTCCAAGGTCATGATATCAACTTTAACTTGTGTTCTCCAATGCTGCATGAAATATAATGAAAATGGTGCAAAAGGGTAACAACAAATCGGACAGGGAAGGCAGCACTCAACAGAAACACACTGACATTGCGAAAACTGTCCAAGGTCATGATATCGTGTTCTCCAACGCTGCATGAAACATGCAGTATGATGAATATGGTGCAAAAGGGTAACAACAAATCAGACAGGGAAGGCAGCACTCAACAGAAACAGCAGAGCATCATTTGCACAATACAGAACAACACAAAAGAAAACATCACATGTAACAAGTATAAACCTGAACATCTACAAAAACGCTGCAACAACCAACTTCGACAGCGTGCAACAGCATGTTGTTATTCTTGCATTTTAAAAGCCTGATTTTATAAAACCTTTTCATAACTTACAGTTTCAAACAGAAACAATAAGGTTCATATGGCAACATTCGGTACACAAATTCTTTACTGCAATATTGTATCCCATTTGATACAAATTTGCAAAAACAAGTCAGTTTGCTCAATGATTAAAATAACAGATTTACAAACAATAAGATACCATGAACTCAAAGACCTAAATATATTTAGATCTTTGCATGAACAACAACTGATCAACAACTGCAATCTTCCACAATATCATATAATAAAGCATTTTTTTAATATTTACTGTTGCTTCAAAATGGCATCTTGAATATTAAGCCATTGATATATACTATAATTTGCCGCTTTGTCACAATAAGGTTGTATCTCACTCATTTAAGGTTGTATCTCTCTATATTAAATAGTGAGATACAACCTTGTTAAATTATGCACGAAGAGACGAATTATCGTCAGTTTGGATTGATTGTCTTTGGTCAAAAGATGCATGAAAGAACTAAAGTCTTGCTTTTAGGGTTCAGACATACAGTCTCTACATTGAATTTGCAGTTTACTTCTCTATTAAGTAAGCTGCCCGGGTGGGCAACAGATTACACTATTTGTCAAATTAATAGAGTAATAAATATGAATTGACTGCTTGAATATCTGGCAATCAAACACAACTATATTACATTTTTGAATATCAAAGTTTTTAAACATATTTAATTCAATAAGTCTGTTCAATGCAAATATTTTGTACAAACAAATAAGAACAAACAGATATAAACCTTCAAAACCTTGTTTAAGTTTATATGTCAATATGAAATGAATATATAAGATATTTTGGTCTGAGACAGTTACAATGTCAGAACAGCGGCCATGTGCTTGATTTGTTACCCGGGGATCCAGTTTTGATTCCCTATTGCAGCAGGTCATATCCTTCCAGGCAAATTTGTTGAAGTCAAAGTCGATTTTTCTCCACATGCGGTCTTTGTGGAAGGGTAAGTCATAACTGGTTAGGACACAGTCCAGGAATACTGGTTATGTGAATGGGCCACTGCATTATATAACTGAAAATTAGTGAGAAACGTCATTAAACCTAAATAAACCATAAAATGTCATTATCCTGGGATGCAACTTACAGTTAACAAGGGTATGATACAGTAAAATTTCAATGAATAAGACCACAATTATCAGAAAAACATTTAGTCTTTTTACGTACATTTTCCGTTGTTTCATATCATGGTAATCAAGTAAGATCCCCTTGTAAATCTGAGGACTTTTCTTATTGGGTATAAATTAATAATATAACTCAAGTATACTTAAACGCAGCAAGCAATTTAAGTTATGTAGAAAATTGATAGTGCTGTTAAATGCATAATTCCGAATTTATGATTCACAGTTTTTCAAGTATCACAATGTGATATAATATGGCGCATATTAAATGCGATATTCAATATCATACATCAAATTGCCATTGTCATTAATTTCTATAAACTTTGTATGGCAAAATTTTTCTCATTTCCAAGGAAGGTGTTTTATTACTATCTTTAAAGAAATTAATAGATATACAAGCATTGCATTGAAAGTGTTGTTCTTTCAAGGGAAATATTATGATCAGTATTATTATAATGGAGTAATATATGAATCAATGTAATGACGCCGTGCATTATTTATACCTTGGTCACACAGCAGTCTGAGGGGATTGCCATCTGATCATTGGACGATGTACTTGGTATAATCAGGCCGGAGGCCGGATGCATATCGGCTAGTGATCAGCTAGCCGCCGGAATATTTTTGCATCTCTTTTAAAATATGTAATGCATTGCTACTCATCGGCCTTGATATTGCATACATAGACATCGTCCAGCGTCCAGGTGATATGTGACTCAGGTAAATTCGAGAAGGAAAGTGTCTTATAGAAGAAATTTAGAACAAGAAATACATTAAATGGAAAGTATTAATTTAAATGAAATGATTATCATATTATTGTTATGTTATGATATTATAATCATGTAAGCCAGGCAATAACAAAACATGACAAAATGTTAATGTCAAATCCCATTTATGCAGATTAAACCCTTTTTTCTGAATTGATCACATTTTACATTTCATTAATTAAAGGGACAGATGTGTATGATTAATTTGTCAGTGCCTCGTTTATTGACATTTAAGTCACAAAAAAATGTAAGAGCAAAAACTTCAAATTTCAAGCAAAAATAAATCATTTTTTCAGGATTGTGCAGACAGACCAATGGAAACAATGGCTACGACTGATACAGCCATCTTGATCCAGCATTAATTTACTACCAAAATATTATCCAATTTATTTTAACAGAGGAACAAACTGGGCCAAGGATATGTAGCAACTAGGAGATAGTGAACATGTAATGTAGGAGCTCAGATAACATTGATAAATTATTGTAAAGTAATTTTTTACAACACACAAAAGATGCATTTGTTCTGAAAGCTACACGATCATGAAACCTGTTGACCCGAACATGACATTACTCTTAAGTAGTCCCTAATCTGCCCCCAACGTAGAAATCCCTATTGTTATGAACGCATCAAATTTGTCAAGGGTGAAGAACGCAAAGTTCATCATGATAACTTGAAAAGAATGCACAACTATTTGTTTTGGGTTTAAATTTCTCATTTTCTTTGAGTTTATTGAAATTTGTTCACTCCCTTGCAACTTCCTGTCTACCCTATACAAACAGTTGTGGTATAAAGCATGAAAGTTTATGACCATATCAAGTTCTAATAGAAGCTAAAGTAGAACAGGATTAACAGATGATATCTGACACTCCAAAACCAAAACAATAAAATTCCAAAGCAAAAAGTATACATTGAACAAAAAAATGATATCATGACAATAAGTTAATTGGCCCTATAAAAAGCAAGCGGGTCATTAGATGGGCCTAAATCGCTCATCGACTCAGTGACAGTACCATTGCCCTTTGACCCGCTAGCAAGGACGTAATAAATGTTTAATAAAGGTTTAATAGACCTCATAATTTTATACAAGAATTCAACATTTTCAAAGTTTTCACTTTTAAAATCCTCTTTTGCTCTAGTGACGGGAACCATATAGTTATGTAACTTTTAAACAGGACCACCCAAAGATCATTCTTGTGAAGTTTGGTCAAAATCCATTCACCGAATTTGTTAAATTCCACTTTGTGAACATCTGTGTTAATATGGCATTTACTTTTTCAGGTAAGTAGTTCAACAGAAACAAACGATGGTCGTGCTTCGGGCAATATATGGAAATGAACATAATAATGGACCAAGACGTGTGTTCGTTTAGAGTTGATCAAGTGCACAACTGACACAAGTGAGATTTCATGGTTGATAAAAAATATTTACACCATATTTAATTGACCAGGTTTAAATATGATAACATCTCTTGTCATACATAATTATACAAATATTACAAACTGTATGAAGATGGCATATACCTTGTTTGTTCAAAAGGAGAGAAAAGAAGCACCATGTTATTTTATGTAACAGCTTGATGAACAATAATTGGACTATGGGAGCCAGAAAAACATGAAACCGGTAAAAAGGATATTTTATGACACAAAAGATATTAAATTGTACAAAAGAAACGTACTGTTATGATAGAATTACGTTGGAGCATATGGCACTAGTGATGTATCGTATCCACATAGATTGCTAGCTCGGTCACTGGAGAATAAATGATGAAATAATGCTAGGTCAGGTAACAGACATTTTCTTGATTAATTAAAGTAAATAAAATCAAGTGTGTGAAATGTAGTCTGATGGGGATACAGGGAGGCTGTGATATGATAGGGTGACTGTATGAGCTATAGACTGAACATGTCACCCAATTGATCAATGAAGTTTCTGATATAATAGATGTACAGATAGGGTTTGATCAATATAAGGTGATACCTCTTCTATTACTATCTTCAGTAACCTTGTCTGCTGGCAACATTGGAAAGAAGATAAAGTCGTGTTCAGCGTCACCAGGAAACCATTACATGCTTCTGTCTAGTCTGTGCCAGGGGTTAGATAGATGCCTCAGCTAGGTGAGCTTAGTAGGTAAAGCTGTACCATGCTACACAATGTAGTGTACATGGGGGGTGGGGATCATTGGTTCAAGTAGCACATTCAGCACACTCTTTTAGTGGAATAGTCCTTTATGTACTTTACTGAACTGACCAAAGATTTGTTTAAAATTTCGATCAAAAAGATGAATGACGGCACCCTGCAGTTATGGGTTAAAAAGTTTTACATGATTGTATATTTTAAAATAAAATTCAAAACATAAGTATACAGCAGCAGCATTGCCCTCATGACTTTTTCCTGGAATTGATAATCAACAAGTAAAAAGCATGGTCTTCTGTAAGCTTTCTCCACATGCGGAGGACATGACCATGATGTACATCACAAAGATCATTAACAGACCAACTGTGAATCAAACTTATATCTTACAGGTGATATTCAAGGGTTTTTCTAGCAATGTTCAGTTGCAACAGTTTTGAACTTTTGATATTACTTGTTAACTCTTACAGATCACAGTAGATAAATGAATTGTACATAATATTTATATGTATAAACTCGTTTATGGGGCGCTCACACTGAGACCCGCTTCTACTACGATCTTTATTTGGGACCAATTGTGAAACAGTTGTGGTCAATCGGGAGAGGATCTTTGTGGACATGGGATGATGGGAGAGTCGTGGTGGAATCGGGTAGGTCGGGAAGCTCCCTGACCTTACTACGCTTAAATTTGAACGTGCAATTTATCTTATTAAATTATAAACTTAACAGATATTGTATATATGAGTATATGTACTAATTTTCACTGCCGTTTTAATCGATTAAGATGATTTAAACAATAAAAATGTTTTGTTTTGATATTGCAATGTTTTTATACAGTGACAGACCAGAATAAACATACAATACAACATTGTTTAAGATGTTTGCATATTTCCCAATCCTGAGGTCACAAATAGATTAATGATAATCCAATCTGTTGACGTAAGGATGAAGTAAGAAGCGTGTACCAGATTATGATCTTCACTTTAGAGATGATCTTGTCTCCCATGATGAAACGGTAATACATTAAGTTTACAATCAAAACAAAGAACATTTCATAAGTAACATTATCGATTAAAAATGCCTATGAATATATTCTCCTGTCAGGGTAAGAATTCAGTGACGCAGTGGTCGGGTCCACTTTTACGGTGTAAAACCAATTAAAAAGGCTTAAACAGACAGCTATAATTTCAATGCTAAACTAACGAACTATATTCGCACTACCCATTCAGACAATGGTTGTAGTCTTCTGTGTACACATAAACGGCTACGTCACTGTCACCAGATCCTAACTAATATTTTATCTGTCTTTTGGTATCATGATTTATGTGCCTTGTTCTAATAAGTAATTCAGTAAATAAAGCAGACTCACATCAGAGTTAAACCCATTACTCTATAGAGACATATTTGAAGCATCTACCCTTTGTATCTCCAGTTTTGGTAAATAAACGTCACAAAGACAAACCACTGTTTAATTTATGTAATTTTAATTAAAAGAAAATTACACAAACATGCTATATGATCACAAACTACCTCTCGGATGAGAGTATAAGATGAGATTGACGTCACCAGACTATAGTAAAGTCGGTTTGACTGGTGACTACTAACCAACACATTTGGACGCATTTCAAGAATCACCATGCAGTTCGATGCATAACAGGTTTCAAACACTAATTATATGTCCATGATAATCAATTGTGTAATCATAAATAATGTAGTATGTAGGTAAATAAGTTAGATGTATGTTGGTTAAGTAAACTAGAGCTTTCCCCATTCAGCAGCCCCCCCAAACCTGCAAAGGACCATAATCCGGGCCAAAATGGTCACAGCCAAGGACTTTTAAAAAAACTGACAGACAAGGCAGACTGAATCCAACATATGTACTCCCTTAGATTTACAAAGTGTGTATATTATTACAACAAATTTTTATCATTATACTTATATTTTATATATTACAGTGTAGCAATACCACATGGTTTTTTACTACAGTTCCAAGTAGAAATTTGTAAACATTGGAACACAAATGTAGCCATAAGTATTTTATTTCTTCATCGATTTCTATGAAATCTACGCCACGCTAAGGAGAACATTATTTGCTTTCCATGAAATATAAAATCTTTTTCAGCGGATGTGCTGTTTAGTCCATTACCCTGTGAAACCGTGGAAGGAGTAGGTTTCACAGGGTAATGGAAAAATCAGTAAAGCTGCTGAAAAAGATCTTATATTTCATGGAAAGCAAATAATTTTCCCCTTAGCGTGGCGTATTTTTCATAGAAATCGATTAAGAAATAAAATACTTATGGCTATTTTATTTTCCAATGTTTACAGATTTCTTCTTGTAACTGTAGTCAAAAGTCATGTGGTATTGCTACACTGTATTATATTTACCATTAAGGTGGATGGTAAACTATCATAATATTATTATAAATAGCGAAAATATGAAGGAAAAAAAATAAAATGAAAACGCATTTAATGATACACTTGAATCGGGGCTATAAACAAACATATGAATTATCCTGAATATGGTTAAGATATAGTTCAAACTAATATTTATAGAGCATGGACAATTAACTCACAGACATTAAAGAATTCTTTGATGACTAAATTTCAACTATTAAAGACTTGAAAAAACCTAGTGTGGTTGTTTAATTGGATAATAAAAGTAAATCTAGCAGGTACCCCTATCATTAAATTTTAATCAAAAAGTTAAGAACATCTTTATCACATTTAATGATATTATGAAATGACTGAACCAAGCTATAAGATACTGAGTCATGCTATAGCAATGTCACTGATAACTCTATCACCTAGCTATCTCTTCAGATTTGCACACAAAAAATGAGTTGTGCTAATAATGTTACAAAAGTTGATATAATCCCCAGGAATGTGGAACTTTGATTCCTTTCATATCAACAATGATTTTTGTGTTACATAAGATGAGTATATCTCGTTTATTAAAACTCGGCACATTTTGTCATGTTTTTAAAACAACAAGACTTGGCAGTGACAAGTTATGGATATAGCATGATATGTTTTGTAAAATAATGCCAAAACATTAAACCATTGAGTAGGTGTTATTTCCAGTCATAATACTTCAAAACTAGATAGTTCTAGAGTGCATTTCTAAATGTCAGAATATGAATTTGGGACTATATATTAAAGTGTGCATTTTTGGCAATTATGATCTAGATATTATTGACTTTCTCCACCTTTTTAATGGAACTTCTACCTCCGACCTAATCAAGTTTTACAGCACTTAATATGTGGGCCACATTTTTGACAATGTTGGCATGTTGTAGTCCGACAGGTGTTGAGCATGTAAGCACCTGTTCCTGAGGGGTAGGGGGAGGGGGGTATGTAAACCATTAAGCCATTGGATTCTCTACCTTCTTCCGGTAGTCAACAATAATACATATAGCTCTTTGGAGGTAACTCTAGACTTATCAATAAATAAACATGCATAATAAAAACACATCACACTCAACTGACCGCTTGTTGTCATTGAGTATATCATTTAAAGTAAACATGCACAAGATTGAGCAAAAATGAAAATAAAAAAATGCATTTAATTTTCTTTCTTTTATATTTGTAAACAAAGGCTAGCGTTTTCATTGGCAGACTACAATATGGTATATTCCCTTAACATTGTTCCCGCCAATTTGTCAAAATTAAACAGAAAATGTTAGGTAATTTTGATAATGTTCATATTGCATGTTCTGGAGAAGATAAAATTATATATACCAACCACCATTGATTTCATAATTATCGTAACATGAAATACAGCCATGAATTATTACATTATTTACGTCTTCAATAAGGCAATATAATTTCTAAAATGATTTAATCTTCTAATGGCACGGAAAGAATTTTTGGTTTAAATGTTATTCAAAAATAGACTTGACTGGTAACACAAATTTCATGACCGATTTTATATATTTATAAACTAAATGACTCGTCCTTGAAAGTACAAGTACATAAATTTTTCCTCCTTACATACTTTTTAATAAAGTTAGAAAATAAAATACAAATTCACACAAAGTATTGAACGTGCCATCATCAACACAGCATGGTGAAAATCCAATATGGCTGATAAAACTATTATATTTCACTTAAAAACCCATCATCAATTTCCTGACAAAACTATCACATCTAGGGGTAACGATTATTAATTTCAGATAACACCAACACCACACCATCCAATTAGCATCAAGGTAAATAAATCATTCATTTTTTAAAAGTATAGACCAATATAATATCAGTAATATCTAATAGGGTACAATATATAATTTATTTATTGACAGTATGATCCATATACCCAGTAAAAATGTTGTTAATTATACTTAATTGACTTCTTATCTAAAAAGTTACCATTCTAATCAAAAATTGATTTACTGGAAGATATCACCATTATCAGAAAATGTAAATATTTTACTTTTTAATGAAAACTTTAAGAAATAAATTGTTGGAAATGAAATAAATCATTTGTCATTTTTGTCTACTTTTTGAAGAATTAGTTACTTTTATTACTGAAAGTTCAAAATACTGTACAAGACAATAACAATTGGACTGGGAAGGCAGCAGTCATCTAGAGCATGAAAGTTTTTTGGTGAAAATGTATAAAACTTCCGCAATAACATTTTTATAAATAACCAAAAGTTGAATTATTATGTCAAGTCTAGAATTAATGGCAATATGTTGTGAGGGGTAAACATTAGCCACCACTCTGTATAAATCACTAGCTTTATTTATAATACTTTAGGTAATTATGTGTCATAAATTTGTAAATATTTAATCGAAGTATTGTGTAAATTTTAACCCTTACCTCATCCCATATCTTCCGAAAGTCTTGACATTTTGAGATAAAAGCCCAAGTTTAAACAACCATTAAAATTATATCAATGGCACTACATTTAGACAAGGGGACAATCCCCTAAAGTTTGTAACATATTATTGTGAACTTAAATCACCTAGCTTTAATTACTCACAATCCCTCCTATCTTCTTTGTACAGTAGATAATTATTATACATTCTGTGCACCCCGTCAAATAAGGTCAAATATGTGTATGTACGTGATACAATTAAACAAGACCTGTATTTTAATCAAATCAAGTTTATTAACTTCTGCATACAATTATTTTTGTTCATCCCGGCTTGACATTGACCGGCAGCTTCTTCTCAATTGTCATCTTGTGGTATCTTGAAACTTGAAATGTTTTTAAAAGAAATCTTGTTTACACTTTATTTAATTGGAAAGGGAAAAGGTCATCCATTTTGTACAATTTTTTTATTGATACAGGTACATAATATAATACCCCATTTGGATTAGTTTCATACGATTTAAAATTATTATTGACATTTAAGCTAATTTCATTATTACAAAAAATATCCCATATTATATAATCATCAACACTGATTTGTGTTTAATTATTTGCTTCAGATGTTGATAAATATTGGTCAATTAATATAAATATATTAAATAAAAATCTAGGTACTTGATCATTTCAATACATCCAGATCTCATATTGAGACTTATACTACTGAGATCCATTTCCATATTTTTCAGGTTTAAAGTGAAAGCATGACAACTGCTACTTTATCGCTGCATCACTTACAACAATTTAGCAATCACATCTAGACATCACAGTAATGTATTCAATCATAAGTTACATTTAACATGTAGACCAGCATTTGGTACATAAAATTGACATTAACAATAAATTTGAAATGAAAACATTTGACCACGGCATTGACAAACTGTTTTTTAAATCCTATCGAATTCAACCTGACAAAAGTTCAAGTGGATAATTTTCTACCTCACAAAAAGTGTCATCCCCTTCTTGTAACTTGAGATAAAATAACGACATTTATCCTAAAATCTCATCTACACATTCTACCATTAAAAGGAAAAACTGTGACATGTTTAAGACCCGACTGTGGATGTAAGAACTTGAAGTAATGTAAGAGTTGTCTACCTCGTTTGTGGGTGAAAAGATTGTTAATGAAAAACGCAGCAGTTATGTTTTTTCCTAATCGGTTAAAATAACATTATCGTAACAAGACATAAAATAGACAGAGGAATATACATTTTTATATTTATCACACTAATCTGTAAAGCTTTAATTTGAATATTTGATCTAGTCAATTAATACATGTTTTTTTCTATACACGTCAATTATACGGATCAATTTTCTACACACATATAGAACCAATTACGACACTGTTCACAGAAACATTTGAAAGTAAAATAACATTGACATTAAAACAACCATTCATAGATACAACCACAGGCTTTTGGTGTGACTTTAGGGTTCAAAAAATTAACTCATGTTCAGAGTATAATTTTTTGCCACACCCTAAAATTGCATCAAGAGCCTGTGGATTCAACTAGCTGAATTTAAAACCATAACATATGTTGAAATAAATTTGTAGTCATATTTTCTAGATTTCCTGACTTTCAAAAGGCTAAAATATTCAACAGTTAATTAAAACTTTTAACATGTTTAACAAAAACATGTAGTAACTGACATGTCAGCAAAAACTTTCAAACTTTGATAACTTTTATAGGACAAAAAACCTTTAATACAGACAGCAGTGGGTTGCATATTTTAACTTCATCCAACATACTACTATATACATTAATACAGGGCAAACTCCATGACAAACAAAAACATTGATCATTCAATAAGAAACAACTAAACATGATTATTACAGCTATATAAGCAATTAAATGGAAAATTGGACTCAAAATAATATGTGTCAGAACGAAACTACTAATAATGTGGATCAAAATGAAATAGCATTAATGACACTGTTCCAAAAATCTCACTCAAAAATGATGAATGCCAAATTTGGAAAATAAACTGCAAGTTTCACTATAAACTTGAAATTCTTGACTTGTGACGCGCGAAAACTTTAACTCGAAACTCAAAGAAATGTGAATCTGGCCGAAACAGCTATGTAAAGAAGGAACATGCAAAGAAGTGACAATCTGGACAATGCTTCGGCATTATATGTGAAATACATCAAGCATGTTTGTAGTTTTATTTCATTACCATTGTGCATTATAATAATTGGTTCCCAGCCTGATTTTCTGAAGTCAACAGTAACCAAGGACAACAAAAATGATGAAAAAACTCACCTTAAATTGTAACAGCCAAATTTTTATCCAAACTGATTAGCTACAGCAGGGAATCCCATCAATTGAAATATACACTAAATAATTTAATCTCCATTACATTTCCAACGTAGGTCTGGAAAGGTTCAATGTTTTCACCAAAACATGTGACATTACACACAAACTTAGCACACACAATTGTTGACATAAAAATAAACAACAATTTAGTCCAGTGCTTTCCCCCTAACACAATGATTTCCAGCTGAACTCTTCAACAAATAAACCGAACCTCATGAAATCAATTTTAATTTCACAAAGTAAACATTCATCCACTGGTTACGTTATTCATATCCGAAACAACAAAGTCCACTTGTTCAATGATAAATTAATTATAAAAGATTAACAAATAGTTATATATTCATCACTATATGCCCTTAAGTCCTGTTAAGTCCTTATTCCAGTATTGTTTCAAAATTTCTGACACAAAAACACACACAAGTACTTGAAAGAAATTAAAATGTCAGATTAAAATACCATCACAACCTGAGAGGCATAATAAAAATCTGAATCACTTTTATCAGTATCCAGTAACGGTGTCCCCACAAAAACCTCAAATATGACAATATTGAGTCACGTACCGTTTCAACCCGTACCCGTTTCTGAATACTACGCAAAACATTAATAATCCACCGTAAAAACCAAACTCATTTATGGTTTCAAATTAACAGTTTAAAAATTCACAATTTTTTTTGCACCCTGTAATTTTACAGTTTTTATTTAAATCTATACAGAGTCCGACTGTTATCACCGAGCATGTAAAGCAGGTAAACAACTTCTCAATCAAGTGCAAATAATTTCACGTTAGCCGACAATGGGACGGGCAGAGAACATGCTCCGTTATCGACCAGTGGCTAATCACGGGCACGTTTGTATTGTCATCCAAGCGCTCAGCATGGATGGGAGGGTTTTATATTTCAACAGGAAGTCTCTTTAAAACCATGAACACGCTCAAGAGTGTGAAAGCTTAGTGTATCTATAGAAATATAAAAATATTTTTAATTGTAAAAATATAAATCTTTTATGTTAGACTAATTGAATTTTCAGGAAATACGAAAAAAGGTTTTATGGCACGAGCTTCCTGTTACCTGGCAATACATGTGATGATAATAAAGGACAAAATGAGAGGTCGACAGAGGAACATGATCGAGGTGAAATAGAATTCAATATTATGAATATAAAACAGTATGTAACATTGCTACAAATGGCAGAGGTTTTTGTTATACCGATCCAATTATTGATAGGCACATTGTTGTTCGCACACGGCAATCAGAAGTTCTAGAACAAAGTACGGGTATATTAAATAAAGTGCCGTCACAACAAATTACAAATTTTATATTATGTATTACATTAATTATTATGCACAGCGAGACTATGTTATAACAACATGTAAAATTATAATTTGGTTCATTTTTATCAAATGTATAAATTTTGTGCATGAATCTTCAAAGTTTGAAAATGATAACTACAAGTATGTTTACAAATTCTTATCAAAAGAACACATTTTTTTAATGATTTTTTCTACTTTTTCTGCGGCAGAATGTCAGCGGGATTTGACTGTTATCATCTTCGTATCTAAGCAACAAAACAAATGGTGCCGATTTGGTATCACCTAAATATTACCCCATACTGCTATGAGGAAGTTTAAGAAACAGAATTTTTGAAGATTTTTTAAATAAAATTTACAAATTGCATTTACTTGAATTGATATATTGTATGTTATGATTTTTAAGCTATAAGATGCCAAAATTCATGTTCTTTTATGATTGATGATTTGTTACTATGGAAACAGTTTAATACAATTTTATCGCAATTTGATTTTTTTTTAAATTTCAAATCAAACAGGACTGGTGTATATAACAAAAACTAAAATGAAACAAAATAAACAAAGTGGCAACTATATGCATAAAAATCTGAAGAAGAATTTGTTTGATTCGATCCTTAACGAAAATTTTAATATCCGTAAAACAGTAATTTATTTTGATATAAATCTGAATATCAGAATTTTACAGTAAAATCTTTTAAGATCCCATATTACAATGAATTCAATGTCGCTAACCATGACACGCGGCCAATGATTGGTATAATGGACGTATTTCATTTCGCACTCAACCGGAAAGAATTTGATATAATTTATTGAAACGTCTGATGACATGAAAGCAAGGTCCATTTACAATACGATTGAATACAATACTCGACCCCAACCCCCGCTTTTCTCCGTTCAGACAGACATTCCCCTTTTATTAACACATCCTCAATTCAAATTTCACACATTAAATTTTCAATAAAAACAATTAAAAAGGTGATTGGACCTTTTTTTGTCTTTTCCACATCTGGCTTGAAATCTGTCCTCAAATGATAAAGAACAGTAAATAAAATTTGTGAAACATGAATAGCAATATTTATGATGAATTTGTAAGGCCGGGTTCTACGCAATCATTTCCATGTTTGTTTGTTTGTTTGTTTTCGGTTTTTACTCCGTTTCTCAACAATTTTTCACTTAAATAGGGCAGAGATTCACCTTACAAGTTTTCCTGGACTGTATCCTAACCTGTACCCTTCCATCAGGAATTCTAAAAAGTATTTGAGAGACAAATAAGACGAGGGACGGACAGAGAACATGATTAAATCCTACAATAAGTGTTTCCCAGCGTAACCAACCAATACTGAACCTTCCGCAAGCCAAGTACATCATTCATGAGAATGTATTTTTAATTTAAATTACAGTAAGGTTAAGTAATTAATACAATAATTAAGATTGAAATCTACTTTTTAATTACTATTAATATTGAATATGAATCCAAAGAGACTTGAAGATGCAAAAAGCTTTTATATATTTTCACCATTATTAAAAATAATATTATATATGCCTGACCATTATTTTAGGACTTGAAAATAACAGTTTGGCATAACCCTGGATTGAATATTATATGAATGTACAGTAATCATGAAAATAACCGTATATAAGAGAAAAGCCAAAGCACAGCATTGAGAGTACTAATTAATCGATAATAAAGTTGTAATATTTATTACCTGAAGTATTAAAGTATATCTTTTTCTTGTCGATTGAACAATTACATCATACCATTATATTAATTGGATATTAATATGAATGACAGGTGATTGCAAAACTATGATCTACCACCAATATAGAAGTACACAAAACATACGTTCATACAATAAATTGAAGCTACTTTTAAATACCAATTTGGTTGGTTTTTTTCATTTGCAAAAATTAGTTTACCAAACATAGAGCAATAAACACCATGCACAAGTTGTAAATGTCATCAAAAACCTCTTCTACTATCGGCTGAAAGTAAGCTAGGCAACCAGTCCTAAATATTGCACTGATGCTTTTAACTGCACCATGAAAGTAGACACTGAGGTATGAGCTACATGTCAGCTAATTGGATAAATTCTTAATTAAATAGCTTCAGCACACTGCAGTTGCACCAGTATTTGTTTTCTAATTTGGTACTTTGTCTGTGAGTTTTGTTCATTTTGAAACCAACAAAGCAAATTAGGGAATTATACAGCTGAACAAATTCAAATCAATGTTAGCAACCACCAATCAAATTCTACTCGTCATTTCTGACACAAAATTGATTTAAAATCTGCAACGTATTCCAGACTATCGCATTCTAGTTCCAATCGCTCTACACAGTTTGACAATTTCCTTGATAGATCACAATGTCCACAACTGGACATTGGTCAGTGTTTATAATTCACATGCCAAACAATAATAGAACTTGACCCGCAGCCTGATCGAAGGAAATATTCCCAGAAGTGCTCCCATGGCGACAGTACAATCATTTCGTTGGCTTAATTCAAACAATACAAAGAAACCGAAAGGAGTCCCTCTTGAGCAGAAATGCTAAATACCCAACAAACGGTCAGTGGACTTATTGAAATGCAACTGGACAAAAGTTCGTCCGGGGCTAATCTAGGGCGATAATTACTTAATTAAGCTGATGGAAAGTTTTAATAGGAACCGATATTTGAACATGATAACAATTTCCCTTTTTCTTTGTGGTGATTTATGCAGCAAACGGGGAGCGATTAAAATTATTTAGACTGGACACGCGCTATAATGTACTTGCACAAATCCCATAAATCACTTGCAAAAAATCAAACAATTTACTCTTGAGACCAATCCTATCATATTTTATAAAGATGTCGTGTGTTTGGGGGTTGTCAACTTGAAATAGTGGACACATGTACTCAAAGAAAAGATGCCAAATGTCAGAGCATGATTAATTTTTACACAAAATTGTAACTAAGTGGACATGCTTCATGATGATTGACCAGCAGGCTTCAACATTTTCAGACTGTATTAATAAATGCTAGGCATCATTGTATGAACAGGAAAACTTGCAATATACATGGTTTGTATTGCGTTATACATTTCTTAACAATGTTTGTCCAGCACTGAATAAAAAATAAAGAAGATAATACCGAAAAAATTCTTAAGGTTCAAATTTGTTACAAGGCGTATTAAATTTTTGGACAAAAAATGACTAGACTTTGACTTACCATTAACATGATGTCATCTTTATTGAGACTAAAATACTTCAAACTTCAGATCTATTTTCTTTTCAATTACATCATTGCACTTATACTGGTTATCTTAAACAAGACAGATATTACACAGTAGCAAAATGTGCAAAAAATCATTTATTAGAGACTGACTGTCACAATATGAAGTATATTAGGGAACATATTGACGGTCCTTTTATGACTAAAACACATCAATACTCTCTTCATAATAAAATTTATACCCCTAAAAATCCTTGACAAACTTTGTCATTAAAAAAAGATTTTTCAGTTGAAAAGACAAAGTTTACCCTCTAATTAACTACTTAATGCATACAACCATCCATATGTGTACAGTATACCCAGTAAAACAGTGAACACATAGGTCAAGTCACCAATCCCTGATTTATATTAATGGGTAGATTTCATGCACCCATCACCGACTAAAATCATTTCATTATAGTCTCCAATTTCAGTAATTATAGCTATTTGCAACTAGGAAATGATATTTCCGAAATGGCTGTGATAATTGACAATAAATATTTAAAGTTTAAACTTATGCAGCGTAAAATTGCGGCACTTTTACAGTAAGCTGATCTAGAAAACAAGACTTGAGTCAATCAAGCCATTTAGTCAGGACACAGCTAAGTGTGCTTAATGACCACTGGCCACGAACACTACGACATTAAAAGAGTTTTGGATTTCACGCCCAATTCCGGTCCAAATGTGACAAAAAATGACCACTGTCAAGTTTGGACATATGGTCAGTCAAATAGGAAGCTCGGGATACCAGATTTTTCTCAAACTATATTTCACCTTGACAGAAGCACTTAGTCTAAAACATGACTCAATATCAGGAAAAATCATGGCCAACGTTACCAAGACATTTTTCTTGTTGTTTCTTTACGTAAAAATTAAACAATCTCCTGTATTGACCCAAATACAGAGCTAATGTGTCTCATAATCTGTTGAGAACTTCAACTCATCCATTTTAACCACATGCAATTCTACTGCTTTACAATAACTGTACATGGTAAGTTTGGCAGAACCTGTCAAGCATGTTCAGTTTGTAGAGCATTTAAAGACAGATCGGTGTGTATGAGTCCCAGATTGTCAGGCCATGCACATGTGAAGAAGTTGTCATTAGCTTGCAGAAGAGCAGTTACTAGGTCAACTGATTGCTACACAGTTACTAGGTCAACTGATTGCTCTACAGTTACTAGGTCAACTGATTGCTACACAGCTACTAGGTCAACTGATTGCTCTACAGTTACTAGGTCAACTGATTGCTACACAGTTACTAGGTCAACTGATTGCTCTACAGTTACTAGGTCAACTGATTGCTACACAGCTACTAGGTCAACTGATTGCTCTACAGTTACTAGGTCAACTGATTGCTACACAGCTACTAGGTCAACTGATTGCTACACAGTTACTAGGTCAACTGATTGCTACACAGTTACTAGGTCAACTGATTGCTACACAGTTACTAGGTCAACTGATTGCTCTACAGTTACTAGGTCAACTGATTGCTACACAGTTACTAGGTCAACTGATTGCTCTACAGTTACTAGGTCAACTGATTGCTACACAGTTACTAGGTCAACTGATTGCTACACAGTTACTAGGTCAACTGATTGCTACACAGTTACTAGGTCAACTGATTGCTCTACAGTTACTAGGTCAACTGATTGCTACACAGTTACTAGGTCAACTGATTGCTCTACAGTTACTAGGTCAACTGATTGCTACACAGTTACTAGGTCAACTGATTGCTACACAGTTACTAGGTCAACTGATTGCTACACAGCTACTAGGTCAACTGATTGCTCTACAGTTACTAGGTCAACTGATTGCTACACAGTTACTAGGTCAACTGATTGCTACACAGCTACTAGGTCAACTGATTGCTACACAGTTACCAGGTCAACTGATTGCTACACAGTTACTAGGTCAACTGATTGCTACACAGTTACTAGGTCAACTGATTGCTACACAGTTACTAGGTCAACTGATTGCTACACAGCTACTAGGTCAACTGATTGCTACACAGTTACTAGGTCAACTGATTGCTACACAGCTACTAGGTCAACTGATTGCTACACAGCTACTAGGTCAACTGATTGCTACACAGTTACTAGGTCAACTGATTGCTACACAGTTACTAGGTCAATTGATTGCTACACAGCTACTAGGTCAACTGATTGCTACACAGTTACTAGGTCAACTGATTGCTACACAGTTACTAGGTCAACTGATTGCTACACAGTTACTAGATCAACTGATTGCTCTACAGTTACTAGGTCAACTGATTGCTACACAGTTACTAGGTCAACTGATTGCTCTACAGTTACTAGGTCAACTGATTGCTACACAGCTACTAGGTCAACTGATTGCTACACAGTTACTAGGTCAACTGATTGCTACACAGCTACTAGGTCAACTGATTGCTACACAGCTACTAGGTCAACTGATTGCTACACAGTTACTAGGTCAACTGATTGCTACACAGTTACTAGGTCAACTGATTGCTACACAGTTACTAGGTCAACTGATTGCTACACAGTTACTAGATCAACTGATTGCTACACAGCTACTAGGTCAACTGATTGCTACACAGTTACTAGGTCAACTGATTGCTACACAGCTACTAGGTCAACTGATTGCTACACAGCTACTAGGTCAACTGATTGCTACACAGTTACTAGGTCAACTGATTGCTACACAGCTACTAGGTCAACTGATTGCTCTACAGTTACTAGGTCAACTGATTGCTACACAGTTACTAGGTCAACTGATTGCTCTACAGTTACTAGGTCAACTGATTGCTACACAGCTACTAGGTCAACTGATTGCTCTACAATTACTAGGTCAACTGATTGCTACACAGCTACTAGGTCAACTGATTGCTACACAGTTACTAGGTCAACTGATTGCTACACAGTTACTAGGTCAACTGATTGCTACACAGTTACTAGGTCAACTGATTGCTCTACAGTTACTAGGTCAACTGATTGCTACACAGTTACTAGGTCAACTGATTGCTCTACAGTTACTAGGTCAACTGATTGCTACACAGTTACTAGGTCAACTGATTGCTACACAGTTACTAGGTCAACTGATTGCTACACAGTTACTAGGTCAACTGATTGCTCTACAGTTACTAGGTCAACTGATTGCTACACAGTTACTAGGTCAACTGATTGCTCTACAGTTACTAGGTCAACTGATTGCTACACAGTTACTAGGTCAACTGATTGCTACACAGCTACTAGGTCAACTAATTGCTCTACAGTTACTAGGTCAACTGATTGCTACACAGTTACTAGGTCAACTGATTGCTACACAGCTACTAGGTCAACTGATTGCTACACAGTTACCAGGTCAACTGATTGCTACACAGTTACTAGGTCAACTGATTGCTACACAGTTACTAGGTCAACTGATTGCTACACAGTTACTAGGTCAACTGATTGCTACACAGCTACTAGGTCAACTGATTGCTACACAGTTACTAGGTCAACTGATTGCTACACAGCTACTAGGTCAACTGATTGCTACACAGCTACTAGGTCAACTGATTGCTACACAGTTACTAGGTCAACTGATTGCTACACAGTTACTAGGTCAACTGATTGCTACACAGCTACTAGGTCAACTGATTGCTACACAGTTACTAGGTCAACTGATTGCTACACAGTTACTAGGTCAACTGATTGCTACACAGTTACTAGGTCAACTGATTGATCTACAGTTACTAGGTCAACTGATTGATCTACAGTTACTAGGTCAACTGATTGCTACACAGTTACTAGGTCAACTGATTGCTCTACAGTTACTAGGTCAACTGATTGCTACACAGCTACTAGGTCAACTGATTGCTACACAGTTACTAGGTCAACTGATTGCTACACAGTTACTAGGTCAACTGATTGCTACACAGTTACTAGGTCAACTGATTGCTACACAGTTACTAGGTCAACTGATTGCTACACAGCTACTAGGTCAACTGATTGCTACACAGTTACTAGGTCAACTGATTGCTACACAGTTACTAGGTCAACTGATTGCTACACAGTTACTAGGTCAACTGATTGCTACACAGCTACTAGGTCAACTGATTGCTACACAGTTACTAGGTCAACTGATTGCTACACAGCTACTAGGTCAACTGATTGCTACACAGCTACTAGGTCAACTGATTGCTACACAGCTACTAGGTCAACTGATTGCTACAGTTACTAGGTCAACTGATTGCTACACAGTTACTAGGTCAACTGATTGCTACACAGCTACTAGGTCAACTGATTGCTACACAGTTTCTAGGTCAACTGATTGCTACACAGCTACTAGGTCAACTGATTGCTAGACAGTTACTAGGTCAACTGATTGCTTCACAGTTTCTAGGTCAACTGATTGCTACACAGTTACTAGGTCAACTGATTGCTCTACAAGTACTAGATCAACTGATTGCTACACAGTTACTAGGTCAACTGATTGCTACACAGTTACTAGGTCAACTGATTGCTATACATGACAGAAACATTGTTGACACCGAAAAATTGTTGACAAAAAATGTTTAAGAACACCACTAAAACACATGATGCGAGTTTGACTAGACTGCATTTCGAGTTAGGTAAGAAAGCATTTAACATTAGACCAGTTTAAGGGGTCACTACAAGAGTGCATTTTAATGAGTGTATTGTCCTTTTATGTATAACTTGAAGCATATAATTACAAATACTACCCAGAATAAGGGGCCGCATTTAAGTCTTTCAAGAAATCAAACAAAACTTGGTCCTCTCATAAATGACAACAATACCATATTTTTCATTACTCAACTTTAATCAAACTGACCAGGGTCCAGTATAATAATCTGAAATTTATGGAAATGAACTTTTAATATGAGAAAATGTCCCGCAATGGTCAGCCGTGGATGAGTGACCATTGATAACGACAGCCATAATTAAATCAATTATTTGCAATCATTGAGGAGAAATGAATTTCATTGCACGCTAAATTTGATAAAGCGCTCATGATTATCAGACAGAACATATAAATCACGGTGACAATAATATGAACTATTTGATGGTAAAATCATTGACCATGATGCCTTTTTACACGATTTTCACAAGTTACGCATAAATTCAGATATTTTCAAGTATTCCGTAACGTTTAAATATTGCTTCCAGCTACAATGATTAATATTCATAACCTTTAGCATTCTTCGACATAGATTGCATATTAATCTTGACCATATTAAGACAGGACACTATTTGAAGATTTATGAAAGTCATATATCACAAGGTCTTAGTTAATGCCTTTTGAATATTTTGTGTTCGGTTAATTTAATTCCATACTTGCTAATACACTCGGCAAAACTTATAAGTACACACTTGTTCATTTGCCCATAGCTCGGTCAATGCGTGCATGATCGTGCTGAAAATTTCAACATAATTATGTAGACTGGATATGTAGAGTTACAATACAATCGATATTTTTAACATCTGATTTAAATTGTCACAAACAGAATAAACTAATGATGACAACAGCAGAATCTAAAAAAACACAATAATGCCGTGTGTTCATCGGGTGATTGTCAGGTTGCTAATGCACATATGGCCCCGCTGCGCTGATACAGTACAGTTTCAAGTCTATGTTTCTATCACAGACACAGTAATAAAGAAAACAATGAAAGGAACAAGCACAATTTAGGTTTAAAAATATCAATTTCTGATAAAAAATGCAATTTGGAACATGGTTAACTCCCCTTGACCGTAACAATAAAAAATACTTTTAAAAGTAAAAAAACACCATGTTGTTGTTTGAAAAATCGAATTATTTTGTGTTTTTTTAATTTGACAATAAATAGTCCGGCAGATAAACGGCAATTTTTGGGGTAACCGTGCAATGTCTTCTATACAATATGTTTTTGCATTTTCTTGTTCTCTGGACTATACCTTAACAGAATCCGAATGATGCCACCTTGTCATCATTGAGCAATTCTCACAATGAGGCCCCAAAGGGGTACATGTTTTTTCTCGAATTAATCACTTTATATACATAACTATTCAATCAAATGCGAATCAAAACACATAAAATGCAACTTTATTGTGTTTGATAATGCGTTACATCGATATATACAAACTTTGTAATAATAAAATGTGGAAATGAGGCCCCATTTGTGGTTTAAGCCTAACATGAGGCCCGGTATTACACAAAAATATTAATTAAATAAATTAATGAATAAATGTAAAGTAAATATGTCTTTATATTGCGAATAAATAGTATATTCGATGGCATTGATAAGTATAAGGAACCTGCAATGCATTGCTTCGCATGTTTTAATGAAAATCAAGGCCCTGGTAAGGGTTAATGCATGAAAAAGGATGTAATCTTTCAAATATGTTTTTATTTCTCTTATATTTTAAGAAAGAAACTTTATAATAATCATAACTGGTTATATAAAGTTATATAAGACTTGGTATATTTAAGTTATAGAAGAACCACGTTCTGAATATTAAGTAAAATAGGGAAATGAGGTCCTGCTTGTGTGTTGAACTATAAAAAATGAGACTTTTAACAGAAAAAAGTGTTATCATTTTATTACACGTGTATTGACAATCAAAAATGAAGTATCTATGTGTCGTATCAAGCCTATAAGCAAGTGGCTTAGATAAGTATAAACAACTCGAATTGCATGGCATGACATTGAAGCCTGAATAACGGTAAATTCAATTACGGTTTGATTTGATGAATAAACGTTAAGTGATATATCAATGCATGTGGCTGGTATATTCTACCAGTACAATCTCTATTTACTGAAAGTGATCCTAACCATCACCAACTACTGCCATGTGAATACCTTTATGGAATTTAAAAAGGATAATACTAGTCGGAAAGGGAAGACTGCACTCATCAGAAACAACAAAGCATGACATATTTAACAATACAGCTACAAAACACCCCTCCAATTAATTAATTCCAAGCTATATCAGGTTCAAATGACGGCCTAGTGACTACGTACTGTCATTCCGATCACCATTTCAAACTCAAAGCCACCACCAAGTATGACTTTTCCCAATGTCTAGTGCAGCCATTCATGAATAGGTGGGGTACACAACACAGTGGAAAGCTATACAGTATACTAGTATTCATGTCTGTAAGGCACCTACCATTAGTTCAGTCAAACCGTATATTTAAAGGGAATTACCACTGTCGGTTACGAACATTCCTGGCTCTACATGTACATACTACTCCAAGCTACAGATGCATTGGACTTGTACTAAACATTGACCGACACACCCATCCAAGGTTATGTTGGGACCTCAAAAGACAACATATTTGTCAGGGAAGGCAGTACTCAGCAGTGACATAACCCATTAATCAACATTAGTTGTGTGGCAGTTTACAATACAATATTGCACTCAGTTGTGCTTGGATTCAACTTAGGATGGAATATGCATGTGATTTATCCTATGGGATTTGAATGAATTTACTTGGTAAGTTGGTTAGTTCGCCATTAGTAGAGCTTCGAGGTATATATAGGCGATCGATTCCTGGTAATGTACTGGGCTGTCAACACAGAGGTCGCGGGATCAATTCCCGGCATGGGAACTGGACATTTCAAAAATTCTATTTGTGGTATTTCCCTCTATGTATGACGGTATGGGATGTAATATAAAGGTGCCGGAAGCTGTGTATCGGTGCTATACACCGGGTATATTATTGAACAGGCTGTCTATTAGAAAAAGTAAGACGCACTCCTGCAGCACCGGACATGCCTGTATCTAATTCCGTGGGGCTTTCTCTCCTTCTGTCTCTCTGGTCAGATTATGCTGTATCTGCGCTAATAGAGGATGCACCTGCGCCCCAGTGGCTGCAACACTATGTTTTGCGTCTTTGAACGCATGGAAATGGCGCCACATAAATCTGGTATTCATATTCACTTGCAGTAAACGATGGTAGTGACTAGAGAGTACTCAATGGGGCATTGGTGGTTGCACTCTGAGATAATGAGTCCGACATGGCTTTCAGTGACTGTACTTCGCTTCGTGGTCATATGTACACATAAGGGAGTGTACAAAATGTAGTAGGTTGTGATGATTTTTACCAAAAACAGCTTGAAATTATTTAACTTAATTGTGATTGGCATCCCAAAAGGATCTTGTACATCCTGATGTTGAAATGGTTGTACTTGATGATGACGAGTACATCAAAGAGATGTACATCATTGTTGTGAGAACCCAATATGGCTGGAAATGTCTGTAGTTAATAGCGGCGAGGCATTAGGCATAAAACGGTTGTACTCTGCTGTGGTAAGGATAACATCTGGGTAGGGCATATAATCACTGACCTTGATGATGGTGGTGAGTGCCTTATAGGGCCTTGTTGCCAGTAGTAATAGTATGGCAGCATCTTGTGTGAAAGGAAAATACAGATTGAGTATCCAAATTGATGATAACTTCAGAAGTAAAAATATCCCGATCCTTCTTAAAATATGTTTTAGATTAATCAAGCTTTGTTACCATTTGCATGATACTAGTATGCAAAATGAAAATTATCTTGTACTGTTTCATCAAAGCACTAATGGAATTCTTAAACTTACGTCCAAATTTAAATTCATTATAATTATTTAACTACTACACAGTGTGGTGCAATTTTAACGATTTTTCGTTGATGAACTCCTACAAACAAAATCTATCCCCTATTTGTAGTTTGTAGTAAAATCATTATAATTAATAAATTAATTTCAGCGTAAGATTCAGATATCCGTAAGTGCACTGATAAGACAGAACCCCGTATTATATCGATCCATTCCGGGCCTCAGTTGATGATTTTATTTCTATATATTATTAAGTTATGTATTCTTAACAATACTACAATTTAATTAAACATTAAGATCTATTTTTTGATATGTTGAAATGGATAATTGAACATTGAAAATTTACCATTTTTGTCTTATTTCTAGTTTAACACTCATGCAGGGCCTCATTGCTAAATTTTACTTTTTCAAAATGTGGCACACGAATATTTAGATCACACGGCCATAACAATATAAGTTACGGTTACAATTGCATTCCTTAAAGTATAACAGAATAAAAAATATCTTGACGTCGATTTGATAAAGTTTCACTCATTTTTCTACATTTGGATTTACCCTTGATAGGGCCTCAATTTAATGAAATAAAATATTTAGTCATGCAATGTAGGTTGTTGATAGTTGCCAGTAATACTGAATTCAATAGTAAGTATCAATATAATGAAAAATATGGTATCATGTATCATTGACTGGTTTAATTCATATCTTTGCCTAAAAACGGGCCTCATATAAGACGTAAACAGCCAGCAGGGCCTCATTTCCACATGTAACTATTACAAAGGTTGTATATAGTGATGCAACGCATTATTTAATACAATATAAATAACATTTAAGGTGTATTGCTTCACGTTTGACTAAACGATAATGTACTCATACTGCCTAATTCATGAAAATCCATGTACCCCTTCGGGGCCTCATTGTGAGAATTGCTCAACGATGACTAGGTGGCATCATCCGGATTATGTTATAGTATCGCCAGGAGAACAAGAAAATGTAAAAACATTTTGTATAGAAGACATTGCACGGTCCAGTGCAAGTTCTGCCGGACTAAAATCTAAAATTCAAATTTACCTTACATCAAAATATTTTGCAAATACGCATCAATTTCACGGCCATTTTACGATTTTTGACCTTTCATGGTCCAATGAACCGCTGTATTTAATTTTGAAGAAAAAACTTTTTTTATCCAGTCCTTTGATAGTCAATACCATGTACACAAAATTTCATGCAAAAATAATAAAAAATAAAAAAGTCATAACGATAAAACGACGTGTGTACTTATAAGTTTTGCCGAGTGTACATGAGTTACAGACACTAACTATAGAAATACATGAGTAACCTTGGCTCAACGACTATTCCTCTTGCAATGTGGAAGGAAGATTCGACATCAGAGATGCTTATGCAATGAATGCTTCTTTAATCCCTTCAAAAGTAGAGTAACAATTGAGAGGAGTAGCTCTGACATAACATGACTTGAATAAACAGTGAATCCAAAGACATACTCTCTCTTTCATACCCAAAATGGCAATGAATGTTGTAATGGGTCGACATAAAAAGAAACATAATAGCATTGTGGTCCAATTTTGCTTATATAATGTCTGTAGTTAAAATATACATTTCACAGTCTGTGAAACAAAGGAAAATGATAGCTCTGGTCAAGTTACATTCCGTCGCCCTCATTTATCACCAATGTCCATCTAGCTGACATCTTATTTTTTCTCAGAAATGTCCAGTTGACACACACTGGATCACATCGTCTCATGATAGATGTAAATACCATCAATTGTCTGTTGCTTAGCATGTCTGTAAGTATAGTAATCATTACCTTAAACCACTATCCCTTCGACAGTTCTATCATGTCCAGACATTGTTACGTAAATTTAACCATATTCCATGGGTTAAAATACCCATCAATGGAAAGAATCAAAATCAAAGACAAAACACTTGCAAGTATCAATCAGCCCCGCTGGTCAACAACCATATGGAGACTCTTCATTCATATTGTCCCGACTACGGCAAAACCAGTGATTTCCTAGAACTACCCTTATCTGCTTGGCACAGTGCACCAAGCAAAGGAGCTATTTCAGTAATAAATTTAATGGCTTTCCGGGTATGTCACAGCCAGATATCAAACCCACAACATTCTGTTCCCAAGGAGGATTTCTAACCACTCGGCCATCGAGGACACAAAAGCTATATATACGCTTGAACAGGGGTTGGAGAAACTATGAAATTGGAAAATTTTGATAAAATTGTGATAAAGCCAATAATTCCTGGAATAATTTACAACTCAAATTGTAAATGAAAGATAAGAGTCTCGTTTTAAACCAAATCCTACCTAATGACAATGCAAACAAAGTAAATGAACGGGTGGGGTAATTTAAACCGCAGAAAATAACGACTGCTAGGCTGGGACCGTAGTAAAACAAGAATAATCTGATATTCATGATATATCAGCTACTCAGTAAGAGTGCACAGAACGATGATGTGCAAACAGAGATAGAAAGCGGTCAATGAGCGGACAAACAAAATCAATTTTTAATTCTCCATCCAGACTGAATCCTTGTCTTATCTCTGACCATCAGTGGACATCTGGACATTGCAGATTGTCTCATATAGCTCCATTTCCATTGATCCATACTGACCATACTGCACATTACCATAACAACAACTATCCAGAAATAAGAACAAGTGGACATAAATAAATAATTATATATGGATCTTCTACCAGGTCAGTATACAGTAAAGTCATCCGGATCATGGCATCAGGTACTGTTTTATCAAAGCACTTACAAAAATTGTAGTTATGCTCAAATTTAAATGCTATATAATTCTACGAAATTTCTTTGGGGAAGAGCAAGTTACCCTGGTAGTCGGAAATGGATAATAAGTAATTCCAGAAAAACTGGAATGGTAAGGTCAATGCAAAATCTTCTTTTATTTGTATATTTGAACAGTTTTTGCTAATTCAGCCCTACAAAGGACTGCTCGGTTAAAGGAGTAGGATTCAATACCAAACCTAATGCAACTAAGCTTCTATAAAGAGTGCCAGCATTTATCAATATAAAAACCTGTGTTTCATATGCTATAACAAGATGATTTACTCTTTCATTTCAGAATACAAAGCACTTGAGCTGCATCTTAATATGCATCAATTTGTATCGCAATCAAATCATCTCTCACATTATTTCTAAACAGGTCAGAAAGTTGCTTAGATTACAGCAGGAAACAAGATTGCAAGATAGCATGCACATCTCCAAAGCACCAATTTAAAATTTCTAAACAAAGCACAACAGTACGTATTGTCATGCAAAAGATATGTAATGGATTTATACTAAAATACACAGAGGAAGCTGTGTGCATTTTCATTTACGAGCAGACACATTAAAATCAGTATTTTGAATCAAAATTATGCCTTAAATCATTTCTAACGTTTGCGTAAATGGTTCAGACCTTTTATTGTTAGTGGCCATTTGAAAGATACCGAACCCATCCGTACAGCAATAACGGTAACACAACATAGAATAGAATTCCCTAAACTTGTATAGATGTAACAGGCAGATGATGTAATGCCCATTTCGTTGACTGATTCTAAATTCTGCAAGTAGTTACGGATGCTAGGATCATACAAATCAGACAGTTTTATTTGTCCCAAGCCATTCAAGTCAATATACGTAGAAAATATACAAAGCAATATAAGTGCACTTATAGTGTGCCTCATATAGCATTACAATCATAATTGAATCTGTTACATAAGGATATTTATCATAAACTGGCTACATTCTTTGTTTTTAGGAAATAAAAATTGGTATAGACATTACAGGAACATTTTTTTATTATAATAAACAAATATAAACCAATAAATTGTCTAATTGTATGGCCATAACAGTATTTGTATCCCTAATTCATTCTACATGGTAAAGATATTATTAGTTACCAGCGGTTGACCTTTTCATTTTACGAAGAACAAGATTTTATTGTGTCCAAATGAAAAGGTTTCCGGTGCTCAGTTTATGTTGCCATTCACATCCATAAATATACAAATTTACCTTTACTGGCAAGATACTCTTCTTTTGCACCAGAAAAAAGACATATCATTAGACTATATACATAAGAACATATTTTTGCAAGTCAAACAATTTAAGAATGTTAGACGATTATATTGCAAAAATGAAAAATGTTAAATTTGACAGCTTAGTGCATGAGATGGTTTCACCACAAAATGATTTGCAACCATTCAAGGCTTGATTGTCATGAACTTTATATTACCAACAACAAGAATAAGACCCCTTATAGATCCCAAACATTGATCAATTGTTCTGGCAGACTAAACCACCAAACCATATAAGTTCAAAGGAGAAAGCAGTATAACTAATATCCGCAGACATAATAGATTACAATCAGTAGTAATCTATTTGTTCATCATATCCAAACCAATTAAAGTTGAAGCAATCCAGAGAAACAAGAAACCAATCATGTACATTAATCATAACAAAGTCAGAAGTCATTCATATCATTGCTAATTGATTTGGCTAGTCAGTATTTCTGTAACTATTAATGTCCCAATACATGCACATGTTAGGCCTTGACTAGAAGACAGTTAAACAGTGCCTGTTAGTACCATAATACACATGTACATATAACTGGCAGTAGCAGAAAGTCATGGCAAAGTTGTTTCGTTTTCTCAATTAGTTTTGTCTATGCCACATATACAGCAATTTTGTTTGTTTGAACCCCTAATACAGAAATCTTAAGATGAGAATATATAAGATACTAAGAGCATAATAATGTAGTTCTTTTGGAGTTTATTGAATATTTTTATTAGCAGGTTTCTCATAGAAAAGGTTTGTGGTACAGGAAGTTGGTGGGAACATAATTATACCATTACTGTTATTGCAGATACAATACAAATGTTATATTATATTTCAATGTCTTTGAAGTAATAGTTGAAAATGAATTGTTGTCAATCAGAGTCTGATATCTTATTAATACTTAAGTAATTTAATTATTATATATTCCATAAAAGAGACAGATTATTGTCAATCCTATACTTTCCCAATCAACCCCAACCACACTGCAATCCCATTGATTAAGTGTGAAAGTATGATAATGACAATAGATAACATAATTGAAATTAATGTTTTACTAGAATTACATTTAATTAAATCTTGCAGTTTTACGTAAGTGTTCGTGAAATGATTGTATAATAATGCTGTGATTTATCTATGAATGATTTGGATGTCTTTGGCTCCCATTTATCAGTTGTAACTGCAGCATGTGGAATTTGTTCCACACAGTAAGCAAGAACATACTGTAGAATTATATTTCATGCTTTTCTGCAGGAGGCATATGCTTATCAATTCTGTTGTTTATTTATACAATAATCAATCTGAGTTGACAGATTTGATGTATTTTCATCCTTAAATGTCCATTAGCAAAGGGAAAAATGATGATTGGGTTCTATAAAAGGCTCTTGAGGTTCATATCAGCTACTTGTGGCCCATTTACGTCCTATTTCCTGTGCTGTCTATCATACCCAAGTTGAAGAAATGGTTGCCATTCAAGATATGATATCAGTATAATGACTTACGACTCTTGTATATCATTCATACTCAACATTCCAATGAGAATGGTGTCAAAGACCGGATGTACAGTCACCAATAAATATCCATGGATGCCATTATTCTGACACAAGCATGTCACTATTGGCATGAAATGAATTGATGCAGTCACAACAACAACATTAGGACTGTCAGTGAAAGCACAGGGTTACTACTACCTCAGGCATCAAGGTCAAACATCTATAGCATGTAATGTTATATGAAAAACTAATTGGGATTAAATTGGATGGTAGTTAAGTCCTGCAACAACATTAGGACCAGCAGCCAAGCAGATGTGACGTCATGGCGTTTTAAAATTATCATGTCATTAGATGTTTTAAGTCCCCTACCGGTTTTTGACCGGAGGGGACTATAGGTTTGCCCTCCGTCCGTCCGTCAGTCAGTCAGTCAGTCCGTCCGTCCGTCCGTCCGTCCGTCAGTCAGTCCGTCTGTCAAAAAATCTGGATCCTGACATAACTCAAACAGTTTCCAAGCTAAGTTTATGAAACTTGGTATGTGGATAGGGGGCAATAAGGGGATTATGCATGTCTAAAAAGATTTTGATTTTGAAAAAAATTGTGGTTGCTATGGCGACAGAAAGAGTAAAATTATGCCCAAATCTGGATCCTGTCATAACTCAAACAGTTTTCAAGCTAGGTTTATGAAACTTGATATGTGGATAGGGGGCAATAAGGGGATTATGCACGTCTAAAAATATTTTGATTCTGACAAAAATTGTGGTTGCTATGGCAACAGAAACATTGAAAATGGCTTAAAACCGGTAGGGGACTTCTGTATTGCTTGCAATTCTTAATTACTCGTTTATTAAGTTTTGATCATTATATATTTTGTTTCAATGATTTGGAGAATCATCTCCAAAGATTAAATGCACAAGTTGTTGGGTTTTATAGAACACTTTATTGCATGGTAGAAGATTTAAATAGAAATGAAAAAATCATATACCATTAAAGCCAAACACGCTTGTAGAAAGCATGCCTTATTGCACAGTAACTGTTGCACAAATGCATAGGGTTTTATCAATCAAACAATGGTTACTAAGGGACTAATGCTGAGAAATCACAAAAAGGTCATAATTATATATACATTAATATAACCAGGAACCAAAAAATGTAAAATAAGAAAAGGCAGTAAAAAGGCAATTAATTAGTCTCATACAAATACTATATACTCTTTTATAACATCTGATACAGCAGCCTTATTAGGGATTCATTTATTTCATGTCCTTTTATTTGACAGTAATTTGTCATAAGGTTCCATTTAAGGGCATCTAATTTACGGCTCCATAGTCTAAGTCTACCTTAATGATATATACTAATAGAATTAAGGTTCTCTAGTGAGACAAGGTCAAACTAGTCACCAATAAACAACCTTGGATAAGTTTACGCTGACCTCCATGGCAGTATTACATACTAAGATGTCTTTTCTAGGCAATCTTATTACTTCAATGTGAAACATTATGTCTAGAACTTTCTCCTAGTTGAACAGGCATTTATCAAGTAACAAGTGTTGTACACAGACAAAAGCTTAGTTGCTATACCTCTGGTAGAGGGCCAAATGGAAGACAGGGCATGCCAAACTGTCAGTGTTTCATTTTGGTCACTGACTCACCGACGCTCATTAAATTTTAGAAATATTTTATTTAACATAGTGGAACTCATTCATGCTTTTGAGTTCAGTGGGAAAGGACTCATTGTGAGTTTTCAAAACCAAAATAAAACACTGAGCTGTATTAAGTAACTTTATAACAGTACATGATTATTATTATTCGTCAAAGAAAAAATAATTATCAAAGTTTTTTTGTCTAGTAAATTTCTTCAAAAAATATTTAAGAAGCTTTATGAACACAGACCCTGGTTGTTTATTAACTCAATTACAGCATTGGTTAGGTTTGTTGACTGTATGTGTGAAGAAAATGGTGTAACATTTTATTATACAAGTGAGCATCCTATATAATTACCAGTAGCTGCTTTAAAGCTCATCGTATATAATAATATACCTGTGGAAATTACCCCACCTTCGTCGTTAATCAAACATCAGTAATGTTACACTTCATTTAATTAATTTAAATAAATACAATACATACTACTCCATATTATACAGGTTATACTATACCACTGCCATAGATGTAATATTATATAACATTGTCCTGATAATTATAATGTACCTGAGTTTGTCAATTAATGCATATATCACAACAGCTCATCCGAATTACAGCTGTCACATTGTTGACACTCATGTCATTTTGGTTTAAAATATCATTTTGATGTAAAACTTCTATTTGTCACCATGCAACATATTTGTTAAAATTTGTAAACATGCCAGGTGTAAAAATGAATTATCAAACAAGTAAATCAACAATTCACAAAAAGCCTTAATTAAATTTTCATCATGCAAGTCTACACAACTAGTATTTATAATATATTCAATATTGTCCCTGAAGTCAGAAAGCAAAATATATTTTACTTTACGTGCAACTATAAAACTGCATAATACATTATATCACCGAACATTCTACCCATAAAATGATCCATTTAGATTTTAAACAGATTATTACAGTTAACTGAAATGTAATTTTGTTCACCCCTGAATGCATGAAATGAAATGAATACATTATCATTATAACGTTTATTAGCTAGGTACATTAGGTAACACAAGTGATCAATGCTACAGTTGAAACCCTATCCTGTTTATCATATATACTAGAAGTATAATTATGTCAAACATAAAGAGTGAATGAAAAAGTGCTGAACGCAAGAGAAGAAAAATAGTCGTGAATGCTATAATAATAAATACCAAATTTATATAATAGCCATTTTGTTCATGCAATTGAATGCTCAAAAGCTCTTAAGCACTCAATATCAGCCGTCATGTTGAAATTCTTTAAGGCTTTGTTATCAATTAAATTTTAATCTCAGAACTCAAAAATTCAAACTTAAACAATACATAATCACAAATAAAGTAATAGAACTTACTAATAGAATAAAATAGTATAATGTCCAACCAGAAACTTACAAAAGTATTATTTCCTGACCACAAATATAATTTTTCGAAACATTAATGAGCTGGCTTAATGCGTTGATTATGTCTATAAATCTCTCAATATAAACAGACAAACCTTGAGGACAATTATGGCCCTATCATTTTTTTTCTGAAAAATGCATTGTAATATATCGAAGTTTTAGATTATATCATAACTTGATTTAAAATAATTGCCTCAAATTAGATGGTATCTGCTTGAATATGTATCGAATATCAAAATTGTCAATGGTAGAATTAAAGGTGCCGACTTGGTTTTTTTGTGACTACTGTAAAGGCATGTTCCATACACTGAAAACAGGTGGTATTATGGTTTCATGTTTCAAATATTTGTGAAAAACAGTTAAACAGTTTATTGAATTAAATTTGTCTCATTAGTCTACTGATATAAGAAGCTTGACAGACCCATAAGTAATGTATCATATTCGGTTTTGGAGTCATTACAATTAATTAAAATATTTTAATTTTTTACGCAGCCATCAAGAACTCTGAGCTCAACAATATCATATTTTTTTATTTTAAAACAAAAGCAATATATGAAACAATATGACAATTGTGTATCATTTTATTAATTAATTCATTGATTATATTATATCATTGGCTGTTTGTTAGGCATCATTTATTTAATTTGAGCACAAACCTGACCAATGATATTTTGCATACTTTTAAATCCCACAGTTAGTATACTCAATCGTTTTTTGACCAATTTTAGTATTTAAATTAATATATTTAACAAGTATACCATGCACTTAAATATACCAGTACAACATGCCAAGGGAAATAATTCTATAAAATAACAGCAACAATTGATATTATAAAACATCAACACTGTCATTATTCAAGGTCACCACAAGAGCACTCAAGTTTTGTTGCTGATTCATGCAAAAAAAATACAGGAGAAAAAAATGCTTTCACAATGAAATGAAAAACAAAAAATGTCCACAGTACAATAAAATTGTTGAGTTACAACTCCTGCCATGCAAATGTAATATTGGATCCAATTTCTTTTAATGATAGGCTATCTGAGGACAACAAAGCTCAGGTTCACTCATATGAAAAGCTTTGCAACTGTTTTGCTTCAAAGCAAGCAAAGGTTTGAGTATTAATGGTATCTCAAAGGGCCAGCAATTATTAGGCTCCAATGAACAGCCATCAATGATGACATAAAATCCCTGACGAGTATGAGTGGCTGAAAAATGAGGCTCACAAAAACAACTACTCTGCAGCATATTTGGCTGCTTTCTTTTCATCTTCAGAACAAAAACAGAATACTAACCAAATCTAACAATCTGCAAGAATGACATCAGAGCAGAGAAGTCGTTTCATTATATCTCATGATTGCAAAAAGTGCAAGGGTACAATTGTTGCAAGACAGAATCAATCAGCAATGACTAAACCTAAAAAAGAGATGTTTGTAAAACATGTATGCCCCATGGCTGCCCAATAGTCAGAAATGGTGATGGTCACAGTGACCTTGACCTACTGACCTCAAAATCAATAGGGGTCATCTACTGTTGATGACCAACCTCCATGTAAAGGGCAAAGCGTTCTTGAGTTATTGAATGGAGACCATTTGAGTAGCCAGAAATGGTAAAGTTAACAGTGACCTTGACCTTTGACCTACTGACCTCAAAATCAATAGGGGTCATCTACTGTTGATGACTAACCTCCATGTAAAGTTTAAAGATCCAAGGGCAAAGAAGTCTTGAGTTATTGAATGGAAACCATTTGGTCTACCGACACACCAACAGACAGACGGACCGACATGAGTAAAGCAATATACCCCCTCATCAAAGATGGGGGGCATAAATATTAAAATAATCACTCTGTTATCAATATCTTACTTATGACATGCAGGATGTATAATGTTACAATATATATTTTCCAATCTTGTAAAAGGCTACAATTTCACCAGACAGCCATGAAAAGAAAGCTTCGCCCATTTATTTTTTCACAGCTTTTTGTTGAATGTTATCAAGAGAATAGATCGGATTATTGTCAATGATTTTACAACCAAAATCAAATCCTTTTATTGGTCAACTCAATTCTCGATTTACATATTTTGTCAACATCTGGTCCATTGTATAATATATATTTTTATTATTA
Organism: Spisula solida; assembly: GCA_947247005.1. Lineage (NCBI taxonomy): Eukaryota > Metazoa > Mollusca > Bivalvia > Venerida > Mactridae > Spisula > Spisula solida. The sequence continues at coordinate 17,025,158 of OX365950.1, read as the reverse complement.
CTTGTACGTTAAACTTTACTGGATCAATTTTGTCACGTTATTGCATAAAAAGGTCCTATGTCAAACACAGACATATTCCAGAAAATTCCACTTGCAATTGATACACTCACTTTCAGAAGTCAATATCGACTAACATGAACATGCAGTAATGAAACATAAACAATATCACTGCCTGGAGCCCCCCTCCCTCATACGGACATATTTAACTGCTAAACAAGTAGTGCCTGTTACCATCACTGAAGATGAGACTAAAATAGCAAACAATGATTTAAATTTTGTAAAAAACCGAAACAATTACAGAAATGGTGTCCAATAAATCAAGGAATTGAGAATTCATAAAGCCCAGACAATGTTATGCCAAAGACAAAAAATCACAATAATTATTAATTAGATCACCGGTCTTAGTCTTATATTACAGTCTCTCTGAGATTTCATTTAAATATGAGCCATATTGCCGACACATTTAATTTCAATCCAACGAGAATAGCTTGCATCACATTTTCCCCATCAGACAATGGGGTAATTGCATAAAACACATCATAATTGATTGACCAATTAATCAAAATTTCTATGATTATTCGATTCTTCAATTTAAGTTGTTTCAGCAGCAATCAATCTCAAGTCAACGACACGTCTCGATTTTCTACGCGCTGTCTCAAAGTTCCGGATGTTTCCGGAAGAATAATTTAACTTCATTGAGTTTAAACATCAGCAGTTTGGAGAGCTGAACTGCCAATTTCTGTAAATGTCAGAATTTATTTGGACAAAATTGAAGAACTGAGAAACTGTTAAAAGCCAATCAGTTTCATTAAGACAAAAAAACTTGACAACACAGTAGGGGAATATATTTGCTGGGTTTGAATCTTAAGCATGTAACGTGCATTTCAAAACAAAGCATTTGAATGCTTTACAACAGTAAATAGAGTATTGTTGAGTTTTATAGACCAGTGAAAAAGTACAAAATTTTACGATAGATGCACATTTTTTATTACTAATCCTCACCATTCCGGAAAAGATTAATATATAGTGTGCAGCTGCCATGTAATTATGTAATTTTTTACAGGTCAATAAAACTCTACAATAAAGATACTGGTAGGTTTGACAGGAAAGTGAACCTATGCTTGACAGGTAAGTCAGCCCTTGTATGACAGGTAAGTCAGAGCCCTGACAGGTAAGTCAGCCCTTGTACGACAGGTAAGTCAGAGCCCTGACAGGTAAGTCATCACTTGTATGACAGGTAGGTCAGCCCTTGTAGGACAGGAAAGTCAGTCCTTGTATGACAGGTAGGTCAGCCCTTGTAGGACAGGAAAGTCAGTCCTTGTATGACAGGTAAGTCAGCCCTTGTATGACAGGTAAGTCAGCCCTTGTACGACCGGTAAGTTACAGAGTCTTGTATGACAGGTAGGTCACAGAGCCTAGTTTGACAGGTAAGTCACAGAGCCTTGTATGACAGGTAAGTCACAGAGCCTTGTATGACAGGTAAGTCACAGAGCCTTGTATGACAGGTAAGTCACAGAGCCTTGTATGACAGGTAAGTCACAGAGCCTTGTATGACAGGTAAGTCACAGAGCCTTGTATGACAGGTAAGTCACAGAGCCTTGTATGACAGGTAAGTCACAGAGCCTTGTATGACAGGTAAGTCACAGAGCCTTGTATGACAGGTAAGTCACAGAGCCTTGTATGACAGGTAAGTCACAGAGCCTTGTATGACAGGTAAGTCACAGAGCCTTGTATGACAGGTAAGTCACAGAGCCTTGTTTGACAGGTAAGTCACAGAGCCTTGTTTGACAGGTAAGTCAGCCATTGTATGACAGGGAAGACAGTCATTGTACTTGTAAGGTAGCATCAAGGAAGGGAAGGGACCATTATTAAACCTAAAAGGAACAATGATCTGATCTCCTCACCTTGAGGGATTTGTACAAATATACATCAACTTAAAAATAAGTGCCTTTGTTTTGTCATAGTAGACAAGCGACCAGTAAGTGACAAGAAAGATTTCACATGTTTACTTAAACCTGGCAGCTGCCTACATCACCTGTCACAAGTTTACTTTCAATTTACAAGCTACAAAATCAACTCACAGCAAAAATCAGTCCAATTTCTAAATTAGATTTCCTTAGATTTTTTTTCAAAGTAATTAAACATTTCAAATAATTGAAATTTCTGACGGGCAAACGTCAGTTGATTGACTTGGGTGTGTTTACTCTCTAGCACTGGTACCTGTCTACAGGCATTGAACAGAATTCTTCATATTGATCGGTATGCCTGAAGACAGCAGGCAAAGTCCTAGAGTAAGTTAACAGCTGAACAGACATCACATGACCTTTGTCTGTCATGTAAGTGTTGATTACAGGTAATTTTATAACAAAACAAGACTTGCCGTCTTCTTGTACTTGGGTTTCCGGAGGTTATTAAGCAGCCTAGGAGTGTTCCTCTGAATGTGGCAATGTGATGAGGAGTTTTCTTCTATTAATGTTGTTAAATAACCCATAGTAATTTAAATACAATAAATACAATAAAATCACGGAAAGTTAGTTTGAAATAACATCTCCCAAAATGGACCTGTATGATGGGGCTATTAATAATAAAGCATTAAAATAGCAACCTGCAAACATTAATCAAATACGGGTAACCGTATTCATTGAGTGTTAAAAGACCACTTCTATAACATCTCTCCTTTTTAGTTGTATCAGGTGACAATATACAAGTGCTTTTTGTGAGCAATAAACATGGTATTTATTACATAAAAGTTAGACTAATTTATTGGGCTCACACTACCCAACCCATAAAGTGTGCCCTATCATGGGTTTATCATAATAAACTTTCAATAATTGAGGTTTATGATTCATATGATATCAGTTAACACAATCAACTTGAAAAACTTGTTAATACACTTTAGACGTAGACGTCAGACAATTGACTAGGATGATATCATCGGCTGATCCAGACACGGATCTAAATCCATCCTTAGTTTTCCCCTACCTTTCAACTACAAGAGAGAGTGCAAAATGATTAATACAATAAAGTGAATGCCGATATATATATATATATGTGTGTGACAACGACGCCTGGCGGAAAGGTGATGTGGTCTGTTTTTATTTGCAAGTAAAGAAGTTGTTGTTCAGCATTTTTTAAAAACGCAGTCTTATGGGTATACCTACATACATAATTTTATGACATATAATAGTATGCAAGTTGAACTCTATCATCAGAAGGGAGTTTTTACTTCTCTACCCTAAGTATTCTCACATTATCCCCTTATTTTATTCAAATATATTGAAATATACAATCATAAATTCAACAAATCCAGACTGGACCAGCATTATGCTCGCATGTTGTTCTTTCACCAATGAGTAAGAACAATAAGTAAGATTGAGAAACATGAGCAACAATGTCTGATCTATATAACCAGAAATAAAACCATATATGTCTTCATCTTCGGTGGCTGAGATCTCTATACAAGAATTGAACAGTGAGTGTATATATAATGGGTAGATTTCATCATAAAATATTTTCACATCTGTATACTAAAATCATGCTTTCCTCTATAAAATCTACGCTAAAAAGACAGTTTTATGATCCGAAGTTATATACAAAATGCAATAAATTATGAAGTAACCAACTTCAATAAAGTTTATATTACGCATAATGCGGCAGAAACTACTCTATGTTTATTACAATTTTGTAACATTAGATTTGCAGAAATTACTGACTCAACAAAATAAAATATAGTGAAGATATTTACAGATAAAATGTTTGGAAGGAGACGCATATGAAACCCATCTTTACTTGTCTATGTTGCCAACTTTTTACTACCTTTTTAATGTTATTGTAACTTAACGTAGATTTTCTAATGTCTGAACTGGTGATACTGTATCAATAATTATACATAAAAGTGTCCCTTAAATTGTTAGCAGAGCACTAAATATACTTGAGATTGAAATTAAATGCTCAAGTACTTATTGATAAGAATAAAACACAGAGACATACATATACATATTGTACAAATCCAGACACCTGAAACATAAACATATATCTAAAGCGAAACATGCTTTTCGATTATAGAATTTTACCATAACAGGAATTTAAGGGGCATTAATTTGTTCACAAAATTTAAATTGTTATGAAAATGTGTCTAACCTATCATATCGTTCACAGTTCCACATCTGAATATCTTCATGAGAGATTATAACAATGGTGCACCATGGACGGTGGACCCTTCGGATATATGTATCATATAACAAGTAATTTGTATATTCCTCGTGAACAAACAATTTTAGATCCAAAATATTTAAAAGTACAGTCATATGAAATTTTGTATGTCACTTAAAATCTCCAGAATAATTAAAAAAAACACCTTAAAATCAATGAAATAAACTGTATGATATATTTCTATGTACGATTTATTTCTGTTACTATTTGCAGGTGCATACATTTGGTACAGGCAGCCTGTGGTGAACTTGTTTCAAGTGAAAGATTGCTGTCAGTTCAAAGTGACCATAAGTCAACAAGAGTGACAGGCTGGACATGGATTTCACACCAAAGGTGTCCAGTCTATATACCTTCAACTATCTTGCTAACGACAAGCTAGGTGGACACTCATAAACATGCTTATTAATAACATAATTAATTAAAGGTAAATTACCAAATGAAAAAATGCTTAATTGCAATGCCTTCAGGGGCTGACCTAACGAAGGATGTTTTTAACTTTTTACCATGTAACAACTCTACACTATCATTGTAAGCATTATTTACAGCAACATACACAGAATTAAGTGAAGATTTGTTATAGCAATAGATGGAGCATGGTGGTACAATTTGCACCACATAATAGAAAAAACTTCATGCATTCTTACAATTGCACACAAAAAGCAAAAATGCAAAGTCATACACAAAAAAGCCTCAATAATCTATGGGTAACTTCTTCAAAACTCACTGCAGTGTTTCTTTCTTAAATTTAAACAGACAGGAATTGTATTTTGTTGCCTTCAAGCCCAATCATGACCAGGTACCAAGCAGGTAATGTACACTTGCAAGTGTATAATTGGGTTTTAAACAAATTAGAACGTTCGCCGCTTTTAGAAAAATAGATTTTAAGTAAAAACAAAAATCAAGGGTAAAAAACAAAAAATGAACATGACATTTATATGGTTTGTAAATAAAAACTAAAATTAACTACATTTAAAATCCAAGCTACACAGTAATTTGTAAGACATAAATTGCTGCTGTGGAAAACATAAACATATCAGTAGTGAAAATTATATAGTCACAATAAAGTCTATATAATTGGCTCTCCTGGTTATCTCAGACAGCTTGATTCCCATCATGATGAAATAATTGATCATGTAACAGTGGTTCCAATAGCTTCTGACTATGAACTCATTTTGATACTGTCAAATGGTAATGTATATCATTCTTACAAAATACAGCCAGGGAAGAAACTCTTACTTAGTTTATGACTGAAAAATGTAAACCTTAAAGGATATTCAAGACATGATACCATTTTCTACTTTCAGTTTGCAAGGTCATTGAAGTTTTGCATGATAAAATTTAATAAACATGTTTCATAATTATTTTTTGGTAAGAGTTAATTCCTTATACTATTTACTATGTCCCAAACAACAAACTTTAACTCTAAATGTCAGCTTGACTTTGTTAACAAGCAAGATATGCAATGAAATTGTTTTCATGCTTCGATAATTATTTTTTCTCAAACCTCAAGAGTAAAATTTTTAGTGCAGGCATCATAATGCAATGCTTATGGTATCCAACAACTTTAAATTTGAAGACAAAAAACACATTGAAAAGAAACATGCACTATCCAACTATAGATTAGACTCTCACCCCTTTAACATATACACATTTTGTATGTATTATGATGAAATTATTAATTACTGAACTAAGACAATTGTAGAAAAATACCATACAAATAATATTAGTTCACACCCAAGTAACCAAACAAAACCTTGTAAAAAATTAAAACAATACCTTGGAGTAGGTTATTAAATCCAGTGTTGGGGGTATTATTCAGCCATCATTATGACTTGTTACTGTGCTCAAGTGAGTTGCTGGAGTTAGCCACAAGTGACATTTGGTCACAATGGTTTTATGACCCAGTAGATGAGAGGTTGACAAATTACTGACCAGCTTTGACCACCATAATATAACCATAAACCATCAGCATCTTGCTATATGATCATAGTTATAACACTTTTCTTCTGGATAGACATTAAACATGGTGAATTTTATGAACAGATTAGCATGTTAATGTATGCAACATCTTGTGCATGTGTCACAAGGTTAAGGGGCTCAAATATAACAGTGGATGGGGCTGAACATCATGTCACAGATTTTTAAGTCAGGTATACATGTATCTAATACAAACATTTCTAAATGCATAGTTAATGTTTTCTCTTCTCATCTACATTATCCTGCCTATAAGGCCACTTCTCCAGAGAAGCTCTCTTTATAGCAACCCACTCTCTTAAGCAATCAATCTCTAATAGTATTCAACTCTCTTTTTATAGCAACCAGCTTGCTTAATAGCAACCTGAACCCTCTCTATAGCTACCAACTCTCTCTATAGCAACCAACACTCTCTATAGCAACCAACACTCTCTATAGCAACAAACACTCTTTATAGCAACCAACACTCTCTATAGCAACAAACACTCTCTATAGCAACCAGCTGGCTTAATAGCAACCAGTCCTCTCTATAGCAACAAACACTCTCTATAGCAACCAACACTCTTTATAGCAACAAACACTCTCTATAGCAACCAACACTCTCTATAGCAACCAGCACTCTCTATAGCAACAAACACTCTCTATAGCAACCAACACTCTCGATAGCAACCAGCACTCTCTATAGCAACACACACTCTCTATAGCAACCAGCACTCTCTATAGCAACCAACACTCTCTATAGCAACCAACACTCTCTATAGCAACCAACACTCTCTATAGCAACCAGCTGGCTTAATAGCAACCAGCCCTCTCTATAGCAACCAACACTCTCTATAGCAACCAACACTCTTTATAGCAACCAACACTCTCTATAGCAACCAGCCCTCTCTATAGCAACCAGCACTCTCTATAGCAACCAACACTCTTTATAGCAACCAGCACTCTCTATAGCAACCAGCCCTCTCTATAGCAACCAACACTCTCTATAGCAACCAGCTGGCTTAATAGCAACCAGCCCTCTCTTTAGCAACCAACACTCTCTATAGCTACCAACAATAGCCAAAATCAGCACCTGTAAGGGCCATTGGTTTAGAGTTTTCTACCAATTAATGATCTACATTTTCACATGTCAAACACCAATCAGTGAGTATCCTACCACATCGTATATTGCCTTCACTTTACCAGAAGTCATTAGTCACTTCTGATAATGGCACTCAATTAACAACACACTAGCGAGACTATTATCATTATACATTCAATTAAATTAATTGATATAGATCAAATTCCCGTATTTTCGTACACTTAATAAGAACTTTTTTGTATCTCTAAAATGCAGAACTGATACTCAACATTACATAACAAAAGCTGTTGTATAAGGTAATCCACATAGGTACATTTGTACTTGCATTCTCTGTATTTGGATCATTATATAGACACATTCATATTCCCAATAATTACACTAGGGGATGAGTAAGATGTAAGTAAGATGCCAAACTTTTTGCAATAATTAAAATCTTACCATTTATATTCATGTTAATCATGCAAGCTTCACAGTAGTAGCCAAATCATTCCATTATCACAAGTTTTTCATTATAAAATACTGAGGAAGAACATAGAAAAACTTGAAAATAATCAAACATTAAACAGTTTCTAATCGTCAAAAGCTCGCTAGTGAGGCAAAGTTTGATCATAAGATCAGAGAATTTGCTCACATATCAAACTTTCTATCAACAAATTTACAAATATACTGCAGGCATAAAAGTAAATAGATATCAAAGATTAATATCAAACATGTAAATATATGAAACCAATTGAACAGCTATGACCCTTATATACGGTCCTCAATGTTGATTGCTTTATTGTATCAATTAGGGACTCACCTTTGAACTTTGTGTTTGATGTGTAGTGTCTCAAGTAGCCCCTATACTTATATTACATCCTGTATTAGCATCACAGATCCTATAATATAATAATATGGTCACATTAATATAAGCCATCATAGTAAATATAGTGTTGTATAATTGGCTGTAAGTGGTATTAGTGGCTGTTACTTTTTTAACACTTCCTTCCTGCAACAAGAAAACTTTTCGGGGAGCATAACAATCAACTGAATAAAATGACATCTAATTGCCATGATATATGGAAATCATGTCGAGCCTCGGCGCACGTTGAAAAAAAAGCACCAAATTAAAAGTGCCAAGTTATATCTAATCCCACCATGCATAAAGAAGAAATGATCATGCAACCTTTCATTTGACCTTTAACAGTGACCTTGACCTTTGAGAAAGGAACCTGGGGTTGCTCATGACATTCCGATTAATAGAGGTTTACATTCATGCCAATTATAAGCAACATTGGTCAATGCATGACAAAAACATGGTCTGGACAAGCTTCAATTTGGCCTTTGTGCCTCCAACTGTAACATTGACCTTTGAGATCGGAACCTGGGGGTGGTGCATGACACTCCTCCTCATGGAAGTGAACATTCAGGCCAAATATTAGCAAGATTGGTCAAAGCATGAAAAAGTTATGGTCCGGACAAAATCGGATCGATGCACACACATACACCAAAAGTGGCGACTAAGTCTCGCGTACAACAAGTGGGCTCGAGAAAAATGAAATTAAACTCAATTCAATATAGCCAGAGAATGATAATGTATTATTTGCACTTAACAATCTGCAGGAATATTTTATATTTAAAGCTTACCTTTCTAAACATAAATATGATAATAATAAATCCATGGTTCATACACAATTCTCACATCAAAATTCAAAGGACTTTTCAAGGTTTTTTCTAGGTAGTATTTGTACTTCTAATGCCATTTTCCAAAGTTTACTGCGCTGGATAAACAAAAATTATTTTCATCACGACTACTACTTAGCACTTCATGTCTCACACTCGCAACTATACATTTACATACTTCTAATTTTCAAGAAAATTTACATACTTCTAATTTTCACGAAAAAGAGTGTTTCTGCATCAATTTTTATAAGACAATGTGTCATTTTGACAACATCTGTACACTTCTATTTATATCCAAGGCTGTTAGACTATGTTCAAGGTTTTCCCCTGAAATTCAAGTACCATCTTGGCATCTTTTCAAGGCAGCACTTATTTCAAGGACTCTTCAAATCAAATTCAAGGACTTTTCAAGTCCCAGGAGAACCTTGAAATCAGACAGGGAAAGCAGTATGCAGCAGGAACAGCGGACACAAAAAGGGCACAAAAACTCGACCTACAAATGGACAGCCTGATTCTAAGAGAACTATTGAAAGAAAGTTGTCAATATTTGTTCTCCAAATGCTCGTACTTTCCTGCCATTCTTCTATCAGATAAATCTATATTATTCCTGCAGAAGCAGATGCACCATGTAAATGATCTTTCCTTTCATAAACAGGACATTAAATGGAAACCATACACCAACTAATTGCTGAATGGGGATTCATCTTCTAAAGAAATATAATAACGTGTTTTCACAACTTTTCCGCTTCATCTGTTCTCATGCAGACATATTGTATCAAGTCGCAGAAAAGAAAGTAATTCTTGCTCAACAAAAGCATTCTTTCATCTCCATGGTAAATGCAGAATATGGTCAACATATTTTTTGTTATTGAAGAGCATGACAATTTGAGAGCATAAAAGGGAACTGTGATATTTCACAGGTTGTCAAACCATTGGGGACACTGGTGTGTTAACTATAAGGGTCATAATTACAAGGTTGATGTGGCATGTAAGGTTGTCATGGCGATATGTTGCCCAACAATTCCAAGATGGTGGTATGATTGAGGTTGTCAGCCTCATGCTATTATTACACCATACATTGAAGGCTGACAAAGGATCAGGGTTAAACAAGTAATGATGGTACATTTACATGTACACTCTCACACTTCATCTTGACATCTACAAAACAGTGAAGTTAAGGTCAGGAAATGTTACATGACATGTTTGTCACATTGTACTATAGTAGCACAGTGCAGCCATGTCACCAGGAAGGTGAAAAAAGCCAACAATTGGATAAAACGTCATAATGACAGCGGCAGAAATTACCATGCAGCCAACTTTATACAACGTCTTTTGTCAATCCAATAACAATGATTGAATAACGGCACTCATCTCACTATATCCAAGTTACTTTACTTGACATGGAAACATATTTATTTGTTATATGGATGGCAAGTTGTTTGGTACAAACAAAAAATTACCTTAACCCCAAAAACATGCTGTCAACACCTTCGTGATATGCTATACAATAGTTCCACAAACCTTCTAACTCAAATCACTAAAGTAAATCTGAAAGAAGACAAAGATAGAACTATCATCTAAAACAAATTTTTATTTAACTTGACACGTCCTTTCCGTGTATTCCACATATCCCACTTCGCTCATGATAGGAATACTTATGTCAAGCAAGAGAGATATTTACAGTACATGTACCACTTTTAATGACGGGTTTAACACAGCCTGGAATCGAACCAGAGACCTCTCGCACTTTTAACGACGGGTTTAACACAGCCTGGAATCGAACCAGAGACCTCTCACACTTTTAACGACGGGTTTAACACAGCCTGGAATCGAACCAGAGACCTCTCGCACTTTTAACGACGGGTTTAACACAGCCTGGAATCGAACCAGAGACCTCTCACACTTTTAACGACGGGTTTAACACAGCCTGGAATCGAACCAGAGACCTCTCACACTTTTAACGACGGGTTTAACACAGCCTGGAATCGAACCAGAGACCTCTCACACTTTTAACGCAAGTTTAACACAGCCTGGAATCGAACCAGAGACCTCTCGCACTTTTAACGACGGGTTTAACACAGCCTGGAATCGAACCAGAGACCTCTCGCACTTTTAACGACGGGTTTAACACAGCCTGGAATCGAACCAGAGACCTCTCACACTTTTAACGACGGGTTTAACACAGCCTGGAATCGAACCAGAGACCTCTCGCACTTTTAACGACGGGTTTAACACAGCCTGGAATCGAACCAGAGACCTCTCGCACTTTTAACGACGGGTTTAACACAGCCTGGAATCGAACCAGAGACCTCTCGCACTTTTAACGACGGGTTTAACACAGCCTGGAATCGTACCAGAGACCTCTCACACTTCAAGTCTAGGCTATCAAGGGGATTAGGTTTGACCAAAGTCCATCAAGCAGGTCAGGAGATGTTGCTTCATGAAGAAATATGTATATGAAGTCTGTCAAAGACAAAGGGAGATCAATCAATGCAGCCTGGGATCGATCCCAAGACCTCTCACAATCATCAAAGTGGACATTTACCACCATGCTACTGAGACTGATATAGTACCATTATGATACAACCTGTTTCATTGTGAGGAAATCTCTATATTAACGGAGCATTGGTCTACCATCTGTGTAACCTACAGTCTCTATTATACTCGGATTCAATCAGTGCCATATAATTGGTCAATTACATGCAAACAGTCTCTGGTCTATATAATCATGGTATAATTTAGAGAAAAAAACATATTTGCTAACAACATTACAGAATAGATATATTTGTAAAAGCAGATAGACACCCTTGATGTCTTAACCAACAGTAGTTGTTATTTTCAGAACAAGAATGGTTAATGTAAAATGTCAGGCTTACTTTCTTGGAGTAAAATTACTGTAAGCACTGGATACCCACTCAGACCTTACAGAGGATCTTCAAACAGGATGTTCTGACTAGACTTCTTTCTAAAAATAAAAAACCCTGATGATATACACTGCAGCACATCATAACTGTTGCACAGTCAGAAGAGTTTATATGTAAAAAATCAAAGAGCCGTAACTCCATCAAAAATGGTTGAATTGCAAAAATCCTGACAATATGTGCCAGGGTATTTCATAGCAGTCATTCTGTAAAAGTTTCATTAACATCCCTTGGGCAATGTAAGAGGAGTTGCACACTGAAGAGACGGAAGGACTAATAAATAGGTGGTCGCTCTTATGGATGAAGGTTATGTGACTTTTTTTTTGATGAAAAAGGTCACATAAACGTAAAAAAGTCATATAAAATGACCGAGATCAAAGGATCCTTTGATGTGTGTGTGTTACATAACCATCAATTTGTGGGCGCGGATGGACAGACAGACTGATGGACAGAGGGAATGACGTCTACCATTACCGTATCTGCGTTGGCGGGGATAATAAAAATGAAAATATCTAGTTGGAACATTTGCACAGTATAGAACTGCTCATGTGATAGAGTTGCAGAAATGGTACTTCATCAGACACTGATCAAGTGTGGTATAAAATCATGTAATATTAATTAGCCTTTAGCTTATCAAAGCTAACAAGTAATGAGGATGAAGAAGGCCTAAGTATCTCATTGCATGCTTAAATTCATAATTAATTCATAAAAAATAATTTGTAAACATGACTGTGCCTTTAAGCAAGTATGTCGGCATGTGGTATAAGACAACAATGTTGTTCTATGTTGCAAATAACAAACAGCCAAATAGCAGCACTCGTATTTTAAAAACATAGTACCTGTATATAAAGCATTCTGCTATATTTACTTTTCACTTTTTCCATACTAACAAATATGCCTCAAATATGTTTTATCCAGGGGCTGGGATTATAACCAACACTTACACTCAGCAGTCAACACTCAAATGTTAAAATTCACTCTTTTGAGGTTCTTTGTGGCATTTTTTTAGAGCAAGATGGTGTAGTAATGTTTTGGCTTACTTCCTAGTTTAATTTAGTGTATTTGCAAAGCTATAATTGCAATTCATCAGTCTGAGTGCTGAGTGTGGCACTCAGATTCAATAATAACATTTACACCTCATAAATAGTACAAAATGGCATAGAAAATTTATCAAATTTTATTTTCAACACACATTAACTATCTTATACATTTTCCTCATCTAAATTTGCAATATAGGACAAATAATAGTTCATTATATTACATTTTCAATATTTGAGTGCTGAGTGCTGAGTGCAAGTATTCTTTGTAATCCCAGCCCCAGATGTCAGAAGAATCTGTATAGCGAGGAGAATTTGGCCTGATCCTGACCTTTATGCATGAATATATTACAAGGTTCTTGTGTTGAATACATGAATTTCCGCGAGCAAATAGTGCAATATCGAATTAGGGATTACGTCAAATTCTTTGTACTATAGCTAAATAAAATTAGTGAACTTTTTATCCTATTTAATTTGTTTATGTGTAGTTTACCTTAATTAAAATATAGACAAAGATAAATGTCAACAAAAACATGTGTAGAAATTAATTATATAGTATATTTAACGTTTCGGCATTTTGCCTTCATCAGGAAATACATACAAATGAAAACAACGGACGTGACGTCATGCAAATTAGACGTTACGTTAATTGGCGGAAAATATTTTATGAAGCATGTTAGATTGTACAAACAATTCTATCGTAATGAACTTTTTTTTTTTAATTAAAATATAGTGGAGTGTTCATCTTGGTTGCTTACTGCACCGTTTTAATTACTACTATAGAATGGCAAGGGGAATCACCAGAAGTATCATTACTATAGAATGGCAAGGGGAATCACCAGGGGTATCATTACTATAGAATGGCAAGGGGAATTGCCAGGGGTATCAGTACTATAGAATGGCAAGGGGAATCACCAGGGGTATCAGTACTATAGAATGGCAAGGGGAATCACCAGGGGTATCAGTACTATAGAATGGCAAGGGGAATCACCAGGGGTATCAGTACTAAAGAATGGCAAGGGGAATCACCAGATATATCATTACTATAGAATGGCAAGGGGAATTGCCAGGGGTATCAGTACTCTAGAATGGCAAGGGGAATCACCAGGGGTATCAGTAATATAGAATGGCAAGGGGAATCACCAGATATATCATTACTATAGAATGGCAAGGGGAATCACCAGATGTATCAGTACTATAGAATGGCAAGGGGAATCACCAGGGGTATCAGTACTATAGAATGGCAAGGGGAATCACCAGAAGTATCAGTACTATAGAATGGCAAGGGGAATCACCAGAAGTATCAGTACTATAGAATGGCAAGGGGAATCACCAGAAGTATCAGTACTATAGAATGGCAAGGGGAATCACCAGAAGTATCATTACTATAGAATGGCAAGGGGAATCACCAGGGGTATCAGTACTATAGAATGGCAAGGGGAATCACCAGGGGTATCAGTACTATAGAATGGCAAGGGGAATCACCAGATGTATCAGTACTATAGAATGGCAAGGGCAATTACCAGACGTATCAGTACAATAGAATGGCAAGGGGAATCATCAGACGTATCAGTACTATAGAATGGCAAGGGGAATCACCAGAAGTATCAGTACTATAGAATGGCAAGGGGAATCACCAGAAGTATCAGTACTATAGGAATGGCAAGGGGAATCACCAGACGTATCAGTACTATAGAATGGCAAAGGGAATCACCAGAAGTATCAGTACTATAGAATGGCAAGGGCAATTACCAGACGTATCAGTACAATAGAATGGCAAGGGGAATCATCAGACGTATCAGTACTATAGAATGGCAAGGGGAATCACCAGGGGTATCAGTACTTCTAGGGCTCTCTACACTAATTAATGGTCATGAAACAATATCATTATATATTCATCATCCCAATATGCCCAATTAAATCCTTTAAGTGATTGAATTGGCAACTTCATTTGTCCAATTAACATATAACATTGTTTATAGTCATTGTTATGCCTCAGGTCCTACTTTAAATAATTAACAACATCGGGTATGATTTATCTATGACACTGCTACAAAAAAATACAGAGGCTGGCAAAATTAACATCGTTTGAAAAATTCATGTGATTTCAAGTAATTACCTTTTTACGGAATAATGACAAAAATTCCTCCAATGGAAATGTTGCCGGATACAAACCATAATGCTGGACAATTGATTGGTTTACCACACATTTGTATGTCAAGGGAGGTAAAACCAAGACATTTATATAAATTACGAGGTAGGGCAAAAATCATAATACAGTCAACTCTCGTTATCTCGAATTTCACGGGACCGTGGAAATTACTTCGACATAACGAAAATTCGAGATAGAATTTTCGGCATCTAAGTTGCAAGTTTTCCAGTTTCTGTCATTTTACGCCGCCATATTGTTACTGTCGTAAGAACGACCTATTCGTGAGAATTGCTTGTTGTGATATTTATGTACATGTATTCCTCCTCGAGAAAATGCATTTTATTTTAATTATTATTTTTACAAACACTTGTTCGAGATGACATGTTTATAGATGTTTGTACGTAACCCGAAGCTTTATGACATGATTGCGCAAATTGTTGCAAACAAATATTTGTTCAACAATAGAAGGCGCGAAAATTACAGGTAAATCGAAGATTTCAGACTGGCGTAGTGTGAAAAACATTCGACGCTAGTCGAATACTATCAGACTTCGACCCGACTTCGAGATGAACAATAGATTTAAAGTGCTAATTGGTTAATTGGGACCAAAAAATAATTCGACATAACGAAAAATTCGAGCCGAATTCGAGCCGAAACTTCGAGATGGGTCTCGAGATTTCATATAGACAAAGAAGGAGAAAAATCGGGACGTGAAAAAAACTTCGACATAACGGAAAATTCGATATAAGCGAGTTCGAGATAACGAGAGTTGACTGTAATTCATTTAATTGCCTGAAAGGGTTGGTTTCTTAGGTTTATATGAGTACAACAATCCTTTATGACTACTGACCATTGTCTGATAAAAATTATGATATTATCAAATAAGAGAACAAGTTTTTTTTATGCTCTCAATAATATATTAATAAATTCAGTAAGTTTTTACGAATTGTACTAGAAAAATATAGTGTGCATGCTGAATAAACAATGGCCGTAGTAAGAAATGAAGACCTTTTATAAGAAGGTAATAGCTGTGACTGTGGTCCTTTGGTTAGTTGCTGGATTTGGAACCTAGCGATCTGGGTGGATTCCCGGTCACTGTAGGTCCTTCCATGAAATTTTGATGCCAATGTTAATTTTCTTATTTGCTGTAGGTTCCTGGTGGAAGTGTAAGCTAGCATGGGTAAGAATACAGTCCATATAAATGGTTAGCTGAATCAGGTGTTATTACGAGGTGTTAAAAGAAATAAAGATGAAAAGGTAAAAGGGCTTGAAATAAGGCCATGGAATTGGATAGAAGCAACCTAGAAAATACAAGAACAAAACTCTCAATACGCTGTGAGACTTTGGTCATCTTTCCAAATGATGGGAAGTGAGAAATTAGATGTTTTTAAATCAGTGAAACACTACTTCTTCAACCATCCGGATTTCGATTTAGGGCAATAAAATGTTTGTAGTCTTCCTGGCAGACTTTTCTTTTTAAAGTACTATTTTATAGCAAGCCGAAAAGCTTTTTTTTATGAGGGCAATGAAGTCATGGAAAAACACTTGTATGACTTTACTTTCTAACCAACATGATGTTACAAAAGGAAATAAAACTTTTATTATGTCCAGTGACTAAATCTAGTCACAGTTTTATGGGTGTTTTAGTGACATTATTCAATAGAGCTAACATCATGGTTGATAAAATATCTTTCTTCCTTAGTAGGAAATCTTAGGCCAGAGATATGATTTGCATAACAATTGGGTGAAACAAAGAATTGGAAGAAGTTTTTTATGTCGGACATCGTCTGGGCACTCTGAATTATTAAATGCCGAATTACTTTTTTCTTCATAAAGAGACTAAAGTACCATTTCATGTCTGGGATACTCGATACAGCACTCTATCAGTTTTGGTTCATTAAACTACGTGTCAGAAGTAACATATTTGATTGGCATTGTTTTTACAGAGGGACGCTTTAAACTACTGGCAATTTCCTGACACAGTTGAAGCAGTCTTTGGACTACAGATCTCTATCAACACTGATTTGCCATTAGTGAGAGAAAAAAAACTGTCCAACGGAATTTCCGACCGAAAATGTCTATCAGATATATTAAGTGTTTTATTGTTGTCAAGTAGGCACACTTTGAGACAAGTAGTACGCTAATAGATTGGATCAGTCATGGTTTTAATAGTAGAACCAAGTTTTCAAGACGTTTTCCTGAATCTGAATAGAAAAACAAGACAAAATTATACAAACTATAAGTATGCTAATACAATTACATGTATTTTGAAATATTATAATGACCATAAGCAGCTGAAACCAAGCATTATGACACATTTTTAATGATCATATCTGAAAAGGATAAAAAAATCATCTTGAAAGGATAAAGATGCAGCTAAACTTAAAAATGATTAAATTTAGATTTCTTCATACATGAATCATGTCACTGTAAATCTGCAAATATGACTAAAATGTTTTCTGTCAAAGTTTCCATTCTCATAGTTACTAGATGAAAAGGCAGATTTCAAATATTGCTCCAGCTAGTCCAGACACAACCACATTGAGACAGGCTGTAAAAGGTTTCTTTTAAAAATTGATGATTTCTTAAATATTTCCAAAAACAAATTCAAAATACACAAGAGATATATTAACAAACAAAGAATTTTGTTGATGATCCCAAAACAAACATCAACTGCAGAAGAAATTATTGCATAACTCTCACATATGAAATAACGACTTAACATCATGAAAGCAGGAAACATGATTATAATTCCCTGAACAAAATTTTATGCATGTTGAGCAATTATTTATCGAAATTACAATGTTGGTTTTTACAATAAAAATTCTGTTTTTAGAAAAAGGAGAATATAAAATGAATATAAAATTCAGAAAAAATATGGAGTGCAAATAACAGCAATGTCCATAATTACTGCTATGCAGTATCAAAACACCACAAAAACGTGGATTGAAATTGTTTCTGATATTTAACCAACCAAAAATTTGAATTCTGGGCACTTTGGTCTCCATTATGCCCGCACAGACACAACAGAATTTACAGACGGCAGCATGTTCATTTTATGTTTGCTTTTTTGCCTGCAGGATAGTGCACCATAATAATAATAATAATTAAAATGCTTGCAAAAAATGACCAGATGCATTAAGAGACAGTTATTATATTATATGTGTACTTGTGCAAGGCAAGGTTACTGAAAAATGGTCCCGCAATCTCCAATTAGTAGCAGTGTCCATTGAAATATGTTATTGACATCACCCTTTGTGAAATATGCAAATCAAATTATTCCAAAATTAAATGCTTAAAATACAATTGATCTTGGTATTTATGTATGCTGAAGACTGATTAAAAACATTTGGTGGCCCACATCCAAATGGTTCCAATATTAACCCTTCTGGGAGCCAACCACAAATTAAAAGTCGTGTCCCGCCGACACGTTCCTTAGAATTGCCCTTTTTCGTGATATGACGAAACTGTGTCCAAATTGATAGGAGACAATAATTAATGTATTTTCCATGACTTCCAACCATGTCATTGTTTAGAAATGTTTTAAAAACCGTCATTCCAGCGAACATAAAGATAACATTTGGTGAAGTCTGAATGGTACCACACAATAGATGTTCCAAGCAGTAGCAGTCATAGTGTGGTATAAGGATAGAGATAATGATAATGGGATGTCAGATAATTTCTTAACTGATCAATCTTATCCCCCAGCATCATAATAAGGGAGAGTAAGGGCCAAGGAGAGTAAGGGCTTCCATGGACATATTGTTCACCTAAAGTCACTGAACTTCCACTACAAATAGTTAGCCTTAAGTCAAAGACATAGCAAAAATACATAATGAATATAACTTTCAGTAACTAAATGAAGTTTACGCTATGTGAATCCTTTAACAGATTCAGATAATCTTCATACATTGTTTTTATTTATTTATTATAATGAATATTTATATGAGTTAATGAGTTAAAGACGTACAAACGTTATTCATCTAATGATCAAATTTTCCCCAAACACTTCTTTGTATGGCAGAAATATCTTATATAGAATTGTTAAAGTTAGCGGTCACAATAAAATCAAAAGAAGACACAACCCAAAATAATTAAGTTAACGGTGCAATATAATTAAAATCTTAAAAAGAACATGTTGGTACCTTATATGGATAAAATTAACACTAGACAATGTATCTCGAAATTGATTTAGGTGACAAATTGATTTTTTTAACTTTTTAACACCTCCTTAAGTGCACATGCAAAAAAAAAGACAAGATAAATCCCTCTCAGTACCTGACTGCTAGCATGCTGGTCATCTTTTGTACCGAAAGTTGTCATTTCATTATCACCATAAAGTCGCCCGGCATCCATCACACGCACTAAATGAGTACCAGCAGCTATTTTTTGTCCCATTCTTCTAAAAATTACGAAATGAAAACATAATTGTAATAATTATTACTAAACAACATTTCAATGGATTTTTAATTACACTTTCAAACGTCAGAAAAACTGCTCCACCTACCAGCACACTCACTCACACACGTTCAATTTTTTCTATTGGTCATACTGAATTAACCAAAATTCAATTTTTATAAATTATTCATTTTTTAAATAAGTGGCAATTAAATCGCATGATTGCGTTAAAACAGTTTAGGAAAACTGCCATTTTTTACAATTCCAATCCATCTTTTATTTGAATATTTTACTGAGTAAAATCACATCATATAACCAACTTTTATTAGCTTTGTAAGAATTTTTATCCAAAAGAAAGCAATTATTTTTGTCTTGGTGACATGAATAATATGAAACATAAAATAAAAAATAATACAACAATTTACATTTTTTTGAAGGTGGTATTTAAAATAACACATAGTTTTGTCAGTTTGATATTAGCGTAAAAATGTTTTAAAAATATTTTCTCGGAACAAATTGGTTTCAAATTTCAGAATGAGACACTTGTTGCATAATATCTCAATACTTATTTTCAGGAAAAAAAATTACAGAAGGAGCATACAATGCAGTCTGCTAAATTCTCAGATGCATGGACCATTTCAATGTATTGAATCATGCATTGTTTGCAAATTATATACCCATATTTGGCATATTGTCTCCAATTTTGAGGTTAAAGAAGTGCTCTTTAGATTTTTTTAACCCTACAAGTATCACCAAGATTTTAATATGAAATATTAACATACATGCATTCATCTGAAATAAGAAGGCATTTTTTCTGTATTTAGTCAATAAATAATGTATAAGTTAATAGACGTGAGTTTTTATGTGCTTGCAATTTAAACTCTAAAATAATCACCGAACAAAAAAATCTTCTAGTCAGAGAGCCTGTTGGTTAAATTAAGTAGGCCTCCTACAAAAATCATCCCAAAAGAATCGCTTAATTTTACATCAATTTAATTAAACAGTCAATGATTTTCCTGCCTCTTAATTCATCTCTAGAGCTAATTTCTAAAATTAGGTGAAAAAATAGTCAGGGCTTTTACATTTAAAATTGGCAGAAAAAAGGTTGGGACATTTTATTAAACAATGTTCCATTTTTTGACATGCGGGTAGTCAATAATTCAAGGGAGGTCAACAACGTTCAAATGTAACTTAATAATTAGGGGACAATATGTTAAAACAGCACCGGTTGCCTCAGTTGGTGATGACAGGCTTACCCAACCAGCATACAATACCCAAAAGGAAATCTAAGCTAAGATAATATTTCATTTTGTCAGCAAACAATAGTTCATAATAAACAGTTTTAACACTTAATGCAATTCAAAAACCATTCACTCCAAATTTGTACACCCGCATACATAAAAATGTACCATTTAAAATATTTCTTCTATTTTCTGTCTAGGAAATTCAGTACAAAACGACAAAGTAAAGAACATCTTGGTTAAAACCGTTTCCATAGTTTTCAATTAGATCAGAGAATTGTCTGCATGAGCAACTATGACAATTTTGACGAGGGGCAAAAGATATATTAGGTGCCGAAATTGTCGCCCTGAACACCATTCAGTGCAGAATCTTTTCCAAGCAGACATTTCTATTCTGGCATTTATCGCCCCTAGGTGGAAAAACAGATGAATGGCTGATTCTGTTGGTAATGTTCATTAAACAGAAAGAATAAAGTTACGTTATCACCATGGCTACTTCACATTAGATACACCAGTAAGGATTCTGGATTAAAACATGTAACTATGACCAAATTTGGTCGCTATCGAAAACATTACAATGCAGCCATACATGTCTAATTAACATCGATTACACATAAAACAACTGATATACGATGTGCTTCAAATGGCTAGAATCATCTGATTGGTTGACTAAGTTGCCGTGGGTAGCAACCAATGACAATGCAATTGAAGACAGAAAATTAAATAAGAACATTGAACATATTTTAACAATGCTGAGAGGATAGGTTGACAAGAATCCTGTCAGAATCCAGAGAGAACATCACTTGGAATTATGTGATTATACAACAAATGTAGTGCCTTCCAACCTATGCATTATTGAGCATTGCACAACCAGAGCTGAGCGACTTTTAAGAAAATAACTAGATTGTCTTTACTTCATTGGTGTAGCCCAATGTTATTGAAAAGGAGCACTTTGAAGATAGATTTTAGCGTAACATGCAAAATAACATGGATTAAATCTAACCATTATTGAACAGTCATATGTAAAAGATAGTCAGTACATGTAATATGGCTACTAAATGTTCACAGTAAGACATAGAAATCTTATTAGTGACTTGTTTTTTTTGTGAAGACTTGGATTATGATGGTAAATTTAGACTAGGGGCATGTTACAAGCAGCTGGTTGAAATCAGAATTGATGTGGCAATAGTGGTCTGATTCGCGGAGGGAAAAGCAACAGCAAGGTAACCTGAAGCTTGCAACTTGACGTACGACATTGAGGAATGTTCGACATCGAGGTTTCCTACCAATGAAATTTGATTAACTGATAGCATCGAACTTCAAATATTTCCCTGCATTATGCAACAACTCCAAACAAAGGCATCACCATTAATATTGCATTCATAATTATAAAATATGCATGTACTGATTGGATTTATCAAAAACGCAAGCTTTTCTAATGGCCTAGTAATGCAATATTCCAACCAGAGTGCAACTTTCACGTCCATAATAAGCATACTCAAAGTGCATAAACTATTTAGGTACTTAAAGCCACTCCTGTTGTCCTTGAAATCAGAACCTGATGTTTGTTGGTTCTTCTTTCTTAGCAAAAAAACAAAAATGTTAACACATTTCAACAGCGTGTTAAGTTCTGCATTTTGTGACAATAGTTCCCTAAAGGGACTATTAAATCATGTCATTTTTTGGGATGAATTTTGCACAGAAGGGGTGTCATGAACATAGGGGCCCGTTATAGCGGAAATTAAAAACATGTGAAATATGAAATTAGATACAGTTTCTATGTCCTATGAGACTGACCACTCTCACTTCTTTGCCACAGGGACCGTATCACTTTCTAGCGTTCAACATGACAGGAAATTCATTATCCAAATAGGGGGAGTAAATCGCTTTGGGGTGACAAACAATTGTGAGGAAATTAGTGCTGTCAAATGTAGTAATTTATGAATCCATATATTAACACTACTGTTCATCCTATTCAAACACAAATTGTTGCAGTGGTATAATTTTATGCAGATAATTACAACTAATCAACAATTCCAATTCAAGCATATCCCGCAATCTTCATTTTGTAAACAAGGAATGTGAATTATTGTTTTGTTTAAATGATGAGACAATATAACACACTTATTATAACTGGATTTCGACCAGCTTTGGTAAGTAGTTAGTTGAATTTGCATTATAACATGTGTTCAAAAGAGGGGACACGTGCATTGATCCTTGATGTAATACATTGAGTGGGAAGTGCACCAATCCTTGATGTGCTCCAATGTTGGGGAAGTGCACCAATCCTTGATGTGTTCCAATGAAGGGGGAGGGTGCATCAATCCTTGATGTGTTGAAATGAAGGGGGAGTGCACCAATCGATGCTGTGTTACAATGAGGGGGGGGTGCATCAATCCTTGATGTGTTACAATGAAGGGGGAGGGTGCACCAATCCTTGATGTGTAACAATGAAGGGGGAGTGCACCAATCCTTGATGTGTAACAATGAAGGGGGAGTGCATCAATCCTTGATGTGTTACAATGAAGGGGGAGTGCATCAATCCTTGATGTGTTACAATGAGGGGGGAGTGCATCAATCCTTGATGTGTTACAATGAAGGGGGAGGGTGCACCAAACCTTGATGTGTTACAATGAAGGGGGAGGGTGCACCAAACCTTGATGTGTTACAATGAGGGGGAGGGTGCATAAATCATTGATGTGTTACAATGAAGGGGGAGGGTGCACCAATCCTTGATGTGTTACAATGAGGGGATTGCACCAATCCTTGATGTGTTACAATGAAGGGGAAGTGCACCAATTCTTAATGTGTTACAATGAGAGGGAAGTGCACCAATCCTTGATGTGTTACAATGAAGGGGAAGTGCACCAATTCTTAATGTTTTACAATGAGAGGGAAGTGCACCAAACCTTGATGTGTAACAATGAAGGGGAAGTGCACCAATCCCTGATGTGTTACAATGAGCGGGAAGTGCACCAATCCTTGATGTGTTACAATGAGGGGGAAGTACACCAATCCTTGATGTGTAACAATGAAGGGGAAGTGCACCAATCCTTAATGTGTTACAATGAGAGGGAAGTGCACCAATCCTTGATGTGTTCCAAAGAAGGGGAAGAGCACCAATCTATGATGTGCTCCAATGAAGGGGGAGTGTACACCAATCATTGATGTGTAACAATGAAGGGGAAGTGTACACCTATCTATGATGTGCTCTAATGAAGGGGAAGTGTACACCAATCCTTGATGTGTAAAAATGAAGGGGAAGTGTACACCAATCTATGATGTGCTCCAATGAAGGGGAGGTGTACACCAATCCTTGATGTGTAACAATGAAGGGGAAGTGTACACCTATCTATGATGTGCTTCAATGAAGGGGAAGTGTACACCAATCCTTGATGTGCTCCAATGAAGGGGAAGTGTACACCTATCTATGATGTGCTCCAATGAAGGGAAGTGTACACCAATCTATGATGTGCTCCAATGAAGGGGAAGTGTATACCTATCTACGATGTGATTAAATGAAGGGGAAGTGTACACCTATCTATGATGTGCTCCAATGAAGGGGAAGTGTACACCAATCTATGATGTGCTCCAATGAAGGGGAAGTGCACCAATCCTTGATGTGCTCCAATGAAGGGGAAGTGTACACCAATCCTAATGAAGGGGAAGTGTACACCAATCTATGATGTGCTCCAATGAAGGGGAAGTGTACACCAATATATGATGTGCTCCAATGAAGGGGAAGTGTACACCAATGTATGATGTGCTCCAATAAAGAAAGTGCACCAATCCATGATGTGCTCCAATGAAGGGGAAGTGCATTGATCCATGATGTGCTCCAATGAAGGGGAAGTGCACCAATTCTTGATGTGCTCCAATGAAGGGGAAGTGTACACCAATATATGATGTGCTCCAATGAAGGGGAAGTGTACACCAATGTATGATGTGCTCCAATGAAGGGGAAGTGCACCAATCCTTGATGTGCCCCAATGAAGGGGAAGTGCACCAATTCTTGATGTGCTCCAATGAAGGGGAAGTGCACCAATTCTTGATGTGCTCCAATGAAGGGGAAGTGCACCAATTCTTGATGTGCTCCAATGAAGGGGAAGTGCACCAATCCTTGATGTGCCCCAATGAAGGGGAAGTGCACCACTCAATGATGTGTTCCAATGAAGGAGAAGGGTGCACTTAAAGGGGATCGGTGTCACACCTATGCAAGCAGAGGGGTAGATGACCAATAATAAATTGAGTTTAGTTTCTCATGTTATAAATAGACAGTATAAAACATGTCAGTTTCTATGTCTCCATAAGCTGAAAAAATTATGTGTTTGAACGCAACATTCTGCTTGATATATTATATACTATATTGTATAGTAACATATTCCATTTCGATGGAAATCAAACAATAATCCTTAACATGACTCATACAATCCCCCTTTGATTTTACAATCAACTGTAATTAAAGGACATTAAAGCTTGTGTCAGGTAACCTGTTAATGGTGTTGGACATGTGTCAGCCTCTGTGTTCCTACATTAACAGTCAACATAATACAACCATACCATGATATATGGTCTAAAGACTTAATACCTGGGTTTTGATGTTACAGAACAATTGTCTATAATTAATTTAATGTGGACATTATTTCTTCAACATAACTTTATGCCCACATAACAGCAATAGACACATGTTGCATCTGAACAAAGGGAGATAATCATTGCACATTGTGGTGATCATGTTTGTATACAAAGAACTAGCTGTTGGTGAATGGTAGGTTTTCATACATGTAGTTCATTCATCCAATAGATTGCCGGTGGGCATTTATCATATGAATACGGTGATTTCTCCTATATTTCCCTTTCATTGGATGCTACATGTAGGCAATAGCTTCAGAAATCCCCTCCATAAAAAAGGGACAAAAAGATAAATTTCTTTTTTTCAAGTTTTTCAAATTATTGTTATTACATAATCAAGAAACTGATATTTATTATATTTGCCTGATGAAGAATTTAAAATAAAGTTAAAACACTTTGTGTCATTTTTAATATTGCACTATTATAATATTATTCAGAATGTAAATCTTTCCAACTAAATAATTAAGGAGCTGTAATGAAGTATAACTCCCTGACCTGTCATTCATCATGTAACCATGACCAATCTAGTGAACCCATTGGCTATGTTGTGTTCATGAAATGTAACGAAATATGAAAACTATGTTAGAATTATTAAATTAAAATGGTGTAAATTACCATCAGGGAAATATGAAGAGTAATTTTAAATACATACATCATTATCATGACTGTGACAATTCAAGGGGAAATTCTAATTATTAATTATTAATAAAGTAACAGGACAATCATAGTGTGGCATCAATAACTTCTGTATGATTGATTATTCAAGTTAATCGCCATTTCTCACCCATTTTGCAGTTACACACAATGGCTGGTTCACCTAACCAGTTTTCCTGGACTGTATCATAACTTACCTTTCCACACAGAACTAGCAACTTCTACTGTGGTAGAAATCAACAGTTTTCAAATTTTCATGGAAAGCTTTGACCTGGCATGACCGAGAATCGAACGTGGATCGTTTAGTACGAATCGGACAGACTTAAACCACAGGACTACGACCATGGCTTTCAATAATTATTGGAAGGAAGTAGCATTTTTTATGTTTAAATAGGTAGGAAAAGTAATCATTGACATCAGGAAGATTACATTTGTTGCTTTTGACATTAAATTGACTGAACCAGTTGAATTACAAAGCGGAAACTATATGCTTCCCGAAAAATATTCGGGAAGCATAAAAATTATAAAATGCGATGTAGTTGAGCAGTCACATTACACAATTGCCAGTCACATTTTATTAATTTATTCTACTTGTTTAATAAATTCAATATGAACAGACACCCATGTGATATCATTCATAGTGGAAATACCCGCCACCATAGCTTGATAATTATAATGAACTCATCACGGCACAAAATGACAACTTTTACCTCCAGGGTAGAACGTTCTCATAAAATTCATTTCACGCCTTATCGTTTACGTCAGTTCAGACAATTATGAAGCTAAAACATGATAATGGTCATAGCATCACACTTGAGAAGATATTTTTATGTTTGCTAAATCCCATCTTACACTAATTTTCCTTTGTATTTTTAGTTCCGTATTGTCACAAAGAATCTGCCTGGGAGCATACTATTGGGACTAAATGCATGATTGGTGTTTTGTCGAGTTTATGTTATGAAAATATCATGATTTTAACATCTGACATATTAATTACAAGTACAATGCAGAAATTTGACCTTGAGGTCAATGTCACAGATGTGAAGGCAGAAGTAGCTTTAATTTTCTTGACAGGAAAAATAAAGTTTATTGTATTTAAGAAAATTTGCATTTCAAAAGACAAAACATGTATTTTCACTGAAAATTTGACTCCTGATGCACTTAGTCAAATGCCAATTAACACATAATTTGAAGGGTATAGAAATGCATCATTTTTCATGGTGGCAAAACCATGTGTTCAAATGTCAAATAATTTCAATGCCATAAAAGTATTCAGCCCTTAAATGTTCGATAATTCAATTGCTCATAAAATAATCAATATCATCATATTTTACAATTTATACAATGACCATATTCACTTTAATGAGATCATTATCATTGGGGCAGATTCCATTAACAATGTATTCATAATTGATTTTTAATTTAATAACTTAACATTTGTGTAGTTTTTATTTGCAAAATTATTAACAGGTAGTTCCTCCTCATTTTACATACATTTTATATCAGCAAAAATAGAAACAGTTAATTATAAAAGAAATAGCATAAATTGAGTTTTAAACATTTAAGTTTACAGATCTAAATCTACAACTTGATAAAAGCAATATAATCAAGTAATCATACCTTTTAATATGAATAAAATATCTATGATTTCTAGTGGAAAGAAATTGAATTAGTGTTACTTCATATAATGGCGCCTGTTTAGTTAAATAACATTATTTTGCCATATACAGAAAAGGCATTTTTCTTATAAAGGGAGTTAATAGATTTTTTACTGTAACTCTTAAAGTAGCATGGGGAGACATATATACTTTTCTTTTTTTTTTAAGTAGATATGATAATACGCTGGCTGTGTTAATTTTTTTTTCGCTCCGTCTGATTTTTTTTATTCAGGGAATAAACTAACTTAAAAAGTACCTTTTTAGGTGTAAATGTCTGTTTATCATGTACGCATTGACTTTTAATAGATACCATTGGATTTAATCATTTGAGTGTTTTCAACACTGATGTGTATCAGAATAAACAATAATTATTGTAATTTTTGTTTTTGTGGTTACTTTTTTATGAGCTTGAAGTTTGAGCCTGACTTCTGTATTTTTGGAACAAATTCGTCTCCCTTAGATACCAATAACTCAAAATTTAGCTTGCGTCCTGATTCCAATCGATCTATTCGTTTGTTATACATTATATAATTAATACAGCAAAATGAAAAAAAATATCTGTGGCAAATAAATGTGGCATTTGTTCTGTAATCAGTTGGTTACCCTATTAACCAACAGTTCCACGGCATGATCAAAGCACAGAAATTTGTGTGCAAAAAATCCCTAATGTCATTCATAACTGACTGTTGGTGGTTCAAAAGCATTGGTAAGCAATTATTTATTTCGTTAATTGGATAATCAAACATATTACCTGGGCCTTATTACCTTTCTGATAATGTTGTTTGTAATGTAAATACAATTTTAACCAAATTTTAATGTTGCTTTGAAGATTGTACAAAATGGGATTCATCTGAAAATATTACACTGAAAATAAAGCCATTACGAAACAGAACGTTTGTTATGTTTCCTTTTCTTCTGAAGAGAACAAGCTCTGATAGGACGGGAAACATCCTTAATGTTTCAGTTGTGTTACAATTCTAATTAGTCAATCGGTAATTAATACAAAAATACTGTCGGCGTATAAGGATGATTCGCTCAATAGCAAGTGATCATATCTTTTCACACGAGTTTTCAGTCACATTTATTTACCTAAATGGACATTAAGATGAAAATTTAATGAGCATGTATCAACAAAATCATTGAACATGTCCATGGAATTAGCTATCTATGAGTTTTTGTAAGCGCACTTTGATGTCTGAATACGAGTTGAAGACTTTCGTCACGAGGGATGACCTGATAAGCACGATTTCCTAGTCTTTTAGATGAGCAATAACTAATCCGCAAATTAGTTTGATCATGCATAAAAGTAATATATATTAATTTTAAGCGCAAACACGACATTTTATAGCAACAAAGGTAATCTAATGATTGAAGCTTGGAATATACCATTATCTAGGTCTGCACTTTTTATAGGTACATTTATAGGAACATTAAATGATGAATCATGCTCAAATACTCGATTATAGTAAGTAAGATGTCAGCTTAAACTTGTTGCATGTGGTGCAGGAGAGAAAGTTTTGTCTTATCTGGTTTAAGGCTGTTTCTTAACAATTTTTCAGTTATATACTTTGAGCAGCCAACACCAAACCAGTTTTCCTAAACTGTTACATTCTAACCATTACCAACATAATTATTCTTTCACAAGGAACCAGCAATTTTATTCTCCTGGGTTCTGTTTTATCAAAGCACTTACGGAAACCTTAAACTTACAATCAAATTTAAATTCTTAATAAAATGATTACAATTATAAAGTGGGGTTAATGGAGCTGCAATACTTAAAATGATTCCGTAAATGAACTTCTACAAACCATATCAGTCACCAATAGCAGTCGTTAAAGAATTATAATGAATTTTAATATGAGCAAAACTTTAAGATTTTCTTAAGTGCTTTGATAAAACAGTACCCAAATGTGGAGGAAAATCAACATTGTTGTCAATTTTCATGAATGGGTATGATCTGCAGCAATCAGGAATTAACCTAGATTGCCAGGGTACAATTCAAGATCACCAACTACTAGACCATGGGTGCAGCTAGAAGATCAAGTACTGATTGGTATTTAATCGAAGAACAAGTACTGATTGGTATCTAATTGCTAGAGCCAGTGCTGGTTGGTGATTACCAAATTCAGGAAATTTTGTACTTAGTTTGTGATCAACTCTGCTCAGTGGAAGGTCTCAGTGGTTATGCAGGCACTCAAACCATATTATAATATTGCACCATGAATATAACAACAATATTTTGAATAAAATACTTTTTCAAGCTGTAGTAAACTTTTTCATTCTAATAATACACGTCATGTTCAATATTGAAATTGATAAAGGAAGAACGTCTTTGGAAATGCTAGGAAGAATCATATTAGATGACCCTGTGATATAATTAAATTAAGACTGAACCAAGTCTAGAACACATTTTGATTTTCTTAAATTTTTAACCTAAAAACTTTTTTTCATTTAAGTCAAACATGTACATTGTTCAAGACAATATTTGTGGAAAAAAAATATCACATTAGAATAGCTAGGAAAAAATTAGCACAACTGATGAGGCGACTTTAGCCAACATTTCACAACACAGCATTTCAACACTTTTTCCTTTAGAACAAATTAAAGTTGAAAGAATGTCGGAAAGCTTTCCTTGATTGGAAGATTTATTCAAGTTTCCCATGCCCTTTTCATCGAGCCACTGTCGGATGACAATATCTCGCTAAGCAAATGAGAAAGGTCAACTTGAAAGAATCCTCATAGAGAAAGCTGGTTCACAAGACTGTCAAAATGAATTGCTCCAAATTCTACAAACTAACACTAAAAATATCATCAGCAGTTGAATACAATTATGAAACCTGCTTGTCTGGGATTTAATCTGTGCCTATCCACGAAACATCATTTATAATTTATATGATTAAATATGCCATCTCGTTTTTGACAATTAGATATCTAATTCCCTACTCTATGATAGAAGCATGCCCAGAATAATGTTAAAATTTTCGTCTTTTTTTGAGAAATGAAATTACGACGAAACCAAGACAGGTGACTCAAGCTGTATAACATAATGACATCAATGGTTACTTTTAACAGATCACAGCAAATTATGGAATTTATCTAAAAAACTAAAAAAAAACTCTGAAATTATAATAATCAAGAATCACATTTATCATCCAGTATACGAAAACCATTTCAATGTCAAAATAGAATATTTATCATGTAACTGTCCAATGCCTCTACTTTAGAGTTCCTTGTGTAAAGCCGTATCTCGCGATACAAGCAACGAGAGGTAATACGGCTTAACGGATCAACACAACTGAAGTGATATTCCTTTTATTATATACCTACAAAAGTGAAAAAAGAACTTTTACACGCGAAAATGTGTTCTATGTGTATACATTGACGTCATGAATGTCGGCATTTTTTGGGCATATAACGCGACATCCATTCATAAAAAGTTAAATGTTTACGTCATGACGTCATTTACGTTGGCATATGTTCGGCATATAACACGTCAGACATGCATGATACGGATTCGGAAAACCAGACATGTATGATACGGAAAGTGCAATCTGTCGCATTATATTCCATTATGTGCAATTTGGTCCGTATTCGTGACGAAACAGTGTTAGGTATATATTAAATATATATATGCACTGCTTTATGACCAGCCCTTCACATGCTTAAATTAAAAAGTGACATTATTTGGATTGTTTTAATAATGCTATGATATTTCAAGACAGCCAATCTATTGTATTAATTTCCATTAGTCATCTCATGTGACAACATCTTACTCGGTGTTAATCATATAATCTAGCATCAAAACTTGATTAACTGATAAAAATCATAAGAGGCCAAACTGTTAATACTGAATGACAAGATTAACAAAAGAACACAAAGGACATCTAATGCAAAGAAAGAATGTAGAAACTTTCAAAACAATGGCACAAATTTACAATTACAGATTTCATATCATGGAAACGTTGATCGCAATGAAATTGATTAAGTAAATATCTTGTTGGAGACAATGAATGATGACTTGAAGACTGTTTTAGGTCACACTCTATCATCAATTCTTGCTAGCAAATAAAACCTCACTATGGTATTAGTTTTCAATATCAAATATTCTGTAATTATAATTACTTTGGCTTCGAAATTTAGACAGTTAAAAAAGAATTTCTTTGTTAACACCATTGGCACATACATGTATTTTAAACATGTACAATAAAACAATTGTATGTCATGGGAACATGTCAGTTGTTTCAGCAGTTAAATAAGTACTGTTCCATGTAATTATGTGCTGCCCTACAATGCTGTATGAAAACAGGAAGTATGACAAATAGCCATAATAACACACAAATACATTCAGTAATAAAATACTAAGGACTTCTGAAATAATTTCAATTTTTCAACTGTATAATTACATGAATTTCTTAAATTTATATTATACACATTGCTCTCATGAACAATAAAAAATCAAATAAGCTTGAGTACAGGAAAAGGGAAAAGATCGTTGGTGAAGTGATGAATAGAATGTTGCAATCCCTGTGGCTGCTATTTGAAACTGATACCAAACAAAATGCAAAAACATGCTACCTGCAAGTGCTTTCCTACATCAATGTAACAAACAACATGCTACCTGTAAGTGCTTTCCTACATCAATGCAAACAAACAACATGCTACCTGCAAGTGCTTTCCTACATCAATGCAAACAAACAACATGCTACCTGCAAGTGCTTTCCTACATCAATGCAAACAAACAACATGCTACCTGTAAGTGCTTTCCTACATCAATGCAACAAACAACATGCTACCTGCAAGTGCTTTCCTACATCAATTCAAACAAACAACATGCTACCTGCAAGTGCTTTCCTACATCAATGCAACAAACAACATGCTACCTGCAAGTGCTTTCCTACATCAATGCAACCAAACAACATGCTACCTGCAAGTGCTTTCTTGTGCAAGCCAACAAACTGTTTTGGTGTGTCTCGATAGCACTTTGCTGTGCAACAGTCTTACTATCGGTGAGCGCTTGCTTACAGCTAATACATTTTTTGCTATTTCTGCTACGCTTTTTTAGCATTTTTTGTTTTGTTAGCACACTGTTTCCTACCAAACACTATAGAGTGTGTAGTAGCGTTACCTAAGGCAACGGATCCCTGTTCTAAGTACATACATATTTGACAGACTGTGAAACGCAACTCTGTGTTATCGGGTATTTGAATCTGTGAGTACGGATCCTCTCAACCACTTTGCGTTAGTTGTAATGTATAAAGAGTGCTGAAACAGGCATCATTATACTGCTAATGGACGAATGTTTTTTGCTGTTTTTGTAATAATTCCATAGAAATATGATATATGTGGGCTCCTTGTATTCATGAAATAAATATGTGACTTTATTTACTGGAAGTATGAACATCAATCACCTGAAGGCGAACGACTGCCAACTATTCATTTCATACAGATAGGAGGATTCACGTTGTTTTCTCAGAAAATAACGTGTGAATACATTTGTGTCTCTCTGTAACCATTGACACACTATGGGGCCATTCAAAATCATTCAAATTTATACAGTAGTGAGCAGAGAAAAGCCAGCATTTCACATTTTGTGACAAAAATCTACACGTGAAATGTGTGAAAACCACTAAAACCAAGAGTCAGAAAACTGTCAACAAATGATAAATGACCCTGTCCCACCCATTCCCCACTTAAACGCAATTGGATTAACACAAAAAATTTCATTGACTTCATGACAGGGTGCTCTGAACTCAGACCCTTTTTCCTTTCTTAGCAATTTGATTAAGGGAGTTGTTTCGATTCATAGAGAAAAGTGGTTGCAAGTTAATATTCACCCTGTTCCAAAGTTGATGTCAATTTTTGATGGAAATTTTGTGATCATCGGAGACCTCGGAGTGTTATTGCATTTCTAAATTAATTTTAATCCATCTCATTGTGGACAAAAATATGGATTTCCATAAAACAAAAGACAAAAACAGGGATTTCCAAAGAAGACAAAATGAATATCATTTTGTTTGCTTTAGCACCAATAAGAACAAACTGTCACACCTGCATGGGAACCAGTAACAGTAAAACAGATATCAGAAAGTTGCTACCAGCAGCTTGAACCAGCAGCAGAGCATGAAATGCACTATAACAAGGAACACATGGAAAAGGAAAATAACAGATTGCAAGCAATACATTCACTTCAAAAAAAGATAGTAACAAATTAGACCGGGAAGAGAGCACTCAACAGAAACAACAGAGCATGAAGGAGACAAGAAAGAACAGTGAAAACTGATTGAAGCAAAATGAGTTAAATTAAAATCAACCTCACTGTTGTTGTAAAAAGAATTGATTTGAATGTTTTCAACAACACCAGACTAGACAACTGTCAGACAAAATGATGCTACTGTATACCAGAGGTGGACAACCTCCAACAAGACATTTATTATATAGCTTGGCTTGTAGTTTGCAAGTTCGTCGCTCAATGAAGCTACCCAAAATCTGATTTAATCAAGGTTTTCTTTAATAAATGGTCAGCCAGCAAAATAACTTGATATTTTTTCATATACTGAACAAACTAAATAATATCAATATAGCAACACTCAGAAGTCTTCTACTTAGACAAACCAAAGCCGACAGATGTGGTGATTGCTGAACAGTTTCCAAGGCAATCGTCTTGGCAACTAAGGTGTTGAACAAACCAGTATTTACACCGATAGGCCTGTTGTCCATCATGGTCAAAAATTTGGTCCAATCTTTCTGATGAATAATTAATTAAACTAACCACAATTCTCACCGTTTGTCAAGGAAATTAAAACAAAGCATTGAGCCAGAACAAATTACAGGAGAGATTTTTATCCCGTGATTTGATTATAGGACACTTCATGTGGTCTGCACACCATTTAATACACACGGCTGGGAAAAATGTCATTGCAACAAATGGTGCAGAATCTTTATGTATCCTTGCATCAAAAAATGCATTCATTTATGGTGATGGCAGTTATAGAATTCAGCTCACAGCAGATAGAACAAATATAGGGCTGCTCCATTGTAAAGCATAGGACTATC
Source organism: Spisula solida (assembly GCA_947247005.1). Lineage (NCBI taxonomy): Eukaryota > Metazoa > Mollusca > Bivalvia > Venerida > Mactridae > Spisula > Spisula solida. The sequence goes on along the minus strand of OX365950.1, from coordinate 16,990,483 downwards.
CATTTCTCTCTCAGCATTTCTCAAATTTCTCATGAAACTGTCTTGAAAGGTTTGATTTTTTGTGATCTTATTACATACAATGCTTCAGGAGGTTCTGCTATTTTATGCATGAGAAAGTACAATTGGCACAGAATACTTAAACTTATAATTCAGTTTAATACAGAAATTGAATAGACCAGTTTTATTACCACAACTACGAATTGGGTCATCACGAAGCAACCAATGTTTCCATACTAGTATTGAGCTGTTAAAGAGTTTTGTTAAAGTATTTCTGTTGTGAAACAGGTTTTAATGATTTATCCTTCTTTCTGTGATACCTAACCAGTATAATCACATGTATATTTGAGGCTGTGAAGTTCCAAAGGCAAACCCTGTTGAGTGGGGCTTGAACTGAGAACCTTCAGATCTGAGTTCGAAAATACACAGGATCATTACACCTCTTCACCAACTTCAATCATCAATCATTTATATAATAAGTTATAGTATTGATTGCCATGTACTTGTTGATAATATATGGAATGCTCCTTTATTTATTCTATATTTTTATAATACATATGGTGAGTGATTTACACCATGTCATATTTATGCTATTTCACCACGAAATATGACACGTTGCAAATCAGCCACAATAAATACTGCAACCATGTAACCAATCAAATAGTCATACAAAATAATACAATATGAATTTCCTTGTTCCAATCAGCTTTCAGTCTGAATTAACATCATTTGCATAAAAGTTTTGTTTTCAACAAATCATTAAGCAGGTGGTTGTTGAACAACAAATTGAGTTTTATACAAAGTTGTCAATTAGTGCATTAATTGGTCAGAGACAGCTACTCAGGACGCATGTCAAGGTGCATTACTGGTCATATGATATACTTTGACTGCAGATATAATATTTATCCATCTTCACTTATCGGTGGCATCGAGTGAAAACCCATAAAACATAATACCCCGGTATCGAATACAAGCATTAATAATTGGTAATAGCAAAATATCAATTAAGCTAAAGACATAAATTATGACATTTGTTATGAAATAGGACATCACCATTTGTTATTTACGCTTACACGTGAAACTAATGGAAGTCATAAATTCAAATCTTCATCTAAATATAATGACAACAGAATCTATACAGGAGACTACCCATCTCATGAAATATTTCTAAAACTCTCAGAACCATCTCATAAATTTATTGGGTTAAAGTTTTCATGCGAGTAGTTTGGAGTAGTTTGGAACAGTTTCTCATCCAGCAGAATCCTGTCAGTACTACAAATAATCCTATCAACTCAATATGCACATTTCATTCTGTTACAAACAATAGTATCTACTAAATGAATCATTATATGCTGTCAACAGTTATGATTTGTAGTGCCTAAAATGCTTCCGCTGAGTACCTCATTCTATGAAAATGAATAGATAAATTTCAGGTATTTTGACATTTATTACCGTGGCTAGTGTTTGAAATCATTTGTCAATTGTTGTAAAAACCCAGCATATCACATAGTGAAAGCCAGATGTAACTTTAGGAAGAGTAGGACTGGTGGCCTTATACAAAATTCAAGTTATAAAACTATTAGCGGTTTCCTTTGTTGTCAAGCACAATAGCAACACGTTATGATCTGTTTGTTTTGCATTCAGCCAGCTTTAAACAACATTTCTCAACAATGCTTCATTCAAACATGATGGACAATTCACCTTACTAGTTATCCTGGAAATAATTATCAACCTGTAAAGGAAAAAGTGGGAAGACTAATAACAACATGGAGAAGAACAACAGAACAGGAAAGAAAACGACTGGGATGAAATATTTTGGCAACAGCCAGAACAGTTGTGAAAGACCTGAAGCAATGGAAGCGATGCATTAAGGATAGGTGTGGTGAGGAGTAACTTGTTCCTTCACAAGCAAGTAACAACTTCTGATGTGGAGGACATGACCACCAAAACCATTATCACATGACCACCGAAACCATTACCACATGACCACCTAACCATAATCACATGACAACCTACACCATTATCACATGACCACCTAAACCATTATCACATGACCACCAAAACCATTATCACATGACCACCGAAACTATTATAACATGACCACCTACACCATTATCACATGGCCACCAAAACCATAATCACATGACCACCAAAACCATTATCACATGACCACCTAAACCATTATCACATGACCACCTAAACCATTATCACATGACCACCTAAACCATTATCACATTACCACCAAAACCATTATCACATGACCACCAAAACCATTATCACATGACCACCAAAACCATTATCACATGACCACCTAAACCTTTATCACATGGCCACCAAAACCATTATCACATGACCACCTACACCATTATCACATGACCACCTAAACCATAGTCACATGACCACCAAAACCAGTATCACATGACCACCGAAACCATAGTCACATGACCACTGAAACCATTATCCCATGACCACCAAAACCATCATCACAGAATAACATAATCTGTCCATCTCCATATCATTTGTGTGATATTATCCAGTGTTAATTCCAGCCACTGGACTAACTAGGCAGGCCACTAGACTAATTGGGCGGACCAGAAACAGATGAGTACCGGTATGTTCAAATCAAGTCAATCCATCCCTGAACATTAAAAATCTAAATTTTTGAATTTATGAATATTTCTATTTATCTTTAAAATTAGATTTATTTAAATATGCTGTGTGAAGATTCTGCTATAATAGCAAATGACATGTCCTTATTTTCACCACTTCCATATACTGGGTATGTTCATTATTTCTGCTTTAGTTAAAGAGATTTATAATGAAATTTAATTTGTACTACAATGCTCAAATATTACACAATGCCACACTAGACATTATATACTGGTGAAGTAAATGCCGTGCGTTCAACAAAGAATTATGTGAAGCACGTTTCATACCTGGTACGTAACAAGTACAAAACAGGTACAAAATGTGTGTCACGTAATTCTTTGTTGAACGCAGGCCAGGTGAATGATGATTTGTGCAAAACCGTTATGCTAGAATAGATAGCAATATGTGTTGCACCAGTTTGTCAAATAAAACAGTAAAATACTGCATAATTGATCAACTAATGGACCTTGTAGCACATTGTAGTGCATTAATTTATTTATCAACTCATCATACCTACTTTAAACTTTTACATGGAGAGTGAAATAAATTATTACAACTTCCATTAAACACTTAAACACCAAGCTAAATTACATCATTTCACGGGCTGTAACTCTGTGAATACTGCATGAATCGTAGTACGTGTGACACAACATTTGGAACAGATAGACAAATTTAAGGGCAAAGCTTTAGGCAAGAGTTCTTTGATTTTTCGTTACTCGGACCCTCCTGCCTTATATTTTGGCATTTTCAAAAAAACAAATTGGAAATCTTTAATTGTACAAATTTTTAATATCAAATATTTTGATGGTAATGTTACTATATACCTTGTTTTATTATGTATTTCAATATTTTACTAATGATAAGTAGGTATAGTGCTCTCATTTACCACTGTGTCATAGGTAACATTGAAAAAATATCTCAACTGAAATTTATTTTAAAATAAATTGTACATGTAATTAAATTTCTGTAGATTCTTTAAAATTCTTTATCAATGATACAGATACATGTGCACTGTATTTGTTTTAAAATAATGTTGCTGTTAGAACTAACATTGTTGCTTTCAATAATGGACCATCAACTACATTTTGGGAGTTTTTATTTTTTTCCCTCCTCCTGTGGACTTTTTTCTCAAAAATGTCTGAGTAACAAAAAATTAAAAAACTCTGGCCTTATGTCCCCCTCCAACTTTTGGGTATATAACAGTATTAAAAATGATATAATAAAATATATTGATTATCAGTACGATACTTACTTACTTATTCCTCTTCACTCCGGTCCGAGCATAGGGCCTTCACCACATCAGTACTATACAAATGGGCATAAATTACAACTAATCGATATTTTCAGTAATTATAGAAATGTTCATAAACTGATACTGGAGCCTGTTGTCTATTATGTCTATGCAATGACACTTCTAGCTTCTAACGCAACGGACCTCTTCGGTAGCACTCGATAGCGCTTTTCTGTGCAAGAGTCTGCTATTCGCAAACGCCCGCCGGTAGCATATAAATTTTTTGCTATGTCCACTACGAAACGGCGTTTCCTAGCATACTGCTATCGAGCACTCAGTAGTGGTTTTAGTTAGGCAACAGGTTCCTGATACATATAAATGCAACTACCGTTATCTTATTTCATACCAAATCCATTTGTATCAATAGTATGCATCGAAGATCTAAGACCTTAATATAAATAATTCAGTCCCGTAAGTAATAAACCATCTGAAAAAAATAGTGAAATAATTTGGTATCATCATACCATGCTAATTAATGTTTTATGTAGACTATGTAAAAACATACAAGTAAATTGTAACATGCACACATGCTCTCTTTTGATCAGAGGAATTTCCATTTATCACTGAGTCCGTGGCATCGCTACAATCCCCTTAATTGAAGATAAATCTACAAGTTGCATGAGGAAACATATCTATTAGAGCTAAGAAAGCCCTACTTGATCATGAAAAGGGAAACCCAGATTGGAATATATGGACATTAAGCTCCAGTAGGGAAATGTTAACTGTCATATGGACTTTGCTATTCAACAGTCAGACAGCATTTCATTACCACATAAGGAGTGATTTAATCATTTAAAACCTACGAGATTATCTTTAATTGGTTTAGGTGATGTTTTCACACATGCACACTTACTGAAAGAATATGTAATGCATGCTGTTCAGACCAATAACAATGCTTATACATGTACGTGGAATGAATCACAAAATCTGAAGATATATCTAACATGGCTAATGAAATAGAAACACTATGTGAGGTAATGTATCCTCACTGTGTGTACAACTTACGATGATGTATGACATTCTGTATACATGTAAAGTTTGGCAACATTGGACTTGCGCTCATGAACATTCCATACTTTTCTGTTGTCCTATCAGGTTTGACATTTTAAGAAGTCAAAACCACAGGTAAAATGATAAAGATTTTTTTTACAGAGATTGGTACATACCAGTATATTTAGGCAAAAGATGTATAAATTTTACAAAAAAAATGTTGTTTTTTCTTTCATTTTCTATGATACAGATAGCTGTGGTCAAAACAAAATTATGGTTTATCGGAATTGACAGAAACAGTTATATAAATATGTAGTGGAAAAGACATTGTTTGATTGTTGTACAGAATGTGATTTGTGAGGAAAAGAAATTTATTCATCCTCTACATAGTGAATGAAGTGCACCTACCACTATGGAAGGGACAACAAGAAAATAACAATATGGTACAACAATGAAACTTATTGTATATTAAATGAGTTTGGGAAATTTTATTAAGCAGCCCCTGGCGAGTTTATTAAAAGTTTGTATCCATTGACAACTAGTGTTACATGCTTTTATCTTTTTATCGAATAACAAGATATTACAGATCTTTTTTTCACTTTTGTAGGTATATAATTAAGGAATTTTACTGCAGTTGTGTTGATACCAGGCCTGCCATTTCTCAGGCACTGAGCCGGTAATTACCGGCAATCTGATGTGATTACAGGCTTACCGGCTTTGAGGTCCAATTTACCGGCAATCTTGATAAAATCAAAGCGTTCATGGTTCTCAAGAACAGTGTATACTGTTTTCATAACGATGGTGTATATTGCGAGTCGGTATAATTGGTGACAAAGTAATTAACAGGAAACACGTGTCATAAAATGTACTACCTCCCGTTATTTCCCAAATTTGATTCAGATTTAATGGACTCGGTCTGGCTCACTTGGACGCTTCTATTTTCCATAAACATGTATAAAACGACTTTTAGACAAAGGTGGTTTTAAAGTCGGTCTTCTACTGACGTGCTTTTTCTGCATTTTTATATTATTAATTTGATTTTTATGCTTAGCTCTGATTATATTATCGGTGTCTATTATCAAAATACAGTGTACTTGTCGATCTTTGTTCACGTCAGTTAAATATATTTTGCTAATTCATTAGTAAGAATTGAGGAAATTGCATATTTTTTTAATTTTGCCTAGACAAGGCTACCAAAAATTTTTTAATGTAGGACTCTTCTACATTGGTTTAATTTTAGGACTTTTATATTACAGAACAATAAGTTTGTATTGCTTTATCTAATTAAAGTTTAACAAATGAATTTTTAATTAGGCCATTTGAATGCTTGATTGGTTATAATTAGGCGGTTTGCGCGCTTAGCGGCTTGAATTAGGCGGTTCGCGCGCTAAGCGTCATGAATTAGGGGGTTCGCGCTAAGCGCAGAATATTGAATTTGTCATCATCGCGTGCTTGAATGCAATGTTTGCTAAAATCTCAGGCTTTCGCATGATTTTATTATGGCAGGCCTGTGATACGTTAAGCCATTTTCTCATTATACAACCTCAATATTGAGACCAGAAACAAAGTGTCCCAAGGATGGTCATATTATTGAAGTTTTCCAATGCAAAATACCTGAAACAATTGTAACTTTGCTGGCTCTATTGCAGCCAAGGGAACTAACTCTGCTAGCAAATGTATTTAACTTACATATGAGTTGCTTACCTTGTTCAGTTTCCTCCAAGGCATTTTCCGATTCCTTGCCAATTGACTTTTGATACTGTGTGTGTGCACAAATAATAACTGCTGAAGAATATACATGTATACCATCGTCAAGAAGCCTGAAACAGGCAAGACATTTAAAAGTTTCATCCTAACTTCTATAACTCTTGTTATATTCGTCCCAGCCCTGTGGAAATAAGGTGGTTTATGCCGAAACAGTATGTGTGTGGTCTGAATTATTGGGATGTCAAACTAGTATATATTGTCCTTGACCCGACACTGTGTGCTAGCCTTCCCTGCTCCTACGTCCTTGGTGTATTGTGCACCCATTGGCCACATAACTTATACAGCTGAACTGTAAAAACATTCTCAAATGACATATAAACTTACAATTCTGGTGATATTAAGTGTGTCTGTAGTATGTAGTACAATTATATTCTTTCTTCAACAGACTCGTCATATGCGTTCACATGTTGTTGTTTCTCCTTCAGCTCGTCTGCAAATTCACGGGTCATCCATCATGGCGTCCATGCACGGCATGGCATGCTCTTTTCGAGATGAAATTGACACGTTTTTCTATTTTTATCTAATGACAGGTATTCCCGCCAAATATTTACTCCTGCCAACGCAGCAAAATTGTTTCACAACAACTTCACCAAATAGGACTTGCTCTATTTTCCTGCAACAAATTTCCCATTCCTTAAATTTACTGATTAGAGGGTAAGAAAGCTGTCAGACATCCATTTTCATCCTGATAAGCCCAACTCTGGCTAATTATCAAGTATTTTACATAGTTGAGTGACAAAAAACTAGCCTGGGCAGTCGATTTTATTGAAACTTTAATTGATCAATATCAAAAAGATGAACAATTATCGAATATTGGCTTCTTAAAAGGGTGTTCGTATAAAATAGAGCATCTTTTAATTTATACATGTATGATCAATTGTAATCTCGCTAGAGGAAACCCATTTCTTAATACACATTGGTTGAAGTACAGATGTTGTTGTAATGAAGGGATGAATTATTTAGAAAGTTCAGGAATAAAATTTTGTTGCTAAAAATATGTTATTCCTCATAAAATGGATGTTCTGAAGAGGTAGCACTGTATACTGTGTTTACACAATATAATTTCATTAACAAGTCGAAATCTTGAATTCAAATGCTTAAAAATTTCCATTTTAGGAGACACCATGCAATAAAACCAATGTAGAGCATAAGCCTAAAATTGTTAGTTCACGCAACATTCTGTGTTTATACGGAATTAAAACAATTGCATGCAATCGTTGTGCAACAATTGTGCTGGTCTTTTTTCTGAATGTATACAGAACGAAAACAACTGCAGAAACAATAGCGTCAATAGATACACTGTTCCAACATCATGACGTCATTACAAAAAACATTTATACTCATTCATGGCATAAAGATTCATGACGTATGGCGCTTCTGATTCAATGTTTTCCAAACATTCGCTATGTTTGACTTCATACACCCTTCAACAACATGTAGACATCAAATCGCTTCCTTTGAAATTTACATTGTAATTAAATAATTAGATAAAGCCGTTTACGTTTAATAATAGTGAAGACGTAATTTGACGTTGTTGACGTCGGGTGGCCTGAAATGATCGTATATGTTGGTTCTATGACACATTGGACAAATCAACCAGCCCACCGTGAGATTGCAGCGAAATAGGGAGAGCCTATCGGAGCTGTCAATCTAAACATTCAAGTTGAACTATGCAGAAGAACACATAACTAAAACTACGGATAATTTATTATCTAAACAAAATGGAGTTGATTCATCATAAATACCTATTACATGCGTACATACGTTTTAAATTTTGTTTTATATGTAAATGTACGATATAAACAAAGCATTTAAGGCATGACGTACGATATAACATAATCATTTAAACATATGTACGACGATAACAAACTGATTAAAACATATGTACGACGATAACATATAATCATTTAAACATATATACGATGTTAACATATTATTAGGCTTTTTAAGACATACACGCGTACGATGTTAACATACTCATTTAAACATAATTATGTGCGATAGTAACATTTACGCCGTGTCTCAGCGTATTTTCGAGCGAGCGGATTCTTTACGACAGAGAAGTGCACAGAACGTTTATATTAGTATATGTACGATCATAACGATGAAATTAGGAAAATTTTGGGTAATTGATCCATTTACAACGGGAAGGTAGCAACACAGTCGATTTTCGGTACGATTTTCCTGAAGGTTAGAAAAAAACTACAAATGCTATGAATATTTCCATGCATCATGACCAAGGAGCATTAATTGTAGGCCATCCTCAGCAACTTCCCAGTCTCAAAGTTTTAAAAATAAAGAATGGTAACGCAAAACAAGTCCTTGACCAGCAAAACAATCCACTTTCTGCGCGCTACTCCGTCGTATAGAATCCGCTCGCTTGATGTTAGGTAGTTTTTGTTACCATGGCAACATTATCAAGTGGAATAGCGGTATAGATTTGTAGTGGTGTTCCAAAATTGCCTAGCAACCGAGCACGTACAGCATAGGTAAGTAACGTGCATTATGGTTTAGTTAGGAATTCTACTTAATGAAAGAAAATGTTATCAAAGTGTCGGTCATGAGTTTATATTTGTTCTATCTAATTTTACGTTTTATAAGCGGATTTGGCTCAGTGGTAACGCAATGGGCTGTCAATCCAGAGGTCGTGGGTTCAATCCCTGGCATCGGAACGTGACATTTCTGAAATATTTATAATAGTTCCTGCTATATCTGACCGTGTGGTCTACAAGGATCTGGAAGTGCCAGGAAGCTGTGTATCGGTGCTATACACCGCGCACATTAAAGAACCAGGCTGTCTATTCGAAATAAGAGCTATAGGCGCACTTCTGCAGCGGACATGCCTGTATCTAATGTCTCTCTCTCTCTACCTTCAGGGGCTTTATCTCAGTCTGTCCCTCTAGCCAGATCATGCTGTATCTGCACTGGTAGAGGATGCACCTGCGCCCTTGTGGCTGCAACACAATAATGTAAAGTGCCTTTGAACGTGCGTTCGCATGAAAAGGGCGCTATATAAATCTGGTATATTTATTTATTTATTTTATAAGCAGCATGAAATAGATAGTACATTTTTCTTCTCAACTCAAGTTAATTAACTCAATAGTTATTATAAAAGCGTGGTCATTTATTAGGTATATTACATGCCTCGATGCATGTAATAGACATAACATAAACATTATTTTAAAATACGTATGTTCTATATAAACACACAAAATAACACTGATATACAACGATACGATTACAAGCTTGATCGCATATGTCCGTACACCACGCTTCCGACGGTATTTTCTTTCTTCTTTCTTTCTTCTTATACTAAATTATACATATCCGGGGGCGTACCCAGAGGTGGTGCAACGGGGGGGGGGGGCTGAGATGGGGTGCGAAGAATTTTTCAATGTTTGAATAAAAATGGTGCAATTTCCTGCACATTTAACTGTAAAATCAGACCTAAAAATGATTAAAGTATTGCTACTTATTAGATCTAGATGAACATTTAAAAATGTTAATATGTTTCATGTCAAAGTTTTACAATTAATTAAATAAGAAATCAAAATTTATACATGAATAAAGTAAAATGATAATTATGTAATGTAATGACTTGTAATGCGATTGCCCGCAGTTGCCCGCAGTTTTGCCGCGCTTTAGAGAATTGGCGTACGCATGGGCCAGAACATCACATTCCGACACATGAGTACGTTAGACAACACGGACTCACGGAGCACATGTTTAGTTGCCATACTTTGTAAGACTTATCAATGCAAAGCCATCAACATTAATCTATTCTGCATTTCAGGAATGTTTAGCATTACATACCAATAAGAAAAACAGTTGGGTATCCAGCCTTTTATTTAATTTTGATAAGTTAAATATAACACAGGAACAGCATTATCACATAAACTTGTCAAATATTATTAAGACCAAAGTAATAAGCGAATTTAAAATAAAATGGGCAGAAAATCTAGATACTTGTCAAAGAGAACAAAGCGGGAAATTTCGAACATATGCAAAGTTCAAAAAAGCTTTTATGTATGAACCATATTTAAGTGTAATCAAAAATCCCACTATAAGATCAGATGTAACTAAATTCCGCATAAGTTCTCACAAATTAGAAATTGAAACGGGAATATATAAAACACCAAAAGTTAATGTTAAGGATCGATTATGTAAATGCTGCACTTTAAATGAGACTGAAAATGAGGAACACTTTCTTTTAAAATGTTCTCTTTATAAATCAGAAAGACTTTTATACCTGTCAAACATATCACATAGTGTTAATGCCTTTAAGAACCTTACAGATTCAGAGAAGTTCCAATATGTAATGTCTAGCGAAAATGTCGAAACAATAAACATGACAGGAAAATTTATATATCAATGTATGCTTAGAAGATCAATATACTTGAAAAATAATGTCTTATAATACGTATACCATACTACGGTGCTGTTATTTGATCTTGTTTGAATTATTTTTTAATATTACACTTATAATTATGTGCTAGATATTCCAATAACTTTGTGCTCTAGTCAATGAAAGCACTATTGTTTTTATTATTTTATTTTGTTATTTTCTGATCAGTATTATTTACATGTTTGTTTATACGTTTTCTCTTTTACTTTGAAATTGTTTTAAACTTTGGATTGCCTTTTATGTAAATATCAAAATTGTATACCCGAGAGGGTCCAGAAATTGGAAAATAAACTATATTCTATTCTATTCTATTCTGTCCAGATTACCATACTAGTAAATCTACTGTCTCTGATTTTTCATATTTAACTTTATTTTTCATATTTATCTGAAAAATGTTTTGATATATCAAACTCTATAGCATTTGAACTTTTGCTCAGAACCAGTCCCATATACTTAAATGTTGATCCGTAATATACAAGGGAGAAAACTGCGTGTGTGTTAAATACGGCAGTAAACGTAAGATTGACTTTTTACCAAACCCGCGGGAAACTCGACTTTTTGTGGTAAGAAAAGGCCGCATTTGTTCCATTTTGTGACTTGACAGCTTTTCACTATGTCAAGTCGATGAAAAATAATTAAATACAATATAATATAGCAATTCCAATAATGTCTGATGTCGTTATTTCTCTCCGTATGTTGTTATTATAGTTGTTATTTTTATTAAGTGTTTGAATGTTCGGATACACGGACTTCGTCTACGTCTACTTTGACTTTTGATACTGTCTTTTTTGACAGCGATCTAACAGTGCGTGGCTAAGAAAAAGTGATATTTGTGTACCTTTAGATAGGGGAATGTAGAAAATAGGGTTGTCATGGTTGCATTTATCATATAAGCAATTAAAATAAAAGAAGACTTAGAAGTTGATCCAGCTGCTAGTAGCATCAGTCAATTCACCATAGCATATCAAAATTACTGGTTAAAACCCGTTTTCCGGGATAACGGAATTAATTGAGCGGCAATGTGCGAGATATTCCGAATATATGTCAGGGTGGTCAAAGTGTATAGAGCAACCAGATAGTGAGATACATTAATCGAGATTATTTTAGCCAAATGATAAGAATTTGTAAAAAGTCTTACTTGAACACAATGATAACACTATTTGACGATCTTGCTGACAACATTTTTGCCTAAATAATATGTTTAAATTGAAAAATGCGTATATTTTCTCGTCATCGGAAGCGGCAGTGATGATTCTACAGAATTACTACAGGGGTGTTGGTTGGAGTTGTATATGAGTCATTTCTAGAAAAACCTTGTTTGCAAAAATAGTTCTATAAAGTTTCCCATATATATAGCACAACAGAAGCATACATACAGTAGCTATCAGGCTAATACTAGGTCCTGAAGTACTAATATTCAATATGAAAGCTGGTACAAGTACTCAGGTGAGTGGTATAGGGGCTAGGGCCACTTGGCACTCTTGTCTTGATTCGGAGCAGGGCTCGACACTAACACAGGTCCGCTGGTCCGAGACCAGTGAAAATCCAGAAGGACCAGTGAAAATTCTGGAGGACCAGTAACTGTCCTATTTACAAATTGGGCGCTTTTGCCCTGTTGTACCAGTGGCCAAAATAGTTGAGTGTCTTTTATTTTGCAGATTCTGATTGGTGAGACGTGTCCAGTGTCCTGTGATGGAGGATTTTGATGATGAAGGAGACAGTTTACTGTGTAGTGTTGATCTGGAACAATTACAAACCAATAAATCTAGTACTATAATCTCAAGTATGTATGAATGATATGTTTGTTCTTGGAATAGTGTTGTAGCCAAAATTGTTGAAAGTAATAAGAAAACAGCCAGGGAAGGTAGCATTTAACAGAAACAGCAGAGCACCAAGGCCACATGTTCAACATAAAGAATTGTTCCTGATATTGAGTTGTTGAACCCAGAACACCTTTATAGGCCTTGACATGTAGATGTTTGTTTAATAAGTTAATTGACATTCTGATATATTGCTGCAGCTGTCAAACTACTTCCAAATTACGAGGTTGATAGTTGTGTATGTCACAGATGTCTGGAAAAGCACAGGACCGTTGAACCTGCCTGGCAAATTTTGACTAGGTCCTATGCAATATTTTGAAAATTCAGTTTGAAACTCTTCTCAAGCATAAACTATAATTGTGTATGCGTTAGAACGCTTTTAAAATATAATTTTACTACAGACGGTAAAAACACATTTTCATTGGTCTGCTATTACAATTCAACCAATCAATGCGTCTGTTACGGAAATAATTGAAGTGGAAAATAAACAGTGCATTTCCAGCAATTTGTTTCAGCTTGAAACTGATCGTAAAACTTTCTTGATGGGAAGTATTTTTGTTAATTTAAACCAGATTTCAACTTGATTTATGTTTCCTCGTATAACTAGTGGTATATTATAGACTGACAAATCAAATCATACGTAAACTACCGGACAGTGTCCGACAGTTTGTTATTAGGATTGACAGATTTTTAAAGCTTGTCGGTCCGAATATCTTGTCTGACCCAATGTCCGATTGATTTTTTCAACTTTCCAGAAGTCTGATGTCAAACTTAGATTTCAGTGAATTGTAAAATGTTTCCTACACCACATGAAGATGCTGCGTGTATGAGTAATGTAATGACATGTATTATATCTTGTAGAATCTTGCTGTGGTAAGACTGACTTCAGTGATGATGATGATGATTTACTGATGGCTGCAGTTGATGCACAGGTTCCTGTCAAAGGTAGACACAGTTTGTACAACATTCTATAGATTTAGCTATAAAGCCTATATCGAGGGCTCATTGCCAGATTAGACGGCAGGCGCGCTAACTTTGAGCTACGGAGGCACACCTGTGTATGAAACTTAATTAGCTCATAGTAAGTGCTACAATTGAATAATCTTTATCAGGAAACACTACTCCGTTTTCTTTAAGGCTATCCATGTAATATAAAAGTTAGTCAATTATGAGACATTTTACTGGTTGAAACATATAAAATTTAAGCACAAATATGAGTTGAGCATGATAATAGCTTTATAATCATGGGACCTGGTCATCTTCCAGGAAGTTTATATGATAAGATCACAGGGGTTCCACTAGCTTCTGAATCTGAAGGGTCATTTTGATACTTTTGACTAAATGTTACCATTTTATAGGCAAACTACCCATGAGTTTAAGAGAAAATGACCCTTCAAACCAAAATCTTAAATGTGGCTCTTTGGTAATTTCAATGGTCAAAACTCCTATCCCTGAGTCAAATGAAACCCCTGAAATGGGCAAGATAGACAGCTTTGAACCTTGAAGTCTGAATAGGTATCTACATTCAAGGAGGTAATAGCATACCTAAAATCAACATTTAATAATAACTTTCGTTTTAACATACCATTGTCTGGTTGGTTCTTTTCAGATGTAAACTATGCGGCAATACCTGTCAGTATCCCTGATCAGTTTCCATTTCCATTTGAACCCTATGACATTCAGAAAGGCTTCATGCGGGAACTGTATCAATGTTTAGAACAAGGCAGAATTGGTATATTTGAAAGTCCAACTGGAACAGTAAGTACAAGGATATAACATAAACAACTAACCACTAGCTGTTCTGTTACACATGTTAATATTATCTTCTCATTAACAATTACATCTATAACTGTTTGTTTTATCTAGCTTGGTCATTATTGTTGTTTAGGGCTCGGGTCACAGGGTAAAGCAATAAGTGAACATCCTTGTAGAAGGGTAAGTTAGTACTGGTTAGAATACTGTCCAGGAAAACTGGTTGGGTGAATAAACCGCTATAGATAACTGAATAATTGCTGAGAAACAGTTTTAAACACAAGTAAAGAACATGTATTCGTCAAATCATGATATGCTGGAATAATGTCATATTTAATTACTGGTACAGTGTTCCCTCTCGTAACGTCACCTCTCTCAAACGACTCCCTCCTTTAAACGACATTCAAAATTCCTCCCGTGCAATTTCAACGTTAATTTCCCTCCGAGAAACGACACCTCCCTTCAACGACAAACGTCACTGAAAAGTCGTACCGACACTGAGGATTACCTCTCCGGACCGGCGTAGGTTAAGTCAGTTGTTGATTGTTTTCATAGGTATTGAAACTGTCTGCCAAAATGTGTGAATATGGTATACTAATCATCATTGAGAAGCTTGTAAATCGCTATTTTTCACACTTGCATTGTGACACAATTAACAAATTGTGGTTTGGTCTAATTGAATAATTACGACGATTAGATTGTTTTCATTCATTGGTGGTCTGTATAATAACTTTGGACAGGGTAAGGTGAGAAAACTTGTAACTTCTGATTAAAATAAAGTGACAATTAATGCATCTTTTCTAACAAGAAAAAGGAAAGCGTTTGTTTATTTTAATACAAATGGCGTCGGGCATACGGTACCGTCTAAAACCCGTCCGATCCGGACCGTCATGTATGTAAATTGGTGTACACGAACATTCTGTTATTTTGTATGTACATGTTGTCAGTACTTATTTTCATGGCAAAATCGGCGAAATAATTTACTTTTATAGAATTAATAAGATCATAATCTGGTCAGGAGTTAGCAAGCTCAATACACTGTATTCATCTTTACTCATTATGACACGCTGCTTGTGTACATAATGTACATATTTTGGAGGTTAAATCATGCTATTTATGCAACAGTCTGTTAGAAGTACAATCCCTCTCCACAACGGCTCCCTCTCTACAACAAACACTATTTCTGTCTCCCACAAAAGTCGCTCAAGAGAGGTACCACTGTATATGTAGTTGTGTTTTACATGGTAATGGAAAGTAAAGGTGTAATGGGGGGTTGCCACACTGACTGATGAGATATGTCCCTCGCTGATCCAAAAAAACATCAGCATGTTATACATATGCATGGATGCAAGTTTTAAAATATATATATATACCAGGGCTGGTATTCACAAAGCATCTTAGCAGAAAACTTAGGAATTTCTTAAAATCTTGATTTGTTCTTTAGTGTATCAGCTAAGCAAGAAAATCAAGATGCTTAATATTTTACATAGTTTTGAAGTATTAGGTAAACAGCTTCTATAATCACTAAGAAAACATAGATTATTTTTTAAATTGCGGGACATATGAACTGCACAAAAAATTGACTTAAGTCAAAATATTTAAGTTTTCACTTAAGATGCTTTGTGAATACCAGCCCTGATTTCAAGTTTTTGAGTGGACCAAAGTCCTTTTACGTTCTTTTCTAAAAATGTCTATATAAATTGACAATTTTAGATTTCAGTTTTTCAGAATTTTTTACTTTAACCCATGTAATACTTAAAGAATATGCTAGAACAAGCCATGCAATGTTGTCACATGTATATAAGTAACTGCATATTTTCTATATTAATGACACCATTACCGTATTCTGTAGATATAATTGATTGTTTACATTGTAGGGCAAATCGTTAAGTCTTATATGTGGAGCCTTGAGATGGTTAAAAGATTACCAGGAACGTCAGAGAGAGGAACTTGACCAACTAATGGGAGATGGAAACAAAGAGAACAGGTGAGAAGGTCACTCTGTGAGCATTTAAGTCATCCTGATGTGTTATTTACCAATCCGAGCGTAGCCTTTATTTGCCAGACAGCTTTCTTCTGAAACATGCCGGTATATCGCTGGTTTAGAATGAGAAGACTGTAAGACAAAATTGATATTTTGAGAAAACAAAGAAAAAACTGTCTGAAAAGTACTCTTTACGTATGGAAAAAGAAGCTTTTTCAACTGCAGTTTGGTCAACATGACCTGTTCCGATTTTCATGAAAATAGGCTCAAAAGAAGCAACTTGAGATGCAGATCTCTTATATGTATGAGTCTTAAAAGGGGGTAAGTAGAACTTACGACCTTCTCATTCTAAGCCAG
Organism: Spisula solida; assembly: GCA_947247005.1. Lineage (NCBI taxonomy): Eukaryota > Metazoa > Mollusca > Bivalvia > Venerida > Mactridae > Spisula > Spisula solida. Next base: position 16,973,471 of record OX365950.1, on the reverse strand, counting down.
CGATATATATGCCTCAACCTGGATTTGAACCTGGGTCACCAGAGTAGACAGCAAGCCTGCTAAACATTGAGCTACCAAGATGTGTATAAAAGATATTGCATGAAAGTTGATTTAAAGTGGTTGTGAATAAAAGTTATTACAGCAAATACAGTGCTATCATGATTCATGAACATATCCAGAGGTGAACTGGGGTCTGGATACACTGGAAGTTTGGCAAAAAATGTGTCTGTCTTATATATTTATACTGGTTTGTCAGGGCTAGGAGTCTGATCAGTACACACCTCTAAGCAAAATAACTTGTTAGACCTCTTCCTGAGAACAAAATAGCCGGTGCCCCTGCCTTAGGGAATATACATGTGATAACTTGACAGTCTTGTTAAATGTACAGAGATCTTGCACATGCTTTTCTTTTCAGGTCTGGAACAAATACATGTACAACAGGGAATGGAGGTTTGTGGTATTATATTAGACTTGTGATGCCAAGCAATACTATGTCGAAGTTTTCGTTTTTTCAGTTCTCTACCCTCAGTCTGTCCCTCAAGAAATATGGATCCTTACATAACTTATTCAGTTTTACACCCATGTTTATGAAATTTAGTATGTAAGTAGAGGTCAATAAGGACATTATGCATGTCAATTTATTTTCATTTTCCTCACCACATAATTGTTGCTATGGAAACAAAAACCTGGATCCTTACATAGCTAATTATATTCAGGGTTCCCACGGTCAGGGAAATGTCAGGGAAAAACATATTTTTTCAAGGCCGTGGAAAAGTCAAGGAATTTAAAAATTAGTCAGGGAAATCTGAAAATTGAGCAAAAGTCAGGGAATTCTTTATTTTAGCTGTCAAAAAACGCTAATTCCTGTGTTTAAAAAAACCTGAAAAAATTATTCACTCGCTATGCTCACTCTGGACAGTTCTAAATTATAATACCTTTATGTCAATCATCATCCCTAGAACTACTTAACGAAACTTATTTGTTCCATAAAAAGCTAATACAACTTCCTTTTCTCTATTTTTATTGTCACATTATACCCGAACAAAATGATGCTTCTGCGCGCATTCACTCTAAAAAGTCAGGGAAAACTGGTGGGTGGTCAGGGAAAAGTCACAGAATTTTGTGTCAGAATATTTGTGGGAACCCTGATATTTCCAGCCGAGGGTTATGAAACTTGGTACATATGTAGGAGTCAATGAGGTCTTCATGCAAATCCATTTATATTATTTTCTGACAACAAGTGTGGTTGCTATAGAAACAAAACTTTTGTCAGGGTCATGGCTTCAAACAGGTAGGGGACTTCTGTATTGCTTGCAATTCTGATTTTACTTGACTATTTGACTTATTTTAGTCGAATTTCACCGTCTATTGTTTTAGCTAGCAAAAATGTTTTAATCCTTAACTGCTATTTCTGGAATTGTTATATTTTAGAACTAGACTGGATCTCAGATTTTAAAGTGAAACAAGAAGTAGAAGAAAAGAACCAAAAAATGAAGGTAAAATTCAAACTAAATAACTTAAAAAGAGTACATTTTCAAATTCTTCTCTCATAACATCACTAGTTATTAATGTAGATTATAAAACTGTATTAAGAATGAATGATTATTTGAGTCTGGACTCGACATTGTGATGGCTTACAATTAACATTCTGTAGTTTAATGGTAATAAGAGAAGATTTAATTTTAGTTTGATGGATTCATTCATTCAATCAATCAATAATTCAATCATTCGATCATTCATTCAATCAATAATTCAATCATTCGATCATTCATTCAATCAATAATTCAATCATTCGATCATTCATTCATTCGATCATTCATTTATTCGATCATTCATTCATTTATTCATTCATTCATTCATTTATTCATTCTGCACCCACCAAATAATTAGGAGGGGGGCTTATAGATTTGCCCTAGTCCATCAGTATGTCCCAAAATGTTGTGTAGTCTGTAACTTGTAAATTGATTGTGCAACATTCTTCAAACTTCATAGGCATATATTATTCAGCATAATTTGTTGAGCACCTATATATATTTTATTCAGATCCAACCAGTATTAACTGAGTTATTGTCCTGGTAATGATAAAATTTGATGAACGTTTGTGTTAGAGCTACAGTTTTCAAATTTTGTAGGAATATTTGTACACTGCCCTCCAAAAGTTCCTTCACACTCCTCAAATTATGTGAATTACTATATGATAATGTTGTTTTCCTCATGATTTTCATTCAAAACCTTTGAAAATGATTGCTTTTTTATCCTTTTCTTATTTGGTTGGTATTATGTAATTATTTAACTGCAAGAGAAAAGAGTAAATTTTACATAGGTGTTAGTCAATTGAAGTAAATCATATCATTTGAAGAGTGTGAAGGAACTTTTGGAGGGCAGTGTATGTGTAGTTGTCAACCTAAATATTTTCATTTGGATCCAAACTGTATTATTAGCAGAGTTGTGGCCCTTGAAATGATGAAATTTTGCTGTATTTGTGCTACAGTCGTCAAACTTTGTAGGAATATTAGTAAGCATGTGAGTTATGACCACGTCCTTTTTTTTGGACACATTTCTAGTTTTAAATGTGTTATTTATTTATTTCTTATGATAAGCGATACTATGATACTAATAATGAGACAATTTTCAGGAAGAGGTAGAGCACAGGTTGAAGAAAGAGGCTAAACTGAAAGAGATGTGTAAATCAAAGAAGTCCAGTAAAAGAAAGGTTTGACAGGGATTTTATGATATTTACCTCTCTCCTACTGTATTGTTTCTGTGCTGGACGTCTGGAAGGATGTCACAAAGTTTGGCTGCCCTTGTTTCCAATTTCAATTAAACTTCAAAGGAATTTCAGGTCGGATGATTTTTGCCTTGGGGTTTTGCCTTTGTTGGAGACCTACCTTTTAGCAATAAAAAACCCTTCTAGTTTTATATAATTTGCAAGAAGTCAGCTATTGTTGTGTCTTCCAAAAGTGGAGAAGTTACCTCTTGCTTGCTGAAGTTGGTATTGGTTGATAATTAATTGCATAAAAACTGGTTAGATCAGATGACTGCTGTATCTACTAAATAAATCAAAGCACTGAGAGTGCTGATGGGAGGCGATCTGGTTGCTGCTACTAAAGCTTAAACCGACTTTACACGTTTAATGTTCGTTTTCTTACTGCCGATCTTGTCTTGAATGTCAAAATAGGCATATGTGACTATATAGGCATGTTGGGTATCTAAATAATTGTTAAAAGATGCATATTAATTTATATGTAATACGTGTATTGAATGCGTATATCAAAAGTGGCTTTAAAATAATACTACGCGCCTATTTATCAGATTCTACACTACCGTCTTGTAATCACTTCCCGCACAGCGTGAGACCAGATAGTTGAGACAGTCTAAAGAGAAAGCGGCTAGCTAGTATAGCGACACCATATGATTGCATAACAGTACTTTGCAGACCGTATACGATTCATTGATAAAACCATCACTTGACCGTAGTCTGAAGTTTTTAAAAATAGCTATACAACCTGGACATTTGATGAACACGTCATTTTCGTATTATGGAACAAGTTCGGTATCGGCTGGTGTAGTGATTTTTTTTGCAAAAATATCGATTTAACGAACACTTTCACAATAATTGTTGATCGTAGAATAAACAAATGTTGCTGATTGTCTTAAATCAGTTAAAAAATTTGGAGAAACATATGTAGCAGTATTGGGAATGTTGACAGATTCTGGAACTACTTGAATGCGGATTCACATAGCAGCCTAAAGGCGGTTAATTTTGAATTAAGAAATGGGCAATGGTAGTAATGAGAGGCTTAAACGCCTCCCAAAAACTGGCCAGATGCCAAAACATTTCTATTTTTGTGACATTTTTTCCTGTTTCTTCAGTACTTGATACCTTAATTTTGTATGCATATCTTATTATCCTGAAGATTGTCTATGTTGACCGAAACGGGTTGTTAAAGTTTAACCTTGTGTTCCCCATATACGATATTTGATTCAGTGTAAATAAAAAACTGTTGAAACTTGGTGCTTAACATAATGAAAACAAAATGATATATATATTTACTACTAGAGAGTTCAACTAGAGGATGAATTCAATGATTTGATCAAGACAGCAGACAGTGACATTAAGGAAGCATTTAAAGCAGAAGTAGATGACGCTAATATTGACGATACTGATCTAGATGTGGATGATGAGAAACTAGTGGTAGATGTATATGATAGTGATAATGGTGCTACAGATAAAGATAGTGATGATGAAACCAATGATGATGTTGTCCATTGTACCAAGGTACATCAATATATGATTATGTTTTCCTCATACAGTAGAGGAGACATATTGATTTTGTGCTGGATGTATTAACTAATGTTTTTTTCGTCACAGATTTAGTTAAGATGTCTAAATGAAAGCGCTAAATACCTGTCTGTGGAGTGTAGTATATGATGCTCGATGTCATGGAAGTGGAACAAGTCCTGCATTGTTGTCTGCTGTTACTTTGTCCAGGATGTAAAAAGCAAGCCTGCTTTTTGGTTTATGTGCAGTCAGTTATTATGACCCCCTCTTCCCATCTTTTACTCAGATGTATCTGGTATTTCTTCATTGTTAAGCTGTAGTTGCGATGTTTACAAATGTAAATCGAGAATTCAGTTGACAAATCAAGGGAGATAATTATGGTTTTAATGAACAGTGAAAATATTGCCCATGTTTGCATAAGCCAGTGGGTTCACTTGTGATTGTCCATAACTCTTATAAACAATTTTTCTTGCAGATATATTTCTGCAGTAGAACACATTCTCAACTGTCTCAGTTTGTAAGGGAGGTAATCAAGTCTCCTTATGGTGAAGATACAAGAGTAGTTTCCCTTGGTTCCAGACAGGTAAACAATAGGTTTATCTTTCAACATGCATTGTTGTATATACATTTTCAGAAGGTGTGTTTGAAAATAACAAACCAGAAAGAGAATGCAGCACTCAACAGAAAAACAAAAAAGAACACACACAGATCACAAGTATAAGTCACAATGTCGCACATAAAAATGCACACAATGCAACAAGACACCCTACTCCAACATACTGCTGCCGCAGTCAACCATAACCTGAGTAAGAAACCATACATGTTTACTTTAGTGTGATCCTTTAGTGGTTATTATGTCACGTTTGCTCATTTTAGTTGGTTGGTTGGCCTGTCTTTCCATAAACAGAAGCAGGTCTGATAGATAGTTAGAGAATGCCAGCTACAGTCCCCAAATTTGATAGGGAGGTTTGACATGCAGATAAAAGTATTGCTAAAAAGGTAAAGGTCGCAATGACCTTGTATGTAAATGTCTAGTGCTGCCAGTAGGGGTTGCATGATTTTCAAATACCTTTTGATAACTAGTTTTACATTTGTTGCATGAATACATTAGATATGTGATTTGTTAAAGAAGTGTTGAAATAAAATCTACAAAAATCTGTATTTAATACCCCGATTCAGTAAATTCCAGCAATGTATAACAATGTTGTTGAGCTGATATATATTGTATTGTTTGTGTATTACAGAGTTTGTGTGTTAATGATGCAGTTAGAAGATTGAAATCTCTTAGTTTGATCAATGATACATGTCGTGATTTACAGAAAAAAAAATCTGGTATGTATATTATGTCCAGAGTCATATCAATTGTTGTCTTTGTACATATTACGTAAAAATTTATTGTGATTACTTGGGGCCTCTAGTGACTTCTTGCTAACAAAGCATTGTTCTTTATGGGTATTTCAACAGAAGATCTGGTTATTAGATTGCCTATGTCGTATTTTGGCAAGTGGTCTTGCAGGCATCAAATGTCTGTGTCAAATATATGTCTGTTAGTAATGGGGAAAACAAATCAATCTTGTGCTGCTTGTCTGTCTATCTATATGGACGAATGTCACAAAGTTTGCCAGCGCTTGTTCTCCTTACCCATTGGTTTAATTTTAATGAGACTTCACTTGTTACCAAGTCTATTTATGCTTATTGTCAGAAATTTTGGGTTTGATGGTTTTTGCCAGAGTTACGGGCCTTTGTAGGAGACATACGTTTTTGTGTCACAAGCCCTTCTAATTTAGCTATATGTTATGAAATTTCCTTGAATGTTTAGAAGGAAGTTCAGAGAGTTATGTGCCTTATGATTATGATAACCTGTTTTTTTGCGAAATTTTGACATATTTTATGTATCTTTATGCTGTTTTCTTTCACAGAGAAGAAGACCAAATCAGAGACAAAACGTGCAAAAACAAATACAGGTCAAACATGTCCGTATTATAAACAAGATCCTATAGAAGACTTCAAGGATTCGGCCCTAGTTGAAGTACGAGACATTGAACAGTTGGTTACACTCGGCAAACAGATGAAGGCGTGTCCATACTATGGTACACGATTGGCTATACCGGATGCCGAGGTTTGTTGTGAGCTGTCAGACATGACCTTTACATGACTTTTACAAAACATATCTAACCAGTGATTCTACATTTCTAGAATAAACTGGAAAATGCAGATTTGCTGTATTGACAAAGTTTATATGGTCTTTTGAAATTTCTTTGTTGAACTTCATAACATTTAAAACAGATGATGTGTGATAATGTGTGCTAATGGCACCTGAAGCAAACTTGCATCTTATTTCCAGGATTGGGCATAATGCCTTAGTAGAATTTATTCTAAAAATGTTCCAGAAGTTTCCAAATAGGGCCAATTTTATCAGACAATGTTTGTCTTTTTGTTTTATCGTAAATCTTTCAGTAGACTGAAAACTGTATTGGTCGATAATTCTGCAAATCAAAAGAAAGCGAAATTTGAAGTTCAAGCATTTGGCATGTGGAAATAATAGCCATATTATTATTTAGTAGATGTCTTTGTAGGCCAAATTTTACACTAAAGGAAATGTTAGCAAATTTTGTAAATTTGTGAAATTCACCAATATTTCCTTTTGTGTTAACTTAACCTTTTATACTGTAGATAATATTGCTACTAGTCTAATTGGTGAAGACTTGTTTGATGAACTAGTAGTGGTTTTCGTTTGTTTCAGATTGTGGCGCTACCGTACAATACATTGTTACATCGATCTACTCGGGAAGCCAGCGGTATACAACTTAAGGATAATATTGTGATCATTGATGAAGCACACAATCTGCTAGAGACCATCAATAATGTATACAGTACTGAAGTCACAGGTGCTCAGGTATAACTCTTCAACATTTTCATACTCCATTTACACCTCAATGTTTACATGCGTATATGTAAAAAGCCGCATAATGTTCAGTTAAATAAAAATGCCGACCATAGCCTTTATCAGGGTTCCCACGGTCAGGGAAAAGTCAGGGAAAAACATTTTTTTTTCAAGGTCAGGGAAAAGTCAGGGTATTATGAAATTAGTCAGGGAAATTTGGAAATTGAGCAAAAGTCAGGGAAAAGTCAGGGAATTTTTCATTGAAGCTGTTGCTAAGTGTCATTTCCTATGAAGAAAATACAACTGAAAAGAATTCTTGCTCGCTATGCCCGCTCAGATTATTTCTAAGTTGTATTAAATTAATGTTAATCAACATACTGCTAACCTAAACTTTTTTGTTCCATATAGAGCAAATATAGCCTCCTTTTCTCTATTTTCTTGCCATATTTTGCTGTAACAAAAAAATTCCGATGTCGCCCGATCGCTCTAAAAAGTCAGGGAAAACTGCTCTGTGGTCAGGGAAAAATCAGGGAAAAGTCAGGGAATTTTGTCTTAGAAAATTTGTGGGAACCCTGTTTATTTGCCAGTCAGCTTTCTGCTGATATATGGCAGACAAATGAGTGCCTCCACCTGTTTTTGAACCTGGGTCGCCAGATTAGAAGGCAAGTGCGCTAACCGGTTAGAATGTATAGTTAATACTCAGGTATTTTAGGTTGATTGTGAGACAAGTAACTTATATTATTCACTCCAAACGCTCACCTTTGGTATAACACCTTTCAACCTCACATCAAACCCCAAACCTTCGGTCTTCATAGTGCCCACAGTAGACTCTACCACTAGAATGTATAACTGGTAAAATTTGAGCATACATCTCTTGTTATTACAGCTGTTACGAGCACATAGTCAGTTAACGCAGTATGAAGCCAAATATCGATCTCGTCTGAAGGCACAGAATCTGATGTATATCAAACAAATACTCTTCATTCTGGCAAACCTTATCAAATGTATAGGGGGTAAGTACTGTCTAACTCTTCATCCTGGCAAACCTTATCAAATGTATAGGGGGTAAGTTCTGTCTAACTCTTCATCCTGGCAAACCTTATCAAATGTATAGGGGGTAAGTACTGTCTAACTCTTCATCCTGGCAAACCTTATCAAATGTATAGGGGGTAAGTACTGTATGCTTAATTATATATAGTGGGGACCGCATATAGCGGGGGTAGACATATTTTTCTCTGGCGTTGCTTATGTGATATAGACCTGTTGCTTATGTAAAACAACTCTTATCTTACATGAGCGTGCATGTGACATTGAGCAGGTTATCTTAGTTTCAAGCTTTACTTGTTATTTGAGGATATTAAGCCACCAGGATGATCAACTGTAGGCTCTGTACCATTTAGTAAACTTTTTAGATCAGAACATAATGGCACATGTTTTATCTACATTATTATTAACGATTGTTAATTAGCAAGTCTTGTCCCTGGTCAAAATCCAACCATTCGAGTGAGGTATCCTTATCCTCCGTAAAAGCTCATGATAGATTCTTATTATCTTGTGCTGGACATCTATCTACCTGCAATTGCTCTCCTAAACCACTCGTCGGATTTGTTATGTTATTCACATGAATAGTTGATACCAAGCCTAGTTGTGAATATTGTCGGGGAAATTTAAGTCAGATGAATATTGCCAGACTTAGGGCTCTGGGTTGGAGACAAACACGTACAATTTTAGCTCACCTGTATTGTTTTTGCTTGTTCAACCTTATTCGTAGACATCTAAAAAGATTGAACTACCTGTACAAGGTGCAGTATACTATTGACAACATGCCCCCTAGGTGTAGAGACGATATTCTAGAAATAAAATATCTAATTATTAGTCCTCTACCGGTTTTCGACAGGAGGGGACTATAATAGGTTTGCCCTTCATCCATCCGTCAGTCTGTCTGTCAAAAAATCTGGATCCTGGCATAACTAAACAGTTTCCAAGCTAGGTTTATGAAACTTGGTATGTTGATAGAGGGCAATAAGGGGATAATGCACGTCCTAAAATATTTCGATTCTGGAAAAATTGTGGTTGCCATGGCAACAGAAACATTTAAAATGGCTTAAAACCGGTAGGGGACTTCTGTATTGCTTGCAATTCTTAAAGACTTGTTATTAATTGTTAATGATGATAGTATGATACTGTTTCAGGTAGTACAGATGAACATCCAGACAAACAATGTCTCTCATATACTGGTATGTGTTTACTTTCTGTCTGTTTAAAATATATAAAACACAGCCGTGGTAAGTACGCTGGATTAGTTTCCGGGGATTTGGGTTCAATTTACATGACAACAGTCAATTTTCTTCCATATGTGGAAAAGTTGATGGTTCCAAGTGGACGGGTAAATTAGTACTGTTTAGGATACAGTCCAGTAAAGCTGGTTAGGCGAATTGGTTGCCATATATAACAGAAACTTGTTTACAAACGGTGTATGCATGAACAAAACCATAAATTATATAAAACTAAAATGTATTTACGCGGTTTTGAGCGACTGATATATAATATTGGGGAGGGGGTACATATAAACATATTGCTAGATCATTCGAGTATTAAAGAATATGATGAAGATGGTATGGTAGGGTGACTATTGCCAAAAAAGTCCTCTATTTTAGGAGTAGGTAGGACCTCTCTGTTAACAAGACATGTCATATACCAAAATGTTCGGGTAAGTCCATAGTATCTGAGACTGCCGGCATAAATTGCCAAAAGTGGTGGCGTTCCAAGAAATTCAAGATGGCGTCGAAGATGGCCGCCTTTTAGACAGTATTAGCTTAATATTAATGTTATGAAAATATCAGGAATATGATGCAACTTTTTGAAATAACTTTGCTTAATTGTTATAGACACAGCATAACTCTTTTTAACTAAAATATTTTTAGAATCTTCAAAGGTCAATGTCAAGGTCATTTACAGATAAAACCAATGTAAAAATGACTTAAAACGTGTTTTCACCTGATATCTTCTTTGTTTGTATAGCATTTATTTATAAAAACTATCCACATTGATAATTTAAATGAAGGTTTACATTCAACAGTTTAAATAAAACTACTTTGGAACACATTGGCATTCAAATAATGGAGATATACAGTATATCTTGTACTTTGTGCTTTTCTTACCCCACCCACCATTTTTATACAAGAAATATGCACTCATGTATTCTGAAATGTTTACAACAGGTGTCTGTGATAAAAATGTTTATTATTATGATACATCTATATTGGCATTCAAAAAATATTATTAATGTCTAAAATTCACCAGATAAATCCAAGATGGCGCCCAAGATGGCCGCCGAAATATATAATGTCCCTTGTATAGCATTAAGCAGGATTTAAACAGTTGTTTTTCAGGTGAGGTGGCAACAAAAGTAGATCAAGAACTGATTCATACCAAAATGTCCTTATGTGACTATAAATTAGTGTATAGACCTACTGTCGTACATTGTAAAAGGGTGATGAGGACAGGAAACCAAGATGGCCACCATAAATGGTCAATCCATATAAAGTATTTCAAATTACTACGAGACAGTATCATACATGGCTGTAAAGATACATGTTAGCATGCAAAAAACTCATTTGCTACTGTGCATTAAATAAGCATACTACATTGACCACTTTGAAAAAAGTTCAAGGTCAAGGTGGTGGTGAGTACCCGATGGGACATTGTGTGGGTGTACTTTGTGGTTTGGAGTTACCCATTGAATGAGTGAGTTTCTATAAGGACCTTGAGTGGGTTTATCAACTTTACTTAGTGATGATGATTGGATGTGTGTATTTTGGTGTTGGTGGGTACCCCAAATGACCTTAAATTGTGTAATAGGTGGTGGTGAGTTCACTATAGGGCATTGAAGGGTGTAATTGGTTGTGGTGAGTGCTCCATAGGGCATTTGTTTGGTGTTTGTTGTAACCCTACATTGTCTGACATGGGTGTACTAGATGGTGGCGAGTACCACATAGGGCATTGAATTGGTGTATTGGGTGGTAATAAATACCCATTTGCCACTGAAATGGGGGGGATTCTTGGAGGTTAGAGCCCTATGTGGCGTGAAATGGGTGTATTATATGGTCGTTCGTACCCCAACAGACTTTGAACGGGTGTATTTGGTGGTGGTGAGTACCCAATATGTCTTCACACTGTGTTACATGGGGTGTACTTGGTCGTTTAGAGTACAACACAAGACATTAAGTAGGTGTATTTTGTGGTGGTGCGTACCCAATAGGGCATTGAATTGGTGTTTTTGGTGGTGGTGAGTATCCCAAAGTGATCTGAATGGGTGTATATTGTTGTATTTGTTGTTGGTGGGTAGCCAAAATGGCCTGAAATGGGTGTATTAGGTGGTGGAAATTCACTGTAGTACCTTGATTGGGTACATTGGTTTAAATTATTACCATGACAAGTACCCCAAAGGGCATTGAATGAGTGTATTAGGTGGTGGAAAGTACCCAATAGTACATTGAATGAGAGTATAAGGTGGTGGCGAGTACACCATAGGGCATTGAATGAGTGTATTAGGTGGTGGCGAGTACCCAATAGGGCATTGAATGAGTGTATTAGGTGGTGGCGAGCACCCCATAGGGCATTGAATGGGTGTATTAGGTGGTGGGGAGTACCCCATAGGGCATTGAATGAGTGTAGTATGTGATGGGGAGTACCCCATAGGGCATTGAATAAGTATATTAGGTGGTGGCAAGTACCCCATAAGGCATTGAATGAGTATATTAGGTGATAGTAAGTACCCCATAGGGCATTGAATGAGTGTATTATGTTGTGGGGAGTACCCCATAGGGCATTGAATGAGTGTATTAGGTGGTGACAAGTACCCCATAGGACAATGAATAAGTATATTATGTGGTGGCAAGTACCCCATAGTACATTGAATGAGTGTATTAGGTGGTGGCAAGTACCCCATAGTACATTGAATGAGTGTATTAGGTGGTGGCGAGTACCCCATAGGACATTGAATGAGTGTATTAGGTGGTGGCGAGTACCCCATAGGACATTGAATGAGTGTATTAGGTGGTGGCAAGTACACCATAGTACATTGAATGAGTGTATTAGGTGGTGGTGAGTACCCCATTGGACATTGAATGAGTGTATTAGTTGGTGGCAAGTACCCCATAGTTCATTGAATGAGTGTATTAGGTGGTGGCGAGTACCCCATAGTACATTGAATGAGTGTATTAGGAGGTGGCGAGTACCCCATAGGACATTGAATGAGTGTACAAGGTGGCGGCAAGTACTCCATAGTACATTGAATGAGTGTATTAGGTGGTGGCGAGTACCCCATAGGACATTGAATGAATATATTAGGTGGTGGCAAGTACCCCATAGGACATTGAATGAATATATTAGGTGGTGGCAAGTACCCCATAGGGCATTGAATGTGTATATTATGTGGTGGGGAGTACCCCATAGGGCATTGAATGAGTGTATTAGGTGGTAGGTACCCCATAGGGCATTGAGTGAGTGTATTAGGTGATGGCAAGTACCACATAGGGCATTGAATGAGTGTATTAGGTGGTGGCGAGTATCCCATAGGGCATTGATTGGGTTTATTTTGTGGTGGTAAGAATCCATTAGAGCATTGGATTGGTGTATTTGGTGTTGGTGGGTACACCAAATGGCCTGAAATGGGGTGAATTATTTAGTGGTTAGTTCACTTTAGGGACGTGTGTGACTTGATGGGTTATGCGAATGTCATATGGGTGTATTTTGGGATGATACATACCCAAATGGCCTGAACTGAATTCCACAAATACCATTGATTGGGTGTATTAATTGGTAAAGAAAACTCGATATGATATTGAATGTGTAACTTTGGTTGTGTTGAGTACTAGTATCCCATTGTAGGTATTAAATGTGTTTATTTGGTGGTGGTGATTATGCGAAAGGCCTTGATTTGGTTAATTTAATCAGGGTGAATATCCCATATGTCACTGAATAGGTGTATTTCTTAGTGGTTGGTGCCCCAAAAGGCCTGAACTGGGCGTTTTTGGTGGTGGTGCCTATCCTACAGGGCATTGAATGAGTGTACAATGTATTTGGCATGGATGGGTATCTCAGTACTAGTACCACCAAATACACCCATTCAGATCCCTAAGAGCTCTACCTCTTCTCCGATTACACTGGTTTAAGGCCATATGACGTACTCACAACCCAAATATTTACCCATTTAAGACAATATAGAGTGCTAACCACCATAATTTATAATACACCAATGCAATGCCCTATGGGATAACAACCACATTAGGTACTGATCACCACCACATAATAAATTATACCCTTTAATGAAGTATTTGGTACTCCTCACCACCACCGAATGCACTAATTCAAACTCCTATGGAATACACTCATCCACATAATACACTCATTTCAGGTTGTATAGGGCACCAAGCACCAAACAATACACAAATTCAATGTCCTATGGGGTATTCATCATCACCCAATAAACCCACTGCCCTATGACATTGCCGTACTCGCCTCCATCTCATACACCCATTTCATGAGTATTGGGATACCCACATCCAACAATTACACTAATTCAATGCCATTATGGTGTTCTAAACAACCTCCAAGTACATCTATACAAGACCAAAAGAGGTATTCAACACCACCAATTTATACGTGTACACCTTATCAATGACCTACTGGTATGTGGTACTAATCACCACCAGGAATAGTATTTTTCATTTATTTTTCATACTTTGACCTTGTCATGACCTTGAACTTTGCTTCAAAGTGGTCAATGTAGTATGCTTATTTGATGCACAGTAGCAAATGAGTAATTTGCATGCTAACATATATCTTTACACCCATGTATGATACTGTCTCATATTAATTTGAACATACTTTATATGGATTGACCATTAATGGCGGCCATCTTGGATTTCCTGGTCCTCACCACTCTTTTACAATGTATGACAGCAGGTCTATACACTAATTTATAGTCACATAAGGACATTTTGGTATGAATCAGTTCTTGTTCTACTTTTGTGGCCACCTCACCTGAAAAACAACTGTTTTAATCCTGCTTAATGCTATACAAGGGACATTATATATTACGGCGGCCATCTTGGACGCCATCTTGGAATTTGCTGGTGAATTTTACTCACAAATGATATTTTTAGAATGCCACTGTAGATATATCATAATAATAAACATTTTATCACAGACATCTTTTGTAAAACTTTCAGAATACAAGAGTACATATTTCTTGTATAAAAATGGTGGGTGGGGTAAGAAAAGCACATGGTACTAGATATACTGTGTATCTCCATTATTTGAATGCCAAAGTGTTCCAAAGTAGTTTTATTTAAACTGTTGAATGTAAACCTTCATTTAAATGATCAATTTGGATAGTTGTTGTAAATAAATGCTATACAAACAAAGAAGATATCAGGTGAAAACGCGTTTTAAGCCATTTTTACATTGGTTTTACCTGTAAATGACCTTGACATTGACCTTTGAATATTCTAAACATATTTTAGTTTAAAAGAGTTTTGATGTGGCTATAACAATTAAGCAAAGTTATTTCAAAAAGTTGCATCATATTCCTGATATTTTCAAAACATTAATATTAAGCTAATACTGTCAAAAAGGCGGCCATCTTGGACGCCATCTTGGATTTCTCGGAACGCCACCACTTTTGGCAATTTATGCCGGCAGTCTCAGATACTACAGACTTTCCCAAACATTTTGGTATATGACATGTCTTGTTAACAGAGAGGTCCTACCCCAACTTTTTTTTCTTGAGATTGTCACCCTACCAGTAGGCTTGATGTTTTGTTTCACTTTGACAGATACTCGACTGTGGACTATCAATGACTTCCTGTTTCACAGTAAACTAGATAATGTCAACATGTTTAAAGTGCTGAGATATTGTCAACGTAGTCAGATTGCCAGGAAGGTAAGGATATAAGAATTCACCATTGTATCAGATCTGTTTGAACAGGTTGGTAGTGATGGCACATTCACCTAGGCTGTATGACTTTATACTAACTAACTCAAGCACCTGTTAACATGTCACCAGCTTTTTAAACATAAAAAAACATTTGAAAAACTATCAATTTGGCAGATTCAATGGTGTCCACATTTTGTTGTGTGACCTGTATCTCCAAATAACTGCCTCCTTGATAGCCTAGTGGTAGAACATCTACTTCGAGTGAGGGCGTCCCAGGTTCGATCACAGGCTGCCTCATACCGAAGACAAAAGAAAATGGTACCAGAAATTCCCTTGCTGGACACTCAACATACTGGTGTTTGTGGGAGAGTTTATCTTAGTGTTGGGTCTGTTTTAATCAAATTATCATACTTCATTTCATGTTTTACCATTGAAATTTTCACTACCACTTATAAGGTGCTTCTTGTGATCACTCAATAAAACTAGATAAAATGCCAAAGTAACTTACAACCAGGGTTATAAATATAGACAATATGTCAGCTGTAAAATTATGCTTATAGAAGGTCAAGGATCAGGCAAAATTCTCCATTCTATACTAGGTTTTGTTTTATTGCTGTTTTCTTCAAGGAAATATGCTTACACATTATTGTATGATGTATATTTCAGTTGCATGGATTTGTTGAGAAGTACCGACCTGTTATTGTTCCTACAGGTGATTTATTTTCTGTTTTTAACATATTGCCTACTTGTTATTTTGTAGAAGAAGTTTTTTACGCCTCAGCATCTACTGATGTAAGTGGTATATGGTGATTGTCTTGTCTGTCTGTCCGTCCATCCATCCATGGTTCATTTGTTCCTTCGTCTCTCCTTCTGAAAATGCTAAAACTAAAACTTTCAAGTAGTTGAAACTCAAATATTTTTGAAGTCCGTCAAGGCATTGCTTTCAAACTTGGTACACTTGTTTACCATCATAAACACCAAACATTGTTAAAGCTATGTAACACTATCCAACATTTCAACATAATTATGGCCCCTGATTGACGTAGCTTGTTTTTATGGACAAGGCGTATATAGAGGATATTACATGAGTGTCTTTTCATATTGAATTTATTAAACGAGTTGAATAAAATGATAAAATGCGAGGCTCTGCCGAGCATTTTATCGATTTTATTCAACGAGTTGAATAAATCCAATGTGGAAAGTCACAAATGTAATGTTCTTTTTATCATATGTAAGCCATTTCTAGCCGAAACATAAAAATAGCTTCTTATTTTCACTATAATAAACGCGCAACTTTGACGACGTCGCCTATACTTTGAGTGACGTCACGTAAAAGCTTTATTACACTAGTGTATTATCAAAAATAAATAATGGCTTTATTACGCTGCCGCGACGTCAAACATATGATAAAAGTGTTTATAGAACGCAGTCTTGTTTCATATTTGTCTATGAAACAAATATTAATATGATAAGGTCGGAGATGACCTCTTATTATATCTTGCTACTGTAGTCAAATAATCTATCAATAACAATTCAATGAAAATATTTATGCTTCCAGTTATTTTATCTCAATAATATCCAATAAATTAATAATTTATGTAAAATGCCAATTGGGTATTTTCGTAAGAAGACATGCTTAAAAACTGGTATATTTAGTTACTACGTGGGGTGATCCAAAAGTAATGTCACTGATGCTGTAAAATCGTGCATAATGTAAATAAAACAACGCAATTTTACACGTAGCTATATTAATCTATTTCCAATATAATTGCCAAATTTCATGATAGTGCAATAATTAGTTATTGATATATACGTGTACATAAGAAGTCTATTTACGGACATCGCCGCAAGCTAATGACGTTAACGACGTCGTAAACATAATTTGACGTTACTTATGTTACTCCTTTTCAAAGTATCGTCCTTGATGCTCTATACAGCGCTCATGTCTGGTCACCCATTTATTGAACACATTTACATACCAGTCTTTAGGTAGTGATAAAAACACATTGTTACATGCATGTCTAAGCTCAGCAAGATTGTTGTAATGGTTTCCGCGTAGCTGTTCCTTCAAGTAGGGAAATAGCGCAAAATCACACGGCGCCAAATCCGGGCTGTAAGGGGGGTGCGGAAGGGTCTCCATCCCAATCAAATCAATGGTAAGTCTTGTGGCACGTGCCGTATGAGACGTAGCATTGTCTTGGTGTAGGATACAACGCTCAATATTGTCATACACATGCTTCCTCTTCTTCCGTAACGCAGTCATTAGATGAACTGATATCACCTGAAAACCGAATTTAGCGTAAGTTCGAATGATCTAACATTCCCTTGAAACTATGAAATTAACAGCTCTTCTTACTACCGGGGTATACATGACTAATATGATAACATTTATGCCAATAAAATACAGTTGTTATATTTATCTTAATACATGTAATACATACTAGTAAATCACAATATGAAATAAATTGCTTACCTTCCCGTAATACTCTGCGTTTATAGTCTGGCCCTTCGGTACAGCATGACACAGCACTATCCCATCCATATCGAAAAACACAATAAACATGTGTTTACCAATCGTCCTGCTGACACGGGCTTTCTTCGGAGGTGGTGAATCAGTATTCTTCCACTGGCTGGACTGCATTTTGGATTCAGGGTCGTAGAAGTATACCCATGTCTCATCAACCGTAATTATACGCCGGAGAAACGCATCACCCTCTTTTCTCCATCGCTTCAAAAATCGCTTCGACTCATGAACTCTCTTAGCCATTTCATCTTCATTTAGTAACCTGGGGACCCATCTGGCACTCACTCTTCTCATATCTAAATCATTTCGAATAATCCTCTGAACAGTCCCGTAACTTAAATCAAGTTCTGCACTCACTGAACGAATCGCTGTACGTCTGTCTGCGTGAAGAACGTCAGAAACAAGTCGAATGTTGCTATCAGAACGTCCGCATACCGGTCTTCCTGACCTCTCTCTATCATCTAGCGTGTCATCCCCGTCCCTAAAACGTTGGAAGCACCTGTATACAAGCCTTCTGTTCACTCTGTTATCGCCATATGTATCATTTATCATTTGTGTAGTGTCTAACGGTGATTTACCGAGCTTGTAACAAAAATGTATAACGGCGCGCTGCGGTGTTTTTTCACAACTTGACATGGTGTTGTTTAGAGATCAAAGCACTTTGCGCGTTTCCTTCTTAAGTGACGTCACTGGAATTTCGGCACCAGACGTCAAAAACGTGTTACGTCACGTCAGGTAAGTATCGTCTGATTTGGCGCGTTATTTTAGTTACAATGAATGAAATAATCCAGAATTGTATTTGAAAAAATAACATATTTTCGTGCGCGGCGACATGACGTCAGTGGTATATTTTGAATGTTTATATAATGTTATTTTAGTATTCAAACAATATGACACACATGATATTAATCAGAATTGAATTACTTTACATTTTGATATAAATTTTATTGACGTACGCCACCAAATAAACTCACCAGCGGAACAGTGACATTACTTTTGGATCTACCCACGTATATAAGAACATAACCAAATGTAGTTAAACGCAAAATATGTAATTTTGAAATTTTCATAGCAACAGTCTGAATCTCCATAGCAACAGTCTAAATCTCCATAGCAACAGTCTGCAGAATGTTCCCATTGCAAGATTCTCCTTGAAAGATGAAATGTTTGACTGGTCCTGAAGCTGCCCAATTTAGTTCTGTTATTTATCATACAATATTCAATTTACATTACAGCTTTGAAAGAGCCCAAGAAAGAAACAGCAACGTCAAGTTTAAGCAACTTCCTTAAATCTATCAGTGGAAAGGAGAACAAACCCGAGGACAGTAAGTAAACTAAATCACTTATCGCCTGAATACTGGTCTGGTAGACCTTGGTTTTCTTATATGACATAGAATACGATGTGCCTTCCACATGTGGAGAAGTTGTCAGTTGCTTGCATAGAATACGATCGTGTCTTCTACATGTGGAGAAGTTGTCAGTTGCTTGCATAGAATAAGATTGTGCCTTCTACAGGTGGAGAAGTTATCAGTTGCTTGCATAGAATACGATCGTGCCTTCCACATGTGGAGAAGTTGTCAGTTGCTTGCATAGAAAACGGTCGTGTCTTCCACATGTGGAGAAGTTGTCAGTTGCTTGCATAGAATACAAATGTGTCTTCCACATGTAGAGAAGTTGTCAGTTGCTTGCATAGAATACAAATGTGTCTTCCACATGTAGAGAAGTTGTCAGTTGCTTGCATAGAATACAAATGTGTCTTCCACATGTAGAGAAGTTGTCAGTTGCTTGCATAGAATACAAATGTGTCTTCCACATGTGGGGAAGTTGTTAGTTACTTGCTGAAGAGCAAGTTTGTACTGTCTGCTAATCAATTCTAGGAAAACTGAATTGGTTAAATGACTGTCACATCCTCGAGTGACCAGTTGCGACATATCCTCGAGTGACCAGTTGCGACATATCCTCGAGTGACCAGTTGTGGCATATCCTCGAGTGACCAGTTGCAAAATATCCTCGAGTGACCAGTTGGGACATATCCTCGAGTGACCAGTTGTGACATATCCTCGAGTGACCAGTTGTTATCCTTGAGTGACCAGTTGCGACATATCCTCGAGTGACCAGTTGTTATCCTCGAGTAACCAGTTGTGACATATCCTCGAGTGACCAGTTGTTATCCTCGAGTAACCAGTTGTGACATATCCTCGAGTAACTAGTGATGAGATCTGATGAATATTTATAGTCATTATATGATAAATGCTTCTGTGATAGAAATTAATCTTTGACTTGTTTCTTTGAGAAATTACGTCTTTTATCAACTACTTATAGTAATGTTTTAGCATTTGAATTGGCACAAAACTCCATTCCTCTGTAACCTTCTCAAGGGTTGCAATAACCATTTCTTGGTAACCTACTTGATGGTCGCTATAACTGTTGAGAGGCACATAATGTAACTTAGCACTGTTAGAAGATGATGACAGTCTGGTTATCTTGAGTAATGGTTATATTGTTTAAAACAACTGAACTGAACAGTGGCGGTTTTATAAAGCATGTTAGTGGAAAACATTTTGACTAAGTTAAAATTTGTACAGCACATATTGCTCATACATTAAAGATTTACTAATCATTTATAGTAGCTCTTCATATAATGCTTGAGAACCACGTAAAAAATAAATAATCATGATTTTCTTATTAAGCTGATACCGAAAGGAAATTTCAAGAAATAAGGAAAATCTTAAGTTTTCTACTAAAATGCTTTATAAATATTGACCCTATGTAATTACTGTAAGATAACTGTATAAAACACAGATAATTTGACATGATCTTGACCTTTATGCATTAATATATTACAAGGTACTTGCGTTGAATATATAAATTTCCACGAGCATATCATGCAATATCGGTCCTTTAGACTTGTGTTAGTATTATACCTCGAGCTTCTTTGTGATAATTCCCACTTATGAAAACAAACAACCAGGATTATAAATATAGACAAATGATCAGCTGTTATGCTAATAGAACGTTGAGAATCATGTTAATTTATCCATATTATATAGATAGGGAGGAGCCTACCGGTGGAGAGGAGAGAGCTGAGTTTGTGATGAGTTCACCGTTGATGCATATAGAAGGTTTCCTGCATTCCCTCACCAATGCTGATAAAGATGGTAGAATTGTTGTCAATAAACAAAGTAAGTAGTATCCATTAACTGTGGTATAATTGTTGTCAATAAACAAAGTAAGTAGTATCCATTAACAATGATTAATACACTTGTTACTATATATAGTAATAAAAATGATCATCACTTGATTACCATCAATCTGCCTGGACCGCAATCTTGTAATCATAAACAGACCCGTGGAACGGGCGCACATAGCATTATCAATGTAAAGGTGACAACATTTTGGAGTCAAACTGACATTACATTGCCTATATGTTGGATTTCTTTGAACATTTTGTTCACTGTAAGTGAATTTAAATGGTGGCAACCTAAGTGTAGATCTGCCTGGGTAGTATTTACTTTATTTGGTCTCCGTAAATATTTACTGCTAGAGTTACTTTATTTTCTTGATATGGATCTTTATAAACTACTTTGCATACTCTAGACCTCCTCTAGCTCGTAGATCTAAATGGCATGTCAGTGGTTGTAACTTTTTGAGTTGTGAAATCAAACAATTGTATTAAAGACTTTAGCACACTTCAGAGCCTGTCCAGGAGGTGATAATCTGTTGGGAAAGAATAATTACTCTCAGAATTTTCAAAAACACAATATTTCAACCCTTGATGCCTGTGTTTATCTTCTAATGTAATGTTTCAGAGCTGTTCAGTCGCTGTAGTATAAAGTTTTTGTTACTGAACCCAGCGGTACATTTTAGTGATGTTGTCAAGGAGACGAGAGCTGTGATTGTTGCCGGGGGAACCATGCAACCTGTAAGTGATTACAAACAAGGTTTTTAACATAAGTCATGGTCCAGTGGTTAATGCGCAGTATTTCTGACCTGGCAATGTTGGTTTGACTCCCAATTATGACCGGTCATACCCTTCCATGAGAATTGGACGTCAGTTTAGATTTTTCTCCAAATGTAAAGCTGCCAGTTTGTTATGAAAGGGTAAGTTAGTACTGGTTAGGTGAATTGTTTTTGCCGTATAAAACTGGATAATTGTAAAGATTTAATGGTGTTACCCCCGAATAAACATAAGTGCAATATCATATGACTGTATGAGACTGTATGAAATACATAAAAAAATGTTAACCATGCCTTGTTGCTATAGCAGAGTGGTCTAGTGTTTTAGTACTTTGCATTGTCGTGCATTGGTGCTGTACAGTATACAGTATAACTTGTATCAAGTCACCACCATAGGGAAGGCCTGAAAACAGTCACTTTACAAACATTTGAGACCTTTAGTGTAATTTACAAATTCCAAATTATAAGGTTGTTGGAAAACTATTCAACTTTAATTGATTAACATTTGTGGGGAAAAAAGTTTGATGATGAGTAATTGAGATAAATTATTTACAGCTTTCAGAATTCAAGGACCAGTTATTTCACGCAGCTGGTGTGAGACCAGAGAGAATCTTGGAGTATTCATGTGGTACGTTTAGTTTCGTTTCCATGGGTGACCAGACCCCGATCTCCCGAAACATCTCAATCTGAACTAAATCTCATCTCAGATATTGTCATGTGTCTTTGAGTTGATTTCCATGGGAGGTTGGACTTAAATCTAGCATCACAAAAAGAGAAACATTATTCTGAGTTAATTACAGGAAAATCATATGAGCAAAATTTCAATTTCAGCTGAGATTTCTACTTGAGATGCTTCAGGAGTTTTGGGCCTGGGCTGGTATTCACATAGCATCTTAGTGGAAAACTTATTAAATATTGTGGCTTTAGTTAAAAAATTGTGCTGCACTTATTTCTTGGAATTTGAAAAATAACCCATCTTTTTGTTGTGTTTGTAGATTATTCTTTACCTAATTCTTGCAATGTATGTCAAACATTGGTTATCTTGATTTTCTTCTTTAGCTGATATGCATAAACTTCAGTTTCTACTATTAAAGATGCTTTGTGAATACCAGCCCAGGACTTCCAACTTTTGACAGCCTTAAAGAATTGTATGACATTCTCTGGTTCTGTTTATAATTTAATCATATGTAGCTGTCCATGTACAAATAGTCATGTATATAGCAATCAACCCCTGTTTTGTCAGCCATTTATGAAGCGCATTTGTGTTATAAGGGAGGTAACTCATTATAGCTTGATATCAGTCTTTTAAAGGGAGGTAATTCCTACGGATTTAACCATTTAAAGTTGCAGGGGTGTAAATGAAATAATATTCAAAGGGAAGCAACTTTTGGTATACTTAAACTGATATTTTCAAAGGGAAGCAACTGTTGATACACTTAAATTGATATTTTCAAAGGGAAGCAACTGTAACACTATTTTGTCTGTTATTCAGGTCATGTTATCCCTGGTGAACAATTGCTGCCTGTAGTGGTGAGTACGGGGCCTACTGGTATACAACTGGACTTCACCTACCAGAACAGGAACAAACACAATCTTGTAAGCTAGTATCATCTAGTCTTCTCCTATAGTAGCCATTGTATCAATCACAAAATATCATTATCGCGGATTTCATTTGACACTTACATTTGTCCCCTGAAACTTTTTAAAGGTCAGACTTGTGACTGAAGGGTCCATTTGTCTTACTAGCTTGTGACCTATATTTATGAGTAATCTGCCTTTGTTTCTCTTAGAATTTTCACTCATTGATGAGCAAGGGTACTATCAAGTAGATGGAAGTCGTGTGTCCAGCCCTCGTAGGAGGTGCTTTTGTATAATAGTTATTTTGGCTATAAGTAGTAAATTCCAGTACAAAAACACCATTGAGAAATGACCCCTAATGAAACCCCTATTTGTATCATTATTTCCTTTGTATTCTTTTGGCTATTATAATATTTTAATAATAGCATCTTTTTAAACAATTCTAGCTTGACCTTAGAATGGAAAATACTTTCTGCCTCTGCATAGCTGTATCTGTTGTTAGCTCTGGTCAGCTTTAATGCTGAATAGTCCAAAAGTCAATATCCTTCTAATTAAAAAATATAAAATCATTGGGTACAATTTTCTACATGGTTTTCATATAAAACTAATCTTCTAAAATGGTGTCTTTTTAGCTCACCTGTCACAAAGTGACAGAGTGAGCTTTTGTGATCACACTTCGTCCGTCGTCCGTCCGTCCGTCCGTCCGTCTGTCCGTCCGTCTGTCCGTCAACAATTGGGTTGTGTCCTCTCTAGAGGTCACAATTTTGGCCTAATCTTTATGAAACTTGGTCACAATGATCATCTCAACAAAATCTAGGTCAAGTTCGATATTGGGTCATCTGAGGTCAAAAACTAGCTCACTAGGTCAAATTATAGAAAAAAACCTTGTTTTAAACCTTTCAACATGTAGTCTTCATAGTCACTTAACTCTCTGCAGTAACTCTCTACTCTCTATACATACAATAAACTTTCATCAACCAATGAAAATGTGTATCAGGGTTCACAGCAGTTTTGTAAAGGTCAAATATCAAAATATTCTAGTATTTAAACCAGGGTGTGAATTGTACTGGTTAAGTGGAAATCAAAGCGCTGTAGGGAGGGTAGACATTTTCCTGAGGGTCGTGGGTTCAAACCCCACTGGAACCATAATTTTTATTTTTTTATTTTTATTTTTTTAAGTGTTTAGGTATTGTTTTGTCTTTATAGCATGTATTTGTACATTTTCCTGATGGTCGTGGGTTCAACCCCCACTGGAACCATAATTTTTTTTTTTTTTTTTTTTTTTTTTTTTTAGTGTTTAGGTATTGTTTTGTCTTTATAGCATGTATTTGTACATTTTCCTGATGGTCGTGGGTTCAACCCCCACTGGAATCATAATTTTTTTTTTTTTTTTTTTGAGTGTTTAGGTATTGTTTTGTCTGTAAAACATTTATTTGTACATTTTCCTGATGGTCGTGGGTTCAACCCCCACTGGAACCATAATTTTTTTTTTTTTTAAATGTTTAGGCATTGTTTTGTCTTTATAACATGTATTTGTACATTTTCCTGATGGTCGTGGGTTCAACCCCCACTGGAACCATAATTTTTTTTTTTTTTTTTTTTTAAATGTTTAGGCATTGTTTTGTCTTTATAACATGTATTTGTACATTTTCCTGATGGTCGTGGGTTCAACCCCCACTGGAACCATAATTTTTTTTTTTTTTTTTAAATGTTTAGGCATTGTCTTGTCTTTATAGCATGTATTTGTTCAGTTATATGGAGGAAAAATACCAAAATATTTTGTTTAAAATAAAGGTCAAATCATAGAAAAACCTTGTGTAGTCAGTCACCAGAGGTTACAATTTCAACTTAATCTTTATGAAACTTTGTCACAATGATCCTGTCAACAAAATCTAGGCCAAGTTCGATTTTGGGTCATCTGGTGTCAAAAACAAGGTCACAATGTCAATTGACATTTTCCTGAGGGTCGTGGGTTTAAACCCCACTGGAACCATAATTATTTTTTTGAGTGTTTAGGTATTGTTCTGTCTTTATAGCATGTATTTGTACAGTTATATGGAGGAAATATTTTGTTTAAATTATAGGTCAGATCATAGAAAAACCCTGTGTAGTCACCAGAGGTTACAATTTCGACTTAATCTTTATGAAATTTGGTCCTAATAATCATCTCAACACAATCTAGGTTAAGTTTGATATTAATTAAGTCATCTGGGGTCAAACGCTAGGTCACATGGTCAAATCATACACAAACTTGCAATAGAGGCTGAATTTCCTTAAATTTTATTCAGAAAATGTGTAGGATCACCATAGGGGTGTGCATGCACTAGTACGACAGGTGAGCGACCTCGGGCCCTTTGGGCCCTCTTGTTTTAGTAATACATGTCGAGTGACTGTCATTATTCTGTATTATCATTATCTACAGAATATGTGTGCCACACTGTTACATAAGTACACATTCCTAGAATTGATGTTGTGATCTCCTTCCTAGACTAGGAAATATGTCATTATTTTAACATTATACATCAATACTGTTACATAAGTACATATTCCTGGAATTGATATTCTAGTCAATTCCATATTTCTTGAAAACAATTACAGCTTATTTCCCTGGAATCAAACAACTGCCATATATTGACTGTCTATATAAACATATTCCTGCCATATATTGACTGTCTATATAAACGTATTCCTGCCATTAACTGACTGTCTATATAAACGTATTCCGCTGTGCACTTGTGCTATTGATTTTGTCTGAACCAATGATAGAAATGTTGATACAGTGCAATCACTCTGAAGATTGTTCCCTCATTTAATTGATACAGGTTTGTATGTTGTTAAGAGGTTGTTGCACTTGAGACTTTGTTTGTTTGCGTTTGACTGAGAAAATAGTAAGTGCAAGTTCATTCATTTTTTCCCTGCAAGATCGGCAAATAACATATGACTTCAAAGGATAAAACAGTTGTGCTGAATCGTTTTCAGCTCTGCAAGATAATATTTTTCCAACTTATGTCGCGGGTGATTGATTCTGACCAACTTAAGCACTGATCCAGTCAATGTCGGGATTTTACCTCTACCATCATTGTCTGGCACATCAGCGAGCCCCTCTTTTAAAGTTTATGTCTAGTGGCCGTTATACATTAGGTCTATTACTTGATTTCTCCAACATTTCTTTAGTCTGCGTTAGGGGTTTTCTTAGCTATACACAGAATGACAAGGTTATGCGACTGTAAATGAAATCTTGTGACGTCATTATTTACGTTAATTATATGACAATAGTGACACATACATTCATAACATGACGAATAAACCGAATGTAACCTTGCAATTCCACCAAGTAGTCGATACGATATTAGACAATATGATGTCATTTTTCTGAATCTTTAAATGAAGAAACACAGTAACCATCAGCAATAATGTAATAAGTTTTACTGGAAAAAGTCTGTGTTGATCCGCGAAAACATTCATGGGTTGCTATGGTAGAGTATAACTGTTGATACAAATAAATATTTGAGATATGTGTTGTTGATGTATGTCAAAAGTCCACGTAACTCTGGATCACCCCTCATATACGTTAATATGAATTAATTATACAGAATGAAATATGTTTACGTGAAAGTGTCTTAAATATGTTTACGTGAAAGTGTCTTCAGTGAAAGTGTCTTCAGTTGAGACCACTGTTACAGAATCTATCTTAATACCAGTCACGGTTGAATTCACTCACAAAATCCATGACTATTTTTACACCAAAGAATAAAGATCATACTCCTGTGTGTAACTGAATATTATTTTCCATTTCTCTACTCAACAGATAATTATATATTCATATAATAAAATCTTCCCAGTCTTTTAAGTTGCTTTGCCTCAAACCTTAGTTGGTGTCCTGAGCAAAAATGAAATCAAAATAGAACCTTCTACCTACATACGAATCTATTGTAGGTCTCTGATTGGTTCAATCGCTGAGAAACATTGGTTTGTTTTGTGCTCTAGATCTCAACTTGTCATGATCGTATTAAGTAATAAAAATAGAACCTTCCATTCACACATTTTCTATTTCTGGTCTCAGATTGGATCAATCCAAACGAAACAATGGTCTCCATCGTGCATCAGAACTAATCTCAGGTTCATCCAAACTAATAGCTGACTATACTTCGGCCTACGGATAATTGATCCGCTTTATGGTAACACTAGTCACGTGATTTGGTTAGTGTTCAAATTCACTGTAGTGAAATTTGTGTTACAATCCCGCACTGAAAGAATGATACTGAAAAATGGCTGCCAATAAGATAACAAAAGTTGTTTAAAATGCAATATTCGGCAGCTCATAAATTTTCTTTTATTTTTTAATGATTTTTAAAAATACTCCAAAAACTAGAGTAGGCCACTATCTAGAAAAGAAAATAATTTATCAGTCTTCCATGGTTGCTGTGCAACCCGTCTCCTGGATGGGAAACACTCTTTTCTATAGTTTTGGAAACAAAAATGGCAGCCGGTTTTTTGCTCGCTTCGGAAGGCAAATTTAACATTTTCAGTGCATAAACGATGCTACAAACTGTTATGAGACACATGATTACTCTGAGATTACGAAGCAAGTCGAGCGGGAATCGTTCATATGTGCGAAATATCATCCAATCTTAAGAAAATCTAATAAAAACTACACATGTTCCGGTTACTTCCCTTTGCAAAACTATTAGTATAAAGTCTGTTTAGGGTCTACGTATCCGGACTGGACGGTGATAATTCCACATCGTAGTTGTAGGTTATTGTAAAGAAAGTAAAACAAATGCATTTTCGTATTTCCTCGCCAAGATGTAATAAAAAAATCCCTCCAAAATCGTCAAAAAGTTAAAAATATTCGCGGGATAATGGTCACGAAAACTAATTACATGTTGTTGTTGTTATTGGATACAATAAAACCCGGAATTTTCCGTCTGAATATCTTTTATGTTATGACGATTTGCAACAGGGTTTATTTAACAAGAAAAGGTGATAAAGATTAAAGATGTTTAAAATTTAATAGTAATATGATTAATTGAAATGAAAATAGCCTTTTCTCTTGAACAAAAGTACTGTTTGATATGCTCATGCAACCCATTATAAAAAGGTAAAATATCAAATTAGGCCTATTTGAAATCAGACTGCCTATGTCAGTTAAATTAAGTGTTTAAACCATGAAATTACTTGCTTTAAACAAGGAAAGTCGTATTTTATACACATAATCAACATAGTTATACAATGAACTTAAAAACAATAGCAGGTTCTTATCGTCCTTCGTTACTTCGTACCCAATATTTCGTATCAAACCGCTATCGAGCACTTTCTTGTACAACGGACCGCTTCGGTAGGTTGCATAGACGTAAGAAAGCGCTCGGTAGCGCCTTTTGGAAACGGATTGGTTAGGTAACGGGCTCCAGGTTCATAACTTCGTAACCGAACAAGTTATATTGTAAAGTTATGCATCATCAAAAAAATCCAGTACTAGATGAGCATGTTACAAATAATGTAGGACAACTGACATAGTCCGCTAAAAATAGGCTGTGCATTAGTTCATGTTAGGAAGTTATATTGAGTATTTTCTGGTATCTCTGTACTTGACAGTACAGATGTACTCATACTGGTAATATTCAAGTACTCCCATACTGACAAAAGTGTATAATGGTATAAAATGTAAGACATTTACTTGCACTTAGAAATCAACAATGTAGTGACCTTCGTGGGAACCCGATGTCAACAATAATGATCGAACAAAAGTTCAGATTTTGTATTATGTAATCTGAAGATGACAATTTTATCACAAGCTTTTTTATCATGCCTGTGTTTGTTTGTTAAGAGATGATAATAATTATTCAGCTGTAGTTGTTTGGTTAATTAAGAAAGTTAAGTTACCAGTTTTTGAGAGCTGCAATTGTGCTGTTCAGCCACCCTTCAACATTTTAACTTCCCCTGGTCATAGGGTTACCTAAGGGAACCTGTCTTCGAGTCTCCCTGGGGAAACTATTTCTCCTGGTTTATGTGCAGCCAACATCAGTGCCACGGAATATTGAACATATACAGACACTTCCCTCACTGGTACCAATTCACACCAAGGTTGAGTGGAGCACTGTGGGTTATTCTTGTTCAGAGAAATTAAGCAGTGACACAGATTAGGATCGAACCTGGACCTCTTGATCCCACAGCGTGCTCCCTACCTCTAGTCCACTGCTCCCCACGTTATCTGTGCCTTATCTGAATGTGAGCTGCCTTCCCAAACTTTAAAATATAGAGGCTATAGTGAAGGCTGGGATTGAAAGGTGAACCCACAATAACTCATTCTTACCATATTTATCTAGGTAGAGTTTGTACACAAAAAGTTCAGTCTACAATGATACAGCCCTTTCTCAATTTTCACTTCTTACCATTCATACTGCAGGGTAAGTTGTGGTCATTTGAAATTTTATATGCTGAAATATAAGTACTGAATCGAGCCATGTTTGAAACAAGAGTGTAGGGTGTAGGGATGTGTGCTAATCATCAGCACCCAAAACACTACAGTCAACTCTCGTTATCTCGAATTTTACGGGAAAATTGACATAACGAAAAGAATTTTCGGCATCAAAGTTGCAAGTTTTCTAGTTTCTGTCATTTTACACCGCCATATCGTTACGGCCGTAAGAACGACATATTCGTGAGAATTGCTTGTTTTAATATTTATGTACATGTATTCCTCCTCGAGAAAATGCATATTATTCATTTTCGTTTGTGTACGTTTTTGTTTAGACCACTCACTAATTTTGACATATTTTAACATCTTGCGTATTTGATTATTTTTACAAACAATTGTTTGAAATGACATGTTTATTGATGTTTGGACATAACTCAAATCTTTATGACACGTTTGCGCAAAGGACAACGTTCATTTATGGCTTAATTTGGCCTTGACTTTTATGGAAAAATAGAAATGCATCTTCCTATAAATCTGTCCTATGTTTCTTAATAGCCTAACATTGTATTTAAAAAAATTAAGCATACTTTTTCAAATTTCCCTCATAATATGTCGACAAATCTACCGTTTTCAGGATTGGGCATTATGCCACAGTAGGACCCATGAGGATATATCAACACTGTAAATACACAGCTATTACACAACGAACGCACATAATTCCAGACTTTGGTCGCTAATTCAGGCGTTCAGGACAACCGAGATTTCCATGCTTATAAATGTGAATTTTGCATTGAAACGGAATGTATGCTTCACAAACAGGCCTCGCTGGTCTTCCTTTCACTTAGTGTAACTAAATAATTTACCTCACATGCCAATTAAACCACGCAACATTTCATAAGATCGATATTTAAAAAAAATGTACGAAATTTGCCTTTGTCAATTTCAAATTCTATTTAGTATTCCGATAACCTTTCAACCTCAACAGATTTCGAAGCGATCGTTTGATTGGCTAGACTAGATGACGTGTCATCCATAGTTGTTCAATGATGAAAGATCGGCCATTTGCTTTGTTTCAGGTGTATATACTGAATGGCAAAATTCGCTACATGCTGATACCTGTTATATAGCATTTAAGTGAATAAATAAAAAAATACGACAAGTTTTGTGGCAGGCACTCCAGTTCCAGTTATTCGCCTTTCTTAATATAGGTAAACACATTGAGAAGGTAAATTGACTTGGGAAGTAGTAGGGTACGTGCTGGCTGCCTATGCTTTTGGCAAATTTACAACATATAAATGTATATAAAACAACATTAAACATACCGTACACATTGTTTCAATGTTTTCCATGATCATGGAATAGTAGAACCTCATGATACTATATAACAGTATTGGATAGAACAGAACAGTTTGATGGCCTTTATGCACCTGTGGTATAATGTTTAATACAAGTGGAGTTAGGTTATTGTGAGTACAGACATGAAGTGAAGTCAGTGCACAGGAGGTATAGAAATGAGTGTATGACAGTACAGGTTAAGTGTAGTCGAGGTCTAGCTTGTGTAAACTGTCGATGCATACTCAGCTCATGCACTCGTTCATGTTTCATAATTAAACTTTCATATAGGGCAGTAGAGAAAGGGAAAATGTCTAGACTTGATACTACTTACTAGGCTAGTCATGTAGTAGAAACCACTTTCCTGAAATTGTATTTCAATGTAACTGCAGGAATTTGTTTTGTTGAATAAAAAATGAGTGTTCTATTCGGTATTCATTGAATTGTTTTACCTAATCTTTATGAAACTTGGTCACAATGTTTGTCTCTATGAAATCTAGGTCAAGTTCATAACTGGGTCATCTGGAGTAAAAAACTAGATCACTAGGTGAAATCAAAGAAAACCTTGTTAACACTCTGAGGTCACATTTTGGATATAATCTTAATGAAACTTAGTCACAATTTGAACCTCTATGAAATTAAGGTCAAGTTTGCAACTTGGTCACCTGGGGTCCAAAACAATGTCACATTGAAAAAAAACATTGTTAACACTCTAGAGGTCACATTTTTTACCTAATCTTTATGAAACTTGGTCGCAATGTTTGTCTCTATTAAATCTAGGTCAAGTTTGTAACGGGGTCATCTGGGGTAAAAAACTAGGTCACTAGGTCAAATAAAAGAAAAACGTTGTTAACACTCTAGAGGTCACATTTTTAGCTCACCTGTCACAAAGTGACAAGGTGAGCTTTTGTGATCGCTCTTCGTCCGTCGTCCGTCCGTCCGTCCGTTCACAATTGCTTGTGAACACACTATAGGTCACAAATTTAGCCTGATCAATATGAAACTTGATCACAATGATCATCTTCATACAATCTAGGTCAAGTTCGATATTGGGTCATCTGGGGTCAAAAACTAGGTCACTAGGCCAAATCAAAGGAAAACCTTGTGAACACATTAGAGGTCACAATTTGAGCCTAATCTTTATGAAACTTGATCACAATGATCATCTCTATAAAATCTAGGTCAAGTTCGATATTGGGTCATCTGGGGTTAAAAACTAGGTCACGAGGCCAAATCATTGAAAAAGCTTGTGAACACACTAGAGGTCGCAATTTGAGCCTAATCTTTATGAAACTTGGTCACAATGATCATCTCAACAAAATCTAGGTCAAGTTCGATATTGGGTCATCTGAGGTCAAAAACTAGCTCACTAGGTCAAATTATAGAAAAACCTTGTTTTAAACCTTTCAACATGTAGTCTTCATGGTCACTAAACTCTGCTGTAACTCTCTATGCTCTATACATACAAGTAAACTTTCATCAACCAATGAAAATGTGTATCAGGGTTCACAGCAGTTTTGTAAAGGTCAAATATCAAAATATTCTAGTATTTAAAGCAGGGTGTGAATTGTCAGGGTTAAGTGGAAATCAAAGCGCTGTAGGGAGCGTAGACATTATCCTGAGGGTCGTGGGTTCAAACCCCACTGGAACCATAATTTTTATTATTTTATTTTATTTTTTTTGAGTGTTTAGGTATTGTTTTGTCTTTATAACATGTATTTGTACATTTTCCTGATGGTCGTGGGTTCAACCCCCACTGGAACCATAATTTTTTTTTTTTTAGGCGTTTAGGTATTGTTTTGTCTTTATAGCATTTATTTGTACATTTTCCTGATGGTCGTGGGTTCAACACCCACTGGAACCATAATTATTTTTTTTTTTTTAAATGTTTAGGTATTGTTTTGTCTTTATAACATGTATTTGTACATTTTCCTGATGGTCGTGGGTTCAACCCCCACTGGAACCATAATTTTTTTTTTTTTTTTTTAAGTGTTTAGGTTTTGTTTTGTCTTTATAGCATGTATTTGTACAGTTATATGGAGGAAAAATATTCCAAAATATTTTGTTTAAAATATAGGTCAAATCATAGAAAAACCGTGTGTAGTCAGTCACCAGAGGTTACAATTTCAACCTAATCTTTATGAAACTTTGTCACAATGATCCTGTCAACAAAATCTAGGCCAAGTTCGATTTTGGGTCATCTGGCGTCAAAAACAAGGTCACAATGTCAATTGACATTTTCCTGAGGGTCGTGGGTTCAAACCCCACTGGAACCATAATTATTTTTTTAAGTGTTCAGGTATTGTTCAGTCTTTATAGCATGTATTTGTACAGTTATATGTAGGAAATATTTTGTTTAAATTATGGGTCTGATCAAAGAAAAACCCTGTGTAGTCACCAGAGGTTACAATTTCCACTTAATCTTTATGAAATTTGGTCCTAATAATCATCTCAACACAATCTAGGTTAAGTTTGATATTAATTAAGTCATCTGGGGTCAAACGCTAGGTCACATGGTCAAATCATACAAAAACTTGCAATAGAGGCTGAATTTCCTTAAATTTTATTCAGAAAATGTGTAGGATCACCATAGGGGTGTGCATGCACAAGTACGACAGGTGAGCGACCTAGGGCCCTTTGGGCCCTCTTGTTGACATGATCTTAATGAAACTTGGGCACAATGTGAACCTCTATGAAATCTAGGTCAAGTTTACAACTGGGTCACATGGAGTAAAAATCTAGGTCACAAGGTCACATTGAAGAAAAACCTTGTTTACACTCCACAGGTCACATTTTTTACCTAATCTTTATGAAACCTGGCCATGAAGTGTGTATTTGTAAAATCTACATCAAATATTAATGTCATATCATAACAAATACTGATTTTGCCTAGTTTGCTAGTCATCAGGTGAGCGCTTAATGGCCACATGTCCCTCTAACTTGTTTAATATACACTGATAAAAAGCGGTCAGTTGACAGGGCTGTGTTTATTATATTATCCATGTTTATTTTGCTGGCTTAAAATGAAAATGTCGTAGGTATAAAAATGTTATTTTTAAAAATATAGCAAAAAAACGGTCTAAAACCTACTCTTTACTTGTGGGAAAAGTAGCTTTTTCAATGTCAGTTTGGTCAACATGCCCTGTTTTGATTTTCATGAAAATAGGCTCATAAGAAGCACCTTGTGGTTGATGCAGATTTCAAATATGCATGGGTTATAGTTATCAGGTACAAATGTGAACTTCACGTTTTTGAGTGTACCGAAAAGCATGTTTTTCTTTATTTTCCCTTTATAAATTGTCGATTTTTGAGGATTTCAGGTTTTTAAGAACTTTAAATTTTCACCCATGAATATGTAGTCATAAGTAGACTTATTCTAATCCAGCAATTTATTGATAATGCTTGAGTTATCTCCAGTGAGCTTTACTATGTCCATATTCTGGTACTGTCTTAAATATGGCTGTCCATGAAAGGACATATTTCATACTGACCTGTAAACAGATTATTGGATTCATAAGTAGGGGGGGAGGTTGTTGGAAGTTCATTGTGTGCACTGTCTCTCCGATACTAAATAAAACATGGGGTGCAATCATGGTCATAGTGTGATAAACATTACTTGGACTACACGTAAAGCATGTGATAAACATTCCCCAGACTACATGTAAAGCATCACATGCATCAGACCAGGGTCACATTATTATTGTAACAACATTCTAGACTACATGTAAAACTGCACGTTCACAACCTATCTAGGCCAAGATAAATTCATATTATGTAAAGGGTAAGGGCAAACCAATAAGGTTGCCAGAATCAGGGTAGGTAGGGTTGCCAGAACCAGGGTAGGTTGGATTGCCAGAACCAGGGTAGGTAGGGTTGCCAGAATCAGGGTAGGTTGGATTGCCAGAACCAGAGTAGGTAGTGTTGCTAGAATCAGGGTGGGTAGGGTTGCCAGAACCAGGGTGGGTAGGGTTGCCAGAACCAGGGTAGGTAGTGTTGCCAGAACCAGGGTGGGTAGTGTTGCTAGAATCAGGGTAGGTATGATTGCCAGAACCAGGGTAGGTGGGGTTGCCAGATCAGGGTATGTAGGGTTGCTAGAACCAGGGTAGGTAGGATTGCCAGAACCAGGGTAGGTAAGATTGCCAGAACCAGGGTGGGTAGGGTTGCCAGAACCAGGGTAAGTGGGGTTGCCAGAACCAGGGTGGGTAGGGTTGCCAGAACCAGGATGGGTAGGGTTGCCAGAACCAGGGTAGGTACCATTGCCAGAACCAGGGTAGGTAGTGTTGCCAGAACCAGGGTAGGTAGGATTGCCAGAACCAGGGTAGGAAGTGTTGCCAGGGGTGGTATTCAATATTGATCTTGCTTGACTTAAGAATAAGGACAACCAATCAGATGATAATAATAATAATAATGACTTTATTTTAAGAGGCGACACAGTTGGGCAAGCCCAGTCTTCCCTGTGAGCCTCTATGCAAAAACATGTGTACATAAATCGTATGACATAAACAATAAACAGTCAGAAGTACAACAACAAAATATAACAATATTATAGGGCGAGTTTTTCAACCTGTCGCAGGTACTTTGCCATTGAGTATTGATTACATTGGCCACTGAGGTCGAAACAGATATAGTTGTTCAATGTACAACAGATCACACCATTAAACTCTTGGTCAGTAACAGGCGATGTGATTGGCTATCCTTATTCTCCAATTAAATAAGATCAATATTGAATACCACCCCAGAACCAGGTTTGGTAGGGTTGCTAGAACCAGGGTTGGTAGGGTTGCTAGAACAAGGGTAGGAAGTGTTGCCAGAACCAGGGTGGGTAGGGTTGCCAGAACTAGGGTGGGTAGTGTTGCCAGAACCAGGGTAGGAAGTGTTGCCAGAACCAGGGTTGGTAGGGTTGCTAGAACCAGGGTAGGAAGTGTTGCCAGAACCAGGGTGGGTAGGGTTGCCAGAACTAGGGTGGGTAGTGTTGCCAGAACCAGGGTAGGAAGTGTTGCCAGAACCAGGGTTGGTAGGGTTGCCAGTACCGGGGTAGGAAGTGTTGCCAGAACCAGGGTTGGTAGGGTTGCCAGAACCAGGGTTGGTAGGGTTGCTAGAACCAGGGTAGGAAGTGTTGCCAGAACCAGGGTTGTAGGGTTGCTAGAACCACAATATTCTTCTGTTTTGGCCTAATTAGGAAGTGACTTTGACATTCATTCTCATGTACTTGTACTTGGAAGTAGAACTGATCTATTTTGTTGTAAGTAAGTTAGTCTGGTTATAGACGAGTGTTGGTATTACAGTTTAGCCGACTTAAAGGAAACATATATTATAGACATATCGACTGATCCGAACAGTGTACTTGTATGCATAATAATGTTATTTTCGTATCTCTGCTTTGGGAAGGTCTTGGTCATTCTATTTTCAGATAGTGATAATGATATAGGATTGAAAGACCAACTCCATAGCAACCTATTGATCAATGATAAATAAAATGAGGAAAACTTGTCCAGTTTTATGTATTATTAGAAATAAAATCAAATAATACTATACTGAACATTTTTATGCCCCCGTATCGATAGATCGGGAGGCATATAGTGATTCACCTGTCCGTCCGTCCGTCCTGGTTAACCCAAATTGACCGTTTCTTCTAGCATCATTATGACTTGCTACAAAGCTTCCAAACTTGCATGGATGTTGTATATGAACATGCTCCACACACCTGTATCACCTGACCCCATTTTGACCTTCACCTTGACCTAATTTTGGACTTAGACTTATTTATGGACAAGGCTTCCACAGGGGGCATAAGTGTTTATTGAACGCAGTCTTGTTGGTACTGTAAAAAATTTGTCCACACATCTGGATGTCGACAGAACAAGATTCAACAGTACTGACAAATTTCCCTACCCATTGACATTAGAACAATGTTCTAGAGCTTTCTAATGATGTTCTTAGTACTTATGTCTGAACCTGAACTAATACCTTAATGGTTTGAAATGGTGAAATATTTAGTCTATCACATGTAAACCATTAATTAATAAATCACCAAAACATTTGACCTAATAATCACGCAAGATTCAAGTTTATTGCCTTGTTTTGAAACCTCATTGTAGTGTATTGATAAGCACCATATATGCTTACTCAGCATTTAAAAGTAAACAATAAACTTTAATATGCCAGACATTTGAAAAACGACAGTGATAGTTATATTTATTTAGCTTCAAATCAATTGTACATACAAACAGAACCCCTGCATTTTTTAAAGTGATGTTGTGTATGCAATAAAAATAATAGTAAAATCTTTATTTAACAACATTATGAAAACAACATTAGATAATGACTTTATGAAAAAAGAT
The DNA here is from genome assembly GCA_947247005.1 of Spisula solida. Taxonomy (NCBI): domain Eukaryota; kingdom Metazoa; phylum Mollusca; class Bivalvia; order Venerida; family Mactridae; genus Spisula; species Spisula solida. Next base: position 16,936,213 of record OX365950.1, on the reverse strand, counting down.
GGATGTAACTTAATTGGATGTGATTCATATTAAAATCCTGAAGCAGAGCACGAGCTCAAAAATTAGAACAAGAGTAATTTGTTGTTATTATTTTAGTATGCTTTCCTTTTGAGAGCCTAGAAAAAATTGTTTATTGAACAAAGGTTCCACATAAAGTTATGTAGGTGACAAAGCTATTTGAACTCTCCAGACACTTGATTTGAGGTTAATCATTCATCAATAACTTTGTCTGGTTAGTATGGGTTATTATTGCTCAGGGCAAACAATTAGCGGTTGATATTGAAGTAATTATTTCACAGGACAAATATTCACCGGGTGATATCAGTGTCAGCTCACCGACTTTCTAGCCATACTTGTTTATAAATACAAGTGTCTAGGAATGTATAACATGTTATCCAAGAACTGGTTTATAATCTAGTTTATTGACTGACTTTCTCTGTTTTCTGTATTGGAATGGTCCAATAGTATTGATACCCATCAGATGGAACACTTCCTCAGGGTAGACTAAAACTGGGTTACATTATTGCATCATTTCTAGGTGAACATATTTTGGTCAATTAATGCAACTTGATTACGCTGCAGCTTTTTTCTTAGTTGCCACATATCTTCATGAACTTAGTTCATCATTTTATAACTTTGTTACAGTATTAGTCAGCATGTAGGTTTTGTGCATCTATGTATTTGGGTTCAGATTCATCCAGTGTTGGTGGCACAGTGGTTGAGTGTACAACACTGAGAGATCCCTGGTTGGAATCTCGGCCGGGAAGGGGAGGCATATACTATGCACTTACAACTATCTCACTTGAACACAAACTACTAAAGTAACATAAAAATTATTCATCTCTGTTATCCTTGTATGAATGGCACCAAAGATGTATGAATATTATCATGCCTTTAACACTACTGTTATCACACTATAAAACTATTGTATACCGTAAAATCATTGAGTTTAGTGGATAATCAATTTTAGATGGTAAAATGTTAATTTTGTGGCTTCTTAAAATATTGGATTTAAGCTTATAATGGAAAATCTCTTGTTACATGTATATTTTTAAAGTAAATTATTCAATTGGATTTAATTTCACAATCTAGCTCATCGGCAATATGAACGAAAATTAATCCACTACAAATACTAATAATTTTACTGTAATCTGACAGTATGAATGGTTGACAAATCAGTATAGTAAATATTCAATATTATTGCGATAAAACTGTCTGCATATTTCAATTACTTGTATGCTCAAAGGGTTACAAGTAGCAGGTTATTGTACTAATAAAACTGTAAACTGTTTATTTTTCAATAAACTACATTTCATGAATAGCTGAGGGCATCCCACAGTAACCTAGTTGTTAGGTTATAGACCACTAGCTTGCATATATTGGCCCTGATTCACCTCTATTGAACTAGATGATGATATGTTAGTGACCTTTACTGTAGATAGTTGACCCTAACAATTGGTATAGTGGGGATAGTGACATTGTACTGTTGTTGCTATTGGCTGATATTGATGTATATAAAGTCATTTGAACTGGTTGTTGCCAGTATTGATTTTGTGGTTAGATGTAATATTATAGCAATGAATGAGTTCATGGTGGCAATAAGGAGTAACCTTCAAATGGGAGAGTTCACTTTTTAGCTCACTAGTCACTACTAGTCACTTAGTGACAATGTGTGCTTTTGTGATTGCTCTTCATCTGGCATCCATCCGTTGTCTGTCAACAATTGCTTCATGAACACAGTTCCTAATCTAGTCAAGTTCTATATTGGGTGTCTAGGGTGAAAATCTTCTTCTCGAGGCAAAATCGTAGAAAAATCTTGGTCAACTAGATCAAGATACTCGGGCAAGCAATGTAAGACTATCTTGGCTCTCTTGTTGTTAATACTGATTGAAATGTAATTGATAAAACAGTGACAACCACGCCTCATTGTTTGACAGACCCTGTCCATCATCTGTCCGTCCGTCGTCCGTCCACAGTTGCTTGTGAGGCAACCGTTATGGCCCAATCTTCATAGAAAAAGCTTGTGAACACATTAGAGGACACAATTATGAACCAATTGTCATGAAACTTGGTCAGTATGTTTGTTTGTATGATATCAAGGTCAAGATCGAAACTAAGTCATGTGGGGTCAAAAACTAGGCCACTAGGTTGAATCTTAGAAAAAGCTTGTGATCCATTAGAGGACACAATTATGGCCCAATCTTCATGAAACATGGTCAGAATCTCTGAAACTGGGTCATATGGAGTCAAAAACTAGGTCACAAGGTCAAATCTTGCAAACATCTTCAAAAGCTTGCAATAGTGGCTGAATTTTTACTGAACTTATTCATAAAATATAAATGATTACTTAGGTCACCATAAGGGCTTTAATGTTCTACTATGACAGGTGTGCGACCCTGGGCCCTTTGGCCCCTCTTGTATGGAATAAATGATGTCATCTAGGCTGTAGAGTATTTATAGATTTGTGTGTGTTGTATTCACATTGTAATCAGGGTGACATTGATCTTGTCTGGTTAGTGTTGGTATGAAACACACACTCATCAATGTGACTAGCGATACCGATAGCTGGAAACATGTGCTTTCTTCTAGATCACATGTTCACATTGCTGGTCAGCTTACAGATTAGCCAAGTCACAAGCATAGACAAGAATATGTGATTAAAATATATCTCACATGGTAAATAATCCTTAAACATGTGAATGCCTGATTATCATTGCTTGGTGTGTGCCAAATGTACATATCACATGGTAAATAATAAATGGAACATTCCAACATTTAATCTGTTTACTGTAAAATAAAAAAAGTTAACAAGGGATTAATTTTTTCGACATATTCACAAATTTGATGTTTGCGAAAATTTATGTAAAATGCAAAAATCAGTTCTGGCTGAAGTGTAAAAATTTTGCGAATTTGTTTTAAATGAAGTTGTTTGTGAGATTAAATGTTTGCAAAAATATATTATTTCATATTAGTCTGACAGCTTTAATATTAGCCATGAGACCAGATTATAGACTGACAGCTTTAATATTAGCCATGAGACCAGATTATAGACTGATAGCTTTAATATTAGCCATGAGACCAGATTATAGACTGACAGCTTTAATATTAGCCATGAGACCAGATTATAGACTGACAGCTTTAATATTAGCCATGAGACCAGATTATAGACTGACAGCTTTAATATTAGCCATGAGACCAGATTATAGACTGATAGCTTTAATATTAGCCATGAGACCAGATTATAGACTGACAGCTTTAATATTAGCCATGAGACCAGATTATAGACTGACAGCTTTAATATTAGCCATGAGACCAGATTATAGACTGACAGCTTTAATATTTGCCATGAGACCAGATTATAGACTGATAGCTTTAATATTAGCCATGAGGCCAGATTATAGACTGATAGCTTGATTGTAAGCCATGAGACCAGATTATAGACTGATAGCTTGATTGTAAGCCATGAGACCAGATTATAGACTGATAGCTTGATTGTAAGCCATGATACCAGCTTATAGACTGATAGCTTGATTGTAAGCCATGAGACCAGATTATAGACTGATAGCTTGATTGTATGCCATGAGACCAGATTATAGACTGACAGCTTGTCTGTAAGCCATGAGACCAGCTTATAGACTGACAGCTTTAATATTAGCCATGAGACCAGATTATAGGCTGACAGCTTTAATATTAGCCATGAGACCAGATTATAGACTGTTAGCCTGATTGTAAGCCATGAGACCAGATTATAGACTGATAGCTTGATTGTAAGCCATGAGACCAGATTATAGACTGATAGCTTGTCTGTAAGCCATGAGACCTGCTTATAGACTGACAGCTTTAATATTGTTACGCCTCAGTGATGAGGTGTGTATACTCTGCGTTGTTCTCAGGATGACTATATTCTCGTCTTGATGACGTACACCTCAGTAATGAGGGTTCCGTGAAAACTGGTTATACTCTTGTAGAAATGATGTTCACCTCAGTAATGAGGGTTCAGTGAAAACTGGTTATACTCTTGTAGAAATGACGTACACCTCAGTAATGAGGGTTCAGTGAAAACTGGTTATACTCTTGTAGAAATGATGTTCACCTCAGTAATGAGGGTTCAGTGTAAAAGTGGTTAGGATGGACAAACTGGCACTTCAACTCGTAAGATATTTAACTAATAAAACAACAAGACTTGTATTGCTTCTACTGTACTTTATGTTGTTCTGGTAGATCTCTATATATGATGGCTCTACTCATCAAGTTTCATGATATACTCTAATATTTATGTAAATATACAGTCAATAAAATGCTTCAAATGGTTATGGGTCTTTGCATCAAAAATATGAAGATGAATACAGTGATACACACTTGGGCCTACTTTATTACTTAAATCTAGACCTAAAATCGGGATAATTGTAGCTCTCAATTGCAATGAATGTCTAAAACAGTTCCTATTCTCTGGTTTAATACATGTAGAATGAAATGGTACACTTTATTTAACTTGAAATGGCTAAAGAATGCTTTAAATCCACTTACAGGTAATGTAAGAAAAGTATTCATTACGAAGTATTCGTATTTTACGGTAGCTTAGGTTCGGTGTAAAACTCGGACGTTCTCAGTGATGTATAGAGGAAAAGTGACCTCGTTGGTCACAAAATCGGTCCTTTTATACTGTGTGACCGAAAAAGTGGTCACAATTGGTCACAATTGACCAAAAACGGGTCACACTATGAAGAATGGGTCACAGTGACCAAAAATTGGTCATAATTGGTCACAATTGGTCACTGTGACCAAAAATTGGTCACAAACGAAATAATGGTCACAGGTTAAGAATAAATACATTTTTGTACTTGAAAAACATATGAAATATTCTTAAACATAATTAAAGCAGTTAAATAACATAAAATAGATTTACTGACGGTAAAATCTCTCATCGCTTAAAGCAAATTGACGAGACGACAACGATACGTTCTATAATCGCTTGGCAACTTAGTAAACATGGAAGCCAATGGACGTCGGACAAATGTGCTCGGACAATATTTACCGATATTCTGGTTAAAATACATGTTCGGACGTTATAACATGTGTCAAACAAACACTAAATATCTAAGGAATACATACATTCATGGATTTAGGATGACAAAGTCGGCACGACGTGAAATACTGGACGGATCAATCAGGTCGCGAAAACATGTGACGAAGAAATGACATCAAAAGTAAATATACTTCGATAGACGAGCATGTATCGGTATAAAGGGTGCTTGATCGGTCCTTAGCGAAAGGTCAACACTTATTTATGCTATTCCATGCATCGTTAAAAGCAGCTAAGAGGAAATTCATACAATAAATAAGGAATAGGATGGACTCAAATGAACAGTCAAGAATGCTATAAAAACTAAAGAAGTAAAGTAGGATTAAATGGTAAGCCCCCCATTTCCAAGTCGTTACAATATTAGCCATGACACCAGATTATAAACTGATAGCTTGACTGTAAGCCATGAGACCAGATTATAGACTGACAGCTTTAATATTAGCCATGAGACCAGATTATAGACTGATAGCTTGACTGTAAGCCATGAGACCAGATTATAGACTGATAGCTTGATTGTAAGCTATGAGACCAGATTATAGACTGATAGCTTGACTGTAAGCCATGAGACCAGCTTATAGACTGATAGCTTGATTGTAAGCAATGATACCAGCTTATAGACTGATAGCTTGATTGTAAGCCATGAGACTAGCTTATAGACTGATAGCTTGATTGTAAGCCATGATACCAGCTTATAGACTGATAGCTTGATTGTAAGCCATGATACCAGGTTATAGACTGATAGCTTGATTGTAAGCCATGAGACCAGCTTATAGACTGATAGCTTGATTGTAAGCCATGAGACTAGCTTATAGACTGATAGCTTGATTGTAAGCCATGAGACTAGCTTATAGACTGATAGCTTGTCTGTAAGCCATGAGACCAGCTTATAGACTGATATCTTGACTGTAAGCCATGAGACCAGCTTATAGACTGATAGCTTGACTGTAAGCCATGATACCAGCTTATAGACTGATAGCTTGATTGTAAGCCATGAGACCAGCTTATAGACTGACAGCTTGATTGTAAGCCATGATACCAGCTTATAGACTGATAGCTTGATTGTAAGCCATAAGACCAGCTTTGCATACTTGTTCACCATCATGACCCCAACCCCTACACAGGAGAAGACAAGTCAAATAGTTTACCTAGGCCAGATAATTTACAGACCAGTATTTACTACAGTAACTTTACTAATGAAATAATGAATGTGTACATGTGTTTTATCATAGAATAAAGCACAGTCACTAGTTTGGATGCGCACCCGAACAAGCTTTATTATAGATACAACACAGACCTGTACATGTTTATTAATTCGATTCTAATATAGCCCATATTCCTCATTTGATATTACAAAAAGACATAGTAACAATATCACTACGTTCTTCCTCGAACGGCTTATTTGCAGTTGTCCGCCGTAGCTGTGTTCTAACGATAATTTGTGCAAACCATGATTTCGTCTACGTGTATATGGCTGGAACCGCTTGTTGGTTAGAATACTGGTTAATCCTACCTGATCAACGTGGTAGGGAAGGGGAAACACTCACACATATATTCTTTTGGCCTAACCATTTTCAAACATTCTACATCAATAGTCAAATTTGGCATACTTGTTAACCATCATAAGCCACTTACATTGTCAAAAAGATGATATTAAGCCATGTAACACTATCCAACATTTTCACAGAATTATGGCCCCTGATGGACTTTTTTATAGACAAGGCTTCCATGGGGGCATAAGCGTTTATTGAACACAGTCTTTTTTTCAGCGTTAGCTGTCTAGCTTGGATATTGACCCACTTTAAAAACCAATGAAATGTTTGTAAATATCTCCGCACGGTATAGATTTTAAATTGTGATTGGTGAAAATATAGTAAAGTTAACACAAAAAGTTAGATGCTGATTTGTATGTTTTTGTATTCGTAGAGTGTTGAAAAGTATAGTGGTCTATACTGGCATGCGAGGTATTACCGGACAGCAGGTATTACCGGACAAACGTTCGTAGACGCTTATTTTCTGGAATTATGTATTAAAATTTGTACCAAATCATTCAGAAGCTTGTTTGGAATAAATCTAAAAGAAAAAATATATTCAAGATTAACGAAACATTGTCCAATCATCGAAAATTTCGTCCACCGCTGTGTGTTTATGTTAGCAGCGCTGGGGGAAATCTCCATCGTGTGCGCATGCGCAAAATAACACGAGCTGAGCACGTGTGTCATTGATTTTATAGGGTTAAATTAAACCGCAACTGTTTATGTTAAGAGCCCATGTTCGAGTGGTTAACATCTTTGATAATGAAGCGAGGGGACCCGCGATCGGATCCTTGCGGCATCAAAATTTTTATCTTTTTTTATTTTAAATTTAATTTTTTAATTTCGTCCTTTTATACCAGCTCTAATTTCAGCAGGATATTGTTAATTACGAAATTTGTCAACGGATAACAGTTGAGTAATCCTTTATAATATACATGGGTGAAAGTTTTCCGTTTTATGACGGATTTCCGTATTTTAGACATGTCCCAAGACCGTTTTTCCAAATCGCGTAAATCCGTCGTAAAAATTTGAGGGGGGGGGTATGACGACTTTTGCTAGCGCGACCGCGATATTCGTAATTATTTTAGACCGTATTGGTTTTCCAGTGCACAAATGAAACGACCGTTCTGATTGGCCGATGAAGTTACCTCTACATGTATCCCTGTAATTCATTGAACCAATCACGGCACTCGATCTTTCCGCTATTCGGGTATTCAGTACCGGTTGTAAGAAATTTGTCATCAAATCGAAAGTGGAATTTCGTATTTTTCAAACGCAATTAAGCGCGTGAGAGAAGAATGTCAGGAATAATTGGCGATCGGGAAGCGGTTGAAATACATTGGCGAATCGGATACGAGCGTGACAAAGCTTTGCATGGTTGAATTAATAAGAAATTAGGTACAGTCCAGCGCCGTTCTTTCCGTCAAAAATTCTGGAAATTGTAATATTTTGTTGCTGCAAATCAATATAAATGGGACTTTTAGTTTACACAGCATTGTATCTGTGTGTGTGTGTGGTGTTGGTGAACACACAGTGTTAATTGTAGCAGTTGCAAGCATGATAATAAATGGTCAGCACTGGATCTATAGAGATGCAGACATTTAGCATTTTATGCTTCCATGTCATGATGATTCAAAGAAACCAATTAATTTCATGTCAATATGGGGAATATCATGCCAAAAATATCATCTTTAGATCCCTGGGCTATTGAGAAAACTTGTATTTTGTCAACATGATTCTGAAGGCCTTCTTGCTGAACAGGGACCTTCTTCCAGTTAAGTACAGGTCCAACTCTGGGGCAATATTGTACTTTATATTTACAAGATTGTGTGATCGACGCACAAGTATTTACAGTGAAGAGTTAAAAAGGTTAAAGACGTTGGGACACTTCACAATTCAGAAATTAAATAAAAACATGATTTTCTTTCTAACTAATTAAGTTGTTTTGATTAGTATAAACAATTATTATTTCACAAGTGTCCCAGTGTGTATATGTAATCATTAAGTGGGCCTGATATATCCTGAATGTTTGGAAGTAAACTGACGAAATGAGTGACTACATACACTGTTTCTCCTATAGTAGATCTAATATTATTATGCCCCTCCCCCCATCTTTGATGAGGCCATGAGGGGGTATATTTAATAGCGGAAGAACGCTTTGCCCTAGGATCTTCAAACTTTACATGGAGGTTGGTTATCAACAGTAGACGGACCCTATTGATTTTGATGTCAGTAGGGTCACTGTGACCTTTACCCATTTCTGAATATTGAAATGCTTTCCGTTCAATAACCAAAAGACGCTTTGCCCTAGGATCTTAAAACTTTACATGTAATGTAGGTTAGTCATCAACAGTAGATGACCCCTATTGATTTTGAGGTCAAAGGTCAATGTCACTGACCTTTATTATTTCTGACTATTGGGCTGCCATGGGGCATACATCTTGTGTTTACTTTTAAGTTTTAATTGAAAATTGTGATTTACCTGAAGCAGAGTCATTGTCTTGCTTGCAAAAATATATAAGCACAATTTTAACCAAATATAGCCCTTAGTAATACAGTACTTACTTAATTAATCTGCAACAAAAAGTTGTTATTTTAGTTCATTGTCATATTCTGTAACACAAATGATGATTGATCTTATTCTTGTGAATCTACTTATTCCCCATTATTCTATTCTATAGTCTTTTTATATTGGCTAAACATGAAACTTATTTACAGTAAACAATATATTACTATTTGATCTACTAAAGGAATGTGTTGAGAGTTTTTTGTGTAGATATATGTATATCCATACATAGTCCATACATCAGATGAAAATGTTCACACATACAGACATTTTACATGACAGTAGGTCTGTTTTTGGCAACCTCATGATGCTGGAGTTAAGCTGTTTATTGGCATTCAAAATCGGGCCTAAAATAAAATATTGTTTGTTTCCCCATCCCCTACCTACCCGATTAAAAAGGGCCCTACCCAAAATATTTTATTGCCCAAATTGAAGTAATATTTTTTTTATTAAAAATTGGAAGTTGAAATTTTATTTTTTTGTTTAATGGCTTCTTTCTTACCATTAAATTTAAGACTGTTGGTTTTCACCTTAGTGTTAATTCTAAATTTCTTTATTTGTATGTTTTAACCAGTACATGTAACTATCATACTGAAACAATTCCAAAAAAAAAATATTTACCCTACCTACCTACCTACCCATTCTTTATCTGCTAGGGTCGGGAAGGGGAAACCAAGTATATTTTAAGTTCGGCCTCACAATTCTCAGAAGCTTCTGGGGGGGGGGGGGTGCCCCTCTAGACCCCTACCCCTGCTTTCTTACTTTACTGGGTGGAACTTGTTCACCATTGGGACCCTAACCTCTACACAAGAATAGGCAACTATCAAGCATTTTTTGTCCAAATTATCTGCACTTCTCGACAAGGTACAACCTGAAATCTATTGACTATTACTTTTGTACAGACACTTGTTCACTATTGGAACTCTAACCTCTGCTCAGTTGAAGTCCAATAATAATTCAAAGGTATTTACTTGAAAGTGAAATTGTAATCACCAAGTGGACATGCTTTTTTGGAGGCCTTTAATTTTTCATAACAGCAAGTCAGAAGTGCCAGAATTTGCTTTCAGGAGTACTTTAAAATGCTGCTTTCAAGTACCCCTGGCCAAGGCTTTGCCCTGGACCCACCGGGGGTCCTGCGGCCCCCTGGCCCCCAGCTTATTTTTCAGTATTTTCATATTTCTCAACTTTCACCCATGAATATATTATCCATAAATCTGAAATACTTGGGGTTGATTTTTAATCGTTTAAAACTTTTGATCGGAAATTATGTACGGTATATTACGGCATTTGACCTATCATAGAGCGCCACCTGGTAGGAAAACATGGCGCGTTACGGGTTGTAATCACGAAAATCGTGACATATTTTTGCATAAATAGGAAGTACCAACCCTGTTCTAATCATTTACCATAATAATATTCCAAATTTTAAGTTAAAAATGATTGAAAACGACTGTCTGGTAATACCTGCTGTACGTCGTTGAAAAAAGCGTAAAAAGTGCCCCTGTTTGGGCCCCTAAATGTGGATGTTCTGGTGACGTCATTTTTCGGTAATTCTACTTTTAGGAAGGCCTTGAACCCAGGTATGTGTCAACACAAAAAATCTGACTAAAAATTGACTTTTAACTTCACAGGAAGCTTTTTATGGCATTTCTGTCCGGTAATACCTTGCATGCCAGTAGAGTGGCAAATGTCCGCTAGTATTTTCCAAGCTATGTATCTCTGTTAATGCGCATGCCTTACCATGACCTCGGTGACTCATCGAAAACAGCCATGCGAACACCTTCGGTTGTTATCGGCTACCGCTTACACATGTTGACACAAACAGGGTTTTGGTTTACATTAGCAGAGCACAACAATGCGGAGTAATACGTAAACATGGATTGTTTTATAACGTTTTACTATTACATTATTTATTTTGCTTCTTTCTTTAAATACAAAATCAGGATACTTGCCGGTCATTTGAGAACTAAATCGTTTGCGTCATAACTTATTCATATCGGTTGTACGGTTGGAATTGCATAGAAAGAAGGCAGTGGTTAGGGAACCGGCACCGGACGACAAGACAGCGAAATGATTCGTTCGGCACCGGTTGGCTAGCAAACGGTATGTGCATTGGCTAGGGAACCGTCATTTTATTTTTAGCTCACCTGTCACAAAGTGACAGAGTGAGCTATTGTGATCACTCTTCGTCCGTCGTTCGTTCGTCCGTTCGTCGTCCGTCAACAATTGGCTTGTGTAGTCACAATTTTAGCCTAATCTTTATGAAACTTGGTCACAATGATCATCTCAACAAAATCTAGGCCAGGTTCGATATTGGGTCATTTGGGGTCAAAAACTAGGTCACTAGGTCAAATCATAGAAAAACCTTGTGTAGTCACTATAGGTCACAATTTTGGCCTAATCTTTATGAAACTAGGCCACAATTATTATCTCAACAAAATCTAGGTCAAGTTTGATATTGGGTCATCCGAGGTCAAAAACTAGGTCACAAGGTCCAATCATAGAAAAACCTTGTGTAGTCAGTAGAGGTCACAATTTTGGCCTAATCTTAATGAAACAAGGTCACAATGATCATCTCAACAAAATCTAGATCAAGTTCGATATTGGGTCATCTGGGGTTAAAAAATTAGGTCACAAGGTCAAATCATAGAAAAACCTTGTGTAGTCTGTAGCGGTCGCAATTTTGGCCTTATCTTTATGAAACTAGGACACAATGATCATCTCAACACAAGCTACATGTAGGTCAAGTTCGATATTGGGTCATTCGGGTCAAAAACTAGGTCACAGGTCATATCATAGAAAAACCTTGTGTAATCTGTAGAGGTCACAATTTTATCTTTATGAAACTTGGTCACAATTATCATCTCAACGAAATCTAGGTGAAGTTCGATATTGGGTCATCTTTCATTAGGTCAAATCATAGACAAAACTTGGCTTTAACTTCAAATATGCCATTGGGTCTATGTGATGTAAATTACAAGGTTGCTTTATAAGACAACATGAAAACCTTGTACTTGCAATAGAGACTACCATAAGGGGGTCTGCATAAACTACTAGGACAGGTGAGCGACCTATGGCCCTTGTTTAAAGATATTTCTTGTTGTGACTTGACCTCTGTAGTGACCTAGTTTTTGACCTTGGATGACCCAATATATAACATGACCTCAAGTTGTGGAGATGATCATTGTGACCAATTTTCATAAAGATTAGGGCTCTAGAAACTACAAAAGGGATTTCTATGATTTGGTATTTTGACATAGTTTTGACCCCAGATGACCCAATATCAAACCTGACTTAGATTTTGTTTAGATGATAAATATGACCAAGTTTCATAAAAATTTGGCCAAAATTGTGACTTCTAGTGACTACACAAGTGATTATGGATTCAACACGGACTAAGTGTGATCACAAAAGCTAAAAATCTTTTTATGCCCCCCTATCGATAGATGGGGAGGCATATAGTGATTCACCTGTCCGTTCGTCCATCCATCCATCCTGGTTAACCCAAATTGACAGTTTCTTCTAGCATTAATATGACTTGCTAAAAAGCTTCCATACTTGCGTGGATGTTGTATATGAACACTCTCCACACGCCTGTATCACCTGACCCCATTTTGACCTTCACCTTGACCTAATTTTGGACTTAGACTTATTGAAGGGCCAAATTCTCGGTTAACCCGAATTTACCGTTTCTGCTAGCATAAATATGGCTTCCTACAAAGCTTTCATACTTGCATGGATGTTGTATATGAACACTCTCTACACGCCTGTATCACCTGACCCCATTTTGACCTTCACCTTGACCTAATTTTGGACTTGGACTTATTGTTGGGTCAAATTCCTGGTTAACCCGAATTGACCGTTTCTTCTAGCATATAATGGCTTGCTAAAAAGCTGACATACTTGCATGGTTGTTGTATTTGAACATTCTCCACACACCTATATCACCTAACCTCATTTTGACCTTCACATTGACCTAATTTTGGACTTAAGACTTATTAAGTGTCTAATTCTTTGTTAACCCAAATTGACTATTTCGTTTTACATCATGTCCATCATGGCGTTGCATTAAAACTTGGCATACTTGTTTACCATCATAAGCCCCTTACATTATCAAAGCCATGTAACACTATCCAACATTTATTACAGAATTATGGCCCCTGATTGACTTAGCTTTTTATGGGCAAGGCTTCCATGGGGGCATAAGCGTTTATTGAATGCAGTCTTGTTTGTTTTATATTTACTGATGAAACAGTAAAATCGTCTAAAATTAAAGTTGAGATTATTTTGATTTCTAAAGGAAATAATTCTTCAGAAAAAATAATCTAGGTTTTGTGCCCTGTTCAAACAATTCGGTCACAGCAGTATTGATTTCAAATATTCTAAGTCAAATATTCGATGTGCTCATTTATATGCATATTTATTCCACACTGTTTCACATAATCTCCATTTTGTACAAAAATCTAATGTTTTGTATTCTGCCTGATGTTGCATCATACAGTTACCATGGTGCATATTTCCCAGAGTTCCACATACCTAGAATGTGGCCTTTCAGCACATATAACTACAATCATATTCCCTCCACAACCCATTTTCATGGTGCACTAATGTGTTGTATTTGTACTATAGTTTCAAGTTATGCTAAACTACCAGTACAGTACACAATCCACACTCTTATAATATTATCAGTACATAGCCATCAAAAGTTCATTTCAAAATGTACTCTATAGCTGGGTAAGTGCAGACGACACTAGCAAATGTGTATTTTTAGTACAGATATATTTAGATTTGTGGAATTTTCTTGTTCACAATGGCATGAAATCAATGTTAAAAGGTCAAGCTGACTATAAAGTACTTTAGTGCTATTTTCATAATCTTGTCTTCATTCCTTTATTCCATGGACCAGTCCATATTGACAATATAATAATGGACTGGTCCATGTTTAAAATGGAAGTCAGATGATCCGCATACATTAACCTGCTATCTGTCATTGTTTTGTTAACCTAGATTTTGGAGGGAGTAGCTATCAACCGTAGATTGTTAACCGGATATCCAGTTATGTCTGACAAGTCAATAACTGTCTGTATATTTTATCAATGGAAATAGTGGACCAGTCCATTTTGTGTTCGACATTGTAGATCATTCTATTACTTCATGATGTCATTGTTCTTTACTTCTCTCTTTCATGTCAGAATGTTCCACATACTGTACTGGCATGTAGAGGTGTATAACTTATACTGGCTCGTGGAGGTGGAGGTGTACTAACGCAGATATGTAGGGCATGTTGTAGATGACAACTGACATTAGGAATGTTTTGTGTTCGGATGATAATATAAACATTGTTTGAGATAGACGGTCACAGGATAATGTGATGTTTACAAACATGAAAACGTTTTGTCAACTGTTGCAAAATTGGTTTTACGAATTACCTATGTGAACAGATATGGTCAGTTTTGTACTTAAAACATCACTAATAGATCGTGCACACCTGGTTCATTCACCATTTGTGGAATATATCAAAATTTTCCAGCATTTCTCAGTATGGTGGGCATACTATAGTGGCAGTGTATGTCCGTCAAGGGTTTGGTTGGGTGAATAAACATTGTAGCAGTAATCATTCCGCTGAGCTTGCATGTACCATACCTGTTACTATACTTTACATAATGGGTGGGCTGGATGCTATGGGAACCTGAGTCTAGACCTCTGTCCTACTGTGTCAAGAAGATCTCCACTGTGAGAGAAGATGGGTGTATCAAATGATGGTACAGAGAGGTACCAGGAGCAAAGGGAAATAATTCCACAAAAGACTTTGGCCTAGAAGCTGTCACCATAGATATAGCTTCTAATATATAGACAGACAAACATATGTCTGTGGACAAATTTATAATATTATATTAACTATGAATACATACATGTTCTAATTTATGTAGATGTTATTTGTATACATGTATCACACAGTCTAAGATCTTCCATCAAACTACATAGAATCAATCAGTGGAGTATAGTCTGTGACCAGTTGATTGCATATATATATATAAATGTAGTTAGATACAAAGGGGACGCGGGTCTGAAACCCAGTTGGAATTTTGGCAAAAAATTGTTTATTGTAGAGATAAGTGTCAGGATGAAGTCTTGTCAGAGCACCCTTTGTGAAAAACAACTGGCCAGACCCTCTGAGCAAAACAACTGGCCAGACCCTCTGAGCAAAACAACTGGCCAGACCCTCTGAGCAACACAACTGGCCAGAGACCCTCTGAGCAAAACAACTGGCCAGAGACTCTCTGAGGAAAACAACTGGCCAGACTCTCTGAGCAACACAACTGGCCAGACCCTCTGAGCAAAACAACTTGCCAGAGACCCTCTTAGCAAAAAACTGGCCAGACCCTCTGAGCAAAACAGCTGGTCAGACCCTCTGAGCATATTAGCGGGTCAGACACCCCTTTCTCATGTTCTAAGAAAAAAACCAAAACAGATCCTTAAGAAAATTGCTGAAATCTAGGATCTTGTACATGTAAATTCAATACATAAAGTTTAAAAAACTGTTTCTTTGTGCTTAACTTGAGAAACATAATAGTACAAGAAATAGAACAATATCATTGATTGAAAGTTCACCGAAATAAGAGAGTTCAATTGATTGTGTTAAATTCAATGAATTCAGTTCAATGCATTCAGTTCAACCTATAACACGGTTTCTATTAAACTGTTTCTAACTGTCCTACATACAGTTCATGTATTATACGTGGTGATCTGGTGAATGATCTGGTGAATCAATAGTCTTTGTCCTATAACCTTAGTACAGTATTTGTCCTATAATATAACCTATATAATATAACAACCAATGACAGCATTGACCGAAGCGACCCGTACACATTGATTACTTTCCAGTGATAAATCGGTCACTTATTTATTAGCGTCGCGGTTACATGAACTAATACTGACCTGACTTATTTATGGATATCGGACAGTTTGGTTGGACTTAATGACCAAATTAGCTTGTATTACTTTGTGAACTAGATCTACGTACATGTTAATTGGAAGGTTTGGTCTATCTTATTATTCCTGGGGGGGGGGAGTGATGGTTGTCCGATATAGGTATAAACATACATGGGTCACTTTCTCTTACTGATAATCATAATTCATACAAGTGCATAAGATCTAATATCTGGCCTAAAAATTATTGTTATCCAGCAATATGCTGCCTTCCCAAAAAAAGGCAATTCAAAAAAGATATTAAGGGATAGAATGAGCAACTACGCTTTTGAATTTCTAAAAAAAATAATGAAAATACGGATTTCTAAATGCCATAAAAAGTCATTATCACAGTAATCTTTTAGGGTATGACAGTATATTGATATTTTTTCCAAAGGGTGTTGCTCTACAGAGGTTGTAGTATATATATAAACAATGGTCAATATTTTCAGCTCCCATAGGGTGTTGCTGTACAGAAGTTGTACTATATATATAAACAATGGTCAACATTTTCAGCTCCCAAAGGGTGTTGCTGTACAGAGGTTGTACTATATATATAAACAATGGTCAACATTTTCAGCTCCCAAAGGGTGTTGCTGTACAGAGGTTGTACTATATATATAAACAATGGTCAACATTTTCAGCTCCCAAAGGGTGTTGCTGTACAGAGGTTGTAGTATGTATATAAACAATGGTCAACATTTTCAGCTCCCAAAGGGTGTTGCTATACAGAGGTTGTAGTATATATATAAACAATGGCCAATATTCTCAGCTCCAATAGGGTGTTGCTCTTCAAAGGTTGTAGTATATATATAAACAATGGTGTTGCTCTACAGGGGGGGGGGGTTGTACTGGTTAAACTGGAATACAAACACTGATTGAGTGAATGTCAATGAATGATTTACAAAAGTTAACCTCATTCAAACCCATCCTGAAGAAATATAGTGTAAGGTTGTGTACTGATTTACACACAAACATTTCATTGAACTATGTAAGAACATGAATGTGTTCATGTGTCTGGGTCACACACATCATGACAAGAGCATTGTCCGCCTACAAAATACTGTAAAACTACCAAGAATCAGTACTATGGGGCAATGATTTTCTAAATTCAGAACGACCTAGGACGACCTAACCTTCTCAGGTCATTCAGCTATTACCTATCAGCCAATGACCTGTTAGTGTAGGCTAGAATATGTGTACAATGAATGACAATTATAGTGTCTGTGTGTTTGGATAATGGACTCGTCCATATATTACCCATACAGCATTGCGGCTAGAGTGGAACGTTCCATTATATGTTAACCGATAAGTAGGTTACTTCTATTTTGATTCATTGTGCACTGACTGTTCAGAAAAACTCAGACAGGTCATGATTTTATGGATAAATAGAATAATTAGTACTGCAAGGAATACTTGACACAATTAAAAAAGCTAAACATGTATTTGTGTGTGAGTGGGGGGGGGGGGGGGGGTGATCCATGTAACTCTTTACCAACTAGATAGAGATTTGATTTAAAAGGAGGTGGCCAGATTTTTATAAATATTAGAATTGTGATTTCATCTTTTAGTACATTTAACACTAGTTTATTTGAATCAAAAATCATTTTTATGCCCATTTGAAGAATGTGTAGCATTAAGAATAAGTGTATGTCTATCGTCTGTCCGTGTGGCCATTATGTAAGGCTGATGTGCCGTGCACATAACCCAGGCCCTGTACCTCCTCATGGCTCTTAATAGGTAAATGGTAAAACATGGGTCTGTCCGGTCAAATAGTCATGTTTTCCAGTCTGATTTCTAAATAAGTTCACAGTACAACCTCTTAAGAGCAACACCCTTTGGGAGCTACAAATAATGGCATTGTTTAGAAGTTGTTGCCCTGCAGTGGTTAAATTTATTTTAAATATTAGCTTATGGAAACTTTTGAGGTGTTGTTATATAGAGGTTATTTATTGCTCTACAGAGGGCCTCTCTGGTGAGGTTATACTGTAAATTGCTTAGATATGACTAGAGTAGAGTTATGATACCTGTATGGTGTAATCACATGCTTCAAGTATGGTAACTAACAATAATTATTGAACTCTTGTGTCCTGTCTTATATGGTAGTGTTGGTGTGAGGCATGTACTGTAGGCCCAGATAGTGAACATGGTTCAAGAACTGGCTCTGTACTGTCAATTACTGTGTACAAGTATTCCCTGGGTTGAAATTCTGTGATGCTAAGTGTGTACAACTGCAAGAACCTAGTACAAAGTTCATAAACTGTGATCTTTTTGTACAATGGCAACTAAGTACAAGGTTCATTAACTGTGTTCTCTACGTGCAAGGGCCAGAAAATGCAAGGTTCATAAACTGTGTTTTCCAAATATAATGAATGTCTGAGGTCAAAATCTATGGCATATGTTAATAGTTCCCCTTTGATAAATCGACAAGACAGCTGTTGTCAATCCATTACATTAAAATACATTACAGTGGTAATCAGGTTGCTAAGCTCTGCTCTGCTCTGACGTAATGTCAATAAACTGGAAGATCATTAATCTATTGAACATTACAGATCGTTTCAAAAGGATGTGATTTTGTAATTGTAGGGGTATTATGCTTATAGGTGTATATTTAGGTTATGCATGTTTATGTAATTTTATCATAGCTACCCCGTTTAGCTACCCGAGTTGAAAATTTACCTATAGTATATAAGTATAATAATTACAAACATACTCCCATATGCACTTTAACCAATATAGTTTTTCCTAATAAACCAGTCAATTGAACACTGGGGATTTAGGATTAAACATGTCTGTCCTTCAGTCAGTCTGTTCATTTACAAACAGTAACGTTAGGAAGCCGACGGACCGACAAGCTATGCTTGCTCCACCCTTAATAATCCACAAGAATATACTTCATATGCTCCGAATTCAAACGTCCGTTTCCTAAGGAAAGCGCTACTGAGTTGCTGCCAACAAGTGGAAAATATTTTGGCTACTGGAGCGCTTGCCAGCAAAACGTGCACAGGCCTATCCAGATTTACCAACAAGAAAGCAACTAGCAAAACCCTGGGATAGCCAAATAAACTTCATGCTGGTAGCCAGCTGTTGCATAGATGTAGGAATCACTGGATAGCAATCGATTGGCTCCCCTTCGATAGCACTTGTTTGGCTCCCTCTTAGTGTGTGCTCTTCTTAATTATTCAATAAGAAATTACTTGATGTCTTCTACCTTTTTCATTGTTCATTTTATATGCACTGAAATCAGTCAATATATATGGGGGAACATTCATGGGCTGTTTCGTGGAGCAGGTTGTAGTCTGGTTCCCTTCCTCAATATTACAGTACTCTTACAGTACTACCTACTGTAATATTGAGCCGGGAACAAGCCTATAACATGCTCCACAAAACAGCCCAGTCGAAAAGCCCAATTGGCTGTTATCTGACTATATAGATCAGTAAACATGTATAGATACAATATGTCCTACATCATAAGATATGTCCTACATTTCAACCGATGCAATAATGAAGTGGATCAGTCTACTTACAATGATGAGGGGGCCATATGTAGATTATTTCAGTCATATCTATTCTCCAGGGGATTGTCAAATAATTTTGTGATTTAAGGACTACATTAAACTTTCCATTGGTTATGTGCGCAATTTGAAACTTAGAAGAAGTCTTGATGAAGTAAAAACCTGGCATATGTTATATTTTCACCCCTAATGAGGACAAGTCCATTGTACATTATATGATATTTTAGGCTGTAGTTTTTGGCGTTAGTTTGGCTTTTTGACAGCTAACACTTAAATAGCATCTTGACAGATTGAGGACAAAATAAACTTATACTAAGAAATGCATGATCTGAGTGACATAGGTTCAGACATATTAAGACTCGGTGGGTTCAATGCCTGTTCATGCATGATCTAGGGTAGCTTGACATTTTATTTTGAAATGATATTAGAAGAAGAAGCACACCCACACACCCAGGCACATGTATACAAAGTAATACAGGCACGTGTATACAAAGTAATACACGCATGTTTCACCTAATTCAGAGATTTAAATCATTACTCTACTTTGGCTGAGCTAGATAATGATTTTATTTGGTCTGCTCTATATATAGGTATCTAAGCGAAAACATTTGACTTACATCTGTATGTGGGTTCATTGATGGTGCGGGTAGTTTAATTTGGATATGTTACATTAGACTGAGAAATGTTGGTTATTCTTTTAATGAGGTACTCTCCCATCAGATAAAATTCAATTGATTATGTTTAAGTTTATGGATTAAGTTTTTCTTCTATTGCTCAAAGAACTTAACTGTATGCTAGTATTCTTGTTAAGAAAGTTTCTTCACAGTTTTACTTTGTTTGTTTATAATCAGCAATATGTACCATATAGAACTGGGCAATATTGCTCAGCAGAAATTGTCTCCTCAGTTACACATGCCATGCAGTCTTGACTGTTTCCTGGCTTAGTTGGGGTGAAAGAGGCATGCCTGCAGTCTTGACTGTTTCCTGGCTTAGTTGGGGTGATAGAGGCATGCCTGCAGTCTTGACCGTTTCCTGGCTTAGTTGGGGTGATAGAGGCATGCCTGCAGTCTTGACTGTTTCCTGCCTTAGTTGGGATGTATAGAGGCATGCCTGCAGTCTTGACTGTTTCCTGCCTTAGTTGGGATGTATAGAGGCATGCCTGCAGTCTAGACTGTTAACTGGCTTTGTTGGGGTGGTAGAGGCAGAATGGTAGAAGCAAAAACCACATTTGGAAATTTTCAGAATTTTAGGCGGTAAAATTCCTGTGCTCCCACACTATTTATTCATGAGTGTTAACTAGCCCCCTGGACTGACTGAATAGTTGGGGTTATGGCCAGTTTTTAGGGTATGAAATTATGCAATCTATTAAAAGCTTCAAGATTCTAAGTCTAAAGAATTGCACTGAGTGCAAAATGTACTTGTGAAACTGAATATCGGTGGTGAATAGTATCTTAATATTGTTACCTGAACTCAGAATATGTATTCCATATTATACCTTTCATTGTTATGTAAGCTGCATTCCTTCCTGTATCAGCATCTAATCATCAGCAGACATTTTCTCTTGGATTCCAGCATCTACTACCAACTGGTATTGACTCATCTAATTCTGTTTGACACATGGTGAAATGATCTGTAACAAAAGTTGTATGAACTGTTTGCCTTATTACATAAATAGGCCTTGCTAGGTCATATCGATACCAGAATGAGGCTGTAGAACATGTATCCAGTTGACTGCTAGTATTGGACTGGTTCTAGGTCATTGACGTTCTGCGCATGGTATGGCCTGAATGATTGCTAGGTCATATCGGGTCATTAGGAAGAGTCTAAGTGTTATACATGAGACAAATAGTAACACATGTTGGTCACAGTATTATTGTATTACTCTCACAAATAACCTTATACTACTTACAAGTATCACTTCTGATATTTACAATGTTGCTATTGTATTATGTTATCTGGGATGGGATGTCCCATTTTGTGTGCAGGGGAATTATTTATCCAGGGCAAGATATAGTAAGGTGCAGAATGTTTTAGCTTTCATTTCCTTTTTCAATTCAAATGAACTAGATATATAGCTATAATTATGATGTTAGGGAACCAGCCCATTGCTTAGAAGCTATTTCAAAGATGATCATAGATGTTAGCAAATCTGTCGGTCAGTCTTTCACCAATCCTTCATCTATATAGAGTCATACATTGCTGCAGTGGAGGCTGAAGTGATGTTGCAGTAATATTTGTTGCAGTGAGGGTTGCTTAGATGACTGCTGCTGCAGTGAAAGTTGTTCAGGAGAGTGTTGCTGAAGTGAGGGTTGTTTAGGAGGGCGTTGCTGTAGTGAGGGTTGTTCAGGAGGGGCGGGTGTTGCTGCAGTGAGGGTTGTTCAGGAGGGTGTTGCTGTAGTGAGGGTTGTTCAGGAGGTTGTTGCTGCAGTGAGGGTTGTTTAGGAGGGTGTTGCTGCAATGAGGGTTGTTAAGGAGGGAGTTGCTGCAGTGAGGGTGTTCAAGAGAGTGTTGCTGTAGTGAGAGTTGTTCAGGAGGGCGTTGCTGCAGTGAGGGTTGTTCAGGAGAGTGTTGCTGTACTGAGAGTTGATCAGGAGGGCGTTGCTGCTGTAGGGGTTGTTCAGGAGACTGTTGCTGCTGTGAGGGTTGTTCAGGAGAGTGTTGCTGCAGTGAGGGTTGTTCAGGAGTGTGTTGCTGTACTGAGAGTTGATCAGGAGGGCGTTGCTGCTGTAGGGGTTGTTCAGGAGACTGTTGCTGCTGTGAGGGTTGTTCAGGAGAATGTTGCTGCAGTGAGGGTTGTTCAGGAGAGTGTTGCTGCTGTGAGGGTTGTTCAGGAGAGTGTTGCTGTACTGAGAGTTGGTCAGGAGGGCGTTGCTGCTGTAGGGGTTGTTCAGGAGACTGTTGCTGCTGTGAGGGTTGTTCAGGAGTGTGTTGCTGCTGTTAGGGTTGTTCAGGAGACTGTTGCTGCTGTGAGGGTTGTTCAGGAGGTTGTTGCTGCAGTGAGGGTTGTTTAGGAGGGTGTTGCTGCAATGAGGGTTGTTAAGGAGGGAGTTGCTGCAGTGAGGGTGTTCAAGAGAGTGTTGCTGTAGTGAGAGTTGTTCAGGAGGGCGTTGCTGCAGTGAGGGTTGTTCAGGAGAGTGTTGCTGTACTGAGAGTTGATCAGGAGGGCGTTGCTGCTGTAGGGGTTGTTCAGGAGACTGTTGCTGCTGTGAGGGTTGTTCAGGAGAGTGTTGCTGCAGTGAGGGTTGTTCAGGAGTGTGTTGCTGTACTGAGAATTGATCAGGAGGGCGTTGCTGCTGTAGGGGTTGTTCAGGAGACTGTTGCTGCTGTGAGGGTTGTTCAGGAGAATGTTGCTGCAGTGAGGGTTGTTCAGGAGAGTTTTGCTGCTGTGAGGGTTGTTCAGGAGAGTGTTGCTGTACTGAGAGTTGGTCAGGAGGGCTTTGCTGCTGTAGGGGTTGTTCAGGAGACTGTTGCTGCTGTAGGGGTTGTTCAGGAGAGTGTTGCTGCAGTGAGGGTTGTTCAGGAGTGTGTTGCTGCTGTTAGGGTTGTTCAGGAGAATGTTGCTGCAGTGAGGGATGTTCAGGTGAGTGTTGCTGCTGTGAGGGTTGTTCAGGAGGGTGTTGCTGTAGTGAGGGTTGTTCAGGAGGTTGTTGCTGCAGTGAGGGTTGTTTAGGAGGGTGTTGCTGCAATGAGGGTTGTTAAGGAGGGAGTTGCTGCAGTGAGGGTGTTCAAGAGAGTGTTGCTGTAGTGAGAGTTGTTCAGG
This sequence comes from Spisula solida, assembly GCA_947247005.1. Taxonomy (NCBI): domain Eukaryota; kingdom Metazoa; phylum Mollusca; class Bivalvia; order Venerida; family Mactridae; genus Spisula; species Spisula solida. The sequence goes on along the minus strand of OX365950.1, from coordinate 16,912,788 downwards.
AGGGCGTTGCTGCAGTGAGGGTTGTTCAGGAGAGTGTTGCTGTACTGAGAGTTGATCAGGAGGGCGTTGCTGCTGTAGGGGTTGTTCAGGAGACTGTTGCTGCTGTGAGGGTTGTTCAGGAGAGTGTTGCTGCAGTGAGGGTTGTTCAGGAGTGTGTTGCTGTACTGAGAGTTGATAAGGAGGGCGTTGCTGCTGTAGGGGTTGTTCAGGAGACTGTTGCTGCTGTGAGGGTTGTTCAGGAGAGTGTTGCTGCAGTGAGGGTTGTTCAGGAGTGTGTTGCTGCACTGAGAGTTGATCAGGAGGGCGTTGCTGCTGTAGGGGTTGTTCAGGAGAATGTTGCTGCTGTGAGGGTTGTTCAGGAGAGTGTTGCTGCTGTGAGGGTTGTTCAGGAGAGTGTTGCTGTACTGAGAGTTGGTCAGGAGGGCGTTGCTACTGTAGGGGTTGTTCAGGAGACTGTTGCTGCTGTGAGGGTTGTTCAGGAGAGTGTTGCTGCAGTGAGGGTAGTTCAGGAGTGTGTTGCTGCTGTTAGGGTTGTTTAGGAGACTGTTGCTGCTGTGAGGGTTGTTCAGGAGGTTGTTGCTGCAGTGAGGGTTGTTTAGGAGGGTGTTGCTGCAATGAGGGTTGTTAAGGAGGGAGTTGCTGCAGTGAGGGTGTTCAAGAGAGTGTTGCTGTAGTGAGAGTTGTTCAGGAGGGCGTTGCTGCAGTGAGGGTTGTTCAGGAGAGTGTTGCTGTACTGAGAGTTGATCAGGAGGGCGTTGCTGCTGTAGGGGTTGTTCAGGAGACTGTTGCTGCTGTGAGGGTTGTTCAGTAGAGTGTTGCTGCAGTGAGGGTTGTTCAGGAGTGTGTTGCTGCTGTTAGGGTTGTTCAGGAGAATGTTGCTGCAGTGAGGGATGTTCAGGTGAGTGTTGCTGCTGTGAGGGTTGTTCAGGAGAATGTTGCTGCAGTGAGGGTTGTTCAGGAGAGTGTTGCTGCTGTGAGGGTTGTTCAAGAGAGTGTTGCTGCAGTGAGAGTTGTTCAGGAGGGCGTTGTTGCTCTGAGGGTTGTTCAGGAGAGTGTTGCTGCAGTGAGGGTTGTTCAGGAGAATGTTGCTGCTGTGAGGGTTGTTCAAGAGAGTGTTGCTGCAGTGAGGGGTGTTCAGGAGAGTGTTGCTGCAGTGAGGGGTGTTCAGGAGAGTATTGCTGCTGTGGGGGATGTTCAGGAGTGTTGCTGCTGTGAGGGTTGTTCAGGAGAGTGTTGCTACTGTGAGGGTTGTTCAGGAGAGTGTTGCTGCAGTGAGAGTTGTTCAGGAGAATGTTGCTGCAGTGAGGGTTGCTGTATCCTTCATACATATATGATCATATATATATTTATTCACATTACAGCTGGATGAACTTGGACGTGTTGTATGCAATATATGTAACATCGTACCAGGCGGAGTTATCTGTTTCTTCCCATCATATGAATATGAGAAACAAGTCCACGCTCACTGGCAGAATTCTGGTATCATAGAAAAACTTCAAGCCAAGAAAAAGGTAACTTTATTATGTATTCACCTGTTTGTTTGTTTGTTTAATTATTGGAGTAAAACGCTACTGCGGCAGATCCACCTAACCAGTTTTCCTTGATTGTATCCTTTATTTTAATACCATTCCACAAACAACCAGCAATTTCTCCACATATGGAGGAAAATTGAGATTGTTGTCATTACATGACCTGTTGCCATGGGGAATCAAACTGGGATGGCAGGCTTACAAATCCAGTGCCTTAACCACTGGACTACTGTCCATTCAAAGTGACAGAGTGAGATTTTGTGATCACTCTTCGTCCGTCTTCCGTCCGTTTGTCAACAATTTACTTGAGTAGACACTAGAGGTCACAATTTTGGCCTAATCTTTATTAAACTTGGTCACAATAATCATTTTAACAAAATCTACACCAAGTTGATATTGGGTCATCCGGGGTCAAAAACTAGGTCACAAGGTCCAATCATACAAAAACCTTGTGTGGATACTAGAGGTCACAATTTTGGCATAGTCTTTGTGAAACTTGGTCACAATGATAATCTCAACTAAACCTAGGTCATGTTCGAAATTGGGTTATCTGGTGTCAAACACTAGATCACAAGGTCTGAGCATAGAACAACCTTATGTATACACTAGAGGTCACAATTTTGACCTAATCTTTATGAAACTTGCAACAAAATCTATGTCAAGTTCGATATTGGGTCAAGAACTTGGTAACTTACTAGGTCCAATCTCAGGGCTTGCATGCACTTCTATGACAGGTGAACGACCTAGGGCCCTTTGGGCCCTCTTGTATTATATATCTGTTAAATTTTAAGTTGACATGTACTAGTATAGTCTTTGTCAGTTATTTCAAGCTTAATATAATGAACTCAATTATAATGTGCTGCAATACACACGCGTTTAATTTATTTATTAGTGGTTAAAGTTTTGATCATTTTATTGTATTAATGATATTAGGATTTAGCCCTGACACCCCTGTAAAAATCGATGGTGTTGAATGTTTGTTTACTTGGTTTTGACAGATAACTTTGAATCAACAGTTTGGTCGTGACTATGTGAATATACATTGTTTATAATATTATGTGGGATTCAGGAAATGATTGAGAATTGTTATGTGAAGATTGCAATTGCAAAAAGTCCTTAAAAGAATCTAATATTGATTCAGACTTTTTTGTCCCCCTCTTTGTTTTTTGTACATTCATTTGTGGAAGTCATTTTAGTACCTGACTTATGTAAAGTTTAGTGTGAGCAATTCAATATATGCCAAGATAACCAGAATCATGTGTGAGTCTCAGGCATGTTAGACTACTCCAACATGCTCGTGTGCAAAATGATCAAATATCATGTAGTTCTTGGACATACTGGAACCTGACATTTTGAAATGATCAAATTACTTCATGAAGCATGCATGGTATTGTCATACAGGTAACATAAGTGAAAACTACACATGTACATATAAACTTCATTAGTTTTAGTCAAGCGTTTGAGCAAGGAAAATCTCCTGCATTTCCATCACCAGTCTGCTGTGAAGCTTGGCATGTTTGCAATTCTGTGCATATAAAATTGTGTTCATAAGACCCTTAATAAACTTAACCTTGATCTAAATTGATTAATTTCGTTTTTATACCCCCGCAAACAAAGTTTGAAGGGGGTATACTGGACTCATCATGTTTGTTGGTATGTCTGTTAGCAAAATCGTGTCCGCTCTGTAACTTTGTTGTTTCTTACTGGATTTTAAAAGTTAAAAGTAACTATAATTTTAAATAATATTCCTGTGTCAAGGCAGTGCTGCCGGGATATGATTCATCCCTCCAGTGATAGCTCTAGTTTTAATTGCAATATCTGTTGTCTTATTAGTGGAACTCTTGTTTTATCTATAATTTGTGCACTTTCGTTTAAAATAAGTTAAGTAAGCTCTGTAAAATTACCAAGACATAGCCAATAGCAAACGAGACTGGTATATCTGTGAAGTACAAAATCTATAATATGTAATTTATACAGCCATGGATGGAGACTGGTGAGACAGATACACCAATGTTTTGCCACAGGGACAAATTGATGTTTTTCATGTTGTACTATACTGTACTATGATAAATAAGAGTACATTCTGAATGAAACTAGACCATTCTAGCGTCTGTGTTGTATACACTAGTTACTTTCAAAGTAGATTTATATGTCTCGTGCACTCCATTAAATACAAAGTATGTTGTATATATGTTTTGTATAAGGATACCAATTTTCTATCCCGATATTTGGAATAGAAATAGATATGTTGCCAACCTTAGTTTTGTACTTAAAACATATTAATGTTTGTACTTCTGGGCGGTTTGTGTTCTTACATGAATAATGTATTGTCATTGAATAGTTAGGTTGTACAGGCTACTTACTACCTAATTCAAGCCACATACGGTATGTGAAATCTGCTTCAAACTGTGAATCTTATTAACCTAATTTCATGATTATCAAAAGAAGTCATGTTGACCTAAGGCTAAACTGGAGTAAAAAACCTTTTCGCTTTGTAAAAGTGCTGTTTTCTTTCCTTAGGTAAACAGTATTTTTCAGACAGTTTTTGTTTTCTCAAAATAGCATTTTTGTACTTTTTGTCCTATATATTATGGTATTGGACTTGTCCGTCTGCTTACAAATATATAAATGTGAAATGTCATTCAGTCTGTAAATACTTTGCACTAAGTGAGCCATATTGATCTTCCTCGTCTGTCTTGATTTTTTCTCCACCAACATCCCATGAACTGCTTCATTAACTTCACAGACATGATCCTTGCAGGGGTGTCAATTTTCCAGATTTATCTGGAATTCCGGATTTGTCTTTTCTTGAAGACCTATGCTTTCTGACCAAAATAAAAGTTATTTGATGAAAATATCTCAAGAAATGGCAAAGTTATGGTCAATTATATCTGCTGTAAAGGATTTTCTTCAATAAAAAGTTTGAAAAACTGAGTTTTATATGGTTGGCGGCCTCTAGTTTGTCGAAAATGGTCAGCTGCATATGATTTTCAGGATTTTTAATTTGGCTCTGTTGACACCCCTGTCCTTGAGTTGTTCTTTCAAAGATGTTCTGGGCTGGTATTTATGAAGCATATTAGTGAAAAACTTAAATATTTGATTTATGTAAAAATTTGCGATATTTTTCTCAAATTGAGGAATAACTCGTGCTTCCATAGTGATTATAGTTGCTCTCTACATAATGTGTAAAATCTATGTAAGCAGTTAATAATATTGATTGTATTATTTAGCTGATACACGAAAGGAAATTTTAAGATTTTAAGAAAATTCTTAGTTTTCTACTAAGATGCTTTATAAATACCATTACAATTGAGTCATAAAACATAAACATGTGAAATGTTGTATAAGTCATTAAATTAGCGACATGGAAATATTGAAGCATTTGGGGAATTTCCCTACTTCTCCAACATGAATTTTTGACCCACAAAGAAACTCCACACTTCAAATGTTCAGAATTTGCTAACTTTTCGCTCTGCAGAAATATCCATTTATAAATGCAGTAGATATTCGATAGACTTTGAATACTTGTTATATATGTTGCTTCTATTATTCCAGGTATTTAGAGAGCCAAAGAGGACGGGGCTAGTTGACCAGGTGTTACAAGATTATACATCGTGTATAAAGGTAAATAGAATATAATAATTTATAAACTAAAATAGGGGCCCCATCGACAGGGGGGGGGACTTCAAGGTCAGGGAATTGTCAGGACTGAGGATAGATTTAATATAGTCAAGACCTACAGGTTTTTATAGGACTACTTAAGTGTATCTGATTTTGGTCCGTATAGGCGTTTGGTGGTTTGTTACCTCAACTGTTAGCGTGATTGCTAAGTTGTGAACCATGTAGACATTTGGTGGTTTGTTACCTCATCTGTTAGCGTGATTGCTAAGTTGTGAACCATGTAGACATTTGGTGGTTTGTTACCTCAACTGTTAGCGTGATTGCTAAGTTGTGAACCATGTAGACATTTGGTGGTTTGTTACCTCAACTGTTAGCATGATTGCTAAGTTGTGAACCATGTAGACATTTGATGGTTTGTTACCTCAACTGTTAGCATGATTGCTAAGTTGTGAACCGTGTAGACATTTGGTGGTTTGTTACCACAACTGTCAGCATCGTTGCTAAGTTGTGAACCGTGTAGACATTTGGTGGTTTGTTACCACAACTGTCAGCATTGTTGCTAAGTTGTGAACCATGTATACATTTGGTGGTCTGTTACCTCAACTGTTAGCATGATTGCTAAGTTGTGAAGCTGGTGTTCTGTTATTGTCAAAGTCCAGTTATAGCAGAGGGAAGAGTCTTGTTTGAAAACTGGTATAAAAAATGAGGGGTATACATTGCTTCGTGCTTGTCTTTATTGCTTAGTGCTTGTCTTTATTGCTTAGTGCTCGTCTTTATTGATTCATGCTTGTGTTTATTGCTTAGTGCTTGTCTTTATTGCTTAGTGCTTGTCTTTATTGCATCGTGCTTGTCTTTATTGCTTCGTGCTTGTTTGTCTGTTTGTGTCTGATCTAACTAAAAATGGTAAGGCCTACAATCCTCAAATTGGTTTACAGGTCATTTGTGTGCATTAGACTACCATTACGTTGTTAAAAAATAATTATTTGGCTGCCATGGGGTGCATACACAGCGTACAAACATCTTGTTTACCTGGTATGTGCACATTGCTTGTTTCAGACATGCAGTGGAAGTGTGACCGGTTCTATTCTATTCTGTGTTGTCGGTGGGAAGATGAGTGAAGGGATCAACTTCTCCGATGATTTAGGAAGGTAGGAAATAGGACAATATACATGTTTATGTAAGATTATATCAGAGTTACAATAAGAAGTCAACTTAATTACTGTTCTTAAAGTTTGCCTTTTGTATATATTTATCACATAACGTGTGGTCCTGCATTGCCATAAAACTGTGCTGGAAATGTCGTTTGGCACTTCCAAAGCGTGCATTAAATATGTAAATATTTTAATTAGCATGTTGTCACGTTATCCAACCATGCTTTGATGATGCCAGGATAGTAACAAGATGTCATCATCAAGACGTTGCTTTCATCGTCCTGGTTCAAGTTGGTTGAAGCCTATGTAGCTTACAGCATCATTTTGAGTGAAAATAAGTGTTCTCTGAGGTCATGTGATAAATTGAATCTTACAATCATGCTCATTTCATTATCATTATTAAACTCATCAACAACAAAAATAGTTTAATAAAACTTGTATGTAATGAGCACTCATGCAAGGTCCTCTATATGTTTTATTATCGCCCAATGCTACAAGGTGGTAGGGGGGTAAAAAGGGGTTGTGTCAGTCTGTCTGTAACAAAATATTTTCCGTTACATATCATTTGAACCCTTGACTGTAACATAGCTAATATGTAACTCATTGAGTCAACATGCAAAAAAACCATCCAACTGCACAAAGTGACAGGATTCAGCCTTCGATTTCATGTCAGTTCGCGATCTTTTAAATCCCTTGATTGATTTCAGTGAACTTATATCATGAAGACGACTCATTTAAATTTTAACAATTATCATGATAAAAAGTCTACCTTCCGGCAGTCAGTTTTAAGAACAAAATGATTATGTTAATTGTTAATTAATTGCATGACTTGTTCACAAGCTTTCTATTGTAGATGTGTAATGATGGTCGGGATGCCGTATCCTAATATCAACTCTCCAGAATTGAAGGAAAAAATGGACTACCTCAATGCTAACTTTGTAAGTGCTCAGTATGGAATCCTGTGAAAAGTTACATTTATAGCTCAAAATTATCAACCTTTTCAATTTAGATCCTCCTTATTCGTGTTGTGGACTTTAAATGCAGGATTTTGAAATGGTAACATGGATAAATGTATATTTTGCTTAAAAACTGGTTACTAGCTGAAATATTGTATGGTATGATGTAATAGCTTTAGACATGGTATAAATGTGAAATTATACAGTTAAAGGGAGACAACCACTTTACAAATTTGTGGTATCAGATGATAGAACATCTACCTAATCATAAGTTTATACAAAGTGTACTCCGTTACACTACTTTTTGACAAGTTAATTATATCAATTGTCACTTATTGATAATGTGTAATATGAGATGCACCTTTATAAACCATGTTAATGTTCCAAGCAAATAAATTATCAGCAAAAACACCGAAGTGCAAATGTAGCTACACAATCAAAGCAGGTTGAGTTTTTAAAATTTTATTTATGACCAGCGTTTCAGCTTATACCAAGCTTTCATCAGGGTCAAAGCAAATAAATGTAAGAATTAATCAAATGCAAGTTCTCTCATACCTGATATTGGTCTGCCGCGTTCCGTGTTCAATTCCCAGTTGCGACAGGAATACCCTTCCATGAAAATTTGACAACAATGTTGATTTCTCCCCCCCCCTCCTGTGGAAAAGTTACTTGTTCCCTGTGGAAGGATAAGAACGTACTGGTTCGGAAACAGTGCAGAAAGACTGGTTAGGTGAATCTGCCTTATATAAATAAATGAATTTTTTTTTAGAAAACCACCTCAAAACTCAGTTAAAACAATCTGGTATGTATGCTACCACTGTATTAGATAACTTATTGATGTATGTGAGGCTTTTTGAAATACTGATGCACAATCCTGGAAAATAGCAAAATATACTGGATGAAAAAAGACATGACATGCTAATGTAGAGAAGTATAAATCGATTATTATTCAGGTCTGTCACTTGTTTACCTAAAAGTGTGTACATAAACAATAAAATGTGTAAAACAATAAAAATACAATGTTAATATAATTATTGCAATGTTTGTGTACAATTGACAGACTTGAATAAACAAGACTATAATTAGTGGTTTATTATGAATACATTGCCTGATATAAATGTTTGGTTTGTGGTTAAGTTTGAATCCTGTGCACTCAGATAAATAAGTTAATTATGCATATCTCAATGAACTGATTTATTTCTATGTTTACTGGTATGTACTGTTTATATTTGTAGCTCAAGGATAATGAAGGTCGTTCACCGGGACAAGTACATTATGAGAATCTATGTATGAAGGCTGTTAATCAGTCTATAGGTAATGCTTTCAACAACATTTTGCTTAACTTCAATTCTTTGTTTACTTCTTACTTCAATTCTTAGTTAACTTATTAGTTCTATTAAAATTGAAGTATGCATAAATTATACAAATAATTCATTAGATGCATTTACCTAGTGTCATTCTGCCAGGGGTTTAGCCAGGCTTGAATTGATGTTACGCACACACGCTTTGAAGTTGGTGGTTGTCGGTCCCCATTTTTTGTGGAAATTTTGAACTTAATTAAATGCCATTTTGGCCATATTTATGTTTTTACTTTTCAAATTAATGTTACACATCACTGGCTACGCCCCATGTATGCATACATGTTCTTCTTTGTTATAATGTAGCTAGAAATACATTATCTACTGTATAAGTGGATACTTCCTCGGGTCTAAAAGAGAAAAGTGAGTTACAGACATTAGGCGTACAGAAATAATAGTGATTTTGAAAAACTTTCAGTAGAGATCTATGTTTGCAAAAATATTATGACTGGTGAAATACGGGCTAATATAGTAAATTAAGCGAAATTCATCAGTATTCCCACATTGCTAACTTTATCACTAATATACAGTATTAATTAGTCCCCTACCAGTTTTTGACCGGAGGGGACTATAGGTTTGCCCTCCGTCCGTCCATCAGTCAGTCCATCAGTCAGTCAGTCAGTCCTTCCGTCAAAAAATCTGGATCCTGACATAACTCGAACAGTTTCCAAGCTAGGGTATGTTGATAGGGGGCAATAAGGGCATTATGCATGTCTAAATATATTTTGATTCTGACAAAAATAGTGGTTGCTATGGCAATAGAAACATTGAAAATGGCTTAAAACCGGTAGGGGACTTCTGTATTGCTTGCATTTCTTAATTACTTGTTATATTTAATTGCTATCTACCACTTGGAGCAGTTATTCTATAGTTTTTCAATGATCTGAACATCGGTGAAATTTCATATTTACTGAAATTGTTCAGTTTATAAAATATTGTTTTTAGGTGATCAATTAGAATTATTGAAAATGTTATGAAAACAGTTTGAATAGCGTATTGCTGGTTTTTAATATTTTCTTAAACAAATAATTGAGGACATTAACAAAAATTCTTTGAATCAGGTTTTAGAAGTATACCTCGTTTTGATACATGTATGTATAACATGTATGTTACAGGTCGTGCTATAAGACATCAGAATGATTATGCCACTATATTATTACTGGACCGACGATACGGAAGATCTGGTACAGTTGCTAGGTTACCAGGATGGATATCCAAACATTTACTGAAGATGGAGAAATTTGGAAATGTCTTCTCATCTGTTTCCAAGGTAATGCTAAATTGGGCAGAAATTGAGTAACAAGTCTATTTCGGCTAAATGTGGTCATGCAGTACCATTGTGTAGAGTTGTTGCGAATTATGAAAGTTGTAGAATATGTATGCTGATGTAAACAAGTAGGCAGATGTAATTGTAGGATGTGTCAATAGAATATACTTATAGATTCACCAAATCCTACAGATTACTGCAGTCCAAGGACAGTATAGGGAATCAAAGTATAAAAGTGAAGCATTTGTATAGAAACAAAATATACAATTAGACAAACTTTCACATTTCAGGGGAGGTAAGTCAATTGTATAGTGCCTAGATGCTGTTTATGTCATCTATGGTTTAACTTGCTTTCTACTATTAAACCATTTACTATTATATTTTCAGTTCTTTAATGGCAAGAAGTCGGGTTGATGTTGCTAACATGTGTCAGCTCTAGCATTTGGCGTCAGATGCTGTACAATACAGTGACTGGATGGCTTGACATACAGGTCATCTGGAGTAATTCTTAACCCTGCTTGACACCAACTTACTTTCAAAGTTGCCGGAAGGACCAGCAGTTTATGAAACATGCTGGCTGACAGAATTCCAGGTGGTCCTACAGACAATTGAGCAATTAAAAAATAACTCATCAAACAGTGCAACTATAGTCTTATAGTTAATGAGATTTCATTCAACAATTTCCATTAACAGTTTACACACTCTTGAAAAAGCAATTAGATCTTGTTTGAAATAATTCATTTTCTTGGAATGTCTAGTGGTCATTCATGAAAGCCTCTGATCGGACCAGTGTTTGAGTGTTAAGACGTGATAGTCAGCTGAATGTATACATTTTAAATGGAGGAGAAGACTCCCATTCTGTTCATAAAACATGTTGACACGAAGCATGTAAGCAGTTTAACATTATCACAGTTAAGTTATTTTCACACAATTTTTACACACAAAAAATCATAGACACTGAAGCACATGTTTTGTTCGATTGTTGATATTACTGTTTGTGGTGTTGTTATGGAGTTTGTTATCTTTGTAATATAATATATTTTCACTTTATTGAATACATATTTTTAATTGAACAAATATTTTCTGTCCTTGTAAATAGCAATTGTTAACATACATCACCTGCTGTAGTAGATGGGAATTTTGTTATAGGTGGTTCACCAATACAGTTATGTACAGGGGTCCTACAGTTCCAGATTTGCCACACTAGAAAGAACACACTTTTCTGCAGAAAAAGTTATTTCATTTTGATGAAAAAATTCATGGAATTGGCCATTTGAAGTTTCATGAGCTGAATTTTAACAATATAGCCTTGTTTGAAACAGACAGATGTATGCTAATGGTACCTGAAACAGACTTGCGACTCATTTTCAGGATCGGTATTATGCCTCAGTAGGACCGCTGAATGTAGTTGACAGTCAAGAATCTTACAAAGTTGCCTACCTGTGCAAAAAATAGTTTGATATGTATACTGGAATCGCCTCATCTGTCATTAAGATTAGTGGTCGATCTGTTCATACATGCCAGATCTCTCGCATCATGCTCGAGTCTTCCTCATTTTAGACTATTCACGCAGTGACAAGCTAGCAGGTGAATTGATATAATCTCACACATTTTCTGGACATACTGGAACGTGATATATGTTGTTTACATTATGAAAATCACAAATATGTGTTTAAATTAATTTTTGAAGTATGCATGGTATTATCATGCAAGTAAAATAAGTGAAAACTGCTTATAAACTGTATTATTTTAGTCATAAGTTTAAGCAAGGAAATTCTCCCTCATTTTATTGAAATCTGTACATGTATTTCCATCACCAATCTCACGCAAAAGGTTCTGTGAAACATGGCATGTATGTCTGTCCAAATAGACAACTGTACCCTTGCAGGACAATGTTCTTTCATATTTCGATGGATAGATGAAGGGATATGTTTCCACCGGAAAAAGAGTATGCTTCTACATTTCTAGTTGTAGATACAGGGACATCTGTAAGACGAGGATATTATGCAAGTGGTCATTTCACTATGAAAGCAGGGTCAGTCTGTTGAAGCTCTAGTTAGCTCAAAACAACACATAGAAAAAGAAATTTAACACCCATAAGTCATTATACTTTTATTCGAAGATCAAAAATAAAAAATAAATACACTATTTTATAATTCTCTAGAAGCATTAAACAAATCAGATTAATCTACAGCTGTATAATAAGATGATTCTATATAAGTATTAATGACTAGTGTCCAACAGTGAGCCACTATAAACAGTGAAGTAACCCACTATAAACACAGGTGTTTGTCACAGTGATTGTCACTTCTTGTATTTATGTATCCCGCATAGAGTGAGGGCAGAGGACATGGATTTTGTGCTGTCTGGATGTCGGTCACAAAGTTTGTTGGCAGTTGTTTTCCTTAACCTTTGGCCAGATTTCAGTGAAAGTTCACTTGAATATTTGGAACCAAGTCAAGTCGTAAACAATTGTCCAGAATTTTAGGTTGGATGTATATAATAGCCCAAGTTATTGCCCTTTAAGAGAGAAATTTTGATACAAAATGACATTGTACAATGTTTGTGAAACTTTACTCTCACGTACTTTAATAAAGCTATCTTTTCTGGTTTATCTGTAAACAAAACATTGCATCGGCTTACCTCATATTTAGCATAAGGACAGTAGTTTACATTTCGGGGCTGCGCAGAAGTATTGCGCATGCGCAGTTATACAAATTTTGACTTCCCCATAATGTAAACAAGCTTCCCGAGTGCAGACGAAAATAAATGCGACATTTCGTGTAAAATATTTAACTTTAATCGCAGCTACTTCGTAGTGTTGACAAAAATCAAGCGTCTAATTGATTGACAACAGATGATCAAAATTAATGGCCGCTATAAAGCGTTTTTGAGTCTGTCCGGATTGGTGGTCGTCTGGATTTGGTGGTCGCCAGCATGTATGTCTGAAATTTAGTTCAAATTATTTTTGTGAGAGTCAAATATTTGAACATGTAGTAATCAATTGCTGAAACAAACACCTGTGATAATATGTCTAAATAGTAAAGGCACATTCATACAACCCTTTTTTACAATAATTCAAATTAAAGTAGGAAAACATTGTCTAGTCACCATTGACAAATGAACACCACCTTGCCCATAAGACACAAGTAATATAAACCTATTGTGACCAGGGAAACTTCCATGTTTTACTAGATCATTAGATATAAAATGATTAAATGCGAGTCTTCCAGAAATGAAAACTTTAAACAGAAACATTACTAGTATAACATACTATTTCCTAATCAGAATATAAAATATACTGAAAATTAGTAGTATTAAAACATTAATTTAAAGATTTATGTTCATAGTTCTGGGGTGGTATTCAATCTTGATCTTATTTAATTTGATAAGGATAGCCAATTGTATCACCTGTTACAGACCACTAGTTTAATATGGTGTGATCTGATTGGTTGTCCTTAAGTGAAGCAAGATCAATATTGAATACCAGCCCAGATCAAGAAAACTGTTGTAATAAAGAAAGACATGTATATGTACCAGTTGTTATAGGATTATGTGTAAAATTATCCATTAAAACATGCAACAGAATAAAAAAACATAGATACGGAGTATGAATAATCGAATCATTTACATCAATACATCACCTTAGTTACAGTAAGGGTTCCAGTTCTTATACCTAGGGCGGTATTCAATATTGATCGTATTTAATTGGAGAATAAGGATAGCCAATCATATCGCCTGTTACTAACTAAGAGTTTAATATGATGTGATCTGATTGATTGTCCTTATCCTTTATTGAAGCAAGATCAATATTGAATACCACCCCTGGGGCCTTATTCGCCAATAATTGGAGACCGAAACTTGTGACTTATAAATGTCAAATTTATGTCATTCACTCTCATGATATTACAGATGTTTCAAGTATAGTAGGTACCAATAATAGAATACATACATAATAGACAACATTACATTGTTTTAGATACATTAAACAAAAATTTGGAATCAATTTAATTTGTGCAAATTTTAAACTGAAGACACTGTTTCAATCATGTGCTTGTGAAAAATGAGCCTGTACAACATAATACCATTAATATAAGAGACAGGCACATAATACATGTACAACACATTGCATAAGTGTACATCCAACTACATTAGACATATATGTATCGATCGATGCTTTGAAACCGTATGATTTTCGTGTAAATGATATCCACTATAATATAAAATATAATATAATATATATAAGTTTTATCAATGGATCAATGGTAGTTTTATAAGTAAATCTGATGTATTATTATTCCAGTACTAGCTAAATGACACATCAACATTCAGTAATAAAAAGTTTGAACAAATGGCACTAATCTTTCCTTTTAACAAACAACAAACATTTACTATAAAAAATAACGTCATTTAATAAATAGCCTAATGAAATAACTAGAAACTTAAGTAGAAGGCCTAAAAGAGTTGAATTAAATCATGTTAACACTCAAAAACTAATTACTTGGCATAAACTTTACCTGTTTCTACATCATAACATGCAGGTACTTGATTTAATTCACTAGCTTCAGGTATTCTATAACCATTGGTTAAGTACATATTCCACAAAACATTTAAGGCACAAGAAGAAAATAAAACATATTTCGATTTCAAGGTACAACGTATTGATATGTTGGTTCCATCAGGCACAATAGTGCAATTTATATCAAGTGTTGAAAAATGACAATGAAACAGAGTATGATATTTTTACATACATGTATTTCTGTTCAGCAATACTGAAGTGATAGAGACAAGTTATGTATATTATTCTACTGTGGGATGACCACTAAGTATGTAACAACAAACATTTTACTAGAATTTGAACATGATTATAATATGATTGTGATGTACATGGTAGGTAATGTTTTACTTTTTCCCTCAAACTCGCCCAGAATGTTGGTAACCTACATATTGAGTATTGTTTCAACAGTAGATACACAACACTTAGAACTAGGGTGGTATCCACAAAGCATCTTAAGGATCTTAGAATTTTCTTAAAATCATAAAATTTCTGTTAAGTGTATCAGCTAAACAGGAAAATCAAGATATCAATTTTTACATACACAATGTAGTTCAGAAGCATTTATATATGTATATACAATAATCACAAAAACAAGGGGTTTCTTTGGAAATCAGTGCAGCTAATATTTGAGTTTTCTCTTTAGATGCTTTGTGAATACCAGCCCTGTATTCCAGGGATATACTTCCCCAATATTGTATCCCAATTTGATAGTAACACATCATTTACATCATGTTATGGCAAATACAAATATGGCAAACCATTTCATAAACTGTTCTACCATAATTAAACCTATACTACTCAAAATTTGATAAGGGCCAAGAAATTTTCAATTTGAATATTTTGCAAACCGAATAAGATTGACCGGTAGAATTTTCAAAAACATAATGTTACACCTGCTATATTGTAAACCAATAAAGATTACTTCGAAATTTAATGTCTAAGTGCTGATAAGCCCAACCCCATTAAAATGTTTGTGCAGCATTCTAGCCTCTGTAGTAACGGAATGCTGTCATTTTCTTGGCATTTGGGGTCTTACACGATATGGTAATAAACACGGGATAAAAATTTCCATGTTAATCAAGCCACTTTGGTCCCCGCCAATAGGGCTTATCAGTTACCTGGAAAACGTAGTCATTTTGGCATTGCGTATAAAATGCATGACATCAAGCTTCGAACTATATAAGCAGATAAGGTAATATTTTATAAATTGCACAACGTTTTCTTCGTCGGTTTTGTACATTTAACGTGAGACGAACATCGAAATCAATTTCTTGGCCCTTAGCAAAGTTTGAGTAGTATACTACATAAATTGAACATGAGTATTTGTTGTCAACTTTGAAAAAAAAAATCTTTTAAACAATGAATATCACAGACACATACATCCATTAATAGTCAAACAAGTGTAAATCAACAATACATTCAGATACCTCACAAAACGCAATGGTAACTGTTGTGTACAGAGACCTTTGTTTAAGAATATCTAGAAAAACTGAAAGGAAATTCCATGGAAACCAGGAGCCAGTGCCTCACTACCAAAGAGCGCTATCGAGTGCTTTACTTCATTTATGCAACGACACGCCAGCCAGCAGTGCTTGACGATAGCATACTGTTTCTCAGCACTTTGCTAGGAGAGCATTACTAAGCGCTTTCTTATGCAACAGACCGCTTTTGTAGCACTTGATAGTGCTTTGCTGCGCAACTCTCTGCTAGCATATAAATTTTTCGCTTCATAGCGCTTTTTTGAAGCAAGCCTAGCATAGCGCTATTGAGCCCTCTGTAGGGGTTTGGTAGGGCGATAGACTTAATGTTTGTTGGTATCTCACAAGGCAAGAAATGTTTTATATAATAATCAAATCACAGATTAAAGTTCTGTTCAACAAAGACCAGAGATGCATAACACAATGACATTCAATATAATATGTCTGATCAACAATGCTACATTGTTATCTATATAGTCAGAGCACATTGAATACATATACATGTAATTACAATACTTAAGTGTGACACGGTCATAATTTAATTAGATACACAAGAAATTATATTTACATAAATTCTACTCCATCTCATACATACAAAAAATGGATCAATTGAAAATAATATCAACCCTAGCAACCATTTCATCCAAAATGGTACAAATTCTATGTAAATGCAATAATATAAAGGGGTCCTACAACTCCGGAAATACGGATTTGCAGTCCTAGCAAGAACACATTTTTCTGCAGAAAAAATTAAAGTTACTTTATGAAAAAAACTCAAATTATTGACTAAATCATTGTCATTTGAAATTTCATAAGCTTAACATTCTTTGGTGAAGGGGTGTGTTGGCACCCAAAACAGACTTGCATCTTATTTTCATGATTGAGCATAGTGCTTCAGAAGAACCCTGAACATAGCTATACAGTTTTCCCTTTTTTAAATATAATAAATGATGACAGTAATGGAACAATATTTGTTCGGTAAAACACTTTAGGACATGATTACATCACCTGACACTAACTATACATGCAAGACAAAAACAGAGATTTATGCCCAACTATAGAACCAGCCACTAGTTTAGCAAACTCAAAATAAAGCAAATATATTGTAAACAAAATTTGCGTCTCAAAATGTATAATTTACAAGCTTAAATTAATATACAAACAAGGTAAGGGACTATAATATCACAAATATGTACAAACAGGAAATATAACACATGGTATGCAATCATGTTACTTGTTTTGATACAAATGTAAATACTGTAGTGTACCCAGGATAATATGATGTTTACAATCATGAACCGGTTTGGTCAACTTGCCAAATTGGTTTTGCAAAATACTGAAATAAACAAATATGGTCAGTTTTGTACTAAAAAAATCGCCAATAAATCATGCACATCTGAGTAATCCACCTACAATGTATGTGAAATATACCAAATTTCCCTGCCTTTCTCATTATAGTAGGCCCACTGTATGAAGCAAATTATGCAAACAGAACAAAAAGAGTTTTTGAAGGTTAGGTTTATATCAGTATTTTATTAAATGACACCTAACTGATGTTAGTCATTATATGAATGCGTACCCTTTGTGTTTACCTTAGTTTTGCTGATTACCTGGACAAACCACAAAACTTCCATGATGCCAAACAAGTCACATGATTGTACCCGTGAAAGAATCCAAAGGCAAATCAAAGGCATCGTTATCATACATGTTGCATATTATATAAAGTCAGTTCATACATAACTTGTTGGCATGATTCGATCATTCTGTTTGTATAAACAGCCTATGTCCCAATTCATGTCTATAAACATAAAGAACAGAACCCTATATTGGTAGGAACTAAACCACAATATTCTATCAAAAATAGCTTGTATTAAAATTGATAAAATATCACCTTAGTTCTGAATCCACTGATCAGTTCTACTTACAACACTTAACAAATTGTCAGTTTATCAACATTACCATTTAGAGTGTTTAGTCTGGTTGATCTTACTAGATTAATTATGTGTATTGAATACTAGTATTTTTATCATAATTATTTCTTTGGAATGTGAGCTAAGAACTTTGAGCAAGTAAACCATCCTTAAACACATAACGGTGGAATGGTGGCCGAGTGGTTAGCACTCTCTACTACCAATCTACAGGTCCCTCATTCAAATCTCAGCCAGGGCACTTGTAATTTCAGAGACGCTTCTCAGAGTTTTCCACAGAAAACCAGAGGTAATCTCGCTTGTATTGGTGATATACACTGGTAAAGAACCAAGGAGTCTATTCGGAAAGAGGTAGGGCATCACGCCCTGATTCCTTGTATCACACAAACTTTCTGCCTCTTCCCTCAAAGCCGGAAGTCATTGGCCTTATGACTATCTCAGTTGAACACAAAAAGAATTGCCAATTAATTCTAGCAAAATTATTCAAAGGGAGACAACTTTGGTAGTACATGTACTATGTAGATTACATTCAATGGTCTCCCTTGGACATTTTCTGAGGACAAGAGGGTAACTTCCCTGCAATTTCAGACTTTCTTGGAAGTAAACTGACTGATTTTAAACAATTTAATAATATAACTAGGACCAATGTAAACCAATTATCTAAACAAAATCATTCTTATCTCATAAGATTATTTAAATATCAAAATACATAAAAAACAAGAGGAAAGCAAGACTTAGTTTTCATTTAGTGAAGTTAAAATCTAGTATATTCACCCCTTCCATACAAACACTGTCATGGAACTGTAAAATCAATTACAAAGGTATATTTATAATTTAGTGTATATAATACTCATTATAAAATACATATAGATAAAATATTAATTATATTAACGTGCATCACAATAGATTATTCCTAAATTGCACAATGAAGATAACCATCCAGTGATGTTAACTAGACGTATCAACGAAGGCAGCAGGAAATATTCCTCTCTGATCATTGATTACACCCCAGCTCCAATCTTCAGCCCCTTCTACAGGCCCCTCCACAACTAATCTGTCCCCTGTATGAAATGTTAGCTCATTTTCAGCTTCTCCATTAAAGTCATACATAGCTACCCCAAATTTCTCTAAATGTACCTGGGTGGCTGGTATAGGCACATCTGGTACGTCAGTTGCTGTAATATATCACAATATATCACACATCTGTTAACATCCACTATAAACAGTGTATTGGTTGTAAAATCTCAATGAATTTATTTATTTACATGTACTTAATTTACATCAGTGTATACCTTTGGTCGCACGTACGTTTGAAAATTACATACATTTTGTACACAGAAACTCACAGTACGTTTGAAAATGGCATACACAGAAACTATTAAATTCAAAAAAATAATAATACATTTATATAGAGATAATACCCATGGATATGGCAAGCCAATAAATGTGTAAACCTAGATCCATGCTGTATACACTAAGTTACACACTATCAATAAACTGGATTTTTTAACATGAAACTGGGTTTTCGAGTTGTGACCTTTATTTTCAAATAAAAATCTTGGACAAGGTTATAAACCACAGCACAGACTCATAAACATAGGATCACGGTCAGGAACTTATGTTTATGACCATAAACATATGATAATAGCCGTAAACATAGGATTACGTTAGAAATGTGCAGTTCTATCCAGTGTAACTTAATATTATGACAGAACTTTTCAGTTCTATTGAGTAACTTAGTATCTCTGGCATATCCTATGTTTTTCAATCATGAACCTGCGTAATTATTAAACATTTGGCTTGCCATACACAGAGACATTAATTTACTGCATGTCAGACCTGTATCCTGATTGTTGCACTCACCTGTAATATCAAGCTTGACTTCAACAAAAGCTGCAGGAAACATTCCAATATGTCCATGGAGTTTACCTTTCAACCAGTCCTCACCGATTCTCTCAACTATCTCAATCCTATCACCTTCATTGAACGATAGATCTTCCCCTGTCTGACCAGGGTAATCATATAATGCTATACAGTATGCTGTGTCTGTACGTGACGAGGGTTGTGTCGTCTCTACATGTTGCTGTAACAGTAATGTAACAATAAGACAATGTCTCGAGTCATCCACACATGTAAATCTTGACGACAGACACACAGTTTTATCAATATTAACCACTTATATGTAAAACAAGAGTCAAAATGCCACAAAATAGGGTTATTGGAAAATAAATAGTCAAACTTTTCCTAGATATTTTGCCCTACAATATTGTCAATAAGTTTTAAAACTATCAGATGAAAACTGTCGAGTACAGACAAGGCTTATTTCTCATATGTTTTTAGTAATACAATGGCCATACTTTAAGAGGGCCTTGGCCGATTGGGCCCATAATCAAATTTGGCCCAGATTTTATGCCAATGAACATTGTCACTGAGTTTGAAGACAATCAAATGAAAACTGTTTGAGTTACAGTACAGACCAATTTTATATTTTTTGGTAGTTAATTTATTTATACTATAACCCAAAGGTGGCTCAGATGCCATTTTTTCAAGCAATAAATGTACAAACAAAAACTGCGGTACCCAGACTACGTATTCAAATACGCATACAAGCTGGAAATCCAGCATCACATACATTTGTTTGAGTTGGTTTAAATTATAGTCTAGACCAAGTTGTTTGGTTCTGAGCATGTACATGTATTGGCACTCGAGTCAAGGTACCACAGTATTTTGTAGTTTTTCAATCAGATGCTCTGTGAATACTAGCCCAGATTAATGTCACCGGACTTTACCTACACTATGACAAGCTCTCTACAGACAGATCGAACAGGTAACATGCATTGATAAGGTGTTAAATCCTGTGTACATTTGAACTAATGTTACCTTCTGCTCTACATGTACTGGCTCATCATCCCATAACGCTAGTGAAGCCGGCACTTTATCTTCATGTTTA
This sequence comes from Spisula solida, assembly GCA_947247005.1. Lineage (NCBI taxonomy): Eukaryota > Metazoa > Mollusca > Bivalvia > Venerida > Mactridae > Spisula > Spisula solida. Next base: position 16,891,992 of record OX365950.1, on the reverse strand, counting down.
GGTTCAGAAGAGTTATCTTTCTTAACGTCAGTAGAATCGTGTAAGGGAGGTAATCCATGAGGTACATGATCAATAAATTGTATCGGAAACTGCCCCTTTCTGCTCCCTATTTCTCCATACAGCCATTCCTCATTCACAACATGTGTCACATTGATCATCTCACCAGCCTGTAAAACAAGAGTGATAATATTATACAAATATTTACTAGTCACAGCGGATCTAGTGGACAGAATGTTCACTGGTTGGGAGTCTAACTGTATGCCTTGATTTATCAAGATGTTTGTACATTCGGGTTGAATGCATTTTGTCAATAATTTTTCAGTTATATGCTAGTATGACAGCTGATTCGCCTAATAGTTTTTTCTGGACTGTATCCCAACCAGTATTTATTTGCCCTTCCAGAAGAAACTAGCAATTTCTGCACATGTGGAGGAAAATCAAGCTGGTTGTCAAAGTTTCATGGACGGGTATGATCAGCAGTGACCGGGAATCCAACCCGGATTGCGAGGTTACAAGTCAGTGCATTAATTACTGCTGAGACTATCTTGATCAAAGGGGTTAACTATGGTACGGGTATAGTTCCCTTTGTCAATCCATTGGAGTAAAACTAAAAGAACAACAGAGCATTTAAACTGTTATTTAACTATCAAACTCATGAATAAAAAAGATTTGAACTTAGACCAGGATTACCATACTAGCAGTACTGTGGTGAACGGATTACCAGACTAGCAGTAATGTGGTGAAAGGATTACCATACTAGCAGTACTGTGGTGAACGGATTACCAGACTAGCAGTAATGTGGTGAAAGGATTACCATACTAGCAGTACTGTGGTGAAAGGATTACCATACTAGCAGTACTCAGGTGAAAGGATTACCAGACTAGCAGTACTGTGGTGAAAGGATTACCAGACTAGCAGTACTGTGGTGAAAGGATTACCAGACTAGCAGTAATGTGGTGAAAGGATTACCAGACTAGCAGTAATGTGGTGAAAGGATTACCAGACTAGCAGTAATGTGGTGAAAGGATTACCAGACTAGCAGTAATGTGGTGAAAGGATTACCAGACTAGCAGTACTGTGGTGAAAGGATTACCAGACTAGCAGTACTGTGGTGAAAGGATTACCAGACTAGCAGTAATGTGGTGAAAGGGTTACCATACTAACAGTAATTTGGTGATAGGATTACCAGACTAGCAGTAATGTGGTGAAAGGATTACCATACTAGCAGTAATGTGGTGAAAGGATTATCATACTAGCAGTAATGTGGTGTAAGGATTACCAGACTAGCAGTACAGTAGTGAAAGGGTTTACCTGAAATATGAGATCTCCCTCCTCTCCATCAAAGTCAAATAAAGCTTTCACCATGCTGCCACTAGAATCCTCATCCCTACTCTCCGGTAGATCTTCTATAACTTCAACAAATGATAAGGGAAATAATCCAGTACAACCATTAATCTCCCCTTTCCTCCATTCCAGTCCAACTCTCTCAATCAGTCTGATCACATCTCCTTCTTCAAATATAAGATCATCTGGTCCTTCACCATCAAAGTCAAACCTAGCACGACATCTAGGACCGTGTCCTATAGTATCCGGTTTCTCCGAACTGGCATCAAAGAACAATTCTGAAGAATCTTCGGACGAGACATCATCTTCTAGTTTCTGAAAGAAGGAATATTAATATGATTGTCAACCATTCACCATTTACTTTGCAACAAATATAACGAAAATATGCTGATAGGTTGGAAACAATTCATGCACTATGGAAACTATACAAACTTGGAATTGCTTCATATATGTACATGTATTACAATATATTTTGGCTACATGTTATGATATTACGAGAATCATGATTTCATAGTAAATTAATAGTTACTATCAAGTATATGAGTGCTGTCATTAATTAAATGTCCTAAAAAATGAAAAAAGATAATTAAGTCTCACCTCTCCAGGTAGTGGCATTTTAACCTTGACAAAACCACGAGGAAACATTCCTTCCTTCTCCCCAATCTTCCCGACCATCCATTCAGCATCTATACTTTGTACCAGAACTATAACCTCACCAGTCTATCAAGAACACATATAATTAGACATGTAGTTAAACGTTACACATTCAGTTTGCAACCTCCCATATATCTCAACACTAACTTACTAAACCAACATACTATAAAATTATTAATATTCATGGAGGATTTAATTTCGAGGATTATTAAATCCCCCAATGAATAATTATACGAGCAAGTATGTCAAGTTTACAGCGGCTGCCATACTTGCTTTCAAGTTCAGTCAGGTTTAAGCCTTATCAACATGTAACAAACGATTATTATATCTGTTTGATGTCTGAAAGATTTCAGATAGTAAGTATGTGTGAATTTTTAACTTGCCATTTTTTCATGAAATCCTAAATCCTTGAAATACGTCCCCATGAAATGGTCTTTTACACTAAAACCACGCAATTTTGTCCCATTGAAATTAAATGATTTTACAGTATTACACTAGCCTCTAGGTCTAAGTATATTAATTGGTTCCTTGTCCCAACAAAGAACAAACCCAACAATACACAGAGATCTGATAATATTGATGACAAAGATATACACTTATTTTGAAAAAAAGTTGGACATTCTGAAATCCTCAAATATTTACAATTAATATAGCGAAAATTAAGAAACAAGAGGGCATGATGGCCCTTTATCGCTCACCTGTAAACATTGATCTAATAGAACCATATTATAACTGAAACTTGATTTCTGATGACATGGAAACCAGAATTCTGAATGGATTTCAATTATTTAGGTATTTTTAGAACGAGCCAATCAAGGGCCATTGTTACCTATTTGTGATGAAATCCAGCCTGCACTTTCAGATAAAACAACTGTACTATAGATTACTCTGCATTCATCATTTGGCTTTTATAGATATGAGCCAGTCTCCAGGAAAACCTGCTATTTTGACAACATATTTGACCAGATTTTCCATAGCATTACAGGATAATGTTAAATAATCTAATTGCAAAAGAAATAGAGGATATTTGTTGATTTTGGTGTAAGATCGTATTTTATTTCATCGAGTCATCACAGAAAATATAATTTTATGTGATCACGAGTGAAATAAAATTGATCTTTCACAAAAAATCAACAAATTTTCTGTTTATTACATGCTTAAATTTCTCTTAAAAGTGTACCGTAATTGGAAAAATCTCGTCGAAATTGGAACGTCACGACGTGACAATAATAATTGTGACGTCATGATGACGTAACATACATTTTAAAGCCCGGTGCCTTGACGTTACGTTTCTTTTTCTGAACGATACTGGAACCAGCTTCTAAAACAGTGAAAATAACAAAGTGGTAATTTCACTGTTATTTTCACTGTTTATTTTCACTGAAAAATCTCCGTAATCCATACGTAGTATAGTATTTCATTATTACACCATTTGATCAATTCTTGACATAAACTGTTCAAAATAGTACCAAATTCTATAATTATGTTTCACTTTTCAAAATATATATCAAAATCGAAATTGTTTGCATTCAGAGAAAGGCTACTTCTGTTTTAAATAACTAAATCCTCGTTTTTCTCCATCGGAGTACTTTTCTGAAATTGGTCACCATAGCAACGAAGTATATGTTTTCGACATAATTCATAGGACAATTTAAAGCTAAGGTATAGTACTATATGGGTCAATTACTTAAATTAGAATCAATAGATATGTATTTTCCTTATTTTAGAGCTTTATCAAAATCTTGTTATATATAGTAATTACATAATGTCATCATAGCAGGTTTTCCTGGAGACTGGCTCATATGTAAATGTAGACTGCTAGACATATCCTCAAATGTTCCATACTGTTATAGCAAATAATAAATGTGACATTAAATGGGCGTTTTACCTTAAAACTGATATCATCACCATGTTCACCAGTGAAGTCATGTAAAGCTATACCATGTGGTACTTGCATCATGTGATAATACAATGGATGACCGGGTCCTGGTCGCCCTGGTAACGCTGGTACATCCTTCCTTCCACGAGACTGTCGAGGGGGCTGAGGCTTTGTTGGTTGACTTCTGAACGAAACAATAATGTAGCATCAATTGAAGATACTCAATGCTATATTGCCATATAAATTATCAACATATAAAATCACTGAAGTGTTTAGCCAATACCTTAATATATTTATAGGCAAACATAACTGTTTAATGCAATATTTTCGAAGTAGTAACTAGTATCAAGAAGAACAAATGGATTTAATATGCATGTAACAATACATTGTAAATTTCACATTTTTATCCGTATACAGTCCAACCTCTGTAGAGCATAATCCTTTGGGAGCTACAAAAATTGTCCATTGTTTAGAGGTTGCTGTTCCACAGAGGTTAAACTTACAGTAAATATAGATTCAGGGAAATCTTAAATGTTTTATTATAGAAAGGTTGTTTCTCTACAGAGGGCCACTCAAGAGAGGTTGTACTGTTTGAATGTGTTGTTATAGAGAGGTTGTTTCTCTACAGAGGGCCGCTCCGGAGAGGTTGTACTGTTTTTTTAATATAGACAATTAGCAAACAACAACAACAACTTTTGTTTGACATTAAGTAAAACACTATTACTTCTAGTCTAGATGATTATTTTGATAAATGGAATTAATACTACATGTAATCATGTATATATAATACTGTGTACTTACTGTTTAACAGGCATTGACATGGGTCTCTGTGGTCGACCTTCAGGTTTAGGAGGTCGTTGTCGGACATCAATGCTTTCATCTGAAACCAATACAACTCCTTGAATACAATATAAAGAAAGCTATGTGCAGATCATCCAGAAGGGAGATCTGGACCACATGCAATTTCGGCAATACATATAGTCATCTTAATAACTATGATAAGAGGACAATTGCCGGATCAACGCATGAAAACTAGTTAAAGAACAATGTTGCCACAATGAGCATTTCATGTGATACCGTGCTTCACTGACACCAAGAAACAGAATATTGTGAATACCTTTCTCTGGCGAGTCATTAATGGAAGACTTTCTAGGTGGTGGAGCACCTGGTCGTGTGGGGGGCGGTGGAGGACCTGGACGAGCTGGCTTCTGCGAGTCATCTACATCAGAATTTCTCCTCACAGACCCTGGAGATTCTCTCTTCCCTGACATCAGTGACCTTGGTGAAGGTCCAGCTGAAATGTCAAAGCACATGTATATAAGTCTGAGTGCTTCCATATACAATAAATGAGAAACTGCATGGCTATCTGCTAAAAATACATTTACTTATTTTGTTCATTGGTACTTTTTCATTTCTTATTACACACATGCCGGAGTAAATAACACACTCGAAACATTCTTTTATAATAATAGAACTATACATCAAAGTATACTACAGTCCATGAGCCTAGTTCCAATCTGCCTGAGAGTTTGATGTCTGGACATGTTACATTTAGCACCTCAGGAAACAAGTATGAGTTATAACTTCTGTTATGTATATAACATGCATGTTATGTCACAGTTTACACCATAAATGTATGTACAACTAATCTACCTGCTGGACGATCTGGTTTGTCTTGTGCTGATACAAATTCTTCATCATCTGATGACGATTGTTTCGGGGAAGATTTGGGTGGTGGAGGACGTCTTACAGGTTTGGGTGGTCCAAAGTCAGCCATGTTTGGAAGGACAGCTATTCCTATAGGTACATGAGGTCTAGCAGGTTTATCATCACTCTCAGTGTTCAGTGGCTTGCTAGATGATCTTATCTGTGGTCTCGGAGACTGACTAGAGGGTTCAGTGTTGACAGGACGTACCCTGGAGACCGGTGGAGGTCGTGACACTGGAGGAACCATCATGGACGCCGGTCTACTCCGGACAGCGGGTCTTGGTGATGCCTTAGGCTTTAATTCAACTTCACTCACATTTTCAAATGATTTTGCTATGTTGTCATTAACACTTTGTGCAAGTAATTCTTGTTCTTCATTTTCAACTGCTTTATGAATGTCATACATTGATACAGGTCTTTTATCAGGCAGCGGGGGCTGAGGTCTATTGTTAGAACTTATGGCACTATCATCAATACTCTGCTTGATCTCCACAGAATCTATACTTTGATTAACATTTTCAGCACTGCCTGATTTCACAGCTTTTGATGGTCGAATAATGGTTGGTCTTTTAACTACTGGTTTTTGTACAGTATCAGTTTTATTACTTATATCAGTACTAACTGGTTCAGATTCTATTGTAACATTATCTGTATTTAATGTACCACTAGAAATTTTAGATGTAATATTTTGATTTTCTGGTGAAACTGGTTTAGCAGAAAGGGATGGCTTAGATGCAACAGGAGGCTTTGGAAGAACAGTTGGTTTAGGTTTCGTTGGTGGTGGAGGGGCACTGTGAGAAGTAGGTCTGGGTTTGAATGATGTGTCAGGCCTACTGCCAGCAGATGGGCCTGCAATGTCTAACTCATTAGTAACATCTGGAGTGGTTGATTTCAATTTCTTTCTCAAGAACTCAGGGACTTCATTATGATCTTCAGGACTGCTGAATGACATTAAGTCTTTGTGTTTATCATCAGTACTAAATCCATTGCCTTCTTCATTATCATAAAGCCTAGGGGGAAGCTGTGGAGTTGTCCCTTCTTTAGAGTCGGCTTCTTTTTTCTTAGGTCTGATGATCGTTGGTCGTTTAGGTTTTTCTATCACAGCATAGAAGTCTGGTTCATTATCATTTGTGACTTCAACGTTAGAACTGGCATTCTGATTGTTGTCAGTCTGGATTTCATTTGATTCATTAGATGGCAATGAGGAAGGCACTGGTGGTTTCTGTCTAGCTGAAGGACTTCTAGGCAAAGGAGGCGGGGCCCCTCTAGGTCGTGGTGGTGAAGTTTTCTCAGAGTGTTCAAAATTGAGGTCCACTAACTGTTGTGAGGCAGGCCCTGGCAACTGGTCCTTGGGTCTACCAGGTACAGGTGGTGGGACCCTTAATGGCAAGGATGTAGAGGGGGCACTAGGTTTTATCACAGTGGGTCTAGGCACCGGTGGTGGAGGACCTCTCAATGCAGTCACTTTGGTATCCTGAACAGTTGAGTAACAATCAGCATCATCTTCCTTCTCCTCCTGGCTAACTTCAATGTTCGGCTTTGGAACAATGTTTCGTGAAACAGGGGGAGGAGCTCCACGTACACCAGGCCTAGGAGGCGGAGCCTTATTAACAGGAGGCGGAGAATTGTCATTAGCATTCACATCTTTGTCTTTCGGAATTACAGCAGAATCTAGTATCTCAGCTTTACTTTCTCGGAATCCAACTTCACTCATTGGTCGAGCACTGACCACTGTGATTTCAGGTCTCCTAAAAAACACAATCAGTACCGATACTTAGATAAGTGAAACAATTTAAACATGGTACATTTATTAGCAATGATAACAACAAGAACACAGTTGATTTTCTGGTACCAGTAAGATGAATCAGTTGCCATGAATAACTGAAAAGTTCTTTCACGATCAACTGTCAGTGGTACTAGTATATTCATAGTCACTATACAATTTACATTATTTTTATTTTACAAACATAACTCATAGCAGAGTTGTACATACTTTCTAACAGAGGCTGAGTTACTTCTGTCTGGGGGTTTAGACTCCAGACCCAGGGACGTCTGAGGTTGAGAAACATTAGACGGCCTCTGTGGTGGCAACGGTTGTGGTCTGGAAGACAGATCTGAAAATAATACATACAAATATGACAAAAGTACCAAAATACACATAACTAACTTACAGTTCAACTTTTAGCACAAACATAACTGAATAACCTGGATTGATAACAAAGCAATTTTTAAAGCAAGTTAAAGTCAACGACAATAGTTGAGGAGTAGAGTGTCGGACTCCTGATATGACGACTCATAATCTTCTTTAATGAGATAATTATGGTTGTTAGTCCCACATGTATGATTACATGTAAGTCTTCAGTAATATGACTAAATAAAGAAGGTAAAATTGCAAGAACTTCAAGCCTTGTTTCACAATCACTTATTCACTATCAGGGTTACATTTGTTTTAGTGTTTGCCTGAGACAATTGTAGTGTGTGGCCAATTGGTTTTATCCCTGCTTTGTTGGACAATGACCTTAGACCGAAGAGACAGACAGTGTGTATTATACAAGGAATCTGGACGAGGTTTGAACCAGGGACCTCAGGAATGGTAGTTGAGAGCGATAGCCACTCAGCTACCGTTCAATACAATTTTGAATTAGTACAAATGTTTAAGAAAGCAACTGGTTATATTAACATTCTTGTAGTAAATCCTATGAATTGAAGGTCTATATAACATACTGTATAACAACTACCAACCTGGAGGTCTGTTTGGAGGAGGCGGCTGTGGACGATTGTTTGGAGGAGGTGGTTGCGGACGACTGTTAGGAGGTGGTTGCGGACGACTGTTAGGAGTTGGTGGCTGCGGACGTGCACCAGGTACAGGAGGTGCAGGCCTAACTGGCACCCCAGGCTGTGTTGATGATTCTGAAATTCAAAATTATCAAATAAAGATTCAACATGTCCCTTTTGCAAATATATAAAACATGGTCCAGGTTTATTCAGTTAGTAAACGATTGCAATAAAATTATCAATCAATCAAGTTAATCAACATATATATATACATTTGTATCATTAAACAAACAAGAGTGCCACACAAGAGAGAGTAATGAATGCCATGCTCCACTACAGTGCTTTGTTACAAACAAGCATAGTTCATGAAATTTGTGAAATGTAGAGTCACCGATCTGCACATATTAAGTCACATATGTCCATTGTTTCATCTTTTTCTGTCACTATACCCAGTTTTATTGATGAACTTTGAACAGTCAAGATTTAAAACCAGGGGATGCTTGATCCCTAGTCAAGAGCATTACCCACTTAATCATTGTCCACACATTTTAAGAATATTTACCTTGTATCTTTAATTAAAAGGAAGTTATAATACCGGGTTTCGAAAATGCAAATGAAAGCTTCTATTAAATAACTATAACAAAATCATATTCATCAAATATTGACCAAAAAATGTACTAATAGTAGTAGTATTAAATACACAAAATGTAGTTAATATTGGTTAATCTATGATTTTACCTAGTGACCTAGTTTTTGACCCCAGATGATTTTGTTGATCACACTTGCTTGTCACAGTTTGTGTCTCTTTTTAATCAGCACTGGAACGGATATACACAGAACGGATATGCAGGTCTAAAAATAGCCTAGTTATGACCTGACTACCCATAATGCATTGCGTGCTTCCGTAAGCACGATAATTGTGAACATGACTTATCCAAAAGAAATCTTTTTTGTGTCAAAACCACAAAACTAAGTGGTTTGATCATTTTCAACAAATAGAGGACACCCCAAAGATCACAAAAAATATTGATTTATAAGAAAAACATTGGAAATAAGTTTCCTTAGGGATTTAAAAAAGTAAATATCGGAAGCTATCCAAAACCCGTCGATTGAAAATTTATCGATCAGGATAGGTCACAGAAAATGTGGTCCATGTCACAATTGACAGATGAATCGTCCAAACTATCTATACAAAAACTTTCCAAACACATAACGGAACAAATAAATTCCCATCTTTGCTTATTTTGACGAAGAGTTGCTTTAAATGAAAACAAATATCTCATTGACAAATCAGGCTGAATTGGTGAAATAATCCAAGATGGCGGCGACTAGCGGGAAAAATAGCGCCAACTTGAGAATCTCGTCAAGTCTCGCTAAGTCTCGTACAAGTAAGCCGATCGCGATATTTCATTCCAATATGGCGGCCTATATAGGAAATAAAGTGGGAGTCGAATTAGTTGCTTTTCCGCCTAATGTATTTCCGTGGCACTGGCTACAGGATTTAATTTTAGATGGCGGAATGCGTTGCACTCGTCATTATATAAATGTACAGAGTGATTTTGTATTGATAGACTGCTATGAAATTGACTATGATATTTTACGGATAGATTTTTAAACCAGGGACCTCTCGATCTGCAGTCAAGAGCATTATCCACTCAATAAATCACATAGGCAGTGAGCATGTACACTACTCCCCTAGTCAAATCCATCCTTTACGTTGTTTTAAATACCTATTCATTGAAAGGTGTGGGACAACATTGTATTGGGAGTGCCTTCACATCACAATATGGCGGACATTAAACGGGATACTTGGCCGGTCACAAATGGATGCAGATAAATGCACTACAAATTCGGAAAGACATAACGGTGCATTTAGTAGTAGAAACATACGTGATACTTACCACAAGAAAGTAACTTATTAACTGAAAATCCGGATGCATAGAAATAGAATAACCAATAGCCAATGCACCTACCGTTTGCTAGCGAACCAGTGCTGGACAAATAATAAAGCGATTTCCGCATTCATTCGTGCCAGTTTATACCATTCTAATATGGCGGACAATATATGGAGATACACGGGAGGTCACAAAATGGTTGCAGATAAGGCATTGACATGTCTTGCCTATATTCATAGTTTATTATAACCTTTATTATAAGGTAGATGCCTAATGCGTAGAAATAGAATGACGGTTCTCTAGCCAATGCACGTTGCGTTTGCTAGTCGTCCACTGACGGATGACTAATTTCGCTGTCTAGTCGACTAATTTCGCTGTCTAGTCGTCTGGTGCCGGACGACTAGCCACTGCCAAAAGAATATGGCAAGTGATGTGACACATGACTCACATTATGAAATGAATTATCAGCAAGTATCTTTTCTCACCTTTCATAAATAGGTAAAAAATGGTAAATTGGATTTAGTTGGGGAAGTGTTTGGTCCAAGACCCCAAGTATGGTTAGTGCTGACTTCATTTATGTCAATCACTGAAACAAGGAAACATCAAACAAACGTCAAAACATTTCTAGCTGTGCTGGAGTGACTGTATGTCCGTTCCAAGAAGCATTTACGAGGAGAAATAAAAGATATACATATAATGAACACATTATATCCATACTGACCAGTATTGTTCGATGGTCGAATAATGGTAGGTCTTTTCGGGGGACAGGGAGCTACTCCTCCCCCGGAGGCTGCCATTTTGTAAAGTAAGGGAAATAACTCTACTGGATATGATGTTTCGGACCCGGAACATTCGACCACAATCTTTCCAAGACGTTTCGTCCCAATGTTAATTTCACGGTCACCCAGAGGGGGGGGGGGGCACAGGGGGGCTGCCCCCCCCCCAGTTGGCCTTGGAGTGACCATTTTATACATCCCAAAAATGTTAAAATTCTTAAAATATTACAAATCGATCTGGCTAAGGACCGATATTTTGTGATAACAGCCTCTGTATATTACACATAACGGAAGCGAGTGCCCCCTGTTGTTAATCCAGGCCCTAATTACTCCTGATCTGTATCATTCAGACGCTTAACAAATGATTTTGAATCGTCTGAATGATTATGATTTAGGGAATCACTGGCGTTTGCTACACTTATCTATGTTACAATATAATGTGTGAACTTCATCGATTTAATAATAGTGACACGATAGAGCTACATTAATTACATGTCGAAATTTTCTTGTTGATAGATTTATTACTGATTATGTAACAATGCAAGCTGCAAAAACGATTTTAATGAAAAATTGACAAAAATCTTCGCAAAGGGGGGGGGGGGGCACATTTTTATAGTTCATGTGCAGCGCCGTATCCAGGACTTGTTTTCTGGGGGGGGGCAAGAGTGGTGGGTGCGGGAGGGGATACCCCTCCCGGTCGAGATTTTTTTTAATATTGTTATTGTAACGGTGCATTTACCTGATATTCCAGGCATCATAAAGCATGGAAAAAGATACACACTCAGTATCATAATTATAAAAGCTAAAAGCTGAACTCTCTGTTTGGACTACTTATGTATGATCTACCAAGGTCTCTTTGTATGGACTCAATATCTGGACCACTGGAGGTTATTCAGCACGCATGTTAACATGCGTGTTTTCAGTTAATTGAATTTTTTTTTATGTTTGAATAAAAATGGTGCAATTTCGTGCACTTTCAGCTTTAAAATCAGACCTAAAAATAATTAAAGTTGTGCTACTAAATAGTGTCCCCTCCCAGTGAATATATTCTTTCCAGTTTTGACTAAAATTGGTGCAATTTCGTGCACTTTTAGCTTTAAAATCAGACTTAAAAATAACTTACATAGTGCTACTAATTAGTGTTCCCTCTCCAAGCGAATTTTTTTTTCGGTTTTTGCTTAAACATTATGCAATTTCCTGCACTTTTAGTTTTGAAATCAGACATTAAAATAAATAAAGCAGTGCTACTATAGAGATCTACTAATTTTTAAAAACTTAATAATCTGATCATTCATGTTTTACCATTTTAAAATTAATCATTAAGAAATCCAAATTTATACGAACATGAATTTTTTTAATGTAATGTGATTTCCTGCACTATATATATTGTAAATATTAACTTGCCGACTGCCTTATGTAAGTTATTGTGTATATATATATATTGTGTTTTTCTTTTATGTATTTGCATGTTGTTATTCTTTTTGATGAAAATATATCTTCCTGTTGGACATATTCGCCTCTCTACCAGCATCTGTATATACGTATTGTCTCGAATTTTTGTCCCATTGTGTATGTATCTACATGCCATCCATTTTATTTTAATATATATTCTTGATCCTAAATTTGTTGTATATGTATCTACATGCCATCCATTTAAATACATAATGTTGATTCTAAATTTGTTGTACACATAACTTCCAGTTTTGTACCAACATACCTTCTAATTATATATTTACTTGTCTGCAGAATATTTCCTCACGTCAGCACAAATAAACGGACTAGAACATCGATATAAATTATGCTCATATATACATGTAGTTGCTTTTTTGATATGCTGTGTATATGCTTACACTGTATGTAATGTAAATGTATGTATATATTTTGTCTTGACCATCTTTTTTTTTTATTATGTAAATGGTCAAAGGCATTTCAAATGCCGATTATACCAATTAAACTGTAAACTGTATATAAATTATGAACTTTTATATTCGGATATAAAATTGGACTACTACATTTGGTTTATGTATTAAATTTCAATGAAATGGATGCATATTTAAAAATATTTCGAGAATGTGACATTACTTTCCACTAAAACATTAAATACTATATATAGGAATCCTAATTAATCACCCCATGAAACAATTAAATAATATACTTATTTTTCTCACTGTAATGATTACATGTCAAACTTTAATTTTTAATCATCATGCTCTAATTTTAATGCGATTAAATGGTGATAACCATTGACATCATTATGTAATATCTGACTGACCTTCTTTAATCAACCTAAACATACTTAATTTCTTATCAGTTGCAAAAATCACACCTTCACCATCAGTTGGTCCTGTTGAGTGCTTGATTAGTCTGGGGGCTATACAATATATACACAGGATGTCATCTAGAATGTCCAATATACAGGTCCAGTATGATAGATGCGGAAAGATTTAGTCAGCCCCAAGAAATAGATCAGTGGTGTATTAAATCAATAGTCGTAGGGGCCGAAAAGATATACAAAAACGTAGCTAGCCAGTCAGCTGGGGGGGGGGGGGGCAAGGCCCCCTGGCCCCCTACCTGAATACGTGCCTGATGTGTCTAGCGTTGAATATTTTTTTTATTATCAAAAGTTACAGAGCGGAAATTTCATGATTTTTATTAAAATGTTACAAAAAATCGATCTGAACCTGTGGAAACTTTCCGTTATAGATCTTATATTGTTTATTTCATGGGTTATGTATTTTGATTTGTAGCAGTAGACCTACACTTTCAATAATTTAACGTCTAACTCAAAAAATTAAATTTCTTATTTGAAAAAAATCTCCAATGGGGTAAACATTTGTTTAAATAATTGCGGAAATTTCTGGATCCGGGCCTGCCCGGTGTGGACTGTAAACCTGCAAGTTATTTATAGGTCTTTGGAAACTGTGAGTGTGGAGTTTTATATACCTTTGACATGTTCTTCTTCCAATACTGTACAGACACCTCGTATACATTTAGCATGTTTAGAGCACAGGTAGACTGTACATAGGCCTATCATTGATAAAGAGTAAAACATTTTTTTTGTAAAATTTATGTTATCTTAGAAAGGTGCATTTGTACTAAACAAATTAAAGACAAAGCTCTCTAGTGTTTGATTGTGTCATTATGTTTTAAAAAACAGTATCAATAAATTAAAAAAAAAGATATTATACATTTTATAAAACTGAAATATTTTTGTTTGTTTACTCTTTATAAATGATACAGTTACCTGTGGTTTAGAGTAACCAAAAACGCATTGTTTACTTTTTCATCGAAAACAAAAGGCTAATTACCTATCATGAGACTATTTAGGCCGAACAATATGAATATTTGGTGAGACGTACGTGCGCGCATTAAGTGATCTATCATACCATGAACGCCTAGTCAAATTACGTCTAACGACTCTGTTATACAGAAGCATTAGATACGACCAAATCCAAATGTTTAAGATAATCCATGGCTTTGATGATCTTCCCACTGAAGGACATATTGAATTCAGAACTGAATTACCAACTCGTGGACATTCACTTTTAAGATCGACGTGCAGAGATCTATGTAAAAAAGTTCAAAATTCATTCTTCGTACAAGCCGTTAATCAGATTCAGTGGAACTCGCTACCTAAATATACAATGCACGCCAAATATGTGTTAACTTTCAAAATTCTATACGACAAATACTTAAACCATGAAAAGGTTAATACAAATGATATATAAATATATGACCATGTTCAAAATGTTTAACTCAATATTAACAAATATTAACTTATCCATAATGACCGTCGGAACCAATGCAACTTGTTATAATATCAAATTGATGTAGAAGATGAGTCTACCAAGACTAAAAAACTCTACGAGGACCAGTGAGTTATCAGTGAGTCAGTGAGTTGGTGGGGCCAAACAGAACGGGGGACTGAAAACCTCATTGGAAGTAATCAGTGAAAATATTGGATTAAACATGATAATTTGGACTGAAACATGACTCTAAGCAAACCATCAAAGCAGTAAATTTTCCACGTACAACTCGTCGCCCGAGAACCATGGTGTTCTTATAATGTTTCTTGTGTTCGAGAAAATCAGGTTTTAAGATTCAGGGCTTTAAAAGCCTTTATAACTTTTTTGTTTGTGGAATTCTAACAGAAATTGTTATGTGTTTTACTTATGTAGATCTCGGGAACACTTACAAATATCATGAAGAATCGTTGATTCAAACATACCGCACTTAAATCGGTCAACTGCAGAAAGAACATCCAATTTAGTTTACATCGCGTAACTCGATGGGAGCAATCCATTGGTCAAAATCGCAGATAGAACAATTTGGTTCTCAAGAAAAATATAAAAATTGCAGATAGAACAAAATGGATCTGTTGATATCTAAATATGAAGATGTCACCGAAAGAGGACAAGGTCACTGTGACATAGCTCTCATCGAGAGCTTTCAAACGGTATACAAGTCAAATAGTTCCTGCGAGCAAATGATGTACCGACTTCATTTGACAGAGAATTGACAGGATCCTCGACCTTCTATCTGCATGATTCAACAGCTGATGTGTATAAAATTAAGCATGAAAATCTCAAAATTGTGAGAAGAAAATAAGCGCGATAGGCCGGTAGCTTTCAAATTGGGAAAACTATATGCACGATAATTTGACATACGAAATTTATCAACAAATCGTTTAATTTCATGTATAACAAACCAATTTTCAAGACACTTAATTGCATATTATGACTCCCTTGTTCCATATAATATTTATATGCTTATAAATAAAACCTCGTATCAGTTCATTAAAAGGTATTATCATAAGACATGTTTTCAGTGTTCAACAATATCAAAGATCATAAACCAATTCCGATAATTTCATGACAATTCACTGGGAAGCGCTGTGCTTATGCAGCTGCAGTTACCTGCTGTTTAGATCCATGGTCTCAATATTGCCTAGCGCTCACTGAAATTTCGGACAGTTCTGATTTCTTCGATAAATAAACTAAAACTATTGCAATGCGACAAAGACCGATGTTAACCGCATAGAACAATGGAATTAGTTTGGTTCACGACATTCTTACAAAATGCATCTTTTTTTTGGACTTTTTTTGAAATCGTAAACCATCGAAAACAGGCCACGTGCCCCTCCATGGACTTTTTACTTTATGCTATCCAATATACCTGCTGGCTCAAGGCTCGCAGGTAATAAAACTCAATTTTGACAAAAATGACGATAGAACACTATGGTTCTCGGGCGACGAACTACAATGTCTTCAAACGAGACTCAAACACAGGGAAAGGGGCGGTGTTTTATATTTGAAGACAGACCATTAGAGTGTATGGTAGATCTACCAGAATAAATTAATACTGACAAAGATTGTGAGATGCTGTGTGAGCAAATCTCTGTAAGCGGAATATGCAACATTTACGTTTCCGAATAAGGACCAACCAGTGTATTTTGCCTACCTAGACACAATCCTGTCCTGGTTGGAAGGCAACTTTAACCTCGGGGACAATGATTGGGAGAACAACAGCGTGAATCCATGGTCAGCCTCAAAGGGTCCTTAATGCCACGAACTACTCGGCATCATCAACGACATATATCCGCAACAGCAAGCGTGTGAATCAACCCGAATCACATTCACAGAACAATCTAGTCCTGGACTTATATTTCACCAATTAAATAACATCTGGCTGATCAACTGACGTTATCCAATGTATCTCAGACCATGAAGCGGTTTGCGTAGAAGCAAAGCTCGTGTCCTCACAAGTCACCACCATTGAAGCGACCTTTCTCGACTTATTATGATTCCAGTAGTTTCCTTCGACTTACATCCAATGTAATTTATTAAATTATAAAAACACAAGCAACGACACAACTCAAACTATTTATTCAGAAATAAGACTTTATTTATTCATTTATTGTACATACACGTGCATTACATGCGAGAGTCTATGAATTCCTCAGATAATTCAGGTGGATATACAAACTGCGTTCGGTGACATTCCAAACCCAAAATTAACTTCTGGACATTTGCAAGTTGTGTGAGCGTCAGGGTGGAAAACATCTCCTTTCTTTATAATCGTTCCATTCTTGTATTGACAGTTCTCACCTTAAACAAACAAAGCAATTCTAGTATACGAGAGAGAATCAAAACATTCGTGTATTTGGTCCTAACAACTTTGGATATTTTATTGAATATGTTCGTACGGTCAACTTGTTTTGAAATTGCTACTTAGTACATATATCGCTGGCTTACAATGAGAAGGTCGTAAGTATTCTCGATATCGACATTACTCAATAAAACCCGTTTTTCCGGAACCGAAATTTCACGGTCAGGGGGTTAGCGAGCAATGGGGGAGTTTCAGACAAGCTACTGATAAGCGGAAGTAGCAAATAAGAGGTATAGAAGTTATACTACACTTCGCTCACAACAGAGATTAACATAGAGTTTAAGAAGGTTTCAAAGTATTACCGCTGGTCTGTTGTTAAATTATAATTAAATAATTAATTACCAGGGGAGGATTCTACAGTTGGAAGATTTAAAATTACAGATATTATATATAACTCAATTAATACATTATATTAAGCCCTAAGCATAAACTGCTTAATATTTTCAACGGTATAATTTAGGCAGAACTGGTATGACAATCAGCATTTTTTGGGTTAAATCTATAGTTGTTTCATTTTATACGTAATTCAGTATAGTTATTTAATATACAAGCTTTATATTAGGAAGTGATAAACATTGCAATCACAGCAAAGTACAAATGCCCTGTTGGAAAAGAGGGCCGCATAATACATCAGCTAACGTCTTGCAGCCATGTCCTCTGATTTTGTATCTGGCAATAACTTCAATACACAAAGGACATGTACTGAAATACTTGGACACCTTCTAAGGCAGATGATCTACCAGAACATTGATAAGCAAACAACTGCTTTCACAAATTGTACAACCTATGTGAGGAACATAGTCTTCAACTAGTGTTCTGATACGTCCAAGACTTAGTCATTCACTACATTTGAATCAGGCAGGTCTTCAGTCTTCATGAAGAGATCACACCTATCTCCCCAAACCTTGCTGTAACAGTGGATAGACAACGCCCAACACATTAGTCTGGAACAGAATATATTGCAATCGAACGAAGGAGACAAGATCACGGACTGACATCCCAACCTGGAGGGAGCAGCATCTCTGGAGAGTAACCTGCCTCCGGGTTTGGATGGAGTGTGCAAGTTGACAGCTAGGAGGAATAGGAATATATGAATAGATGACTTCTTAAAATCTTCATACATGTATTGTAGCAAATTCATTATGTGTACATGGAAAGCAGTGTGAAGAAATGGCATAGAAGAAATTTGAAGGCGAACTGGGAATCCCCGGGTCAGTCTGCCCACATGATGGCGTAGTCACACTACATCAATAGAAATAAATGCATTATAAATATGTAAATGTATTAAAAGGTAATACTGAAAGTATTCTATTAAGTCCAAGGGTAGCTGTATATCTGTTTAAGTATTGCTTCTTCATAGCTTATACATTTAAGGGCATCATGAATCAAAAGGTTGAACTTGACAATGATTACTGTGAGGTTTAAGATTGTTCTATGAGTATTTAATAATACATACTATAGTGAAACACTACTGATACGAATATCACTTTGTATATGTATTTGTACACTATATATAAATACGTTTAAGAAGATTCATTAGATTTTAAACATGATGTACATCCTGTCATATTTGAATCCTAATTAAAATACTCAGTAGATACTAAACACAAACACAAATTGAAATAACGATTTTGTTTTACTTACGATGCGTAAACTATCATATTAAAAGCATGTATTCTAGTTTATCAGATCACATTAATTAGATCTACATGTATAGACACATTACAAAGGAGAATTTACAATAGTAAGTAATATATATTAAAGTTCAACTTTTCTAAAACTGAAGTGTTAATTACATGTAGTTTATTCTGCAAAATAAACCTTATTTCATTAATTAGATAAGGTCAGTTAATTGAATACTCCACATTATCCTACTATAATTCAATGTAAACCTGCTATACACAGAGATAGCCAGCATCTTATTTGACAAGGGCGGTGCAGAGATAACTCTGCTGGATTATTTGGAAACTCCCCCATTAGCGGTATAGCGGGAGTGTATCTAATTATTCTTTTTTCAACGTTTAAACATGAAATACATATAAACAAATTATTACACATTATCATTAAACATATTTGTTTTTAAACTTTAGCAAGATTATCCTAAAAAATGCTTTATATTTAAAATATTGCATTTTATTCTACACTGCCGCTTCCGTAGCTCGATACCGATGGCGAGAAAATATACGCATTTTTCAAGTTAAACATATTATTTTGGCGAAAATATTGTCAGCGAGGTCGTAAAATTGTGTTGTCATTGTTTACTAGTAAGACTTTTTACAAATTCTTGTCATTTGGCTTAAATAATCGCGATTATTGTACCTGGTAGCTCTATACGCTATAGGCATTTCCTATTTTAAGAAATAAGAAAGATTTATCTGAAAGACAACTACTCTTTACTTATGGAAATCAAAGTACTGAGAGTGCTGATGTGAGACAATCTGGTTGCTGCTATTAAATCTCAAACCGACTTTACACGTTTAATGTTCCTTTTCTTACTGCCGATCTTGTCTTGAATGTCAAAATAGGCATATTTGACTATATAGGCATGTTGGGTATCTAAATAATTGTAAAAAGGGGCGGAGTGATTATCTGCACAAATATCGATTTAACGAACAGTTTGTAAATAATTGTTGATCTTAGAATTAACAAATCTTGCTGAATTAATTAAATCAGTTTTAAAAAATGGAGAAACATATGTAGCAGTATTTGGAATGTTGACAGTTTCTGGAACTACTTCAATGCGGATTTACATTGTTTAGCCTAATTAAAGGCGTTCAGTTTTGAAATAGGCAATGATACATTTGAGAGGCTAATCGCCTACCCAAAACAAGCTTTTTCAACTTCAGTTTGGTCAACATGACCTGTTCCGATTTTCGTGAAAATAGGCTCATAACACAGGAACTTGCATTTATAATTTGAAAAAAAAAATGAAAAAATATATTTTAATAGTACAGTAGGCCTAGTGAAAAATTTTTTTTTTTCATTTTTTTTTCAAATTATAAATGCAAGTTCCTGTGCTCATAAGAAGTGCATTGAGATGCAGATTTCGAATATTTATGGGTCTTATAAGGTCACTCACGACCTTCTCGTTCTCAGCCAGCGAACTGTAAATAGCAAAACTTTTGCAGACAAGCTAATAACATTAATACGCATATTAAAATGAAGGGACCAGTGCATGTACATTTGATGCACCCCATACTAGCATCTAGAACAGCACACTTTGAACAAGTCACCTATATACTAATATCAATAACCGACATTTTACAGAACACTTTCAACAAGTAACATATATACTAATATCAATAACCGACATTTTACAGAACACTTTCAACAAGTTGCTTATATACTAATATCAATAACCGACATTTTACAGAACACTTTCAACAAGTAACATATATACTAATATCAATAACCGACATTTTACAGAACACTTTCAACAAGTTGCTTATATACTAATATCAATAACCGACATTTAACAGAACACTTTCAACAAGTTGCTTATATACTAATAGCAATAATCGACATTTAACAAAACACTTTCAATAAGTAGCCTTTATACTAATATCAATAACCGACATTTAACAGAACACTTTCAACAAGTTGCTTATATACTAATATCAATAACCGACATTTATCAGAACACTTTCCGTAAGTAGCCTATAAACTAATATCAATAACCGGCATTTAACATAACTAATATCAATAACCGGCATTTAACAGAACACTTCTATATTACAGTTGACATCTAACAAACACACTTAGGAGTAATATTTTTACTGTCAAATTATTTTTCCTGATAATGCACCTTCAAATGCAATCGTTAAGTAAACATTTAAGAGTATAATTTGGCACGACATTTTTAGCATTACTTTATCAATGGGATTTTGCAAATAAATTATGCATAACATATTGCCTACTGTTCTCTAGAGGATTGATATAATCAGTGTTGTTTTCCACAAACCAACCAATTACTGGTGTGGTGTGAGAAAGTTACATTCATAGTGCATGGCGGTATAGTATTTGTGCAACTCTATTTTTAAGGGGGGTGCGACGGCCGAATAGTCTGATGCTTTTCCACTGCGCTTTGCTAGGCGTTTATGTGTTCGAATCCCATTAACTCATAAGTGCAAACTATTGAATTAACTAGTGCGAGGAATACATCGAATTTAAACAAAAAATGAAAAAACTCAATGTGTTTGCAGATACAGAGACGTCACATAGGGCATTGACATGTGACACATGCCAACATATTGCTAAATATTTTACGTTCGTTGTAGTTGGTACCTGCACTTCGTCGGTTACTTATTTAAAACCCCGGACTACAGTCATTTGGATAAGCCCTTTGTCAAAATTAAAGAAACAAAAACAATACTTTACATACCATTTGGACACGTTGGACAGCATTTGGTGGGATCTTGCACAGAGTCAACACATGGAACGAAGAAGCAATCAATGACGAGACAAGACACGTGGCCGTCTTTCATGCACTCGCATGGTGAACACTGTGTACCGAACTTCGAACCTAGTTGATAGTTCTTGCCGTCGTGCACACATCCAGGTTGTGTCGGTACTATAGTGGCAGCCCAACCCACAGCAACTAGAGACACGATTATAAGCAATTGTAAATTCATAGTTAAGTGATCTTTAACGATCATGTGTTAGTCTTGCAAAACCGGTACAATAAATGTACTAAACTATACATGTGTATGAAGTCAATGTACGTATAATCATGTCTAATGATGTCAACAAATAGATAAACACACGAAGTACGTGTATAGAACGACGTCGTTAACTGAAAGTTGACCTATATTTTCCAAAGACACCTAACTTATACTGATAGAGTTACCGTATACAGAGCCTTAACAAATATCATGTGACAAATAAATATATCTGTGAGCACGTAGAGTCAGCGTTGTCCAGTGGAGTCGTCTGATGAACACCGCTCCCATTGTCTGGGTGATTGTATGTTGTCACTGGTGTGGTATTGTGTTAACTCTGTGTCTGGTTTAACCTAGTGCTGATGCATTTTCTACAGGGTAACTGGTTGTTCAAGTCAGGTTTCACTCGTCTTGAATATTTCTGTCTGGTCACTTTTGTCTTTGTCCTAATGCAATTACCTCACAACAGCAAGAACACCGTCAATATTGAACCCATTTTCCATATTCTGCTCTTTAGTCAATTTGGATACACGTATATCAGAAGTTCAGTCTCCAATGGTTCAATCTTTGGATTATTATTAAGTTTCTACATCTGGTTATGTTCTTTTGGTGACCATGCTGAACTTTGAGCAGTTCTACAAATTATTCATTTACATATTTATTGAACTTCATGCAAAACTTTGAAAACAATGGACTGTCACATGATAAGATACTAGAAACAATGTAGGACATGTGCGTATATTTAACGTATCCATGATATAATGCGTTGTTATAAATTGGTGCAAGTGATACAAATCCGTGTGCGTGATACAATGTGCACCTCTTCCAGATCTCGTATTCATCTTTTTTTGTAAATTAGTTTGGAAACATCCGTTATTGCCCCAGTTACAAAAATGTGCACCTCTTCCAGATCTGGAATCCATCTTTTTTGTAAATTAGTTTGGAAACATCCGCTATTGCCCCTTTTACAAAAATGTGCATCTCTTCCAGATATGGCATTCGTTTTTTCAAAGCCTGATTGAGCGTCTGTATTGTTCAGAAACACCAGTGGAATTTGAAATATCTACCAGATGGATTGACAAAAAATGGTATTACGTATCCAGCTCCTGAGACTAGTACATAGTACCACAGGGTATTGACGCATATTATTTTATGCGTGTGCGACCGCCTTATATCTCATAAAAAATTATACGAATATTCGTATATGAGATATAAGGCGGTCACACACGCATAAAATAATATGCGTCAATACCCTGTGCATTGTACCGATGTTCTGCAATACTTTATATCTAATGTCACTTACTGGTTAATGTTCATATAGTCAATGTTCATAGTGCCCATGTCTTATACCTCTATATCGGACAAGGTAACTACATTGTGTTAATAACCAGTCTTATCTTGCAAAGCACAGTTCATTTCAAAGTCACCAAATAACGTTTTCTTTTGGTTTTATACACCACAGTGTTAAGGTCAAAACATATAAAAATGCGAGAGTTTATAATTATTTCTGCTCTATTTGGAGTTGCACTATGTGCCACAAAACAGCCAGTTCTGTCCGTAATGTGTACGCACAATGGTGTATCGTACCATCCAGGACAAAGTTTCCAGCCGTCACCATGTAAACATTGCTTCTGTTCGCCCGATGGTCGTATAGCATGCGCAGTAGCAGACTGCTTCATCACGCCATGTGTGGACGCCGTCCATGATCCAACAAAATGTTGTCCAGTCTGTCCAAACGGTATCAAATTTATTCTTTTGTTGATTTATATGCATTTTAAGTCGATGCTGTATAGCTGTTATTTAGATAGCTCAGTGACAATAAGTCATGCTTTTAAACAATCTTGATTGAACCGTACTTTATCAAATTTGAAACTGTGTTGTGTTTGCAGTGGCATTCTGATATTCATACGTCTCTTATGTTGGCAAATTGTTGCAGTGTTGCTTTTAATTCAATTTTCATTCAAAATATCACATTACCAAGATTATATGTTTTCAATGAATGGCGCAGTTCATTCAACACGCAGTTGGTGTGCATGGCATGGGACATTCAATTTTGTATAACGTTCAATGAGACTGTATTTATATACATGTGAAGTATTTATCTTATACATGTACTTTTAAGGAGAGAATTGTCGATACACTGACGGAACTATCATCAAGAAAGGAGACACATATAGACCAGATGCCCAAACCACGTGTCAATGTCCTACCAACCACTTTGGTTTCGGAACGCTGGAAGCCCTTTGCGCAGTGAAGAACTGAGTCCGATGTTTGAATTATTTGTACCTTATAGTAACGAAAGTAACTATTCAAATTAATTAATTGACACGTTTTTTTGTTCATTATTTATATATGTAAACAGAAACTATTGATACCATTATCTAGTATCTGCTATAAACAACTGTGACACCCCCTTTGTCATTTTGTTTATAGCAACCAGTCCAGTTCCCAGAAATGTGAACTATACATGCCATCTTGGAGCAGCTTGGCCTCTTCATGGTTAAATTATTTCGCAAATACATTGGCAGATGATAATACTCTGTCAGTCTGGTAGGTCATTGATGCGTGTGGGTCAAAGACACTGTCCAGCGAGACACAAACTGTCACAGGTGAGACCTCCAAGTATTCTTGAACGACTTGCTGGCTTCTGCAAAGTTTAAAGTGTTAAATCCAACAATTGATGTTTTCAATTACCGTGACAGTGTGTTGACTCATTGAACGCCGAACCGGACGTCACTCATAACCATGATAACTAGGCGTTAAAAATATTTTATTAGTTTATTCCTTTGTATCGCGTAATGTAAGTGTACTTTTTTGTAACCATGTAGTTCTTAAACTACTGTTTATTTACTGTAAATAACAAACATTCCTGATAAAAACACTTATAAACTTTATTTTCATGTCATCGGATTTGTTGGAGCTTTGTGTGTGATCACGTGACTGAAATGGTACTTAACACAAGGACTTGAATGACATATACATGTTACATGTACTCTTTCTGGTTTCTGAAATAGGTTTAAAGACGTACCGGAGGAATATTAAGTCACTATCACTATACAAACTACCCATACATACATCATATATATGAATTACATGATGAGTTTATTGCAGTAAATTAAGCAAATCATGTTTTGTAGAAACAGTTATTTGAGTCTGGAAAATTACACGATGACCAATGTCGAAGCGTATGCGCAGGTGATCATACCCAGAGGTGTGGATGGGGATGGATAGATTCTATTTACAGTTAACAATAATGAGTTTTCATCCTGTGTTGGTGCAATGATCACGTGGACCGGATATTGTGAACTTGATTACTAGTATTACAAACGTAAATAATGATACGTTTACTTTTAAATGGACTCAACATATTTTTATCTTTAAATTTTAAGTGGCTTTATATTTTATTTAAACCATTCAACCTGCATTACGTATTCAATAAAGTAGTTTTGGAATTAATTTGGTTTCTTGATTAAATTTTACGAAATTCAACAAACACGAAAGGTATTACATGTAATAACGCATATCATTTTTAATGTTTAAGTGCCATTAATATAAGTTATAAAAATCGTTTCACAATCGACCTGTGTTGCTACTTTTCATCAGATCGATCTTGACAAGCTATATTAAAAGCATTTACGACATCAATAACTTTAACAGTATTTCTAAATGGAAATATTTAAATGTTAAATCTTCAGCTGGCGTTAGGCTTTTAGCCGATTTAAGATATACTGTTAGGCATGCTAAATTGTTTCCCAGAAAATAAGAATTTGAAATATACATGTAACTCAGCAGTCGACAGAGAGCTATGCTGCCATATGCAAGTTATGGAGTTCGATTGCTGGATCGACCGGGCGCAGATAATGTCGGTAGCTAACGGAAGACAAATTTAGCATTGGTTGTCAATTTAATTTTCCGTCCGTAGTAGGACGATTACGAAAGCGTTTGAAAACGGCGTAACACCAAATGAGATAGTAACTAATGATAAATATAATGCAAGTTTTCACCACGTAGATAGATGTCCATTCGATCATACCATGACAAATCCAACAACGTAACGAACATGGTCTGTGACACAGGCTGGAGCAAATAACCTCGTCATCGTCCTACAGCGCGTCTCCACATTTGGACATGTATGAAGTATTATATCAAACCAATGGAATAAAATAAAAGGTAGATCTACTGAAAGGTGCAGCCAAAATTTGTGTTGACCAACTGAACCAATGTTTGAATGGTTTGGATTGGCGTAAAGTAGATTTACACAAATAAAAGAATGGTCTATGATGTCGTGGATTGTTTTAAATAAATCTTTAAACGAGGTCAGTGTGGATGCCATGGAAATGCATACAGAATATCACTGCAGTGTGTTGAGATCCGTATGGATGATTTCCTGAGTTGTTTGTGTAATGCCTATTCTCACAAGACCGCCGAGTCAAGCGAGATGCGGTATAAGGCAAGCAACAAAAAGTGATAAGGCCGAACGGATCAACACAACTGCAGTAATATTTCATTTATTATTGGCATATAGATACAAGCAGCACTCTTACGCGCGAAAATACGTGAACTGTGTAAACATAGACGTCATGAACGGCATATTAAGTTTTATAACGTAGCGTCCTATACAAACAATGTTATTTTTTACACCATGACGTCATTGACTATGGCATATTTTCAACATGTAAATCAACTGTAAGAATCTTTGTTTCGGCACATCTCCTATGCCACCATGTGATACGCTTGAATTTTTTAAATAAGTTACTATACTCGATGGCACTTAAGTAAAAGCACACCACTTATAGTGCGTGATTCGTATAAAAAAATTATCGTTTTCATGTATAATTCACATTATCTATAAACTATCTTTCAAAGTAATGCATGTATCTAATAAAATAATGGATCTAATAATACTTTGTAACCAATGGAATCGGTCGCTATTTTGATATATTGAAGTAACGTTTCTCTGTCATCCGTCGACTTAGAAGCTTGCCAGCATGCATGCTGACGTCGGAACCATGTTCGGAGCATCCATTGTGGTAGCTTTAGGATTACTGGCAGTATTTGGTGAGTAAATTAATTACTACCTATCAGAATATAATTGATTCGCCCCCTATCCTTATTCATATGTAAGGGACATAAGAAATGTCTTCTGTTCGTCCATGTGTCTTTAAGTTAGTCCGTTAGTATGTCCCAA
This sequence comes from Spisula solida, assembly GCA_947247005.1. NCBI lineage: Eukaryota > Metazoa > Mollusca > Bivalvia > Venerida > Mactridae > Spisula > Spisula solida. The sequence goes on along the minus strand of OX365950.1, from coordinate 16,864,948 downwards.
ATATATGGATTCTGTGATAATTTATAATTTCCTTGCTAGATGTTTATTGTGTACTGACTCATACTCATGTTATATTTGATTGACCGAGGCGGCAGGTTGCTCAATTGATATTCGTTTTGTAAATGAAATATCCGAAGTATTTAACATTAACTGCCCAAAATAACGCTATTCTTTTAGTACCATTATTAATTAACAGATACGGATACAGACTGGTAGGGGACTGTTTATTGCTTGCTATATTTTAGTTATGTGTATTGTCATAAAAACAGCACAGTAGAAAAACGTACATCATTTTTATGGTGTTTAGCGACCGTTTAAACAATGTTTTATCATACCAGGGACGTTCAGAAATAACGTAAACTTTTGCTGTAAAACGATTAATGTTGTAGACAGATTATATTTAAACATGCTATTTGAAATCGGAATTATCCGGCCACCTGATGGCATATTTTTTAAAACATTGTTATAGATATTATAGGTTAACACGACATTTTGATAGCCATGGTTACGCGTACCCGGGACAACCGTTTTTGAGAGGCGTTTAAGCCTCTCATTACTACCATTGCCCATTTCTTAATACAAAATTAACCGCCTTTAGGCTGCTATGTGAATCCGCATTCAAGTAGTTCCAGAAACTGTCAACATTCCCAATACTGCTATATATGTTTCTCCAAATTTTTTAACTGATTTAAGCCAATCAGTAACATTTGTTTATTCTAAGATCAAAAATTATTGTGAAACTGTTCGTTATATCGATATTTTTGCAAATAAATCACTACACCGGCCGATACCGAACTTGTTTCATAATACGAAAATGACGTGTTCATCAAATGTCCCGGCTGTAAAGCTATTTTTAGAAAATTCAGACTACGGTCAAGTGATGGTTTTATCAATGAATCGTATACGGTCTGCGAAGTACTGTTATGCAATCATATGGTGTCGCTGTACTAGCTAGCCGCTTTCTATAGACTGTCTCACGCTGTGAGGGAAGTGATTACAAGACGGTACTGTAGAATCTGATAAATAGGCGCGTAGTATTATTTTAAAGCCACTTTTGGTATACGCATTCAATACACGTATTACATATAAATTAATATGCACATTTTAACAATTATTTAGATACCCAACATGCCTATATAGTCACATATGCCTATTTTGACATTCAAGACAAGATCGGCAGTAAGAAAACTAACATTAAACGTGTAAAGTCGGTTTAAGCTTTAGAAGCAGCAACGAGATCGTCTCCCAGTTGTACTCTCAGTGCTTTGATTATTTTACTTGGTATCATTACATTCACTACTGATAGTATCATTTCAGGTTAAACTTTCTTTTTAAATCTCCGCCAATATATCATGTAATGTCAAAAAACTGTATATAGACGTTTTGTTGACATTTAAACGTGATGGATAGAAAACAAAGCATGTGGGTAGCTCACGTTCTACAACCCATAACGTAGGTGTACGTTATGACGTTATAGATTACCACGAACGATCATGCAGTGATAAAATCGTATAAGGAATTAGGGTAAAATCCAACTGAGATCTCCAATATGATGGATAATACGCATATGACGAGTTCTGGCAGTAATACATTAGTCTTTAAATGATATAAACATGATATGAAAGAGATGGAGGTGGCATAAGAACACCGTTAGTCACAGCGTTGACACTTACGTTGCGTGTTTCAGACACACAAAATTTATGCGCGGTCTAGAAAGAAATATAAGTACTCTATACAACATTCAGCAGGCTACCATCCACCTTATCGTACATTACGATCACAATAAGACTTAGTATAAAGGCATTTTTGAGAAGAGCATTGGGTGTCAATTGTTATATTCGAGACTTAGTGAGGTGTTCGTTCAGGTTATTTCATCGACACCAACATCGTAATGTCACTGGCGTCATTTGTGTTGCCCCGGGTGTGTGGAAGTGACTGATTTTGAGGAGCTATAACACTTTACAAGACTTGTTACAGATACACCCAATTTGGTGTACTGATCGCAGAAAGATTCCGAATTATGATGGTGTATTTCATATTTTGGTACTATTACAATTGCGAACTCCAGAGTAAACAACTACATTCCACGTTCTATGTATACTGTATGTTGAAAAACTCGTACAATAATTTTCAGAGATTATAAAATATTTCCAGTCTTATACATCACGTACTGTAGTGACCACAATGACCATATCAACGGCATTTTGTTGTTACGGTGACGCGGTCAGTATAGTCGTGGTCACTTAAAATCAGTGCAAAGCGACGTCATCGTTGGGGTTGTATGTTCGAATCCCACCCAACAGATGAGGGTTTATATACGACATTATGTTTCAGATATTCATAAAAGCCAATTGGCTTGAAGAAGCTTTATTCTTATTTTAGGGCAAAGACTGTGTAAGAACTTTATTTCATCTAGATGATCTACCCAATTACATAAGATACGTACAAAGTCAAAGCCTCGTAACATTCTCGTTCACCAGAGTATTCTTCACCTGTGATATCACATGACGTTATGGTTTCGCAAAATCATTGTTTTACTTATTTTGACACACATGAGCAATAAATTGAAGTAGTTCCCTGTCGTTCAATAGTAGTTTAGTACGTCAGGCTGACCTCACTAATGGACGCGCCCTGTGTTCTATTTACAACGTAGTGATAGGGGAGGTAATCCAGACTATAAATTGAAGCTGGTTATCGCGCTTTTGTCACTGGTCAGTGATTGACTTCTTTCAACAACATATTTTAATCATGGTGTCAAAAACATTGAAATTATGAATCAAAGGACTTGTTTATGTACCGGGTATACTAAATATACCTAGGTGCAGCTGCAGAAAATACACATCATTATATTGAAGCATATTGAATTGGCGACAACATATTAATTTTATCTCTTTATAGCGCTTGAAAATCTTGCACTCGGAAAGTCAGCTTACCAGACTGATACAGCTTGGGATGGACCACCAAATTTGGCCGTGGATGGAAAACTGATGGTCGTTACCAGCTTGGTTCATGTACACACACCGCTACAGCGATAGACGCATTTTGGGAAGTTGATCTTGGTAAAGTATATATCATAGACCACGTGACGATTTACAGCAGGACAGACTGCTTTTGCCCGACCAACTGCTGTCACTGCTGTGGTAAGAGTACTTTCCTTTTTATTTCCAAATATTTCAGGAAGTAAATACGACTGCATAATGGTTACGACATTTTATATTCAATTTGACTTTAAATGAAGATGTGGGTTTAACTACAATGACAATTTACGGAGAGGGTCTTAAATTTCAAGGATCGGGATCATTGAAGTTATTGCACTGCCCATTGTTCCATCCAAGATCAACAGAAACTTAATGCCACGTCACTAAACGATCTAATCAATAGCTACCGTCTGGCTACTGATTCACGTGAACATCAAATTATAATTTTATGAATGAAATTCTATACTTACACCTAACATGTATACGGTGGGGAACCAGTGACCAACAAATGTAACCCCAAATGGGTACGCCTCGATTCATATATTGTCGATATGAAAACGGTGAGAATTGTGTTTGATATCGATTTGTGTAAAAGTGTAAAATTACGTTGTTGTGCCAAAATAGCTCAATGCAGTGCCACACAGTATACATTCATTCCCACGCACGCTAGGCCGCTAGCCTGCCAACTTCACGAACATCGCACGTACATGTATGTATTAGTTTAACTGTATGTGTAGAAATGGCGGAGAGAAAACCTTATTTCCCCTCAGGTGAAATGATTGAAAATTGGCGACTTTTTCAACACGATGCAATGTGTTAAAGTTTCTATTCAGCAGCTTAAATCATGCTATGGAAACCTTACGTTCCATTAATTCCACTCTGGAAGATAATTTTAGGGCGATCGCTAGAAAAGTATTTAAACATATGTTGTGTGTGTGTTACATATATGGTGCTGAAAAGGGTTTTAAACTCCGCATAATAAGCTTGTTATATTAAATAGTATTCCTTGATAAAAACTAACAGACAAAAACATTTTTAAGTGATTGTTATATACAGCATGCCACACACTGTAATCAAAGTATGTAGATCTAAGTATGAAAGCAAGTTAACGAAATGTTTGAATTGCGATCACAGAAACAATTTCACGGAAAATAAATCAACATTTGTGTACAGAGTGATTTGTTGACATGGTTAAAGCTTTATTTTCTAGGCAGTTGAATCGGTTTCGGGCAAAAAAATGCGACCTTTAGTTGAAACTTATTAAGTTGCATGGAAAATTCTCGATCTCGGATTGAGCGTCGACGATGTCTTGTTAAAATCAGTCAAAGAATAAAATACTTGCAGTTGTTTTTAACTTTGTGTTGACAAGTCTTTTACTATGGTATTAGTTAGTTAGCACACTAGCGGATTTAGAGGGGGCGCAGTACTACCTACTATAAACTGTATTGACATGCCCAGGGACTGATCACTCACAGGGTGCCAAAATCGGGTATAAAAATGTCGAAATAGAATCAACATGCACATGAAAAATTCCGACAATTTATAAATTACTAGTATTGGATTTGTATTTGATTTGATTTGATATGAGTTTATGGTCCTTCTTTTCTACCCCTACCTGTCGGTACTTCGAGTTAAATGGAAAGACCTCATTGAATTTGTAATAAAGGTCTGTCCCTTTAATGCTAAAAAAATATCTCGTAATGCAGCAGATGAAATCAGTGTTTTAACCCAGAAAAGGGCCATGCAATCTTTATTACGTGACCAATATTGCTGAAACATAGTCAGATCAGTGTTTTGCTTATTACAATATTACAGATACAATACATAAAATACAATAATTTAGTTGGCCAAATAATCATTGAACCGTACGTCATAGTTCGTGAGGTAAAACTGTACAATTTGTGCCTCCGGACGTCGAGTGACGCTACCATTGGAATCGGTGTTCCTTCAAACTTCGGTCAATGATAACGGCCATGTGGTTGATCAATAAGGAATAGACGAACCTAGCTATTTTGAAAGTTCGATAGACTTTTAATGACAATGAGTAAAGAAATGACTGAATTATACCGGATATTTATTGATCATCCCTCTTATAGTTTAAATGATTGCCGAAGTATACTCCCATGCACGTATATACTATTTTTCAGCAATCAAACTGAGGGATGTCGAGTTGTATATTGGTGTTAGTCACGATGGCTACACATTAAGCGGGTTTCATCAGGGGAAAATTCCTGGAAATTATAAATTTCAATTGACATCAACTGTTTATGGCCGTTGGGTGAAAATCACACGTCTGTCAAGCGTTGGCGATCACCTTGTCTTGTGTGAAGTAAAGGTTATGGGCAGTGAGATGACAACAGGTAAGTTAGATGAGTGTGTATAATATTCTAAATATTTCCTTTACTTCACAATTAACGAACGACATGTTTACTTCGTTGACGCCAAATCTAGACCTAATATATTGGACATAGAATGTAAGTATTTGATAAATTGATATCTCAAATTTTGAACTACAGAAGTTGTTTTTTAGATGCAACAAAAAGTTCACCTTCACTTCTGCGAACAATGTCTAGGAGTCAGAACCAAAACCCAAAATAATTTTATTTATGGTGAATGAGGAAGTATGCTATTCAAAATAAGCCGTTTAGTTAATATAGCCTGATACGAATTTGGTTGAAAATTGTCACTAGTTCCAGGGCCTAGATAAATTTATGGAAGATTCCATTACACCGTGTATCTGTAAATACTGTATTTACCCATTAAATAAATTAATCGTTACATTAAACAGTGTAACTTACAAAACAGGTCATCAAATAGTCCCGATTTGCGCAAAAACTATACATAAATAGCGATTTAAATAAAACAAAACATTATGATTGAGCGGCAAAATTACGCATGTGAGTGTCTGCTTATTCGGAGATTAAGTAAATGTTTACGTAAAATACTTCGATTAAAAACCATCGATTTGCAAGTTTTAAGTTGACACATAAGAATGTTTTACAATATATTCAAAACATTGAAGAAAAGCGAAATATTTAACGGATTTGTATCAAGAGCATCACACGGCATTTGCGTATTAGACGCTATTTTCATGAAAGCTTGTCTTGCGTAGGTACAACGAATACCCGTAGCTATGGGGGGGGGGCGTGGCTACTATGCGTCTGCAGAAATGTCCATTATAGTGCCAGTGACCCAGTTGTATTCCAGAAACATGGTAGGAATTGGGATTTCATTCAATTAAACCGCATGCAAATAAAATAAAAACTTTCCTATAAAGGCAATTTGTTAAAAAGTGTCGGGTAGTCGGATCTGGTGTCAAGTTACTTGGTGGTATCGCGTTATCAGGTTGTACGGTGGGTAGTCGGATCTGGTGTCAAGTTACTTCGTGATATTGCGTTAACAGGTTGTACGGTGGGCAGTCTGATCTGGTGTCAAGTTACTTCGTGGTATCGCGTTATCAGGTTGTACGGTGGGTAGTCTGATCTGGTGTCAAGTTACTTCGTGGTATCGCGTTATCAGGTTGTACGGTGGGTAGTCTGATCTGGTGTCAAGTAACTTCGTGGTATCGCGTTATCAGGTTGTACGGTGGGCAGTCTGATCTGGTGTCAAGTTACTTCGTGGTATCGCGTTATCAGGTTGTACGGTGGGCAGTCTGATCTGGTGTCAAGTTACTTCGTGGTATCGCGTTATCAGGTTGTACGGTGGGCAGTCTGATCTGGTGTCAAGTTACTTCGTGGTATCGCGTTATCGGGTTGTACGGTATGTATATCTAGTTGATGAACATTGTATGTTATATATTGTACACAGCTAGATTTGAGCATGGTAATGGCAGGATTGGGACTGGAACCCTTTTAACGTCATCCCCAGCACATACCAAAACCGCATGCTGCCTTATGTGCAAGATGACAGATAGGTGTTGTGCTGTTAACTTCAATGCTGTCACAGATGTATGTGAGACATTAGAGACTGTGACCACAGTTGAAGATTCCAGTGAACAAAGTTACTTTTTTCGGCTTCCTTAAGTAGACGATATCTTACTTTCTTGCAGTTTGTATGTGGTGTCATTTTCGGTGTGAACTGTTAGGATTTTAGGGATATTTTCTAGTTAATTTTTTTGACAATTGCAACTATAGTGCGATCTTTAGGACGCAAAACTGCTTATATAATTTAGTTATGGTTTAATACCAATGACATGTACTCAGTTTATTTTCCATTTCACTAAATACTACATGACAGTTGAACGAATCAAACTTAGTAGAAATCAGTTTTTTTATTTGCACGGAAGATCACAGATAACCCGACAGGGAAGGCAGCACTCAACTTGAACAGCCGAGCACAGAAAACCTAAAACACACCATACCACAATTACATATAGTACACATACTATAACCAAAGACGATGTTAGATATTCATACTAACTACATACTGATGTACACGATCCTCCTAAAGATAAGATCTGAGGACGAAGTACCGGTATGTCGTGACTGAAATCCGTATTCGTCAATATGGGAATTTCCATTACATATACGTATATTTAATCTCAGTCACTGACGAAATGATTATATGAAATAGCTGGTTTGATGAACAGTGTAAAGCTTTATTTAAACATATTAAGATTTATTTGTATCGTTTCGTTTGCATCTCGGGAATTACAAATAAAACTGAATAAAACAGAAACGTTTTTGCTTTTTTTCTTTTACTTTTTAGAATATAACCTACATTATGAGCCAATGAAAACGCCACATTTTCGCGGTTAAATGAAAATTTAATCATTAAAATTTTCTCTTAACAGACTTGACGTCATGCGTTGGCGCTAATTTCTATCGGCCTATCAGAATGCAGAATGTTATATTCTAAGTTAGTTAGAACATATTAAGTAAATTTTAATGACTAAAAAGGACTCGCTTCGCTTCGCTCGCTCCGCCCGCTCCGCCCTTTTTAATCATTAAAATTTACTTAATATGTTCTTACTATAACATAAATTCAACATTATGTGAAAGCACAGCAGTGTTTGGTAAATTGGAAAGTACATTGAACTTTGACTGCTACAGGTCGTCGTCAGAACCACATTTGATGTAAGGGAGGTTGGAGGTTATTGTAACCAGATAAACCACGATGAAGCTGGTTGTAAACGAAACTTCACTAAATGTAATATTCATTGTTGATCTGATGTGTTCTAATTGGGACACTTTTATTACTCAATATAAAACAACACTCTTTCAAACACCAAACACTTTTATTATGCATTAACGTCTATCGAGCACATACACATGCACAGTGACTACACCAGTTCGACAATAGCGCAGAATCTTCTTAATTAGCCGCAACGAATATGATGTTACAGGAACTAGTATCCGTGTTTGCAGTGGCAGTTGTAGAAAAACTTGGTACCAGCTTATGTAACGTCAAACCGTTGCGGCTAAATATGGCCGCTGCACAACCTTATCTCTATATAAGTTACACTCAAATCATTTGAAACTCAGATAATTTGTAATCATGTTCCTATGAGGTAGACAGAGAAATAGTACCACTTATACATATATACAACATTATACAAACAGAGAAATAGTACCACTTATACATATATACAACATTATACAGACAGAGAAATAGTACCACTTATACATAATTATATACAACATTATACAAACAGAGAAATAGTACCACTTATACATATATACAACATTATACAAACAGAGAAATAGTACCACTTATACATATATACAACATTATACAAACAGAGAAATAGTACCACTTATACATATATACAACATTATACAGACAGAGAAATAGTACCACTTATAAATGCTGATATACAGATTGCGACTCTGCAACGCCATGTAAGGGATTTCCATTTCCCTCTCATATGGTCGAACATTGTACATGTTAGCAGTGCAGACGCAAATATTGATAGAATAATAAAGAAAGTTTAATCTTACGTCAAAGACAGGTAGGTGCAATGTTTTGGTATTCTTGGTATTCAAATATATTTGAGTTTATCACAATGCTACATAAGTGGGTACCGTTATCAAAGGAAATCATTAATTTTTCTACTAAAATGAGAATCGTTTGCTACAGTGTGTGTTATGCTTTGAAGATATTAGTCCGAAGCAGCGTACTGATGCAATCTCAATATGTTCCAAACGCTATATTCAATAATGTTGGACATACCACTTCTTGCAACAAAGCTAAATAAACTGTCGGATAAACGATTCTTGCAAAAAGCTGAATTAACCGTCGGATATGCGATCCTTGCAACATAGCTAAAGCTAAATAAACCGTCGGATATACGATCCTTGCAACAAAGCTAAAGCTGAATAAACCGTCGGATATACGATCCTTGCAACAAAGCTAAAGCTGAATAAACCGTCGGATATACGATTCTTGCAACAAAGCTGAATTAACCGTCGGATATGCGATCCTTGCAACAAAGCTAAAGCTAAATAAACCGTCGGATATACGATCCTTGCAACAAAGCTAAAGCTGAATAAACCGTCGGATATACGATCCTTGCAACAAAGCTAAAGCTGAATAAACCGTCGGATATACGATCCTTGCAACAAAGCTAAAGCTAAATAAACCGTCGGATATACGATCCTTGCAACAAAGCTAAAGCTAAATAAACCGTCGGATATACGATATTTGCAACAAAGCTAAATAAACTGTCGGACATACGATTGTTGCAACAAAGCTAAATAAACGTCGGACATACGATACTTGCACTAACGCTAAATAAACCGTCGGACATACGATATTTGCAACAAAGACAAATATACTGAATGTAACATTTTTCGCCATTTTTATGACAATAAGAATGTTAAGAGCGTTGCAAAAATTAATAGTGCAACATCTACAAGAAATATAAAACAATAAAAATTCACACCCTTCAGTATGCTGTCCTTCCGCTGTCCTTCAAGTAACGTATTTGCATATAATTCAAAAATGTCTGGTTTGATTAAATTTGTATAGAATTTAGTCATGTATTTGTCAGACAAAGCTAAACTGAGCTCTATGCAGTATCTTACAAATTTACCAGATCACTTATCTGAATCAATTATTGTCACTTTAAACACAAACACATTTACTGCTTAATTCACGACGATGTAAGTATAATGATGATATATTTGTATGCAGTAACAACGACATAAACGCGCACATCTCATTTCCGGAACGGAAGTTCTGTAAATAGACTTGTATTAGGCCGGCCTCGATAAATTGAATCAACAGAACACTGTATTGAACACGTAATACGCGTTGACTGGTTTAAATAAAACATAAAGTCACTCAAAATGTATAGATAAAAAACATGTTGTGTCAATTAAAAAGTAAACGTATCTTTATTTAAGTTTGTCATAATCATGTTCAAAATATCCGGTCCACGTGATCATTGCAAAAATCCAGGATGAAAAAATATTCTTGTTAACCGAAGATATAATTTGTCCATCCCCATCCACACCTCTGCGTATGATCCCCTGCACATACGCTTCGACATTGGACATCGGGTATTTTTCCAGACTCCGAATAACAGTTTCCACCAAAACAGTTTGTGCTATACTGAAAAACACATTTATATTTTTTTTATATACTCGTATACGTATACAAGATCAACGGGACGACGGGCATTAGATCAATCTGACTTAAGTACTTGATCTTCCTTACCGGTAGATCTGATTTGAAGAGTAACAAATGGCGTGCGGCAAAGGTTTCATTCAATGAGGGTCAGTAAATAATTTTTATTTACCAAGATACATCAGGAGGGAAATTTTGCTACGTTGATTAAAATAGACCGACTTTATATACGTATAAACATTCCACAGAATTTTGAAAAGTTATTTGTATTATCATATTGAACACGCCACGGAGTGTAGACAACTTGGGTAGGGAAATGGTATTATGATCAGTGAGATGTTCATACATGTATGTGAGGTAATTTACCTGTGCCCCACTGTAGACGTAATCATGATCTCTACATCATTGCCAACACATATCATTTGTCAACGAAGCAGATATCATGGCGGTCCCATTCAAGACACGAGGTAAGGTGTCAGAGTAACATCCGATGTAGATTATCTGTCGATCAAGAACTGGAACAAATATTGGACATAATGATGGTGTATAGTTCTCCGGGAAAAACTCTACGTTTATCAATAAACAAAAATTGAAAATATAAACACTGTACGGTCCACTGATCGCTTAATTTGATATCAGCGTAGATTGAAACAGTATATCCATAAAAAGTGATTATGCACAAGATTGAACACAAATGGACATCGAAAACGCATTTAATTTTCTTTTTATTTGTGAACGAAGGCTAGTGTTATCATCGGCGGACTATAGTTTTACCTTATGTTAACAATGACACTAGTATAGTCCGGTTAACAAATAAAAACAAAATGCTATGCACCTCCGGCGAGCTGATCACCTTTATTTCATATACGTTTTTTTCACACTGCACTTAAAACAAGCGACCAGTCGACCGTGTTCATTTTTTTTTAATTTGTCAACATTGGAAAACGAAAATAGCCGTACGTATTTTATTTCTATCGAATTTTGTTTACCATCTTGCTGGGGATACCATAGTGTCTGAGTATCTTCCATATTGTGTCCCTGTCCACTGTGTCAAACGCCTTCTTGAAATCTATGAAGTTGACATACAGTGAACAGTTCCATTCTATGGATTGCTCGATGATAATTCTAAGAGTTGCGCATGATCTTCCTGCTCTGAATCCTGCTTGTTCATCTCTGAGGAGTCTGTTCACTTCAGTTTTCACCCGCTCCAGTATGATTCTTGTGAGCACCTTGCTGGGCATTGATAAGAGCTGTATGCCTCGCCAGTTGTTGCAATCACTGAGGTTGCCTTTCTTCGGTGATTTCACAAGGTACCCTGTCTGCCACTCTACAGGAACCTCTTCTGTGTCCCAGATGAGTTGGATAAGGTCCAGCATGATGTCTGCAGTGACGTCTGCTGTTGCCTTCATGGCTTCTGGTGGAATTTTGTCAGGTCCTGGAGCTTTCCCGTTCTTGATCTTGTTGATGGCCTGCTTTACTTCCTGTTTGGTAATTGGTCCTATATTTATCGCCAAGTCTGGTCCATCTTCTATGGTTGGTGGTTGGGTGACTGAGGTACCATTCAGGAGTTCGTCAAAGTGCTCTTTCCACCTGTTCAGTTGTTCTTCTGGCTTGGACAGGGTAGTGCCATTTCGGTCTAGTACTGCCTTGTTGGAATTGCTTTGACGTCCGGTTAGTTGTCGGGTAATCTGGTACAGTGTTGTCATGTCATTTTGTTGTGCAGCTAATTCTGCTTTTTCAGCCATCCTATTGATCATGTTTCGTTTGTCCCGCCAGCAGCTCTTCTTTACCTCCTTCTGTAGGGTACTGTACTCCTCCTGGCTTCTCGGTGTCTGTTCTCTGGTCTTTGCTTGTAGGAGCTTCTGTCTAGCTGTTCTTTTGGTTTCTATCTTCTGAATGGTGCTGTCTGAGATCCAGGCCTTGTATGTTCGAGATCGGAAGCCAAGCCTTTCTTCGCAGACTAATGTAAAGGTATTCTTCACGTGGTCCCATTTCTGCTCTAAGGAGTCATTTTCTGTGTCTGTCAGAGCTTCAAATCTGTTTCTCAGACTGATGGAGAACTCTTGTTTGTCTAGAGGAGTCTTCAGTTTGGAGGTGTCGAAGCGTGTACTCTTGGTATTCCCTTGCTTTCTGACTCTTGCAATTCGGACCTGCAGCTTTGCTATGAGAAGCTCATGGTCTGATCCTATCTCCGCTCCACGGTGGGCTCTGACGTCACTGAGGGTTCTTCTCCATCGGCGTGAGATCCCGATGTGGTCTATCTGATTTTTCACTGACTTGTCTGGTGATGTCCATGTGATTTTTCGAATTTCTTTGTGGGCAAATATGGTGCCGCCTATGACAAGGTCATTCAACCCACAGAAGTCCGTGAACAACTCTCCATTCTCATTGATGTCTCCCAATCCTTCCTTCCCCATGATAAGCTCCTTCCCTGTATTGCTGTGTCCTACCTTGGCGTTCATGTCTCCCATCACTAAAGTGATGTCACGCTTTGGTACCTTGTCTATGACACTCTGGAGTTGGGCATAGAATTCTTTTTTGATGACATATTCCGCTTGGTTGGTGGGGGCATACCATTGGATGATGGTGACTTCCTGGAACTTTGAGTGGAATCTTGCCCTTATGATCCGATCGTTGATTGGCTCCCATTCGAGAAGACTGTTCTGTGCTTCCTTGGTCAGAAGCAGTCCGACTCCATTATGATGGTGGTCTTCCTCATTTGGTGGACCAGAGAAAAGTAGAGTGTGGCCCGAGGCTAGCATAACTCTTCCTGATGTTGTCCATCTGACTTCACTCAGGCCCATGATGTCTAGTCTGAACTTTTCCATTTCCCTGGCCAGTTGAGCTGCTCGTCCAGTTTCATTTAAGTTCGCACATTCCAAAATCCTATCCGTGAGACGTTCTTGGAGGAGAGTAGAGTTGTCCGCAGATTTCTCCGCTTCACACGCTCTCCCCCGGGTCGATACCGTAAATCCTGATGTATTGTTGCTGTGGTTCTAGTTTCTGTAGCGGGTAAGATTTTTACGTGGTAGTGGTAAATTCGGAGTTTGTACAGCAACAACCTCTGCCAGGTCATCCACGACATGGACCTCTCTGAACCTTTTCAAGTGCGCGCCGGCGTCAGACAAGGCTGCCTTCTCTCTCCAATGATTTTCTCGATTGTCATTGACTGGGTAATGAAGAAGACATTGGATAGACCAAGAGGGATACAGTGGACCCTAACAAGACAGCTGGAAGACATTTACTATGCCGATGACATTGGTCTCCTGTCCCATACTTGCGCCCACATACAGCAGAAAATCGAAAAACTGCAAGAAGTAGCCAGATCAACTGGGCTGGAAGTCAATATCAACAAAACGAAATGCCTAAGGATCAACTCAGGCAGCAGTCAGGGCATCCAATTAGAAGGAAAATATATTGATGATGTTGAATCTTTCACATATCTGGGCAGCATAGTCATTTATGGAACTGAGACCTGGAGAAGAACCAAACGCCTTGACAAGAGTCTCCAAGTCTTCATAAACAACTGTTTAAGACAAATTCTTCATATACGGTGGCCAGAGAAGATTTCCAACCAGGAACTTTGGGCAAGAACAAAACAGCAACCGATCACAGACTCTATTCTACAAAAGAAATGGGGATGGATCGGACATACGCTGCGCAGAGCCCAGCCAAATATTGCAAGACATGCCCTGGACTGGAATCCCCAAGGCACAAGAAGAAGAGGGAGGCCCACAAATTCTTGGCGAAGAACCCTGGACATCGAGCTTAGAAAGACGAGGATGTCGTTGGGAGAGACCAAAGCCCGGGCTACTGACCGTACAAGATGGAGAGCTGTGGTAAAGGCCCTATGCTCCGACCGGAGTGAAGAGGAATAAGTAAGTAAGTAAGTATTTTATTTCTATACCGATAACTATATATTAAACATACACCAGTCTCAGGGGAAAATATAAGCTACCACAAAATATAGGAATATGTGAAACCTTGGAAATTAATTGATGCGTCATTAATATAAGTTATGTAAAATCGTTTCACAATCGACCTATATGGCTATTTTTCCGAATCAGATTAATCTTGACAAGCTATATTAAAAGCATTTGCGACATCAGTACATGTTCGTAGTATGTAAATATGTTGTCCTCATGGGTCTACGACCTTCTGGATTTGGAAATAAACTATACATGCTAATAGTATTTCAAAATGGAAATATTTTAATGTATAATTCATATCTTCAGCTAGCGTTAGGCTTTTAGCCGATTTAAGATATACTGTTAGGTATGGCATGCTGAATTGTTTCCCAGAAAATAATAAATTGAAATATATTTATACAATGTATTGTGGATTCAGCAGACGACACAGATCTATGCTGTCACATGCAAGTTATGGAGTTCGATTGCTGGATCGACCGGTGGAGGCTGGGGGGGGGGGGTGCAAGAAAATGTCGGTAGCTTACGGAAGAAAACTTTAGCTTTGGTTGTTAATTTAATTTTCCGTCCGTAGTAGGTCGAATACGAAAACTTTGAAAACGGCGTTACACCAAATGATACCAACTAATGATACAATACAATGCAATTTCTCATCGCGTTTAGAAGTCCATTCATCCATACCAGCGTAACGAACATGGTCTGTGACACAGGCTGGTGCAAAGAAATACTAATTTAGAACGCCGTCACCGACCAACAGCGCTATAAAGTCAATGGCATAAAAAAGGTACTGAAGGTGCAGTCAAAATGTGTGTTGGTCTACTTATGTGTTCAGGCTGCTTGTAATGTGTGTACAGATTATAGAGTACATCGACCTTTTACATAATATTGACGAAAATGTGTCACAACAGTAACTGTTGTGACACAGGCTTATAGCAAGTTACGTTAAAAAAATATACACTTGAAATAATTAATAATAATTTAACAGCGGAACATGTCCTTCATCGAGCGAATGTCCAATCTGACTTTTGACTGTCGTGTACATGTTTCCAATCATTTCAGGGCACCTTTTTGGAAAATCGCTTAATAATATGTTAAATATGCAATAGCCGGTGTCTGCGATCTGTCCGGATATCTGCAACTCTATCTGCAGGCTGGTTGTAATTGAATTCATTTATAACTTCTTATTAATATATTTAATCATGTTCGAGCAAATTGAATTTTGTATCGAGCTAGAATTAAATGGCACCTAATGTATTCTGGTTAATGTGATATTTCCATTAGTTAAGAATATTGGTTGTACAGTGTAATGGTTAGAGGAGCTTTTAAATATTATAAATGCATCTATTGTTATATACTTATACGTCTAGTATCGCTTTAATCTATGATTTAACAAAGTAATACAGAGATTCGCGCAAGTGTTCAATTAATAAAAGATTAGAACAGGACCGAGAAAGCATCTCTCAACAGACAAATTTATCTGCAGTCTGGTGGATATTGATTTTATCCATTATTTCTCATCAATATATTAATCATGTTCGATAACTAGAAACACGAAAGACACACACTCGAAGAACAGAAAATGAAACGGCAAGTACGAATCATAATGCCGAAGATCAAAACAAACCGGCACATCGACATATGGATATAAAATTGGACTACTACATTTGATTGATGAATCAAATTTCAATGAAATGGATGCATATTTAAAAATATTTCAAGAATGTGACCATTACTTTCCACTCAAACATTAAATACTATATATAGGAATCCTAATTAATCACCCCATCAAACAATTAAATAATATACCTATTTTTCTCACTGTAATGATTACATGTAAGTTAGTAACTTACATTTTAACCATCAATTCTTCAAGTCAAACTTTAATTTTTAATCATCATGCTCTAATTTAATGGGATTAAATGGTGTTAACCATTGACATCATTATGTAATATCTGACTGACCTTCTTTAATCAAACTAAACACACTTAATTTCTTATCAGTTGCAAAAATCACACCTTCACCATCAGGTGGTCCTGTTGAGTGCTTGATTAGTCTGGGGGCTATCTTCTGTTCTGTTCTGTTCTGTTCTGTTCTGTTCTGTTCTGTTCTGTTCTGTGCTGTTCTGTTGTGTTCTGTTCTGCTATCACGCATTTAATTAACATGCGAAGGGCTATACAATATAATTATACACAGGATGTCATCTAGAATGTCCAATATACAGGTCAAGTATGATAGATGCGGAAAGATTTAGTCAGCCCCAAGAAATAGATCAGTGGTGTATTAAATCAATAGTTGTAGGGGCCGAAAAGATATACAAAAACGTAGCTAGCTAGTCAGCTGGGGGACCAAGGCCCCCTGGCCCCCTACCTGAATACGTGCCTGATGTTGTTTCGCTTATACCGACAATACTACGAACGTGACATGATCACGGTACGCTTTGATTTGATGCGTACATAAATCAAGTAGTTTGCAGCATTTCTTTTCAAATCGCTCATAGTTGAATGAGGTATTGGATCCATTTGATGATATTTTATGAACAAATATTTCTACAAAACTGCTACAAACAGTTTAGTTTTGTTCCGTTCTGTTCTGTTCTGTTCCGATCCGATCCGTTCCGTTCCGTTCCGTTCCGTTCCGTTCTGTTCTTCTATATCATACATGTACGAGGTTCATGGACTTTCTTCGTTTTTCGATCATTTTGGTTTAAAAATCATGTTTTCCACATAGTGATTGTATGTGTTTCAATAGAAAAAAAACTTGTTAATTTGATACCGATCGAACTACGACGTAACTGCGGTCATAATGATACCACGAGGTTACTACGATTATGCTGATCGACATAAATCGATTAATTGATACGACATTTTACAACGATTTGTATATACGTATTTTGTATTGTTTTTTAAGTGAAACTATTATAAACCACGAAAATGTTAAGGACTCAATTGATGGACTTATACAATTATTATGTAAGCACAATTTCCCGAAAATTAGGAATTATTAACTACAAATGTATTTTAAACCGTAATTGATCGGTCTCTCTGTCGTACGATAATATTAAATTGTAACAAGAAGTGCCCTTTGCAATTAATTAACGCGGAGATAATTGTAATTTAAATTACGACCATTAGACATACATGTATTGGACAAAGTCATGGCAGTGTGGTCTATACATAAAGGAATTTGTGGTAAATAAAGCATTTCGAGGGCTCGGTGCAAAACTATGGTAACTACATCAATTTATATAGGCCTGTACAATAGTTTTGCACTGAGCCCTCGATTTGTAAACTGCTTGGTTTTTTGTAAACAAATAGTTGCTAGAATTTTGTGTTGCCTACCTACCAACTTAGAAATATTGAAGAGGTTCGGGAGACAGCAAACAAAGATAAAAGCCATTGACTCTTCTGCGATAGACCTGCTGGTTGGATGACAGGTGGCATTGACTATGCTGGTATAGCAGTGTTTCCTTTCATTATCTGTGTATTATATTTATAACGAAATTATATTTTTAAAGTAAAAAAGAAAACATATACCCAATGTTTTGTAGACCTGTAGATATATTTATCGCACGATTAAAAAAATAAAATATAAAAAAATTATGGCGCTGCGAAGTATTGAACCATGATCGCACGATTGAAAATCCGCCGTCTAAACCTTTACACCACGGCGTCACATGTATGTTTTAAATTTATGTCTATATTACTCAATAAGGGACGTAACTGTGTGTAGTTGCCATGAAAACAAACTTTGATCTGTCATCGTTTCATGAATGTTTGATGCAATTTATGTTATTGTCGACCTGTGCAAGTCATAATATTTTTTTGTTTTGCGATTTCTGGTCGACTAATTGTACTTCAAAGCAGGGTCTACCTGTTTGTGGGCGAAACATTGCAAATAAGTTGCATTTTGTAACGGTAAGCACAGTTTAGCTTTCAGATGCGCTTCAGCGGTCGGCAGTCTATGAATGGCGTTTCAACTAATTTAAGTAATAAAACGGAGCAGTACTACATGTAAAGAACGTCAATAAATAATTCTTTCCTCGAATTGTTTCATTTTTATTTGCTATTTGATCTTTTTTTACGAAACGGACATGACAAATGGTTGCGATACCGAACAGAAGCGATGGAAAATATCACAACGGAACGGCGTTACTTTTCCTGCATTTTTGACGGTGCGTCAAAAACGTCCGAGTGTCCCTTTTCTCATGACGGCGCTCATATGATATCGAGCCTTAACGTACACTGCCCTCCAATAGTTCCTTTACACTCCTCAAATTATAAGATTTACTTCAATTGGCTAACACCTATATAAAATTTACCAATGTTCTTGCAGTTGCATAATAAGATAGTATCAACCAAATAAGAAAAAGATGAAAATCAATCATTTCCTTAGGTTTTGAATGAAACTCATGAGGAAAACAGTAAATATCAATAATCCATTAAAAATTCAAAGTTCCGACACCCGAGTGATTACTAGTAAACTATAAATAATTGTTCGATCATCAACTGGATTAAAACTATTTTACACCATGTCTCATCATAATTTCACTACACAACTTCGTATTGTCATTACTTTCATCTTTCAAAACTATTATTCCTTAAAGTTTCATGGACATTACCTTCCTTGGTCTGTCGGCTTCCAGAATGCTGACACTTAAGCAGAGACTCAATGTCAAACCACAAATTTTGTATCAAATTTAAGCCTAATGACTGTGTTTACCCATCTTTCACCATAAGGAAAGGCTCTGTTACAATTCTTTCAACATGTTGGCTAAATAAAATGGTACAAATCTCAAGAACCGCGGGAGGTGGGCCGACTCTTGAAATGTCCATTTGATCATTGCAAATCAAATTGTCTTGCACTTAAATAACAATACCAGTGTCCCTGTATGACATGCAACCAAAAAACATCACAATCCTTCCATGAAATCAAGCTGTGAACATCACACACTCTGGTCGAAATCGTACTATGGGCATCGCACAATGACACAATCTGGCCACATTACTTCATCCGATCTCCTACAAACATTTACAGGACTATCACTTTGAAACAAATTAGTTTTGCTATCATCTATACACAGCAGCACATTCACAACAATCTTGGTGCATTGTAACATTCTTTGGTGTCAGTGTGTAAGCAGAGGCTATGTAACAGCTTTGTTGTCATTAAGTGTATGGTTATGGCCAACCTCTTTCAGTCCTATCGAGTCTTTCAACCAGATTGTGGGATGCCCATAGCTTGCTTTCATGCAGGGAATTTGATGTTTTGGGGTTGCACGTCATTCAGGGAGACTAACACTATTGTTAGTTAAGTGCCAGACAGGTTGATATGCAATAATTACGAACATTTCAAGCGACTGTGTAATGACATTGGCCCATCTCACTCTGCTTTGAAGATTGGTTCCATGCCATCTGGCCAACATGGAGAAGGAATTGAAACATAAACATTTCCTTAGTTATGAGTTTGGATAGAAAACAAAAGTCGAAATATTTTAATTCCACAGAAAATTTGTGTTTTGACGATGCATCGGTGCTTAAGCATCAGAATTCCGGCAGCCAACATACCCAGGAAGCCATTGTCCATGGAACTTGGCGAAATAATGGTTTTGAATTATTCAAACCACTGGTGATGTCAATGCCAAAGTTCATAGAGACAAAAATGTAATTCAGTTGATGATACCCACATTATTTATTGCTCACAAACTTATGTGTCAGTGTTCTGATTTTTCATGAGTTTACCGATAATGTTGTTATCCTCATGATTTTCATTAAAACCTTTGAAAATGATTGCATTTTTATCATTTTCTTGGCAGTGTATATATTTGTCAGTTGATCTTATCATAAACATAACACGTCGTACGTAAAAGTAAACAACAAATTGATACTGTAGGCATCACTATGATATACATGTATTTCAACAAACAGGTTCTTCAGTGATATGCATTAACTTTGAACGATAACAACAATCTAGATTTGTCGTCCAATCCAACTGCGCAAAAAAAATCATTTATTCAGGTTAAAATGTGAAGATATTTATGATGGAAATAGAAGGAATACGGAGAGAGACTAGAATGCTACGTTGCTGTTAATATTTCGTAAAGCCCGTTACTACGGAGATAAAAGGACACAAGTGGGGAGATAAATTATGTTACACGATCATTTTAAATAATAAAATCAAGTACAGTTTCTACCTAAAATGATTCGTCGAATTTATTTGTTCGGGCTTATTTCTTGTATTTGTTTTGCTGAGAATTTCGTTAAATACAGAAGATATGCAGACAGTGATGACAAACTATGTGTGCATGTGCTGTTTGGACAGTCGGGAAGTATGCTAGCACAATGTGCTATGATATGTGAAGCAAGTTCCGGATGTGGTACATGTATGTCCCAACATTATTGAACATCGCGTTTGGAACCTATTGAGATTGCATCAGTTCTCTGCTTCGGACTAACATCTTCATAGCATATTAACACACACTATAGCAAACGATCTAAATCGTCATCTAAAGGATGCCCGAGCTACCTTGTGCACATGCGCGAAATTTCAAAATCGTATTAGATAAGAACAAACATGAATTTTAGTTCCAATGATCGCATATGAATGTTGATTAATGAGAATAAACATAAAACTAATGCACAAAATAGATAATTTATCCCTTTTTTCATGTATGAAAAGTGGGTAGGGAACGACAAAATTGTGAAATATATGGGTTTACAATAAGTCACTTCCATTGTTCAAATGCATATGCTTATATAAACTATGAAGTGCATGGTTTAGTTATATGAAGTAGCTATACTTTGAAATATTTTTAATAAAATTTTCTTTTCTACCAATACGCAAATTAGGTTAATTTTATGCAAATTTATTCAAAATTAGTACTTTTTTATTTATAAGTCCAAAAATGGCTGGTGACCCCTATTTTGTATTTGACTAAACTGGTGTTCAATTTGATTCTCAACTTATATCAATTTACTTACTTACTAGCTTACTTACTTATATCCAATTTTAAATTATTTTCGATCGTTAGATATTTTTTGACATTCATTTGAAAATCACACTTTATTGCAAGTGGGTGGGGTAACTATTTATCATGTACAAATACTGAATTGAAATTAAAATGAACATGATGATGTCATGTATGCATAAAATAGTCAAAATGAACAAAATACAATGGTAGGTTATTAGAAAGCCATGTATGTCGAAAACGAGCTTGGTGATCGTTTTTATGATTTCAATATTGTTCTAGAAGATGGTTCTGTCATTTGAAGATGGTTCGGTGAAAATTCGATCGTTCGATCATTCTAAGACAGCGATATATAAATATATATAAGCTGAAATTGATGAACTATATTTTACAGACCGGTTAACATCGGCGAAAGTTACGCAACTGACCGGTTTACTTCAGCTAAGGTGGCGCCGTCCATTGGCGGCGTAGGAAAAAAAGTAGTTTCATCAACTGACGGGGTGCGATTGTTGACTAGTCGTTCTTCGATCAACTAAAAACCGTAGTCCTTTCATATAGCCACGAATATTTAAAGATGTGGTCGGGGTCCGATGAAGGTATGATGTTAATAAATATTTGCCCGACCCCTAGAAAGATGACTTAGTTTTAAGAAGATTCTGCGCTATTGTCGAACTGGTGTAGTCACTGTGCATGTGTATGTGTTTGAAAGTGTTGTTTTATATTGAGTAAGAAAACACACCTAATTAGAAAACATCAGATCAACAATGAATATTACAGTTATCGAAGTTTTGTTTACAATCAGTTTCATCATGCTACATCTGGTTACAATAACCTCCAACCTCGCTCACTTCTATTGATTCTCTGATCACCTGTAGCAGTCAAAGTTAAATATCTCATCTCATTTACCAGTAATCAATGCTAAGCTTTCACAAAATGTGAAACTTATAAAGTAAAAGAAGAAAAGTTAAAACGTATCTGTTTTTATTCAGTTTAATTTGTAATTCTCCAGCTGCAAACTAAATTTTACCATTGAAATAATTCTTATTATGTTTAAATAAAGCTTAACACCGTTGATCAAACCAAGGTATTTTATAAAACCATTTCGTCAGTGACTGAGATTTAATATACGTGTATATATAATGGAAATTCCTGTATTGACGAATACGAATTTCAGTACATACTTCGTCCTCAGATCTTACCTTTAGGAGGATCGTGTACTTCAATATGATTGGGATCGTATATATGTATCTAGTATGAATTTGATTATAGTATGTGTATTATAATTTTAAGGCCATACCAAATCGTTATTTTCGTTTAGCGTCCATCCCAAGTTCGAAAACCTATCTAGCTATCTGGAGAGAAAAAACGTCATACTGACTTCTATACTCATCATTATATGGCTAACGATGTCCTTCATCGAGCGAATGTCCAATCTGACTTTTGACTGTCGTGTACATGTTTCCAATCATTTCAGGGCACCTTTTTGGAAATTCGCTTAATAATATGTTAAATATGCAATAGCCGGTGTCTGCGATCTGTCCGGATATCTGCAACTCTATCTGCAGGCTGGTTGTAATTGAATTCATTTATAACTTCTTATTAATATATTTAATCATGTTCGAGCAAATTGAATTTTGTATCGAGCTAAAATTAAATGGCACCTAATGTATTCTGGTTAATGTGATATTTCCATTAGTTTAGAATATTGGTTGTACAGTGTAATGGTAAGAGGAGCTTTTAAATATTATAAATGCATCTATTGTTAATATATACTTATACGTCTAGTATCGCTTTAATCTATGGTTTAACAAAGTAATACAGAGATTCGCGCAAGTGTTCAATTAATAAAAGATTAGAACAGGACCGAGATAGCATCTTTCAACAGACAAATTTATCTGCAGTCTGGTGGATATTGATTTTATCCATTATTTCTCATCAATATATTAATCATGTTCGATAACTAGAAACACGAAAGACACACACTCGAAGAACAGAAAATGAAACGGCAAGTACGAATCATAATGCCGAAGATCAAAACAAACCGGCACATCGACATACAGACAAGATACGCGCCCGTGTAAACATTGACAAACAAATTGTAGAAACAATTTTCTTAATACAGCAATCGGTCTTTTGAGAATGCAGTGACCGTCAACCGGACGAGAGTTAATTTTAATACATGCGAAAGACCCATGACAATTATTGACCAGCAACCAAAGTAAGAAATATTGCATCACGAACGTACCATGATTATCAGGAAAGTGATGGCATAACGTAGGCCGGTTCTGTTACACACCAAAGTCCTGTCATTCCAATTCATGCAAAAAATAAATGGCGAATGAACAAATGGAAACTTTCAAAAGACAACTGTTTTTCATAAAATAGAAAAAAGCGACCGTACATAATCAGTTGTTATATGATATCGAGCCTTGACGTACACTGCCCTCCAATAGTTCCTTCACACTCCTTAAATTATAAGATTTACTTCAATTGGCTAACACCTATATAAAATTTACCAATGTTCTTGCAGTTGTATAATAAGATAGTATCAACCAAATAAGAAAAAGATGAAAATCAATCATTTCCTAAGGTTTTGAATGAAACTAATGAGGAAAACAGTATTATCAATAATCCAATAAAAAATTCAAAGTTCCGACACCCAAGTGATTACTAGTAAACTATAAATAATTGTTCGATCATCAACTGGATTAAAACTATTTTACACCATGTCTCATCATAATTTCACTACACAACTTCGTATTGTCATTACTTTCATCTTTCAAAACTATTATTCCTCCAAGTTTCATGGACATTACCTTCCTTGGTCTGTCGGCTTCCAGAATGCTGACACTTAAGCAGAGACTCAATGTCAAACCACAAATTTTGTATCAAATTTAAGCCTAATGACTGTGTTTACCCATCTTTCACCATAAGGAAAGGCTCTGTTACAATTCTTTCAACATGTTGGCTAAATAAAATGGTACAAATCTCAAGAACCGCGGGAGGTGGGCCTACTCTTGAAATGTCCATTTGATCATTGCAAATCAAATTGTCTGGCACTTAAATAACAATACCAGTGTCCCTGTATGACATGCAACCAAAAAACATCACAATCCTTCCATGAAATCAAGCTGTGGACATCACACACTCTGGTCGAAATCGTATTATGGGCATCGCACAATGACACAATCTGGCCACATTACTTCATCCGATCTCCTACAAACATTTACAGGACTATCACTTTGAAACAAATTAGTTTTGCTATCATCTATACACAGCAGCACATTCACAACAATCTTGGTGCATTGTAACATTCTTTGGTGTCAGTGTGTAAGCAGAGGCTATGTAACAGCTTTGTTGTCATTAAGTGTATGGTTATGGCCAACCTCTTTCAGTCCTATCGAGTCTTTCAACCAGATTGTGGGATGCCCATAGCTTGCTTTTATGCAGGGAATTTGATGTTTTGGGGTTGCACGTCATTCAGGGAGACTAACACTATTGTTAGTTAAGTGCCAGACAGGTTGATATGCAATAATTACGAACATTTCAAGCGACTGTGTAATGACATTGGCCCATCTCACTCTGCTTTGAAGATTGGTTCCATGCCATCTGGCCAACATGGAGAAGGAATTGAAACATAAACATTTCCTTAGTTATGAGTTTGGATAGAAAACAAAAGTCGAAATATTTTAATTCCACAGAAAATTTGTGTTTTGACGATGCATCGGTGCTTAAGCATCAGAATTCCGGCAGCCAACATACCCAGGAAGCCATTGTCCATGGAACTTGGCGGAATAATGGTTTTGAATTATTCAAACCACTGGTGATGTCAATGCCAAAGTTGATAGAGACAAAAATGTAATTCAGTTGATGATACCCACATTATTTATTGCTCACAAACTTATGTGTCAGTGTTCTGATTTTTCATGAGTTTACCGATAATGTTGTTATCCTCATGATTTTCATTAAAACCTTTGAAAATGATTGCATTTTTATCATTTTCTTGGCAGTGTATATATTTGTCAGTTGATCTTATCATAAACATAACACGTCGTACGTAAAAGTAAACAACAAATTGATACTGTAGGCATCACTATGATATACATGTATTTCAACAAACAGGTTCTTCAGTGATATGCATTAACTTTGAACGATAACAACAATCTAGATTTGTCGTCCAATCCAACTGCGCAAAAAAATCATTTATTCAGGTTAAAATGTGAAGATATTTATGATGGAAATAGAAGGAATACGGAGAGAGACTAGAATGCTACGTTGCTGTTAATATTTCGTAAAGCCCGTTACTACGGAGATAAAAGGACACAAGTGGGGAGATAAATTATGTTACACGATCATTTTAAATAATAAAATCAAGTACAGTTTCTACCTAAAATGATTCGTCGAATTTATTTGTTCGGGCTTATTTCTTGTATTTGTTTTGCTGAGAATTTCGTTAAATACAGAAGATATGCAGACAGTGATGACAAACTATGTGTGCATGTGCTGTTTGGACAGTCGGGTAGTATGCTAACACAATGTGCTATGTTATGTGAAGCAAGTTCCGGATGTGATCGAGTTTTCGCCATTCCTGGAAGAAACGTTTGCATGGGATGCTTAGATTTACAAAATCAAACAACAAATACAAGCGGCTCAGTTGGTTATGGTGTGGCTCACACCGTGCACCTCGTTGTAAGGCAGTTCTGTTTGTGGAAGGCAAAGCCACACGCGTTTTGCGCTATTTGAGTAGGGTAAGTATTTCTTATATTATATGTGTTTTTGGCGTTGCCTTTGAGAGTGATTACTTACAGATATCACTGAAGCAATGAAGGAAACAATTGAATATACAATTTATGTGCCCACAAATGCCATATTATTGGAGAAAACAGTCTTTAGGTATTTATCATTCAACCCCTTTGTGCGATTTTTATGTTAAAAATGTAACGCAGATTCATGCTAGGCTGTATTCCACGACCATTTAAATCAAATTTCACAAGTGTTTAGTGGTTATATTTGTCCAATTAATTAACGACATATATTACATACGGCTGGTGATCGCTGAAACTGGCAACGCTCGGTTATGCTTGGTCCATGTATGCCTGTTAATGACGCTTACATGGCTATTTAGGGGCATTAGGCTCTTCAGGTGCTGATTTAGACAGATACTCTACATGGGATGTTACTCTGTTACCTTACCTCGTGTCTTGAATGGGACTACCATGATATCTGCTTCATTGACAAATGCGATATGTTGACAATACTGTAGAGAACATGATTACGTCTACATTGGGACACAGGTAAACTACCTCACATACATGTATATACAACTTATCGGTCGCCTGGTAATAACATTTCCCTACCCCTTAGTTGTTTATACAACCATTCAATATGACAATTAAAATAAGTTTTAAGAATTATGTGTGATGTTTATAAGTGCATGTATATAATGTAGGTCTATTTTAATAAATACAGCAAAATTCCCCTCATAATGTTTCTTGGTGCATACAAATTATTTACTTACCCTCATTGAATGTAACCTTGGCCGCACGCCATTTGCTACTCTTCAAATCTAATGCCCGTCGTCCCTATGATCTTGCATACGTCGAGTATATATGAATCACAAATGAGTTTTTCAGTTTAGCACAAACTGTTTTTGTGGAAACAGTTTTTCGGAGTCTTGAAAATTACCCGATGACACATGCGATTATACGCAGAGGTGTGGATGGGGATGGACAAATTCTATTTACAGTTAACAAGAATGAATTTTCATCCTGGATTGGTGCAATGATCACGTGGACCGGATATTGTGAACTTGATTATGACAAACGTAAATAATGATACGTGTATTTTTAAATTGAATCAACATATTTTTATCTTTAAAATATTGACTGGCTCTATGTTTTATTTAGACCATTCAACGCGTGTTACGTGTTCAATCGAGAAGTCCGAATTAATTAATTTGTTCTGTTGATTAAATTTATAGAAACCCGCCTAACACAAGTCTATTTATAGAAATTCCTTTCCGGAGATGAGATTTGTAAGTCTATGTCGTTGTTGCTGCAAACAAACATATCAACATTATACTGGTATCGTCGTGAATCAGGCAGTAAATGGGTTTGTGTTTAAAGCGACAATAATTGATTCAGATAAGTGAACTGATACATTAAAGAGCTCATTTAAGTTTTGTCTCGCGTAGTATGCTTGCTATATAGGTTACCACAAGCCAACATGACAAATACATGATTTAGTGTTAAAATTTATGAAAATGTTATCAGACCAAACATGTTTAATTATATGAAATTGCTTTACTTTTATAGCACATGACTCTTGTTCAATGGTGTGACAATAGAAGGACAGCGGAAGAACAGAATATTGAAGGTTGTGAATTTTGAATATTTTATGTTTCTGGTAGACGTTGCACTTTTAACTTTTACAACGCTCTTAACATAAGATAAGTGTCATAAAAATTTTACATTCAGTATATTTTTCTGTGTTACGTGGATCGTATGTCATACGGTTTATTTAGATTTGTTGCAAGGATCGTCCGAAGGTGTATTTAGCTTTGTTGCAAGAATCGTATGTCCAACGGTTTATTTAGCTTTGTTGCAAGAATCGTATATCCGACGGTTTATTTAGCTTTGTCGCAAGAAGTGGTACATGTATGTCCCAACATTATTGAACATCGCTTTTGGAACCTATTGAAATTGCATCAGTTCGCTGCTTCGGACTAACATCTTCATAGCATATTAACACACACTATAGCAAACGATCTAAATCGTCATCTAAAGGATGCCCGAGCTACCTTGTGCACATGCGCGAAATTTCAAAATCGTATTAGGTAAGAACAAACATGATTTTTAGTTTCAATTATCGCATATGAATGTTGATTAATGAGAATAAAAATAAAACTAATGCACAAAATAGATAATTTATCCCTTTTTTCATGTATGAAAAGTGGGTAGGAAACGACAAAATTGTGAAATATATGGGTTTACAATAAGTCACTACCATTGTTCAAATGCATATGCTTATATAAACTATGAAGTGCATGGTTTAGTTATATGAAGTAGCTATGCATGAGTCTAATAAGGTCGTAAGTAATATACTTACGACCTTCTTATTCTAAGACAGCGATATATACATATATATAAGCTGGAATTGATGAACTATATTTTACAGACCGGTTTACATCAGCGAAAGTTACGCAACTGACCGGTTTACTTCAGCTAAGGTGGCGCCGTCCATTGGCGGCGTAGGAAAAAAAGTAGTTTCATCAACTGACGGGGTGAGATTGTTGACTAGTCGTTCTTCGATCAACTAAAAACCGTAGTCCTTTCATATAGCCACGAATATTTAAAGATGTGGTCGGGGTCCGATGAAGGTATGATGTTAATAATTATTTGCCCGACCCCTAGAAAGATGACTTAGTTTTAAGAAGATTCTGCGCTATTGTCGAACTGGTGTAGTCACTGTGCATGTGTATGTTCTCTATAAACGTTTAATAATGCATAATAAAAGTGTTTAGTGTTTGAAAGTGTTGTTTTATATTGAGTAAGAAAACACTCCTAATTAGAAAACATCAGATCAACAATGAATATTACAGTTATCGAAGTTTTGTTTACAGTCAGTTTCATCATGCTACATCTGGTTACAATAACCTCCAACCTCGCTCACTTCTATTGATTCTCTGATCACCAGTAGCAGTCAAAGTTAAATGTACTCATTTACCAGTAATCATTGCTAAGCTTTCACATAATGTGAAACTTATAAAGTAAAAGAAGAAAAAATAAAACGTATCTGTTTTTATTCAGTTTAATTTGTAATTCTCCAGCTGCAAACTAAATTTTACCATTGAAATAATTCTTATTATGTTTAAATAAAGCTTAACACCGTTGATCAAACCAGGTATTTTATAAAACCATTTCGTCAGTGACTGAGATTTAATATACGTGTATATATAATGGAAATTCCCATATTGACGAATACGAATTTCAGTACATACTTCGTCCTCAGATCTTACCTTTAGGAGGATCGTGTACTTCAGTATAATTGGGATCGTATATGTGTAACTAGTATGAATTTGATTATAGTATGTGTATTATAATTTTAAGGCCATACCAAATCGTTATTTTCGTTTAGCGTCCATCCCAAGTTCGAAAACCTATCTAGCTATCCTGAGAGAAAAAACGTGTTACTGACTTCTATACTCATCATTATATGGCTAACAAATATAGCTTTCACGCAGTGTCAATCATAATAACTTACTGAAATAACTGAAAAAGTGTTTGTGTGAAATAAAAACTAATACTGAGCTTAATTAGAGTCAATATTTAGTATTACACACAATCTTTACAAATCTCATTGAATTAGAGCGAAGGATGTGCTTAAATAATAAACATTTATAACTCAAAAACTGTTGATTTTTCCTTCTCAAGGCGCCCAAACCTATCAGTCCGCGGACGCAAGAATTAAACGAATAAACGAATTAGTATGGCATAAGTTATGACGTGTTGTTGGGCATTGGGTCCTGTAATTGCGGTATGTGGAGTTTTATGTTTTCTGTGCTCGGCTGTCACAGTTGAGTGCTGCCTTCCTGTAAGATTATCTAGTATTTAGTATAAACAAAATGTGCAAAATGAACTGAGTACATGTCATTGGTATTAAACTATAACTAAATTATATATGCAGGTTTGCGTCCTAAAGATGGCACTGAAGTTGCAATTCTCAGAAACACAAGCAATATTAACTAGAATATGTTCCTAAAATCTTAACAGTTCACACCGAAAACGACAACATATACAAACTGAAAGTAAAATATCGTCTACTTAAGGAAGCCGAAAAAAGTAAGTTTGTTCGCTGGAATCTTCAACTGTGGTCACTGTTTCTAATTTCTCACATACTTCTGTGACGACATTGTAGTTAACAGCACAACACCTATCTGTCATCTTGCACATAAGACAGCATGCGGTTTTGGTATGTGCTGGGGATGACGTTAAAAGGATTCCAGTCCCAATCTTGCCATCACCATGCTCGAATCTAGCTGTGTACAATATATAACATACAATGTTCATCAACTAGATATACACACCGTACAACCTGATAACGCGATACCACAAAGTACCTTGACACCAGATCCGACTACCCACCGTACAACCCGATAACGCAATACCACGAAGTAACTTGACACCAGATCAGACTGCCCACCGTATAACCCGATAAATCGATACCACGAAGTTACTTGACACCAGATCAGACTGCCCACCGTACAACCTGATAACGCGATACCACGAATTAACTTGACACCAGATCAGACTGCCCACCGTACAACCTGATAACGCAATACCACAAAGTAACTTGACACCAGATCAGACTGCCCACCGTACAACCTGATAACGCGATACCACGAATTAACTTGACACCAGATCAGACTGCCCACCGTACAACCTGATAACGCGATACCACGAATTAACTTGACACCAGATCAGACTACCCACCGTACAACCCGATAACGCGGTACCACGAAGTAACTTGACACCAGATCAGACTACCCACCGTACAACCTGATAACGCGGTACCACGAAGTAACTTGACACCAGATCAGACTACCCACCGTACAACCCGATAACGCGGTACCACGAAGTAACTTGACACCAGATCAGACTACCCACCGTACAACCTGATAACGCGATACCACGAAGTAACTTGACACCAGATCCAACTACCCACCGTACAACCCGATAACGCGATACCACGAAGTAACTTGATACCAGATCCGACTACCCGACACTTTTAACAAAATGTCTCCATGTGGAAGTTTTTTTTCAAAATTTTATCTGCATTTGATTTTATTAAATGAAATTCCTATTCCCACCATGTTTCGGAAATAGAAATAAAACGGGCATACAAAGGAACGTTTTCTGAATGAAACTGACAACCAAATAACCATACGAGTGACTTTTGACTCATCCTCATACATTAGTGGCTAGTCAAGTTCCCAGTTGATCATACGCTTTTTGAGCCTAAGTCTAGATTTGGTGTCAACGAAGAAAAATGTTGTTAAATTGTGAAGTAAAGCAAATACTTAGTATATTAGTGTATTATGGTATCATCTAACTTACCTGTCGTCATCTCACTGCCCATAACCTGTACTTCACACAAGGTAAGTAGATCGCTAACGATCGACGGACGTGTGATTTTCACCCAACGGCCATAAACAGTTGATGTCAGTTGAAATTCATAATTTCCAGGAATTGTCCCAGGATGAAACTCTCTTAATTTGTAGCCATCGTGACTAACACCAATATACAAGTCGACATCCCTCAGTTCGTTTGCTTAAAAATAGTATATACGTGCATGGGAGTATACTTCGGCAATCATTTAAACTATAAGAGGGATGATCAATAAATATCCGGTATAGTTCAGTGATTTCTTTACTCATTGTCATTGTAAGTCTATCAAACTTTTATGTGCGTGTTTACTAGTAATTCTATTTCAACATTTCTAAACCCGATTTTCGGCACCTTGTCAAGGTACAAGTTATTGGTAACCTACGTGAGAGTTGAAAGAAAGAACGTTGAAAAGCACAGCGAGTACGAGAAGTGCCCCACTTATATTTGAACACCATTGAACATCCGATATCTTCATGCTGACACGCTGTTATCGAAATGGCTCTATACAGCCATGTATATTAATGTGTCGACTAACATATGCACTCACTGTTTTCTTAATTTTGCAGTTTAGTTAGACCCCAAATGAACAATTTTGTAGGGGCATCGAATTGAGCTTTGTTAAGACAGAAAACCTCACTTGATGGTGTAAACATTGATCGAGTGCAATCAATGCTGCTTTACCGTTAAGATTCCAAAGTTTATGAATACAGGATTGTAAGACTTCGGCATTCACTATTCTGGTGTAATAAACTTGGATTTCGAGCTCTTAATGTATCGAATAGCGTGATTGTGGTGGGGAATGAAGCTGAGTCTTGACCAAAACACCATGTTCCAGGCATTGTCGTCAGGAACGAGATGTGGCAAACATTTTGTCCAAAAACTATTTTAAACGTTAGGAGCATAGTACTGTGCGCTGATTTTTCTCTTTGAAGAATAGATATGAGTTCTATTTTATTAGTGTTAACAAACATCAGCACTAGTCATGCAACCGAGTGATTCTTAAGGAGCATTCGGCCTTCAAAAAGCCAAACGCCAAACCCTCTACAAAATTGCTGATTTCGACTCGAATCATATTGCAAACAAACTAAAAAGTGAGTGCACATGTAACCTGACACACGCGGTTTAAAAGAGTTATTTCATTTATATTAGGTTAACATGAAAATATCGGATATTCAACGGTGTTCAAATGTAAGTGGGACATCTCGCGTACTCAAAGTCACACTTAGCAGCATTTATCTCACTTTATTAATACAGGTATATCGGTTTTAAAATATAATACCATTCATAATGCGATCGAAGCGAGCGAAAATCTTTGCATATTAACATTGTTTTTACATTTAAATTATGACAAATTACCTAGGTTCCAGCGATTTCGGGTGCGCCCCCTCTAAATCCGCTAGCGCACTAACTAACTAATACCATAGTTAAAGTTAAAAACAACTGTAAGTATTTTATTTTTTGACTGATTTTAACGTGGCATCGTCGACGCTCAATCCGAGATCGAGAATTTTCCATGCAACTTAATAAGTTTCAACTAAATGTCGCAGTTTTTTGCCCGAAACCGATTCAACTGCCTAGAAAATAAAGCTTTAACCATGTCAATAAATCACTCTGTACACAAATGTTGCTTTATTTTCCGTGAAATTGTTTCTGTGGTCGCAATTCAAACATTTCATTAACTTCCTTTCATACTTAGATCTTTAGACTTTGAATACAGTGTGTGGAATGCTGTAAATAACAATCACTTATAAAGGTTTTTGTCTGTTAGATTTTATCAAGGAAGACTATTTAAGCTTATTATGCGGAGTGTAAAACCCTTTTCAGCACCACATATGTAACACACACAACATATGTATAAATGAGCGCCGCTGTGCGATTTCCAACCGCTTCAAAAAGTAACACAATTTGGGAAAATCACATTTAGTACAGATCACATTTAGTACAGAGCAGATATTTTTTGGGGAAAAATACAAAACGAGTATTTTTTAGGATCATGTCACATAATGTCTGTCTTGTAACATACTAAAAATCTAGGTCCATACTTGTTAGTGAAAGTCAACTTTTTTGGGGTAAAACCTGACAAAATGTAAAAGCAAGGCATGATTTTTTTTGAATCTATAGATCACTTCGTCGTTAATGGGTTTATTTGATAATATTATATTGTGATAGATAGGTTGTTACTTGTAGTTTAAGATATCAAACATCGTTTTCCATGTTATTACGCAAAATGCGGTATTTTGAGATAAAACCTTTAAAAATATAAACAAAACTGTGAATTTTGGGAATCGGTTGACTACCAAGTTATTAATAAGTTTATTTGATAATTAATCACTGTGATCTGAACATAGCGCCTGGTAGTTTAATGCATCAAAAATAAATTGCCAGAATATTGTGCTAAACGAGAGTCTTTTTGAGGTAAAATATTACAAAATATAGGCGAAAAGTATAAAAAATACCGCACACCATGGAACTTGATTTCAGTATTGTACAAAACATCCATAACATTTTGTGATCCAATAAAAGTGATTAATGTGTATTTGATTTCACGTTTTTGTAAATGTGGCTCTTACAAGGAGACTAGTGCTAATTAAATGACGTCATTATAATGATTGTGTTTACGCGACGTCAATAACGTCATTTCAATCAGTATGTCTATTTTTCATAATGTCATAGCATACCACTTAGTTGGTCCATTTTGAATAGGTATAACTTTTTTGAAACCTTAAATATTAAACTACACAATTCTATCAACATTTGAAGAGGTGGAATTTTGACCTCAGGTTTGAAATCCTGGAGCAGTGCTTAAATACTTTTCTAGCCAAGAGATCGATCTGCCCTAAAATTAGCTTCCAGGGTGGAATTAATGGTACGTAAGGTTTCCATAGCATGATTGAAGCTGTTGAATCGAAACTATTATACATTTCATCGTGTTGAAATGTCGCTAATTTTCAGTCATTTCACCTGAGGGGAAATAAGGTTTTCTCTCCGCCATTTCTACACATACAGTTAAACTAATACATACATGTACGTGCGAGGGAATGTATAATGTGTGTCACTGCATTGAGCTATTTTGGCAAAACAGCGTAATTTTACACTTTTACACAAATCGATATCAAATAAAATCCTCACTGTTTTCATGTCGACAATATATGAATAGAGGCGTACCCATTTGGGGTTACATTTGTTGGTCACTGGTTCCCCACCGTGTGCATGGTAGTTGTAATTATGGAATTTCATTCATAAAATTATAATTTGATTTTCACGTGAATCAGTAGCCAGCGGTAGCTAGTGATTAGATCGTTTAGTTTGACGTGGCATTAAGTTTGTTTCGACCTTTGATTGAACAAATGGCAGTGCAATAACTTCAATGAACCCGATCCTTGAAATCTAAGACCCAACCCATAAATAATCATTCTATTTGAACCCACCTCTATGGAGCCATATACATGTAACTGCCACCTATTAAATTTTAATTTTCATGAAAGTTTTCGTGAAATTAACGAGGGAGTTCATGAAAACAGAAAAATATCATGAATGCAAGATAAATATCTTAACGTGAAAAGTTGCTTGTTAGTGATCTGAACTGACACCACATGTAATGATGTTTTCACGAAAACATTAAAATGTTTCAAGAAACAAAATTAGTTTTTCATGAAATAATTCCAGCTATCTATAAATAGATATTTCTCATTTGGCTAACTACGGTTCTTGTCGCACATAGCTTTCTTACTCGGGATGTCAGACGGTTTTGGACGAAGTAAGTAAGTTGTTTTTTACAATAAATGTAGATATTATACTTGTTATATGGCTCCATACACATCTTCATTTAAAGTCATATTGAATATAAAATGTCGTAACTATAATGCAGTCGTATTTACTTCCTGAAAATATTTGGAAATAAAAAGGAAAGTATTCGTACCACAGCAGTCTGTCCTGCTAAAAATCGTCACGTGGTCTATGATGTAAACTTTACCAAGATCAACTTCCCAAAATGCGTGTACCCCTGTAGCGGTGCGTGTACATGAGCCATGAGAGAAATCACCATCAGTGTTTCCATCCACGGCCAACTTTGGTAGTCCATCCGAAGTTGTATCAATCTGTTGAGCTGACTTTCCGAGTGCAAGATTTTGAAGGGCTGTAAAGAAATAAAATTAATATGATGTCGTCATCTCAATATGCTTCAATATATTATCAAAGGGATTCGACATGATAAAATATCTATAACATCTATACTATGAATATCTAAGACAGGGATCTGAGTTTATGACTGGTCCTCATATACCCAACTCAACATTATGCCCATTATTTGAACAGGCCGAATGCAATCATTTAATTTGTACTGCACTCTTCACTACAATATAATATTATACATAAAAAATACAACTTTTATCAATACAGGTACATAGAATGTTCGCAAAATGTGTAAAACCCGGTTTGGGGGACACACGTTCGAGCCGACAGAAACTAGAAAACGACCTTCGATAAAGAAGAGAAATCATTATTTGGCCAATTGGCTTTTATGAAAAACTGGAACACATGAACGTCGTACATGAGCCCTCATCTGGTTGGTGTGATTCGAACCAACAACCCCAACGATGACGTCGCCTTGCACTGATTTTAAGGGACCACGACTATACTGACCGCGCCAACAAAATGCCGTTGATATGGTCATTGTGGTCACTACAGTACGTGAGGTATAAGGCTTGAAATATGTTATAATCTCTGAAAATTAGTGTACGAGTTTTTCAACATACAGTATGCAGTGTATGATGAAACGTTGTTTAAAAGGGTGCTCAACACCATAGAAACAATGTAGGCCTACGTTTTTTCAGCGTTAGCTGTCTAGCTTGAATAGTGACCTACTATAAAAGCCAATATAAAAGCCAAAATAAGTGGACAGAATATGGTAATCTTAACACATACAGTTAGGTGCTATTTCGTATGTTTTTGTATTCGTAGTGTATTGAAAAGTACTGGGGTCTATAGCCTGACTTATTCACGCTATCTTTATTCAGGCAATATAACTCTGTTAACTTGCATTGACCACAGTGACTCATCAAAAGCAACCAATCAATGTTATCGGCTAGGAGAAATTCCCTACTACGTCACCAATATAGTCTGCTGTACAGGAGTCCAGAAGCATATATAAAAACATAATAAGAAAAAAACGATTAGACTTTGATCGGCAATCAACAAAAAAACTAGAATCTCTCAGATACAAAAATGCTAAAGAATATTGGAAAATGCTAAAAAATTTAGGTAAAGGTGAATCTAAGGTCAATATTTCCACATCAGAGTTTTCAAATTACTTCAAAGCTATAAATGATCCAGAGTCAGTATTTTTTCAACCTGATGACGACATTTTACATTTTAATGAAAGGTTTTTAAATAATGAATTACAGGTAATGTTCACAGAACTGGATTTACCAATATCAGATCATGAGGTATTTAAAGCATGCAAACAATTAAGCTTAAATCGCTCAAGAAGACCGGATCGCGTCCTGAATGAATTTTTTAAGTACGGTTATACGCACTTGTCGGTATATATAGTTAAATTGTTCAACAAATTATTTGACAACGGTTACTTCCCTTCTAAATGGACAGAAGGTTTTATTATTCCACTTCATAAAAAAGGAGATGTAAATCAACCCGAAAACTACCGGGGAATAACTTTATTAAGCACATTTGGCAAACTTTTTACTAGAATTATAAATAACCGGTTAGATCAATGGGCTGAAGAATACTCTGTATATGTGGAAGCTCAATCAGGTTTCAGAAAAAATATGGGCACATGTGACAATATATTTATCTTACACGGGTTAATTACATTTGACACATTAAGACATAATTTCATATATAAATGCCTCGACACTTCAATCTTGGGAATAACTTAATTAGATGGATTAAAACATTCTATAATAATATTACAGCAGTCATAATCAATAATGGTCATTTATCTAAAGAGATAAGTATTAAAAGGGGCGTACGACAAGGTTGTCCCCTTTCCACTTCTTTATTCATACTCTGTATGGAATTATTATCCAATAAAATCTCAAACGATGTAAACATAAAAGGAATTACTATTAAAAACATAGAAATAAAACAAACACTATTCGCAGATGATGCAACATATGTAAATAATGGTGAAAAGAAATCGTTCGAAAAACTTGTCTATGTAATAACTGAATTTGGGAAAGTTTCAGGACTTAAACTTAACTTTAACAAATCACTAGTTTTACGTCTAGGAACACTAAAAAATACCAACATTAAATACTGTACCGACAAAAATTTTGTATGGACCTCTGAAAGTGCAAAAACCCTCGGAATCACCTTTACACCAAATCAGCATAAACATCTAGAAATAAATCTAATGCCAAAAATCGACCAATTTAAAAATTGTCTAAAACAATGGCAACATAGAAAACTGACACTAATGGGAAAAGTAACTGTTATTAAAACCTATGCTCTACCAAAACTTATATATCCTCTTACGGTTTTACCCAACCCATCAGAAACCATTTTAAACGATTTAAACAAAGCTATTTTTGACTTTCTGTGGGATGGAAAACCCGACAAAATAAAACGAAAACTACTCTCAAAGAATTATGAAGACGGTGGGCTAAAATCGACAGATATATACGCATTCTTATACTCATTAAAGTCTTGTTGGGTAAAAAGAATTATTGACAAAAATAACAACGGATACTGGAAAATATTCTTCAAACAACAACTAGAACGTTATGGAGGAAATTTCATTTTTGACTGTAACCTAACTACCAAGGATATTAATGTAATGTTTAGCAAAAACCTGTTCCTAAAAAACATTCTCACATCATGGTTTAATATCCAAAATCTGAGTTATGAAAATAAACCACCTATTAACAGTCATATAATATGGAATAATTCAAATATTAAGATTGAAAATAAACCAATGTTTTTAAAAGAATGGTTTGATAAAGGCATAACATATGTGGAACAACTGTATGACTTTAGAAAAAATAAACTCTACACCTTTGAGGAAGCAAGACAAATATATAATATTCCACCACGAGACTTTCTGACCTATCACAAAATTATTCATGCTATAAATACTTACAGCATAACTCATGTGAAGAAAGAAATAATAACCGAAAATAGAGATGTAACTCTGAGAGAGAAAATGGAAAATATAAAACACCCAAATAAATTACTATACAACATACAAATACAAAGCAAAGAAGAAGAAATAATAAAAGCAAAAAGGAAATGGACTAACAATATCGGAGTAGAAATGAACGAAAACTGGAAAAAAATATTTTTAATACCTTTTAAATCAACAATTGACTCCATCTTAAGAAATTTTCAATATAAATTTCTAATGAGACTAATACCAACTAACACATATTTATATAACTGTCAATTATCCCCCTCAAGACTATGCGATTTCTGCAATATGCAAGATGAAACAATAGAACACCTATTTTGGGAATGCCATGTAGCTCAAAATATCTGGAATAGAGTGAGTAGTTTTCTAAAAACAAAACAATTTCAAATACAGTTCAACAGTCAAAAAGTATTTTTTGGTATTCAAGAACAAGGTATAACAAATACTGCCTTAAACTATGTCATAATTTTATGCAAATTCTACCTCTTTAAAATGAAACAAGTTAAAACAATACCGAGAATTGAAAGCTTAACAAAATATTTAGAAAATAGAATTCTGTTAGAAAAACACATAGCTTTTAAAAAAGGTAAACTATTGTTTTTTAGACAGAAATGGAAACGATTCATATGATGTTTTTTTTGTGTTTTTTACACTTCACATATTAAAGATATATTTATAACTTCATAGATGATACGGTCAAACCCCCACACCCCCCCCCTTTTACTTTATATCTTTTTGAAAACTTCCATTATCTTATTTTTTAAACTTCATAAACATATGAAAAATAAATGGGACAAAATCATATATGAAAAACATTGTTGAATATACATTTGACAGCAAAATGATAAAATGTTTGCATGTAATTGAAATATTGTTTCTATCTTGTTGTTAAATGTATTATAAATGAAAAAATAAACGGGGTAACCCGAAAGGGGCCTCAAATGAAAAAAAAAGGTATAGTATTCACCAGTAATGGTTCTTTTAAGCAAACTTTTGATGCATTAAGTGGTCAAGCTATGAAAGCCATATACAAAATGAAATTTTATCTCTCTAAATTTGCAGATGTATCTGTTGGACATAGAATGGAACTTTTTGATAAATTGATATCTCCAATTTTGAACTACGGATCAGAAATTTGGGGTTTTTTAGATGCAACACAAATGGAAAAAGTTCATCTTCAATTCTGCAAACAACTTCTAGGAGTAAGAACCCAAACTCAAAATAATTTTATTTATGGTGAATTAGGAAGAACTCCATTCAAAGTAAGCCGTTTAGTTAATATAATCCGATTTTGGTTAAAAATTGTCAATAGTTCTGAAAATAGGTATATAAAATGTATTTATAATATGATGCTAAATAATATGGAAATACATCCTGACAAAACCAACTGGGCCTCAAATGTAAAAATAATCTTAGAAAGGCTTGGTTTTAACAATGTATGGCTATTTCAAGGAGTCGGAAACTCCAAACACTTCATTAAAATATTTAAACTTAGAGTTAAGGATAATTTTATACAACTATGGATCGAACAACTACGTGATTCTTCCAGAGCATGCTCCTATGTATTATTTGCAAATTTTGGTTTCAAACCATATTTAAATATTGTAAATATTAGAAAATTTAATACTGCACTATGCAGACTTAGAACATCTAGTCATCGTCTAGAAATTGAAACAGGCCGATGGCACAAACCATTGAAAATCTCTAAATCAGAAAGAAAATGTCAATTATGTAACAAATTAGAGGATGAGTTTCACTTTATACTTGAATGCCCTTTATATTATGAAATACGAAAACAACATATCAAACGTTACTTTTGGAAACGACCTAATATCCCTAAATTTGTAGAACTTATGTCATCTGAAAATAGAAATACTATTATTAATCTTTCTCAATATATTTACAAAAGTCTGAAACGAAGAGATGCAGAATATTATGTACGTTAGCACTCTTCTCCCAACTGTACGAAAAACAAACTACGCATACACAATAAATTACGTACTTTTAAATTTTTGAGACTACATAGTAGCATGACTAATGTCATGCAAATAACTATATTTAAAGTCACAGTGATGTTGGAATATAACTCATTATTGCCGATAATTTCCACTTACTCCACATATACTTGGTACCGGAAATAATAATATGTATACATGCATGATTTGTTTATATTATAATGTGTATATTTGTGTTAATAATTGTGTCAATGCATGTAATTATTATATGTGAAATCATGGGCATATTGCCTTATTTTCGAAATAAACTATCTATCTATCTATGTATAATTAATTGATAATCGGTAATTGAAAACAGTGACATTAATTATTTTATCTAACAATAAATTATAGTTATGTGCATCTGTTTTACTGAAACCTGTGACTATGAATGTGAAACAGTTATAAAGCAAAATATACGAGAGACACCAATTTGAATTGAAAATGGGCAGTTTAAATTTGCCAGTTTGTTCTGTAATTTGACTGTAAATGGAACAAGGATTGTGTATAAGTAAATTTCTAGGTTATGCGTATTGTTGTACTTTAAACTGTGGACTAATCCGATTAGAGGTATACTAAATAAGCATGTTGATTTTTACAGTTGTGATAGATACCAAGCATGAAAGCATGCCTCCCCTTTTCAAAAGACGAGTCCGTGTTTGGATTACCACACTCAAAAATGTACCTATAAAAACATTTTGTTTTGGTTATTTCCTTCGTTTTTGTGTAACATGCGGATATGCGTATTATTTCATGTCTCATTGTAACAGCAAATACTAAGTTTACACCATTTTATATTACTTTATAGATAAACCACAATCGTTCGGGCGTAACTGTACTTTTAATAATGAAATAATCCAGGTAAAAGGGGTGTATTCGGAAAAGAAATATATTATTTGAAATTGTAGCTTACATCGTCCTGCTAAGCTACTGCTTATGAAACTAAATAGATGTTTTGCTTGGGTTCGAATCCCACCCATTTTGAATCTTTTTTTTAATTTTGCTAAGTAAAACATTCGCGTGCATGTCTATTTTATATATAATTCTAAAATATATCTATTTCCTTTGTACATTTTTCTGTATTTTAATCCTTGAAAACACTCCCACGTCAAGACTGTTGAACAGAGATATCGGTCAACGGTCACCCGAACTGTGCTCCCTGTATTACCAGAGTAAAGGCTTATTAATGTTGTAGTTTCTACAGAATATTCTTATAGTGGTGAGTCCAATTCTAATTCCAACGAAACCAATGATGAAAATAGTTTGTAATTCAACCCGATTGTCATCTGAGCAATAAATACAATATCCAGGGCAGGCTAAAATCGTAAAATAAACGAAACAAAGCAACTTTATATTTAAACTTAAACTTAATTTTATTATTCATTAAGTAATAAAATAGTATGAAAAAATACTCATGTTTTATGATAATAAAATTATTGAAAACGAGTTTAGCAGCGGACTCGAACCAACATCCCATATAAAAAGAATGTTCTGAGTACAGACTAGTTCAGAGTATAGATCATCTTAACCACTAGGCCACGCTGTCAACTTGAAAGATAACGTGAATTTATAAGATATATTCATAATATATTAGAAAAATAACGGTAAATATCGTTTCAACCTTAGCAAATGAACTCGCCCAAAGGTCATATTTCGAAGGTCGTTGTACATCTATACATGATTGCCAGATATCTCCATTTCCAAATGATCCAACCCGTATTTAAATTATCACATCTTGTTACAGTCAAAGTAGATTATACAATAGTTTCAATTGGCTTCTATTTTCATTCTCATACTTCTGTTTCCCACTTATTGTGGGGAAAACATATTACATTTGTACTGGACATCTCTCTGTCATGATGGATGGATGTCTCTAAGAAAGGTATCTGCTTTGATATATTTTTGAGTGACAGATTCACTTTCTAATGTCTAAAACTACTTAACATCTTTCGCAAATGTTTTGAAAAAATATACGTATGTAACATTTGCAACTACAATCTAACTTGTATTAAGCGACCACCCTGGGGAATGTCTGAAAACGGTCGCTTAACGGAACGGTCGTTTAACACAAATTAAAGAAACATTGAGTGTAATTAACCATTTCCGATTTTAGGCTGATTACTTTTGAACTTCAGTTGATAAACATAAGTGTGTAAATAAATTGTATGATGATTCTTACTTATATGCATCGTCTTCATAAGCATTTCAATTTATCATTTTAATAATCTTACTGATATATTACACAATGCAATTAATGTAAGTCAGTTTTGCTTGCACTCGAAGAAACAAACGGAATAGACTGAGGTTAAGCCCAATCTAAATGAACGGAGACAACAAGCTGATTGCAGCAAAAGATACAACAATTAATCCGTAATAGTGTGTGTAATCGGATTAAAATCATCTTAATTACATGCCCTACGGACACAATTGTAATTATCAATGGTGTTAATATTGGGGCCCAATAAACAAAAGACAAACTCTGAAGTGTGAACAAACAATGATTTATGACGAGGTATCAGGTATAAATTAACAATCTGTCACTACAGATGACCAGTGATTTACAATTTTTGGTCGCTTAATGCAATTTTACCAATGGATTATAGTGCTTAAACAGTGGTCACTGGTCGCGTAAGACAAAAGTCGCTTAATACAATAGACAAATAGAGCAAATATGGTCGGGAGGATTTGAAACCGGTCGTTTAAGACAAAGGTCGCTTAATATGCGTGGTCGCTAGTACAAGTTGGACTGTATGTCATTTAACTCAACGCTGTATATCTTTTTTAAAGATATTTCTTGTTTCTGTTGTGCTGTTTCAATGACTATACA
Organism: Spisula solida; assembly: GCA_947247005.1. Taxonomy (NCBI): domain Eukaryota; kingdom Metazoa; phylum Mollusca; class Bivalvia; order Venerida; family Mactridae; genus Spisula; species Spisula solida. Next base: position 16,821,380 of record OX365950.1, on the reverse strand, counting down.
CATAAGCGAAGTATTGCAAGCAATAAAAAGTCCCCTACCGGTCTGACTCCGTAACTGTTTTAATAATGGAACTAAAATATGTATTTACAAAAAGAATATCAATTGAGCAGCCTGCCGCCTCAGTCAGTTAAATATAACATGATTAAAAATGAGTTATCGCAGAATCCACATTTTCAGGACATAGATTCTACTAACGGACAAAATTAAAGACACCCTTGTTGTAGCTGGGAAATTATTAAGCCCCGTGGCTTGTCTTCTTTCTTCTTTAACAATTTGTAGTATTCCGTATGCTTGTAACACACGAACAGAAGATATTTCTCATGTCCCTTACAGATGAATAAGGATAGGGGGCGAATCAACTATATTCTTATAGGTTGTGATTAATTTACTCACCAATTACTGCTGGTAATCCTAAAGCGACCACAACGAATGCTCCGAACATGGTTCCGACGTCAGCATGCATGCTGGCAGGCCTTCTAAGTCGACTGATGACAGAGATCCGTTACTTCAATATATCAAACTAGCGACCGATTTTATTGGTTACAAAGCGTTGTTAAATCCATTACTTTATTGTATACGTGCATTAATTTGAAAGATAATTTACAGATAATGTGAATTATGCATGAAAACGAGAATTTGTTGAAACGAATCACATACTAGATGTTGTGTGCTTTTACTTAAGTGCGATTGAGTATAGTAACTCATTTAAAACGTAATTGTCTGATCATTCAAGCGTAGTATGTTGGCATAAGAGATGGGTCAAAACAAAGATTCTTACAGTTGATCTACATGCCGAAAATATGCCATAGTCAATGACGTCATGACGTAAAAAATAACCTTATTTGTAATGGACGTTACGTTATCAAAATGTTTGACGTTCATGACCTAAGGTAGCTGTATCATTGATAAAGAGTAAAAAAAGTATCTTTTATAAAATTTATGTTATCTTAGAATGGTTTATAACACGGGAAATTGACCATACAGTCACTGAGGTGCATTTTGTTTTTAAAAAAAAAATTCATTAATACTGGTGTTATTTTAACTATTATTACATAATCAGAAACTAGAGAGCTTCGTCTTTAATTTGATATCAATATTTTAAACATCCGTCCATAAATAAGAAAATAAACACATAGGGCGTGAAATCACTTTCTTTTTTCTTGTTTAGAATAGCATTGCCGTTTCTTTTGAATGCACCTCAGTGATAGACTGGACACGGTGGTAAACATTTCACAGTATAACTTTTTAACTAGTTGATCAATTTCGATGGGATAATTATTGCAGGGAGTAGAGGTACATCTAACGATTTTGTCTATGAATGTAATTACTTTATGAAGATATCGAAAGCCAATTCTTGTTTTTGATACCATGAACATATGACCACTTTATTTTAAATTGGAAGCAATTTCTACATATACAGATATATTGTGATAATGCTTAGACATCAAAAAATACTTCACGAGGTTATAAACAATGTCATTTAAGTAAAAATAACTTTATAGCCTGTCAAAAACGCGGTTTTTATGTATGTGAAAACGCATTTTTCACCCCAGCAGCATACCAGACAAACTTGTCGCTCAGTGAAGTTGTTGGGCGGTGCTACTTCCGGTAGTTTCGTATTTTGTTTAATTATTATAATATCGGCTTGTATCTGGATTTAAACGCCAATTCCGTTTACAGTTGAGTTTTTCAATTTTAAATAATTGATACCATGAACATATGACCACTTTACTTTAAATTGGAAGCAATTTCTACATATACAGATATATTGTGATAATGCTTAGACATCAAAAAATACTTCACGAGGTTACAAACAATGTCATTTAAGTAAAAATAACTTTATAGCCTGTCAAAAACGCGGTTTTTATTGTATGTGAAAACGCATTTTTCACCCCAGCAGCATACCAGACAAACTTGTCGCTTAGTGAAGTTGTTGGGCGGTGCTACTTAATATGGGCTTGTTTCTGGATTTAAACGCCAATTCCGTTTACAGTTGAGTTTTTCAATTTTAAATAATTAATAACATGTCATAATTTCTCAGTATTCAATTTTTTGACCGGGGCCAAAAGTTCTATGGAGCTAGGAGTTATTTATTCGTATTTGCTGGTTGTCCTCTAACTATTTCGCCCCGCGATTCGCTATGTATGTTATGGATGTAGTTTTCTGTCCCCTGAGGTCAATTAACGTAGTTGTAAGTCCCCTACCGGTTTTTAACCAGAGGGGACTATAGGTTTGCCATCAGTCCATCAGTTTTGGTTCTAACGGGAATTGTGGTTGCTATGGCAACAGAAACATTGAAAATAGCATTATATCGGCAGGGGACTTCTGTGTTGCTTGCAATTCTTGATGGCTTGTTCATTACGTCATATCTCGATTTGTTCAATTACGTCATTTTACTTATTGAAACTAGGTCATTCGGCTATGTCTTTCAGATTTTTTGTTGCTGAAATCGGGCCTTTCAACGTTTTAATACTGTTACTTAACTTTTGGACTAAAGGCAGCTAAACTATGTAGTTCAGCAGTTTTACTGTTGTAACTAGGTCATTCGACGTGGGCATTCCTCCTTTTGTTTGCTGAATATTTTCTATTCAGCTTTTAAACAGTTGGGACAAGGGATGTTTAATTTTCTTGGTCGGTAGTGTGTTGGGCACTTCTTCGTTTTAAGATTTCTGACAGCTAAAACTAGGCATTATAGTCATTTTGCTGTGGAAACTGGGTCATTCAGCTAGTAATAATTGATTATACTTTTCGACAGCTTGGACTTGGGCGGATCTGTGCTTGTTCAGTTGGGCATTATGTCTTTATGTTTTTAATGTTTTCTGTGCTGGGCTGGTTAAGTTGAGTGCTGCCTTCCCTGTCTGACTTAATATAATGTCCTCTTTTTGTTCTCTACTTGAAAAATGTTCATCATAAGTTATTGAGCGAACGAATCGAGCTAGAACTAAATGCATTGCTTATTTGAACAGCATGTCACAGACTCGTTCTGAAATCGAAGATATTGACTGAAATAAGCTATTTTGCGAGCGGAGTGAGCTTGAAAAAATGCTTAATTTTAATGTGCATCCACAAAAATGCATTGTTGATCTGAACAGCATGCAAGCTAGAAGAAAACACAGTCTTCGTCCTAGCAGCACACCAGACAAACTTGTTATCTACTTGAATAATGTTCTATGGTAGCTATTAAGCGAAGAAAAGTGAGCTAGAAAAATTGCACTGTTAATTTGAACAGCATGCCACAGACTCGTTCTAAGCTTGAAGATATTGACTGAAAAATAATTTAGCAGCGAGCTTGAAAAAAATGCAAAGTTCATAAATTTTACCCACAAAAAGGTTACTTTCGCGAAAAAGGGGTTGCGTTCGCACCCGACGCACCCTCCCTAGTTACCGCCATGCAGTTACCTGTGTTTATGACGTCTATCCTTTCACAGCTCACGTATTTTTGCGCGTAAAAGCGTTTTTTTTAAAAAAATTTTGTATCTACACTGCGATGTACCGTACACCAGATAATACTAGTAAGGTTAGCATCTACTTCGATAAATTTCCTAGTTCCTGAAAGCCGGAAACAACCAGGAATTACTTAAAAGGGCAATTAAAAGACCAAACTCGTATCGTTACTCGCGCAAAAAATAAGCTCGGTCTATCAAATAAAGATGTTTTTGTTTATATTCTTCGCTAAACTGCACAACTTGATCGAGCAAAGTGACATTCCATTGGCCAAGTTTATGTTGTTAATGCTTTACAAGAAAAGGAATCATATATAACGGTGCATTTTGAGAATAAATAAAAGTGTTAGTGTACAGAGTATTGCTTTTGTGTTGCTCACGGGTGTACGGAGTATTGCTGTACAGTGCACAGAGTATTGCTCAAGGAAATTAAGTAAGTTTGAGGTATAACCAGTGTTACTCGGTAAATATTACTTATATTGTCTAGATCTATATAAAAAATGAAAATTAGAGAGTGTAAAAACTACATTAAAACATGCTGTAATTTACGATTCCTGAGGTGAGCCCGCGGATCCCTCGAAATTTCAAATGTAAACTATTTTTGTACACCAGTTTGACAGGGTTTAGAGTATGATTAGTACATATTTATCGTTCATATTTAGGTAACTACTCCACTGTCTTAAACATATGTCTATCCTAAGGTAAGTTCAAATGCTAACTGACTCGCCCAGAGTTGATAAACCCCCTTTCATTTATAACACTTTATTGTACATGATTTGATATAGAATCTATCTTAGAGCTATAAAACATTACATACTTATTCTTATTAAGTAGAATGGGTGGTGAGTAAGTCACCTATTAAGATATATGTAAGGTAATCTATATATTCAGTTTAAAATTCAGTTCTGTTTAGTTTGTGTTTAGAAAATTTATTATCTTAACTATGATATGGTTTACAACCAATGCTTACACTCAAATATTCAAACTTACTCTTTTGAGGTTCATAGCAAGCAACATATTTTGAAGGCAAAAGGTTGTTATAGTGTTAAATAGGTACTAAGTATCATTTTGGCTAATTTGCTAGTTTAATTTAGTGTATTTGGAAGCGTTAGCAAACTTGCAATACGTCGTACACACACTTCTATCTATTTAGGTGTGCATCTTTGTTGTACTTTGATAAATTTTTCTGAAATTCGTACTTAAGACATTTCGGTTCAATATAAACAGAATAATCACTCCTAAAAAATATATTTCGGTAATTCACTCATTCCAAACGTATGTAAAGTGCTGTGGTCAATATGTGCGTGTGAGCAGCAGCTCAATACTGGTTAATTTGAACACTTCTACGAATACCTGTTATAATGTGGCGTACTATAAAGTTACAAAAATATCCGAATACGTTGAAACCTAGTTGGGATGATGTAAGGAGTCAGTAGTTTGGCAAATATCGTCTCTGAACTTACCCTGGTTGACACGAGAATGTCGTGAAAATTGATGACATTATTTACCTTTACTAGCAATATCCGGTGTACGGTATACCGCAGTGAGTATGATTATAGACTATAGTTCCTGTAAGAACAGGCTCCCCGAAGGAAAAGGTTACATTAATTTATCTCTATTGCAATATTGCAATAACAAACTCTTCGTATGTGATATTTCGTAATGATTAGGAGTAGAGTAGACGACAGTGACATAATATTATGGTGCTTTAATAATTCTATATAATTATTCACGTTGCAAATTTTGTTTTACAAAATCGACGCCGTTCCGGCGCAAATTGAACTGATATTTACCAGCAAAGCACTTTAAATACGACGTTTGAAATAATGATTACACTATTAAAGAGAATATTTAGATGCTGTCTTTAAATTATCAGCAAGCTTTTAGCAGATTTCATTAAGATATATAATGGGTGTACTTATAGAAGCAGAGTCTGAGAGACTATATATAACATCTATAGTCTCTGTTAGAAGCCATTACCAGGGAATCTTTAAGTGTTTAACATTTATTAAATATCATATTTCGTCCCCCATGTGCAGAAGTTATCAATCTAGTACGTGTTGTTAATTCTCAGAAAGGTACGTAGGTGTTGTATATATATATACTGAAAAAAATCAATGACGCATACTGCATGGCAATTGCGTTGTTGTTTTTGTAGTTGCTAGATTTTTACGTTGGACAGTTTTTATGCGGTAATATTTGGCCACATCATTTGTTTTAAATTGTCAATGTTATCTAACCATTTAAGTAACGCGTTCTGAATGTGAGTCTTTAAACTCTTTTACTAGCCATGGGCTACTGGATATTATTCGTATATAATTCTCATTAAAATGTCTACGTTAAAGCAGGATGCGTGAGATAGCATCTTAACTGATTGTTATCCGATACATTAAAGTCAACCTCATGTTGTCATATTTTCAATATTGGTAAACCCTTTGTTTTTGAAGTAATTATGCAATAATGTTGTAGCCACGTTTTAATTGGCTTACAAATTATATAACATGACATTTGATTGGCTAAGAACGTTTTAAGTATTTTGTAACGTGTAATTTGATTGGTCAAAAGCTTTTAACATTTATTTTCTATGATTTGAAAATAATGTATATTAAGTAAGATTTGAATATATACAAAAAAGTAATGATGTAGGACTAAGACAGTTATGATGTAGGTTTTAAAAAGTTAGGAAAAGTGGAGTTCCACTACGCTTCGTTAAGTTACTAACTCTGTGTGTTAAAACATATTTGTTATTGTTAAACTATTTGGAGAAACTACAAAATAAAAATAGTAAAACTGACGGTGGATTTGTCATCACTTATTTAGTTGAGACTTTGTTATCATATTTGAAATTATACTGGAAAAAACGCACTGGACTTACAACGTTAGCAGAGCTAAACTGACAGCTCACACAACGAACGACACAACGCTGTTACATACGAGCTAATTCCCGAAACAACAGACATAACACTGTTGGTCTAACAACAAGCTGGATTCCACGTACTACAACAACCTCAAGAGTTAACGCAGAGTTCTGAGATTAGAGTTCGGAACTCATCATCAACACAAGGAAAAATGAGCTCAATTCCCACACAGTATAACAACGCCTAAACACGGCATTACACTGGCGGAGAAGAGAGGCTAAAATGTGCGGTACCTCACAACATCACAGCCAAGCGAGTGAATTTCAACAAGCGAGTTACTACTACCATGTTAATTCTACCAAACGAATAATTGCAACCAAGCGAGTGAATTTCAACAAGCGAGTTACTACTACCAAGTGAATTTCAACCAGCGAATAATCTCATCTAAGCGAATATCTACAAGTGAGTGCATTTCTAACAGCGAATAATCCCAGCTAAGCGAATATCTACAAGTGAGTGAATTTCTAACAGCGAATAATCTCAGCTAAGCGAATATCTACAAGTTAGTGAATTTCTAATACGCGAAATTCAACCAATGATAAATCCAGCTAAGTGAAATAGTGCAAAATAGTGGTTTTAAATAAGTATATCTAGTTAGATCAGTGATAGAATGCATCAACTCAGAAATTGGATGTTTTCAAATTCTACCAGAATGAACACCCGGCGGTATTCGTTGGATTTCCAACATCAAACCATATTGATTACAGGTTACGTATATCCATGGACCCATTCTACGTTCGCCACACGGAAGGTGGAAATCTGCGCTCTACAAAAACAGTAGACATTAAGCTTTGGATGTGTAATTATCAGTGCACCTTCTGTGTCGATGAATTTGTACTTATTTTATGTAAATTTTGGTACTTTTATTATATTCACGTCACAGTTGAAAACTGTATTTATTATCATTGACAATGTTTTTAGTCTAACTTTATTATGCATTTGTATTAAAATGCGCGTAATTGTTTCCATACGTAAATTTTTCTAAACCTGTGGTACGTAATAAAGGTATCATTAATTTATTTTTTACACGATCAGATGATAATTTTGGAATATTAAGTATATGGTCATCTTAGACATTTTGCAGTTTAGCTAAGATTTATGCGAAAATAGAGAAATATGTCAACTTGAATTTAAATGTTTAGGCGTAATCGGCAACAAATGGCATTAAAATGTATGAGAGACATTTAATTAAGTATACAATGAGTTACATTAATTCTAAGGGGGTATGAGTTAGCAATATTAAAAATAATTTATTAACTGTTTTAGGCGGTAATAGTTATTTTGTGACTGGTAAAATGGGTTAAAGCAGCAATGTTCTTGGTTGTTAAGAGCTCACAAATACTTCTAAGTTTGAATGCATGTTACGTCCTTTCAAATATCGAGGAATTCTTGTATTGCTAACAATTTGGACCACAGAATTAATATCATATGATAAATTAAGGAAATGCAGGCTCACTAAGCTCTATTTCAGTCAATCTATTTATGGTGCTACAGTAGCACTTAAATTTGGTCATTGGTTATCCCAATACCATTACAGGTGTATATTTTTTTTTGTGAGAAAGGTGTGAGTGTGTTATATAGTCTATCTATTAGTGTGAGTAAGGTATTTTTTTACAACTAGTACTGGTATATGTAGACTGCAATAGGTCGACATGTTGCTTCTATGGTAGATAAAAGTCAAATTCTTATATTTTATTTGACTGGAGTAGACTGGTGATGTTTCTGCTTTCCATCGTTCTGTGTCTCCATACGGTATTTTGGAATCAACCTTAAGTGGGCTGCAGTTTAAGAACTTTATAGCTGTCTTTAATTCACGGGATATATCCACGGGATATAATGCACTCAGCTATTGTGAGCGGGTAGCATAGGCATAAATTAATTAATTGTGCATTTACCAGAACATTGGGAAATGTAATTATCTAGAATTACATAATATTGCTGATCTCAAAACCCTAGGGATGTGAACTGCATGTATAAAGAATGGAGTGTTGTCCGATATTAATCAGTTTATAAAAATAACAGGAGACAAGTAAACTAAATAATTGTCTGTCTTATTTACATGATTCTTGAAAAGATTTTACATTGCCACTTTGAATATGTTGGTAGCATTACTAACTGAAAAGGTCCGAATGTTAGGACATGGTTCCAATGAACTGTTGAAATTTGGAAAACTTCAACACTTTCCGGTTTCAGCCTTGCTGAACACTATGTTTATTAACTCTAACATTTGTGGAATAGGCACAATATATTCAATGGCTAATAGATAATGTGACCGTGTACATGGCTTTATTTGTAACTGCATATTTTTTGTATATTTAAGTACTGTTGATAAAATTGGATGACCACTTCATAGGAATGAAGTTAAATACGGGAGGGGAAACTTTTATGCGGTAATATTTGGCCACATCATTTGTTTTAAATTGTCAATGTTATCTAACCATTTAAGTAACGCGTTCTGAATGTGAGTCTTTAAACTCTTTTACTAGCCATGGGCTACTGGATATTATTCGTATATAATTCTCATTAAAATGTCTACGTTAAAGCAGGATGCGTGAGATAGCATCTTAACTGATTGTTATCCGATACATTAAAGTCAACCTCATGTTGTCATATTTTCAATATTGGTAAACCCTTTGTTTTTGAAGTAATTATGCAATAATGTTGTAGCCACGTTTTAATTGGCTTACAAATTATATAACATGACATTTGATTGGCTAAGAACGTTTTAAGTATTTTGTAACGTGTAATTTGATTGGTCAAAAGCTTTTAACATTTATTTTCTATGATTTGAAAATAATGTATATTAAGTAAGATTTGAATATATACAAAAAAGTAATGATGTAGGACTAAGACAGTTATGATGTAGGTTTTAAAAAGTTAGGAAAAGTGGAGTTCCACTACGCTTCGTTAAGTTACTAACTCTGTGTGTTAAAACATATTTGTTATTGTTAAACTATTTGGAGAAACTACAAAATAAAAATAGTAAAACTGACGGTGGATTTGTCATCACTTATTTAGTTGAGACTTTGTTATCATATTTGAAATTATACTGGAAAAAACGCACTGGACTTACAACGTTAGCAGAGCTAAACTGACAGCTCACACAACGAACGACACAACGCTGTTACATACGAGCTAATTCCCGAAACAACAGACATAACACTGTTGGTCTAACAACAAGCTGGATTCCACGTACTACAACAACCTCAAGAGTTAACGCAGAGTTCTGAGATTAGAGTTCGGAACTCATCATCAACACAAGGAAAAATGAGCTCAATTCCCACACAGTATAACAACGCCTAAACACGGCATTACACAGTGTCTAGCAGTGTGCCGCTTATATGTTTTCTGTGCCCGGCTGGTTTAAGCTGAGTGCTGCCTTCCCTGTCTGACTTAATAGTATCGTTTTTATACAATATATACACATATTGAATAGCACTTTTGTTCACAGATGATTATTGATTTTGTACATGTATGTATACTTCGCTATTTAATTATTAGTTTAACGTTTTAAACTATTATGAGTATCCTATATTGTTAAGTTTAACTAATACTGTTTCATTTTCTTTATAAAGGACAAGGTTCATTAAATTTTATGGCTTAATTTTGCCCTGAGTTTTATCGAAAAATTGCAAATATAGAAATGCATCTTCCTATAAATCTGTCCTATGTTTCTAATAGCCTAACATTGTCTTTCAAAAAATTAAGCATACTTTTCCAAATTTCCCTAGTAATACGTCGACAAATCTACTTGAAATAGATTAAGTTTACCAAAAAATGTCATTTTTAGCCATTTTCGTGACTTTTTATGGCGTTATACCTTCCCAAAAACCACGATGGCACTCTTGCGACACTTTGATATTTTGTACATATAAAGACTTGCAGAACACTGGTTATGTGAAAATATAAAAATGTCGCAAGAGTGCCATCGTGGTTTTTGGGAAGGATTTACGTTGTTAATAGTCGTGAAAGTGGCCTAAAATTACATTTTGGGCTAAACATGGCATATACGTCATATTCTTGGCAGTTTTGACAACAAATTACAAGGGAAATTTGGATATGTATGCTTATTTTTTAAACAGGAAATGTTAAGTTATTTGAATTATAATAGGACAGACTTATAGGAACATGCATTTTTATTTTTTGAAAAATCACAGGGCCAAATTAAGCCATTAGTGATACTTGTCCTTTGTTTGTATATTACTTACTTACTTAATCTCGGATCTTAAGGTCGCAACAAGATTTCTCCATCCAGCTCTGTTCTTGGCTTTCGCTTCAGTCTCGCCCCAGGGTAGTCCCAATTATTTCAGTTCCGTTTCTACTGTTCGGCGCCAGGTGTTCTTTGGTCTTCCTCTTGGCCTCTTACCCTGAGGTGTCCATCGAAGGGCTATTCTGGTGTTGTTTGATACGGGCATTCTGAGGATAAGTCCTAGCCATCGAAAACGTCCCTGTTTGATTTGTTGGATGATACAGGTGTAATTTGTTAAATCAAGAAGGTTTTTGTTGGAAATTTTGTTGTGTCAAAATATTTGTATATTATCATGTATTTAATGTATACAGTCAGATCTCGATACAACGACGCTGTTTGTTTCCAAGAAAAATGTCGTTATAACGAATATGTCGGTATACTGAATTGATACAAAGAGCATTTTAATACTTTTGTCCCCAAATTTGAGCTCAGTATAATGAATTTGTCAGTATATCGGGTGTCGTTATATCAAGATCTGACTGTATATGTTTATTATGTAGACCATATTGAAAATTGGTATAACACCAAATATGTTATCTACTATAAATAAAGTCGTTACTTACTTACTAGTTGTCATGACGTCATGAACACGACCAGAGTTTGCGTTTAAGGAAATTGGGTATATTTTACAGTACGATCTTGTTTTAGACGTAACACCAAAACTGAATTTGTATTCTAACACAAGCAATAGTTTCAGCTATATACATGTAAGCTTCCGAGGAAGAAATAGTGCTGTGGTTACTATGTCTTGATTTGTTGTCAAAGTAGGAATTTTGGCTATGTTAGGATCAAAATAATGAATATGTACCTGTGTTTTATCTATAAAAAAGCATACTATATGTTCGATATGGTCGTGGTGGTGATCATCTGATCTGGTTGTGGTGGTGATATCTGATCTGGTCATGGTGGTGATATCTGATCTGGTCGTGATCTGGTTGTGGTGGTGATATCTGATCTGGCCATGGTGGTGATATCTGATATGGTTGTGGTGGTGATATCTGGTCTGGTCGTGGTGGTGATATCTGATCTGGTCATGGTGGTGATATCTGGTCGTGGTGGTGATATCTGATCTGGTTGTGGTGGTGATATCTGATCTGGTCGTGATCTGGTTGTGGTGGTGATATCTGATCTGGTTGTGGTGGAGATATCTGATCTGGTCGTGGTGGTGATATCTGGTCGTGGTGGTGATATCTGATCTGGTCGTGGTGGTGATATCTGATCTGGTCGTGGTGGTGATATCTGATCTGGTCGTGGTGGTGATATTTGATCTGGTCGTGGTGGTGATATCTGATCTGGTTGTGGTGGTGATATCTGATCTGGTCGTGGTGGTGATATGACAATTTCATCTTCATCAGAAATCCAGTGCAATATAACTTCCTACAGTTTGGAGTGTGAAGGGATACATCTGACATTAGAGTGTGTTTTGAGTGTGAAGGGATACATCTGACATTTGTTTCAGCAGAAATAATTTGAGCTATAACAGGCAGAGTGTGTGAGGTATCAGGCAGTGTGTGAGGTATTAGGCAGAGTGTGTGAGACAGTCAGCAATGTCTCCAGGGTGGGGAAAATATAAATATAAAATAAATCAAACACATAAGATGCCTATATGTACGTTATGAAGTGAAATCAAGGAATCTTTCATTGACCAAGGAAGCCTTGAAACATGTAGCTTATCATCATAAGGTGTGCAAGCTCCAAATATTTATAAATGGTTAACATAAAAACGCTTATTTTTGTATTTGAAAGTTATTGCACCGGGGTTACACAGTAAAGTATACTTATTGTTGTATTTGAAAGTTATTGCACTGACAATACACAGTAAAGCATACCTATTGTTGTATTTGAAAGTGACTGCTGGCAATACACAGTAAAGTATACCTATTGTTGTATTTGAAAGTTATTGTACTGGCAATACACAGTAAAGTATACTAATTGTTGACTTTGAAAGTAATTGCACTGGCAATACACAGTGAAGTATACTAATTGTTGTATTTGAAGGTTATTGCACTGGCAATACACAGTAAAGTATACTTATTGTTGTATTTGAAAGTTATTGCACTGGCAATACACAGTAAAGTATACTTATTGTTGTATTTGAAAGATATTGCACTGGCGTTACACGGTAAAGTATACTTATTGTTGTATTTGAAAGTTATTGCACTGGCGTTACACAGTGAAGCATTCTTATTGTTGTATTTGAAAGATATTGCACTAGTGTTACACAGTAAAGTATACTTATTGTTGTATTTGAAAGATATTGCACTGGTGTTACACAGTTAAAAATACTTATTGTTGTATTTGAAAGTTACTGTACTGGCATTACACAGTAACACATACTAATTGTTGTATTTGAAAGTTACTGCACTGGCGTTACACAGTAAAGAATACTTATTGTTGTATTTGAAAGTTATTGCACTGGCAATACACAGTAAAGAATACTTATTGTTGTATTTGAAAGTTATTGCACTGGCAATACACAGTAAAGTATACTTATTGTTGTACATTTTGTATTTGAAAGTTATTGCACTGGTGTTACACAGTAAAGAATACTTATTGTTGTATTTGAAAGTTATTGTACTGGCATTACACAGTAACACATACTTATTGTTGTATTTGAAAGTTACTGCACTGGTGTTACACAGTGAAGAATACTTATTGTTGTATTTGAAAGTTATTGTACTGGCATTACACAGTAACACATACTTATTGTTGTATTTGAAAGTTACTGCACTGGCGTTACACAGTAAAGAATACTTAATGTTGTATTTGAAAGTTATTGCACTGGCAATACACAGTAAAGTATACTTATTATTGTATTTGAAAGTTTTTGCGACTTGCATTACACAGTAAAGTAACTTATTGTTGTATTTGAAAGTTACTGTAACAACGTTACACAGTAAAGCATACTTATTGTTGTATTTGAAAGTTATTGCACTTTTGTTACACAGTAAAGAATACTTATTGTTGTATTTGAAAGTTACTGCACTGGCGTTACACAGTAAAGCATACTTATTGTTGTATTTGAAAGATATTGCACTGGTGTTACACAGTTAAAAATACTTATTGTTGTATTTGAAAGTTACTGTACTGGCATTACACAGTAACACATACTAATTGTTGTATTTGATAGTTACTGCACTGGCGTTACACAGTAAAGAATACTTATTGTTGTATTTGAAAGTTATTGCACTGGCAATACACAGTAAAGTATACTTATTGTTGTATTTGAAAGTTATTGCACCACCATTACACAGTAACACATACTTATTGTTGTATTTGAAAGTTACTGCACTGGCGTTACACAGTGAAGCATTCTTATTGTTGTATTTGAAAGTTACTGCACTGGCGTTACACAGTGAAGCATTCTTATTATTGTATTTGAAAGTTTTTGCGACTTGCATTACACAGTAAAGTAACTTATTGTTGTATTTGAAAGTTACTGTACCGGCGTTACACGGTGAAGCATTCTTATTGTTGTATTTGAAAGTTACTGCACTGGCGTTACACAGTGAAGCATTCTTATTGTTGTATTTGAAAGTTACTGCACTGGCGTTACATGGTAAAGCATTTTTATTGTTGTTGCACTGGCAATACACAGTAAAGTATACTTATTGTTGTATTTAGAAGTTATTGCACTGGCGTTACACAGTGAAGCATTCTTATTGTTGTATTTGAAAGATATTGCACTGGCGTTACATGGTAAAGCATTCTTATTGTTGTTTTTGAAAGTTATTGTACTGGCAATACACAGTAAAGTATACTTATTGTTGTATTTGAAAGTTATTGCACTGGCAATACACAGTAAAGTATACTTATTGTTGTATTTGAAAGTTATTGCACTGGCGTTACACAGTGAAGCATTCTTATTGTTGTATTTGAAAGTTACTGCACTGGCGTTACACAGTGAAGCATTCTTATCGTTGTATTTGAAAGTTACTGCACTGGCGTTACACAGTAAAGCATACTTATTGTAGTATTTGAAAGATATTGCACTGACGTTACATGGTTAAGCATTCTTATTGTTGTTTTTGAAAGTTAATGCACTGGCAATACACAGTAAATTAATTATACTTATTGTTGTATTTGAAAGTTATTGCACTGGTGTTACACAGAAGAACAACATAATACTTGTCTAGTTTATTGCATTGATCATGACCGTACATAAACATGGTACAACTAATCATGGTGTCAATAAAAACATGTATACATTAAAATTTCATGTTTTACAAAAACATGAAAACAGTATGTAATATGATCTAACACATATGATCAACATATACATGATACATATCACATTGCACAATACTATGTACCCTTACATACACTGATCTACACCTAATATTACATACACTGCCCTATACATATACTAATGGCCCGGTCACACAACAACGTATAACAACAAAGTATGGCAAAAGTACAAAAAATATAAGTCTTATAAGATACCCATATATTAAACATAGGTTATTAATCTGCCATGTATATAATACATCAACAGGAAGGCTTCAGATTTTTAAAAATCTTTTTTAGCCTATACCAGTGTCTGTCAGCCTTCGGGATAAACTTTTATATGTTTCTGTAAAATGTTGTAGTGTGACAGGGCCCTAATATAACAATACTGAAAATATGTGAACCAGTCTGCGGATGCAGCTCTTTCGTTGGTCAGTTTTCAAACTATGCTTGGAATCAACCAATCACAGACTAGAACATACAGACTGGTCTCCAGTCAAAAAAACAGAGAATTCATTCACTTATTAATTGTTGCTGAAATATTTCCTTTAAGATTGGTGTCAAATAGACAGTTACATAAACTATAAAACCTTAAAACTATAACATCATTGTAGGAGGGCAATGGGCTGTGATATATATATATATAATGTTTAGCGGACTCATGTCTGTTTGTTGTCAATAGAATATAACATCACACACCAGGCATATAAGCTTTAAGTGCACAGTAAATAAATGATAATAAATTGTTCAACAGAAACACAGAAAAGTAGAAAACAAGCAAGTATAAATGAAAAACATAAAATTATTGACACAACCGATGATAGTGATGGAGCATTGGTATAGTGAGCAAATAGAAAATGGTGTATACAGTCAAACAAACATCCCTGTACACGCTAAGTACAGTAACACTGATTCTCAGTATAAAGGAATTGAGTATATAGAAAATGTAATACCATGTATTATAACATGAATGGTTTTATATGATGTCAAACCTACTGTGGAAACATTGTGATAGTGAAACCTAGAACATTTACCCCTACCAATATTCACCCCCCCTCCCCCCCCCTGTTTTCAAAATGCATAAATACATTCAAACCTACATTGAAGTTCAACCGCCACCATAGACCATTCCCACAAAAATCTGTCCGCAAAGACCAAAACATGAGTGACTTCAGAGAGACCATTTTCTATATATAACCAGTTAAACGAAGACCAACTGTCAATGAAAACCCATTTTTGCTGTTCAGTTCTCCATGGTTGGTATTTACTCAGTATTGTGATGTACCAAGAAATGCCTCGGCAAATCCCTTAAACCATGCATCAATACGAAGTCAACAGATACCTCTACACCACATTTGACATATCATTTAAAACCAGGGCTGGTATTCATAAAGCATCTTAGTAGAAATCTTAGAATTTTCTTAAAAACAATAATTTTTCTTAAGTGTGTCAGCTAAATAAGATACTCAAAATTCTTGAACTGTGACATAGGTTTAAAGCATTGTAGGAAGAGCTACAATAATCACTAAGAAAACATGGGTTAATCTTCAATGTAAGGGAAATATGCGCAACCCAAGGTTTTGACTTAAGTCAGAATATTTAAGTTTTCCACTAAGATGCTTTGTGAATACCAGTCCAGGTATTTACATATAGACTATACAGACTATCTATAGTCTCTGATAGTTATAAAGAAATTGACAGATCAAAACTGAGTATTAATTCATTTGTTCAAAAGATCAGAGAGAAATAAAGAATCCCTGGTATATAATCATATTTTATCAGCAAAAATGACATAGAAATTTTATTTATTATGCAGCAAAAATAATAAAACACTTAACAAGTAGATGCTCACCCTATGTATGTAATATATATCACAACAAGTTATACTAGTATCAAACACAAGCTTATATATTTATACTTCTTCATTTTAGGTTGATTGTGAAAAGTTTCATGAATAACATTACTAACACTAGACATCTCATTTCTGATTGTATTTTATAATAATCATTCACAAGGTGAGTATGAGAGAAGAGAAGCATGTTTCCCTTTTCTAAATTTATCTTTGGTTAACTCTAGTATTATGGAGGTCAACTACATGGTGAAGCAATATTAACAAGTTATAAAATTCAGACAAATAGGCAGCACACTATTCAGCACTAGTAAACAAAAATCAACAAAGTATATAAGCCAAACTATTGTATATAAATATACAAAAACAAGTTAGTTAATACAATGAGTAAATGCAAATGGCAGGATGGTAGAATAAACTACAATATAAAATAAGTGTACATAAAATATGTGACAGGCTTTACAATCAATCAATCAATCAATCAATCAATCAATCAATCAATCAATCAATCAATCAATCAATCAATCAATCAATCAATCAATCAATCAATCAATCAATCAATCAATCAATCAATCAATCAATCAATCAATCAAAGTTCCATTCAAGATTGACTGATGCACATCCTAATTACATTGTTTTAAATTAATTCATTCTATTGATGAATGGTTGTGGATTAACAATTATACAAACTATCAAATCTCACATAACTAAAATGTCTCCATTAGACATGGGTACATTTGGCTATATTGCATACAGCAATATCTTTATTACACATAATACTAGTAATGAGACAAAACTTGGTAGAATACTACTACACTATTACCTAACTATATTTGATTCTCTTTATGAACAGGTATAGGATCATACATTGAAGGTAGCGAACATGACTAAGTGGAACATATGACCAAGATATTGTGTCTAACAAGAACATGATTCAAGAAGCCTAACAAACTAGAAATCTGTACATTCTAACAAATAAAGCAACAAATCTAACAGTACAACTTTGCTTTCCCTTTTTAAAGCGAGTATTCAAATTTGGGACACACCAGTAATATATTAACTACATAATTATCATGTTTGTATACAATTTCTGTATACAGTGTATTGATATGCAAGTCAGTGAGTTAGTAGGTGAAAGACACCTGAAAATATAGAAACCAGTAATTTAAATATAGCTTCAATGGAAGTGTTGTTGGTTTGCATTTGACTGAGATGGTCATAAGTGCACTGTCATACATATTACCCTGCCAAATTGGCCTATGACTTCTTACTTCAAGGGAAATCTTTGGAAGCCAAATATGGAACATTGAGTTTTATGTTTATCATATATCTGCAGTAACAGACCACATCTACCTGGACGGCAGATGTACGACCACACCTACACGGACGGCAGATCTACAACATCCAACTGATGAAAGTGATCAATTACATTGAACATATTTCAGCAGCTACAAATTATGGTAAAGTGATCTGCAGTTTTAGCAATGAATCAGTTAATGAACTCCTACAAACCAAACCTGCCCCTATTTGTAGCTTGTAAAGGGATTATTAGGAATTTAAATTTGATCTAAAGTTAAGATTTCCGTACGTACATTGATACAACAGTACTCAGTTAACCACATATAATTTAAATTCTCCATCACCTAATTCACAACCAAACCAATGATAATAACCTTGCATAGTTTAACTCTACTGTATTAACCATCTCCCATTTTTGATAGTGCATGAACGTGCAAGGTAGTTTTTTTACTTTGAACTGTAAACAAACATTATCTTACAATTCTATTCTTTATGTTACAATCCTTACATTTGTTTTATACAGACACAAACAGAGAGTTGTGTACATGTAGCAATATTTACAGCAAATACAGATGAGTATGCCTAAACAAGCTTGCTGTCCCATAGTGGCTGTTTCTTGATATCTGATCTCTGCAGCCAGCAACAGATAAACTGTGGGCAGCGGATTGTTTTGGCTAGAAGGTGCCAGGCGGCCAGTCGATTAAAATTGCAACCCTTCCAACCAGTTGAGACAGATCCCTCAAATGTAGGTGTCAAACCTAGGTTTCAAACCCATAGCTGCTAGCGATAAGAGTATTACCAAGTCAACCACAATAACCACTCAACCATAAAGGCCCTTGCAGCTATACAATAAGCAATAAGCTGCTTCATGAAAACAAGACTGCGTTCAATAAACGCTTATGCCCCCTGTGGAAGCCTTGTCCATAAATAAGTCTAAGTCCAAAATTAGGTCAAGGTGAAGGTCAAAATGGGGTTAGGTGATACTGGCGTGTGGAGAGTGTTCATACACAACATCCATGCAAGTATGAAAGCTTTGTAGCAAGCCATATTAATGCTAGAAGAAACGGTCAATTTGGGTTAACCAGGACGGACGGACGAACGAACGGACGGACGGACGAACGGACGGACAGGTGAATCACTATATGCCTCCCCATGTATCGATAGGGGGGCATAAAAACCCATCAACAATACCGGATCGCTGTATCCAGAGTTCCCCATCAATGTATAAAATACACAAAATATTTTTCGATGGAGTGCAAGTGCACTGTATAGACAGTGTAGAATGAAGTTGAACACATAACTATTCGAGACATTTATATCATCTTTGCATTGAAACAAATACAAGAGGTAGAGGACTTTTAAAGATCACTCAGGTTTATGTAAAAATAAAAGTACAGCATGGTACTACATATGTACTTCTAACATATTTGGAAGCCATTGTGTGCCATAAAGGAATTTTAGTTTTACATAATTAAGCAGAAGCGAACTGGTAATCTACCAACATATAAAGTCATAATTCAATAATGCAATACATTTGTAAGAAAGCGTTCAAATATAATTGAAATTAATTTAGAAACAGTTCAGCACACTTCAGTTCAGCACAATCAATATCTAAAGCCAAGCAGATATACAAACATGTAATTTCTAATTTCTATGTATAATTTTCTTTTCATGTATGAAAACCTTAGGACTAAAAACGCAAATAAAATGTATATCTAGAGTCCTAGACCAGCACTAAATGTGACATTTACAAATGAAAGTAACATAGATCAATGAAAGTAACGTCCACAAATGAAAAGTAATGTTCACAAATGAAAGTAACGTACACAAAATTAATGAAAGTAACATAGATCTATGAAAGTAACGTCCACAAATGAAAAGTAATGTTCACAAATGAAAGTAACGTACACAAAATTAATGAAAGTAACATAGATCTATGAAAGTAACGTCCACAAATGAAAAGTAATGTTCACAAATGAAAGTAACGTACACAAAATTAATGAAAGTAACGTCCACAAATGAAGGTAACATACACAAATAAAAGTAACGTCCACAAATGAATGGACTATACATGTATCCATGGAAACACTATGACTGTATATGTGCAGATAGATTTCTACTTCATAATACAAAAAATATCTAATAGACATGTAATAAACTTAATGCTGAGAAAGTATATATTCCTATTCCAAATAATACAAAGTTCTGTTGTTCGACTATAATATAACATAACTGAAACACCACAAGTTGATGCAGACGACATCTGTCCATGGTTTAAATCACCATATAAACAGATCTAAACGCTAACAGACCATCAAGGTACAATAATAGCACTTAATTTGTTGGTTTAAAATACTGTAAAAGTATTAATAATCTTTGGTGGATTAATTTTCGTTGAGTTCGCAGATGAACTAGATCGTGATTTTAAGTCCCCTCAAATAAGAGACCTCAAAAATACATAACAATAGATACTTTTTTCAGTTCTTAAAATCCTAAAATTAGAGAAACCACCAAATTACCATTTTACCAAAATATGCGAAATTTAATACCCGAAAAAAAAGATTTTACAGCATACTGTACACACTTATTTACATGGCAACCTTGATAACAAGAAGCACCTGGATATAGTGCAAGTAAACTAAGAATTTTGAAAAGTCCCTTGTTAGTCAAGTCGTCCTAGTAGGTGGGTATTATGTACATGTATGTACGGTTAGTCGTTATTTATTGAATGTTGTTTTATGGTGAAAAAGATATATTATGCTTAAGCCGAATAAATTTTTCTGTATTCTGTTAAAAATCTATATATTTAACTGCCCTCCAACATAGACTATGGAATGCACAAAGTGATGAGATATAGAGACAGCTGTGTATACACACATACATTTGGCAAGATGATGAACACATGTAGATTGAATGTTGAGTAACGTGAGACTGAACATACAGAATGAATACCTAACACTTTCCCAGTCACCATCAATATGCATAATAATGAGCAAAACTGAAACTAGAAGGTTTTTTGTCTCCCACAAAGGGCCATAGCTATGGCAATATTTAACAAACCTAAAATTCTTGATTATGTACACAACTAGGCTTGGTACGAAATAATCATGTGACATTTCATTGAAATCGGACCAGTGGTTAAGGAGAACTAGAGCCGACAAACTTCGTGACATATATCCAGACAGAGATCCCGCACAAAATCAGTATGCCTCCCCTCTATATGTGGGAGATATAATTAAATTTGTCACACTTGCATGTAGTTATGTATATAATCTGTACAACTCTATCACTATAATATATCACTAACTCTCACGTTCTGGATGAAACCTTGCAGACTTCGACGACACTTCAACTTTATCTTTTGCTGATTCTGTCTTCTGCAATTTTTCATTCCCATCAGCCTTTGCAACAACAATCCCAGCATGCTCTCCACTACCATACCCATGATGCACCGGTGAGCAAGGCAGGCTGGGAGTTAACACAGGCAGACTTATATCTAAGCTCATTTGTTTTGCTTCTGGAATACATTGTTTCAATTTAGCAACAGCGTTAAGTAGAGCTTGTCGTTCAAGTTCCAGGGTCCGTATATGAGATTTTAACTTTGTTTCCTGTGTTTGAAAGTTATGAATCATTATTTCCATGCTTCTCTCGTGACTATGAGCATGTTGAAGTTTTTCTATAAGTTCCATATTTTGTTGTTTTAGACTATGATTAGCTTGCTCGAGTTTTGTCAGTAAATCAGTGTCCTCCTTCTGTGGGGAGAACATCATTTCTTCCTTTAACACATGATACTCTACTTCATATGACTGTAGCTGCTTCGATATATCAAGGTCAAATACCTGTAAATATATACATCACATAAGGTACACACCATCACAAATGCAAACTAGAAGGGTTTTTGAAACAAAAATGTAAGTCTCCCACAAAGGGCCATTACTATCGCTAAAATCATCTGATCAAAGTTTCAAATGAATTTTCATTGAAATCCCTCCAATAGTTAAGGAGAACTAGTGCAGACAAATTTTTGTGACATCCATCCAGCACAAAATCAATGTTTTAGACATAAAGATATTAACATGTATGAACTGGTATGGCAAACAAAGGTGATATTCTGCATACTTGGCAAATCAAAACTTTTGATAGAGGGTAATCCAAGGAAGATTTGTGCGTAATTATTTTCACAGCAGGCCAATTGGTTTCTTCGAAGAATATTTTCAGAGCTATGTTGTTTTGGGTGCCATAACAAAAACCGGATTGCCTTAAAGATCGCCCAGATATGAAGGAATATGATAGAGGAGCACAAAACACTCATTGCTGTAAAATTTCAAAACAATTGCCATAGTGGTTTATGAGGAGATCCTATTTGAATGAATTGATAGCAGATGGGCAATGAATGCAGGGTGAATAGTAAACCTCTCCAACCAAGCTGGCCTAACTAATATACCAATCTAAAAATTATTGTTTCTTCGGAAAATCAAACCAATAATGACTTTTATTTCAAAGGCTATTTCCAATCATCAATGTAACCCTCATCACTTATGCTATATGCTGTTCTTTCTAATTTTTACATAACTAGTGTCATTTTGCTAAGCAACATTTACGGTAACTAGGCAAACATTTACGGTAACTAGGCAAACATTTACAGTAACCAAGCAACAACTTACCTGGTTAATTACTCGTTCCATCTGTATCATTCCCATTTCTGGTAGTGTAGTCTTTATAAATTCCATTATGGTCTCAAATGAATTACACTGAATAATTAATTCTTTATGGTTGCCTAGCAACACTAAAGCTACTTTGAAAATGACTTCTGACCCTTGTATAAATATCAAATCTGAAAATATAATATATGAAGTTAAAGAACAATCACATTGAAAATGTAGATCACAGACATGGAGTTCCCCCTTTTTAAAATGGCTTAAAAGTGACTTTTTAGACTCTTATTTAACATCATCCACTGAATTGTAATTTGCGTGGACAGGGATTTAGATACTTGTTTCATAGCACAATTTGTTCGGCTTAAAAGGGAATTGTTGATATCAGGATTAAAGCAAGCACACATTTGTATAATGTCAGTTTACTGGAGTATGTAACTTACCAAACACCCTTGCCACAAAGCCTAGAGGGAACTGTGAAGCAAACAGTGTAAGGAACCACGGTGCAGCATACAGTGTCGGAGCTATCTCATGTATCTCAAAGTGATCATACAAATCCTTGTAGTTATCATGCAGTAATCGTGTCAACTGATACAGCTGAATCTGTAATATATATCATAATTATGTCAACTGATACAGCTGAATCTGTAATATATATCTTAATTGTGTCAACTGATACAGCTATATCTGTGATATACGAGGGGTGTTCAATATATAATGTCAACGCCCTTTATAATTTGCTATGACAGTATTTAGAAGAATTCTACGAATACTGTCTGAAAGGTATTTGTTTCTATTCTAGATCTGAAAAGTTACATAGCCTTCCGTCAATAATTAAGTAATTTATTGAACTTAGAAGAGGGTCTACTCGAGTAAACTAGCCCTATTGTCATTTTAAGCCAAATATGTGTTATCTTTGCAGTAGTGGTTTAGAAAAGTAAATAGCATTATTCCTTTATTGCAACATACCAATCTATAACTTAATCCTTTCAATATTTCCACCAGAACAAAAAATGAACATGAAAGTATGTTTTGTCTACGAGTAAGGTGGGCAAATACAAGGGAGACTACTCTTATTTATAACAAATGATGCTTGTTGGTTCACGCACCAATAACTTCATATCACATCTATTTTGTTCGCAAATTCTTCCCAGAAATTATTGTTGATGGTCTACGGCGTACGTCAATGTATAATATGTCAAATTCCAACCAATAAAACTAATTTAAAATAAGAATTGAAAAATAGCATGCTTTCTGAACTTATTTTGACACCTATTTTCGCGACTTTCACATGATCTTATTTTGTACAAATATGGAATCAAGTACAGGAAATCATGTTTTTATGAAAGGCATTTAGATTATTCACAGAATAGTAGTTGTGGAATAAGATTATTTCCCGAAATGAAATTTTAATGGACAATTACTCTCAAAAAAACACAGTGTCTATTACTGACCCTTAAAAATGACACCAGAAACAACAATCCGGGAATTAAATTTTATTGAAATTTTCACGAAATATTGCGGAATGGTTGATGGTTCCAGAAATCTAAAAAGATTTCCAGATATCAATGAATGTTAAAATGTGTGACCAAAAAGACATTATATATTGAACGCCCCTCGTATATCATAATTGTGTCAACTGATACAGCTATATCTGTGATATATATCATAATTGTGTCAACTGATACAGCTATATCTGTAATATATATCATAATTGTGTCAACTGATACAGCTGAATCTGTAATATATATCATAATTGTGTCAACTGATACAGCTGAATCTATAATATATATCATATCGTGTCAACTGATACAGCTGTATCTGTAATATATATCATATCGTGTCAACTGATACAGCTGTATCTGTAATATATATCATGTCAACTGATACAGCTGAATCTGTAATATATATCATAATTGTGTCAACTGATACAGCTGAATCTATAATATATATCATATCGTGTCAACTGATACAGCTGTATCTGTAATATATATCATTTCGTGTCAACTGATACAGCTGAATCTGTAATATATATATCATATTGTGTCAACTGATACAGCTGAATCTGTAATATATATCATTTCATGTCAACTGATACAGTTGAATCTGTAATATATATCATATTGTGTCAACTGATACAGCTGAATCTGTAATATATATCATAATCGTGTCAACTGATACAGCTGAATCTGTAATATATATCATAATCGTGTCAACTGATACAGCTGAATCTGTAATATATGTCATATCTTGTCAACTGATACAGCTGAATCTGTAATATATATCATATTGTGTCAACTGATACAGCTGAATCTGTAATATATATATCAATCATTCAGTAAGCTTTCAGAGTAACATACGGTCAGTAACAAGGTTATCAGATTGGGAACATTTACATTGTCAGTTTAAAGTGTCAAAATGCATATCATTTCAAAATCGATGAAATGAAAAGGGATGTTTGTAAATCATGTACACACCAATCAGCCAAATAGTAATGTTAAAGGTCATGCAACCTTGAACTTTGACCTACTGACCTCAAAATCAATAGGGGTCTTCTACTGAAAATGACCAACAACCCAGTGGTCTGGAGATAACTGGCCCAACTGTTCTTGAGTTAGTGATCAGAAACCTTGAGGTCTATTCATTCATGGTCCTAGAACCAAGTGCTCTTGAGTTATTGAATGAACAGACACTTTTTGGTCAATCGACGAACATGTGCAAAGCAATATATCCCTCATCAAAGATGAAGGCATAAAAATTTCATTTCTTATCAAAAGAGTAGTGTATTTTTTGTACATTCAAAAATAATGAACTTGTGGTGACATACATGATGCTTATTTACTTTGTTACCATTAATTACACAGATTATTATTATAATTTACGCAGATTCAGCAAGAAAACGGTGACAAAATGAAGGCTGTTGATTTGACTTTGTGAGAATATTTACCTGTAAGGCGATCATATTTGGTCTGTACTGTTTCCTCAAGCCTAGGTTATACATCACATGTTTCCAGGCCTCGAATGCTATAGTCTCTTCCATCTATAGAGTCAAACAGATCAATCATTACAACATTCTCTAGGTAACAAGCAAAGATATCAACTTAAAAGAGTTACTTGTGTACATGGGCCCAATGTTATCAAACAATCATTAACTGATCTATGGCTAAATTCACCAAGGTTTGAAATTTCAAACTTACTAAGCAGATTAGCTTGAAATACAACAAAAGAATGTTGGGGGGAAATAGTTCAAAAAGAAACCTTGTTGTAGGGCCTACATACTGTCTTTGGGTCAAATTTCAACTTGGTAGGGGGATCTAAACATTGATAGATTTGAGCTGAATTTTGGTCTGGAAATATTGTTTATACTAGAGAAAAGTTGGTTTAATTGTATAGGTGATTAAAGAAGAAAAAGTTCAAAAAATTAAATACCCTTAAGCAGATCATAACCATAATACATCACAACTTTTGCCACAAACAAAGGCATTTACAATGTAAAAATATTTTGCTTAATGTTCCTATTCAAACAGAATGGACGTATGTATACTTACATGCATGAGAAGAATTCCGGCCACAAAGCTAAGACCTTGACAATATCCTACATCTTGATCCATCAAACTATACGCTTTCAGCAGGTTAAACAAAGCTAACTGACCACTACCTAACTGGGTGGCAAAGTATGGGTGCCCAGGAAACGTTCGCCCTGTAATAACACAATATAAACAACTTTTTAAGTCATCATACCAAAATATACTGGTACTAATCAAGTGATTTTTCTGGCCAGTCTAATATTTACCAAAGATTTTTGATGTAAATGAAATAATAATAATATTAATTAGTCCCCTACCAGTTTTTGACTGGAGGGGACTATAGGTTTGCCATCCGTCCAACAATCTGGATCCTGACATAACTCAAACAGTTTCCAAGCTATGTGGATAGGGGGCAATAAGGGGATTATGCACATCTAAAAATATTTTGATTCTGACAAAAATTGTGGTTGCTATGGCAACAGAAAGAGTGAAAATATGCCCAAATCTGGATCCTGCCATAACTCAAGCAGTTTCCAAGCTAGGTTTATGAAACTTAATATGTGGATGGGGAGCAATAAGGGGATTATGCATGTCTAAAATATTTTGTGGTTGCTATGGCAACAGAAACATTGAAAATGGCCTCAAACCGGTAGGGGACTTCTGTATTGCTTGCAATTCTTAATTACTTGTTAATAATGAAATACCAGCAGATGTTTTATTGACACAAAAATGTTTGTCACCCACAAGGGGCAATAACTTTGGCAAGAATCATCCAACCCTAAAACTCAAGACAATAAGCACAACTAGGCTTGATAACAAGTTTTTATGTAGTTTCATTGAAATCCGACAAATGGTTCAGGAGAGGAAGCGCATAAAACCATCCTGAAGTTGAGCACAAAAGCAATATTTCTCCCCTACCATATGTGGGAGACATAAATATATTGCACAAGTTGACTTTCTGTTAATTCAAAAATTCCTAAAATTTTGATGAAGTTGAAATACAATTGTCAGACCAGAGGGAGATATGTGACCAGTAGAATATCCACATTAAGCACAATGGTAAGATGACTGTACCAGTGTTCCTGGATTGAATCACCCAGTACTAATCAGCTCTTACACGATCAATTAACACCTGCTTCTAAAGGAACAACAAGTCTTAAGCTGATGTCAATATAATATGCCTGACCCAGTATGGACCATTAGACAAAATGTTGTTTTAGGTCCCATTGGTTACCTGGGCTGGTATTCACAAAGCATCTTAGCAGAAAACTTAGGAATTTCTTAAAATCTTGATTTGTTCTTAAGTGTATCAGCTAAGCAAGAAAATCAAGATGCTTAATATTTTACATAGTTTTGAAGCATTAGGTAAACAGCTACTATAATCACTAAGAAAACATAGACTATTTTTTAAATTGCGGGACATATGAACTGCACAAAATATTGACTTAAGTCAAAATATTTAAGTTTTCACTTATGATGCTTCGTGAATACCAGCCCTGGAACTAACTATGCCAAGTTTCAAGCAAGGATGGTATATCAGTACCATTTGTAATGTTAGTATGTCACAGCCTGGGATCGAACCCTAGTCATCTAACACAGAAAGTGAATGTTCGACCACTAGGATATCGAGACAGATACCAACATTTGGCATGAATTGGACTGTTATGCTACACAATCTACCGATGATATTTCAAGACGACACAATAATGACATTACCTAGATCTATCAATATAGCATGCTGATGGTTGGTCAACTGTTTTAACAATTCGTTGTAATCTACTGTCGGAGTATTATCTTCTAGACCTGGAAATCTGAGACGATGTTGTTCTACTAGAAACCACCAGATATCGCCACGTTTCGCTTGAGGAACACCTAATCAACAATTATACACAAGTATAAAGATAATAGACAAGAGTTATCTATCGTAGTTTTACTTAACACAGAGACTATAGTCTCTGCTTAACCTAACTGAACAGTTATTCACACATAAAAAGCCATCTTAACTGTGTACGATCATATTTCCACAGCTAGAAAATTAGCAAGTTTAAAATTTCAGACACTTAATGTACAGAAATATTATTGATTTTTTCATTTCTTTGTGCCTTAAATTTATGCAATACGAAATGTAATAGAAGTATTAAAATTCACCAATATTTCTATGTCCCTTACCTTATACAGTATGGCTTTTCAAAACATAATTTATTAATAAATTTATTTATTTGAAAAGAAATAATATCACAATTCCAAATTATATTTCTCACATATATCAGTCAGTGTTGCATTGAAGTAAATTAAACTATTATACATGGGACATGACAAATGATCGGTAGAAATAAGCGTACCTTTCTTCACACAGCTGAGTAACATCTCGTTATCAACTTTGTGACTTTCTCGAGCGTCTCGTGCTAACATTTCATCCCATGATCTTGTCACGTCTTTCAAACAAGGAGTAATCTCAACGTAATCCAGTTTCTGACGTTTTAGATCCGCCTCGTCTTGACGAGCTGAAATCATGACAAATGCCACATAAAACTAATAAAGTATCAGTCTGTCCATGATTGGAGAACACCAAACATTTGCAACAAACCATAAACAAAGCAATATCACAGTCACAAATCTGAACATTTAATACCAGTATTTATATTAGATATTTGTTATACAATTTGTACCATCAAGAAATTATACACAGAATTACAATATTTTGTCACCATGGAATTTTACCCATAGAATTTTACACATACATTCAACATGCATTCAGCCTTGGCATGTTGCGAGTTATAAATTAAGCAACAATTTTCATATGAAATAATGACCATAAATTATGCATAATTGGTTTAATTGTACCTGGGTTGATATTTAAGTTAATTATGTATCATTTGGCAACCAAGCATCAGACAATAGTAAGTGTGTTGTCATGGAAATAATAGATTCAATATTGATTAGTAAACCTCATTGTTTTTCAATCATTTACTGGCAATTTTATAGTTTAATCCATGATTATACTGTTAGTGAAACAATACATAGTAGAAATCTGAACTATGTCAAGGGAAGTAACTCTATCAAGCATAGAACTAAGTCAAGGGAAGTTATTATAATCACACACAGGGCATGATGGTAAACTAAACAAAATTGTGGGTCATGCCAAAATCAAAGAAAAAAATCAGAAATTGTTCAAAAACAATGAAAGCAGCTTTAAGTAAAATATGTTGACAAATCAAGTGTATGTGTTCCTATGCCATATATATATATGTATATGCAGTTCAAAGCTAAATTGGTCATTTTACTCATAAAGTTAATTGTTCAAAGCGTTTAAAGCAATTTAGTGCCATTCATAACTCTTAATTTTATTTGAAAGACAACAGTTACTGAAAATTAAAATCTAACAGCATTACAAATACAGTATACAAACATTTAAACAACAATAAAAGGTTGGTGCCAAGCCCAGATATAAATATGTTTTCCTTTTTAGAAGCAAAATATGTTTAAGTAAAAAAGAAATTTGTTGCGTTGAAACCAAAAACTGGCCCAACATTATGACCAATGATAAAATAGAAAAGTCAAAGTCAAAATTTATTTATTGTCGGATTTTGGGTACTTGAAACTATCAGATCTGAGGTGTCAACTGAATACTCCATCCAGTGCTGTGCATTGTATTTATCAATATGATTTGATTCAATCAAATGAATTCACAATAAACCCTTTATACCTAACATACAAAGTACACATTATTTTCCCCCCAAGTTGCCATGGTAACCATAACCATATACATCATCATTGTTACATGTATAGTCCACATCATTATGTTCTAGTG
The DNA here is from genome assembly GCA_947247005.1 of Spisula solida. Classification (NCBI taxonomy): domain Eukaryota; kingdom Metazoa; phylum Mollusca; class Bivalvia; order Venerida; family Mactridae; genus Spisula; species Spisula solida. The sequence goes on along the minus strand of OX365950.1, from coordinate 16,791,402 downwards.
CAATTAATGGTTCTAAATGGACATTAATTCAGAAATTCATGAACATAAATATAATGACTAATGCTATTAGAGAAAATTATAACTACAGCAACATAAAAACTGCCATTTAACAGTCTAGCCTAGGAACTTAAAATATTTGACAACAAAGACATGTTTCTTAGGATTTCAAATATTATATGTAGCAGTCAGTGCCAAAATGAGGAAAATTTAAAAAAAATGTTTGCAAATTGTATTTATTAACTTAATGAAATGAGTGATATGACTGCAAAATATATAACTTTAAGCATATATCTCTGTCTGTTATGTATCTGACTACAAATTATAAAAGCCATGTAATAACCCCACATAATAACCCCACTCTCTTACAATTAATCTGACTACAAATTTAGAAACACCACAGAACGTTACCACAGAAACAATTTCTCCCAACATTAAATTTTGTCTTACTCGATAATGCAGTTACCGGGAGGTGTATAGATATAAAGTTAATGTTTTATATGTATGAACATGTCTTTGGTGAATAGAAACAATGAGCGGTGAGTCACATACAACAGACAATGCAATGATTACCTTTGAATAGAACCACAGAACGAGATCCATATAGGATAAAATATCCTATAAACATAGCAAGAAAATAAAGTTATCATTTAGGTAAGTAAAAGGAACAAAAATCTTACTTGATATTAATAAAGGGAAAAACTCTAGAACACCGATTTATTTATTTCTTTTTCATTTGGGTTGAATATGTGTTCATGTACTTTCCTGTCAATTATGGAGGTTTGTTTCTTACTTAACAAAGCTTATAGGGACTTAACTTTGAACAATGATTTATCTCATTTTTTTTAATTTGGATTTCAAACATTTTTCAACATTGGGTTAATTATGTGGTGTGAAAGATTCATACCACTGATCATGTCTCTTATACCTCGTTATTATCAGGGGACATCGACATTTGGTTGATTATGAAAGAATTATACCACTGATCAATGTATCATATACCTGGTTATTATCAGGGGCCGTAACTGTGATTATGTCACCTATATGCCAGGGGACATGTTAGCCATGGATAATTTTCTAGGTATTTTGTTAGCTGACCTACATTCACTTGTATCAGGATACAGAGTTATTCAACAAGAGCTAGTTGGATAGACTTCCCCATCAACAGATTGTGCTTCACATATATACAGGTAATACAAATGTAACCATAAATATTAGGGGTGGGCCGATGCATCGAAATATCGATGCATTGCGATTCCGAGTGTCCCGATAGTATGGATCGATAGTAAAAGTCTCGATCCAATAACTATCGCCGATAGTTAGCTCAACAATCGATAGTTACGATAGTTCCTGTTTTATAAATAAAGTTTATTATTAATTTAAAACAACTTCCGTTTCTGTTAAAAAACTAATTGTGAATAACTACACGTATCAAAACAGCCACAAATTGGCACAATGGACCAAAATAGCCTTAATTTTATATATCTATTTCTGTCGAATTCATTTTAAATCATTTCCACAAATAGTAGATTTTTATGTTGTACAAAATGTGATACCTTACACAGTGCAAATTTGCATTTACAAGTTAATATCTGGTTTACAAATCTTGGCAATAACTATTGCAATAGTATCGCAATAGTTTCCAGCAATACAATAGTATCGCAATAGTACTTTCAGCAATACCAATAGTATTGCAATAGTCAAAATTTGACTCAATAGTCACCCCTAATAAATATATCCACATATAAACATAATACAACAAAATACAATGTTTACAAAACATTATTACAAAAATACACGACACCAAATTTACAAGATATAACCAATGTAACTGATTTATGATACAGTCAGTCTGTTGGTTGGTCGGTCAGTCACCAAATGCTAACATTCAAAGTGTAGCTTCTAGAACAGCTAGCCTGGTGTTATAAACTGTAGATCCCTGACTTATATTCAAAGTGCAATATGAATGTAACATGTTTACAGCAAGGTTATGACAGTGTGGCAGCCCAGTACAAACCACAGGTAGACATACACACCGGTTCTACCAGACTGACGACACACGTCACATCTTCAGGTACTACCCACATGACTGACGACACACGTCACGTCTTCAGGTACTACCCACATGACTGACGACACACTTTACATCTTCAGATACTACCCACATGACTGACGACACACGTCACGTCTTCAGGTACTACCCACATGACCAACGACACATGACTGACTAATCAGGTCACATATTCAGGTATACCCCACATTGCTGACAAAACAGGTCACGTCTTAAGATACTACCCCCATTACTGACAAAACAGGTCACGTCTTAAGATACTAACCACATGACTGACAAAACAGGTCACGTCTTCAGATACTACCCAAATGACTGACAAAACAGGTCACGTCTTCAGATACTACCCAAATGACTCACAAAACAAGTCACATCTTTAGGTACTACCCACATGACTGACAAAGCATGCCACATCTTTAGGTATTACCCACATGACTGATGAAACATGTCAAATCTTCAGGTACTACTAACATGACTGATGAAACAGGTCATGTCTTTAGATACTACCCAAATGACTGATGAAGCATGTCACATCTTCATTCATAAAGAACTCAATTCCATGTCCTATAACCAACTGGTTTTCCTACACATGCTGCATGTGATGTTACCCTCAAACCGTATGTAACAAACCTACCGGGGTTCCCTTATCCGTCCAAACTATATCACAGCTACAGCCCTAGGTACTGTTTGATGATCCTGTGATAGAAATATCCCAAATGTCACTTTAAGCCAAAACCTTGTTAACATGAACACAACACAACTAATACACTAGCTGCCACTGAAATGAGGTACCACAAATATTCTAATAAATGACTGCTGTGACTAAAGTGTTGTACCACACATATTCTAATAAATGACTGCTGTGACTAAATAATTGAAATAGCATAGAGAGGTATTCATTAGAGGCTGCATGATTTAGTAATTGATACGTACATGTATAAAACAATATGTCACTCTATTCATTGATCCTACATGAATAATGCTGGTTCAATATAATGCTGGTTCAATAGGTAACTGGTTTGGAACAGCTAGAAAGTATAATCCTATAACTATAATATTACAACAGTAAAGCACACAAGTATTTTAAAGACTCATACATATTTATATAGCTTATATATGAAGTTATGTTACACATACTATATATATACATCTACACAGCTAGTGTAACAGCAGCATTACTGGTCCATAATGTAAGTATACTGTAAATCTTTATATATCCATTCATGTGCTCTTTATTTTGCAAATTTCGTTAACAGAATATTTCTAGGACTTACAAATTTTTGGTCACAAGTTGAATAATAAGATTTCCTGTTACAAAAGAAATACTTATTTATGCAGATTTATGAATATGCACATAAAAGTGGAAATAAAACACTGCAAATAATAACAGACATACAGAATAAATCTACCATCCAGACTGGAGAAATGATTATACTATAACAGGTTTCCTAAACCTAACAACTCATTTATGCGACATTCTGATATTCCATTACTGAGGAAATCAAGTCCGCTCAACAGCAAAGTAAATATCATATTATTTCCTGAACTATCGCTTAGGGAAGGAAGGATATGTATGCAATAAAATGTCAGAATGCATGGAGGAATTATGTAAGAATTTTCCTAGTATTCATAAATAACCTTTAAATCACCTTGAAGTACGAGACGAGAAATTTATTTCATTCAATTTATTTTATCTCAGAACTGGCAAGTAATATGCATAAGGGTAGGATAATTTGTTAAAACCAACCAGACAACCAGACTTCTTGTTGAAACTAAATTATTCAATACAGTAACACTTACTGTGCAAAGTCTCATGTTTGTTTATTTGGGTTTCATGCTGTATCTCAACAATTGTTAGTTTTAATATATACAGCTGCAGATTCAACATAATATATTCCTGGATTGTATCCTAACCAGTACTTAACTTACCCTTCCACAAGGAAACAGCAACTTCTCGATAATTATGTGGAGGAAAATCGAGATTGTTGTCACATTTTCATGGAAGGGTATGACCTGCTGTGACCAGGAATCACACCCGGATTGTCTGGTTACAAATCCAGCACGCTAGCCACTGGAATACGGCCCACAACATTTTAACATCACTGGTATGGAAAGTGTCAAAAACTGTAGACAACCCGATCACAGCTTGTATGGTATAACGTACAGTGCATAATATTATGATGTAATGTATATGGGTTGACATCAGTATGAACAGGCCATGTTCTATGTGCAAGATGTCCCTACATAGTACAACATGTTTCCTTTCATAAGAATGACAAATATTCTAGAACAACATCAACAGCTGGAACAGATTTACCTATTCAACTCTATAACACAGAAATCAATTTTTTGGCAAAAATCTACTCCATGGAGTTTTCTTCATTACACACCCTGTAACATTGATCAGGGTTACATTGTTTGAATGGACACAAAACAAAGCACAATTATGTCAACTTACTAACAAATCACTAATACGAGTATCAGATTTCAACTTACTAACAAATCACTAATACGCGTATCAGATTTCAACTTACTAACAAATCACTAATACTAGTATCAGATTTCAACTTACTAACAAATCACTAATACTAATAATAGTTTTTTTACCATATTAAATTGATCAATATTTTATTCATAATTTTTTTACAATAATTGATCAAACACTATAACTGCTATTATGCCAGGGATAAATTAATTTACACTGTACCGTTCGGTTCTGTTCTTTTGAATGAACATTAGATACAGGTTCATCAGTAAAATCAGAAGTTCAATCCAATAGGGATAAAATCTCATATAGAGCACAAGGTGGCATGTTTAATACAGACTACAGATACATGGTTGTTGACACTACCAGGTTATACAATCCCTACAGGAGACATCTCTCACCAATTCACAATTAACAAATAGACTGAAATCAATAAATGCTGACAATACAGGTCTAGGGTCAGGATACAATGCACCACTTATAAATTATTCTGCAACAAATGAAACCAGAAACCAATTCAATCCTTAACATGGACTAAAACAATAATTATTTGAGGTGGAGCCCCAAATACACTATACGTGTGTAAGTCTAGAAAAAAATTGCTTACAAGTCTAGTTTTGCGGTCTCTGCAAACTCAGCACACAAAGTTACCTTAGGTGGTCAGAGGTTTGATCTAAGACAAAACAAGTCTATTGAAATCATTCTGTAAGTTATCGTAACCACTTAATTCTTTTGTTTTCCTATGTGGTCATTCAGTTCCTAAATATGGAAATACCACTTAAGGAAGCAATTGTAGGAGCGTAGGGATCCGTTGGGTATCATTTTAAAGTTTCTCAATGAAAGAAGCTCTGGTCAATTGACTATCAGTGTTTTGTATCTGTCCAGTTCTAAGGTTCTTATTCATTATAATGTTGTATCCCATTCTCTATTCTGTTTCAAGTTTTGCAATGAATGCAATATTTTGTTGTAATACAATGCAAGCACAAATGATTGATCATGAGGCAAACCTGATGCATATTATTGAAGTTTTTAAGTGCTAATTAATCACACATATAAATTAACTATGATACAAACACACTGACACAACAATACATATTGTACTGAACAATACACCCCATCATTGAAGCACTCATATTGGTCTCAAAGGTTGTTATTATAACATCAGACAAACAAAACAAAAGAATTTTTTTTTTTTTTTTTAAATGCCGAGCATAGCCTTTATTTGCCAGTCAGCTTTCCGCTGAAATATGGCAGGCATATATATGTGTGCCTCCACCCGGTTTTGAATCCGGGTCGCCAGATTAGACGGCAAGCGCGCTAACCATTGAGCTACGGAGGCCACAGTATTAATTTTAGATAACTTGGAAAAGTTGGCCAAAATTAATAATAGTCAACATTAACAAAGGCAATAAAATGCAGAAAAATGTTGTTTCTAAAAATTTAAAATTGTGAACATTTAACCTCATAAAGAACTATAGAATAACAAATCTGCAAAATGCTGACCTTACAAATTTATATGATTTTACAGTATTAAAGATTTCCCAATCAATATAATGATAGTTTGAGTGTTACCAGTACATTTACTGAATTATTTAACTCCCAAATATGTCAACTATTACAGTTACTGTAGTTTCAGTAAATTCAAACAGGAAAATCAACTATCTGTATCATTACAATTGCTCCTATTGTATGCAAATCTGAATTAAATATTATTTAAAATCCCATCGGTTAACAGTATTTCAGTCCTATGTAGACTACCCAGTGACATTATTCTGACAGCAGGTGAACCAGTAATTACCTTGATCTTACTATGGTGATGAACATTGAGATATACCACAGATATGTTGTGGCCGAGAAGCAAACTCGAGACCTCTCACACTGGAAACAGCCACTCTACCACCAGGCTCACACTGGAAACAGCCATTCTACCACCAGGCTGAGAATCAAACTCGAGACCTCTCACACTGGAAACAGCCACTCTACCACCAGGCTGAGAATCAAACTCGAGACCTCTCACACTGGAAACAGCCACTCTACCACAAGGCTCACACTCGAAACAGCCATTCTACCACCAGGCTGAGAATCAAACTCGAGACCTCTCACACTGGAAACAGCAACTCAACCACCAGGCTGAGAATCAAACATGAGACCTCTCACACTGGAAACAGCCACTCTACCACCAGGCTGAGAATCAAACTCTAGACCTCTCACACTGGAAACAGCAACTCTACCACCAGGCTGAGAATTAAACTCTAGACCTCTCACACTGGAAACTGCCACTCTACCACCAGGCTGAGAATCAAACTCGAGACCTCTCACACTGGAAACAGCAACTCAACCACCAGGCTGAGAATCAAACATGAGACCTCTCACACTGGAAACAGCCACTCTACCACCAGGCTGAGAATCAAACTCTAGACCTCTCACACTGGAAACAGCAACTCTACCACCAGGCTGAGAATTAAACTCTAGACCTCTCACACTGGAAACTGCCACTCTACCACCAGGCTGAGAATCAAACTCGAGACCTCTCACACTGGAAACAGCCACTCTCCCACCAGGCTGAGAATCAAACACGAGACCTCTCACACTGGAAACAGCCACTCTACCACCAAGCTATAAAAGTGATTGATTTCAATCCAAGCATTGCTCAAAATGATAGATCAATACATCTCTGATACTATCTCTAGAATACAGATATTTCTTCCTCAGATATTGTAACAAATATAAAGAACATCATAAGAATCAACCAAGCGTGGCTTATAGTGGACTAAATGTCTCTGTCCACACACTAGCATCAACTATCCAATATAACTAGCAAAATAACACATTGCCCAAAAAACTAAAGCCAACAATGAGCTGTCAATTGCTTGGAGACTATCTCAGTGGGACCAGCATACATTTGAAGGACCCCTATCATTGACACAAAAAGCATCCTATCACACAATGTTTATATATGAGGACCATACATTTAATACCCAATGATGGTCATAGCACTTGATTGAAACATGCAATTGTAATAAATTTTCGTTTCATAAGACTTACTCACCAACTTGACTATTTGACAAAATATGGTATAATTCTATCCAACCGAAAACAAACTGTGGTTACTATAGAAACTCAACAAAGGACTACCCGACATGTACATACATTGTTTATCCATACACACATGTAGTCACCCTACTAACATACAGCATGTACCCAGGAAGGAGTGCTAACCTTCCCTCTTACACTACAAAGTGTGCTACAACCTGCAGTACCGACATATTAACCTGATCCGCTTACCTTCTTTTAACATAATTAAACAGCTCATTTCTTGTCTATATTTAACCCCGGTTGTTAACATAAGCGGGAAGTATCTCAAAAACTCTCCAGGTGTAATACAAACACAAAGTTAATCTAAATGACAGATAGTGCACAAGGATTTACTGACAGAAATTCATATATTCATCACAAGAACCTAGTAATATACTCCTGCATAAAGGTCAGGTTCAAGTTAATGTCTCTGCACGCTACAAGTAGAATGCACGCTACTAGTAGAAGGAAGATTATGTTACCTTGGAGATTATCTCTGCACGCTATTAGTGGAAGGAAGATTATGTTATGTTACCTTGGATATTATCTCTGCACGCTACTAGTAGAAGGAAGATCATGTTACCTTGGAGTATATCTCTGCACGCTACTAGTAGAAGGAAGATTATGTTACCTTGGAGATTATCTCTGCATGCTACTAGTAGAAGGAAGATTATGTTACCTTGGAGATTATCTCTGCACGCTACTAGTAGAAGGAAGATTATGTTACCTTGGAGATTATCTCTGCACGCTACTAGTAGAAGGAAGATTATTTTACCTTGGAGATTATCTCTGCACGCTACTAGTAGAAGGAAGATTATGTTACCTTGGAGAGTATCTCTGCACGCTACTAGTAGAAGGAAGATTATGTTACCTTGGAGAGTATCTCTGCATGCTACTAGTAGAAGGAAGATTATGTTACCTTGGAGATTATCTCTGCACGCTACTAGTAGAAGGAAGATTATGTTACCTTGGAGATCTTGGTTCTCTTTCTCCATTCGTATCAACAACAATGTCTCTAATATAGCCTTCTTCCATAATGCTCGTAGTTCCTCCGATGTTTTCTTGTCTGTTTGTTCACCGTTCTCCTCACATTCTGAAAATGTTTCCTCATGCATGATACAAACATTTCAACACACCAAGACAAACACTGAGAGATTGACATACTGATACTAGCAATAACGTCACACCATAGTACTTGCAATACAAGAGGGCTTAAAGGGCTCCAGGTCGCCCTCCTGTCATAGAAGTGCATGCAAGCCCCTACGGTGACCTATGTAATAATTTATATTTCATGAATAAGATTCAGGAACATTCAGCCTCTATTGCAAGCTTCTTTAGGATTTGACCTTGTGACCTAGTTTTTGACCCCAGATGACCCAGTTTCTATTTTGACCTATATTTTATAGAGACAAACATTCTGACCAAGTTTCATGAAGATGGGGCCATAAACATGGCCTCTAGTGTGTCCTCAAGAAATTGTGAACGGACAAAGAGTGATCATAAAAGTGACAGGTGAGCTAATAAAACTGAAACACGAGACAAAATGTTCACCACAGGCATAAGAATAAGAACATCACATATTCAGGGGTTCTACAATTCCCTAAAAATCTGGTAATCCAGATTTGCTACCCTAGAAAGAATGAAGTTTTCTGCAGTAAATAGGAGTTGTTTGACGAAAAAAATCAAATAATTGTAGTTATTGCACTGTTTCCATGCTATGCTACAAATTAGTGAAAACAAAAACCAACACTCGGGGGTTCCATTTGACTCTGATGTAGGGGTTTTGACCCTTGAAATTTCTAAAAAATATCTTCCCTCAAGATTTTGGTTTGAAGGGTCATCATGGGTATTTTGCATATACAACAGTGAAAATTTAGTCCAAGTATAAAAATAACCCTTCAAATTCAGAAGCTAGCGGAATCCACGATATTGCCTACATTGCTGAAGCTATAACAATAGATCTTATGTATTCAAACCTAGTCTATGACCTTACCATCTAATGTTGGAGTCGTAGGATGTTTAGCTGGGGTTACAACTCTGTTAAATATAGCCTGTCTCCAGGAACCTCGTCTCATTGGTGTATAATTGTCTGGGTTGAAGTCTTCTCCCTCCTCGCTGGAATATCCGGAACTTTTTCTAACAGGGGAACCAGTGTTAGCCAAAATAAACCTGCATTAAAACACAAGAACTATACACAGGAAAAATGAAGAACACTAACGTAAAAGCGTGTAAACGGCGTATGCTTTTCATACGCACTGATTTTTTGGCATATGCCATTCCTATATCAATGCATATGCTGTCCAAAGTATACGCTTTCGTATGTCAAATGTAGAATAATGATGATTGATGAATATTTACTTAGGCATTCGCTGTTACGCTTTGCATACTCTATTATTATAATAACAGTATAAGTTGACAGGGGGCAATAACTCAAGAGTGGTGTAATTGTTATTGGTAATAAACTAAATGCCAGCATTATCTCCTCTTGTTTAAAAACAATAGGGTCATCACCTTAACAAGTACTTGAAGACAATATCTTGACAATAATTGAGATATGTAATTTTAACAACAAGAACGACCAACATTTCTAAGTTCTAAGTCCAAACCAGCAAATAACTCTGGATATACACATTGCAGGGTTATCTTCCTTTTTGTAATGGATTTGATAGTGAACAAGCATTCCAAGTTTGATATGAATAATTTTGCTAGTTTTTGAGAAATGGGCAGCATTGAAAAACTTAACAAATGCCGTCGCAGAGGACCTTGTCATGACAATAGCTCTTTTTTCTAGGAAATGTTGAGCTAACAGAAGCGTTTTTGACACAAAAACGTATGTATCCCACAAGGAGCCATATCTCAGGAAAGTCATCTGACCTTAAATTCCTGACAGTATGCACAACTAGGCTCGATACCAAGCATTCGTGTAGAGCTTCATTGAAATTGGACCATTGGTTTTAAAATGAGAACCAGCGCGGACAAAGTTTTGATAAACAGACGTCCAGCATAAAATCAATATGGTGGCCATAACAAGTCTCTCATACATAAAGTCAGGGTTACTATCCTCATGTCAACCCATTAATGGTGTGGTAAGGAGTAATTAAATTGATATTAATTATTTAAGCACCCCTTTCCGGGCTTTCAGGTTATAGCCGAGTGGTTGAACAGGTCATTTGCATTGATCCCCAACTCAGTGTTCAAACCTTCATTGATCCCTCACCCAGTGTTCAAACCTTCATTGATCCCCAACTCATTGTTCAAACCTTCATTGATCCCTCACCCAGTGTTCAAACCTTCATTGATCCCCAACTCAGTGTTCAAACCTTCATTGATCCCCAACTCAGTGTTCAAACCTTCATTGATCCCTCACCCAGTGTTCAAACCTTCATTGATCCCCAACTCAGTGTTCAAACCTTCATTGATCCCTCACCCAGTGTTCAAACCTTCATTGATCTCCAACTCAGTGTTCAAACCTTCATTGATCCCTCACCCAGTGTTCAAACCTTCATTGATCCCTCACCCAGTGTTCAAACCTTCATTGATCCCTCACCCAGTGTTCAAACCTTCATTGATCCCTCACCCAGTGTTCAAACCTTCATTGATCCCCAACTCAGTGTTCAAACCTTCATTGATCCCTCACCCAGTGTTCAAACCTTCATTGGTCCCTCACCTAGAGTTTGAACTTATATTACTGTTCCACCCAGAGTTGGAACCTACATTGCTGTTCCACCCAGGATTGGAACTTATTGCTGTCCTACCCAGTGTTTGAACCTACAATGGCGTCATACCCAGAGTTGGAACCTAGTGACAAACCAGTACTCAATCTATTACTTTCACTGGACAGGCACTGTTTGATTAGTTCAAGATATTATGATTGATAACATACATATGTTTCATTGGACTTTCACTGGCTTGTCTCTTCTCTAGTTCTTTCAACTCCGCTTCCTTTCTCTGTTCTTGTCTCGCTTTTACTCGTTCTACCGTATTTATATCAGGTACGGCACCAACAGTTGAACTACGTGGTCGGGAATTTGGTGGTGATGGTGGTGGACTTGGAAAGTCAAAGTTTGATTGGTCCTTGGTATGAAATGCTGGAGACGGTGCAGGAGAGGCATCGGAAGTGTCATCCTGTAAACACAATAGAGACATTGGTAAATATACAATAACATTATACAGTCAGGTCTTCCTTCAAATGAAACCTGATATATTCATATACTGACATCATTTTGATCGAGACAAATGTTTATGTTTAACAATGCGATATGTATCAATTCAATATATTGACATGTTTGATACAAAATATTGCTTGGGAAGGTACAGTGTTATTAAATCAAGACCTGAATGTTCATGGTATATTGGAAGCAATTTTTTTTTAATTTTCATGACGCTACCCAGCATCAAACCTGGAATCCAATGCACTAACCACTTAACAATGGTCGCGACAAGTGAGTAAGTGCAATTGTGTTCAATCATCACACATGTACTTTTCACATGAAATACATACAACCAGACGTACTTAGTGTTGTAACCAAATATATGTTCCATAGATGATAAAACAAGACAATTTGTGATGTTACAAGTATATTCCATTATTGACGCAGTCTGTAGTCTTCTGTAAATGATGAAACTGCCCGCAGACGTAAGCATAAAATATTACATTGTCAGACACTTCCTATGAACCTAGAACTGACAACATCTCATCTTTCCTCTCATCAATCCTACCAGCAGACAGCAGACATAATAATACTACCAGTAGATAGCAGACGTCAAAATACTACCAGTAGATAGCAGACGTAATAATACTACCAGTAGATAGCAGACATCATAAATCTACCAGTAGATAACAGACGTCATAATCCTACCAGTAGACAGCAGACGTCATAATCCTACTAGTAGATAGCAGACGTCATAATCCTACCAGTAGATGGCCGACGTCATAATTCTACCAGTCGACAGCAGACGTCATAATCCTACCAGTAGAAAGCAGACGTAATAATCCTACCAGTAGATAGCAGACGTCATAAATCTACCAGTAGATAGCAGACGTCATAATCCTACCAGTAGACAGCAGACGTAATAGTCCTACCAGTAGATAGCAGACGTAATAATCCTACCAGTAGATAGCAGACGTAATAGTCCTACCAGTAGATAGCAGACGTCATAATCCTACCAGTAGAAAGCAGACGTAATAATCCTACCAGTAGATAGCAGACGTCATAAACCTATCAGTAGACAGCAAACGTAATAATCCTACCAGTAGACAGCAAACGTAATAATCCTACCAGTAGACAGCAGACGTCATAATCCTACCAGTAGATAGCAGACGTCATAATCCTACCAGTAGATAGCAGACGTCATAATCCTACCAGTAGATAGCAGACGTCATAATCCTACCAGTAGACAGCAGACGTCATAATCCTACCAGTAGACAGCAGACGTCATAATCCTACCAGTAGATAGCAGACGTCATAATCCTACCAGTAGATAGCAGACGTCATAGTCTTACCAGTAGATAGCAGACGTCATAATCCTACCAGTAGATAGCAGACGTCATAATCCTACCAGTAGATAGCAGACGTCATAATCCTACCAGTAGACAGCAGACGTCATAATCCTACCAGTAGACAGCAGACGTCATAATCCTACCAGTAGACAGCAGACGTCATAGTCCTACCAGTAGATAGCAAACGTCATAATCCTACCAGTAGACAGCAGACGTCATAATCCTACCAGTAGATAGCAGACGTCATAATCCTACCAGTAGATAGCAGACGTCATAATCCTACCAGTAGATAGCAGACGTCATAATCCTACCAGTAGATACTAGACGTCATAATCCTACCAGTAGATAGCAGACGTCATAAACCTACCAGTAGATAGCAAACGTAATAATCCTACCAGTAGACAGCAGACGTCATAATCCTACCAGTAGATAGCAGACGTCATAAACCTACCAGTAGATAGCAAACGTAATAATCTTACCAGTAGACAGCAGACGTAATAGTCCTCCTACCAGTGGACAGCAGACGTAATAAATCTTACAGTCATGCTAACCAAACTATTCACTCTGATACGCTAAGAGGAAGCAACAAACAGTTGTGTAAATGTTATACCACCCCCAGACAACACAGAGAAACTTGAACTGTACAGAGTTGTGGAATTGTTATATCGCCCCAGACAACACAGAGAAACTTGAACTGTACAGAGTTGTGGAATTGTTATACCGCCCCCAGACAACACAGAGAAACTTGAACTGTACAGAGTTGTGGAATTGTTATATCGCCCCAGACAACACAGAGAAACTTGAACTGTACAGAGTTATGGAATTGTTATACCGCCCCAGACAACACAGAGAAACTTGAACTGTACAGAGTTGTGGAATTGTTATACCACCCCCAGACAACACAGAGAAACTTGAACTGTACAGAGTTGTGGAATTGTTATACCACCCCCAGACAACACAGAGAAACTTGAACTGTACAGAGTTGTGGAATTGTTATACCACCCCCAGACAACACAGAGAAACTAGAACTGTACAGAGTTGTGGAATTGTTACATCGCCCCCAGACAACACAGAGAAACTTGAACTGTACAGAGTTGTGGAATTGTTATACCACCCCCAGACAACACATGGAAACTTGAACTGTACAGAGTTATGGAATTGTTATACCACCCCAGACAACACATGGAAACTTGAACTGTACAGAGTTGTGGAATTGTTACATCGCCCCCAGACAACACAGAGAAACTTGAACTGTACAGAGTTGTGGAATTGTTATACCGCCCCCAGACAACACATAAAAACTTGAACTGTACAGAGTTGTGGAATTGTTATACCACCCCCAGACAACACAGAGAAACTAGAACTGTACAGAGTTGTGGAATTGTTATACTACCCCCAGACAACACAGAGAAACTTGAACTGTACAGAGTTGTGGAATTGTTATACTACCCCCAGACAACACAGAGAAACTAGAACTGTACAGAGTTGTGGAATTGTTATACCACCCCCAGACAACACAGAGAAACTTGAACTGTACAGAGTTGTGGAATTGATATACCACCCCCAGACAACACAGAGAAACTTGAACTGTACAGAGTTGTGGAATTGTTATACTACCCCCAGACAACACAGAGAAACTAGAACTGTACAGAGTTGTGGAATTGTTATACCACCCCCAGACAACACAGAGAAACTTGAACTGTACAGAGTTGTGGAATTGTTATACCGCCCCAGACAACACATGAAAACTTGAACTGTACAGAGTTGTGGAATTGTTATACCGCCCCAAGACACAACAGAGAAACTTGAACTGTACAGAGTTGTGGAATTGTTATACCGCCCCAAGACACAACAGAGAAACTTGAACTGTACAGAGTTGTGGAATTGTTATACCGCAACAACCAATGTCTAAAATTTAGAACTAAGATAGTGTGCTATTTATTAAGACCACTCTTTTGTCACGTTTAAATTCCTATTAGTGGAGCTTGACAGTACTGTCACATATTTTTGTGGGTATTAAATTTCGTGGGTTTAGATAAAATAGACTTTTCGTGGGGTCGTAAATTCGTGGATTACAGAATACTTAAAGGTAAACACATGTCTGAATTTGAGAGGATGGTTAATCGTGGGAATTAGATTTCCTGGTCAAGTTCAACAATGAAATCAACGTAAATTCAACTCCCTGGAAAAATACTGATCTTACAGTATTTCAATATTTGCGTTTACTTACGACAGATCTACTGAAACTTCCTCCCTCACTCTCGTTGGTTTCATTCGTACCACTCCTATGTCGGAATGCCTCTCGTACTTCCTCAGTCTTACTGTGTACATTTGTGAACAATGTCTCAAACGATGACGTCAGTTTTTTCTTAGCTCGGTTGCGTAGGAAGTCAAATGCTGACTTATTACTTTTATCTTTCATCTCCACCAGGCAAATCTATTAATAAAAACATTATGATGTATTTTGGATAGTAATATACAATTATACACTCATCTCATAAACTTGGTTTTATATACAAAGAAAACAGGGAAAAATCTGTCTAAAATTTCCCTTTTGAGACAGAAATTACAATGTTTTTCTCATATTGAAAATGCCATACAGCACAGAATCAGGTTAGCCGGAATTTTCCTAGATCAAATTTCTAAAGAATTTAACAATATGAACAACAACAGTTACAGCAAGATTTTGAAAGAATTCACTTTAGTGAGTAAGTGAGAATGTCTGAGCCATGAGGGGGACTAGATTTAGTCATGACAACAGTATTTGACTTACATCAGGTTTATGAGATCCTTTGTGCGCATCTGAGATATGAGAATGTTCTCGCTGCCTATGTTCACATAGTTTACGTATACCAATCATTAAAGCTTCCACTGATTCCTCGTGACATTGTGGATTACCATTCTGTAATATACAATCATACATGTTCACATATAAACAACATATAATCATACATGTAATACATGTTCACATATAAACAACATACAATCATACATGACTTTGTGCACATATAAACACCATAAAATCATACATGTGCACATATAAACAACATACAATCATACATGTACACATATAAACAACATACAATTATACATGTACACATATAAACAACATAAAATTATACATGTACACATATAAACAACATACAATTATACATGTACACATATAAACAACATAAAATCATACATGTACACATATAAACAACATACAATCATACATGTACACATATAAACAACATAAAATCATACATGTACACATATAAACAACATACAATTATACATGTACACATATAAACAACATAAAATCATACATGTACACATATAAACAACATACAATTATACATGTACACATATAAACAACATAAAATCATACATGTACACATATAAACAACATACAATTATACATGTACATATATAAACAACATACATGTACACATATAAACACCATAAAATCTTACATGTACACATATAAACAACATTAAATCATCAAGTACACATATAAACAACATACAATTATATATGTACACATATAAACAACATAAAATCATCAAGTACACATATAAACAACATACAATTATACATGTACACATATAAACAACATATAATCATACATGTACACATATAAACAACATAAAATCATACATGTACACATATAAACAACATACAATCATACATGTACACATATAAACAACATACAATCATACATGTACACATATAAACAACATACAATCATACATGTACACATATAAACAACATACAATTATACATGTACACATATAAACAACATACAATCATACATGTACACATATAAACAACATAAAATCATACATGTACACATATAAACAACATACAATTATACATGTACATATATAAACAACATACATGTACACATATAAACACCATAAAATCTTACATGTACACATATAAACTACATACAATCATACATGTACACATATAAACAACATAAAATCATACATGTACACATATAAACTACATACAATCATACATGTACACATATAAACAACATACAATCATACATGTACACATATAAACAACATAAAATCATACATGTACACATATAAACAGTATACTGTAAAATCACATATTTTTGTGGTTATTAAACTTCGTGGATTTTGATAAAATCTGTTTTCCTGGAGTCATAAATTTGTGGATTACAAAACAATAGACGGGTAAAACCATGTTACATAATTATTTGGTAGTTCGATAAATTGTGGGCATTAGATTTCGTGGTGGAGTTTAACAATGAAATCAATGAAAATAAAACACCCTCAAAAACCGATGGTTTTACAGTAATAAGGATTCATCAACTCAATATTGTTACAATAGAAATTTACAGATACTGTTGCTTGGAATATATTCAAGTCTCAATGCAAGCGATCAATTGTGTAATCTCATCAGCTTCGATTTGAATACAATGTATTTAGTAGTTATCAAGATGGGAGCCTGTTTAAATGGGACAATACAGTAAATGGGCATGTAATCTAGCTGATATATGGCACACAGTTTCCCCAAAGTCTCATCAAACATTCGCTAATTTTGCTGTGACACCCATCTAATTAATTATTGCCTTAAATTTATATGCAGCTTCTTAAGTTTGTTTTCTAAAGAGCAGTATTGACTGCATAGTGAAACAGTAATCCTGTGACATGTGACAGTGACAACATAATTATTGTCACCAAACACATAACTGGGGAAGCCATGTTATATTGGTTTAACCCAACATTATAATATACTGCTAAACTAATTGTGGTCCTATTATAAATTTAGTAACTACTACTTTGTTTTAAGTTGATTGTAAAACAAAATCTACAACTTATATTAATCACACTCTCGACACCTTATTACTGATGAGGGTATAAGAGGAGCCAGTTTTTATTTTTTATGGTGAACATCAAGCAATGGAAACATTTGTACTTCACTTTCTGGAAAACATGGCCACACAGAGAACCATGGAACCAGATAACATGGCCACACAGTGAACCATGGAACCAGATAACATGGCCATACAATGACCCATGGAACCAGATAACATGGCCACACAGTGAACCATGGAACCAGATAACAAGGCCACACAGTGACCCATGGAACAAGATAACATGGCCATACAGTGACGCATGGAACCAGATAACACGACCACACAGTGAACCATGGAACCAGATAACAAGGCCACACAGTGAACCATGGAACCAGATAACAAGGCCACACAGTGAACCATGGAACGAGATAACATGGCCACACAGTGACCCATGGAACCAGATAACATGGCCACACAGTGACCCATGGAACCAGATAACATGGCCACACAGTGAACCATGGAACCAGATAACATGGCCACACAGTGAACCATGGAACCAGATAACATGGCCACACAGTGAACCATGGAACCAGATAACATGGCCACACAGTGAACCATGAAACCAGATTAAATGGCCACACAGTGAACCAGATAACATGGCCTAACAGTGAACAACGGAACCAGATAACATGGCCACACAGTGAACCATGGAACCAGATAACATGGTCACACAGTGAACCATGAAACCAGATTACATGGCCACACAGTGAACCAAGGCTCGACACTAACACTGGTCCCCTGGTCCGAGACCAGTGAAAATCCAGAAGGACCAGTGAAAATTCTGGAGGACCAGTAACTGTCCTATTTACAAATTTGGCGCTTTTGCCCTGTCGGACCAGTGCCCAAAATAGTTAGTGTCAAGGCCTGTGAACCAGATAACATGGCCTCACAGTGAACCACGGAACCAGATAACATGGCCACACAGTGAACCAGATTACATGGCCACACAGTGAACCAAGGAACCAGATAACATGGCCATACAATGACCCATGGAACCAGATAACATGGCCACACAGTGAACCAGATAACATGGCCACACAGTGAACCATGGAACTCCAACACTCGAAGTGGACGATCTGCCAACATGCTTTTGAGGGGATACAAAATAATGAATCTTGGAGCCGAAAAACATTTATGATTTTCATCTAGTTAAAGCAGAAGATACATATCATTCATGTATGTACCTGGTGACAACATCACCATGTCAGCTCAAGGCAAGACAAACATTGATAGAAATTAGAAAAGAGCCAAAATGAGAGGAAAGGCGTGATTTTTTTGCCATAAATCCTTTCAGATGAATATTTCATGAAGAAAAAGTAACACGCCAGGAGAGTAAGATAAAAACTCTCTGTGCAGTACAAATACTGGAAGCTAATTTTTCCAGTTCTTGCTAACTTTCTAACATACTTAAAGCCAGTTACATGCTTTACAGGAATAGACTTTCCACAACCAGAATCAAACATTGTTTTGTATTATATGTGATATAACTTAAAACAAAGGGCCCTAGGTCGCTCACCTGTCAAACTTGACCTTGATTTTGTTGAGATGATCATTGTGACCAAGTGTCGTAAAGATCAGGCCAAAACTGTGACCTCTAGTGACTACACAAGGTTTTTCTATTATTTGACCTTGTGACCTAGTTTTTGACCCCAGATGACCTAATATCGAACTTGATCTAGATTCTGTTGAGATGATCATTGTGACTGAGTTTCATAAAGATTAGACCAAAATTGTGACCTCTAGAGACTACGCAAGGTTTTTCTATGATTTGACCTTGTGACCTAGTTTTTGACCATGGACGACCCAATATCGAACTTGACCTAGATTTTGTTGTTATGATCATTGTGACTAAGTTTCGTAAAGATCAGGCCAAAACTGTGACCTCTAGTGACTACACAAAGTTTTTCTATTATTTGACCTTGTGACCTAGTTTTTGACCCCGGATGACCTAATATCGAACTTGATCTAGATTTTGTTGTTATGATCATTGTGACTAAGTTTCGTAAAGATCAGGCCAAAACTGTGACTTCTAGTGACTACACAAAGTTTTTCTATTATTTGACCTTGTGACCTAGTTATTGACCCCGGATGATCCAATATCAAACTTGACCTAGATTTTGTTGAGATGATCATTGTGACCAAGTTTCATAAAGGTTAAGTCAAAATTGTGACCTCTAGTGACTACACAAGGTTTTTTATGATTTGACCTTGTGACCTAGTTTTTTACCCCGGATAACCCAATATCGATCTTTCCTTAAATTTTGTTGAGATGATTATTGTAACCAAGTTTCCTACAGATAAGGTCGAAATTGTGACCTCTAATGACTACACAATGTTTTTCTATTATTTGACCTAGTGACCTAGTTTTTGACCCCAGATGACCCAATATCGAACTTGGCCTAGATTTTGTTGAGATGATCATTGTGATAGTAGTCATGTGACCACACTACTACGTAATATGCTACGTCACAGGTAGTGACGTAGCATCTGGCGTTCTCGTCTTGTTCACTCACGAGTGAGGACATGTTTTTACGTCTGCGTAGAAATGGAACAGAAATTAGACGATTTCATGAAAATTGTGGAAGAAAAGTTTGTTTCTATCGATGCAAAGTTAGCGGACATTAATATTAGTGAAAATCGTGACGGATTTAGTGCAAAATTTGTGCATTCTGCTCCATATTCGGAGCCAATTGACAGTCACTGTGACCACGTGGCCTCCAGTTTCGCAGAGCCCGGCGCCACTGGCAGCACCCAGGATATCCAAGGAGATTTTCAGGCGTTGAGAGATTCTCTCACACGAATTAAGCTTCCAGCGGAGTTAAAGCTGAACGAATCTCGTCAAGGAATCCAGAGGAAAGACCAACCAGTTCTTAACGTTGTGTCTAAATGCGGTCGTTACAACGAGACATTAGTGAAGTTATTGTCGACTATTGAACCTGGAAGTAACATTTCACAGACGACATTGGATCAGTTATTTTTGATTGCGCAGGCACAAGGACGTTTCCTGCAGGATGAATATGCTACTTTAATTGTGAATAGTCAATTTGACTCTAATACGTCCAAGTTGTTCAGGGCGCTTCAGAAGAATACATCGGGACTGAACCCGGCATCATTAGAGACACTACGTTCGGCTGCTACAATATCGGCTGCTAGCCGTCCCCAGGAGCCATATCGTACATCGACAGGAAGTCGTGGCAGAGGCCGCGGTTACCACAGGGGTAACCAACGTTCGGATATCTATCAGTCGTTCACACAGCGTCAATTCCCGAAACGACCCCAAAGAGAGGATTATACCCACAACCAAGGAGACGATTAAATTTTGACTGTGCTAATTGTTATAAGTATGATAGATCTAGTGATTTTAGTATTCATTTTGTGTTGCTTATTGAAAGCTGGATTTAATCACAATCTTGGATTACATGTGCAGTGGTGAATTGGTGTTTTATTACTTGTAGGTTTGTGTGTTTTAATTATTAATTCATCCAATGTGTCAGTCGAAACTAAATGGAAATGTAAATGCATGGATTCAGATTAATTCACCGGATTATATCATAGAATGGGTTTCTAAGGGAGTACCCATTCCGTTAAACAGTGATATTGTGTCTTTTGAACTAGAGAACCATAAACTGACTTCTAGACAATCATCATTTGTTGATGGAGAACTCGAGCATATTTTTGAACAATTATATTGAGCCTTGTGATTATAAACCCTTGTGCGTCAGTCCTCTTAGCTGTGTCCCTAAGAAAGGTGGAACATTTAGACTAATTACCGATTTAAGATTGCTTAATTCTCAGTGCAAAGTGCCCAAATTTCGCAATGACGATATTAGAGAGGCAGCTAAGCTTGTAAAGCCAAATGATAGATTTATAACCACTGATATAAAAGACGGATTTTTTCATGTTCAGGTTGCAGTGGACTATAGAGATCATTTAGGTTTTAGGTGGAATAATCAGTATTATCGTTGGAAAGTCCTTCCTTTTGGTTTGAGTTGTTCCCCTTACTATTTTAATAAGATTCTTCGTCCTGTAATTGCATATTTACGATCGTTGGGTGTCCGTGTCACTGTATTTGTAGATGATTTTCTTTTGGCTGCTGAAATTAGTACTGTGACGGATCACGCTGATTTATTATTGCAGACACTGTCCGATTTAGGGTTTGTGCTTAATTTGGAGAAGTCGCACTTGATACCTTCATGTAATATAAAGTATCTAGGTTATGACATTTATAGTTCGGACTGCAAAGTTATCGTAAAAGCGCAAAGTGTTCGTGTTTTAAAATTAAAATCGGCGATTCGTAAAGCTTTGAAATCTTGCATGATTAATGCGCGATCATTGGCACGCATTTGTGGTCAGTGTATTTCTGTTGCTTGGGCGGTTACGCCTGGTTAACTATTTTTGCGTAACGCATATAGGCTTCTTAGCACAAGGTCATCGTGGGGTGATTATCTGAGTATAACGAAGGAGGTAGCGGACGAATTCCGCTGGTGGCTTGAATCTGTGAACGCTTGGAACTCGCGTGTAATATGTTCCGAGTCAATAGACGCACAGGTGGTGACGGACGCGTCACACCTCGGCTGGGGTGCAGTGTACGAGGGACACATTGCATCCGGGGATTGGAACAAACGTATATCATTCCAATCATCAAACGAAAGGGAGATGTTGGCTATTCTTATGGCACTGAAGTCGTTTGGGTCCCTACTAACGGGCAAGCGCGTCCAAATTTTAACCGACAATATTTCGGCAATGGCTTATATAAGACATATGGGTGGTCCGAGTCCGAATCTTGCCAAACTGGCAATCGCAATATGGGGAGAAGCCATGGAGAATGGGATATGGCTCGAGTCCGCGCATATCGCCGGAAAGTTGAACACGGAAGCCGAATACTGGTCGAGGACACCAGACAAGCACAATTGGCGTCTGCACCCGCGCCTATTTCATTACATAGACGAGTTGTGGGGTCCACACACAATAGATCGTTTCGCGAATTGCCAAAACACACACGTAAAGCGGTTCAACAGTCGATACTGGGAACCGATGTCAGAGGGTGTAGACGCTTTAGCTCAGGTCAACTGGGGCTTAGAGAACAATTACGTCAATCCACCGTTCTGTCTCATGTCCCGCGTGCTAGACGTGGTCACACCGCAGTGTGCCATTGCAACCATAATCGCACCGGCGTGGAAGGCTCAAACTTGGTATCTAAGACTAAAGCAGTTGTCAATAGCCCCACCGTTACGTATTCCAAACAACAAAAACAGTTGTCGCGCGATGGGGGTAACACCGGAACCATGCCGGAACCAGAAATGGGCGCTTTACGCTTGGAGGATATATGGAGGAAAAATTTAACTGAAAGACAAAATTGGTCGGACCGCGCTGTTGATCGTTTGACATATTGTTTAGCACCCAGTACAGTCAGTTCATATAATAGGTTGATCAGTAGATTTGGGACATTTTGTGAGAGCTCGTCTTACAAGTTTCCGCCTGACAGTACGGCACCTGTCGCAGACTTTCTTTGTGAGATTGCAGGTGCGTCTGAACGACCCAACTCAGTTTTACGCACCGCGTCGGCGGCTATCGGTCATGTTTATAAAGGCCTAGGCATTCCGAGTGTATTAGATGCTCCTGAGCTCCAGATGCTTATAACAGGTCTTGTAAAATCGGGGACTTCTATACCTATGAATCGATCTAAGGCTATGCCAGTGCATAAGTTTCACGATTTATTCCTTGCCTGGCCTGAAAATGGTAGTCTGGCTATCAAAGACTTACGGCTTAAGACAATTACGCTTCTTGCTCTTACTCTTATGTTAAGACCTTCGGATGCTGCTCCGAAGGGTAAAATGCATACCGATACGGGTCCGTGTGATCTCATTTTCAGTATTGATCAGATTGAATTTACTGCTGAGGGGGCTAAATTTACTTTATTTGGGATAAAAAACGACACCTCTAGAACAGGTTTCGTGGTTAGTATTCCGCACGCTAGTAATCACAAGATAGATCCGATTGTTACTTTGCGAGAATATATTTCAAGAACCGACTGTAACAGGGACGTACATGGTCCTGTGTTTATTGCTCTGAAGGCCCCTTTCGCTGCTCTTGGTGCGGCATCAATTGCACGAATTTTGGACGAGGCCATCACTTTAGCGGGTTTAGCTGGTCAGGGATTTTCAGCAAAATCGTTTCGTCCAACAGGCGCTACGTCAGCCATAGAGCGAAATATTAATCCTGAAATTGTCAGAAAAGTAGGTCGTTGGAAGAACTCCGAGGTGTTTTTCCAGCATTATGTACACGCACGTACGCCGAGCGAATTTACTGACGTCATATTGACGCATGAATAATACGGCTGTGTCAGTAGGTTGAATGTTTAAATGTGTAGACTGGGATTCTTATAACGGCTAGATCTAGTAATCATGTTTGTTTTTAACCTCATATCGATTTATTGCATATTTCATAATCTCTTGTTTTCGACAAAGTTATTGTCTTCTGGCTACATTCCGTCGTAGCTCCAATTATTACTCATTATTATGGCATATTGTTTGTTTATTTTGTATGTATTAATAAAAATAATCCAAACATGTATTTGTTGTGTGGTCACTATGACATAGATTTACCAAAATAGTAGTCATGTGACCACACTACTACGTAATATGCTACGTCACAGGTAGTGACGTAGCATCTGGCGTTCTCGTCTTGTTCAATTTTTATGGTTTATGTATGATGAAGTGATGTTATATGGTTATATGTAGTATTGTGAGTGAATGATGAGTACATGGCATATTGTTTGTTTATTTTGTATGTATTAATAAA
Source organism: Spisula solida (assembly GCA_947247005.1). Classification (NCBI taxonomy): domain Eukaryota; kingdom Metazoa; phylum Mollusca; class Bivalvia; order Venerida; family Mactridae; genus Spisula; species Spisula solida. The sequence goes on along the minus strand of OX365950.1, from coordinate 16,766,603 downwards.
AATAATCCAAACATGTATTTGTTGTGTGGTCACTATGACATAGATTTACCAAAACCAAGTTTCATAAAGATTAGGCTATAATTGTGGCCTCTAGTGTCAACACAAGCCAATTGTTGACTGACGGACGGACGAAGAGTGATCACAAAAGCTCACTCTGTCACTTTGTGACAGGTGAGCTAATATGGGTTATATTAAAAAATTCTTGATGTTAATACTCTAAATCCTGTCCAGATCTCTCTTCAAGTCTGACCTAGCACAAGACTGAACTAACTCAAGTCTGACCTAACACAAGACTGAACTAACTCAAGTCTAACCAAGCACAAGTCTTAACTGAATCAAGTCTGGCCTAGCACATGGCTAAACTGACCCAAGTCTAACCTAGCTAACATAGCACAAGTCTTAACTGAATTAAGTCAAACCTAGCACAAGTCTTAACTGTCTCAAGTCTGGCCTAGCACAACACAACTGAATCAAGCCTGGCCTAGCATATGGCTAAACTGACTCAAGTCTGGCCTAGAATTTGGCTAAACTGACTCACGTCTGGCCTAGAATTTGGCTAAACTGACTCAAGTCTAACCTAGCACAAGTCTTAACTGACTCAAGTCTGGCCTAGCACAAGGCTTCACTGAATCAAGTCTGGTCAAGCAAAAGCCTGAACTGACTCAAGTCTGGCCAAACAAAAGTCTGAACTGACCCAAGTCTGGCCAAGCACAAGTCTGAACTGACACAAGTCTGGCCAAGCACAAGTCTGAACTGACCCAAGTCTGGCCAAGCACAAATCTGAACTGACCCAAGTCTGGCCAAGCACAAGTCTGAACTGACTCAAGTCTGTCCTAGTACAAGGCTGAACTGACTCAAGTCTGACCAAGCACAAGGCTGAACTGACTCAAGTCTAACCTAGCACAATTCTGAACTGACTCAAGCCAGGCCTAGCACATGACTGAACTGACTCGAGTCTGACCTAGTGCGCTATACACCAACCAGTAAGCAATGGTAGAGAGGTAAACACCAACCTATAAGCAATGGTAGAGAGGTAAACACCAACCTATAAGCCATGGTAGAGAGGTAAACACCAACCAATAAGCAATGGTAGAGAGGTAAACACTAAACCCCAACCTGTAAAGGATGATAGAGAGGTAAACACTAAACACCAACCTGTAAGGAATGATAGAGTGGTAAACACTAAACACCAACCTGTCAGGGATGATAGAGAGGTAAACACTAATCACCAACCTGTCAGGGATGATAGAGAGGTAAACACTAAACCCCAACCTGTAAAGGATGATAGAGAGGTAAACACTAAACACTAGGGATGTAAACGGTTAACCGATTAACCGGTTAACTGTTCGAACGTTCCGTTATCGGTTAGCAAAATCGCTAACCGGTTAATCGAAAAAAAAAATCGAAAAAGGAGAAATTTAAATAAATTTTAAAATAAAAATATTGAAAAAATATTGAGAAATTCGCCGACAAGTTTCACCCATCGAAGGTGCGAACGCTCGTCAAAAGGGGGTCATGATCTATAATCCGCAATTAACAGTTTGACACGTATTGTTGTGACAAGAGGGTCACTTAATTGCCGTTAATTTCATATGGTAGTCGGGGACTAGTTTGTTGACCGACGTTGTTTTTCACACATTCGGCAAGCACACGTAATTTAATATTAATTGGAGGCAGTTTAATCCCGATTGACACATCCCTTGGGTAATATACGAGGATGCCTGATTGCAACTTACGGTGTTACAGTAAATATATACACGTCAGAACTAGAACAGTCGGAAAGTCGGCAAGTTTCGATTCGTTAATCGGTTAACCGGTTAACCCTTCGGAAGATTGAACGGTTAACCGGTTAGCAAATTGACCGAATGCTGCATCCCTACTAAACACCAACCTGTAAGGAATGATAGAGTGGTAAACACTAAACACCAACCTGTCAGGGATGATAGAGAGGTAAACAATAAACACCAACCTATAAGGAATGGTAGAGAGGTAAACAATAAACACCAACCTGTAAGCAATGGTAGAGAGGTAAAAACTAAACACCAACCTATAAGCAATGGTAGAGAGGTAAACACTAAACACCAACCTGTAAGCAATGGTAGAGAGGTAAAAACTAAACACCAACCTGTAAGGGATGATAGAGAGGTAAACACTAAACACCAACCAGTAAGGGATGAAAGAGGGTTAAACACCAACCTGTAAGGATTGGTCGATAGGTAAACACTAAACACCAACCTATAAGGGATGATAAGAGAGGTCAACACTAATCACCAACCTGTCAGGGATGATAGAGAGGTAAACACTAAACACCAACCTGTAAGGAATGGTAGAGAGGTAAACACTAAACACCAACCTGTAAGGAATGGTAGAGATCATCTGCATCTTTTTCTGGTAAATTTTGTATTCTTTTACACAGTACATTATAAGCAGCCTCGGGTTGTAAACCTAAACGTACAAAATAACATAAAATATCCATGAAATTATCAACATCAGATCAAAACTCAAATTCTTCCAGCAAGTAAAATCTACCCTCGGGAGTCATTTGAGCAACAAATTCTTAGAACAAGCAAGAAATAAATTAAGATAATTTGTTTAAATTGTAGATTAAAATTCGAGATACTGGTATTTTAAGAATTAAGTAGCAAAATATGGAAATCTGTTAAGACAATACAACTCTGAATGGAATATAGCCCTTCAATCATTCAAGTTCGTAACCAAGTTGAGTGATTTCTAGTTTCCCAAACACAACAATAATTTCCTGTAGATACGAAATAATCTCATTTGATTAGATATAAAACAACAAGACATTGTAGCTGTTTTATGACAACTAGGAAGTGACTGGAGGCAGGAAATGAGATAGCATGTATTGCTCTTGGTAAACGTGACATCAATAAATTCTATACAGGCAACCCATCATCTTTATAGGCTCATTTCTAGAATGCTGACAACGTAACATACAAGCTATTATCTTAATCTCTCAAATCCAACAAATCTTGTAAAACTGTTGAATGTACCATTGATGTCTTGACATAGTTTATGATATTGATGTAGCGGACAGTTGATACAGATTTGTTGTACGTACCATTGATGTCTTGACATAGTTTATGATACTGATGTAGCGGACAGTTGATACAGATTTGTTGTACGTACCATTGATGTCTTGACATAGTTTATGATACTGATGTAGAGGACAGTTGATACAGATTTGTTGTATGTACCATTGATGTCTTGACATAGTTTATGATATTGATGTAGCGGACAGTTGATACAGACTTGTTGTACGTACCATTGATGTCTTGACATAGTTTATGATATTGATGTAGCGGACAGTTTATACAAATTTGTTGTACGTACCATTGATGTCTTGACATAGTTTATGATACTAATGTAGCGGACAGTTGATACAGATTTGTTGTACGTACCATTGATGTCTTGACATAATTTATGATTTTGATGTAGCGGACAGTTTATACAAATTTGTTGTACGTACCATTGATGTCTTGACATAGTTTATGATACTAATGTAGCGGACAGTTGATACAGATTTGTTGTATGTACCATTGATGTCTTGACATAGTTTATGATATTGATGTAGCGGACAGTTGATACAGACTTGTTGTACGTACCATTGATGTCTTGACATAGTTTATGATACTAATGTAGCGGACAGTTGATACAGATTTGTTGTACGTACCATTGATGTCTTGACATAGTTTATGATATTGATGTAGCGGACAGTTGATACAGATTTGTTGAGTCTGTAGTCGACTCTGTTGGTATGCATTCTGGAATGATGTTTTCAGTGTTCCCATTATTTCATCAACCTGTAAGTACACAGAACATTAAAACATACCGTATTCACTCATGTCTTGCACACAGCTGTGTATTAGATGCAGGTCATAAATGTGAGAAAATTCAAACAATAAGTCAGATGCAAAAATTGTGTAATTTTTGGATAAAAGTGCAGGCAATACCAAGGTTTGATGGGGGATGTAATTCCCAATCCTGATAACACGATGCTAGTCCGTTTCAGGAGCCGTTAGCACACGCCACTATACCAAAATTCTGTTTCATCATTGTTCTATTGGTAAAATTTAAAAGGTGAATTTTCAAATGTCAATACTAAAGAACTTATTTATCAAATAACTTTTATTTTCGGCAGATATGTTCATTCTTTCTAGTGCATTTCCAGAATTGAAAGGCCCCTTTGTTCATAGTTGAATTAAGAAAGAAAAAGTTTTTATTTCAATTCTTAACACGATAATATCCTGAACTATTTGAGTACGCGAATTCCATTCACCCATTTTACATTGAACATATGTTCACGCTGAAATTAAGTGGCTATTAGCTGGTACAATTACCTCCTGACCCCTCGGATCCAGACAATCGATTTGAACATTGCCCAGGCCAATGTTTTGACAGGTGTCAATGTGTTGTATATTCGCACCATCGTATATGCAATTAAAATAGTCCGATCAATTAACGGTTGTTACATCAACAATACGCAGTGTCGGTGTGTACGTTTTATCGACACGGGTGTGAAAATCACAATTTGGGACAATTAGATATTATCATTTTAAAAGCGCTAATTGACAGCGTTTATTGGCCTACTCAATTAATTAAAAGACTATTGCTGCCTTGTTTTGTCTACTCGGAGGTAAGTTGAATCGAATACAGGTCCCCTTAATGTTTAATTGTGAGTAGGTCATTATTGACATCAAAGGAAAACAATTTGGACGTTCTCAGTTTGGATAAATCTACGAGTAAATGCAATAAAAATCCATCAAAATGCATTTGATGGATAGTCCTTCTTTTACAGAATTTCATATGATAATTGTGTCTGAGCCTCTGTCAAAACGTCGTAAGGTTGAAATCGACCTTGAAGCTAAAGTAAAATTGATCAGAGAATATCTTTCTGTACCAAAACCAACAATGAAGGTGTGTAATCAATTGTTGCTGTTTTTTTTTGCTTTTCATATTCATAGCTTTATTTAAGGGATGGACTCAATGTGAAGTGTTTTATGTCTATTTAGATGGATTCTGTTCACATTGTGTAATCCGTTTTATTTATAAACACATTAACGACATGGTTAAGATATCCACAACGGCACAAATTACCCAGAAAAGCTGATACATCATATATATATATATAATATATATCATATACAAGAACGCCACATGGCGACGAAGACCAGGTTTTCAAAGGTTAGGTAAATTTGCAGAAGTTTGAAATGGTGCTGTTAAATCAGGGGCAATAACTCAAAAGTGAATTGACCAATCAAAAAAATCTTGACAGGCATCATAGCAGTCTCTTTGTTGATCTTCTTTTAAAATTTCATGAAATTCTAACTGATAGGTACTGAATATTGGCTGTGAGAGTTATTGAGCTGAAACTGTTTTTCCTATTTTAGTAACAGTGACCATGACCCCACTGACTGGCCCCCACTTTCAATCCCAAGCTGCATCTTCACAAAAGCTACCTATAAAGCAAGTTTCATTAAGATGAAAATAACTGTTTTCTATTTTTAGTATCAGTGACCTTGGCCCCACTGACTGGTGCCATCTGACTTGACCTTGACCCCACTGACTTGTCCCACTTTCAATCTCAAGCTGCATCTTCACAAAAGCTATCTATACAGCAAAATCCCAAGTGATATCTCAACCTTAACTTAAGTTATTAAGGGAAACAATTTTTGTAATGGTGACCTTGACCCAATCAGCCCCACTTTCAATCCTAAGCGGGGTCTACACACAAGGTACGTACACAGCAAGTTTCATTATGACATCTCATTCCTAACTTAAGTTATTGAGTGGGAACCGTTTTTCTATTTTACATAATGGTGACCTTGACCTCACCAGCCCCACTTTTCAATCCTAAGCGAGGTCTTCACACAAGCTACATACACAGCAAGTTTCATTATGACATCTCATTCCTAACTTAAGTTATTGAGCAGAAACCATTTTTCTATTTTAAGTAACAGTGACCTTGACCCCACTTTCAATCGGAAGCGGGGTCTTCACACAAGCTACGTTCACAGCACGTTTCATTATGATATCTCATTCCTAACTTAAGTTATTGAGTGGGAACCGTTTTTCTATTTTACATAATGGTGACCTTGACCTCACCAGCCCCACTTTTCAATCCTAAGCGAGGTCTTCACACAAGCTACATACACAGCAAGTTTCATTATGATACCTCATTCCTAACTTAAGTTATTGAGCAGAAACTGTTTTTCTATTTTTAGTAGCCCCACTTTCAATCCCAAACAGGGTCTTGCCACAAGCTACGTACACAGCAAGTTTCATTATGATATCTCATTCCTAACTTAAGTTATTGAGCGGAAACCATTTTTCTATTTTTAGTAACGGTGACCTTGACTCACCAAGCCCCACTTTCAATCCCAAGCAGGGTCTTACCACAAGCTACGTACACAGCAAGTTTCATTATGATATCTCATTCCTAACTCAAGTTATTGAGCGGAAACCGTTTTTCTATTTTTAGTAACGGTGACCGTGACCTTGACCCAACCAGCCCCACTTTCAATCCCAAGCGGGGTCTTCACACAAGCTACCTACACAGCAAGTTTCATTATGATATCTCATTCCTAACTGAAGTTATCCAACGGAAACCAATTGTTGACGCCCACCCGCCGAAATCGCCAATCTAATAACCAGGATTTTTAAAAAAACCTGGTTAAAAAGCTTTATGATTCTATTGAAATTATTGCCAATAGATATTGCAATAATATTTATGTTCGTAAATAAACATCAAAATGTTAACATGAGTTATTTGCGTTTTTTTTAAACATGTACAAATGTGGTGTTTAGCAATGCCTTCAACTAAGATTAACATACAAGTATCTAAAAATAGAAACCCCTCTAATCCAGACACCTCTCTAATCCGGACTTTTTGTCTGGTCCGGACGAGTCCGGATTAGAGGGGTTCCACTGTATTCTCTTTATTGCCTTGTACATATATGTTACTTCAGGCAAAATTGTATGTTTATGTATATTATCCCCATCTATAAAGTGATACAGTCAAATCTCTTTATAACGACATCCAATATACTGACAAAATTCATTATACCGACATCAAATTTGGGGACAAAAGTATTAAAATGCTCTTTGTATCAATTCAGTATACCGACATATTCGTTATAACGACATTTTTCTTGGAAACAAACAGCGTCGTCGTATCGAGATCTGACTGTAGTCAGCTAAAAGATGCTGCACACTCATACACAATAAGATGGACGAAACACGAAGTTAAACGCATTTTGACTATGTTTTAAAGTCATAAAAAAGTGATTCATTAAATGTTATCTGAGGAAGAGTTGTAAAATTGAAAGCTTATTCTTTCCGTGTTTGATGGTTTAATAAGTCACATATTAAAGTCATAAACAAGCCTGAAAATTATTGAATTTAAAATTTCATATAAACAGCCAATTTTCTTAAAGAAACACTTGAGTTATTACTGCTTACAGGAAGCTATTCCGGGTAAACAGATATATGGCAGCAATATACTGTCTCAACAATACTTCTGATCATATTTCAAGTAATCACATGTAAATTGATAATTTATATTTGAATCATGTATCTCAGCCTTTCAAATTTAAATAAGAAACAATTGATCAGTCCTGTAACTATGGTAATAAAACTTGGAACAATAATTAAACAAGATGTTTGAACAAGAGGGCCCAAAGGGCACAAGGTCGCTCACCTGTAGTATTAGTACATGCTTTGACCTAGTGACCTAGTTCTTGACCCAATATCGCACTTTACCTAGATTTTGTTGAGATGATCATTGTGACCAAGTTTCATAAAGATTAGGTCAAAATAGTGACATCCAGTGACAACACAAGGTTTTTCTATGATTTGACCTTGTGACCTAGGTTTCGACCCTCGATGACCCAATATCGAACTTGACCTAGATTTTGTTGAGATGATCATTCTGACCAAGTTTCATAAAGATTAGGTCAAAATTGTGACTTCTAGTGACCACAAAAGGGTTTTCTTTGGTTTGATCTTGTGATCTAGATTTTGACCTCCGATGACCCAATATGGAACTTGACCTAGATTTTTGTTGAGTGATCATTGCGAACAAGTTTCATAAAGATAAGGTCACAATTTTGACTTAATCTTTATGAAACTTGGTCACAATGATCATCTCAACAAAATCTAGGTCAAGTTCGAAATTGGGTCATCTGGGGTCAAAAACTAGGTCACTAGGTCAAATCATAGAATAACCTTGTGTAGTCACTAGAGGTCACAATTTTGACTTAATCTTTATGAAACTTGTTCGCAATGATCATCTCAACAAAAATCTAGGTCAAGTTCGATATTGGGTCATCCAGGGTCAAAAACTAGGTCACAAGGTCAAATCATAGAAAAACCTTGTGTAGTCACTAGAGGTCACAATTTTGGTCCAATCTTTATGAAACTTGGTCACAATGATCATCTTAACCTAATCTAGGTCAAGTTTGATATTGGGTCATCTGGGGTCAAAAACTAGGTCACTAGGTCAAATCATAGAAAAACCTTGTGTAGTCACTACAGGTCACAATGTCGACCTTATCTGTATGAATCTTGGTCACAATGAACATCTCAACAAAATCTAGGCCAAGTTTGATATTGGTTTATCTGGGGTCAAAAACTAGGTCATTAGGTCAAATCATATAAAAACCTTGTGTAGTCACTAGAGGTCACAATATTGGCCTTATCTGTATGAAACTTGGTCACGATGATCATCTCTACAAAATCTAGCTCAAGTTCGACAGGTGAGCGACCTAGGGCCCTTTGGGCCCTCTTGTTCTATGATTTGACCTTGTGACCTAGTTTTTGACTCCGGTTAACCCAATTTTGAAAGTGACCTAGATTTTGTTGAGATGATTATTGTGACCAAGTTTGATAAAGATTAGGCTAAACTTGTGACCTCACCTGTAGTGTCTACACAAGCAAATTCTTGACGGACGACGGACGAAGAGTGATCACAAAAGCTCACTCTGTCACTTTGTGACAGGTGAGCTAAAAACACATATGCATGGCAGCCCAATAAACAGAACTGGTAAAGGTCCCAGTGACCTTGACCTTTGACCCACTGACCTCAAAACCTATAGGGGTTATCTACTGTTGCTGACTATAATGTAAAATTTGAAGATCTTAAAGCAAGGCATTCTTGAGTTATTTAAGGGAAACCATTAGGTCTACCGACAGACAGACCAACAGACAGACCGACCAACATGTATCAGGACACAATTTCCAGGTAGCTCATAATTTAACCAACCAGCTGTGGCTCAAGTGGTAAGAAAAAGTTTTTTGTTGTCTCGTTTTCATTACTAAAATGTAGACCACATTCTGTTAATACAGATGTGTTAATGTAGGCATCAATCTTTATTTGTTTACAATGTGTCACACGTGTATATATATTTTTTTTACGTTTTCGGAAACTTCAATCAGTCCATCTAATCAAATTTAGCAAATAACTGCAAGTTTTGAGTAGTATTTATTGCATGTATTTTGTTGGTATCATATCACTACTCGTACAACCCGGAATTGTGTTTATCAGTCTTTTAAAGCAGATTGAAGAATTTAATTTTCAAACTAATGTGTTTTTATTATGTGTTTAAAATTTTATGACTGTCTGTGTAATCACATTACATCTAGATTATCCGTCTGCAGCTAGAAACATTCTCCCCCCCCCCCCCCCCAGATAATTCCAGTGGTCTCATTACTTACTGTCTATTTTTGTACTGTTTAATGAAAAATAATTAAGTTTGGTTGTTAGTTAATTGACTTACAATCGAAGTTAATTAAATATTGTGACATTTTAAGCTATTTATGGAAACTGTTCTTAGTAATATTGATAAAACTCTATCTATATTATATTTAAAACCAGTAGTGGAGGGTGTTTAAATGTGCTCGGTGATTTATAACTTTGATAGTTATGTATATCACAGAGAATTTGACATATCACAGAGAATTTGACATGATCCTGACCTTTATGCATCAATCTATAACAAGATATCCATTTCTTTGAGCAAATTGTACAATATCTGTACTTTAGATTTGTGGTGATAATACACCTTGAACGTCTTCGTGATACTCCCCGCTTATGAAAACGTACAACCAGGATTACAAATATAGACAAAATATATCAGCAGTTAAATTAAGCTGATAGAAGGATGAGAGTCAAGTCAAATTCTCTGTACGATAGTATTGGATGGTACTTTCTTGTATTATCTTCAACATTTGCCTGTACTCTAAGATAAGCTTGATTGATTGATTATAGGTCTCTTCATGTAAGCTTATTCTAAGTACACATTACATGACAATATTCATCACATGAAACAACAAATCCATACAATAAATACTCTTTAAATCTATTAGATTTGATGGACTGATGGAAGTTTCTCAGACTGAGATAGTCTTTCAGTTGCTGTATATGAAGTCCCAGTCTAAAATGCTGTTAGTTAAAATTTCCCACTTCGGTATTTTGTCATTTTAAATCAATGTTTTATATAAAAATTTACTTGCATCCTTCTTATTAGTTAGAATCAGATGCATATAGCAATTCATACTTGGATAATAAACAGTTAATTGTACTAAGCTTATACCGGGTTACAAATCAAACCCTATCGTGGACCGACATTGTACTTTGGTCTAATCTGGCCGGCGGACATTGGGCAACAGCACAATCAATTTAACTGTCTTTTGAAATGTGCATTGCACATATCGGATAGACTGACGTCTTTTAGCTCTGGGAGATTTGTTACCCAGGTACAAGATAATTTCTGACTCTAAAGTAAGTGAAATAACATACCACATCATTAGCGTAACATCGCAATAAATGGCACAATAAATGACTTCCTGGTTCCCTGGAGATAAATCCAAACACATCCGGCTTCAAGTTACCCTGAAACATCACACATCAATTTATAGAATCAATAAATCATCATGCAATAATAGATTTCTACTGAATCAAAACAAACTTGTGAGCTATATAAGTCAATTGAATGTCTTCCTGAGCAACAGTGATTTGCAGTTCTTAGATAGACTACAGCCCGCTCGACACTAACACTGGTCCCCTGGTCCACGACCTACTGCTGATCCGATACCAGTGGTTTTCATGGAAGTCCTATAACTCATGGAGTGTATTAGGTAGCCTCTGGATGATCACTGAACATTTCAAGAATTTTTTCTTTTAAACTGTTGCTTTCTAAATGTCATATTAAATTAATGGTGAAAATTGTTGAATGAAATCACAATTAATATTCAAAATACAGTAAAAATATACATGTAGCTGCATTATATGGCAACGTTATGTTTAAATTGTCAACCGGCATCAACATGCAGCAGGAGCACCTGTAATTCAGTCTGACCAGCAGTTCCTGGTCCTCAAGGCCACAACCAGCAGTTCCTGGTCCTCCAGGCCACAACCAGCAGTTCCTGGTCCTCCAGGCCACAGCCAGCAGTTCCTGGTCCTCCAGGCCACAACCAGCAGTTCCTGGTCCTCCAGGCCACAACCAGCAGTTCCTGGTCCTCCAGGCCACAACCAGCAGTTGGCCACTGACATGATAGATGTAAATAGAAGAGATATACGAAACATGAACAACACAGTCCTGCTGTATATACAGCAATTATTGACTATGCATTAGTACCAATACCATTTGTATCCACTTTATAATTTTTGGGCAGCAGCTGATTTACACATAATCAAGGTTAGAGAGTATTTGGACAGGAACATTTAATAGCTGTTAACATGGCAACTGTTCAAATTAAGAAAAATGTGGAGTTTATAAATACCTGTGATACTGATGAAATATTTTTAAATTTTCTTTCAATAAGTGTCTGTTTCTTGTCTAAGCTGATCAAGGAGATGTCACTCTGACCTATCCTGAACAACATTGTCCTGTTTGTTGACCTCTGGTTGCCATGCTCATCATGTGACATGTGACCTTGACCTTCGGGATGATGCTGGAAACCATGAATCATATCCTTTAACATGTCATTAGAATTGGAAGAATGAAGAGGATCAGTGACATTTTCTGATGAACTATGACCTCCGTCACTAAGCTGATCAGTACTGTCACTATTTTGGTTGCCAAGGTGTTCGTTGCTACCATCTTTATGAACATCGTCATGACTTCCATGTGATTCATTATGCAGTTCTACACCTTGAAATATTGTATTCTTTGACAGTTTTTGAAGTTCATTTTCTTTTACAAGTCCACTATCAAGAATTGACGGCAAACTTCTAACACTGGAATCACTTTTGTGACGACGTCTGTCAGTTAACTCTGTACCATTATCAGTAGCATCACTGTGTTTATTGGCTTCTAGCCGCATAACGAGATCATCAATATGACTAGAGAGTATTTTCTTGCCTCTGACCTTGGCACGACCTACATACATCACTTCATAACATGCTTTCGTAGTGTCGGGAACTCGTGGTTCCATCTCTTCAAATATATCACGTTGTGTGGCACCACGGATACAATGGAACAACTCTGGAACCTAGAATATACAAGCACATTGGTATATTGTGTACCATATTGACCATATTGAAAATTGGTCTAGAACCAAATAGGTCATCCACAATAAATAAAGTCGTTATTATTATTATAACAACATTCTGCTGAGAATACTTCCCCCCCCCCCCCCATAGAGCAATAATCTCTCTTAAAGCAATATAATCATTTAGTTCCAGAAGTAACCTGTTTTAATACAAAATTTACCACTCCCGAGTAACAACTTCTGAACAAAAACAAAACTTGCTCTCAAATGGTGTAGCTCGTGAGCAACATCTAAGCCTTGCAGGGTTTTCGACATCAAAATGTATGTCTACCACAAAGGGCCATAACCTCGAGCAAAAATGATCCAATCTAAAATTCCTGACAATATGCACAACCTAAGGCTAGGTACCAGCTATTCATGTGAAATTTCATTGAAGTAGATTAGGGGTTAAGAAGAACAATCACAGACAAACTTAGTGACATCTATCTGGACAGACAGCAGAACATATATCCAGCATAAAATCAATATGTCTCCCACATATAGTTATTGATTATAATCCAATAAGTAAGGCTTCATACTCAGCAAAATACAAACATTTCCTTATTTTTCTAGCGTTTCCCTGCTGAATATGCCATGATTAGTTTATATATCCTTATCTTTGGAAGTATATATCAACAGCTGAATCACTGCAACCTTTAATGTTTACTAATCCAGATACATCACTGCAACCTTTAATGTTTACTAATCCAGATACATCACTGCAACCTTTAATGTTTACTAATCCAGATACATCACTGCAACCTTTAATGTTTACTTATCCAGATACGTAGATCAACATGCACATAAACAATAAACATCCATATATATATAAACATCAACAGCCATTATATAGTTATATCATGGCATTATAATTACTAAAGCTTCATTAACACACAGTATGGTTCATATTTAAGATTGATAAACATAATACCATACCTCTTCCTATATTCAGACTTAAAACTGATTTATTTGACGTTGATTGCAAAACACGTTTAAGTATTATAAATACAATGCCACCAAGATTAAATCCTGAGGCATTAATAATACCACGCAAAAAGAATTGTTAATTGTTTTTTAAACAACTGTGGCACTTTTTTGTTTTATAATTAATAGCAGTAAAGCAATTAATTGCCCTGATTTCAGACCAATATTCTTCCAGCATTTGGAACAAAAACAAGATGGTAAAAACAAATATTGTTATAATTAACAAATTTAATAATATATAGTATAACAATCTTATTCAGATGATTTAATAGTCTATGGTTGTCATAATTTGATTAATTGAAAGCGTCATGTTCAACTAGTATATTGCTTATAATGTGTGACACATACTTGAATTAATTCAAGGTCGCTATAAATTAAAGAGAAACATTGATGCAAACATCACAGGATGCCTATTAGAAATTAAATGTAGAAATATGAAATGTAAGATAATAATGATTCCTACAGTTATAACATCTTTTATTTGAATCTTTAATTATCTTGTAAATAGTATAAAGTATAGTTCGCCGGGGATAACTCTAGCCTTATCAATAAACAAACAAAGCAAATTATAAACACTGCACGGTCGACTGGCCACCAGTTATCAATGTAGATTTTAAGAGTATATCATTAAAGGTGTATATGCACAAGATTGAAAAAAATGAATATCGGAAATGTATTTAATTTTCATTTTTAATTGTAAACAAAAGCTAGTGTTATCTCCGGCTATAACTCTAGCGCGATAAATTGTAATACAAAAACAAACACAAAATCCGCTATATTTATCGTTTCTGAATATTTAGGAGCATGTAAACTTTAAATGTTGTGCCAAATGTTTGAATGCTTTCATTGGTAAGTGTTACGGTCCTTGATTTTAATCCATAACAAAAATATAGGCAGTATTGTGTTTGTTTTTGTACTGCAATTTATCGCGTTGGAGTTATAACTATATAAACTGATTATTCAGGTCGTTCACTTGTTGACATAACATTGTGTACATAAACATTGCAATTTCTCTCATTATTATCAATGTCTTATTTTAATAGATATTACGTGTAGTAGTATAAGGCTTAGTGATTAAAGGTATTGGTTTTCACTGCTTTGTTCTCCAATTAAAACAATAATAACTTAATGTTAAGATATTTTGCAATGTGTGTATATGAGTGACAGACCTGAATAAACAGACTAAACATCACTCTAATACAGAAATATGTTTTTTTACTTTGTCCAGATTTTCGATTTTATGACTCTCTGACACGTTTCTAACTGGTAATGCAACAGCTTAATATTACCATAAGTATATACATAACACATTTATGAAACTGAGTGACCTAATACAGTGACTGTAAAATGTTGTGACATTTTCGCACTATGTTGGTACATATACTATATACGTAAACACATGTGTTGTTGTTGTTAAACTATGGAGCAGTCAATCAGAATCACCACAATCTGCTGTATTTATGTGTAATTTGTATAATATGTTGATGAATGGTGACAAATGTTGACTCGTTACGTACAGTTGGTGGAAAACGTGGTTCAGTGACCCTTAGTTATTATGTCAGGTTAATCAACTGTATATCCATAAAACATACAATTCAAGAGAAATGTCAATGAGACTGTCAGGAACATAATTCTTCGTTGAAATTATAATTTTCTTTATCGCAGAGTCCTACTGAGGCATGATGCCCAATACTGAAAACGAGTCGCAAGTCTGTTTCGGGTTTCATTAGCACACATCCCTACACCTGAACCTAAGGTTTCAAACATTGTTTTATTGTTAAAATTCTGATTATAAAACTTCAAATGACCATAACTTTATCACTTTCTTAATTTTTTTCACCAAATAACTTTTAATTTGTAGCAAATCCGGATTTCCGGATTATTCCGAATTTGTAGGGCCCCTGTTATAGACCAAATAAACTGTCCATGGCATGGTAATTGAAAAAGAAATAATCCAACCTAGATATTATGCCCATAAACATTGTCACCTATAAGACGGTCCAAAGAAAACTGTTTGAATTTAGAGTACAGACAAATTACTGGACGCCGCTGCCTGTCCGCCAAGGGTGATTACATAATACGTCCTGTTTTGAAAAGGCATAAAGTTCCAAATGGTCCAAGGAAAAATCAGAACCCAAAAATGGTATACCAAAATTTTTAATGCTCTGTATTAAATTCAATGTAAAGAACCAACAAATGGCATACTAATTTAAGTGCTGAATATATTAAATAAATGTACTGGTAGAAAGTGAAAACAATACCGTCATAATGTAAATCAGCATAAAAATTGAGTGTTCTATAAAGTTTCATTACATTTCTCAGGAAATGAATTCATGAACCGGATGAGAAAATTGAAAGTAGCAGATTTCCTGTGCCTCTGAGACATCAATAGATCACCTATATATCGTATAAGCAGACAGGATTTCACACAGAATATTGTTTTATATAGATTTTTAAATCTTCAAGTACAAAATGGATCGATATGGTGACATTTATACTCTCAGAACATGCCAGGATTCTACCTCTAAGATTGGAGAGGTATCGGCTGATAGATCACCAATTTAATTTCAAATCCTTCTTTTCAAGATATATCTTTCCAAGATACGTGCAGAAACTAATCAACTTAAATTAAGGTATTATACTTAAGCCTAAAATCAATGGAAACCTGGATATAATAATGGTTTGTTTACTCTAAAACATGATGTCTCTCAAAAAGGGCCATAACTCCAGCAAAAGTCATCCAATCGTAAATTCCAGACAAAAACAATGCACAACTAGGTCTGGCTTCAAGTATTCCTAGGAAGCCTAATTAAAATCCAACCAATTGTTAAGGAGAACAAGTGCAGACAAACTTTGTGACATTCATACACCCAGCACGAAATCAATTTAGTTTATACTAATTTATTTAAGGTCGATTGTGAAACCAGTTTTTTATATTAATCACTCTCGACACCTCATTCCTGATGTTATCCATCGCCACGAGGGTATGAGAGGAGAGAAGCCAGTTTCCCTTTTATGCTGAGCGTCAAGCAAGGGAATTTCTGGTAACCTTTTTTATTTGGTATCCTGGATAGCCTAGTGGTAGAGCATCCGCTTCGAGTGCGGGAGGTCACGGGTTCGATCCCTCGCTGGCGGCATCATACCAAAGACGAAATCAATTTGCCTCTCCCACTATAGGTGGAATGATGCAAGAAAGTACAGGTTTATTTCTTAGGTAGGTATTAAATTAATATCAATGTTGTTGTTATGTTTATAATGAAGTGCTCTGTATTCAACCTGAATATAAATAGCCTAGCCTAATATTACCAGCAATCACACCTCATTCATAATTTTAATATTCTGACCCACTTTGATGCAAATCTGAAAGACAAATATGACTAGCTTTTAGCTAAGAATATTAAAACCGTTGAACAGTTGTGTCACATGACCCCTAAATGAATTCTGCAGCCTCGATTCTCATACACTCATAAACAATTTAATGCCATACAGAACTCATATTACCAGATGAAGACAACCATTTTCACCTAGCTAACTTCATGTCATTCCAACAGAAAATCTGGCTTCAACAGCATTAACACTAATAACAGTAACTGTAAATTTAGTATTCCATTTTATAGTAACTATATTAGTATCCTATTTAACAAAATTTAGAATTCCATAAGATATTTACAAGTAGTTCATTAAATATTCCATACATGGACAGGTTAGATTAACAAGTTCTGAAATTTCTAGTATGATGACCTAAGGCTAATACATGTGTACTATAGAATATACAGATCCAGGTCATGTGGCAAGGAATATTGTTTCATTAATAATTAATTCATACCAGCCATACATAGATGTATCCCTTTAAGGACCATCTGTATCATTTCATCCAACTTCCAACAATTTCAATCACAACCACTTTGAAACAATCAATTAAACGATGCAAATATCACGAAAATGATTTATTTCCAAGCCTTACCCTTATCTCTCTGGACAGACAGACAATTCACCTGATAAACAAAAGATAATAGAATATATCAACACTTAATGCCTGAATAAACAATCAAAGATCAAATGTTATATTTCATTTAATCTTTTAACCAATACTAAAAGGCAAATTTAGCTCAGCCTGCTGCAATGTGAAACAGCCAGCACTGTGAGCTCTTAAAATTCAATATTTTCAGACACTCTATCTTCCTTCAAGGTATAATTATAGATCTCTTGACAGAGATTGAATGTCAACAAACTTCCAAACATTGGTTTTTGGTGATCTGTTTAGTAAGATAACAGAAACAGTCATTCTAAGCAAGTTAGCGAGAGAATAAAACTTGAAGGGTTTTAGACGCAAAAACTTATAATGTCTCCAACAAACAAAGGGCTGTTATTACTCAGGCAAACATATAATGGTTGGCCTAAAATTCTTGACAATATGCACAACAAGGCTTGCATGCGGAGGTACCATATGTTCATGTTAAGTTTCATTGAAATCCAACCAATATATATGGTTAAGAAAAACAGAAAAATTGTACACACTCATAATGCAAGTGGGTTTCGAAAAATTATTCTGCCCGAAAAAGGCAATGTATTCCTCTGTTTAAAATTATGACCATAGATATATTTTGAAACCATTCAAGTTTGGGTAAAGGTACTTTTAAATGGTTGGTCACAGGTTATGAAGAAAGTAAGCCAGTGCCGTGGAGGATATATATACAAATGCAAGAAAGACAATCACAAGACATCAAATAAGATAAACATGCCACTTGATGCTACAGTTTGACAGTATAAACACTTACTGTATCAGTGATCTCTTCCACATTAACACAAGTATTACTATGAGTCAAGGTCATCCTCTCCTGGTGGACGACAGGAAGTGGCATAGATAACCTCTTACTCTCATTCTTTATCAAAGTTTGTTCACGTAACCCTGGATACGAAGACTGTCTGTATGCTGCAGACTTCTCAGCTGGCTCAGATTTTGGTGATACTGGACTTCTTGATCTCGTTCTCTCCAAACCTCTATGTCCTCTATCTTGTCGATGGTACTTCTCTCTATCCTGTTCCTGCCATAGTCTTGTATCTTGTCTCTGGTTCGGTGGACTTTCCAGTCTCTGGAACTGTCCACTATTTTGTCTCTGGTACTGTGGACTATCCTTATCCTGTCTTGGATAATACTCACTTTCGGGAGTTCGGTTTAGTCTAGTATTTTCTCCCTGCCACTGTCTACGATTCTGTTGTCCCTGGTATGGCCCACTGTCCAGTCTCTCGTAAAATGTACCATCAATTGTTCGGTGTGGCCCACCATCGTATCCCTGGTATAAATCACTGTCACATCTTTGAGACTCGCCACTATACTGTCTTTGATACATCTCTATGTCCTGTATAGGATAGTAACCACTATCTTGTCTCTCAAAGTTTCCTCTAGCCGCATACTCTGGCATATCATCAGTGATCTCCAGTAGAACCGAGCTTCCTAATGTACCTAGGCCACCGCGCTGAAAACCCGAGCCTGGACCACTGCGCTGAAAGCTGGAGCCAATTAGTGAACTTCTATCATTGTTGTTCAGAGCCACAAACGACTGAGACCTGTTAAATGGATGATCTTCCTCTAGTATAGTGTTTGTGTTGTCCATGAAGGACATAGATCTCAGCATACCATTGTGTCTGTCTCTTAGTTCCTTTGTGTTAACTTCAGGAGGTGATCCGTGAACCTTTGTCCAGCAGGAAATCATAGCCGACTCGTTCAATGTACTGTACTCCAAAGCACTGCTCTGTCGATGACTCCCTGCTGGCAGAGGACCGGAAGCAAACATATCTGTACTGTATGATACATCCGCAGAACCTCGGTTATTGTACCTGGCGACACGTTCTCTGTACCCACGGTCAGGGGTCCTGGATCTATACCTTGTTTCATTCAAGTCATTACCACTTGCTATGGGAGTGCCCTGACCAGAACCAAAATAAAACTTGACAGGTTTACGTTGATCAGCATTGCCAGATTTCTTTCTTAATTCTACAGTTTCCATTATTATGCTATTTCTCTTACCCTATCACGTAATCTACTGGTTTAATTAATAAATTAATCATGTAAAATTATACTGATGCGAAGTCCAACAAATTTAACTCCTTATTTGATTATAACATCCAATATGTTCAAACTATCATTGCCAACACCCAACATCCAACATCGAATCTTGAATATGACTGCATACAGTCTCGAACAAAGCAGGAACCACTACATAAGTAATTTTGTTCTAAATAAGCATCTTTGTGTACATTGAATAGAAACAATAGCACTACATGCAAACATGGACCTAGATCCCTGTTGACAATAGATGGTGGAGATACTTTATACATACTGTGGTTTGAAACGGAAATAAAATCATCGTTATCTCAAAACACATACTTCCTGATCAGCTTAAACAAATTGTAGAGTTTGAAGTTTGCACGCAATCAACATTTAACACCAATTGTAAGTTCTACAAGTACCATGCAAGCAGTGTTAGATAATGGACCCAAAACACTGGTGTTTTTTTACAAATTTGAGCACCACAACTTTTAAGGACACGGTCTGGCTTTGTTTTACAATAAGTGTTAACAGACTATGTTTAACTGACTGATGCTGCGGGCTATCAGAGAGTCGTGTTTGTGTTCTTTTCCTTTAACTTTTTTTGTGCTTCTATGAGCTTCTTTGTGCTCTTTGTGCTGCTTTGTGCTGCTTTGTGCTTCTCGGTGCTTTATATTTTAATTTTCTAATTAATGTTACGCACATGCGTATGTCTGTATTGCTGGCTACGCCCATACAAATGTTGGTAAGTATTATTTATTTCAATCAGACCAACATTGAAGACCGAAATCAAATTGTAGAACTGACATGTTTTTGTTTTTAACTTGTATAAAAACTTCCTTCTTCTAGCCTACATATTGGGGGTACAATAAACATGTTAACCAATATCTTCCTTATCCCATATACACACAGTCACATGATGCATTAAAATAAATTATGATCTTTGGATGATTTGTATTGATATAAGGCCGCTAAACAGCTTTTTGTTTAAAAAAAACAACAAGATATTGTGGATGAATTTTGTATTAATGCAAGACTGCTTAAGGTATCAGAGTATAATGTATAGTGTGATTGAGCATGTTTTTTTCGAAAGCATTTTATTCTTAAATTTGAAATGTTTTGGGTACAGTAAGCATAGTATTATGATGCACTATAGTTACCCTTGAAGTTAAACAAGAGCCGTCAGTGACGGGTGATGCTCCCCGTGGGATGTTTGTCACAGAAAAAATACTCCAGAAATATGCAAAAGAGAGTTATGGTTCTTTGGCACAGCACTATAACTTAATGAGATTTATTCAACTAGTATGAAGTTTCCAATTGATATGTCTAATACTGGATGAGTTATGGATCGGACAAGCATAAAGTACGCAAATTTACAAAGGGGAATAACTAAAAAAATATGCAATGAAGAGTTATGGTTCTTGTGCACTGTACTTCCCCTTACTGAGATATATTCACCTATGGAGTTTCAAATTGACATCTCTTATGCTGTATGAGTTATGGTCCGGACAAGAATTTAGTATGAAAAATTACAAAGGAGAATAACTCAAACAATACATGCAATGAAGAGTTATGGTTCTTGTGAACTGCACTTCCACTCACTGAGATCTATTCACCTATAAAGTTTCAAATTGACATTTCTCATACTGTATGAGTAATGGCCCGGACAATAATTAAGTTTGAAAAATTACAAAGGGGAATAACTCAAAAAAATTAAATAAAGAGTTATGGTTCTTGTACACTGCACTTCCTCTCACTGAGATCTATTCACCTATGAAGTTTCAAATTGATATCTCTCATACTGTATGAGTTATTGCCCTGACAAGAATTAAGTTTGAAAAATTACAAAGGGGAATAACTCAAAAATATGAAATAAAGAATTATGGTTCTTGTGCACTGCACTTCCCCTCACTGAGATCTATTCACATATGAAGTTTCAAATGGATATCTCTCATACTGTATGAGTTATGGCCCGGACAAGAATTAAGTTTGAATAAAAGCTCCGCGAGTCGCAAGTGTCGCCTGACGAAATGCAAATTTGTCATGGAAAACTATCCAGTATTGGGCTACATATCAGACTCACAAGAGCTCTCTAGTCATCTGAACTAAAAACGACAAAGCGATGCTCTGGACAAAAAAATGTCCTGATAAAATCAATCTGAAGGGAGTTATGATTCTTGCGCACTGCACTTCATGTCACAGCAAAGAAACATGCATTCCTATTTTTGAGTCATTAATAGTTATGGTGACAAAGTTATGCTCCGGACAAGCAATTTGTGCCGCCGCCGCCGCCGCCGCCACCACCGCCGCCAAAGTAACACCTATATGTCGCCTTTTCAGGCGACACAAAAATTACAAAGGGGAATAACTCAAAAAATATTAAATAAAGAGTTATGGTTCTTGTGCACTGCACTTCCCCTCACTGAGATCTATTCACCTATGAAGTTTCAAAGTGATATCTCTAATACTTTGCAAGTTATGACCCGGACAAAAATATCGGACGGAACGACGGACGGACAAAGCGGCGACTATATGCTCCCCCGAATTTTCGGGGAGCATAACAAAAAAGAAATATCAGTAAAGTGAATTTATTGAAGCATGACAGCACTTTCATTGCAAATCTAGTTCGTGCACAAACAAAGTCAATGTAACATTAAGAGTCAAAGTTTGTTGTAGGCGACATAGTCAATAGTATAATGAACAAACTCTTACAAAGAAATAGTTATGAAACTTATTTGTGAACCTGTATCATGCAAAACTTCAATGACCTTGCAAACCGAAAGTAAAAATATGGCAATTAATGTTTCTTGAATATCTTTTAAAGTATACATTTTTCAGTCAAAAACTAAATAAGAGTTTGTTCCCTGGAGTTATAATGTAAGCATGGTATGAGTTTTGGCTCGTGACATTTGCCAATTTGTGTTTTTAGGAACGAGTACTGAAAGGCACATACATTCATACATAAGGATGGCCGTTTTTTAATGAGATATCGGTACTATGTTACAGTGATTACATGTATATACATACAATACAAGAAGTCTGTCGGCTTGAGCCCTTTCATTTTCTCAATAAAAGCTCCGCGAGTCGCATGTGTCACCTGACGAAATGCACATTTGTCATGGAAAACTATCCAGTATAGGGCTACATATCAGACTCACAAGAGTTCTCTAGTCATCTGAACTAAAAACGACAAAGCGAAGCTCTGGACAAAAAAATGTCCTGATAAAATCAATCTGAAGGGAATCATTCAAACACTGCACAAGCTAGAGTTATGATTCTTGCGCACTGCACTTCATGTCACAGCAAAGAAACATGCATTCCTATTTTTGAGTCATTAATAGTTATGGTGACAAAGTTATGCCACGGACAAGAAATGCTTATAAAATCAATCAAAGGGAAAAATTGAAAAATGGCACAAGGTAGAGTTACGGTTCTTGTGTACTGCACTTGGACTTTTGGTAAGAAACATGCATACCAAGTTTCAAGTCATTCAACCTCATGGTGACAAAGTTATCCTCCGGACAAGAAATGCTCAAATTAAATCAATCTAAGGGAAATAATTAAAAAACGATGCAAGGCAGAGTTATGGTTCTTGCGCACTGCATTTCGGCTTATTGCAAGATACATACATACAAAATCTTGAGTCATTGGAATTTAAGGTGACAAAGTTATGCTCCGGACAAGAAATGCTCTAATAAAATCAATCAAAGGGAATTAATTCAAAAACTATGACAGGTAGGGTTATGGTTCTTGCGCACTGCACTCAGGCTTATTGCAAGAAACATGCCTATCAATTCTTGAGTCATTTGAACATAAGGTGACAAAGTTATGCTCCGGACAAGAAATGCTCTAATAAAATCAATCAAAGGGAAATAATTCAAAAACTATGACAGGTAGAGTTATGGTTCTTGGGCACTGCACTTCGGCTTATTGCAAGAAACATGCATACCAAATCTAGAGTCATTTGAACTTAAGGTGACAAAGTTATGCTCCGGACAAGAAATGCTCTAATGAAATCAATCAAAGGGAAATAATTCAAAAACTATGACAGGTAGAGTTATGGTTCTTGCGCACTGCACTTTAGCTTATTGCAAGAAACATGCATACCAAATCTAGAGTCATTTGAACTTAAGGTGACAAAGTTATGCTCCGGACAAGAAATGCTCTAATAAAATCAATCAAAGGGAAATAATTCAAAAACTATGACAGGTAGAGTTATGGTTCTTGCGCACTGCACTCCGGCTTATTGCAAGAAACATGCATACCAATTCTTGAGTCATTTGAACTTAAGGTGACAAAGTTATGCTCCGGACAAGCAATTTGTGACGCCGCAGCCGCAACCGCAGCCGCCGCCAAAGTAACACCTAAATTCAGAATTATTGTTTACCACATTCCTCTCACTTTTGTTCTCACTCCACCCTGTTTTGTTACAGGGCCCTCATTTCACCATTTTTGGGGCCGAAATTCCCCTCCTACATGTAAATGAATATACATTTTTCCACTGTTTTTTTAAAAAAATCCCCTCCAGTTATTGTAACTGTTGTTATACCATGAAATTAGATTTTGTTCAGTAAATATGTAGTCCTTTTATGATAGTATTTATAAAAGACAAAATTCCTCTTCTGGCCCTAGTCCCAAAGAGTAGTGAGGGCCCTGTGTTTTAACAAGAAATCCTGGACATGCACACTACATAATGCTCACTGACAGCGTTTACAAAGATAGATTGATCATTTAATGTATTTCTGATACATTTATTATAATTGCTTATCTTGCATAAAACCTTTATTAAAGTATATAAACATACACGCAATAATTGAAACACGCTGTCTCTCCCCTATAAATATACAGAATTTAAATTTTCAATCTTTGATGTATACAAGGCTTGAGTAAATAACTCATTTTCTGCAGAAAAGTTGATTCTTTCTAGTCTTAATCCAGAATTGTAGGACCCCTAGAGTAAATTATTATAGTCCGTGCTAAATGGCGGTCCAACCATCAAGTGTGATATTTAAACAGTCTTCTGTATAATAGCGATATCAAAGTGTTAAATTTTATTTAAATTAATACGTTTGTGAATACCAAATGCGACCATTGATAAGCAAAAAGAGTAAAATATATACTGATAAGCCCACCTGTACACACTTTTTTCAATGATCTATCCTACATATACACACAGCAGCTAACATAAGATCCCCAGTCTGAGTGTGTAGTTGATTAAACTAGAGCTAATTTACAACAATTTAAGAAGCATTAAATGTTATATTATGTGTACATTTTTGTATAATAGATTGTTAAGATTGTCGTAATTATGATTGAGTTGTTAATTCTATTATGTGCAACTTTTATGCTTATAATGAACATTGCCTACCCCCATCCCATCTACTGCGCTATTCAATAGCTTTAAATATGACCATCCGCAAATAGTTTATTGACAGTGTTCTGAATGTTCCGTTATCTCAAAAGGACTCTTGACTAATCAGCACAACCAATTATGTATAATATATTGGTGATGTAGTCTAGCCTACATACACACAACATCTACATGGTACGTCGACACGGTCACATTTGACGATCTACACTTTACCTTGTATGAAATTAAAACATTATAGGGTTTTTGTCACAAAAACTTATGTCTCCCACAAAGGGCCACAACTCTCAAAGTTCAAGGCTTGGTACCAAGAAATCTGACCAATTATTAAGGAGAACAGGTGCAACAAACTTTGTTCCATCCACATCCACATCCACATCCACATCCATCCATCCATCCATCCATCCACAAAAACATAGTACGTCTCCCACAATGTGCCACAACTCCAGCAAAAATCATCCGAAAGGAAATTACAGCTATGCTTGGTACTATACTCAAGCAGGGCTCTCAATAAATTTTAAAGTAGCCAGCGATTGTGACAAAGTAGTCAATAGTGCTTAGGTGCGTAAAATGTGGTTTGTTTGTTCGTTTATGTGTCATTCGAACATTAATTTCTTGACTAATTTACCCTGGTTCAGTTTGAGAAAAGTAGCCATTGGTAAATCCAACAGCAGTCAGTGAAATCACTGACCACAGGTCCTAGCGGAAAGCTCTGTGTAAAAGCAATGTTGGAGACATAATTCTGACACTGAGTACAGTAATTTGTAATGTCCTTGTTTAGAATATATACCACTACATTATCAGCTGTCATACAATATTCCATACAGAAAGCAATAGAGCATATTGAGAGAGCCTACTTCTGTAACATTGACTTCATTGATTGTTCAATCATGGCTGAGATCTAACCTTCTTACATACAGCAAATTGGATAGCAATTATGTTTCCTAAGAACTGGTTCAAAAGATTTTCTGGGATAAAGTACACAAGATGGTATTGTGGAAACAAACACAATAAATACAGACCAATAGAGGCAACATTTGAACAAGCTATTTTCAAGTCTCGAGAGAATAATTTTTTCTCCTTCTAGAAGAACTACCCAGTACATTAACTCTTAAACTTACAAGTACAGCAGTTTATTTGGAAGTCAGTGATTGATTAGTTTTTTATTTACGCAATCAAAAAGTAATGAATAAATTTTAACTTACCACTTTTTCATCATGTGCTAGGAAGACATGGCACTCAAAATCACTGTACAAGCTCTGGCGACGTAGATAGGCGAAACATCGTGGGTCCTGGTGAGTTTTGGCGAATCTAGACAGCGTGTGCAGGTTATGTTCAAACACTGTATCTATTGGTGTCTCAGAACCTTCATATGACAATGCAACCAGGGTGCTCTTACGAACCTGTAGTTGAACTTCCTTGAATGTATCGCGACTATGTTTCACCTCAGCCATCACCCAGGTCATAGCAGACTTTGGAGGGAATCGACGATCTAGACACGAGCTACCTAGATAGATCACTACATACTTAGGACAATCTGGGTCCTCCGTACTCTCCTCTGTACTGTCTACATGTTCACTAGATCCATTCTGTGACGGTTCTACAGGTGTCGCCGGAGTGTCAGCCACTTCCAGTCCACACACATCCCTACACTTCTCCCCGGTCTTATCTTGTACCGTATCACCACTCTGATCCTTAGCAATGTTTCTACTCTGTATAGCATTAGCTTCCATCACAGCAGTACATAGATGTACAACATCGGATGAGCCACATATAGGACAGACTGAGATCACTTCAGGTGTGGTTGACATGATGTGTTGTGGATGGCTGGCTGGCTGAGGTACAACCTTCTATACAACCTGCGTAGTTACTTCATCTACCAGCTACATCACAACCAACCTCTGAAATCATATCAAACAATACTTATTATACACTGCTGTACTTAAGATAGTTTACATACATGTGACATGAGTAAACTATCTATGATAGATGTGTTGTTTACCCTAGCTACACAATAAAGATTCATGTAATTCAGACTTGGGTAAGCCAAAAATTAAAAGTAAAACAAATTGGTTGCAGGTTGGGGGAGTGGGTAACACCCTTGATTACAGATCAAGAAGTCCATGGTTTGAACCTCAACGCATGGTCATTTCTGAAACATTTTTCCGTGTTTCCTATCCAACTAGACATGAACTGTTTGGTAGCCCGGAGGTATTCGTGTGTGTATCGGTGCTATACACCTGGAATATTAAAAGACCAATAAATCTATTCGGGATGATCAAAGAGTATTGCACAGATTCCTTGTATCACACAACTGTTTCTGCCCTTGAAGTCAGAGGTCATAGGCTAATTAGGAAGGGGAAAAAACAAACGTCAACAATAATGATATTAATGAGAGAAAATTTAATATGACATAAGTACAGAAATAACATAATAATAGCTGTATGCTGTGTGGAAACATAATTTCACACTGGTATTAAAAGTTCTTAAGGAGGAATTTACATAGTTTTTCATTACATTGTATCTGGCTCAGACATATTTTGCAAGTAATTAAGGTGAAATTCTTAATAAACTGTAATACCATTCCCATTTATAAATCAATATAATAATATAATGGCATATCTGAAAATCCTCTCTAATTCAAAAGAATTTATCATTAAACGTCACAGAGGTCTGTTTGCTTTCATTCTCTGTAGAACTGACACCTGTGACAATATCAAACTAAATGAAAATAATATAACAGAAAGAGATGCCACTGACATATACTATATCTAGTGGTTAACAACTAACAAAACTGTCAACAATTATTTCGATTATACGGAGTCTCCGAGATTTTAAAATACCTAGTCTCATTATCCTGACATCAGGCGAACCAGAAGTTTACCGGGAACTAACTTTAGCAGAGCGCCAAGCAAGGGAGAAATACATGTACCAGTACAAGACTTGTTGCACTTGAGGCAGATTCTGAGATCTACCATCTATAGACTTTTAGGCGAATTCACCACTTTAATACAATAAATTCATAACCATATTTCAGAAGAAAGCTGACAGGCAAATAAAGGATATGCTCGGCATTTATTTGTAAAAAAAGTTACAGCTGATGAACAACTGTTACTGACCCAACACACTCAAATGTATCGTCGATAATGAATCAAATAACTGCTACATGTATACATAACCATGATGTTAAAATATAAAACACTACTTGAAGGATGAATGTATAAATTGGCATGATTACATCAACACAGAGATTCCATGATTAACAGAATTATACAATTACTGGTAGTTATAAGTAGCTATAAATCGGTATAAAATTTACATTGCCTGATGTTCGGTATTAAACAAAGTTATAAAAGGGCTGCAAAGGATATCATCAGGAATGAGGTGTCAAGAGTGATTAATACAAGTTATAAAACTTGTTTCAAATCAACAAAAAGGATTAGTACAAATTAATCTGACAATCGTGCTACACACTTGTGCTTTCATTATGCCGCATCCGCACTCGTGACTGTGCTTTATTCTATGATAAAACACAGTGACATATTCATTATTTCTTTAATACAGAGATTTGTTAATGATTATCATAAGTACAGACTCCTATGATAGTTAAAACAATACACATTCCAGAAATAGCTTTAACCTTGACACAACTGTCACAGTAACTGTTGTATAACATTTGGTGACATATTGCTCAGTTCCTTGTTTGTTAAATATAAGTACCCTACATTTTAAACATTTTATCACATAATGTCGGTGTAAAACGGAATGGTCCATGCAACACATGGTGAAGAAATGTCAAGAAGGAAAACTAACATGAGATGTTTGTTTAACATGTATGCCCCCCATGACACCCCAATAGTCTGAAAATGGTATAGGTCACAGTGACCTTGACCTACTGACCTCAAAATCAATAGGGGTCATCTACTGTTGATGACCAACCTCCATGTAAAGTTCGAAAATCCTAGGGCAAAGCGTTCTTGAATTATTGAAAGGAAACCATTTGGTCTACCGACAGACGGACAGACCAACCAACCGACAGACAGGTGCAAAGCAATATACCCCTCATCAAAGATGGGCACATAATAATGAAAGAGAGTGATATCACCTGGAACACCCTCAAACAAACTGCAGAAATTCATCAACGGCATATGCTCCCCCAGAGGAGCAAAGGGTTAAGGGCCTAATGGTGATGATAAATGTTTAATAGTGCAACCTAACAATTATTGATAGTACATTTGAATAAAACATTCAGCAACTTTACTCTGCCACACACACACCTTACAGATGTTAAACAAGTGAATCAACATGACCTTTTACAGTAGTATACATAATTATACAAGAGGGCTAAGTTCTGACTAAGAATCATGAAACTCCATGAGCGCCATTGCATGCACAAGGTTTTCATATTGTTTGAACTGATGACCTGGTTTTTTACTTCAGATGACTGATATTCTTGTAAACGATCTTGAATGGTTAGTCTGAATATAGGTATTGCATGGTCACAGGTTGATATGTATGTGGCATATCCCATAGACATACCATGATCACTCAGACCAGTGACCATGTAATTTATACACAATGTGACAGATGGTGTCATTTTCTGTACTGGATATTACCATTCTTCAGCCAAAATATCTGAAAGAATTAAGTTAGCATTCTGATGGTCCACCAAAATATCGGTACATACTTTTTTTTAAAAATTCAAGAATCAAATGAAACAACCAAGTCTTATAAACAGCTTACATTCTATAATGTTCTACTACAACTCTAGCGGGATCAATTTCAGTAAACAAACATACACACTGCATTTTTGTCATGGATTAAATTCAGGGTGTCGGAAGGTTTACAAAATGAAGTATTTACACATTCTACAAACATATGAAGTTTGCATGCTCTTAAATACTCAGAAATGATAAATAAAGCGGATTTTATGTTTGTTTTTGTACTGCTTTTAATGGTTTTATCTTGCTAAAATTATTTGTATACAGTATAACCTCTTGAAACGGCACCTCTGAGAAGCGGCAACCTCCGAGAAGCGGCACTTTTATTTCCCCCGTTCGTTTTCACTCTTATTTTAACCTCCGTAGAACAACACCTCCACAGAGCGGCAAACGTCCATTAAAATTGTTTACCTTTTGTATGGTTTACCTCTGAGAAGCGACAGGTGTGTATTTACAAGGGCATATTCACATGTGTTTACATAACTCCATACGATGTTGTTTTCTATTTTTCGCACCTTCAAGGATTATAATAATTATCGCTCATCAGGTAACGATAGCCACGGGCGCTAGTAAATTAGCGACTGTCTTTGGGATCAGTTCAACAATATGACACAGTAACCCGCACATACTATGCACTTGCTGAGATTGCATTAAACTCGATTTTTTTAATCAAAGTCGTTATTGATAATTTTAAATGAATTATCAATACGCGCTTATCATTCAGTATAAGAAAGGAAATTCACGTACACGTCGTGTTAATGGTTAATCACGTCGTCTAAAACCGTCAATTTCAGCATATGCACTGACCAAGTTACACGCGAGAGTAACAAATTACCGATCACGTGTGCAAATTGTGTACTGAGCGATACATGACGTAATAGAGATTTTAACACTTTGAAGGTAAACAATTCAATTGAATACGGCATGGGCGTAAAATAATATGGATTCGGTTTATGATGTTGAGAGTTGCGTTTAATAGCAATAAATACTAGACCCGTGAACTGTACGCATTTATCAATCAATGATCTTAATTAAATAATCCTCAGAATTATATCGCTAAAGGCGCGGCTATGAGTAGATCTAATTTTATGCATTTAATCACAAACGACATCAATTTAAAATTACCGTGATTATGTACACTCAATAGTCTACGAACGACATTCTGAAACAATCAACCTCTACAGAGCGACACCTCCACAGAGCAGCAGTTTTTCCTGTCTCTGCCGGATGTCACTCTACGGAGGTTATCTATACTGTACTTATATAAAGATATACTTAGTACATCCTGTATGCATTTTATTTTATCTGCACTATTCAGGATTCTCAGAGAATACACTGATACACTTGTCATAGCTAGATTGTAACAAGGATGTTTATGTGTGATTCTACATGACATGTTATAATATATTATCTTGCAAGTAATATCTGACTACAAACTATCACAAAAGGCCTCTAAGAATACCAGTCACGGCGAAAGGATTTTGTACTCAGTAGGACATTCGGTCTGACGGGTTTACAGGATCTGTCAGACCTAATGAGAATCCGTCGGACTGAAAAAATCTAGGAAAAATATTGACGAAAGGATGGTTTTTAAAACAATATCCTTTTAAGACACTCTTTAGCCTTTTAAACTTCTTTACATCACATGCTTAATTCCTTATAATCAAGCAGAGAGTTTATAAGACCTCTTCTCCAAGGAAAATGAATTTCACCTGAACAAAAGCATATTACATGTACCAGTACTTTTCCCTGATTAAAGGTCTTAAATAAAGGTGAGAAAAGAGATTTCTCATGAATGCCAAAAGAGCCCCATTTAAGCAATCAACTGTCACCTTAGTTTCCACTAAATCATTTATCATGCTTTCTTAAAGTTCTTTTAAAACAAACTTGTTATTCATTGTATGAACCATCAAGGCATTTCACGTATTGTCCTCTGAATGCATTTTCGGTTCGGGATACGTTCGGTCCCCAATACGGAATTTATTCATATGGGGGGGTCAACAAAGTTAAACTAAAAATCAGGCAAATCGTATGCGGCTGACCATTTTTGTCAAATGAGAGGCCTTTAATGATATTATTTCCATACTTAACTCAGTTTGTATTAAAGAAAATCCTTCATAGCAGATTAAATTTACCATAACTTTGCCATTTCTTGAGATATTTACAACAACATTGCTCTGTTAGAAATGATACATCTGGAATTCCGGATTAATCAGGAAGATTGACATGCCTACAACGAATCTGTGTTGGATAAAGGTCACTTTCCACCCATAGTGGGATTTAAACCTACCCTGTATCTTGTACAGCACCAACGCCTACATGTAGCATTCAGTAGTAATAATGCATTGACCCTTGGCTATCGTAACAACTCCAAAACAAGGTCATGCAAATAACTAGAATCAATGAGACTACATCACTTTTTACGGCCGCCACACGACACAAAGCGCTATTGTAACATAAATAGACAAACTTTCTCATATATAATTCACACTATTAGACAGAGTTATTTAGTTACAAGATTTACATTGATAGGAAATTGGCTACCTCGTCACAAACCAACCAATGAAAAAGATTAAGATTGGTGAAAATAAGACTTTTAGAAAGTAGTAATGAAAATGCAAAAGCTGAT
Source organism: Spisula solida (assembly GCA_947247005.1). Classification (NCBI taxonomy): domain Eukaryota; kingdom Metazoa; phylum Mollusca; class Bivalvia; order Venerida; family Mactridae; genus Spisula; species Spisula solida. Next base: position 16,734,300 of record OX365950.1, on the reverse strand, counting down.
AGTTAAAGTTTCTTTCTTCACATTCATGGTAAAAGTTTATATTATTATTAATAATTAAATAACAGATTGGCAGGAAAATGTAACCAATTTGGTCTGGACTTCTATTTTAGTATTTATTAATAACAATATTCTATTTTTTTTAAATAACAACCAATCCAAACACAATTTTAAACTATATTTTCATTCGGAAATCGTTTAATAATGAAAACCCAGATTGTGTCTAAATATGGAAGTATTTGGAAATTACATGAAAACGAATCAAATGTGATCTTTGGGATGTTCTCTCTGTTGGAAATTCATATTCAATTAAACCACTTCATTTTTTTATAAATTTGTACACGAAATTTGGAAACGTTACTACTGTAAACTTACATACATGTAACTATAATAAGGGTAAGAAATGGAGTTACCCGACGCGATACAACAATTTAAGTGTACCTTTGATAAAATAGAAATGACCGATTATTACTGAAGCGCGCACAATGCATTATGGTACATCAGTCATACTTCTAGTCTTTTTAGACTCGCGTATCAATTTCAGGTACTCTTTGGTCCAGTAATACCTAAATTTTTTTAATGGAAACAACATTATTTGCAAATGTAAACAATGCAAAAGGTCATACGTATGCTAAACTATGTCAAATGTCATAAAACAAGATGGCTGCTGGTTTAGATGACGTAATTTTTGTCGGCTGATTCTGCACAATCATGCGAAATTGTAATTTGTATTTATCTGTTTAAAATATTTTACTGACAACATAAATTATTTAACATGTGTGCAGTAAAGAAAGAATAAATTATCAAGAAAAAATTGACAAAAAAAGAAAGTTTGTCATCTATTAGAAAAGTGCATTTATTCTAGTTATGTGTCACGTGATGTCTAATAATTGAAAATCGCCGTTGGTACACATTTTTGTCAAATGTTCATAGAAATACTAGCTAATAGCCTCTATACCTATAACTTCGTGCATTCCTACAAGTTCGTCCTTTTTAGTAAAACGTTCATTTCTTTGCTAAAAGTCTCATTTCTGTGTCCAAATTCATTTTAAGTTCTTTAAAAGACATTTATCCAGTCGAATAATGCAAAAAAATGCGACAAAAATAGGTTTTGTTACGTTCACGGTGAGCTTTGTCCGAGCACCGATTTTACTGTTTACATAATCACCGCTTCCGGTCGCGAATTAGAGTGACAATTGTTTTCCTCAAAATTTGCATAAGATATGATATATCTACGATTGGAAAATGGTGCTAACTTACAGACAGATGATCAAACTATATTTTACAAAACTTGTCAATGGCAAAATCCTTCCCGTGCGATCCTAATGACGTCATCAGTTTATGTGCACGAACTTACAGGTCACAATTGTTTATATCTATATTGTTTATAGACTGCAGACTGCATGTAACATTGAGGCCGATTTTGAAAGTTTTTGCAGTTTGACATGCAATTTTTTGTTTGAATTTGTTAATAGACATATAATTGATATTGTTTATCACATGGTTGGTGTCAGTGTGTTTGTTTTTGTGCAGATGCGCCTATTTCATATATAAGATGCACGAACTTGTAGGTGTACAGGCTAATATGATGCCGTTTTTTATCGTAATCTTGACTTTTCATAAGTAACAAACATGCACAAAAACACTCGAGACCCGAAGAAAAACGATCCCTGAAATATGAAAATTAAAGTGCGCAGGCTTACCCGATGCGCAGAATTAGCCGAAACGCCTGTATCAAATGTCGAATAATATCTCCTTTGCCAGTAGATTTTCAAAGTCTCATATGCAGATAATGTAAAATATTGTTCTGTACATTGGAAGATCAATTCATTTGTATCATAAATAACAATTAATAATAAAGTAAAGAAAATACCAAATATAAATCACAGACTGTCAGAGTGTGACAGATGGAAAGTTGTCAAGTCAGGCAAACAAAGTTCTGAAGATTTATTTCAATCAATCAAATCCAATTTGGCTTGCAAAGCACATTCCCTACGTTGTTTTTTTTACTTTTGATGCAACGGACAGTCAAAAATTCACCATCAATCTGATGCAAAATAAGTCACGACAAACCATACTTACGAAATAAACTTGCTAAGTCGCTACACAGCGGTCAAATTCATAAATTGTTGCAGACAAATGAAATCCAAAATACTGGAACACACATCAGTCAGCTGTCCCCATTCAATGACGTCATGGTGTCGTAAAATAAATAACATATGATATATTTTCGATAACAGATTATATGTTATGTTCTAGGTAGAATAGTAAATAGATAAATAGAAAATTGAGACCAAAGTGCACAAATATTTTCATGAATATCAATCTTATTTTACGACAACTCAACATTATTACGTCCCTTTAATAAATTTTCTGCTAAAGGGAGATCACTGAGACAAAAACCAACTGCTTTTCGGCAGATACTACCGGCAAAGAGAAAGCACAAAAATGTCTGGTGACAAGAAACAACGCTGGGTACCCTTGGAATCCAATCCAGAGGTATGACAACTGTTGAATTGTATCAATAACAATTAAAATATGTCCAATAATCCATGTTATGTATCATCTGATGCCTGTATTTTCTCAATTTCAGGTGTTGAACAAGGTGAGTTGCTACAGATTTTAGACAGTGAGTGAATGAGTCGGCATCAGTTTCCTCTACCATTGATCCTCTGCTGTAGTATTTGGTGATACATATAACTGTGAGCTGTTTCAAGGACCTGTTCCATAAATATAGAATCCCTGGATGTTTCAAATATCTTGCAGAAATCCACATGACATTAAAATTAAACGATGGAACTGTCGACAAACTTGAATACAACACATGCAGCAAGATTAGTTCTGTATACCATAACTAAATGGTCGTTTATTTACACTAACGTGTCAACCTTTGAAATGGAATGATCATCGTCAAAGACCTTGGACTACAGCAAGATGTGCCACTTGATGCTTAGTGACATTTAGTCAGAAGAACACTTACAGCGTTTAGGGTGATGTGTGTTAAATAGCACTTCAGCCCACTTTTTTTATAGTTTTTCTTCCTCAAATTAAAGCGCAGACGCTTTCTTGACCACCCAGTTGGCTCATTTATTAAGCAGTGACCACCCTGTTGGCTAGGTGGTTGAGTTCTTGACATCCTATTGGCTACGTGGTTGAGTTCTTCACCACCCTGTATGTTCAGGGGTTCAGCTCTTGACCACTCGGTTTGCTTCCATACTGTTGGCTCAGCTGTTGAGCTCTTGACCACCCTGTTGGCTCTTGACCTCTGTCAGCTTGGTGGTTGAGCTCTTGACCACCCTGTTGGCGAAACTAACAGCAGTACTGACTTTACATGTATGTTGTAAACATTCTTCCCTTTCAAATGAAATCATGGTAAAAATAGAGTTTTGTTTTGAAAATAAACAAAAAAAGGAAAATTGAATAGATTTTAAGTGAATCGCGATATGCCTTTTACTTTAGCTGCCGTTACGACACGATCTTATCGGGCCGTTTTAATCGCGATTCACCGGTGCACCGGTGAATCGTTACAGCCCTATTGGCTTGGTGATTGAGCTCTTGACCACACTGTTGGTTTGGTAGTTGAACGTTGTCCACCCTGTTGTCTGGGTGGTTGAATCCGTGACCACTCTGTGATTGACCATTCTGTCGACTTAGAGTTTGAGCTCTTGACTATTATGTTGGCTTGGTGCTTGAGCTCTTTTCCACCCTGTTGGCTAGGTGGTAGAGCTCTTGACCACCCTGTTTGCTAGGTTGTTGAACTCTTGACCACCCAGTTGGCTAGGTGGTAGAGCTCTTGAACACCCTGTTAGCTAGGTGGTTTAGCTCTTGACCACCCTGATGACTTTGTGTTTTAGCTCTTGACCACCCTGTTGGCTTGGTTGTTATGCTATTGACCACCCTGTTGGCTAGGTTAATGAGCTGTTGACCATCCTGTTGACTTGATGTTTGAGCGCTTGACCACCCTGTTGGCTAGGTTGCTGAGCTCTTGACCACCCTGTTGGCTTGATGGTTGAGCTCTTGACCACCCTATTGGTTAGGTGGTAGAGCTCTTGACCACTGTGTTGACTTGGTGTTTGAGCACTTGACAACCCTGTTGATTTCGTGGTTGAGCTCTTGAGCACTGTGTTGACTTCCACACTGTTGGCTCAGTTTTTGAGCTCTTGTCTTAGTGGTTGAGTTCTTGACCGTCCTGTTGGTTCTTGACAACTCTGTTAACTTGGTGTTTGAGCTTTTGACCACCCTGTCAGTTGAGAGGACTCAGGTACATATCTTGATCACTCTGTGGAGTTGGTGGTAGAGCTCTTGACCATCCTTTTGGTTTGGTGGTTGAATCCTTGACAACCCTGTTTGCTTGGGGATTGAGCTCTTAAATACCTGTTGACTTGGTGGTTGATCTCTTGACCACCCTGTTGGCTTGATGATTGAGCTCTTGGCCACCCTGTTTGGCTAGGTGGTTGAGCTGATGACCACCATGTTTGTTTGGTGATTGAGCTCTTGACCACCCTGTTTGTTTGGTGGTTGAGCTCTTGACCACCCTGTTTGTTTGGTGGTTGAGCTCTTTACCACCCTGTTTGTTTGGTGGTTGAGCTCTTGACCATCCTGTTTTATTAGGTGATTGAGCTCTTGACCACCCTGTTTGCTTGGTGGTTGAGCTCTTGACCACCCTGTTTGCTTGGTGGTTGAGCTCTTGACCACCCTGTTTGCTTGGTGGTTGAACTCTTGACCACCCTGTTTGATTGGTGGTTGAGCTCTTGACCACCCTGTTTGTTTGGTGGTTGAGCTCTTGATCACTCTGTTTGCTTAGTGGTTGAGCTCTTGATCATCCTGTTTGCTTGGTGGTTGAGCTCTTGACCATCCTGTTTGCTTTGTGATTGAGCTCTTGGCCATCCTGTTTATTAGGTGATTGAGCTCTTGACCATCCTGTTTTATTAGGTGATTGGGCTCTTGACCACCCTGTTTGTTTGGTGGTTGAGCTCTTGACCACCCTGTTTGATTGGTGGTTGAGCTCTTGACCATCCTGTTTGCTTGGTGGTTGAGCTCTTGACCACCCTGTTTGCTTGGTGGTTGAGCTCTTGACCACCCTGTTTTCTTGGTGATTGAGCTCTTGACCACCCTGTTTGTTTGGTGGTTGAGCTCTTGGCCATCCTGTTTTATTAGGTGATTGAGCTCTTGACCTCTCAGTTGGCTTAGTAGTTGAGCTCTTGGCCACCCTGATGGCTCAGTGGTTGAGTTATTGACCACCATTTTGCCTCCGCACAGATTGGCTCTTATCTCTGTACATGTACATAGATAAAATGTACATTGAAATATTGTTTCATGAACTCACAGTTTTACACTATACATCTTTACATTGTTGTTTTCTGTCACAGTATGTACACAACTTGGGGGTTCCAAAAGACTGGGAGTTTGTTGATGTGTATGGTTTAGATGAGGAGTTACTGATGATGGTGCCACGCCCTGTTATTGCTGTCATGTTGCTGTACCCTATCACTGAAAAGGTAAGGGGGTGTTGTTCTTGCTATATTCGCTGTAAACGCCGATAGCGCAAAATCTAAAACTGTGAAAAAATACCTTGTAATATATCCATTTTTCAAAGGGAGGCAATCCATGACAAACTTATAACTCATTTTTACACAGTTACTTCCCTAGTACTATCATATAAAAGTTGTAAAGCATTAACCAACAAATTATTTGGCACAATTAAAGTTTGCGGGTGATATGAATTGGCTAACTTGGAACCAGAAATTTAGAAAACAATTACTGTACTTTATAGCATAAAAACGGTGATTTTGCCCATAAGTTACCAGGACGAAAACAAAGATTCATGCGCTATTAACGTCTAGTTTTACATATGCCCCAGCGACTATAAACGTAATACAGCGTCAGATGAACAGTAATTCCCATTTTATTTCTGACTACTGATTAGTTTTCTATAATATTAATTTAAACAAACCTACATTATCAATGTTTTCTTGGTATTTGCCGATCCCGGATGTCGACGCTCATAACAACAACTGGTATAACGTTATGTTTGTTTTTGTGACGTTGCCACAAAATCTCCCGCTAAAACATCACTATTTGAAATACAACGCATTAATTGATGTTTTGTATGCTATGATAGCGTTAGAAAAACTACTTATCTGTCTGGATATTTTTCAAGAATAGACACTCGTTTCATTGATTTAGATGTAGAATAGAGTAGTTGTCACCCAGTTCATGCATGTTCAAGTGAAAACTTATACTATGATTCATCCAGAACTAACTAGAACAGGGTCACAGATCTTCTATAAACTTACTTAAGGAAATATTTGAAATCCTCTAAACCTCATACGACCAAGATATTTGTATGTTCATGCATCTCTGTCCAGCGGTTATCTACCACAATTGTTTTGTAAGCTAATACTGTGCAATATTTTGAGCAACACATTTTTTAGGTCAAAATTTGCCGAAAAAGTCTTGCATTCTGTAGGAACAAAAGATATTTTTAACCCTTTCCTCCATTTTTTGTTTTGATATGATATCAGGGGCAGCTGTGGAATGTGTACTCGGCTATTTGCAACAGTTTGTGACAAAACGGGAGTGATTTCCCATGTTAATCGATTTCCATCATTGGGTTGTCTCCCTTACACCATACTCATTATTTAAACAGGCCTGTGATTCTTCCTTCTTTAGGCTGAATCCTCCATTTTGTCCTAAAATCTGGTTCAGATTTCGTCTGACCTACTTAAGAATTATATTTTTGCAAGGTTGATGGGATGGGGGTAGGATATTTCAGCCTTTTTGCTTTTGGAGTAATCACAGGCCTGTTTAAATTAATGGAAAAGGGGCTTGAATTGTTGTATCTATGAAGTATAGGGTTGAATTCTAGGAAGTGTATCTTTGGTTGGTGAGGGTTGTATTGTACAGAATATAACTATTTTTAAAATAAATCTGTCTTGAATTGAGATAGCGTCGGTCATGGTTAGTGAGCTGGATTTGTTACAATCGAAATCTTGGTTTGATTCCTGGTCCCAGCAAGTCATACCCTTCCGCGAAAATTTTAAACAGTGTTGATTTTCGTCTACATGTGTAGAAATTGCTGGTTCCTTGTGGAAGGAAAGTTAGTACTCAGGTTTAGAAATAGTCCAAAATAATTTGTTAGATGATTCAGCCGCCATATATAACTGAAACATTGTTGAAAAACTAGTCAAACCCCCATTAACAACCAAGGAAGTGTAGTATTTTTGCAGTTTTAAATGGAGAATTTATTACCAACATATTATAAAATCTGGTAACTATGAATTGTGTATGTTGGAAGAATTTACAGTTATTTGTCCTGTGCATTTTAGTCAGAAGATGTAGGGAATAAGATTGGTGAAGTGAAGGCATCAGTGGATGAGGTATATTATATGAAGCAGACGGTCGGTAATGCTTGTGGTACTGTGGCTGTGATCCATGCTCTAGCAAATAACAGAGGACAAATTAAGTTTGAAGGTAAATTTCCTGTTCTTATTTAAAACCCAATTTAAACGTCTCTATGATAACCTAGTGGTAGAGCATTCCCTTCTAGTATGGAAGGTCACTGATTCCATATGAGGCTGTGTCATACCAAAGATGGAATAAAAATGGTATAAGTAATGCCATTGCTTGATGCTCTGCATACCCAAGTTGTGATGGATAACATCAGGAATGAGGTATAAAGAGTGATTAAGAAAAGTTAAAAAACTTGTTTCACAATTGACCAAATACAACTTATTATAAATACAAAAAACGAATTCATTGCATGTATGTTATCCACCAAGCATTCATTTAAACTTTTGATGAAATTTCAAAACTTTGTATTTTATCTTTAGTGAAATATAGATTATGATAAAATTGATAGCTAGGGACAGTAAATACAGTTTGAGTGTTCAAGCTTTGCATTACGGGGACTTTGTCCAAGAGGGATTTTGTACAATCCATGAGAGAGATCTTGTCCAACTTATAAAGTCAATGCTTTAAATAAGGGATTTTGTCTGTCTCAGAAAATCAAAAGTGATTTTGTCAAGGGATTATGTCCGTCTCAGAAAATCAAAACAGTGATTTTGTCAGCCTGTATAAAAAAATGTGAGAGATTTTGTTTGAGATGAATGTTGTCCTACATTAATTGATATTTTTAGTCCCCCACAGGTTTTGACCTGAGGGGACTATAGAGTTGCCCTCCGTCTGTCAGTCAGTCTGTACGTCCGTCTGTAAAAAAATCTGGATCCTGACATAACTCGAACAGTTTCAAAGCTAGTTTAATGAAACTTGATATGTGGATATATGGCAATACATGGGATTCTGCACGTCCTGAAATATTTTGATTCTGACAAAAATTGCGAGGTTGATATGGCAACAGAAAGAGTGAAATTATGCCAAAATCTGGATCTTGTCGTAACTCTTTCCAAGCTAGGTTTATGAAACTTGATATGTGGGTAGGTGTGCCAATATAAGGAGATTATGCACATCTAAATACTTCTTGATTCTGACAATAAATAGTGGTTGCTATGGTTACGGAAATACTTCAAAATGTTGGTTCCTGTCATTACTCAAAGAGTTTACAAGCTAGGGGTATGTAACTTGATGTATGGAAAGGAGTCTATAAGGAGATTGTGTACACTTAAATATTTTTTATTCTGACAAAAATTGTAGTTGCTATGGATACAGATATAGTTAAATTACTCCCCTTTAACTGGATCTTTGCATAAAACAAAAATTACCAATGCTTTGTTGACAATTTATGGTATATGCATAGAGATCAATGTTGGGATGATACCTATTAATTTATGCTTCACTTTGACAGAAATCATGGTTGCCATGGGAACAGAAGCATTAAAAATAATCTACAGGTCATGGCTTCAAACTGCTAGGGGACTTCTGTATTGCTTGCAATTCTTAGCGACTTGTTCTTCATAAAACAAGTTGTTTTAATCCTTAGATTGTGTGCTCATTAGAGTCTTACCGGCTCATTTCATTACTTTGCATTCATGTTTGTGATTACTTAAATGATTGTATGTATTACAGACAATAAACATTTCAACAAATTCCTTGATGATACCAAGGGGAAAGAACCGGATGAGATCGCCAGAATGCTGGAGGCAGATGAAGTAAGAAAGAACACAAACAAAATAAACCTGGGGTGATATTCAATATTGATCTTACTTGACTTAAGGATAAGGACAACCAATCAGATCACAACATATTAAACTTTTGGTCCGTAACAGGCAATATGATTGGCTATCCTTATTCTCCAATTAGATAAGATCAATATTGAATACCACCCCTGCTCCTCGACCTTTTTGCATGAATATACTTTATTTTTAAAAAAGCTTCTTGTGTGGAATACCGGTATATCAATTTTCACGAGAAAGCCATAACTTGCCTGGGATTATGATCAGACTAAACTTTTATAATACACCCTTGTATATATTCGTAATACTCTCTGCTTACGAATACGAAGGTCGAAATAAGGTTCATAGAAGGTTGAAGGATCAGGTTAACTTGTTTGCACTATACCCATGGTTTTAAACATGATTAATACAAATGGTTCATGATTGACAGATTGGCCACATTTAAAGTTACATTTTAAAATCACTAATATGTATTTCTTTTGCAGGATAAAAAATTTATATTGTCAACTCCTTGTCACTAATTGTCACTTTATGATAAGCTCTTGATTTATCTCATTTATTTTCACTTGATAAAATGATAATTAAAATAGAATGTGGTAAATGATTAATACCGGTGTACAGTATAACCTCCCGAAACGGCACCTCTGAGAAGCGACAGCCTCCGAGAAGTGGCACTTTTATTTCCCCCTGTTCGTTTTCACTCTTATTTTAACCTCCGTAGAACGACACCTCCACAGAGTGGCAAACGGCCGTTAAATTTTTTTACCTTCTGTATGGTTTACCTCTGAGAAGCGACAGGTGTGTTTTTACAACGACATATTCACACGTGTTTACATAACTCCATACGATGTTGTTTTCTATTTTTCGCACCTTCGTGGATTATAATAATTATCGCTCATCAGGTAACGATAGCCACGGGCGCTAGTAAATTAGCGACTGTCTTTGGGATCAGTTCGACAATATGACACAGTAACACCGTACATACTATATGCACTTGCTGAGATGCATTAACTCGATTTTTTTTAATCAAAATCGTTATTAATAATTTAAAAAGAATTATCAATACGCTCTTATCAATCAGTATAAGAAAAGAAATTCACGTACACGTCGTGTTAATGGTTAATCAGGTCGTCTAAAACTGTCAATTTCAGCATATGCACTGACCAAGTTACACGCGAGAGGTAAACAAATTACCGATCACGTGTGCAAATAGTGTACTGAGCGATACATGACGTAATAGAGATTTTAACACTTTGAAGGTAAACAATTCAATTGAATACGGCATGGGCGTAAAATAATATGGATTCGGTTTATAATGTTGAGAGTTGCGTTTAATAGCAATAAATACTAGACCCGTGAATTGTACGCATTTTTGTATCTAATCAATGATCTTAATTAAATAATCCTCAGAATTATATCGCAAAACGCACGGCTACGAGTAGATCTAATTGTATGCATTTAATCAGAAACAAACAACGTCAATTTAAAATTACCGTGATTACGTACACTCAATAGTCTACAAACGACATTCTGAAACAATCAACCTCTACAGAGCGACACCTCCTCAGAGCGGCAGTTTTTTCTGTCTCCGCCGGATGTCGCTCTACGGAGGTTATACTGTATGTCATAAGACACATCACTCTGTATTTATGCTTGATACTGTAGAAGGGTGTAAGTTTAGTACAAGTTGCTTTCAGTATTCGGTAACCCAGGAAACTATAATTGTCTGCGGTGAGTTGTAAGAACTTATTTTGCTGCGCCAATGGTCAATTGGTGAATGTACTGGATTTTACCTCGCCATTCTTGGCTCGATTCCAGGTGGCAGCTGATCATACCCTTTCATGAAAATTTTACAACAATGTTGATTTTTATCAATATGTGGAAAGTTGCTGGTTCCTTGTGGAAGGGTAAGTTATTCATGGTTAGGTGAATAGGCTGCCATATATAACTGAACAATTGTAGAGAAACAGCTTAAACCAAAATTTACAGAAAAACCTAAATGACGATACAATAAATTAATATGTAGAATAGTGTTGTAAGTGTAGAGTTGACTATATTTTCAGGCTATGGGAGCGGCACATGATGACACAGCACAAGAGGGACAAACTGAGGTATTTTATTTAAACAACCACATAGTTTTTTGTCACCTTGATATGAAGTCTTTGCAATTAAGCCTTCTTTGACATAGGGAGAATTCCATTGGCTATAAAAATGCAAATGTGACAACTACAGTTTGCGAATGTTTGACTTTAAATGTTATGTTATCATATCAATAATTAGTTGCTTGCAATATCTGGTAATAAACTTTTGGCACCAACCAAGTTAGCACCCTAGATGGAGAATTTGTATGTCACCTGAGCAGTACGGGGCCATGCCTGGGTCACACCTGAGCAATACAGGGTTATACCTGGGTCCCACCTGAGCAATACAGGGTTATACCTGGGTCCCACCTGAGCAATACAGGGTTATACCTAGGTCATACCTGAGCAAAACATGGTTATACCTGGGCCATACCTGAGTAATACAGGGTTATACCTAGGTCATACCTGAGCAATACAGGGTTATACCTGAGTCACACCTGAGCAATACAGGGTTATACCTGTGTCACAAATTACCAAAATGCTGTACCATGCCTGTGTATCTGATGTTGTCCCATCACCAGCTTATTACCAGTTCATGATCGTAAGATGCCCGTTGGGCGGACATGGACAGGTCATCAGTCACCAACAAATTTTTTTGTCTCTATCACTAAGTCATGCTTTGATTTTGTCCAACAATGCCCCGATGACCGTTCGATGTCCATCTGCTTGACAGCCTGATTCGCCAAAAATATGTCGGCTGATCATCGCACTGCGTCAGATCAGGTTGGATTTGTGAGCCAAGTATAAGACAGGTTATATTCTTTGGTGACATTAAATACAGACATATCCTCAACATGGCAAAATGCTGTCATCGGCTTGCAAAAAAGCAATTAAAAACTGGTTGATAATGACGTCCAGGAAAACTAGTTTGGTTATCTGTCCGGTGTATATAAACATGGCACTAAAGACACTAAATACAAACATTTGAAACTAGTGGCAAGTTGTTTGTGATTTATTTTAACATTGTTTCATTTTCAGGCTCCATCCAGAGAAGATAAAATCAACACTCATTTCATTGCATTTGTATGCAGTGAAAGTGGCCTTTATGAATTAGGTATGTATGGTGTAGAAAGTGGCATGATACTTCTATATTCCCCTAGATTATTTTTTTCCATGAAAAAAGCAACACACACTGATTAAATTGTCTATCTTCTTTAGATTATAGTCCAGTTAGCATATTGTGAGAGTGACATAGTTATTTGCATGTACACAAAATATAACAACCATTGTCTGAGTAGGTAGAGCGAATATAGAATGTTAGATTAGCATTGAAGTTAAAGCTGTCTGTATAAGCCTTTGTAATGGGGTTTACATTGTAAAAAAGGACTTAACTGCTGTGTTGGTCTTTTCTTACCCTACTTATCTTCAGCAAACACAAAATGGACTTCAGTGAAACTTAATGTGATGCTTTACTATTTAGAGGAGATACATGTATGCATGTTGTTGGCATGTAACAGTTCACTGAACTCGGTTTGTGTTCATGAAGGGTCTTCGATTTTCTTTGATGAAAAATGTTTCACTAAAAAAACCCCAGTGAAATACATAAACAAAAATTCATCTTAGACGAACATAAAACTCTTAGAAATGTATTCAACAAAATTAAAATGTTCGTTTTCATAGACTAAAAAGTGTCTGAGAAGTGTGTGATTATGGGTCTTGTTCTATACCACAAAGTATTTAGGATTATCTGATAAGTATTGAGCTTTTAATTTGACAACAATGTTGATTTTCCTCCACATTGGAAGAATTGCCTGTTCCTTGTGGTAAGTAAGTACTAGTTAATTTACAGTCCAGGAAAACAGGTTAGGTGAATTGGCCTCTATCTATAACAGAAAGTGTTCAGAAACAGCGATAAACCCAAGTATAAATAATGCATAACTCATGATAATTTATAATTATGAATACTGGAGATAAGGTACATGTACTTCAAACATTGCATAAGGTTACCTTACATGTGTATAGGATGGGTATATTATGAAATAAAGATTCTGAAGCACTTTTACAGTTACATTAGCACCTACATAGCATCTCGGTTTGTAAATTTCCATGACATAATGTACTTAGTGTTATTTTAAGTTCAGCATAGCATGGTTGTTCCAGTTCTTATAAATGATGTGTGATCCTATGATACATGTATAACCAAGATAGTGATAGCTTCTGTACTTCTGACTAGTTAATGAGTTAAACCAGCTTCAGATTGGCACGTAAAAACATTACGAAACAGTTGAATTAACACAGTTACAAAAGTCCAGATGATATTTTTGGTCTATGAATCTTCACTCTGCTTACTGACTTTAAAAAAGTGACTTACCGCCTAACAAAAGTCTCCCGGTATCCAGTTTTATAGCATAAATAGCACTAACCAATACACTTGTCCTCTTTCCTTCTATTACTGTATTTTAACAGTTGATTTCTTGTCTTTAAAAGTAAATAAAGTTCAGCCTTTGTTTTCATAAGCGGAGAATTATTCGAATATGTACAAGGTGTAATATGAATACTTATCTAAAGGACCAATAAGGCATGAATCTACCATGTTATTTTTGAGTGATTATGTTAATGGGACAAAAACCTTGCTGCATGCATAAACATATAGAACTATTCACACATTGTTGACTTCCATTTTTACGTATGGGTATTTCAGGGCCTAAATGCCGACAATAAGCGATTTATAGTGTCCTATAGGGTAGTTTCCATTTTATTTGTAACTTCTTATTAGGGCCCCGCAAACATTTTTTGCATGCCCTATAGTAATCACCCTGTCCGTCCGTCTGTCTGTCCGTCCGTCCACATTTTTCAAGTTTTTATGCCCCCGTATCGATAGATCGGGAGGCATATAGTGATTCACCTGTCCGTCTGTCCGTCCGTCCGTTCGTCCGTCCGTCCGTCCTGGTTAACCCAAATTGACCGTTTCTTCTAGCATCTTTATGGCTTGCTACAAAGCTTCCAAACTTGCATGGATGTTGTATATGAACACTCTCCACACACCTGTATCACCTGACCCCATTTTGACCTTCACCTTGACCTAATTTTGGACTTAGACTTATTTATGGACAAGGTTTCCACAGGGGGCATAAGCGTTTATTGAACGCAGTCTTGTTTCTTAATAACTTGAAAACCATTATAGGTATTGACTTCAAACTTCAAACATAAGCTCACAACAACAGTACGCTATTTTATGGCAAGTTATATAACTCTCGCTACAATATTGGAAGAGTTATGGTCCTTTGTAAAATTCAAATTTTCATCAATTTTCAGCTTTTTTTCTTGATAACTTGAAAACCATTGAAGATATCAACTTGAGATTTTAAACATAAGCTCACAACAGCAAAACACTATTTTATGACAAGTTACATTACTCTAGCTACAATATTGGAAGAATTATGGCCCTTTGTTAAATTCAAATTTACTCATTTTTCATCTTTTTTCTTCGTAACTTCACAACGATAGTAGATATTCAAATGAAACTTGCTATAATTATTGCCAGTGATAATACGCTTATCTTTAGCAAAGGGCAACAACTCTAGCTTTGATAAATTTTGACTTATGCCCCTTTTCAGCTTCAAAAACTATAACATTGGTCAAAGTTAAAAAATGGTTCAAGATATTCAAATGAAACTTGCTATACTTACTTCTATTGACTACGACAATAAGTACATGTATATGGAGCAAAAACAATATACACATTTTTAGCAAAGGGCGACAACTCTTTAAAACTTTAATAATTTTTGACTGATTCCCCTTAACACTTGCACACAAAACAAACAGATTAATGTAGTTCTGTTTTGTGTATTTCCATCTTGCAAACAATATTGGCCGATCAGGAACAGGGCAATGTCAATGAAACCAATGTCATGGTTTCATGAATTCAGTGTGCAATTTTAGTCTGTCAAAGATATTTCCAAACTTTATAAAAGTCAAAGTTCATCATGGTTTCTATGTAGGAAATTAAACCTGCGCTTGTCAAACAACTTTAATTGAATTTTAGAAGGGAGTGAATTACTTTATTTCAGGCATCAACACATGAAAGTTTGAGATATGACTTTGTTTTTGTGTCTGAGTACAGAAACTTATAGCGCTGATAATTATGCTATACTTCTACACTCCTCCCCTCCCCCCTCTTACGACATGCTACCACGGGCCCTGTTCACGACAGTGATAATTCTAGTTAATTTTCTTTAAGATTCATATTTTGAAGTTAAACAAGCCTGTTTATTCATGTTTTCTTTGTATTTGCCGATCCCGACAGCCAATGCTCATAACTGATAATGGAATGATGTAACGCTTATTTACGCGACGTCGACATCTTCTGCCAAAATGTCATTATTTTGGAATAGATACGCACAAATTGATGTTTTGTATGCTATACTAGTGTTTGTGCATGTTTTTCGTATTATAATGTATGCAGAGTCCCTCGTGCAGGCTTGAGCACCAACCGTCCCTCGGGACTCTGCAGATGTTATGACATGAGAAACATAGTCTGTCTATACATACCCTATGTTTAATTAAAGGAAACAACTGTTCACTCTACTCTTTTTTCCTGAAATTAATTCCCTTTGCACCATCAAACATAGGTTATCAAGTCCAAAATAATATCTAGCTAAAATTGAAAATGAAATTATGATAATTTAAAAAAAATATATATTATCTAGTTGGCTAGCCAGACTACGAGAAACCATGCAATATCCCTACATAAGAGTAGTTTGAAAACTATGTAAAAAATTAATTACCTGGATTATTTTGTTTCGCTAGTACTGTTAGGTAAAATTTTAGATTTTTAGGAAATTTTAGAAAAAAAATGCTTTGTGAATACCACCCCACGTTTATTTGTTCGGATAATTCTAGAATCTGTATACTCACCTAGAGTCACTGCATGCTGTTAAGGTCTGACCAAAGATCTAAAAAAGCTTGTATCTTTGGATTGACTCATGGGAAATTGACAGGAATGCATCAGCATCTTGATTTATGTTTCTGGTGAACATAATATTTTTGAAGGGAGATCACTCTTGAAGGTATGTTCAACTATGAATTTAATTCCGAGAGTTGCTTCCCATGGCTTACTTTTATATTTTCAGATGGTAGAAAATCTGGTCCTGTGTTCCATGGTGCCACTAATCCAGACAGGTTACTAGAAGTAGGTTATATATATAATCTTATCTCTTACAAGGGGATGATCAACAAATACATGGAAAAATGAAAAAGCTCTGAAATATTTTGTTATGTGACCAATATTGCCGAAACCCAGTCTGAACTTTACATGTATGATTCAAGAAAGTATAACACTTCTCCACGTATTTGTTGATCAGTTCAGCTTAATATATAAAAATCTCAGTAGAAAGACCATCCTACGATCTGTCCTAATAGTAAGGTAGTCAATGGTCTGATAACGTAGAATTTTGTAAATGGTCGGTGGACATATTTATCCCTTTATTGAGGTGGTTTTCATATGGCGAATGTGCGGTCGACTGACTGTATTTCATGTCTGTTTAATTAGTCCCCTACCGGTTTTTGACCGGAGGGGACTATAGGTTTGCCCTCCGTCCGTCCGTACGCACCCAGTTGACATTGTGGGGTGTGGAACAATAGGCTATATTTAGATTCTATTCATTCCGTTGCTTACGGGGTGCAAAATGTTGCTTATGGAGTTTTACAAACAAAAGAAAGAACAAAAGAAAACCCCACAACGTCAAGTGAGGGAGAACGCCCGTCCGTCCGTCCGTCCGTCAAACAATCTGGATCCTGACATAACTCAAATAGTTTCCAAGCTAGGTTTATGAAACTTGATATGTGGATAGGGGGCAGTAAGGGGATTATGCACATCTAAAATATTTTGATTATAACATAAATTGTGGTTGCTGTGGCAACAGAAAAAGTGACAATATGCCCAAATCTGGATCCTGCCATGACTCAAGCAGTTTCCAAGCTAGGTTTATGAAACTTGATATGTGGATAGGGGGCAGTAAGGGGATTATGTACGTCTAAAATATTTTGATTCTAACATAAATTGTGGTTGCTGTGGCAACAGAAACATTGAAAATGGCCTCAAACCGGTAGCGGATTTCTGTATTGCTTGCAATTCTTAATTATTTGTTTCTTGAACATTTTTTGGAAGATATTTTCCAAACTTGGTTGCAATTGTAATGGGCATAGAATGTCTTATTCAATGTCATTTACCAACTAAAATGCATTTGGAGTGATGGAGTTACTGCCCTAGTTTAGCATGTATTTTGTGTACTTAACACACCTGTTAATTATAACAGTTCTTAATTACATTGTGTGTTTCTTTCAGTTCAACTTAACCTGAAGGTTGTCCATAATACTATGGGTGCATGTTTTATTCTGTCACATCCAACAATTTAGCTTGAAGTTAAGGTCCCTAATAAACTTTGCTTTGTTAGGTCAACTGGGTGTTGATCAATTCCATACATGCCATGTTTCCCAGACCCCTTTGCGTGAGATTGGTGATGAAAATGCAGGAGATTTCATTAAAATGCAGGAGATTTTCCTTGCTGAAACTTTAGACTTAAAGTATTGAAGTTTATATGCAGTTTTCACTTATCTTAATTTGATGACAATACCATGCATGCTTCATGTAGTAATTTAAACTAATATTTGTCATCATTTCATAATGTAAACAAAAAATGTCTGATTCCAGTTTGTCCATGAAATGCGTGAGATTTGATAAATTGGCCTCTGATCATGCAGGAGTAGAGTCTCAAATGCAGGAGACTCACGCATGATGCAGGAGATCTGGCATGTATGCAATTCATTGTCTCTAACTTACCTGCGTTTACATCACTTTATCATGGTATATGATGTTGTTGTTGTCTGCCCCTATCCCCATTAATGGCTAGAAACGTAAGCAATACATCATAACATGACTTTATCATACATGTAGACCTACATGTTTATTATATTTTCTTAGCAGTTTGAAAAAGTGAGGAATCATTATTATCACATTGTCTTTGAGTTGGTCTTGTTGATGTTAGTATCTTTTAGAAATTAAAACACCTGATGGAACTGTTAAGTAGATGACTCATGAAGATAGACTTCTCCTATGTAAGAATTTTTTTGTTGACAATTTACCAATAAATAATGAAAAGTTACCAAACTATTGAATATTCAAATGCACACACTATAAAACAAAAATGTTGTATGCAAAATACAGAGGTATATACATGTATCAAAGGTAACTTTTTAGTGAAACCCAGTATATTTTGCTTAATCAGCATTTAAAAAAGTTGTGAAATTTTATTTGAGATTTTGCAAGAAAAGTTTTGAAATTGTACCTGAGATTTTAGCATGGTTTAGGATTGATGACAATTTTATTACATTATAAGGATAAATCTTATCCGACTACTGTGTTAACATCATACCACAATGTTATCTTTAGCACAATCTGTCTCCATTCACTTGATGGGAGTAGTAATCACTTTACAAATGCTGCATTTTCTATCTGATACATTATAATAAAACTGAAGATAAAAGAGCCCCAACAAAAGAGCTTTTATTACCTAATTTATCATGTTTGTGTGTTTACTTTCATGCTGCTTAAGTATGCTTATCTTTAAATAAGGAAATTGTGTGTAGTTTTTCAGTGATATACGTCAGTCCGTATTTGAGCACTGTCAGTGTTTGAATGGTTAGACTGGTTTGATTTGGCAAAGTATGATATTATTATGTTAGCTTAGGTAAGCTTTAAAAGGATCGTTCAAAAATGTTAGTCCGAGTGATTGAAAACTTTAAAAACGTTCAAGGCTTTTTACTGGGAAGTTTGCCTCTGGTACACATTGTCTGTTGATGCTAAACAGTGGAGGAAATTGTCCTGTAGGTCAATTCAGCGATTCCCCTAACTACGTGCCCGATCGGGCAATTTCTGCCACGGCTAAAACACACTACATGTATTCTTACTCTATAGCCTAATTGAGTATTCATTTCAAGGGTGGTAGGATAGTTGTTCGCTTCATGGCCACATACATTTTTGTACAGATGGTACTATTATTTCCTGTTACCAGGTACTGAGTATTTTAACAAGGGTGACTGTTTCTCTCCTCTTATACCCTTGTGGCAATTAATACCATCAGGAATGAGGTGTTGAGCATGATTAATATAAATCGTAGAATTTGGTTCACAATCAGGCTAAATGAAATTATACACTACAGTACAACCTCTGTAGAGCAACACCCTTTTGGAGCTGCATTATTGGGTGTTGTATAAAGGTTAATATCAAGTAAGGGAAATTTTTAAAGTTGATGTTATAGAGAGGTTGTAGTTTTACAGAGGGCCACTCAGGAGAGGTTGTATTGTAGTATATAATAACGTATTGTGCACGCAAAGATTGCAAGCTGTAGGCCATTATTTCATCATTCTCCTGTAGGCAGAGCTACAGATAAGGTTTTAGTCAATTGGGTATTTTACCCCCGTGTTTCAATTTTGATTGGGTTTTGACAAATTTTAATTGGGTATTTAATAAAACTCAAAGGGTAAATAAGCTTTTATATACTATTTTTCACTATAACATCCTTTTCTGTTTGGGTATTTCAAATTGTCTTTGCTTTTTCTTACTCCCTCCTCTCAAAATCTATTGGGTTTTTAAGAAAATTAATTGGGTAATTACCCCAATACGCAGCTTATCTGTAGCTCTGTGTAGGCCATTATTACATGCAGTAACAAACACCTTAGGAGTTCAATCTTCTTCATTATTTTACAGTATTAATGATTCAAGATATCTCATTATACATATACTGTATATGAACACTAGTATATGAGTTATTTCAAGCATTCAATTTGATATATATCTACATATATATATGATTCAATCTCAGGGCCTCAAGCTGTTCTATACATACTGATTTATGTGATATGTGTGGTTTTAATGATACTAATTAGTATACAAGTCGTGTCAGTAGGTTATATACATGTATTTAATACTGCATGATATTCTCTTATTAGTTTCATCAATACATTCCTACTCCTTTTTTGCGTTCGGCTGAGACCTTCATAGTGCATGGTCATTCCGTTTTATCCATGCCTAATTGGCCAATCTTGAACAATTGTGTGGTTTTTATTGACTGGACATGTGAGAGCATCCTTGGCTGGCAGCAGCATTGTCCACTGAAGTTCTCAGACTCGGATTCAAAGAGTTTTCATTTGATCGTCTTCAAACTTAGTTACCATGTTTATGTGCCAAGTTTTGTTATCGGCCAAATTGCCCTCAATTCAAGGATTATGGCCCTGTATTACAAAAAGTGAAGTTAGCCTAACTTTAATATTTCTGGAAGTGTTTTGATAAAACATTACCTTAAAATACAGGCATGTAGGTGATTGGAAATTTAGTAAACTGGTGTTCATGATTATATAGGTTTTATCACATATTTGATGTCCACGGAGTGTAATAAAGACATTACATATAAAGTAAATGCACTATTATTAAGCTTTGATGTTGGCGGCAGTTAAAGTACGGGTGACAGTCATCAAATGGGCAGTTTATAATATAAAAAGAAGAAGCATTTTTTATGTTTGGGTCAGAAATACTATTTTGTGATAAAAAGAATATAACATTTTTGACTTTCCATATAAAATTGAATGAGATTTAGACATTTCTGCAGAGCCTCACATTTTATCATTTTATTCAACTCGTTCAATATGAAAAGAGATGTTATATCCTTCCTTTATTGTCTACATTTATGTATGTCATCTTTAGAACATATTATTAACGCCACCTGTCTTGTAGTAAAACTGTAATACAATTTATACCCATCATAAATCACATTACGTAAATCAGTCAAATATGTATGTCAAAATTCACTCCATATACTTTGTAAATAGACACTTTTATTTCTCAGCATGTTTGAACAAATGATGCTTATTACTGTTCTGCCCTAGTCTGACCATTATGTCAGTCAATATTCCCATGTATTTTTCACTTTCTTTTTTTTTAGCTCACCTGTCACAAATTGACAGAGTGAGCTTTTGTGATCACTCTTTGTCTATCGTACGTCCGTCAACAATTCGCTTGTGTAGACACTAGAGGTCATAATTATGACCTAATCTTTATGAAACTTGGTCACAATGATTATCTCAACAAAATCTAGGTCAAGTTCGATATTGGGTAGTGTACGTTTATAAAAATATACATGCCAGATAACTTCATACTGATATTTTCAAAGCCTTGTAATCTACAAAGTAGTCTATTTTTTTTATCCTGACATACTTAACTCACCAAGTCCAATCATCACTTCGGGTAGACAGCTTATAACGCACAAAGAGACAGCAATTGACCGGTTGAAACACTAACCAAGGTAAGAAAATCAATTGTCAATTTCTCAATAAACGCAGCCCATTTGACAGACACTACAGACTGACAATATTACTGAAAACTGAATTATAAGAGATCATCCTCAGCCATATCTCCATTTCGTAGAGGTTAAATTGAAAAATTGACGCGATTTTCTTACCTTGGTTAGTGTTTCAAACGGTAAATTCCAGCCGTTCGTCCTGAATATATTTTTTTCGTACTCAAGACAATTCGTACCTGGCACTTCGCTCTGTAAATTATTTTTCGGATTTTTTAGCTCACCTGTCACAAAGTGACAGAGTGAGCTTTTGTGATCACTCTTCGTCCGTCGTCCGTCCGTCCGTCGTCCGTCCGTCCGTCAACAATTGGCTTGTGTAGACACTAGAGGTCACAATTTTAGCCTAATCCTTATGAAACTTGGTCACAATGATCATCTCAACAAAATCTAGGCCAAGTTCGATATTGGGTCATCTAGGGTGAAAAACTAGGTCACTAGGTCAAATTATAGAAAAACCTTGTGTAGTCACTAGAGGTCACAATTTTGACTTAATATTTATGAAACTTGGTCACAATGATTATCCTAACAAAATCTAGGTCAAGTTCGATATTGGGTCATCCGGGGTCAAAAACTAGGTCACAAGGTCAAATCATAGAAAAACTTTGTGTAGTCACTAGAGGTCAAAATTTTGAATTAATCTTTATGAAACTTGGTCACAATGATCATTTCAACAAAATCTAGGTCAAGTTCGATATTGGGTCATCCGGGGTCAAAAACTAGGTCACAAAGTCAAATTATAGAAAAACCTTGTGTAGTCACTTGAGGTCACAATTTTGGCCTAATCTTTATGAAACTTGGTCACAATGATCATCTCAACAAAACCTAGGTCAAGTTTGATATTGGGTCATCCGGGGTCAAAAACTAGGTCACAAGGTCAAATCATAGAAAAACCTTGTGTAGTCACTAGAGGTCACAGTTTTTGCATAATCTTTACGAAACTTGGTCACAATGATCAACACAACAAAATGTAGGTCAAGTTCAATATTGGGTCAACTGGGGTCAAAAACTAGGTCACAAGGTCTAATCATAGAAAAACCTTGCGTAGTCACTAGAGGTCACAGTTTTGACCAGATCGTTACGAAACTTGTTTACAATGATAATAACAACAAAATGTAGGTCAAGTTCAATATTGGGTCATTGGGGGTCAAAAACTAGGTCACAAGGTCAAATCATAGAAAAACCTTGCGTAGTCACTAGAGGTCACAGTTTTGACCTGATCGTTACGAAACTTGTTTACAATGATCATAACAACAAAATCTAGGTCAAGTTCGATATTGGGTCATCTTGGGTAAAAAACTAGGTCACATTGTCAAATCATAGAAAAACCTTGCATAGTCACTAGAGGTCACAATTATGGTCTAATCTTTATGAAACTCGGTCACAATGATCATCTCAACAAAATCTAGATCAAGTTTGATATTGGGTGATCCGGGGTAAAAAACTAGGTCACAAGGTCAAATAATAGAAAAACATTGTGTAGTCACAAGAGGTCATAGTTTTGGCTTGATCTTTAAGAAACTTGGTCACAATGATCATCTCAACAAAATCTAGGTCAAGTTCGATATTGGGTCATCTGGGGTAAAAAAGAAGGTCATTAGGTCAATCATATAAAAACCTTGTGTAGTCACTAGAGGTCACAATATTGGCCTAATCTGTATAAAACTTGGGTCACATTGACCATCTTAACAACATCTAGGTCAAGTTCGACAGGTGAGCGACCTAGGGCCCTTTGGGCCCTCTTGTTTAGGATCAGCAGGTAAAATTAGTGCTGGTTGTTTCCCTGGATAAAATTAACATATACAGTTTCTTTTGGTCTCCAGAGTCATATTAGGAGAATTACCATTCAGTGTTAATGTCTATTCAGAGACTTAAAATTCTAAATGTCTCTTGTCTATTGTCATGGAATTATCAGAATGGGTTTATGATCTTTGATATTGTTGCACAATGAAAATATGTCTTATGATAATTCCTTTTAATGGACTAATACGAGGTTTTATTTATAAGCATATAAATATTATATGGAACAAGGGAGTCATAATATGCAATTATGTGTCTTGAAAATTTGTTTGTTATACATGAAATTATTTAACAATTTGTTGATAAATTTTGTATGTCAAATTATTGTGTTTTCCCAATTTGAAAGCTACCGGCCTACCGCGCTTATTTTTTTTCACAATTTTGAGATTGTCATGCTTAATTTTATACACATCAGTTGTTGAATTATGCAGATAGAAGGTCGAGGATCCTGTCAATTCTCTGTCTAATGAAGTTGGTACATCATTTGTGCGCAGGAACTATTTGACTTGTTTCTTATTTGAAAGCTTTTTCAAAACCTTGTTACATGCAGTAATTACATAATGTCATTATAGCAGGTTTTCCTGGAGACTGGCTCATATATATATATATATTTATATATATCTGACTTGTATATGTTTATAAAAGTACGATAAAAATACCTACAATTAATAAATATACATTTTATTGTATACTTCGAAAAAGTTAACAGAAAGTCGGACTGGAAAGGCAGCACTCAACTTAACCAGCTGAGCACAGAAAACATAAAAACATCACATACCACAATTACACGGCACAATACCCAACACATAACTGTACAAGAAAATTAACTGCCCAAGTACCAGCTGTCAAAATGCTGAGTGACGTGGTTTCGCTGAGTGACCCAGTTTCGACAACAAAAAGAGTGTTACATGGATATTTTCGTATTTTGTGCTTATAAACATGTGATTCTAACACACGTTGTCAGTTACATATACAGTCGACACTCGTTATGTCGACATTTTTGGGACCGTCAAAATTATGTCGACATATCCGAATGTCGACACAACAGGAGCCAACAACTGTGAAAAATTTCCATACCCGTCGAAATTTATAATAACAAAGTCCTTGAGTATTTCTGTCAGTGCCGTTGTTACATCAGTTGGAACATCAACTAATACATATACGCGATTAAACTGGTGAAAGATCAATTTTATCACACTTACAGTTATCATTAAAACATTTAACCAAGTGTTTATGAGAGAGTCGAGTTCATAGCCTCGTTTTGAAACAAGTTCAGTACGGGATCAGCACCACAAGTATGGATTTTAGCCCTTACCGGTTTCGCTTACGCAATATTTTAAATGTAAACAATATATTCAATCAACATGCCAGACATCTGAAAGCAACTGATGACATTTCTTTGTTAACAATGTAAAGTATATTCATTTATACCTATCGGAAATATAACAAGAATGTTGAAATAAATTGTGAAGGCATACAAAAATGTATTTTTGTTCACCATCCGAGAATCACGCTAGTTCAGCAGATTTTTTAATTTCATACGCCGAACTAGGTTACACTTTGTTTACAAACTTAAGATTAAACATCATTCAATTACATTTGCAAACTGTGAACACATTAATTTTTAACAAACAATGGTTCGAAACAGGAGTATCTTCACGGTTAATTAACAACTTTTCAATTTCAATAACGTCGACATGATGTCGACACAAACGATAACAATAAGGTGGGAAAATATCAATTGGGCCAGAAAAGTCGTGTCGATATAAGCGGAGTGTCGACACAGGCATGTCGACTAAACCGTCATATTTAAGATAAAATATAGAGCAACCCAAATCGGGGATTTGAAAGTATGTCGACATAACCGAAGTGTCGATACAACCGATGTCGACACAACGAGTTTCAACTGTATCTGCCAGTGCTGTAGATCGTTATTACATATATAATTATGGAAATGTCATCTGTATTTGACACCCAAAACCTGTTCTTGATGTGATATATTGTGCGTGTTGTTGAAACTTTGTCCTACTTAAATTTACATAAGAATCAAAATATGACTGTAAATAGAACTGCTTGTATAATTATATATGCTAAGAATGTTTATATGCATGCTAGGAATGCTTGTTTGTATGCTAAGAATGCTTGTGTATATGCAAAGAATGTTTGTATGATTGCTAAGAATGCTTGTATATATGCTAAGAAAAGTTTGATTATATATGCTAAGAATGCTCATTTGTATGCAAGAATGCTAGGATGTATGCTAAGAATGCTTGTAAGTATGCTAAGAATGCTTTATGTTTGATTATATATGCTAAGAATGCTCGTTTGTATGCACGAATGCTAGGATGTATGCAATGCAATGTATGAATGCTCGTAAGTACCGTATGCTAAGAATGTTTATATAATAGATGTTTTTATGAATTTTAAGACTGTCTGTATGTATACTAAGTCTGTTTGTGTGCATGCTGAGATGTTTGTCAGTATGGTTATACTAAGTCTGTTTGTGTGCATGCTCAGATGTTTGTCAGTATGGTTATACTAAGTCTGTTTGTGTGCATGCTCAGATGTTTGTCAGTATGGTTATACTAAGTCTGTTTGTGTGCATGCTCAGATGTTTGTCAGTATGGTTATACTAAGTCTGTTTGTGTGCATGCTCAGATGTTTGTCAGTATGGGTATACTAAGAGATTTGTTTATCTACAAGCTGTTTTCTTACTGTACAGTACAATCAGAAAGCTTATAGATGATAATTGTGTTTATAATCTGTATAATGTACTCATATCATATCTATTTATGTATCTGGATTAGTAATACGAGGGTGAAATCGTGACAGTTTTAGAACATACAACATGTCCATCAACAGCCTGCTTATATTCCATCAATGAATACATTCAATAATTCAATGCTTACTTCCTGTGTTTACATTCAGTGTTAAAATCTTAATTGTTGACTTTAAGTGCTTTCTGTACTATGTGTGTATAGTTCAATGTTAAAAATATCACACACAACTTTCAAACAATGGGAACAAATGTGAACAAATGGTCCATCGCTCCATCACTCCATTGTTTAAACTAGGTTACTCATTCAAAAAAACAATTCAGACCAACACACTGTATAAGTGGATATTACTAATGGACAAAATGTTAGCCACGTCTGAATTTTAGACATATGGGTACTGTTTTATCAAAGCACTTACCAAAACTTTAAAGTTACGCACAAATCTAATTATAACTCTTTGACATCTGCAAATTGGTGATGGATATGGTTTGTAGGAGTTCATTGAATGAATCATTATTAGTATTGTATGTGCCACACTTTATAATTGTAAACAAACCATAAAGAATTTAAATTTGATCGTAACTTCACGATTTCCGTAAGTGCTTTGATAAAACAGTACCCATCATGTTCGGAATATTTAATAGCAATTTTAACAACTCTTAGTATTCAACATTTGGTGAAATTTACTCTAGATGTATAGCACAAAGAATTTGACCTGATCCTGACCTTTACGCATGAATATACATGTATAAGGTTCTTGCATTGAATATAAATTTCTGCAAGCAAATCGTGCATTATCGGTCCTTTAGATTTGTGTTGGTATTACACCTCAAGCGTCTTAATGATACTTTTCTCTTATGAAAATAAACAACCCGGATTATAGATATCGACAATATATCAGCTGTTAATCTATGCATATAGAAGGTCGAGAGTCATGTTAATTTCTCCATACTATAGTATTAGCGAATGTTGTCCATTTGGGAAATTTCCACTTCCTTAACATATACAGTATTTACAGATGATAAAATCAAACACTTGTTTATTGAATATTGACAAACACTCTTCAATAGTTTTAAATTTATTCTAACTCTAAGGGGACGATGATATCAGTTTACGAAGCTGCTAGGTGATTGGGCTCCTAGCTGGATTGCAGATTTTCACACGTTTGAGTCCCTGCCATATTACACCTGTAGTTAAAATGATACTATAGTTAGAAGCCTGTGTCAACAGCATGGCACTGTACTACTAAGGCAAAGTGCTGTATCTTCTCACGTGTCTATACAGCATGGAACTACAGTGACAGTGGGAAGTAATGTCCGGTAACATGTATACAGCACGGCTCCACTGTGACAGTGGGAAGTAATGTCCGGTAACATGTATACAGCATGGCGCCACTGTGACAGTGGGAAGTAATGTCCGGTAACATGTATACAGCATGGCGCCACTGTGACAGTGGGAAGTAATGTCCGGTAACATGTATACAGCATGGCGCCACTGTGACAGTGGGAAGTAATGTCCGGTAACATGTATACAGCATGGCGCCACTGTGACAGTGGGAAGTAATGTCCGGTAACATGTATACAGCATGGCGCCACTGTGACAGTGGGAAGTGATGTCCGGTAACATGTATACAGCATGGCGCCACTGTGACAGTGGGAAGTAATGTCCGGTAACATGTATACAGCACAGCGCCACTGTGACAGTGGGAAGTAATGTCAGGTAACATGTATACAGCATGGCACCACTGTGACAGTGGGAAGTAATGTCCGGTAACATGTATACAGCACGGAACTACAGTGACAGTGGGAAGTAATGTCCGGTAACATGTATACAGCATGGCACCACTGTGACAGTGGGAAGTAATGTCCGGTAACATGTATACAGCACGGAACTACAGTGACAGTGGGAAGTAATGTCCGGTAACATGTATACAGCATGGCGCCACTGTGACAGTGGGAAGTAATGTCCGGTAACATGTATACAGCACGGCGCCACTGTGACAGTGGGAAGTGATGTCCGGTAACAATGTATACAGCACGGCGCCACTGTGACAGTGGGAAGTAATGTCCGGTAACATGTATACAGCACGGCGCCACTGTGACAGTGGGAAGTAATGTCCGGTAACATGTATACAGCACGGCGCCACTGTGACAGTGGGAAGTAATGTCCGGTAACATGTATACAGCACGGCGCCATTGTGACAGTGGGAAGTAATGTCCGGTAACATGTATACAGCATGGCGCCACTGTGACAGTGGGAAGTAATGTCCGGTAACATGTATACAGCATGGCGCCACTGTGACAGTGGGAAGTAATGTCCGGTAACATGTATACAGCATGGCGCCACTGTGACAGTGGGAAGTAATGTCCGGTAACATGTATACAGCACGGCGCCAAACTGGCAGGCAGTGTGCAGTATCATGTAATATAGCTTCAACACAGGGTTATAAGAGAAGACTCTGACGGGGACCATTCTATTATTATCTACTTATTGCAAGTGATGGGTCTGTTAAAAGTGAAAAATATTCCTATTAAATATATAACCAAAGCTGTCCATTTGTCATGATACAACATGGTGTTGCATTGACATGCACGTGTTTAGAACAGCTTAGGAATATATGTTTTTTGCTCCTTTTGATTGATTAGGTAGGAAGGAGAGGTTAGTTCAGGACTCAGGTGCACCACTTCACAATCATCCACCCACATAATCATAAATTATATCCAGTGAATAAACAGTTTAAATTACAATGATAATTCTATAATACGAGGGGCGTTCAATATATAATGTCCATGTCCTTTGTATTTTGCTATGACAGTATTTAGAAGAATTCTACAAATATTGTCTGAAAGGTGTTTGTTTCTAGTCTATATCTGAAAAATTACATAGCCTTTCGTCAATAATTAAGAAATTTATTGAACTTAGAAGAGGGTCTACTCGAGTATACTAGACTTATTGTCATTTTAAGCCAAATATGTGTTATCTTTGCAGTAGTGGTTTAGAAAAGTAAATGGCAGTATTCATTTAATTGCAACATACCAATCTATAAATTAATCCTTATGTTTCCACCAGAACAAAAAATGAACATGAAAGTATGTTTTGTCTACGAGTAAGGCTGTCAAATACAAGGGAGACTACTCTTATTTATACCAAATGATGCTTGTTGGTTCACGCACCAATAACTTCATATCACTTCTATTTTGTTCGCAAATTCTTCCCAGAAATTATTGTTGATAGTCTACGGCGTACGTCAATGTATAATATGTCAAATTCTAACCAATAAAACTAATTTAAAATATGAATTAAAAAATAGCATGCTTTCTGAACTTATTTTGACACCTATTTTTCGCGACTTTCAAATGATCTTATTTTGTACAAAAATGGCAATCAAGTACAGGAAATCATGTTTTATGGAAGGCATTTACATTATTCACGGAATAGTAGTTGTGGAATAAGATTATTTCCCGAAATGAAATTTTAATGGACAATTATTCTCAAAAAGACGCAATGTCTATTACTGACCCTTAAAAAGAAACCAGAAACAACAATCAGGGAATTAAATTTTATTGCAATTTTCACGTAATATTGCGGAAGGGTTGATAGTTCCAGAAATGTAAAAAGATTTCCAGACATCAATGAATGTAAAAATTTGTGACCAAAAAGACATTATATATTGAACGCCCCTCGTACATACATTGTATAAATGGATTGCATGAAGGTGATTAGAAAAGAATATTTTTACACTTTTGTACATGAATAAGTGCAGTATCATTCTATATCATTAGGTTCTAGGCTGAATTTCATGTGCAATTGTCATCGGTTTTTTGATAGTTTTTAGCTCCACTGTTGGAAGAATCATGTGAGATATTGCAATCACCTGAGCATTTGCATTGGCGTTAGTGTCGGCTTAATGATTTTGTTAAAAGTTTAGGTACAACCTCTAATATCTTCAATGTCCATTGACTTATTGCTTTGATACTTTGCATACTTGTTCATCATCATGACCCCAACCCCTACACAGGGGTAGGTAGCTCTATCAAGCATTTTGTCCAAATTATCCATGTTAAATTTTTGGTACGACCTTAAATATTTTCTAAATCCATTGATATATTGCTTTGATACTTTGCACTCATACATATGAGTAGATATAGTTCGCTGGGGATAACTCTAGCCTTATCAATAAACAAACAAAGCAAATTATAAACACTGCACGGTCGAATGGCTGCCAGTTATCAGTGTAGATTTAAAGAGTATATCATTAAAAGTGCATACATGTATACACAAAATTGAACAAAAATGAATGTCGAAATTGTATTTAATTTTCATTTTTATTTGTAAACAAAGGCTAGTGTTATCTCCAGCGAACTATACTTCATACAAAGCTTGCTGATGTTGCTATGATTATCCAAGCATGGCACTAAGAATAGTGGAGCTACATGTTGCTGCTGCTGCTGAAGGACAACTCTTGTTAGGTTTATTTACTGATAATAATACAGTGTACTTTCAGACTCCCGTTATGTAATCTCTGTATGAGTTGTGTCAACATGAATGATTACTTGGTATTATTTGTTTGTACGGTTACATTGTAAACAGTAACATCCTGTAATACTGGCCAATGAAATATTGGCAATGTACGATGCACTCAACTATCCACCAGGAACTAATCAGTAATTATAGAACTAATTAACACCTGAGTTACATGTATACTGTATTAGTATTCACAGGTCAGGTGTCTGTGGTTGTTCTGTCATTGTCACCCAGGCATCACCCTTACCTAACCAATTAACAGTTCTTGCATCTCCATAATTATGAGTTTGTATCCGTTACAAAAATTGTTTTATTTTACGGGGTGGACGTTCTTTGGAAAAGAAGAGGCTTGAAACAGGTTTCACAGGGTGCTGGAAAAAATGGCCAAGCTGCTGAAAAAGATCTTATATTTCATGGAAACTAAACACTTTTTCCCTTAGCATGGTGTATATTTCATAGAATTGGGTGAAGAAATGGAAGTGAAGCAAATTTCTTCTTGGACCTATAGCCAAAAGTCATGTGGTACAGCCAGACTGTTAACGGTACAGCCAGACTGTTAACGGTACAGCCAGACTGTTAACGGTACAGCCAGACAGTTAACGGTACAGCCAGACAGTTAACGGTACAGCCAGACAGTTAACGGTACAGCCAGACTGTTAACGGTACTGCCAGACAGTTAACGGTACAGCCAGACTGTTAACGGTACAGCCAGACTGTTAACGGTACTGCCAGACAGTTAACGGTACAGCCAGACAGTTAACGGTACAGCCAGACTGTTAACGGTACAGCCAGACAGTTAACGGTACAGCCAGACAGTTAACGGTACTGCCAGACAGTTAACGGTACAGCCAGACTGTTAACGGTACTGCCAGACAGTTAACGGTACAGCCAGACTGTTAACGGTACAGCCAGACAGTTAACGGTACTGCCAGACAGTTAACGGTACTGCCAGACAGTTAACGGTACAGCCAGACTGTTAACGGTACTGCCAGACAGTTAATGGTACAGCCAGACTGTTAACGGTACAGCCAGACTGTTAACGGTACTGCCAGACAGTTAACGGTACAGCCAGACTGTTAACGGTACTGCCAGACAGTTAACGGTACAGCCAGACTGTTAACGGTACGGCCAGACTGTTAACGGTACGGCCAGACTGTTAACGGTATGGCCAGACTGTTAACGGTACAGCCAGACTGTTAACGGTACGGCCAGACTGTTAACGGTACAGCCAGACTGTTAACCGTACAGCCAGACTGTTAACCGTACAGCCAGACTGTTAACCGTCTAGTCTTTTCAAAAAAACATCCTTCTAGTCATAAACTCAGATAACATCGTGGATATGTCCTCAATTTTGTTACCTTTTCTTATCAGATGTCAATTTTCCTCATGGTTATATTTAGACCATTTACAAACTTTAATTGGAAAGAATGATTCATGCCTGATGTTGGTTAATTGATAGTTAATTTACATATTATATAGTATGATGTTTGATTTCATTATCTGTCTGTATATATAGCACAGAATCTATGATCCGGTCTTTACGTGCTTTATCTTAAAGTTGTGTTAACTATGTGCGCTACAATAGCTATACATATCTAAAGTTTCTTTGTTTGTACATATATCCAACTCAAAATAAAGATTGTATTGTAATAATCTGAAGGCCTAATTAACATTCAAAAAGGTAATAGAAAAATGGACAGAGAAGATAGCACTCAACTTTAAATAGCTGAGCACAAAAAACATCATAAACCACAATGTCATAGTATAATGCCCCACAGAATCCATAAGATATTACAAGAAAAAGTCACAAGTCATTGACAAACAAAAAAAATTAACAAGAAATTAAAAATTAAACTCGGAACAGCTATAAAAACATAAACATAGAAACAGTATGCGTGACCTTTTGAAATAAAAGTCATCTTAAAGAATTGACTAGAACTGCTGTTGATGTATTTGTGTGTGGGTGTATATTGCTATATTGGTCTAATTGACTTTGAATACATAAATTGTTTTAGTCTCACAAAATAAACATTGAGAACAATGATATTGGAAATTTCGTCTGGATTCTAAATGTTACAAATCTTAAATTACCATTATTACCGTATTTTCAACATTAATATTTGACAGGATATTGTAGAGATTATAAACATGTTTTCCATGAGAATATAGGAATCATAGGTATTGTTTAATCTTGTTCAATCACATTCCATATGTCAACTACGTGATTATTTGCCTGTTTTTCATTACATCAGATTTTGAAATACCAGTGGGATGTTCTGGATGTTTATTTATGTAGTATTTCACAATGTTTTAACACATGCTTCATGAAAACCACTTTAATATTAATTGATACATGATACCCGACTGAGCAGTAAATTCATTTAATTCAATGAGGAAAATCATGACCGCATGATGTTATAAATCATCGTGTGGAAAGTTGCATGTTTCCTTTATAATGTTGTTTTGATAATTCAATGACTTTCACTTTCACCGCCTACACCTACGCACTCAGGGGGCGTGATTAAAGTTTATAATACTG
This sequence comes from Spisula solida, assembly GCA_947247005.1. NCBI lineage: Eukaryota > Metazoa > Mollusca > Bivalvia > Venerida > Mactridae > Spisula > Spisula solida. Next base: position 16,701,042 of record OX365950.1, on the reverse strand, counting down.
TTTTTCACTTTGTACTTTATAAACCCTTCTGATATAACTTGATTGTCTGGTTCTAGTTTCATGTTCAAGGGTATTATATATTAATGTTATTTTATAGTTTTGTATAAAACTTTGGCCTGTTGTCAGAAATATATTGTCAACAAACGTGAAGTTATTTAACCTCCTGTACCTCCTTAAGGAGTTAAAACATTATAGTCATCATGATTGATTAATCTTCAGTAGTTTTCCGTATTAAGATATCAATATGTTCTTTACTGGCATAACTTAATATTTCTGAATGGAATTCCAATTAGGGTTATAGTTGAATGATCCAAATGTTCGTATAATCATTACATATATATTTAGAGGTCATATTTAAAGGTGACATACTTCCATTAGCAGTCTGGAGTTCAGCCAGAGCATTGGTACTTTCAACCAGTTTTACTTCAAAGAGAATAATTTACATTCTTTATAAGTTATTGCTGAATATTTGAATATATATGACTTGGCATTAAAAAGGTGGTACCATTGTAACCAGAGTACAGTGAATCAACTTGGATAGCATATTACATCATGCCACTATTTCTTAGTATTTAACCAAAGTTACTTTGAATTCCCAACAAGGATGCGTGATCTACTCATTGATACATTTGGCTGCCTTCTGACATTTTTATGTAATTTTCATGTACAGAGACATGATTTCATGTGGGTTAAAGGTTATTGTGATCGATTTAGATACCATATATAGTGCGCCCAGAATAACGTGATGTTTACAAACATGAATCGGTTTTGTCAACTATTGAAAAGTTGGTTTTGCACATTACTAAAGAAAACAGATAAGGTCAGTTTTGTTCTAAAAACATAACGGATAAATCATTCACACCTGATTTATCCACCTAAATGGATTATACCAAAATGTCCCGCCTTTCTTGTTATCCTGGGCGCACTATACCTTATACAGTATATATGAAAGCCCACAAATTGTGATTAAATCAACTTTTAAATTTAAATATTGTTTAACTCACATTGGTCAATGGTATTACAGTCATATGGCTACTACAAAGTTCCATTATCCGAACTACGGGTTGATCAGTAGTTGCCTGAAACTTACTGCTGATCAGTGTCAAGTAAAGTAGATATGTACCAGTTCCATGTAACAACTTATGTAATATGTAGTGGCTTGGATTCAAACTCAAGTCCTCTCTCACTTGAAGCTGACGCTCTACCTTAAGGCTATAATAGAGGTGGCTGAGTAAAATAATTACTGAAACGATATACTTGTACATAAAATAATCACAGGGGTAATACGATCTACTTAATGTCACCTTCTGACAAAGTCCACTTATTAAGGTATTATACTATGTTCCCTATAAATGTGTCATAAAATAGATCTCTGAGCAGATAGTTTATCGTATGACCTTACCACTCCTAATCAGTTTCATATGAAACTTCTTATGTCATTTTATAAATAGCACATTTTATAGTGACATTATTCGTCCAACAAAAAAATCTGTTTTTGACAATTTGAATTTTCCACCTTGAACGTTAAGTATCATATTATTGTATCTAGCCGTTTAAGTGGGTTTAAGAGATTTAAATAATTTTGGCACTAAACAACGAGAGGACCAAATACTACCTTGATCATATATAATACTCCTGTGCAGATATTCTTTCATGAACAGAACAAAAATGCAGGAATTTCAAGTATTTACGCACTTGGCAACAAGATATCTGATTTATGAATGAAACTTGCCACATGCCGAGTAAATCATGGGAATAATCATGACTTCATGATAGAGAGCTCACACAGCATACGCTATGAAGATCATGTAAACCCTATAATTATATCAGTCAGTGTGGGGTTGATAGTTTAAATTTCGGGAAATCCCCTACGATATCCTTCAGTCTGTGTAGTGACGTTCGTTTCATAGAAAATGTAAAAATGTATGTCCTACTTTGTGTCACTAATGTTGGAGTGACATGTTGAAATTGTCAAGTGTGAAGTCTATACAGCTGATACTCTACAACTGCTCATTAATAGCAAGTCCTTCTGTATTACACACATTCCTCAAACATTAAAATTGTTTTTACTGACACACAGGTTGATCAGTTAATGGAAATATTCTTGGAAATGTTACTATTTATTTTATATGATAAATGTTTAGTCAGTACCGGAACAAATGCCAGTATTAAATAATACTAATAAAACAGCTGCTGTAAACTAGTTAAACAGCTAATGATATACCAGTACTATATATAATCGTATAGGGAAACAACTTCTATACTGATCAACACTAATAATAAGTTGTAATAATAAAATAATAAAAGATATTTATTAAATGATAAAATGGTAGGTAGAAGTCAGTAGGAAGATTATACTGCATTGATGGATCAGAATTACCTCATACAGATCAAGATGAAATATGGATTATTATACCACAAGTTGTACTAATATGGCTACAACAACAGCAACACAAAATGCTAAACAGGAGGTACCTGAACTCTAGGGAGGGGACTAACTGACTAACCAATCAGAGACTTCCGTGGACAAATTTGAAAACCACAACAATTTAACTGGTAGTCAGACTGTGTCCTGTATTTGTACCTACTACACCCTTACTCCATTGTAATAATATACATTGTACTAGTAATGTTTTTATGAATGAAGTTGTAAGGATATTTAAATTCCGGGTTTCATAATTGTAGTATTTTTAATGTGAATTGATCGGGTATCATAAATTGTAGTATTTTTAATGTCATTATGTAAACCTTACAATAGAATAGGATGCACTGAGAAGGATATGAGCAAATCAGTTTCAGTTTCGTTGCTAGGAGTTACAAGGGGATGAAATTGCAAACAAGAGAGAAATTTCGATGATAAGATTACGTCATACTAACAGGTTGATATAGTCTGATTTGATGTTTTAATGTCTGGCATCACGTATGTCTGAAATCAATACATGATGCGGTACACATGCACGTAGACCAGGAAAGAAAATTATTGAAATGATCTATGAGGAAACAATAAATCTTTGGGTCTTGTATAAGAATTATTTTGTTTTTAGAATGATTAACAGAGTCTTATTTAGGGCTTTTTAATGGTTATGATACAAAAGGAAAATTGCAAATAACACTTCTGAGTGTGATATTTTGTCTTTCAAAATTTGGTGATACTTTTTGTCTTTCAAAATTTATAAATATTATGTTTTTTAGTTTTTTCCTTTTGTGTGTCTAGTACATAAATTTTGTATTATATAAGACCTTATATATTATCTACATACGAGTGTGTGATGTAACACCCGTGTCATAACATGTGATTTATTTATCCTAAACAACATACTCACTGTACTAGTAAATTATCTGGCCGGAGAAAACTATTTGACTAGTATTTCCTCTGCATGCATTCATTCCAAATGTGACAGCTTGTCCATATCCGTTTGTCTCTAACAAATATTGCAATGAATATTATTATTTTAAGGCCCAAGGTGATCAGAATGGCATTCATTCGAACAACTCCAGAGCTTTCAGCGCTTTAATTTTATTTTGGGCTAACATGTATACCTCTATACAAAGGGATTTGACCCGATAAAAATATCTTTCACATCTATACTATGAATACATAAGACAGGGGTCTTTCTTTATGACTGGCCCTCATATACCCAACTCAACATTATGTCCCATATTTTAAACAAGCCGAATACAATCATTTAATTTGTACTGCACACTTGAAGACAATATAATATTATACATAAAAAATACAATTTTTATCAATACACGTACACAATGTCGCCTGTGTCGAGCATAGAATGTTCACAAAATGCGTAAAACCCGGTTTGACGACATAACCCTGCACAGAGAGAAACTAGAAAACGGCCTTCGATAAAGAAGAGAAATCATTATTTACACACGATCTCAGGAAATTAGTATGACGATATGAGGGCCAGTCATAAAGAAAGACCCTTGTCTTATGTATTCATAGTATAGATGTGAAAGATATTTTATCGGGTTGAATCCCTTTGCCTCTATAGGGTCTCAATTAATTAACCTACAGTAAAACGATTCCAAGTTTTTAATTTCTTGTAATAAGAAGGGCTCCATGACGGTTAACAATTTATATCGAGTACCGGTATTTTGCTTCTGATCGATAAATCGTATCGAACATGTCAAATACACATGAAAGAACAATAAAATCTTAAATCCCCATTTTCAGTGGGGATATTTTGTTGTCCATTTGTTTTGTCACTATTTGTCTTGTCAATAGGGATGCTATAATAAACCTGTTATTTTTTACAAACTATCAAGTTAATATTTTTGGTTTTTGCAAATAAAATTTCAACCCTTAAAATTGTCAGTTTGATTCTTAGAATTTGCAGCTTACAGGTCACACATGCATTTTAAGATAAAAATATGTCAGTGAGTCTGATGAACATGTTTAAAGACGCATTCCATAATAATGTTCTATAAATGCAGATCACGTTTTACCATACCGGTATGTATATGTTAGCGAGTGGCCTTGAACAAAGTTGAGTCACAAGTCATCCATCATAAAACCTCACGTAAGTGATGCATAAAGCTGCTAACCACAGGTATTTCTGTTTCTACTGTGAACCCCTAACAACACATCATGTTACCATGGTAATCTTTTCAGTCTAAAACCACAATTTATTCAATGTATAGTTTTCCTTTGTTACATTTTGGAATGTTAAAATGAATAATAAGACAATTCTTTGCACAGATGCTAACCTAGCCATGCATAATATTGTCTCTTTAAATTCTAAGCAGGCTAAGTATGTATTTGTGTTATATAAAATGATTTATAATATTAAATATTTATAGATTAAGTTAGGATATACCGGTATAGTTAATATCCGTACTTATGGATGAATTATTTTTTATTCCGACAGTAAGGATAAATATCCTGAAAGTTATGATGTCAATAACCTAATGTCTCAAAAAACCCTGTTATAAATAATCATATAAAGATATATATAATTACATAAAAAGTTATTCAACCGGATTAAGTAATAGTTGTAATAGCACAGGTGGAACTAAATGAATGATTAAGTATTTTCGTTCTTTGCTTTTCTTGAAAGGTTTTAATTTTGTTTTCTAGGAAAATGAAAGATGAGAAAATACTTTTATTATAGTAAGTCATACTTTTCTAGGAAAAGCTTATGTCAGTGTTTATTTTTGCTCCACTTGTGGTGGAGAAGTTGACATTTCCTTGTGGAAGGGTTACAAAGTTAGTACTGTTTGGCAGGCGCGTAGCTACCTGTACGCAGAATATGCAGTTGCGTACACATTCTTCTCAAAATGTAAAAAAAAAGTGATCGAAAAATGCAATAAAAACTGATGCCTAAGCTCTAAGGGGGGTAATCCTTTAGTATTTTCAGCATTTCTTAGAAACACTTCTAAAAAGCTCTATATATACACAAAAAAACTTGGTTTTATCAGTAAAAATAATGTTAAAGACGACGCAAAAAACACGCCAGAACGCACCAGAGATGTCCTAGCAAACAAAGTTTTTCCAGGGGAGCATGCCCCCAGACCCACCTAGCCTTTTTGCGTACACATTCAAATACCTCTAGCTACGTTCCTGTTTGGGAATCCCGGATGCATGATAGATGAGTTGGCTGCCTTATATAGTTGAATTGTTAGAAACGGCCAAATAAAAAAATTGTTTCTTTAAAGTGAATACCATACATGTTAAATTTACCCATTCCGTTGTGTATATTGGTAATGTAGAACATTTTAAGGAAAAGTACCCCTACTGCTGGTATTCAATTACAGTAGTCAATGACATGTACCATTCAGTGAGTCAATGACTTATCTTTGAAGTACTTTAAAAATAAAACTTTCTGAGAAAAGGTCTTTCTAATTTCTTGTAGACTAACTATAGCTGTTGTTTAAATGTGTATGGCATGTAGCTGTACCTTATCATCCTATTCCTGGAAGGTATTACAGAATGATTGTCAATTAGCATGATTACAGTCTAGCACCTGCATCCACAAAACATCGAACATGCTGACACACTGACATTTAGCTAAAGTTTCTTTGAATGTGTTTTGTCACAATGACATTATGTAAGTTACCAGTAGTCAGACAATCTTTATATAAACTGCCTCTCCTGGCTCTGGTTAACCCTCTATTCCATTGAGAAACTTTATAACACACCAAGACACTATAACAACCACCTGATCCATTTAAACTACATGTAGTGTGGCAATATGAGTTATATCAAGATGACAGTCTCCGGGCACCCTATCATGTGTGACATTTCCACTATCAACGACAAGGTCTCCGGGCACCCTATCATGTGTGACATTTCCACTATCAACGACAAGGTCTCCGGGCACCCTATCATGTGTGACATTTCCACTATCAACGACAAGGTCTCCGGGCGCCCTATCATGTGTGACATTACCACTATCAAAGACAAGGTCTCAGGGCACTCTATCATGTGTGACATTTCCACTATCAACGACAAGGTCTCCAGGCACCCTATCATGTGTGACATTACCACTATCAATAACCATGGCATTAGCTTCATAACTAGCAGTTTATAAGTTTTGTGTACGGAAATTACTTGAGCGCCTATGCAGTAAAGGGTTTAGAAACTCAATATGTGATTGAATTTATTCTGTTTTTTCTTCAAATAAATGCATATAGCCTCAGTATTATGCAGTATATGATTGCGGTTAACACTGTATGTTATACCAGATCACACAACGAAAACGTGAAGTAAAAAATAAAATTTTGAGATTGCTGCGTCATGATATACACCTGTGTATGGCACGCCTAATACCGGTAATACATATATTGACAAACACAAAATTTAATGTACATAATGCACACCCGTTGGCAATTTGTTGCTGAGTCATGTTAAAGATGATATTTAAATCTGAATTGCCTAATTCAGACAAATTAATGCAATGCCAGCTTTAATATTATATGGAATTTTGCCCATTATGCAGACTGGCTGAAAACAAACACAGAATTCAATATCTGACTGAAATTCATGAAGGCCAAATTTATTTGAATTTTGTCTGAACCTTTGATGATTAAAGATAAACATGATATGTAGTACATGGTTTCTTATTTGCACCAATTGTTTGACATATATTTTGTCTTAAAGACAAAATGTTAGCATGTTAGAAGGCCGAACCCTTCCAATACAAGTCAGTTAGTCCCCATACTCACCTAGAGTAGATGATCCACGTAGGGATACGAGGAGAAGCTGGCTGATACAGGCCGTCTTCAATCACTCGAGAGCAATGTAACACATTACATTAATGAAAATAATTTATGTTAATTAAAGTACCAACTTTTGTGAAGATATGGCAAAGATTAAGATCAAATGCTGGTGCCAAGTTGAACAGCTGTGAAAGTTATAGCTAGATGTCTGTAGACTGGAATGATTCATGTTTTGTATTATATAATGTTCAATAGATGTGTGGTTGGTTGTTCAATGCTTGACACATGTTATATAGCTTGGTGTTATAAATATAAAATACAAAAAATGTAAAGGTAACAGATTCTTGGCAGATAGTAACATCAGTTTGTCATGTGATCTATGATTCCCCGAACTCTTCAAATGAAAATGATTCATTCTTACACATTCGTGTTACTCAGTACAGGCAGCAGAAACTACATTAATAAATTATACAGTTTGACTCCAGTAACTGACAATAACATGTAATCAATGTTTGGCTAGCTTACTATGTTGAGATTTATATAGTTCACTGGGGATAACACTAGCCTTATCAATAAACAAACAAAGCAAATTATAAACACTGCATGGTCGACTGGCCGCCAATTATCAGTGTAGATTAAAAGATTATATCATTAATAGTGTATATGCACAAGATTGAACAAAAATGAATATCGAAAATGTATTAAATTTTTATTTTTATTTGTAAACAAAGGCTAGTGTTATCTCCGGCGAACTATACAATGTTTTGCCTTCCAAAATTTCTTCAAGGACATATATATATAAATGCAAGGGGTGTTCTCTCATTAGTGAACTCTTACATATTCATGATCTAATATAGCAATGTCTTAAGGCCGTTTCTCAACATTTTTCGGTTATTAACAGCAGCAAAGCAGCTTCACCTAACCAGTTTTCTTAGACTGTATCCTTACCAGTTTCCATTGCCCTTAATTCACCAGGGACCAGCAATTTCTCCAAACAAGGGTATGTCTGTATGACCAGCTGTGAATGGGAAACAAATCCAAATTGCTGACTTACCCCCACTGGACTATGGCCGTCGCTGCTCTGTCGGATAGATAGCTTAAATGCTATTGTCTATAATACATAATTATACAGCTGCCCTGTCTTTATTCGCAACAATTACATTTGTGTAGTAATTAAGCATTAATTTTTACCTTAAATAAAACATAATTGTTCTACTCATATTAACAAATTAAACATTTAATAATTGTCATACATATGATATACATAACTAAGTGTACAATTCAAGTTTGTTACGATGACAAAATGGATTCAAATGCTTATTATAGATTATAATCTAGTTCTAACTTTACTGAAACGGTAAATAATACTTATTTCTTAGATATATAAATGAAAAGTTGTTCTTGTTAAACCAAATCTATCCATGTTCTATGTATTATATTCAGCAGTATTGTATTTCAATAATATGTTGATAAAAACCGCCTAAAGTACATAGGTCAGTTAAAATATGTGACCTTGTTCATAAACCACAAACTACTTCCTTTATGCTATTCTAACCACGAAAATGACAAATATGTCCGGTATGTATTCCCCATTACAGGTATTTTGATTTACTATTTCACCTTTCTATTGTTAAAATGTTTGAAGGGCAAGATTAGCTGGCTTATTGTGTCTAATCCTAGCACTGTAAACTGGCAAAACAAAAAAAGAGGCCATAGTGTTAACATTATTAATGATATTATAATAAAGTACTTCATTAACACTTTTTATACACCTGTTTGAAAAACGGGACGTATTATGGGAACACCCTTGGCACGCGTGCGGGCGGCGTTCTTCAGCAGTTTGTCTGCACTCTTACGCAAACAGTTTTCGTCTTCAAACTTGATGACAATGCTTATGTGCATAACATCTAGGCCAAGTTCGATTATAGGCCAAATCAGCCTGGGCATTATTGGGTTATAGTCCTTTAATTACCAAACAAGTGTGAAATTGTCCTTGTCTGTACTCTAGTTTAAATAGTTTTCATCTGATCGTCTTTGAACTTGATGACAATGCTTGTGTTCATAATATCTAGGCCAAGTCCAATTATAGGCCAAATCGGCCTAGACCTTCAAGTTTTTCAACTCAAAAATCAATTTTTTCTTCTGTAATTCGATACTTGATGAATAGTGTATATCAGTAGCAAGTTATTATATAGAGGATATTTGTTGATTTTGGTGTAAGATTGAATTTTATTTCACTGAGTGATAATCACAGAAAATCAATATGAAAATTTAATTTTATGTGATCACGAGTGAAATAAAATTGATCTTTCACCAAAAATCAACAAATTTTCTGTTTATAATATGCTTCAATTTCTCTTAAAAGGGTACCGTAATTGGCTTAATTGGAAAAATCACGTCGAAATTGGAACGTCATGACATGACAATTATGAAGTCATGATAAAGCTTGGCGCCGTTGACGTTACGTTTCTTTTTCTGAACGATACTGGAACCAGCTTCGAAAACTGAAAATAACAAAATTATAATTTCACTGTTATTTTCACTGAAAAATCTCCATGGTCCATTGAAAGCTAATAATAAAATGTGGTATTAGATTTACATGGACATAGATGGAAAACATCAGTATTCAGTCACTTTTATCTTTATATAGTGGATACCCAAAGGTTACGGCTCAAAGGTCAGATTCTATCTGTAGTGTTTTTTTATAAGCCCAAAGGGCCACATTATATTATTATGTCTGTCTGTTGTTAGCAATTCCCCTTCCACTCGGTAACTCTTGAACCCCTTGAAGGATTTTTAAGAAACCTGACGCAAATGTTCACTACATCAAGACGACGTGCAGAGCGCATGTTTTGATGGGTCTCTTCAAGGTCAAGGTCACACTTTTCATATGACTTTGTTTCTCTTCCGCTCTGTAACTCTAAACCTCATGTTTTTTGGGATGGGATTTCTTCCATTTTTTATTCAGGACTGTCCTTTTGTCTTCAACAGTCAAAACCCTCTGGGCGTATATTGCCCTGCATGGCGGTGCTCTTGTAAAATAACAGACAATAACTGATTTTGTTGTTTTTATTGTAAAATTTCTGTAATAGTGTGCCTATACAATAATGAGAAAGACAGGAAAATTTGGTATGTCCACAAAGGTGGATTAATCAGATGTGCATGTTTCATCAGTGATGTTTTTAGTTCAAAATTGACCATATCTATGAGGGGTGATCCAGAATTACGTTGACTTTTGCTGTAAAAAGTTTATTTTTGTACTTACATTATTTATTATAATCTAAATGGAATTCGGTATACTTGTAAAATAAGTATCCGTATTTCATAGTTCAAATATTTGTAACTGTTAGTTAAACGGTATTTGAATCAGAGCAAAAGTCCACGTAATTCTGGATCACCCCTCGTATTAACTTAAGTAATTTGTAAAACCAATTTTGCAACATTTGACCAAACTGATTCATGTTATCACCCTATCCTGGGCACACTTTAGCGTATGTTGTCACGTTGCTCTTGGTGGCTTATTAAAACAAGTGACGCACATACATGCATGAATTCTCACCTATCATGTGAAGTGGTAATTTATTGTGTCAGGTACCTGTAGTGATAATGTTCTCACCTAGGCTATATTCACTTTCTAGCTAATTAAAATTAGTGTATGGACATTAAAAAAAAATTGTGCTAATTCGCTTTCTTAGAATTAGAAGGTCGTAAGTACAACATCAATATTTTGAGCAAAGCAAGCAAATTGTATGAAAACTACTCTTTACTTATGGAAAAACAAGCTTTTTAGTCCCTTACCGGTTTTCTGGATCCTGACATAATTGAAACTGTTTCCCAGCTAGGTTTCAGTGGTGTCAATTTTCCTGATTTATCAGAAATTACGGATTTATCATTCCTGAAAGAGCAATGATTTCTGAGCAAAATAAAAGTTATTTGATGAAAATATCTTAAAAAATGGCAAAGTTATAGTAAATTCAATATGCCCTTAAGAATATTCTTTAATACAAACTGAGTTTATAGTGGGAACAATGTCATTGGAGGCCTCTTGTTTGGCAAAAATGGTTGGCCGCATGATTTTCCAGAATCTTAATTTGGCCCTGTAGGTTTATGAAACTTGGTATGTGGATAGGGGGCAATAAGGGAATATACATGCTAAAAATATTTTGATTCTGACAAAAATTGTGATTGCTATGGCAACAGAAACATTGAAAAGGGATTCAAACCGGTAGGGGACTTCTGTATTGCTTGCAATTCTTAATGACTTGTTAAACTTCAGTTTGGTCAACATGATCACTTCTGATTTTCAAGAAAATAGGCTCATAAGAAGCGCCTTGAGATGCAGATTTCAAATAAGTAGTTACGATCTTCTGATTTTTAGCCAGCAAATTGTTGTCACGGGAATATATAGGAGAGATCTTATTTGTATACAGAGGTATTTTTATGCACATGTACCCACCAGCTAGCTATTGGTTTTTATTGTTCATCCATCCAAAAAACTGCCAGTGGACACTTTGCATAGGAATAGGTGATCTTGAAATCCCTATTGACCTGTGATTCTAATTCTAATGTTTGATGGTCAAGGTCACAGTTAAATTCTTATGCTTGATGGTCAAGGTCAAAGTTAAATTCTAATGCTTGATGGTCAAGGTCAAAGTTAAATTCTAATGCTTGATGGTCAATGTCAAAGTTAAATTCTAATGCTTGATGGTCAAGGTCAAAGTTAAATTCTAATGCTTGATGGTCAAGGTCACAGTTAAATTCTAATGCTTGATGGTCAAGGTCACAGTTAAATTCTAATGCTTGATGGTCAAGGTCACAGTTTAATTTTTATGCTAAGGTTGTAATACCAAAAATTAATGAATTAGCACTAGAGGGTAAACTTGTTTTACCAGCATCAAATGTTCATACCTTCAACCAATTCCACGGTACATGTATAAAGGCAGATTTTATTCTAACAATGTGGTATGTTTTATTTCTAGTCACAGCTGTTCTATAATATACCTGAAGGGTTATTTGTTGTATATACCTGTACCTTACTCTTTCTGTTGGTATTGGTATGAAAATATATTGGCTTCCTTTTGTAACTTGTGTAAAAAGTCTAAAAGTCTCTTTTTCTTGTAATTGTATCACTACTCATTGCAATTATCAAGAATTATTTGATATTGTACAGTCTAACTGTTTAGTCCTAGAATGTACTTATGTTCAAGCATCATGTCTATTACTTCAGATTTAAAAGTGAAGAAACCTTCAATTTCTTTAATTTTGTTTTTGAAAGGTAATACCGTATAGTATGAAGTACTGTTTTTTTGTTTGCTGAATTTAGTAAACTTTTTGTTGTTGCCAGTTTCTGATGAATCTAAAATACTTAAAGGGACCAGAGGATCAACATTCCAACAAATGGTTGGGATTATGCGACATGTCTTGAATGTTGATTTGCTTAATTGTATTTGCTTATGCGTATTTGTAAGAATACCTGTCACAAAGTAACATGACAGAGTGAGCTTTTGTTATCAGTCTTCGTCCGTCGGTCCATCCGTCCATCTATCCATCCATCCACTATTGTTTGTGTAGACACTAGAGGTCACAATTTTGGTCTTATCTTTATGAAACATGGTAACAATTATCATCTCAACAAAATCTTGGTCAAGTTCGATATTGGGTCATCTGAGATTAAAAACTAGGTCACAAGGTCAAATCATAGAAAACCTAATTCAATTCTGGCCTTATCTTTATGAAACTTGGTCACAATGATCATCTCAACGAAGCCAATGTTTAGTTGATAATAAAACCATTGGACGGAGTGAATAAGTAGGTACCTTTCTGGGTCCCGAAAGAAAAAGTTGATATTGAGTCAACTGTGTTCAAAAATAAGGTCACTAGGTAAATTCATAAAAAATCTTGTGTATATTTCTTATTACCTTCTCATTTCAGGATGCTATCACTGTAGTCAGGAAATTCATGGCACGTGATCCAGAACAGATGAACTTTACATTGATGGCTCTGGCAAAAGTTTAGAAGATGTTGTGACATTGGTAACCATAGCAATGTAAGACCAAACATGGGTACCTTACATAGGACCTTTCTCCTAACAAAACAGTTATTGACAATACAACATGTGCCGTAATTATATTCTTATTGTTTGGGTATGAAATACAAAGAAAACTAGTGAAAACCAACTTCAGAGCAACAACCTTTGGTTCTCATTAAGCAGTGAAAACTTCAGAGCAACAACCCTTGGTTCTCATTAAGCAGTGAAAACTTCAGAGCAACAACGCTTGGTTCTCATTAAGCAATGGAAACTTCAGAGCAACAACCCTTGGTTCTCATCAAGCAGTGGAAACTTCAGAGCAACAACGCTTGGTTCTCATTAAGCAGTGAAAACTTCAGAGCAACAACCCTTGGTTCTCATTAAGCAGTGAAAACTTCAGAGCAACAACCCTTGGTTCTCATCAAGCAGTGGAAACTTCAGAGCAACAACGCTTGGTTCTCATTAAGCAGTAAAAACTTCAGAGCAACAACCCTTGGTTCTCATTAAGCAGTGAAAACTTCAGAGCAACAACGCTTGGTTCTCATTAAGCAGTAAAAACTTCAGAGCAACAACCCTTGGTTCTCATTAAGCAGTGAAAACTTCAGAGCAACAACGCTTGGTTCTCATTAAGCAGTGGAAACTTCAGAGCAACAACCCTTGGTTCTCATCAAGCAGTGTGTTTGTTTGGCAACTAAAGACACACCACTGATGTATGAAGTAGCAGCCTACGGAAGACCTGTATTGTTGTTTAAAGGTTGTTAATCTTGAAATAGAAAATGCATTGGAAAGTACATGTACATGTACAAGAATACAGCTAGTCTTAATATTATGATGAAGAGAGTTAATGCTGTTGTTCCAGAGTTATAGTCAACCAGGAGCTCTAACACTGTGTTTCAGGTCGTTTGTCAACACAAACTGGAGAATGTGTCCTCTTTTCTGCTTTCATAATTTTTTTTTTGGCTACAATGTTTTAATGTGTTTAAAACAGTTTTAAAGTAGGTAATATTATAAATGTATAAACTGATTTCGATACCATGGATTCCGTGATTTATTGCATTCAAATCATATAGGGGAACATGTTTTGTTATCTATCTAATGGGATTAGAGCAACATTACATCCATATACTGGATTAAATCAGTATATAGCAACGTGTCACATTCAGTAGCCTCTGTGGCTGAGTGGATATATGTGCGTGGGCATATTCTTTTTTTGAAATATTGTCATTTTAAGTTCAAGCCCTACAGAAGTCGTAAAATTTTCTTACTTTGCTTTGATATAAAATAGTTTTTGTTGTTGTTTTTTTCGATGTATGTTTTGATACACATGTCGATACATAAATTGGTTCGCCTGGTACGATGCCAAATCATTTTGCCTTATTTGTGGGCCTTTATTCGTATGTAATTAATATACATTCTTTCTGGAATTTTCAATTTCCTGAATTTACTTTCGTCTTTTTATTCATGAATTAAGTTTTATACCCTCCATTATCCGCCTGAGACAATAAAACAAAAAGCAATTATCAACGGTTTATTTATACGCATACAGTAATAGGGGGTTGAACCTAAAGGTATTAAGTATCTATGTTTCATAATTATATACATGTACTGCAGTATTATGTGTACACATTTAATCTGATTGTTGTGTTATGTTTTCAAATGTTTGCTATTTCAAGCACTCCCATGTCACAAATTTGTTGCAAATTTCATTTTGTAATAAAAGATATATTAGTTATTACAACACCATTCTGATCCCATTCTTGTCACTTTAGAATGGTTTGATCTAGGATATGTAAACTGGGTATTGACCTTAAGTTTTTTCAAGGTCACTGTGTGTTGGTAGGGAATCCATATTTTACAAACATCTCATTCAGTTACAGTCAACTCTCGTTATCTCGAACTCGCTTATATCAAATTTTTGTTTATGTTGAAGTTTTTTTCAAGTCTCGTTTTTTCTCCTTCTTTGTTTATATGAAATCTCGAGACCCACCTTGAAGTTACTGCTCGAATTCAGCTCAAATTTTTCGTTATCTCGAATAATTTTTTGGTCCCGATTAACTAATTCACACTTTAAATGTATTGTACAAGTCAAAGTTTGGTCGTAACCGACTAGATTTAATGTTTTTCACACCTCGCCAGTATTAAATCTTCGATTTTCCTGTAATTTTCACACCTTCCGTTGTTGATAATATTTGTTTTCAACAATTTGGGCAAACATATCATGAAAATTTGAAACATGTCATCTCGAACAATAATTATTAATGAGTAATACATGTACACAAATATCAAATCAAGCATTTCTCACAAATATGTCGTTCTTACGACAAAACAATATGGCGGTGACCCTAGAAAACTTGAAACGTTAATACCATTATGTGGAAGTAATTTCCACGGTCCTGTGAAATTCGAGATGATGAGAGTTGACTGTATTTGTATTATTTCCTTTGCTTGGATGCATTGTAGAACATATATTGCATGAATGCATGTTGAATGGACAGAAATTTTGTGTTACAACTGCCTTATATGGTAAATTTACTGCTGCATATTTTTGTTACAAGATATGATATGTCTTCATTAAGCAACACTATGTTGATTAAACCGTTAGGCGCTGGTGTTGGGTGGTCTGAAAATGAGCGTTATCATTTAATGTTGGATGTTTAATTAAAGTATACCAAGTCATTAAGCATAGTTAAATATAATGTATGTTGTCATTTAACTGTTTGTTGAGTTACTGAAGTTGAAAGTTATTGTGTTCTGCACCAATACTTGTCATTTAATGATGTTTTACATCATGATATTTTAATGTTAATGATGTAGTACTTTGTATAAAAGCAGTTTTGAACTCATAAAATGATCACCTCAGGTGTTATGTTCAGTCTGGTTGAAATCACTACGAAAATAACAGAAATAAAGCTGTTTACCAAACCAGCACCTATTCTTTACTTGATTTTGCCAATTAGCAATTGTTGGTTAAATGATTTTCACTACTGAAATAACAGATATAACAAGCACCTTATAATGTATGTATTGGACTTTCTTTACTGGATTTTGCCAATTAGTATTTGTTGGTTAGATGATTGTTAATTGGCAAAATATTGAATGAAGAACTACCGGAAACTTGATGTAGAATCTTGGTATGACTTTGACTTGTTGTATGTTGTATCTGCTGCTATAGGTGTTTGTATATGTGTCTTGTTACATAAATTATGTGTCTTATATATTGAAATAAAGATGCAAAGTGCTACTTATCTGACTTGTTGTATAAGTACTTTCAACTTTTTACTGCCCACAGTTGCTTTCTGATTATAATTGACAGGTGTCTTTAGGGCAGGCTTAAAATCATTGAAGAGACAAAGGTGTTATACAAGGAATAGGGGTGCGCTGGGTGCAGTACCCTAGCTATTTTCGAATAGATTCCTTGGTTCTTTAATGCACCCACTGTACAGCACTGATACACGCAGGACTACCTTTCCATCAGTTTGTCGCTATAGTTTTCTATAGTGGATCGAAACACTGAAAAGCATTTCAGAAGTGCCCAAGTGCCCTGGTCGAGGATATAACCAGGGACCTCTCGATCAGTAGTCACTCTATCACTGCTCCACCATGTTAGTTTATACTTCCGTTATTTTAGGTCAATTGTGAAAGTTTTTACAACTTATATTAATCACTCCCGACACCTCGTTTTTATGGTATCTATGAAGGAGCTATGTGAGATAGAGAAGTCATCTTCCCTTATGTACCAGTCTCTTGCAAGGCAATTATTGGTAGCATTTTATTTTCTCTATAGTTTGATGCAGTCTGGGATCAAAACCGAGACCTCCCACAGGTGAATTTGATGCTCTACCAATGAGCTATTGTAGTTTTTGAAATACTTGTTGCATATAGCGTTGAAAATATAGAAAATGATACAAATTCTTATTACATAAATATTGAATTGACAAAATGCTGTCATAAAACTGTTTGTATGATATAGACCTACCTAGTAATTGCCTATGTTCTTTCGTAACAATTTGAGAAAAAGAAAATGCAGCCCAAATTACTTTTTTAGCTCAACTTTTTTTGAAGAAAAAAAGTGAAACTGGACTTGGAAATTGTGGTTTTCTTTTTTTCTAGGTGGTCGTTAGGTGAGGTCATGTTCCATTGTGTGTTATATGTGTCAAACATAATTACCTGCTCATCCATATTTTAATGAGAATATATGACAATAGACTCGTTTAATACCCTGTCCACATACTGAGTATGATGTCATTAATCCTAGGTCACAAACTTTACTTTCTTTGTGGTTTTAGTAAGTGTCACATGAATTCATGAAGTGTTGTACTCAAAATTCATCATGTTGTTCTGTAAGGTAGAGTGGAGTTAGATGACTGACTTTCCAAATATAGGAATTATATACAGGACACACTTAGATGTCACCGACTGTACTTAGCTTGGAATTATATACGGGACACACTTAGATGCCACCGACTGTACTTAGCTTGGAATTATAAACAGGACACACTTAGATACCACCGACTGTACTTAGCTTGGAATTATATACGGGACACACTTAGATGTCACCGACTATACTTAGCTCGGAATTATATACAGGGCACACTTAGATACCACCGACTGTACTTAGCTTGGAATTATATACGGGACACACTTAGATGTCACCAACTATACTTAGCTAGGAATTATAAACAGGACACACTTAGATGTCACCGACTATACTTAGCTCGGAATCATATACAGGACACACTTAGATGCCACCGACTATACTTAGCTCGGAATTATATACAGGACACACTTAGATGCCACCGACTATACTTAGCTCGGAATTATATACAGGACACACTTAGATGCCACCGACTATACTTAGCTCGGAATTATATACAGGACACACTTAGATGCCACCGACTATACTTAGCTCGGAATCATATACAGGACACACTTAGATGTCACTGACTATACTTAGCTCGGAATCATATACAGGACACACTTAGATGCCACCGACTATACTTAGCTCGGAATTATATACAGGACACACTTAGATGCCACCGACTATACTTAGCTCGGAATCATATACAGGACACACTTAGATGTCACCGACTATACTTAGCTCGGAATTATAAACAGGGCACACTTAGATGCCACCGACTATACTTAGCTCGGAATTATATACAGGGCACACTTAGATGCCACCGACTATACTTAGCTCGGAATTATATACAGGACACACTTAGATGCCACCGACTATACTTAGCTCGGAATTATATACAGGGCACACTTAGATGCCACCGACTATACTTAGCTCGGAATTATATACAGGGCACACTTAGATGCCACCGACTATGCTTAGCTCGGAATTATATACAGGGCACACTTAGATGCCACCGACTATGCTTAGCTCGGAATTATATACAGGGCACACTTAGATGCCACCGACTATACTTAGCTCGGAATTATAAACAGGGCACACTTAGATGCCACCGACTATACTTAGCTCTGAATTATAAACAGGGCACCCTGACAATCCTGACTAGAAGTCATAATTATTATATTCCTCTAGATAATTCAATGTGTAACTGCTTATATAGGTCAAGCTTGTTGCACTACAGAGGTTTAATACATATAAATTTGTATATAGAAAATATCGGCTTAGGTAATTTGAAGGCGTTTTTATAGAGAGGTTGTTGCTCTGCAGAGGGCTGTTCTGGGGAGGTCGTACTGTTTATATAAATGAAAAGAATTGTCATGTATACCGGTACACCCAATCAGATATCTTCCATGAAGGAAAGTGCATGCTATAATTCCATGACATTTACTTGTTATATAGCATCTGTATTGTAAATGTCAAGATAAATGACTTTTCTGTAAACAGACACTGCACATCCATTGTAACTATTCAAATCAATATGTGATTAGGCACTGAAAATAGTATACAGTCTGCGACAAAATTGGCACCGTGTTAAATTGAGAATATAATGAGAAAACATTTCTGGAATGATCTCGCCTACTGTCATTGGTGATATAAAACATCGCAATCTGTATAAAACATTGGAATCTGTATAATACATCAGAATCTATATTTGGATGTGGACAAGAAATGTCATAGTTTTTAACTTTCCACCGTTGTTACTGGTGTGTTCCTTATAATGACCAGGGATTGAACATCTGCTGCTGTCTATCCGAGATTCTACAAATAGATATATGTCTCTGGAGCCAGACACACTATCCAACTACTCAATATAAACTTTCAGACATGGAGCCTGACACACTATCCAACTACTCAATATAAACTTTCAGACATGGAGCCAGACACACTACCCAACTACTCAATATAAACTTTCAGACCTGGAGCCTGACACACTACCCAACTACTCAATATTAACAGACCTGGAGCCAGACACACTACCCAACTACTCAATATAAACGTTCAGACCTGGAGCCTGACACACTACCCAACTACTCAATATTAACAGACCTGGAGCCAGACACACTACCCAACTACTCAATATTAACAGACCTGGAGCCAGACACACTACCCAACTACTCAATATTAACAGACCTGGAGCCTGACACACTACCCAACTACTCAATATTAACAGACCTGGAGCCAGACACACTACCCAACTACTCAATATTAACAGACCTGGAGCCAGACACACTACCCAACTACTCAATATAAACTTTCAGACCTGGAGCCTGACACACTACCCAACTACTCAATATTAACAGACCTGGAGCCAGACACACTACCCAACTACTCAATATTAACAGACCTGGAGCCTGACACACTACCCAACTACTCAATATTAACAGACCTGGAGCCAGACACACTACCCAACTACTCAATATAAACGTTCAGACATGGAGACTGACACACTACCCATCTTCTCAGTATAAACTTTCAGACATGGAGCCAGACACACTACCCAACTACTCAATATTAACAGACCTTGAGCCAGACACACTACCCAACTACTCAATATAAACTTTCAGACCTGGAGCCTGACACACTACCCAACTACTCAATATTAACAGACCTGGAGCCAGACACACTACCCAACTACTCAATATAAACGTTCAGACATGGAGAATGACACACTACCCATCTTCTCAGTATAAGCTTTCAGACATGGAGCCAGACACACTACCCAACTACTCAATATAAACTTTCAGACGTGTAGCCAGACACACTACCCAACTACTCAATACAAACTTTCAGACGTGGAGCCAGACACACTACCCAACTACTCAATATAAACTTTCAGACATGGAGCCAGACACACAACCCAACTACTCAATACAAACTTTCAGACATGGAGCCAGACGCACTACCCAACTACTCAATATAAACTTTCAGACATGGAGCCTAACACTACCCAACTACTCAATATAAATGTTCAGACATGGAGACTGACACACTACCCAACTACTCAATATAAACTTTCAGACATGGAGCCAGACACACTACCCAACTACTCAATATAAACTTTCAGACCTGGAGCCAGACACACTATCCAACTACTCAATATAAACTTTCAGACATGGAGCCAGACACACTACCCAACTACTCAATATAAACTTTCAGACCTGGAGCCTGACACACTATCCAACTACTCAATATAAACTTTCAGACCTGGAGCCAGACACACTATCCAACTACTTAATACAAACTTTCAGACATGGAGCCAGGCACACTACCCAACTATACAATATAAACTTTCAGACGTGGAGCCTGACACACTACCCAACTACTCAATACAAACTTTCAGACATGGAGCCAGACACACTACCCAACTACTCAATATAAACTTTCAGACTTGGAGCCAGACACACTACCCAACTATACAATATAAACTTCCAGACGTGGAGCCTGACACACAACCCAACTACTCAATATAAACTTTCAGACATGGAGCCAGACACACTACCCAACTATACAATATAAACTTTCAGACGTGGAGCCTGACACACTACCCAACTACTCAATATAAACTTTCAGACGTGGAGCCAGACACACTACCCAACTATACAATATAAACTTTCAGACATGGAGCCTGACACACTACCCAACTATACAATATAAACTTTCAGACGTGGAGCCTGACACACTACCCAACTACTCAATATAAACTTTCAGACGTGGAGCCAGACACACTACCCAACTATACAATATAAACTTTTAGACATGGAGCTAGACACACTACCCAACTACTCAATATAAACGTTCAGACCTGAAACAAGACACACTTCCCAACTACTCAATATAAACTCTCAGACCTGGAGCCTGACCCACTACCGATCTATTCAATATAAACTTTCAGACCTAGATTCAAATACTTAAAATAAACTCTCAGACCTGGAATCAGGCACACCACCCATCTACTCAATATAAACGCGCCAAGCACAATACCCGTCTCAAAAAAACTTGGACCTACCTCTTTCTAGTCTCAACATGCAACCATTTTTGCTGACTGATATAAACAATCGACACTCGTTCTATTGAAGTCACCAAGTTGTTGGGATTTATGTAACATAGTTATGACAGAAGATGATCAGCACTTACTTAAATTATACTATAATGTCTACATCAAAGGGCTCGGCTATTTTGTTCAGTTATTTAAAATAACGTTTTATTTCACTTTTATAGGTAATGTATTGGCTGTTATATTTCTCGTAGGTTTGCATTTATGTATACATTCCACGCAGTCAGTCTTTCAGCAATATAAAAGTTATTATTCATGTTCTGCATGTACAGTAGAACTTCGAAGCCTCGAACTACCTTCGGACCGGGAAAATAGTTCCTAAGCATCTAGGGTGTTCGAGGCATCTATGGTATTCAAATATAAGTTCGAACGTCGGCATGGAAATCCGTGTGTGCATTGCATAATTACTTCACTTGCATAATGCACGTGTATCATGTTTAACATAAATGAACCAAATGTTTACTACCAACATTATTCTATCCCGGAGTCCATAAAAGTCGTCGCGAATAAGGGATTAGAAACATTTAATTTAACAGTAAACTTTTAGGTTTTCGTGTACAAGGGGGGTAAATATACATAATTTATATAGGGAAATGACATTTACATCTGTTTCTTGGCACGATTATGAAATCGATTACAGAGGGGGAATTGTAAACCAAAAACAATTTAATCAAATATCTACTCAAGATCAAAAGTTCAGCTTTATTTTTTTCTGGAATACATTTAGGATAGTCTAGGACTTCATAGTTTGTATTGTTGAAAACAAAAAAAACACATAAAAGACAATTAGGAACTTCAAGATGTTTCTACATGCCTGAGGGAGTTCAATAGGTAATCGTATCACGAACACTGAGATTAAAACACATTTTCCAAGAAATTGGAGGTATTAATTGTGCCACATATACAAAGTAGGATGGTCAGGCTTTGACCTATATTTATGTCTGATCAAAATGTTAATTGAGCTGACCACAGAATGTAAATTGTCTGATTGTATTAGTGATTGCAAATTACACCGTCTGTATCCATATAAATTAAGGATTCGTAGTCACAAGGGTCCTGCAATTCCGGAAATCCTGATTTGCTGCGTGAGAAAGACTGAACTTTTCTCCAAAAAATAAAAAATATTTGATGAAAAGTTAAAAGAATGACAAAGGTATGGTCATTTGAAGTTCCACAAGCTGAGTTTTAAAAACATATTTTA
Source organism: Spisula solida (assembly GCA_947247005.1). Taxonomy (NCBI): domain Eukaryota; kingdom Metazoa; phylum Mollusca; class Bivalvia; order Venerida; family Mactridae; genus Spisula; species Spisula solida. The sequence continues at coordinate 16,678,169 of OX365950.1, read as the reverse complement.
ATAAGATTGGGTGTATTTCACTTCTACAAACACTATCGTAACTTCACAAGACAGTCGTATAGATACATTATGACAATACACTGCATACGAGTAAACTACATTGTATTTATTAATAATGATACACGAAGTTGAAATCTTAATAAATTTTCTGTAATGAGTTTCATCAAGGATACAAAAAACGTTAAATTCTTTGACTTGCAATTTTCTTTGCTGTTCAAGCTGGCATGAGTGTTTCACGTTATGTTTAGTTATTGTACACGGGGTTTAGGGGCATCTTACTATGCTTGGCGTCTGTGAAGCATGGTACAATGAGGCTCGTCGGATGTGTAAGCCTAATAAAGTCATCGTCCTCTAAGTCTGAAAAGTTTTGTATCTGGGACAAATATCTTGCGTCATTTGTTCCGTAAAGGGAATATGAGATAATATACTTTCCTAAGCATATTTAATGTTAATTATCTCAGGCAGACTCATTATTTCTCTCATTAAAATAACATAGCAGTAATTATGATGTTCTATTATTGCAACTAGGCCGCTATTTCCGACTCTCCGTTGTTTCTAAAACGAGGCTTATCGTGGTGATAATTTGTGTGGTAATTCAGTTCAATATTCGATTGTTTTTACTTCTGACAGAATCATGCAGATCTTGACATCTTAATAACCCCTCATTCTTCTAGTATTTATTGCCTTAACCTTCTTGATTTACGGACGTATTGCTCTCATGTCTAATTGTTAGAGTACTTCATGGTACAGATATTAACACAAATAAATGTGGTTTGTAAAAAATAGACCTTAAAGACGATATCCTTACAAAGTACGTGCGCTTTTGGAATTGGTGTGAAAAGATACTTTTAAAAGTACATAAATGTGTTTTTACTCGGCATGGGATGGTAATGCTATACTAGTATACAATACACAATTAACCTAGATCTATCCCGTGTTTGTTTCGGTACTAGTTAGTTAATGTTTCATTCATAAGTAGGCGTAAGTTTGGTTCACACTGGGACAGAAAACTAGATCCTCATCGATTCTCCTTACCACCGCAAACGATTGATACATCCGCACAGGAAATAGTCCGTAGTAAATATCATTACATATGTACCGAATAACCGCAGATGAAACGAAATATGCGTGATTCATTCATGAGTGTCAGTATACAATGAATGCACCGATCATGTATACACGATTCAATGATAACACTCTGCCGTCTAAAAGTACATTACAAAATTCCCCTATGAGGATGAATCAGAGTTGTATTTTGAGATATACATTGTACCGGTAGTTGATAGTTGGCGTGCACTGAATCGTGTTCGTTGATTGTAGCCGTCTGATAACCTGCACGTGAATGATGTTTGTTTGTTTGTGTGTGTTGTTTATCGTGTTTAAGGCGTTTCAACAATTCATGTAATTACACAACCAAGTTTTTCTGGTATGATTTATCAACTTCTCCGCCTCTAAGAACCGTGGCAATGTCATGCGCCAGACTGGGGAATAGAGCCCGAATATACACAGATATACAGTCGTGCACCAGCTAATCTACGAAACAATACAAATATGATACTTGTGACAAATCGAACAGTGGATAACTCAACAGATACAGCAGAGTACGGCATGCACAAAATACTACCAAAAAACTAACATGTTAAAAGTCACCAAGACAAACATACTGAAAACGTACAAGAAATTTTCAAATTGAACAGCTTCGAAATCCGACAACATTTTCCTCAGTCAGTCAAACATGCACATATTTGTTTGAAAGGAGTAAGAGCCAGCAGACAAGGACGAATCACAAAGACGACCATCAAAGCAACACTCACCAGAACTGAATATACATTGTGCATGCGTTTTGAAATTAAAGATAAACCTTAGACTGGACTTGATTAATATGCAAAATACACACATGATTACTAAAATAGAAACTTAACACACAAAAAAGCACTGGTTCAAATTTTCCTGTTTTAACTACTAGTAACCGATTACACTGTCTAAGACGTTGCGAAAGAAGCACGCACATTTACAAAGCTTGTTTGTCTTGACTCAATTATGTACGCACCTCGGTATTTAACATTAAATTGTAAGTACGATATTTTTGTCGGCGGGCGCCAGTATTGCGAGCACCAGGGACATTTTGTGAGTGCATTATGAATAAGCTTGCCCAACTCTAAAAGCCCAACTTATTACATTTTATGATGTAGAAGACGTGGTATAGTCTAATTGTCTTGTGGTGACATTTAGTGGTGACATCGCAATGCCAATAGTCCTACAGTACGATACACCCTAATATAGGTCCCGAACATGTATAGTGTGTCATGTAGATTAGATTACAGAAGGCGCCGTCGCTACCCCTCAAAACATACCCCTTACAATAAACTGTCTGAGACTGAAGTGCACAGTCTTGAATAAGCAAATACATGGTTATTGGTTCCCTTTATAATAGTTTTGGTCTTAGAAAAGCATGGTGTTGCGTCTGACGTCCACCTATGTGTACCTATATCCATATTTACGCGAAAAAGTTCTTGACTTCAGTTACTTATTTGTTAATATAATCTGAAGAAGACTACTAATATCGAAAGGTCATTCATTCTTTCTGTGTTAGTTATTTTGAAGAGACATAAATGTTTTTACGTAAAGCATGCTTGTTTAGGTCAATATTGCACATCAAAAGAAAATAAGCTATTGTTTTTGAAGACTTATCATATTTGTTTGAGCTTGTTACGTAGTATTTCAACCATTTTCGATAAGTTTCATAAAACACATCAAACACAGAATTAAATAAGCTTTCGACAAATTTGTAAACCATTTTCAATCAAGTACGATTGTCTTTTGACTTAGACAATGCCCCGGAAAATAATTATGAACCAGTACAGTTACTCGCTCTTAAGATGCATGCGTGGGGGTCACTAACCGTTGTCACTGTCGCGTGGAAAAATGAAGAGATCTGTTGCTACAATAAGTATAGAATTATAATGCATGTACATACGTCTGGATGTCTGATATTTACTAAATTTCGTGGTTATTAGGCACGTGAACATTGCTATACCATACGTCCCAGTTTAAATTACTATTCAAATATAGAATCAATGTTATACAATGTTATAGTTCGACAACGTGCGTGTGGATTATAAATTGCATTTTTAGGTATAGGTTACAAAAAAAATGTTTAAAACCATTTTACAAAAGATCCAAAAATGAACGTGTCATGTCCTTAACTATCAATATTTCTGCCAAATATACGTTCAAACACGTGATGTAAGCTTTTGTATCTTCATTCAGGAAGCACGTTTTCAAAAAATCCCCATTCGTGTTAACCCGTTCAATTCACGAAAAACTTCAAACGATGACCGATTTAGTTCGCTGAGTCAACTTTACTTCTATGAAATCACGAAATGATTACCAGTGAAATGTTACTATATATAGTTCGTAGTTTCGGTTCGATTGTTAAATGTTATCAAGCTGGCCATGGTACATTGTTCGTCTGACATATTATATTCAGCACAAAGATAATTCTTTACTAAAGTACACATTCGTGTTACAGCATGCAATTGATGATTTTTTAATGCATTCATCGGATATAGCCTTGTTTATTGCTGAATTATAACATTTTAATCGTTATTACTTATCTACTTACTGCCCGTTGTGCCTTCTGGCATATATGGCAGCAACAAAGTACTACCTCCGTTACATATTTCACCAAAATACTAAGGTCTAGTTTGCGTTTTTTCTATCGAAAAGTAGCAAATGGCTGTGTGTTATTGTTATTATATATGCATGTAATATATATTATAATAAAGGTGGTGGTAGTTTGAGTAAGCCATCAAGGTTTGTCACGCAGATATCCGAATTATCTCAGATACATCAGATACCTAAATGGTCTTTGTTTTACTGGAACACAACAGAGCGCGTACATTATTTAACTGGAGCTTGGAATTTTTATTTTGTTTTATTGCTTAACTTAGAATTATCAAGTTTAGAAATGCATTAAATGGCATTTAATCATGTCATATGACACCAGCAAAGTGGCTTATAATTGTCATTGTTATGCAAAATCATTATATTTTGTACTGAATTAGCTAAATGTGAAGATGCATTTAGAATAATGATTGTCGTGGTTCTACGTTTATCTAATGTTGGCTCGAATTTCTTTCGCCAAAGGTATGCTTTTATGCCGATTGCCAATAAACTTAGGGTTGTTTATTTTTGACAAAAAACAACAAAAACAGTGTACTAGATGGAAACGGTGATTGTCCCAGTGAGATGTTGTGAACAAATTATGCGTGTCGTGTTTTTATAAACGTGTTTTTGTTGTAGTCACATGTTTTACAGAAATACAGCGTGTGGAATATGTGTACCTGATAGTTTTACTGTCCAGAACAGGAAGTAAGGATTCCGAGCTGTACGTGTACGGTTCATTAAAGCCAATGTCTCATTCATTAAATACTTCTTCCTAAGACCAAGAACTCTATATACGTTTCTGCTCCTAATAAGTTCCGACTGACCCTCTAGACAATGGATAACATCAGAATGAGGTGTCCAGAGGGATTGATAAAAGTTACCATCGGTCTGAAATAAATGAACATATAAACTAATAAAATAATCTGATTGACAACAAAAACAATACCAATTTAAAACCATCAGATTTTTTCAGTCACGACAATTAACCTTTACAACAATATAAATTTTATTGAGTTGAATGTATAAAAATTAGGTGTTATAATTAAGACGAAATACGTGTTCTGTTGCTGTAGTGCTCATTTCCGTTTGTTCAAATTCACGATAAAATACAATTTATCATTTTTCTCAAGTTCTGTGACATCATGAAGTTCAATAGACGCGTTACATGCCTTGCTGATATCAAGTTCGTTATGATTTTCAATCCATGCTTATTAAGATATTCCCAACGTTTAACAGTACATATGAACAAGTCAACTTCCGTTCATCGCAAGAAGTCATACACGCTGCATTGTATAGTCGGTCAATAAGTCATACAGTGATAAGGTTTATAAGCTGTGACACTAACTTTGAAATTACGCGCTAGCCTATTTGGAATTTCTCATTTTTTGAAAGTTCGTCTTATTTTACCACACACGTATAACTTCCGATAGTGTAGTGGTTTTGTTTTTGGTCGAGAATCCATCTCCGTAATCGCTTTGTACTTTAACGGTATAATCTAGTTTTATTACATTGTTATTTATCACAAAAACCTTCGTGTTTGATCATGTGATTTTTCTGTCTTTAGTTATTCGTTTGTTCAATCTAACCATGAATCCACTCGCCTGGTTCATTAGGTGCTACAACAAATCTTTGTGGTTTGTGACCCGGATGTGCAACCACAATTTTACGATAAATTTCCTCACGTAAACGAGAACCAAAAGTACCTTGTGTACATTTAAGTTTAAACACACATTTACACGGGTATTATCATCGTAACCGAGTTTTATTTATTACCAATTGCTTATTCAATGGTTTTAAGGCCATTGAACGCTGACATTTAACCACAATACTATTCTGCGTATATAACTATTTGGACTGTTGAAAAATAAGATTAATCAATGATCTAATTGATTTTCCCAGTGATAATGGGTAACGCGAGTTCATAATCTATCAAAATGTTTCTGATTCAATAGTAATGAAAATATTGTGGGTTTATTGAGATCATTTATAACTCCCAACAGGTACACTGTTTATTTGGTACGTAGAAATTGATTCGGAGTATGACGAAATACCACGTCTCTTTTGATCAAGTTTGGGGTAAACAACATTGTTCAGTTTATCTGCGCACATCATGCTCATTAAACATGAATGAAGTTTCATCAGACGACAATAAAATCCCGCCAACCAGAACATGTGCGCGTTCGATCCAGACGATAAAATACAATGTTTGCCGGCTCAAGTATTCTATTAGTAAACAACGATTGTTTTTGTCTGTTAGATATCTAGTGTACGGTGCAATACCTGGATTCATACAACACACGTCAAGTTTCTGTAAATATAATTATCATTCTCCTGACAGCAATGGATATACACTGTTTAACCTAAACACAAAATTAGATAAGATGACCCTGAAATACATTAGAAAAGACATTTCCAAGCTTTGATGTTGCATGATAATTATGATGTATGTACGCGCATGTATGTAATTACATTATTGTATTTTATTTTCGGTCAAAGATAACCATAAACGTACAGGCACTTATTCCCAATGAAGTCCTGTATTTTGCTGAAGGCACAGCAAGTAGAAGAGACAGGTGTGATACAAGGAATCTGGATGGGATACCCTAGCTCTTTCCGAAAAGACTCGTTGGTTCTTTGACGATCCCGGTATATAGCACCGTTTCACCGAGACTTGGTTCTTTGACGATCCCGGTATATAGCATCGTTTCACCGAGACTATCTTTGGGTTACCAACCATCTCTAGTTGGGTGGGAAACACTGAAAAACGTTTCAAAAATGACCGATTGTCCCGGCGGAGATTGGAACCAGGGACCCCTCGATCCGTTATATCAGGAACGTTACCCACTCGACCTATACACGTACCACCGCATTGGTCATGATGTTACAAGATACTAACACGACACACTACTTCCTACGCAAGAGCCCGGGCGTATAACCACTAGTACTCACCATCCTCAAATATCACGGTGTATAACCTTATCGGTACCCTCTCGGTGCAAAATGATATATCGGTACCCTCTCGGTGCAAAATGATATATCGGTACCCTCTCGGTGCTGGCACGGGTCTCTCTCGGTGGAAAACAATGAGAACAGAGAGGGTACCAGTGCAGCGTCTAAACCGAAAGTAGGGTGTTTTTAAAGAAATTTGATGGAAGTTACCTAATAAAAAGCTTTTAGTGGCCAGATATGATCAACGGCTTTACGTCTGAGGTACTAGATTTTTGCTATATTGAAGAAAAGTCGCAATTAAGCTTCATAAACATGGCTCGATGTTCATTCGAACAAGTACCCCGGTCAACATTCCAGCCACGTCTGAACATGTGACAACTGATAGAACAAATTGAACAACAGGAAGACAATGGTTAATCATCACGGGGTTCCGTGGGCTATCGATTTTTATGCATAGACCCGTATTTTTGGACAAAAAATGTTCTTACCTCTCTTGTCGATCGTCGTCCTTCCACTTCATTGTTTTGCACCGAGAGAGACCCGTGCCAGCACCGAGAGGGTACCGATATATCATTTTGCACCGAGAGGGTACCGATATGGTTATACACCGTGAATATTCAAAATGTACATGTGAGATAACGTGCTATTACATGGTCGTTTGTCTTAGATTGCAAATCTAGACGAGGAAAATGTTTTATATACAATCTCTGTATTTGTGTTGACAAATAAAAGATGATACGTTGTTTGCCCATCTCGTCTAGACTACTATTTCAGTGAAATATCGTTCGTTTTGTTGATTTGTGCTGAAACAAATTCAAATACGCAGTAAAAAGTTAGGTTTCCTAATCACAAATCTTCGTCTACGCCATGTGTTAGATTGGAATTCACTCTTGTTGACGTTTACAGGAAATTGTCATGGTATGAAATGCCAACATTGATTAGTTCATATAACTCTTGGAACCACTGAAGTTAATCATATCAACAAAAAGGAAAACAAAATAATTAGCCTGATTTTTCTTTAATAACTATGCTACATGTATACAGGGGCGGTTCAGGAAAATTAATATCTCTCTTGTCCTCAGGAAAAATGAGAGAGCGAATGGAGCCGCAGAAAAAAATGAATTGTTTATTTGATTAGCACGTTTCATAATTATTTTTGCGAGCGAAGCGAACACAAAAACTGCATCTTTATAGCTGTTCACCTAGAATGAAAGACATATTTCCCATGCTTGTGTATTTTAGTGAGGGGGGCGTACCATAGCACCCCCACCCTATACCGCTCTTAGTATATGTCAGACCAATGATGAGTCTAACTAATAATTATACACCATTCCTAATTCACTCCAATTTTTTCACATTAGGCGTGAAAACATCTCAGCATGGCCTCCGGATCGATGTTTTTCTCTGATCAAAATAACAGGTATTATCATTATTAATTATGATATCAAGAATACCCGACAGCGAGAGAAAATTATGTCATCTAATTAAGCAATTTGATCAATAAGTCTGAAAATATCAGATCAACACCGGCGAGATTATGTTCACACAAGGTTAATCAAGTTTCTGGCTGTTTACATTTACAAACGACCTTGATTCAATTTTTCGACATTGCTTCCGAGTATGTCTTTATCGTATGTCTTTATCCACCGCGACCTCATTTAAAGTATGTTACAAACATAACAATAATAATAGTTATAATAAAAACAATTTGTCTCTAGTAGTTAGAAATGCTAAATCGTGATAAAGTGTTACAAACATGTACATTTTAAAGGTAAAAGGTTGACGAATTTAGTTGTCTTCGAATTATTTTACAGCTTTCCTAGACCGACATTCTTTGACCTCGTCACCGTTAACTTTCTAGTAAGTTAATGGGGTAGGCCTAAAGCGTGTCATTTAGAGCATCCTCTATAAGTTTATGCCTTGTCCTACTAGCTCATTAAATGCTTCGTACGAGTTGATCTTGGCAAATTCAAATGACGTGCGTCTGTACGGAGTCCTTATATGGATTTTCTGCATTCGTTGTTGACTCGGGAACTCTGTGAAAACTAGCTGCTTGTATGGGCCTCGACCATCGCGCGATCTCTAGGGAGCTCGTACGAGAACCGTACGGTGTCCACACGGATCTCGATAACCACGAGGCACTTTAGTCTTTGATATTGAGCTTTGAAATAAGTCCAGGATAAAAACAAATGTAGCATATAACGTATCTAAGTGCATGATACGCATATCGTTAGAAAACATAATAGACAATAATGTTTCAAATGTTTTATGAAGACCACAAGTAATGGGATTGGTTACTGAACTAAACTACATTAGTACGATGTCCTCGTGGCTTGCAGTGTTAACTGACCAGTAGGCTTGGTCAGTGATATTTATCTACATTGTAATTATCAAATTATGCAATAGACAGAGGTAATAGTATACCATGTTAATTACTCTCATTACCAGTGAGGTTGGACAGGTCTAAATCTAGCATATCTATATAATTTGATTCTATTCCGCTCGTATAACCTGCATACATAAGATTCGGCTCAATTTGGTTAATCATTCCAGTGGTATTATAAACGATAGGAGTGTGTTTGAAGACATGGCGGTCATATTGCAATCGCGAAGCCGTCTATTCTGGCGACCCGGGTTCAAATCCGAGTGGAGGCACACATATATGCCTGCCATATTTCAGCAGAAAGCTGACTGGCAAATAAAGGCTATGCTCGGCATTAATATGTCTGTTTTCTTTCGCAAATAAAGATCCTAGACAGTATTGGAAAATTCTGAATCCCAAAAAAACTGGAAAACCGGAAGCTAACTTAAATGATTTGTATACCTTCTTCAAAAATATAAAATATAAAATACAAAAATCATATAGCAACCCAAGCAACCCGCGCTATGTATAGCTTATTAAGAAATTCTAACCGCTTCAGTTATAGAATTTTTAAAACCAACTTTGGTATCGAATCTTACTTATCAAAACGGTTGTACTGCAATACATGTAAAGACCGAGGTGATCAGAAATTCTGAATGCGTCATGTTGCTCTAAATCCTGCACATAGTCATTCACAGTTAGACAATAATAGTGTTGTACTTATTTATGCAATGCTGTTCAAGACATGGTTAAGGGATGGTATGTATTAACGGGTTTTCACATTAACATAATGGCACACAATAGCAACATGACAGGAAGGTTTGGCTTCTTTGTAAATGGACACAAGTATAACTACATGTTCACACTTGTAACCGCTTGCTTTTAATTGTTTTCTTAGAATCACATTGTCATCGTCTAGCACTGGTTCGGAAAGGTTATGTCAATAAAGAAGTCGTTTGTTGCTTCCAGAAGTCCAAGTAAGTACTGGTGTTGATAAATAAAATTAATCTAGGAAAACAGGTTAGTTAAACTGACTGCCATAATTGAGTGAAACATTGTTGGAAACAGAACTTAATAAACAGAGCAGCGAGGGACCACTGTCCACATCTCTATTTCCGGTGTCTCTACCACGTGTTTCTGGTGTCCACATCACGTGTTACTGGAGTCCACATCACTTGTTTTATGTGTCTGTACAACGTGTTTGTTTCTGGTGTCCACACCACGTGTTTCTGGTGTCTATACCACGTGTTTCTGGTGTCCACGCCATGTGTTTCTGATGTTTACACCACGTGTTTCTGGAGTCTATATCATGTGTTTCTGGTGTCCACATCACGTGTTTCTGGTGTCTATACCACGTGTTTCTGGTGTCCATACTACGTGTTTCTGGTCTACATACCACATGTTTTGGTGTCTATACCACGTGTTTCAAGGACTATACCACATGGAGAGGAATTCGGACAATCGATGGTGTATCGTTGTCTGATTTAGTTTCATTGAGAAATTCTAAAATCGTAAAATCCATACAATCCAACATGGGAAGCGCAGCGTGATTAAGTCGGTGTTCATTATCAATTTCCTTCACGTAGAAACAATGTATAAAATCAGCAGACGAGAGCATGGATTGCTCCATTCCCCACCTACTTATTTCCGGTGAAAAATCACTGAGAACTATCAGAAGGGCTGTAAGCATTCTTACACCGTATGAAATTGCTTCACAATCTCCACTAAGACAATCGTTTCAAGATCTGATTTCAATTAAAAACAAATCAGTCTGAAATCGTAATAGGTGCTGTAAAAGACGATAACAAAATGGCAAAATGTTAACAACTAGTATTTCAGTGGCAACATTAAGTTTGTCGTTTCCATTATTTTTGTTTATTTTTTGTCCTCAATTTTGTTGAATATGAAACCTTTCTAAGTATGTTTCTGCCTCAGCACGGAAATGGGACATATCATGTTCCTTTAGAGATCCGAGATAGTCGCAATATGATGTGTTGTTGAAAGTGCGAGGTGTTTTTGTCAAAAAGTAGAATCCTTTATGTGACAACAGTATCGCGTACACACTTTATAAGAACAAATTGTGCAGCAGTAACAGTCAGGTAACTGCTCGTATATCTATTGAGTTCCTTTAGTGAAACTTGACTGAATAATGCTAAGGTCACATTTGCCGTACGAGCTCCTTACGAGGTCCGCACGAGTTGATTTTGGCAAACTCGCACGGCGTCCGTACGGACACCGAAACCTCGTCCGAGCATCGTACGGATCTTCTTAACTCGTACGAGCATCGAACGCTTATCGTTCGCGTGCATCTCTATAGATCGTTCGTTGTCCGTACGAGCTGTGACCAGACGCTACGAACATACAAAACCTTTAGGAATTTTAAAATTGTGAACTCGTACGAGTTGATAAATTCGTACGGATATCGTACGAGCTTTGTGACCGTAGCATTATTTACAGCTATCACGTGATACGGTCATCACTGAGACCAGTTCAGCCAGTAATACAACAGTAACAAAGCACCGCAATCACAACTCTATGGGCTTATAGTAAACACGCAATCCAGCTGAGAGCAGGCTTCAAAAACAATATGACAGCAACAATAGAACACACTGACACTATTCAACAAAGTACATGTACCAAACAGTACCACCAGGGTCTAATCCAGGGACAAATAGACACCGATTATGTTCTAGAGTATACTTTGGGTTTGTCTTTTTTCTTCTAAAACATGCTTATTTAAGCCATTCTCAAATTATCACTGAGGCAAGTGTCATGATGTGTCTTTGTGTGGCTACGGGCCTGGTACCATGCAATATCATGAATAACGCAGACAAAACCAAGACAATTTGACATAGAGTAAAACCATGCCTGTATCTGGTTGATGAATGATATCGTATTAGAAATCATATTATTGAGGATTCCAAAATAGCTCGGTCGTCCAAGATTCCGGTACTATCGAAAGTCCTGTTTTATAACCGTCATTATGTTTTATGTGCCAAAATGTTTACTCATAAATGTACAAATTAACAAACATGTTCTATGACGCAAATGGTTCAGTGAATCCGATGGTAGGGATACCGGGATATTTCGGATTCAACAAAATTCCACTTTAGTATGTACGTTAGATGATAAACACATTGCTTTAATACGTACGTTAGATGATAAACACATTGCTTTAATACGTACGTTAGATGATAAACACATTGCTCGTTAGATGATAAACACATTGCTTTAATACGTATGTTAGATAATAAACACATTGCTTTAATACGTACGTTAGATGATAAACACATTGCTTTAATACGTACGTTAGATGATAAACACATTGCTTTAATACGTACATTAGATGATAAACACATTGCTTTAATACGTACATTAGATGATAAACACGTTGCTTTAATACGTACGTTAGATGATAAACACATTGCTTTAATACGTACGTTAGATGATAAACACATTGCTTTAATACGTACGTTAGATGATAAACACATTGCTTTAATACGTACGTTAGGTGATAAACACATTGCTTTAATACGTACGTTAGATGATAAACACATTGCTTTAATACGTACGTTAGATGATAAACACATTGCTTTAATACGTACGTTAGATGATAAACACATTGCTTTAATACGTACGTTAGATGATAAACACATTGCTTTAATACGTACGTTAGGTGATAAACACATTGCTTTAATACGTACGTTAGATGAAAAACACATTGCTTTAATACGTACGTTAGATGATAAACACATTGCTTTAATACGTACGTTAGATGATAAACACATTGCTTTAATACGTACGTTAGGTGATAAACACATTGCTTTAATACGTACGTTAGATGATAAACACATTGCTTTAATACGTACGTTAGATGATAAACACATTGCTGTAATACGTACGTTAGATGATAAACACATTGCTTTAATACGTACGTTAGATGATAAACACATTGCTTTAATACGTCACTCTGTTTTATTTATTTACACCGCTTTCAAGCCATCTTGAACTATGCGGGAGAATACCATGATGGGGTAGGAAATCAATAAAAATGTTCTTGAGTATTATATCAACATGATAGATACAAGTCAAAACAAGTAATATCGTGTATAAAATGTTTGCTCGGGGAATTGGTTATAAAAGATGTCAAATATGTATTATAATGTTTTTATGCATATATAATTATACAGTTATTTTTCTAGTTCATTTTCTTTTATTGTTGAGGATCTTGTGGGAGATCGATGTATATTGTCAAATGAGTTTCGTCGTAAAATAAAGTCTGTATTATTATTAAACATGTAATATACATTAAACAACTCACCCTGGAGTACGTAACGCACAAAACTGGAACCACTTTAAGGTGGATTCCACCCTTTTCGGTAAAAAAGGAATGTACGTCAGATTGTATTTGGTATGATTGAAGTATGAGATGTGAACGTTACAAATTCGCGGGTTACGTCAAATGACTTGTTTTGTTGACTTTACGCGGAAACCGTTTTTGTAATAACCTTGTAATACATGTGATACATTATCGTGCTTGTCTATGTACTGTATATCGATGGCTTAGAATATAAGACCCATTGTAGCAACGTTAAATGTCGCATCGACGCTAAATGTCGCACCTGACGTTAAATGTCGCAAGGCTGACGCTAAATGTCGCAACCGACGCTAAATGTCGCAATCCACCCTGACGCTAAATGTCGCATCTGTGACGTTAAATGTCGCAACAAACTGGCCTGACGTTAAATGTCGCAACATTAACGCTAAATGTCGCAATCCTTTATAAACACTCATTTGTAGTATTACTGTTCTAGTTAAAGTCCAGACGTATCCACAGTTATTAGGGGTTTACCCAAAGGGGTTCGACACATAAGCATTTAGTGATAAAAAACTGTTTTCAAAAAAAATTTTTTTTTTACTTCTACTATGTAAATGTATATTGTATGGAATTTACACAGTAGAAATAAAAAAAATTTTTTTTGAAAACAAATTAATCACTGCAGGTTCATGACTGCGTCGAACTCGTAAAAATGCCGTACGGACCTTTCGGATTGATAATTACCCTCGGGCTAAAGCCACTTGGGCGATTATGCTTCCTGCGGACCGATTATCTAGACCCCGTCCTACACAGCCGTGTATTATCCTCTAAGTAACTCATCGTGCGGGTTTGAATACTACTTTTCGTAAACACAAATAAATTGATGTAAACAGAATTTCAATAATGATTTACATAATTATTTACTTAGTGTATTTTGCATTGTTCGACAAATACTCGGTAACTTCAACTACACTGACCTTGGTCGTGATGAAACCAGTATAATTAAGTATAATCCGCACCGAGCATACCGTATATATAACCATAATTCGGTTATATGCTATGTTCTTCCCTGCCTCCATCGGTATGAAACGCACTTTACTGGGAATCAACCGGTGTAGCGCCAGGGTTCAGCGCAGTCCAAATAATGCCGGTATACCACGGTTTATAAATAAATAAAATAGAAAATACCAGAATAGGTTTGCACCTATAGTGGATATCAAACCCATACTGTACGACGTCATACGGTCGGATCAAAACGGTTCGTCACGGTTAGCCCGAATCGACTAAGAAGTTCACGATGTCTCTAAGGTTCATACAACGGAACAAACCGGGGGTGCCAAACCAGCACAAGGTCTGCTGTCAACTCCGGGATACACCGTGGATACAGCAGGGTAATCCGTACTGAGACCGGGATGCAACATCGCGGTAGAGCTAATGTGTAGCCCCGGTTGTAATCCAGTTTCGACTCCATATTTCGATTCTGTTGAAATCTTGACCATTCCTCCCGGTAGATCCTGATGACTACATGAGGCTTTAAACATTTTAAAACAACCGGGTATCATGGTTCACGACGGTTCGTCTAGCCGATCGGGCGTTGTTACGGTTGAACGACGGTTCACTGAACCGGGTAAACCGAGTAAGATTCGGTTCATCCCGTTAAACATAAAGGGGTTCGACACATAAACATGCAGTGATTAAAACCTGTTTTCAAAAAAATATTTTTTATTTCTACTGTGTATATTTTATACAACATACATGTACTTAGAAGAAGTAAAAAAAAAATTTTTTTTTGAAAACAGTTTTTAATCACAGCAGACTTATGTATCGAACCCCTTTGGGTAAACCCCTAATAACTGTGGATACGTCTGGGCTTTTACTAGAACAGTAATACTATAAAAGAGTGTTTTCAAAGGATTGCGACATTTAGCGTTAATGTTGCGACATTTAACGTCAGGCCATTTTGTTGCGACATTTAACGTCGCAGATGCGACATTTAGCGTCAGGGGCGATTGCGACATTTAGCGTCAGTTGCGACATTTAGCGTCAGCCTTGCGACATTTAACGTCAGGTGCGACATTTAGCGTCGATGCGACATTTAACGTTGCTACACCCATACATATTTGAAAAAAAACGTTCTCACTATACTATACACTGTACTGGAAAGGGTTGACCATATACGGTACTGGCGGTGTTTATGAGTTATTTATGAGTCAACCAAACTTGTATGTTCATTCATTCCTGTATTCATTCATTCCTGTATTCATTCATTCAGCCAACCATCATTATTTATTTAAGCGAACATTCCATTTCCCAAGGTTAGTCAGATGGCAAGAACCAGACGAAACAAACATATGGTCTAATAATGGTAAATAATTGAAGCAATGTTTTTAACACAAATTTGTTATTCGTGGCTGTAACTCATGAAGTTATCGTCCTGTTTGTCTGGCTTGTACGCACAGCACCAGAATAGATACATATTTATGAATGGGGTTTGACATTCTGTGAATGAAACACCGAGCGTTTTGATTATATTTTCTACCATACACGAAGTGCAATATGAGCAACATTTATTAATGAAAGTCATAAACATGCCATATGAGACATTTCTAACTTCTAATTTTCTATTATTTCAGTTTTATTAATAAAAGACAGCATGCGGTAAACGTGATGCTCACTCATAGCAGCAGACGGTAAATATATCGTCTGCGAGTGGAGATTATATGTTGACATAATTACTTATCGATTAACGAACTGATGATAAAGATAGAAACAAACATCACGATATGTTGTAATCGTGAAAGCGCGGTCATTTCCGTTTTTCTCCGGTAAGTCTACTGCAATGCATAAAGGCCGATGCGATCAGATGCTAACTGTTGAAATCGTGAAAGCGCGGTCATTTCCGTTTTTCTCCGGTAAGTCTACTGCAATGCATAAAGGCCGAGGCGATCAGATGCTAACTGTTGTATAGTAACAATAAAATCAATAGCAATATTTCTCAATGAATTCGTTACTCACTAATCTCTATCCAAAATGGCTGACTGTTGTGAATAATTTGTCTGTGGATGTCTATTGTCGTACTACGTAACATTAGTTGCAGACACAATCACTAACGTTTGTTTAGATAATGACGTTGTTTACGGACAAATAATGTCAGTGTCATCACATGAATCAATGACATTTACCGTATAACATCATAACTTGCAATGTTTGTTTGAAATTGGATTTGATTCAGGCTTGAGCAGACGCCTTGAAGTCCAATAATGTTTACTCCGGCTGCTGGAGTAGGCCCTAATGCGCCTTTTGACTGACCAGACAGCTTGCGAAGCCAACTGGATTTGACACATATATTGTTTAACATCCGTCTTAAGTCTATATTTTGTTCAAGTTATCAGTTGAAAATTCACGATTTGTTTTTATCCATAAGCTGTATCTACATGTATTTGTTAATAACGTTACATGTTTAATACTTACAGGCTATATCCATTTCAGCAAACCGTTTAAATCATGTTTTAATTGTGATTGTATGCCTACAGCACTTTTGAGTGTGTAAAAAATGAAGAAAAAAATATGAAAAAGTGCTATATACGTAATAATAATAATAATAATAATAAGTCAGACTAATAGTACGAATGAGAAAATAAACCTATTCTCAGATTCTCAGATTTATATTACTGGTTTGATTTTTATCATAATGTTCTACATGTACTAATTATTAAATCTTATTAATTCTACCTTCGATACTTTGATTTTGTTCACGATAGCACTTTTAAATTTTTTTTGATTATCTTTCAAATAAACTTACTCTTTTCACGGTCGCACTTTTTCGTTTGATTACGTTTCAAATGATCCAACTTGTCCTTTATACATCTCCGTTAGCCATTAGCTAGAGTAAGATAGACTCCCTAGAGATATAGACATTGATTCAGAAAATACACATACATCCTTTCATACCATTTTATTAACAGTTCCACGGAACTAAATGCAATAAAATCATTATAATGTCTGTTGTCGGAATCAAATCCACACGATTAATCGACCATCGAAGTAGGGTTCCATCTGCAATCATTTTGTGATTCACAAAATTATGACCCAATGAAATTACATTTGACCAAAATCCAGAAGTAGCGGGTTTGATCATGTGATGCGACAACTTGAAGACATTGTACTGGCAAACCGGTAGTTCTATTGCTTGACACTCATCATATAAGGTTGGATACAGGACTGGTTGGCCCAATTCATACTGGCCTAGTCACAATTTAAACGAGACTTCATCGAGGCTCAAGCCAAGAATGAGTACTATCCACGCACTGTAATACGTTTCAACAAAAGGATACAGTTTTCGCCCGAAACTGATCCAACTACCTGGATAGCAATTAAGTTGGTTTCGGGCAACTACTGTGACAATTTGTATATAACAATATTAGGTGACATTGATACTACACATTACTTGCGTTCTTAGCCTAAAATTACATAACATACCACGTGGTCTGTCCACATTGTATCACACATTGAAAAAATGACGGAAGACAATTTGCTATTATTTACAGCTAAATACAGATTTTATGGATTTCAATAAGCTGTTTACTAACTTGATATCTCAGATAATTGACTTAGCTTGTTATTGCCATTTAGACTTGTTGTTGTAGAAATATCAGCTTAAAGTGTCATGGTCATTCATTATATATAGTGTTACCAGAAATATCGCTTCAAGAATACGTAAATAACATTATATCAAACTCTTAGAAGTTCAACTAATTACTAATATAATGAAACACTATTACGATTTCTATTAAAGTGATTGTAATAAAAATAGGAAGTTTTATTCCAGTAGGACTGTCGCGTCTCCTAGTACGTCCTGTTGTCCTTGTCGTTATACATACATTGTATTGTTGTTGTGTTATATTGTTGCTTGTAATCATTTAGTTTGTACTTAGATAAACACTTATTAAAGAAACTACTAACATCGCTACCATTGAGACATGGACTTAGTCCAGCACAGCTTTTACGACAATCTTTCTAGAGGCGCAATACCATCAGCTTTTACGACAATCATTCTAGAGGCGGTATACCGTCAGCTTTTACGACAATCATTCTAGAGGCGCTATACTATCAGCTTTTACGACAATCATTCTTAAGGCGGTATACCATCAGCTTTTACGACAATCATTCTAGAGGCGGTATACCATCAGCTTTTACGAAAATAATTCTTAAGGCTGTATACCATCAGCTTTTACGAAAATCATTCTAGAGGCGGTATACCATCAGCTTTTACGAAAATCATTCTTAAGGCGGTATACCATCAGCTTTTACGACAATCATTCTAGAGGCGGTATACCATCAGCTTTTACGAACATCATTCTAGAGGCGCTATACCATCAGCTTTTACGACAATCATTCTAGAGGCGCTATACCATCAGCTTTTACACCAATCATTCTAGAGGCGCTATACCATCACAATTTGACGTTAACCAAGGGGAACATGCCAGTACTTCTTTTTGTGCCAAGAGAAGGGAGCTGCTAAGGGTCAAGCATGTACCAGTACCTCTTAGTTAGCACTAATCATGTGACTATATTAGTAGCATTGAGACCCAAGTATGCGTCTCCACCTTGTGCCAAATACACCACTGAACGAGTAAAACACAACACAAGGTCCATATAATATCTTCTCTCAATCATTCGATTTATTTGTCATCTGAAAATCAAAGCCAAATATTTACACGTTATTTAACTGACTAAACCTAGTTTCCAAGCACATTGTAAAAAGATAATACCAAATTAGACAAGGAACCAGCAGGACAAGAAAGGTACAAAAGGAACATACAAAAAGGAACATCACAAGCACACGCCAAAATGTCAAAAAAGTGGATTAGACAGAGAAAGAAACGTATCAGTTAAAAAGTCATATTCTTCCATGCGTCAATTTGACCCAATAAAAATGTAACAATACTGTAAATTGTTCACCATGCAGCTTCATGCATGAATTGTAAGTGAGGTGTACATATTCGGATGGTTTTTGGGAGGTGGACCTCTCAAAGATAGCATTGTCTATTTCTTAATATCAACTTAACGCCTTTAAGCTAAACAATGTAAATCCGCACTGAAGTAGTTCCAGAAACGGTACTGCTATAAATATATTTCTCAAAATATTTAAACTGATCAGCAACATTTGTTTATTTTATTTTTCTTGTCAAGTTTCGTTGTCATGGTTCCCAATTGACTGCCAGCATAAACCTCGCACATTTTTCAGATCATATGAAAATGGAATGTTCGTACGTTGTTTGAGGCCACAATTATCAGGCTCTATATGTGCCATCCTCGTGTGCGGCCATATTATCAAAATTGTCGTGAATTTTCGCGTACGTATACAATTCTATAAAAAGACTGTTTTCTTAACATCTACGCTCCCCACAGCGCTTTGTTTTTCACTTGACCGTTACAATGTAGAATTCGGGCGAGGCAATTGGAGAGTACTAACCATCTTGTAAAACCACTCTATACATTTTTGTACTTATATACTGCACTATTGGTGCTTCATTGTAAATATAAGAAGTATGCCACAAATGGTCAAAATACGAATAGTTCGTAGTATACGTTTCCTCAAATATATAGTGCGGAGAATTTGACACGACCTTAGGCCTTCTATTAGCATAATATAACAGCTGAAATATTGTCTTTATTTATAATTCCGGTTGTTCGTTCTCATAAGCGGAAAGTATCACGAAGACGCTCGATGTATAATACCTACGCAAATTTAAAGGACCGATATTGCACAATTTACGTATTCAATACAAGAATCTTGTTCTTGTTGAACCTCTACACTTAGTAACACTTCTATTTGGCTGCATCCTTGCTATTTTTATTTTTTTCTGATCTTCCTTTATGTAGAGTGAGGTGAAGAAATGTGGTCAACAACTTGCATAAGCTTACAGAACGTTATTCAGCTTGAAAGGTAAAACCTTCCAACAAACTCGTACGTGTTCCAACAACGCAACTCCATGAAACGTATCATTTTCATGGTATTGGACGAATATGTTGTCATACTCGTAATATCAATCAAATAATTTTATGCAACTTCAGCATAACCTGTAAATCACAGTTTGTGTGTGTTTTGCATTTTGCCCCTTGATATTTATTTTTAATATCAGTCTCATTCATTTATACCCTATATACATGTATATACAAAATATAATCACATTATATATCACAGAGACAATAAGTTGTGGCCATTCTAATCAATCATTTACAGCTATAGTCCAAATTAGAAATGCAACTACATGTAGTATTAATTATTTATCAATTCAAGTGGTACAATTGTATTGCCGGACTTTATATATATATTGAACGTGGTATTCCGGACGTGAAAAAAAAGAATTATTCGGGATTAGCAAACAGTATGTGGTACATAGTATATTGTCAAGTACATGTATTTGCAAAACAATCGTTGAAAATTATTTGATAGCAGATAACCAAAATGTGCACATACGTATATCATAAAAGCAGGGTAATAATACTAATAATATAATAATAAATACTTTATTTATAGAGGGAACATACTTGACACAACTGTCAATCTGCCGTAAGGCCCTCAACAGTAAAACATTAAAATTGAACGATAATTTTTGTGTTTATTTGAAATTTATTTTTCGATGGAGTTGAATGCTCGTTGATTTGGTTGTTAAACTCGACCACGAAATATAATGCCCACTATATATCGAATCCCCTAATACAAAATATGGTTTTATCCGTTCTTGTTTGGTAATCTACAAATCAACAACTCCACGAAAATGGATTTTTTGACAACCCACAAAATTTGATATTGACGAAAATATGTGATTTTACAGTAAACAAGAGAAAGCAAACAGTGCTCGCTACTAGATTTAACATGTATATATACGAGAATATTAACGTAATTATTGATGTATGTTCCGATGCGTATTCAACTTGGTTTCTCGGCAGTTTCTTTATTTTCCGCAAAACGTGCATTAATCGATCGATGTTTATTAAATTCAGAATCTCATCCGTCTGTGAATATAGGTCAGCGGCAGATGTTTTCCTGCAAATTGTCTCTTGAATAGTCTTCAGGCAGGATCCAATAATTCCTTATACTGGAGAGAAAATGACGATTGCGCTATATAACCCTCTAGCATTAGAGACACACTTCTCAGAAAATTATGGTACAATACAGTTCAAGATCCAGTCGATAAAAATACGAATGTCGGAGAGTGAATTTCTTATCTCCCCCAGGTATAAGGATGTTTCTGTAATAATGTAATATCGCAGAGAAATCTGTGATTGTTTCTAACCTTTCATTAATAAATTTCTCAGGCATGATTATGATTTAGCTGATATGTCCCCGGTAATGTTCTCTGTCTCATGATGCGTGTCTGTACATTCACGGTTAATGAACTAGTCTCAGCAATTCAGTCATTCAGCCACCCTTTGACATTAAACTCCTCCTGGTCATTGGGCTACCTAAGGAAACCTGCGTTCGAGTCGCCCTGTGGAGACTATTTCTCTCATGGTTTGTGTGCAGCCAACATGGAGAATAAATAAGTTTCATCATTTTTTTTGTAACTGAGAATGCCGCTGAGACACGCGTGGAGCATTCTCAGAATGTCTCGAGTTTACGCTCAATTTTTGAGAAAGTTCTCAAACTCAGAAAGTTTTATTATCCAGGTTTTGTTGATAACATGCTCCAACTGGAGTATGGGGTATGAGTTAGAACACTGAGTACGTTCTCCAATGTTGACGATCACGGGGCCTGGTGTCCTTATGATATACGGTGCCTCTATAGAATTGTGTCAGTCTGAATTATTATAAATTATGTTTGTTCATGTTTTACGGTGTTTATACGCAATTCGGACACCCTTGGTGATAGTTGTATATACATGCTTGCTTTTGGTATCTATGAAATTGGAATACTAATACACCGAAGTCTTCAATATAATCGTCTCGTATTACTATGATATATTCCCACGTTGCTTCCTTCTTCCTCGTTCTAGGATTGAGTATCATTGATTGGTCAATTATAATGTCAGTTATTGGAAATATCGTATCATGTCTTGTAAATCAATAACCCGTATTGGTGTAGATGTTCAAACTAACCGTATTTGTTCCTTTTAAGTACATGCAGTAAGCGTCGGCAATGTTTGTACTCGGAGCGAAGTTATATATATATATCAGTGACACTATAATAATTAAGATTTGTATTCATAAATCTAAAATATCAATATCGATACAGCGACCACTAATAATGTGACCATAAAACAGGACTCGTATTTCTTTGGTCTTTTAATAACCGAGAATGTCCGTTATTTGCCTCGGATACATTCGTAAAACTGCATAACGATCTTTGCACAAACGCTTCGTTCTGAACTATACTCGTCAAAGTTCGACAGTTTCCGTATCACGGAACCAATGTCATAGATTTCGACATGAAGATAAAGTCGATATCAAAGTGTAACTAACTGTAAAATGGTAACACTGTATAGGAAATGAGTGAACGTTTAGTTGGACACGTGATCAGAGAATAACTGAGATACAGAAATATAGACTACGTACTCGTAAATGCAGATGGATTTAATTAATAAGATATAATAAATTAATCCCCCCTTAATCAGACTGAATTAATCCTGAGTTTAACAATACAGCTTATTTTAATGAATTCGTATAATATAATGTCGTGCGAACATTTAATCTAGAATGCGCATTGATGCTGAATACATTTACATTCTCATTTAATTTAAGTAAAGCCCTGTAACAACCTTACTTAGACGCATACGTCAATGAACGTATGGTCGTCTAATTGGTGTATTCAATTTAGGACCGGATAAAGATTATTATATCTTATTAATTTAGCAGTTTATGATGGTGTAATAGATGGAACTTATACCTCGGTGATACAATGACATTGTGTTCTAGCTTGTCAATGTGTATGCTAGGAGCACGGTGTGTACTGTCCATCGAAATGTTCACGCAACCAAACCTTATTGGTCTTACTATTCTGCCCCCACTACCATCCAGTCGAAAGCTGCCTGTAACTCACTCGGCATCGATGACAGCCGTCTTCCCACAGCATCTTAGACTTCGAAAGAAAATGCAATTCAGATCTTAGTGAACATTCTGTGATATGTTAATGGTGCACAAGACAAGAGACAATATTCGATTAAAAACGTTTCATAATTGTGAAAAAGTCCTTTTCTACAGACATTTTACATATGATAAAATAAATATCTAGGTTACGTACATGTATGTTTTGAATACTAGTTTACGTTAAAATATTCGCTTCTTCAAGGTCACGTAATTATCTTTATCATTAGGCCTTTTCGACTGGGCTGTTTCGTAAAGCAAGTTTTAGCCCAAAAATTACAGCACTACTACAGTAATACAACTGTAAAATTAGAACGGGAACCAGACTGTAACCTGCTCCACGAAACAGCCCAGTCGAAAAGGCCTATACTTGTCGTGTTTATCATTGTTTTGTGTGACTAGAGAACGTGCATGTGTTTTCTGTACTGTTGTAAATATAAACCTAATATTACATCAGAATGACCACAGAACAAACTTGTTATTGAAAATGTCTTATCTTTGTGTCTTTAATTAACACGCGTGTGGTCATGAGAAGAGACTATTGCGACGATATTTATCTTTGCCAACGAAGTACGTGCATGTTTGATCAGAGAACACTTCGCTGGCTCTTATGGTGTGTCCACATGGGATAAAATGTTTTTGATTTATTTCCATTTGTAGATATTGTCTTGATAATGTTTCTATGAGCATAGTGTCTCTGAAACTTTTTTTATAAATATCTTACAAATTAAAAAAAATATTGTGGGACATCATAGCGGCAAAAATATCAAAATATTCTCTTTTATTCTTGTGTATTATTCATTGTTGAGGATCTTATGGAAGATTGATGTTTATGTCAAATGTTTTTTCGTCGTAAAAAAATCTAAAAATACACGTATTTTAGGTCTATGCGTTAAATAAAGTCTTTACTATTATTATTATTTCACCATAGGAAAGTATCGAAGTTATTAGAAGATTCGTGGAGTCCTACATTATGCCACACAGTTCGTTAATTGAAACACACCTGATTTGTATATAGAAACATGAAACGTTAAGTCCTTTTGAAGTGTTTGCAAAGATCAACGTCAAGGTTCGAGGTTGTCACAATAGTGCCAATGTTTATATTATCCGTGTCATCATGACAAAATATTGTCACGTCCGCTGTCCGATACTCGTACGACTGACTATAAACACGTACAAGACACCGACACAAACAAACAAAATACATCGTAGTGGTATAGTAGTCGTTATGGAATAATTTATCTTACACTATTCTATTTCATGATGCAAGGACACGTCGCTCATATCAGAACTATAGTGTCCCGATAATAGAGCATTACTTTCAAACTTAATTATTTTGGTTATTAAATTGTATGTATGTATGCAAAACTTGATAGTCCACCGACTAGAGTTATTGCTGTTAAAGTTATTAAGGCTGAATTTAAACAGTCGAGTCAAACCAATACTGAACCGAAACCGTTATGGATGTCACCCTTTACAAAACTGGTATTTACTACATGTATTTTAGAGTCCAGCCTACATAAGCTATTACTATTATAGAACCGAAGTTCAACGTTCCCACGTGTGGAGGAAAATCAACACTTCTGTCAATTTTTCAAGGAAGGGTATGGTCTGCCATCATCTGGAATCAAACCCAGATCGCCAGGTTACAAATCCAGCTCACACTAGACCACAGCCACAACTCGGTAGTTATTGTTCTACTTTAACATGGTTGTACATGCAAGGTTGTATTTCCAGGGAGGTCCACTCTCGAGTGTTGTACTGCATACTATTTCGACACGTCAAACATTTTATGCCTGCCTTGAAACTTGTACTTGTAATCTGTGATTTATCTTTTTTGAATGCTGCTTTCCCTGTCCGCTTTGTTAGTATCTTTACGGAAAATTGTCACCACAATAGGCATCGATGTAAAAACAATTCAATATTTACATTTTTTCTTTAAGTTTTCATCGCGGTCTTGTCATTAATTGGTATCTGTTCTAGAAGAGTATTGATCGAAACTTTTAGAGAGAAAAGGGGGGGGGGGGTACATAAATTGAATTACAACATGAAGTCATGGGAGGACATTCAACCAGTTGCATTTGATTTAAATAACATTTTTTGCGATGTTTCACATTCGGAAATCACTGAACTTTAAAACAAGTGAACAATTCCTAGGGGTGAAGAATTTAACTCTCATTGTAATGTTAACAGTGTTAACATATATAAGACGTTTGGTTAATGTTCACGTATCACGTCCCTCGAGGCTGTGTTACTTTATTAGAAACTTTCTAATAAAGTAGAAAGTGATATATTAAATAAATTGAACTACGACACTCAACAGATGCATAGCGAGCGACATTAATGAGAACATAGCTAAATTATTGGATTGAATATGGTTCAGCAGCTGAGGATGCTTTTATGATAGGAACAATCAATGAACAATGTTTATATTTATAGCGAAACAGACGACATTTCCGAACGTTTATGTCTCCTACAAGCTGTAAGTCACGTCCAGTTTATCCAGGCACGTTTCACACCACGATACGAGGCATATGTAGAACATGTACATGTGATTTTACATTAAATTTTAACATCAAGTCTAGCCATTATCGAATTCCCCTCCAACCATTACATGTAGAAATGTACATATTTAGATTATTAATGAATTCAGCGAGTCATGCAGGTTTTACAATGAGTCTTTATGATTGATTCTGTATTAGGAGATTAATAACCTTAAAATACAGATGAAATAAATTGACTGAAATTGTGCTATAGTTTACAAAGATCAGAACGTTTACTTGATTGCAGGTCGTGTGCTATCAAAGGACTGTTTGACTTCATGACGTGTGTTTGTTACTTTTGTTTTACAATATGTGTCTCCAAATAAAACATACATTATCTTAAGGTATTTTTATTGGGCAAGAAAATATCAACCAAGAAAAAATGGATAAAGTTTAAATGGTCCGCATGCTTCATAGAATAATAAAAGTAATAACTGTTTCATGTTTAAACTATTAATGTCAGTATATATCTATGTGTAACATATTTTGAATCTACATGCATTCTATGAAGCATGCGGACCATTTAAACTTTCCCTTTTTTTATTGGCTGATATTTTCTTGCCCAATAGAAATACCTTAATTCTGTTCGGTTTTGGAAAAAGGTAAAGGGTTATTAAGTTATCATTCCGTTGCTTCTTTATAGTTTTCCTTTCTTATGTTGTGATTCCTATTTTGTTGCCAAATGTTATCTTACCATCTTACCATCTCAAATTTGACCTATCGTTGATGGCGTTTGTCGTCTTTGTGTTGATGTTTGTGATTTTGTGGTTTGTGTGGTGTATTGTGCTGTTGTTTGTGATTTGTGTTGTATGTCCTGTGTTGCATGTGTTGTAAAATATAATTTTATTCAAACAAGACGATCGTTGAGTTCTTAACAAAACCTTAGCATCGTCAAAAAAACACGCACCCTCCTGGACATGTACACGTATATTTATAAGCAATTCTTGTAAATCAGAACACTAACAAGGGTGGCCACGAGTTCATGCATAAATTGTTGTTTCTTTGTTTCTTACCACCTTATCAATCTCGGTTGCCAAGGTAACATTGAACACAAATGTTGCATTAATTCACCTCACTCAGTAACTGTGAAGAGTAGCGTGGTGGTAATATCTGTGATCGTGTTTGTATTTACACGGCTGATAAAATATCACACACAAACGTATAAACAATCGTAACCGCATCAAACACACTGTGGGTTCTTATCCATGTAATTACAGATCAATCAGAGACAAGATGGCGTCAGTCAGTACTCTTTGTGAACAGTTATCATTGAAGTAAAATGAAATCAATCAAATCATTATGGTAGAAAATCTATAGGAAACCGATACATGAACACTGTTTGTACACGTCCACTCATGTACATCTGTCTTACATTAATCCTTTCACGTGCAGTAGTACCTCGTGATCCTTGGTACCCTTGTAAACTGGTCCCGATCTCCCGAAGCATCTCAATCTGAGATGAATCTCACTTCAAATATTATGGAAGATTGATGTTTATTGCCAAATGAGTTTCCTCGCGAAACTAGTAAAGTCTTTATTACTACAATGTATTAATATTACATGTATCATTATTTTTATTGCCATGTGGCTTCGGGTCAATTTCCATGGGACATTGAACTCAGAACTGGTATTACAAAACAGAAACACTATTCTGAGCTTGTTTCATTAACAATCCAAGAGCTCAAACTTCTGATTTATCTCTAACTAAGACTCTGATTTGAGCAAAATCTCATTTGAGCTGAGATTTCTACTTGAGTTTCTTCGGGGCTTGGTCTCATTATTGAGTTGGCCTTAATATAGAGGTTGAATAACGAGCAAACATTGGCAATGGCCATACACATTTTGATTTTAATTTTGAGGTGGTCTTATTACTAGTAGCCAAGTGATTATGTGAGGTGTTTTGCTGTACATAACTACAGCAATGAAACTGAAATCCCAGTGTTCCGTCACAAGTTTCCCCGTAGATATAGTATTATTATAAATCATCAATATTTTATATCAAGTTACAACACTCAGTATCACGAGAAACTGTGCTATGTTTGCCTTTACTCTTGTGCACTTAAAACAGTTTCGCTTTCAACCTTTGATATATATATATATATATATATATATATATACAACATATAATCTTACGTATATTATTTATTTCTGGTTTTATGATCCACGTATGTCATAAATATTTGAATAAGATCTTTGAAACTAACGAATGAACCGTATATGTTTGTTTGTCATGTACTTTCATACAGTATAACCTCGATCATATCCCCATCCATATGATTCCGGTTGTCAGTTTTAGTTTGGATACCGGCAGTTTTGTCTGATTAAATGTACATTTGTATAATGTTTCATGAACATAATTATGGTCTTTTTAACGTTATAATTCTAAAAACTGGGAACAGGGAAGGAAGTAATCAGCAGTAACAACAGAATAAAAAAGGTACAAAAAGTGTTTACTTTTCCTTCAGACATCTATAAGATTGTCCATCAATAACAAATGTTAATAATATCACCTCAAAATCAGAGCACATTTGTCGAGTCAATTTTTCGGTTTTGCTGTGTATTCAATCTACTTCTGTACCGTAATACCAACTCAATAAGGCGACATGTTATAAGTGGCCATAGGCATAAGTGACCTTTTCATTGCGTAATGTAGGTCCTCTTCAGTAGTGTATATTCATGTATAACCTGGGGTGGTATTCACAAAGCACCTTAGCAGAAAACTTAGAAATTTCTTAAAATCTTAAAATTTTCTAAAGTGTATCAGCTAAAGAAGAAAATCAAGATGATCAATATTTTACATAGTTTAAAAGCATTATGTAAACAGCTACAAAATTAACTAAGAAAACATGGATTATTTTTCGAATTGCGGGACATATGAGATGCATAAATTATTGACTTAAGTCAAAATATTTAAGTTTTTACTTAAGATGCTTTGTGAATACCAGCCCTGTATACTAAGTATTGAATGTATCTACATAGTGACACAGTCACCCATGACATCAGTTGTGGGCACAGGTAACTGTATCATTCATTGAGAGTTAAAAAAAACTTACTGTTAGTCAATGATACAGCTACCTGTGGTTCTGGGTACTGTTCTATCAAAGTACGAACATATTAAATCTACGCTCAAGTTTAATTCTTTATAATGCTTTTGCAACTACGAATATAGAAACTATATTGTTTGTAGGATATCCTTTACTGAATCATTGTTAATATTCAATATCACTTTATCTCAATTTGTAGCAGTTAAAGAATTAGAAATTGTTCAAAGTTGAACGATTATCGATTTCCTTAAGTGCTTTCTTAAAACAGAACCCGGTGTAGTGTTAATGACGTTTCACTGTATTTGTAAATTATTTTTGTTGTTCAGAAGGACATTATATGTATATTGTGTATTCGATAGATTTTCTACGTTTATTGACAAGTGAAATGTTTCATACTGTAATAGAAGCTCGTTCCGTGTATACATGTAGGTGGTGCTCAAACTAAACTAGGTCAATCATAAATAAGTCAGTTCAATATTCCGTCTAGTCTTTCATCCTCAGGCCATCGTGATTATATATGGTGGATCGTGTTTTATGTTGTATGCTATAACGTGTCATTATATTTCTTTTCTCGGCAAAATGAAGTTTTATGATCCTTTCTTTACTTATGTACACCATGTGTGTGTGTATCTACTTCATGCCAATCGCCCAATTCTGTACCGACCTTGTGTGAAATGTGAAGGTCATTAAACTCATTTGCAGTACGTTGATTAAGTAGGAAGGCTACTAGGACGAATCAATGCCATGCATTCATCTGATAGATCTGTACTGTACTTGTTCATAGTCACGTCAATACACATGATCTTAGTGACCCAATCTGTGACGTCACGATCACCACGAAACCCACGATTTTCGGGCTTTAATCGTGGAAAAGTGCCATTTGGCTCCTTCCGCACCTTCCGGTATCTCCGAGGGCACAAGTTGAGCATCACGTTAATGACCAGATGCTTACAGGGTACTACACCCGATGTAACTGGCATATACCATTTCGATGTGTGACTGTCATTTTGAGGGAATGGATAACCCCGACATACCATTTCGGTGCTTGACGGTCATTTTGAGAAAATGAATAACATACACAAGGATTAAAAATAATCAACTTTTTATTTCAATTTTTTTCCCAAAGTAAGTAGAACAAAGCACGTACTGGAAAATATAAAATTAATTTATCCGATAATGTATTATACATGTATCATGTTGACTAACTCTAATATTTTACATATCACATCATTGCTGATCTATCCTTCTTATACATTGTGTCAAACAGTCGAGCAACGTTCACTGTGACTCACATAGTCAATATCTCCTACAATATCAAAGTAAAAATCTAGATTCATTTTAACAGAATTAAAACTGATATTGTTCAAAAGAACAAAGTAAAAATAAATACGAAACAGAGATAATAAATAAGCATTTTTTTAGCTAAAAACGCAATTTGGATTGAGTTCAAACATCATGCTCAATAACAAATAGTTTTTTATTACAAAGTTAGGAGTAGACATTAAAATGAAAATGTTAGCATTTGGAGAAGCTAAATGCTGCACAAAGCAGTGTACAAAATACATTAACATAGTAGCGTTCTACAAATAGCAACAAGGGACAGTGACCCGTTTTCTACTCTGGAATTCATACGAAAGCTATATGAAAATACGAATGAATGAGACTTGAACACTTACAAAAACATGTGAGGGTAATGACGTGAAATGATATGATAGTACACCTGTACAGGTAAATGTGATTTTCTTTGATAATCACAAACATATATTTAGCACATATAAACATATACATAAATAGTAAGATTTTTTGAGCAAGGAAAGAGTCAACTTTAACATCGGAGTCTGCCTTCATATAACTCATAAACGAACTAAACCTTATTGTAACAAAGTATTAAGCATGTTTTGCTATAAAAGGGTAAGAAAATGTCGTGTTTTTAATAGAGTTGATATGCATAAATACTGCCGTTTTTATGTATTTTTTTTCAAAAAAAAGAGTTATACAAAACAACAGGCACACTGTGTCCAACACGACACTTGAAAGCAATAACAATATGTTGAATACTAGTACATAAGTCAAGACTTTGACCATACAACATCCAAAGTGATTTTAGAACAGAACTTGACAACTTTGACTAATGTGAACAAAGAATCAATAGACTATATAACTGTAACAACATCAACACCATCACAATACACTCGCCACCGTCTCTGACAACAATCAAAAGCTCTTCATCTGCACTAACATAAAACAAAACAGACTATAACTGCATGTCCTGCCGCTTAACATAATCATTCAAGTTCCATCACTAGCTAGGCATAAATGTTTTATGCCGAAGTCCACTTCCGGTCTATGGTAAGACCTTGTGCAAAATGGTGCAATCGGTGCACTAGAAACAATTGCCACTCGCTGGAGCAAGCAGTTCACAATTTTTCTGACGCCCGCCAGCAAGAAGTCCCTTTGAGGACTTCCTGTCAACAAATGCCCAGAGGGACATGTTCGCCCCCAAAACCATCGTCTAACAAGTCCAACTTCATTGAAACAAGTCATTTAGCTTTGGGCTCGTGACGCTTCATGTGGAGGGCGAGATGATCTGAACGAGCGAAGCTGCGTTCGCACACCTTGCACTTGAAAGGTTTGGACCCAGTGTGTTTCCGGATGTGACGTGTAAGTTCGTCAGAACGCGCGAATCTCCATTGACAACTCTGGAAATGACAGCGATATGGCTTCTCACCCGTATGTATTCTTTGATGAGCTTTCAGATGGGAACTTTTTGTGTAAGCTTTTCGGCAACCTGAAGATACAAAGATGAAACAAACATGAGTCATACAATCACACCATATCGATTGAGGTCACGTGATATAAGTAAAAGCCACGTGATAAGTAAAGCATGTAGGAAAATTTAAAGAATTTCCATACTTTGATTCATCTTTAAAGTCGAATGCAAGGATATATCGATAAACTTTATTACTTAAAATAGTATTCCATGAACTTAACTGAACTTCATAAGGCCTATACACATGCAATTTAACATAAGTTAAGCAGAGAGCAGACGCATTATACGTCATACACAGACATATACATGTAATATCATATCAAGCTTATTCTATCGCTAGAGGCAAATATTTCAATATTTACTGCACGTATTACTCTGAATCATCTAATTTATGTCATGTTAACCTAAGCAGACGTTCAATGACTAATACAGAGAAATTAAGTTAATTAAAGCTAAATTTAGTAAATATATTAATGATAAACTTTGATGGTTAAACTTACTAGGAAAATCACAAAAGTGGATGCGTCTTTTCTCCAAGTCTGGGTTGTTTTTTCTGTTGTATTTGATTGTGGAACATCCAGGGTGAGTCTTCTGTGACTTCTTGTGTGAATGATGAGGATCAGGTGAAGGAATGCGTAACATTGGACTCAGGTTCAATACCGAGCCACTCATTGGTAAGCGCCCAGTCGAGTTGAGTCCGGGGTATGGTGGGGGTGGAGTCATGCGGATATCCATACCAGTGTTGGGACTTCCTGGCTGAGAGTTTGGAGGTGTCGGCATCAACACTGGTACTGTATGAGGCGGTGTGGGGGTCGAACTGTAAAAGTGAGGCATGGGAGATTGACTTCTCGTCACATCACCAGAACTGTATGGAGACATATACTGAACAGACGGTGAAGATGGTGATGATAGGACAGATTGTGGGGCTGGAATATTCAATGATTTAGGTCTGTCCATACACGAGTACATATCTCCGTTCATCATCCGGCAACTTGACGGCATCTCCTGCTTGATGTGTACATTATCGTAACTAGAACTTTGAAACTGACAAGATGGTTTGTCACTTGTGTCCTCCACCTTGATTATAGGCACTACCGGACTATCATCCATTTCTACCTCACTGTCTCTACCACTATCGTCGATACTTATACAAGCTCTAAGATTGTCCCACATTGATACACCGGAAGCATTACTTGTAGGAACACTCGCGGCACGTTTCTGGGAACCACTGGCCAGGCTGCTCTCACAGACATAAGTGGCGTCCATGTCGAAGCCATTTTGAAACTTTGCTGACTGTAGACTAGATGCTTTCAATTTCTCTTCAACAGATGTTCTGGGGCCAACATCTTTGCCAAAGAATTCATCCACAAGCGATGAACTCTGTCGGCGTGGAACTTCAATAGCGTGTTGGATAACCTGCTGTTTGGTCGCGTTTAATAACCCAGTGCGGAACAAGTCCGTACCACGGGATAGACCGGCAGAGATCATCTTTTTGGCTGCTTGGAGCTCAGGATTGTCCTTGCAGTCGCCGAAAAATTCATCGACGAGCGAAGAACTTTCTCTCCTTGAAGGTTTTCCATTTGGAACGTCTAGAAATGTGATATATTTGTCCCAGTCGTCTACTGATTTTCCCTGAAAATACACAAAACGGAAAAAATATAAGTTCAATTCATCATATGTTTTTTTAAGTTAATTACGCTTAAGCAAATAAAGCGTAGCCTACATCCATATCGTAGAACGCGCGCTAAAATTACATTTTACGAACGAGTTCCGTACCTTCAAGGTAGATTTGTGATTTATATGTCCGTAAAAGTACGACTAATTATCCAAAATTTAGTGAACTATAAAAGTAAACGACTGTTTTATGTGGATGTAACTATGACTAACGTTTGATGGTTTCGAGCGAACTATATTGGACTGGCATTGATGTATATTTTATTACATAGTCGGCCATACTTGAATTACTTGCTCACAAGAATTGTTAATCGATTCAACATTTTACGTGAACATGATCGGGCGAGTGTAGGACGACATAGTTTTATCTCTCACCAAATATTGACACAAAATCTTAGCTTGTATTCGTACATTTACTTCTCATGATAACATGGCCGCGGGTCATGAAGATTTCTCAATGACGCCTACGTGTTTTTGTGTAGCCGAACTGTTTTTCTGTATTACTGCGCAGTAGAAATGTAGTAATGTATGCGATAAATGAATGAAAGGTCAAAGAGTTTAAGATATGACGTTCAAGTGGCCAATCAGAACGCTTGATTTTCAACCGCCATTTATTCTTTCGCTTATTTCGTGATGATTACCACACTCTATCTTGATATTTACTGGATATAATATCATTGCTTTGAGTTTAAATGAAACTTTTCAACCCAATATATAACTTGGTAATAATTTTGTTATTCATCTGAACATGTAATAGAATAAAAGGCCATTTCAAAACCCAGCTTGACCTAATTTTTGTCTCATTCATGAATTCAAGATGGAGGTGGTCGTCGGAATGTAACTAATAGACCTATCACTTTTCTTCAGAATTTTGTCCTAACTATTTAATGTGACATGGTTTAATAAAATATGTCATATAACCAAAGATCATGTAACTTTAAAACTTTGAAACACCAAGCCAAATCATATGTATACATAATAATTGATAATAGAATACTTCTGTGAGACGAGTAGCGGATCTAGATCACTGATCTAAACACACACAGAGTCCAATTTCCATCAATAAAGTACAAACATTTATCATTTCCTAATAACTGCATGTAGAATGTACATTTGTAAAATATTATTACTTATTTTTTCAATTAGACAGCATTATGATTCTAAATAAATTTGAAATAAGCGAATAAGATTTCTTCAATTATTCCTTAAGCTTGTTTCGTATTTTAAAATATAAGTTTTTACTTACATGTGATGCACTCGCCAGCTGTGTGTGGTCGCTGGGAGGCAGAAAACAGTCGTCTGTATCAGGCACAATCTGATCATCGAAAACTTCACTCTCAAGAGGTATAAAGCAACTATCGGCCATTCCAATAACACAATTTATGATGTAGTACTGTCACAATTAAGTAAGTCCGAGTTTCAGAGAATTTCACAATTTAATTTTAAATAGTTTCTCTTCTTCTCCTTTTCAGTATTTTATTGTGCGCTTAGCTCGCTTTCCGCTGTATTTATGAATGAACTTTACGTCACACGAGCTTATATACACTGCGAGCTAAAAATAGACTATGAGGCGGCCTCTCGTAAATATGCTCCGCCTTCTTTGTATCGTTGCCAACCACGTGACTACAACGTCAGCGTGGAAAAAAGCGAATAATTCACACAAATGTGCTTATATAACTTAAGTTTGAAATGCAAAAATGTGATACAACATACATTTGAGTTATATGGCAACGTTCTGAACGTTAACAGTGCTTCAATACTGATAAAAATGCGTTTGTTCTGTCTGAAGGACATGTCAGTCACATCTACGTCACTGGGAAACACGTCATTCGGGTCACAGGTCAAATTTTATGAATGAAAATTTTAGCGTAAACAACTTTGCGTAAAATCATTCTTGCGAAACCGGTCTTAATAGTAATACACCGAATAACTCGGCTATAAAACGCTAACCACTTCGTTCTAGAATAAACGATTTATAACTTTTAACTGATGATTTTACGCCGTACGCGAGTGTGAATATAACATGATTTTATTCCTAATCACGTCACATGCCGCTATCACACGCTCTCGAGGTCAGACGATAAGAAAATATTCGTTATGCGCATTGTACCAGGCGGTGTCGTGGTGGCATTATCTCGTTTAAAAATAGACCTTACTACTAGTACGTGGCCAAACTCGACCGATTTAATTGTAACAGTGGTTCACCAAAATGTCTTTATTTAATATAATAAAGTTATTTCCTACATCGTCATTCCAAGGTATTGTCAGACGTATGTAACAAACACGTTACAAAGGGAAACGTGATAAATGCTGCTTTGTCCATTACGTGTGCAATGGTAAATGTCATGAGCCTGAAACTATGACCCTAGAAAAATGACCGTGTATGTCAGTAGGACTAATATAATAACAAGTTTCAAGTTTTATTAGCAAAATCGGCAAATAATATGCCTTTGGCCAATTTACAACACATATATACAAGTACATATAAGTAATATACAAACACATGACATAGTATCCAACAGAGATAAATAACAAATTACTAATATAATAACTATACTGATAATAATTATACGATATATTAAAGACTTGCATGATTTCTCATTAATTGAGTGTCATTGAAATATTATCATTCATAACTTATTTCGAAAATACAGCAAATATATCAAATTAATGTAATTTGTCACAAACGTAACTAATGTTAGTAATAGTAGTTTTGTATAATAGTGTATCCGTGGATAAACAAGTTTACTTTATAACAAAGTATCATGCATCCATGCATGTACGTGCTTGTCACGCGTTCATGAGTATTTAATCGTACGACAGACTCACTTCAACGTAAACAGTTAGTAAACACAACAAGCGCCATAAAAGGCATACCAGAAAATTCGCGTACCGTATAACACCTGACAACGGTGTCATTTCATAATTAGCTCAACCAAAGAATGGTATATCATTGCTAGTGGTACATGTAGTGATAAACGTGTTGCTAGAGGTGGAAGCTATGTAGGACCAGGCATGTTATGGTTGTTATAATAAGTGGCCTCTTTATGAACTTATAATGTGTCAGTTTGCGCAGTAAGAAAAATACTCAACACTCCAGGGTAGAGCCACTGTTTTATCAAAGCACTTAAGGAAACCTTGAACATTACCTTTCAAAGTTAAATTCTTTGAACAACTCTTTTACGGCTTCAGATTGTGGTGACTGGATCTACAATACTGATCATGATTTGAAGTTACTGAATCCTACAAACCGTATCTGTCTCCAATTTGCAGTGGCTAAAAAATTATAAAGAATTTAAATTTGAATGTAAATTTACGATATGCTTAGAAAAAACAGAACCCCGGGTCTTCTACCATTTCAAGCATTTCACTATATAACGCAACACAAAAATGTACGAGAGAAACTACGACAGTAGTCAAGCTTAAACGCGTACTTTTTCAATTTTTAAACGTTAACCTATATATGATAGCTCACACAAGCTATGGCATGTATTTTTCAATAGAAGTACTTTAACGTAACCTTCAAATAAAATGCAAATACCGTATAAGCAGATTAAGGATTTATATGACCCAGATCTTATATTTTTGAAACATTTTGCGGACGCTTAAAGGTATTAAAATCAAATATCATGACCGGAGGATTTAATTCTCAGATATTATTGACGTCTCGGCGAACGTCCACGCAAACACTCGACATGAATTATATTTTATTTATGATCTGAAAGAGTAAAAACAAGTTGAATTGTCAGTATCATATACAGCCACTAGTGAATGGAAGGAAGAGATTATAATGAATAACAATTAATGAAGTTTTGAATAAACTATTCACGTTCATTACTCGCGTTTGTTTTATACCGAAACTAAATTTTTCATTTTCACGCTGTGTCTATTCCGACATGTGCTACCGAAATCATGGTACATCGGTGCGTTCTTCTAAAAGTACACACTTTTGGCAGATTCATTTTACAATATATGTAGAAAACACGATTCGACAAAGAAATAACAAGTACCACATAAACCACGTGATTAATTTTGTGGTGTTTGTTCTCTATTAAAACAACAGCAGTATGTTTAGCAGAATAACTTGCGTATTTGCATGCGTTTTCGTGAGTCTGATGTTGATTACGTATAAAGCGTCTGACGAATTCGAGAAATGCGTGAGATTGACTCACTTTCACGATACTACCGCAAAGCTGGCACCAAAAGGTGAATGAGTACTGCCTGGTGTTTATATTATTTATTTTATTCATTTTATGTGGCAGGCAATCAGAATAATTGATCACGGAGTTATTAAGTTTGATTCAATTAAGACCAGTACGTAGAGAGAGTAACACAAGCGTTTGTACGATCGAGAGTTCAATGGATAAATTAATGATTGCATTTCTACCGTCGAGTAATTTGACGCCCGGAAGTTCAAACAATTCTCACAACATACTATTCGTCACGTAATGGCGATACTAGCATTGGAGCTAATTCATTTTTACCGATAATTACACTGGCAGCATTATTTGTTATCTGCGTATTACCAGAGTATGCTATTGCAAGGCAACCTGGTATAACTTGGGATTTTTTAAGAAATTATTCTCATGATAATATGATATCAAATACATAATTGAGCCGTTCTCCAGGAAAACCGGGCTTAGTGACAAAAATATGAAAATCTTGATAATATAGCATTAGTAAGACAAGTCTCTTTTGAATAGTTTCTGAAAATTTGAGCAAAATATAACATCAAATTACAAAGTTACAAACTTTTAAACGTAACCACTCCCCCCAACTTTGTTAGTGACGTCGCAAACGTCGTTCAAACGTTAACGTTAACAAGAAGTTCATAAATCCAGTATTTGATGAGTTCTTGACGTAAACTTTTCAAAATTGTATCACATTTTAGAATTATATTCCTTTTTTAATAAAACATATCTCAATCGTGAAGTTTAGCTTTTAGAGAAACGTAGCAACTGTTTTCAACCACTAACCCCT
This sequence comes from Spisula solida, assembly GCA_947247005.1. Lineage (NCBI taxonomy): Eukaryota > Metazoa > Mollusca > Bivalvia > Venerida > Mactridae > Spisula > Spisula solida. Next base: position 16,639,771 of record OX365950.1, on the reverse strand, counting down.
CGTTTTATCAATATGGATACTCTCAGACGAGTCATATTTTTTTCTGATTTTCCCTTTTCCCATTTTCGTTTTGTCTATAATTTCTACGTTTATTTATGGTAAGTCCCGTCTACAGGTTTTTTCAGACATAATGCGTGCTAAATATTAAAATCTGAGTTAAGTTTGGAATCATTATCGCTATAATTGCCTGACATAACCGCCCATAGAATATATAATAGACAACTATACATACCTATATTATTATTTTTTAAACAATATATACGTAAAAATATATAAATTCTAGTTTTATTTGTGTTTTTCAATTTCAACGATATGAAATAACGTCCGCATCTTCATTGTAAACAAGTACACTTATTTGCTACATTAACGCTGTTTATTTTTTTAACGATATTTCTTGTTGATAATTCATTTAACTAGCATTTCATATAGTAATGTGCGTGAAAAACGGAAAACAGTCGGTGAAACACGGAATCGCACACACAATGTGACAAATTACTTAGAACTACAGTATGTGCATTGTCTTCATGAGCTCTAGTATTGTGATGGGTCCGTTGTGGTGTGTTTTGAATGAGTTAGCTGCTATCGCCTTTCAGAAGCCTTGTCACAATATTTACATTTTTTTAGATCCTTTAAACCCTGTATTATTAGAATTGCGACCCCCTAGTAACGGTACTTCAGTACTTTGATTGGCAATACGCTCATGATGTTTAAGCTAAAATGCTCATGCAATTGACTCAACTTGTGATATTCGCACGCAGCTTTGGAGGCAATGACGTCATGCATGAATATTTACGAGTATAATGTCGTACAAATTACTCATAATATAAATTAGGAATATTGGAGCATGTGTGAGCGGTGTTGAGTTACGTGATGTTTATCAGCACATATCATACACGCTGTTCTCTGTGTTTTTGTGTTGTTTTGTACTTCAGTTTCACATATTTGATCCTCACAGACAGGTGTTATATACGTCACTTTCAGGAAACATTGCTATATCAGCGCCTGTATCAAAACAAGCTTTATGTCGCTTTATTATGTGAAATACTAACTAGTAACAATGTTCTGAATAGCTAAAAATTATATATTTTATTATGTAATGTATTTACAAAGAATAACTATTCGTGGTGAGTGTCATGATATAATTAAGTCAGCTCTAAACAAATAGCAAGAAAACGGACAGGGAAGGATGCAATCCAAAGAAACAGCAGAGCACGAATGGCTCACTAAAGCCTCGTAATTCTGTTAAATGTTCTAATAAGTTTTTACGCATTGATTAATAAAGTATGTGCATGTTGGGTATTTAAGGCCTTTAAAAAAGAAATTAAATGATAAATGGGACAGTGAAGACAGCAGCACTAAACAGAAACAGCAGTGCACGAACGGCACAAGAACAGAAACAAACAAATCAATGAACATTCAAAGAGGGACCTACACAAAACACGTGTCATTTATACTGCTGTATGCATAACCTACACAAATCACGGGTCATTTATGCTGCTGTATGAATAACGTACACAAATCACGTGTCATTTATGCTGCTGTATGCATAACATACACAAATCACGTGTCATTTATGCTGCTGTATGCATAACGTACACAAAACACGGGTCATTTATGTTGCTGTATGCATAACGTACACAAATCACGGATCACGGGTCATTTATGCTGCTGTATGCATAACGTACACAAATCACGTGTCATTTATGCTGCTGTATGCATAACGTGCACAAATCACGTGTCATTTATGCTGCTGTATGCATAACGTACACAAAACACGGGTCATTTATGTTGCCGTATGCATAACGTACACAAATCACGGGTCATTTATGTTGCTGTATGCATAACGTACACACATCACGTGTCATTTATGCTGCTGTATGCATAACGTACACACATCACGTGTCATTTATGCTGCTGCATGAATAACCTACACAAATCACGGGTCATTTATGCTGCTGTATGAATAACGTAGATAAAACATGGGTCATGTATGCTGCTGTTTGCATAACGTAGACAAAACATGGGTCATTTATGCTGCTGTTTGCATAACGTAGACAAAACACGTGTCATTTATACTGCTGTATGCATATCCCACACAAATCACGTGTCATTAATGCTGCTGTATGCATAACGTTGGAAGTGATGTTGATTTTAAAAGGCAATCGGCTGAATTGAATGTTTCAAGTTCTGTAAACATAATCAGCAAAAATGGTTAGGAATGGGACTAAATACAAGCGTGTAGGCAATTGTAGTACACATTTCCAAACCACAAATGATCGGCGGTACTCTGTGATACTATCAAATTAAGCCTGTGGTGCATACTGTTAGTATGTATGAGCGAAAATAAATAATGAGAATTGTATAATGTATACAACATCAGCATACTATGTTATATACTTTGTTACTTTCCGATTCTACTTAAACACTGGGTGATCTAACAATAAGACATATCACGTACACACGTCAAAATGTATATCGTGTATAAATACATTGTAGTTATCATAGCGGAATCAAGTGAATCATAAAATTTACACAATGTCATAACAAGATCATAGTATGTAGACTATGCTTATACATTTCGTTTACATTGTGATTAGAATGACCTTAATTTGCAAAAAAGTGAAACCGCAAGAATACAGATATTTTTACAGCCGTTCTTGGAATCGATTTGGTGCTACATTGTATATGTTAATTTGGTGCAAACTCTTAGTATAAGTATTCATCAATATTGTTTTGCTTAATTTATACAATGTATAATTATGCTTCTTCATGCAATTGCATTTTTAAAGTGTTTTACTATTCAAACTGTTATTGGTGAGAATGAAATAAGTTTTTTTTTGTTTTTGGAACATTTTGATAGAACCGTGCAGTTGGTGTGAGACCTTTATTATGCAAAGTAACTTTACAAAAGTCGGTCAAGACATAGGCCCAAAAAAGTCCTGACATAATGTTATATATCAACATATTTCCAGAGAATAAGAAGAAGCTAATTCTCTGTTGTTTCCTATTTCACTTCACGGCGATATGGTGAGCTAGTCTGACCGAGATTTTCCATTGAATTACACTACGGAGTCGGTACGGAGTCGTGGTGAGTATACAAACGAACCACATGATTATCTGACATGTAATAGTAAGTATGATAAGTGGTTGGATATATGGACATGAAGAGGTTTATTGTTAACCACATATAAGGAAATACCTGTAGAATCTAGATACGTTATCAGGGATATGCTATACATTATAAGGATTGATATCAACAAGGTATTGATGGTAAAACTTCTTGTTAATCTTGTTACGATTCTTCATAAACCAATGTAATCATTGCCCAATATTTGTGTTTGGGTGACAGAAACGTAACATGAACCGGACTGAACTGACTATGTTGTTAGATGTGGGATCATACCTGAGTCATATGTGTCAACAAACATTTTTAGTTGTAGGCGGCTAGTTGTCGGGAATTATATAAAAGAGAGACATTTGCGACAATTCCCAAGAGCGGGCCCCGCAAATAAATCGGAAAAGAAAGAAGGTTGCGAAAGCTGTGAAAAAAGAACGCGTACTTATTCATACGCGCACTGAGGGTGGGTTCACACTACGAACATTGGTACCCACGTTGGCCAGCGTTTCAAAAGCCGAAAAAATGAGCCCAAACGTCGGTTAAATTACGTTCGCCAGGCGTTGTGTATCTGGCGCAAGTACTAGTAAACGTTTGCGAACGTGGTTTCTTGACAGTTTGACAGCAAGTATTCTTTGCCAAAGTTGTAGTTATTTTCTATTAGCGCTTGTGAACTTTTGCCAACGGTATGTATTGTTGCTACAAGCAAAGAGCGTAAGAAGAAATAATTAGACTTGAAGGGATTCATGTACTTCGTCACACGTGATGATCGTAGGTCACGTGATCGTAGGTCACACCGGAAACTCCAGTTAGTATAGTACATGGACGGCATCGGCTTTATTGAACTTTTCATGATATATTTACGCTTATATAGATTCATGAGGCAATCAGATGCTTAAATTTTCATGTTATTTTACGCGAAAACTTTTTGTTTCGCAAACAAATTAAAATTGCAACGTGTACGTGTTCGTGTCACGAAGGAAAGCTTACTCGTGCACGTATACCTACACGATAGATCCAAGTCTGTCTTTACGTCGGTCTTTACAGACCCTACGTCAACTCGTCATTCTACTCTTTTTTCATGAAATGGTATCCCTTTGTACACGCAAACATAAGATAAACTTTGGATAGGCCTAAATAGTATTTAGCTAAAATAGAAAATAAAGTTATGATACTTGATTGACAAAATATTATCTAATCGGGTAACCAGACTAGGGAGAACCCTTACCTCCCTGTTATTTAATTACATGTACGATGTTTAACCGGTAGACTGGTTTTCTGGGTAGATTATATCATATCCATGGTACTAAACATGTGATTACAGTATGATTATTGGGTCATTGATCCTTGTATCAGAAACATGTCCGCTTATTCGTCGACATTCTGATCACCTCGGCATTTATGCATCGCCGGAAATGGCCGAGCTTTCACGAGTGATTCGTCGAATCAGTGTATTTGGTGCATCACTGCATCATCTGTCACCAGTTGATATGCTTGTTGATCATGCACGTCAACAATTATGTTTACTGCAGACGACTGAGAATTATTGAACGAAAAACTTAATATCACATACATGTGAATGATAATTAGCCTCACACAAGAGGTTTTCGACAACCTTGAGCATAGTAAAACTAATGTAATAGTAATGGGCTTAGTAAAGCATTCGACAAGGTTGATCATAATAAGTTAATATTTGAATCGATGAGCTGAAAGCCATCCTATGGCATGACAGGGGATTAAGTCATTATTACAGGACCGCAGTCCTAGGACCTTGCTTATTTCTGGTCTATATTAACGACCTGTCTCATTCCATCATAGTATATCTTACAGTCAAATCATCACCAGACGCCCACATCCTTCAAAATGACCTGCATGCTCATGAACAATGGGAACCGGACTGGTCCATTAATTAAACCCTGACAAGTGTGAGGTGCTGCGAATTGCTCGCAAACGTAATCTACTTATTTTCCCTACATCCTGTATGGTACTGAATTAAAACCACCCGATACTGCTAAATACCTAGGTATTACCATCAGTAAAGATTAAAGTGGGTCTCAACACATACATTTAAATATCGGCCAGAGCTAACAACTCCCTGAGAAAGAAACATTCAGACCAGTAATACCTTTGTCTGTCCTCGAATGCTCAAGCAGCTGGCACCCCTGGCAGAAGTCCCTCGCCAACCAAAAAATACAAAGCTCATCAGCAAGATACAAAATGTACATCATAAATGACTACGATTATACACAAGCAATATATAAACCACATGATTAACACCCTTCAAAGACAAACTCTTGAACAACAGCGCAAACACACCTCCCTTCTGTTTCTGTACAAAATCATAACCATCATACGTATCACCAATAGAACGGGGTCATACTGTCAAATGTATAGATCCTTGAGAGATAGAAATCAGTGTTTCCTAATTGCGTTAATTACGGTTAAAATGTAAGTTCCGAGGTTTATTTTACATGTACGAATCCCAATCCAATCGCTGTACGGACATCTAAGTCTGTCATGATGACGTCATAGGGACTGAGATAATCATCAGATAAAGTATATCCGCCACAGTAGTCGAGTAGTTAGTCAATAAATGATCGATTTAAATTTATTTAAATTATCTTTCAATTTACATGTAACTGGTGAGCTCAGCCAAAGTGAATATTTGAACCCGTATTGGCAATGAAAACATTCATAGTCATCATGAAAATCAACCCAGTGTTATATTAACATGTCTGCTTTATAAATACTCAATACTTCGGCTTTCTTGTAGGTATTTTAGATAGGCTACTTAATCTGTATTTTGACATGCACACAAAATGCATCAACGGTTGACACCCATTTACAGCTCTAGCATTTGGTATTGAACAGTATAACTTGCGAGTATAATCTATGATATGCCTTAATGCTAATCGAATTCTCCCTTAGCGAAGAAGATGTTCTAAATTTTGTGTCTGAAAACGAGTATTATTTAATGCAGTTTCTAAAATTAATAGGTTTATGCAGTTTAACAGCCTGTCATTTGCACGTACGTCTGGGAAAATATACGACTTAGCTCCCAGACGTACGTGTACTTTTGTCTTGTGTTTTATTGCAAATACACCAAACGAGTGTATAATGTATATAGAGACGCATTTCAAAACCTAAAACTTAATATATTAAAACCCATTATATATCCAGCCCAGACATGGTTGTCCACGCATAGTCTCAGATTTTCAAAATATTTTGCCACTTTTTTAGTATTTACCTACCTAAATGATTTCTGGGGTCAAAACTTTATTTTCACTACCGTTGCCATGGCAACCGAGGAAATTCAATTTTTCGCTATTTTTCACTTTTTTCATGCCATTTTTAAGCTTTTTTAAGATGAAATCGCGACAAAAATTGTCATGATGCACCCTCACATGTCACTAATTATGTTACATAAACTATTATAGAACTATTTCTGTACAAAACATATGCTTCAAGTGATTTGAGATTTTCGTTATACTTATTCTCTTGGGACCCCCTATCTCAAATTCGTGGTTTACTAGAAAAATGAAAAAGTGTGGTGTTTCAAAATGTATTTAAATGAGAATTGGAACGGATCCAGATATCACATCCATATATTTGAAAACAGTTAATGTAGGTGTTTATTGTCTGAAAGGTTTCGCCATGGTGCAAACAAGATCTTTTTGTAAGATAATGCCAAAAAATGGCTTTTTTCATTTTTACAAAAATATTTTTTTTTTATATATTCCACAATAATCGAAATATATGGTTGAAATTTTCATAATTTAGCATCGGCAAAGCATTAAAACAAAGCAACTGACACAATTAAGTGTTTAACGGTAAATTTATGATAAATGATCACAAGATATTTGAAAAAAACATGTTTAAAACGAACCCCACCCACTTTTTTAACACTACGCAGGACTTCTTGTGAACACTATTTCGTGTATAAATCGAAAAAGAAGTAGTTTATTTGTGTGATTCTTCCTTGCATATGTCCGATAGAAACTCCTGTTAAGTTTGTTAAAAAATAAATGAATAATTACTTTTCCGTTACCATGGTTACCAAGCAAACGGTGCAGAAAAAGGTTGAAGGTGAAAAATGTTTAAATGAATGTTAACAACTTACAATTCGTGACTCCTGTAATTTTGTTGTGTATATTATATAACATTGTTTCAGAAAAGATAGTGCTTCAATTATGGCTGATGTGTGGCTTGGTTAATCTGGTAGTTACCATGGTAACCAAGGATGAAAGAAGGAAAAGGGCACTTTTTGACCGTATTTTCACAACTTTCACCAATCATGCTGCATACTTGCAGATATATGTTCTTTATATATCGTGTTGATCATCCTAATAGAATAGTGTTCATTTCTTACTGGAGTATGACCATGTTATTATGGTAGTTACCATGGTAACCTTGCAAGAAGGAAGGCGAAAATCAGCTTAATTACTGTATGCTTTCAATTATCACAAATAATGCTCCATACCAGTAGATACTTATTATTGATATAGTATGTTAATCATTCTTATTGATAAGTGCTTTACATCAAACCGATGAATAACCATGTTATTAAGGAAGTTACCATGGTAACCAAGCAAGAAAGGAGGAAAACTCCACATTTTGACCATATTTTCACATTTTTCATCAAGAGTGCTGCATACAAGCAGCTATTTGTTATTGATACAGTTTGGTAATCATCCAAATTGAAGTATGCTCCATTTCTAACTGATGCATAACTATCTTATTATGGTAGTTGCCATGGTTACCTAGCAAAAAAGAAGGAAAATCCACATTTTGACAATGTTTTCTTTAAGATTTCTGCGTACGAGCATTTATATGTTATTGATATAGTTTGGTCATATAATCATCCTTATTGAAGAATGCTCCATTTCTAAATGATGCATAACTATCTTATTATGGTAGTTGCCATGGTTACCTAGCAAGAAAAAAGGAAGATCCACATTTTGACCATATTTTCATTATTTTCTTTAAGATTTCTGCATACGAGCATTTAAATGTTATTGATATAGTTTGGTAATCATCTCTATTGCTATGAGCTCCATTTGTAACTGAGGCATGACCATGTAATTATGGAAGTTACCATGGTAACCAAGCAAGAAAGGAGGAAAAATCCTACCTTAAACTGCAATTTCACTATTTTCAGCAAGAATGCTGCATACAAGCAGATATATGTTCATAATATAGTTTGGTAATCATCCTAATTATAGAATGCTCCATTTTTAACTGAGTCATTACCATGTTAATATGGTAGTTACCATGGTAACAAAGCAAATATGCCACCTTTTTGTCATTTTTTCACAGTTTTCATCAAAAATGCTGCTTACAAGCAGATATATGTTCATACTATAGTTTGGTAATCATCCTTATTGAAGAATGCTCCATTTCTAACTGAGGCAGGACCACGTTATTATGGTAGTTACCATGGTCACTCAGTTTTTTTTCACTATATAAGATTGGTAAATGTTATTTTATGACAATTGTATGAAAGTTATGGCCCTGACCAGCTTCAGTTTGACCTTCTCCTGTGAAATTGACCTTTGAGATACGACCCTGGGAGTTAGGCATGACACTCTGCCTTATTGAGGTTAACATGCATGCTTAATATAAGAACGATTGGTCCATGTATGACAAAGTTATGGTCCGGACAAGCTTCAATTAGACCTCCGACTGTGACCTTGACATTTGGGATAGGAGCCTTGTGGTTGGGCATGGCACTCTTCCTCGTGGAAATGAACATTCATGCCAAATATAAGCAAGATTGGTCAAAGTTATGGTCCGGGCAATATCGGACGTACGGACACTTGCGCACGCATGCCCATACACCAAAAGTGTTAAATTGCTGTTTTTGATTGAAAATATGGCTGCTTGTGTCAAGGTCATTGTTACTAAAATAGAAAAAAAGATTTCCACTGATTATCTTTTGTTTGAATTGAGATATATTGTTAAACACTGCTGTGTGGGTAACTTGTGTGAAGACGCCGTTCGTGATTGAAAGTTGACCAGGTGAGGTCAAGGTCACCTTTACAAAACATGAAAATCTGTTTTTCGTTAACTTCATAGAGCGCTAACCTAGAACTCATTCCATTTATTCACAAACTACAAACCAATGATGTATTCCCTTCATCAACTACACACTTAACCCTAACCCTAAACACCCTATTTAAAATATTCCCATAGAAATGTATACTATTCACTTGGACACCAGATATGTATCAACACAAAGGCACCATCAGACACTAGATTACTTATCATTGAGGATTATTTACTAACTATATAAAGAACAATTTAAGCAATCTTGGTGAAATTGTAAAAATATATATCATATATCTGCTTGTATGCAGCATTGTTGATGAAAATTGTGCAAATACGGTCAAACAGTAGATTTTTCAATGTATCTTGCTAGGTTACCATGGTAGCTTCCATTATAACATGGCCATGCCTCAGTTAGAAATGGAGCACATATCAATAAAGATGATTACCAAACTATATCAATAACATATATCTGCTTGTATGCAGCGCTATTGTTGAAAATTGTGAAAATAAGATCAAAATATTATGGATTTTTCTTCCTTTCTTGCTTGGTTACCATGGCAACTTCCATTATAACATGGTTATTCATCAATTAGAAATAAAGCACTTATCAAATAGGGTGATTAAATAACTAGATCAATAATTAGTATATACTAGTATGGAGCATTATTGATGATAATTGAAGGCATACTGTAATTAAGAGGATTTTCGCCTTCCTTCTTGCTTAGTCACCATGGCAACTACCATAATAAATGGTCATACATCAGTACGAAATGGATCACTGTTGTATTAGGATGATTAACAAACTAAATCAATAACATATATTGGCTTGATTGCAGCATTTTTAATGAAAATGTAAAAATAAGGTAAAAAAGTGCCCTTTTCCTTCTTTCATCCTCGGTTACCATGGTAACTTCCATAATAACATTGGCTTTCCTCAGTTAAAAATGGAGCACATATCAATACATATGATTGCCAAACTGTATCAATAACATATATCTGCTTGTATGCAGCATTATTGATGAAAATTGTGAAAATACAATCAAAATGTGGATTTTTATTCCTTTTTTGCTTGATTACCATGGTAACTTTCATAATAACATGGTTCTTCACCAGTTTTATATAAATCACTTATCAATTAGGATGATTAACAATTTAGATCAATACTTTATATCTACTGTTATGGAGAATTATTTGTGATAATTGAAAGCACACAGTAATTAAGCCGATTTTCGCCTTCCTTCTTGCAAAGTTACCATGGTAACTACCATAATAACATGGTCATACACCAGTAAGAAATGAAGCACTATTCTATTATGATGATCAACACGATATATAAAGAACATATATCTGCAAGTATGCAGCATGATTGGTGAAAGTTGTGAAAATACGGTCAAAAAGTGCCCTTTTCCTTCTTTCATCCTTGGTTACCATGGTAACTACCAGATTAACCAAGCCACACATCAACCATAATTGAAGCACTATCTTTTCTGAATCAATGTTATATAATATATACTACAAAATTACAGGAGTCACGAATTGTAAGTTGTTAACATTCATTTGAACATTTTTCACCTACATCCTTTTTCTGCACCGTTTGCTTGGTAACCATGGTAACGGAAAAGTAATTATTCATTTATTTTTTAACAAACTTAACAGGAGTTTCTATCGGACATATGCAAGGAAGAATCACACAAATAAACTACTTTTTTTTTCGATTTATACACGAATAGTGTTCACAAGAAGTCCTGCGTAGTGTTAAAAAAGTGGGTGGGGTTCGTTTTAAACATGTTTTTTTCAAATATCTTGTGATCATTTATCATAAATTTACCGTTAAACACTTAATTGTGTCAGTTGCTTTGTTTTAATGCTTTGCCGATGCTAAATTATGAAAATTTCAACCATATATTTCGATTATTGTGGAATCTATAAAAAAATACTATTTTTGTAAAAATGAAAAAAGCCATTTTTTGGCATAATCTTACAAAAAATATCTTGTTTGCACCATGGCGAAACCTTTCAGACAATAAACACCTACATTAACTGTTTTCAAATATATGGATGTGATATCTGGATCCGCTCCAATTCCCATTTAAATACATTTTGAAACACCACACTTTTTCATTTTTCTAGTAAACCACGAATTTGAGATAGGGGGTCCCAAGAGAATTAGTATAACGAAAATCTCAAATCACTTGAAGCATATGTTTTGTACAGAAATAGTTCTATAATAGTTTATGTAACATAATTAGTGACATGTAAGGTTGCATCATGACAATTTTTGTCGCGATTTCATCTTAAAAAAGCTTAAAAATTGCAAAATTAATTTTTATAAAAAGTGAAAAATAACGAAAAATTGAATTTCCTCGGTTGCCATGGCAACGGTAGTGAAAATAAAGTTTTGACCCCAGAAATCATTTATGTAGGTGAATACTAAAAAAGGGGCAAAATATTTTGAATATCTGAGACTATGCGTGGACAACCATGTCTGATATTGCCTGGTTCAAATGTAGAACTACAATTAAATGTTATGTTGTTTTATAATATAGTGTTATAATATATTATAATACAAATATTACACAAGAAGAATTGTTTAAAAAGACAGTGTGTAAAAGGGTGTAAAAAGATGTGAACGAAAGCCAAATACAGTTACCATGGTTACAGAATATAAAGGTCTTATCCCTGTTCCCTGTATAAGGACCTATAACTTATTTGGCTACAAACTACTACTCGTAGATGGTAATGTGTGTGATTATGCATAGGGGTCTGTATCGAATCACTGGTCTTTCATTCAAAATTGCGACACCACCAACTTTACAAACAGTCGTGTAACTTTTCCAAAAAGGCAATTAATCACATACTGTTTTCTCCAGTAGCAAGCTTATACATTTATCTTCGAGATACAACAAATGTTATGTCAAAATATTACGCACTCGAGCCGTTACAAATGCATACATGTTGAAAATATACTGAAAAATAAAATCTGGACATGAACATGGACAGGCCCTTACCATACTAAAGGGCTCTTCATGCAGGAGTGCCGACAAAAACAATGACATGGTTGGATGAGAGTATAATAACTAAAACTATAACCAAAATATCACCTCTGAAAAGTAACACAGGGTAGTGTGGTCATTTCATTATTTCGACATAAAATACGGGCCAAGTCTAATTCCCACTACATGTGACGATAAGGTTTATCAAAGTCTTTATGTACAATTTCTGTTTACCCCCGCCCCTCCCCCTCTGGGGAAAAACCTTGATAAGTGCATAATAGCATTAAAATGGGAAACATGCATGTCCGATGTATCCGTAGTGATAGATATCAAGATGTCAAGAGAGATACAATTCGTTTCGCAATCTACCTAGACTAAATTAGTATGGGGAACAATATTTTATTCTCCTATCCTTACAGTATTGCGCAAATGGACAGTAGACAATATAATAGGGGCTGGAAGCCTACACAATAGTTGGTCTGCTTACAGCATACATTTGTATTACGTGCTCCTGGCGATTGCATGGTTATAAAACGTCTTCTGAGATGGAATAAACTCTATTCTGATAGCCTAAACATTATCCTGAATAAAGTCAAATATCGAAAATTAATACTATATTAGTATAATATGATAGTTTAATTGCTTAAACAGGTTCGGATGCAAAATACAATAACGACAACATATTGTACAGATACGTATCTAAACGAGATCACATTTGTTGTCAATACGAATAAAACCAACACGTATTTCGCTCGTCTGCATGTCATAAATTTATTTAGACTAAACAAACTTAAGAATCATTTTACGTAACAACACTTTTCCCCCACTCGAATCTGATCTACATAAAACACATAACGCAAGTACTTTAACAGCTGTTTAAGCCATTGACGTCATTCCGCTATCATATTTTTTCGTCTGGAGAATGCACGCGCGCTTATCGTTTCCGGTGGTATTTAATTCATAGCTCCCATTGGAAATAATAAACTCATTATTGATTCGATATCTAAAAGAGATGCAGATTAATAATTCAATGTTCGTAATTAAATACGCCTGAAAACGCGGCAATTTCCGTGAAGTGGTCGTGAAATTGTCGTGAACGATTTCACAATTGAAAGTTGTGACCAACGTTGTGGGGGGGGGGTGAAATCTATATTGAAATAACGCACTTTTTCAAAAGCGTTTTATTCGCTTCTAATTGAAATTTGTTGGATAAAAATACGCATACAATAAACGAGCTAGGTTTGCAAGGAAAGTGCTGTCTTGCTTTGATAGTTTTATAGATATCAGGTTTTTTCAGTATCAACTGCAAGGGTCAATTTTATGCGAAAACCATTTCCAACAAATTTCGATTTAAAGAAACAAAGGTTTTTGAAACGACATGCAATGTGATGAGTATTTCACTTAAGATTACTCTATGTTTCCCTTAGACAAAGACCCCCTAAATTTATTCGTAGTGAATTAGTTAGTCATAAAAAGTGAGTACTTCGGTTAATAAATTGAAATCATTTCATATGACTAAGACAATTGCGGTGTACACAGCCAATAGTACTAAACGACTCATGGATTCGCACATGCTGATTTATAATCAGTATAATGTATACATCGCTTAGAGCAAATTTCAATCACACACAATTATTTTATGTGCGGTCTAAACATCTTAAATTTGTGAGATTTTTGTAATTAGATTCCAGCATTGTATACAGCGTGGGCGACTTCTTCCAACTGTGCCAAAACATCAACATTTTCACACATTGATAGTTCAAGATAGTACACTTGATAATCTGTCTTCTCTACTCTCATACCCTCGTGGCGATGGACAACATCAGGAATGAAGGATCGAGAGTGATTAATATAAGTTAGAAAAACTTTTCGCAATTGACCAAAATTTAATGTATATAATATGTTCATTGCACAATATATATCGGTATATTATACTTATTAGTGGGTTTTAAATGTAGAAGAAACCGTCTCCAAAGGTATAACTGTGTAACCTTAAGGGCGACACACAACAAGCAATTAATAATACACTTTTTTCAATTGATATATATAATATATTACGTCTCACTTTATAGTGTTTTCTCTTTGGTTCCCAAAAACCTTCATGCATAATCAAACCAATGTAACAGATATGAGAACATAAGTCCACTACAACATTAACGCTGGCAATGGATTGGTCATGTCTTACGAACACCCCAAAACAACCTTACAAGAATAGCTCTCCTATGGACTCCAGAAGGAAAATGAAATCAAGGTCACCAAAAAGCAACATGGAGGCATGCGGCATGTGGAAGAGAAGGGCATTGGTTTTGCCTGGAGAGAGTTGGTGAGGAAAGTACAAGACTGAGAAAAGAGCATGGAAAGCTTTATATGCCCTATGTAATAGGGTTGTTCAAATTGGAATGCAAGTGATGCGATATCTTTCTTGTATTAATCCATTTTTTTAAAAATATTGAAGGCTTATTATCAAAGATCATTGTATAAGCTTTAAATAAATACCTCACATTTTAAAATCCGTTCAGTCCACGTGTAACAATAGGTAGATACTGTCCACTCGTGTATACTAATGCTTAAATGATTGGGAAAATGTCACTTTTCTTGGACCGAAATCATTTAAAAGTCGTTGTTTTCTTAATGTGGGAGCAAATACCATATTTAAATTAACTTGTATGGTAAGACGGTGTTATGTATTTGTCTTTTTTCATCTACTACTTGGTAGTTTAACAAATTTAAAAGTGGTTTAATTTTATTGGAAATGAACATCATGTACGTCATCTAAATACGTAGCATACTACATGTAGTAAAGGGTTGCAAAAATCAAATACATTTTTGAAACTGGTGGAAGATTTAAAATTAGACAAGTAGCTCAATGTGTTGGCACATCATCAGGAGCTATTAATACAATTATCATATTACAGAACTGAGGAACAGAAGTGCAGTTTGGATACCCCTATCTGCTATGACATGCCAACACACTTGCCCTTGCAAACTGTCCAAAAATAGTTGAAACCATTTTCTAACTAAAAATGTCGACCGTTTGCAAATGTAATGAGCATAAACCAGACGTGGGTTCATTTTGTCACCCATGCGATAGATCCTTTAACAAAGACAGAACAAAAGTTTGCACCACAAAACGCACCATGGGCGATAGTACAATTTTTGGGAGGCGTTTAAGCCTCTCATTACTACCATTGGCCATTTCTTAATACAAAATTAACCGTCTTTAGGCTGCTATGTGAATCTGCATTCAAGTAGTTCCAGAAACTGTCAACATTCCCAATACTGCTACATATGTTTCTCCAAATTTTTTAACTGATTTAAGCCAATCAGCAACATTTGTTTATTCTAAGATCAAAAATTATTGTGAAACTGTTCGTAAATTGATATTTTTGCAAACAAATCACTACATCGGCCGATACCGAACTTGTTAATACGAAAATGACGTGTTCATCAAATGTCCCGGCTGTAAAGCTATTTTTAGAAACTTCAGACTTCGGTCAAGTGGTGGTTTTATCAATGAATCGTCGGTTTAAGCTTTAGTAGCAGCAACCAGATCGCCTCCCACCAGAACTCTCAGTGCTTTGATTTCTATATAGCCCAAGCCCAAGTTTCTACCATTCATTTTGATGTATAAAATGGACAATGGGTAAACACCAAGATAAACGAAGGTAAATTCTTTCAAAAATGAAAGAAACCAGGTACGTTAAGATCTCGGTTCGATTCTTGTCCAGTATAAGCACAGTGACCCTATGAATTATAATTAAATCGCATTTTAAAAATGGATTATTTGATTGAAACTCGCATATGTATCGCAGACGAATACTGCAAGTAGATCAAAAGCTTGTTTTTATTAAAATCTATAAGGATATATTTTTATGCCTTTAGTTGCATTCCAATAGGAGCACCCCTTGTAGCAATGACATACCCTGCTGCATGTTGTGACGGAGTAGTCAATTTTAGAGCTGGTAACCCGATCATGATAATAAAAAGTAGAAGAAGAAGAAGACGATGAAGAAGAAAAAAGAAGAAAAATAAGAAGATATAATAAGGAAGAGATTTCCATAGTTTTGGTCCACCATATGCAGTTGACTTTCTGAAGATTTTTACATTGGGTTTAGGCATCAACTTCAACTTCAACACTTTAATTCCCTCTATATTAGAGGATATTGAATACATTTATGTACAAACAGTATTAAACATTCAATAAATGATTACAATGGAAACAATACAATATATACAGTGAATATGCAGGCATGACAGGGTGCATTCGTCATGCCGTCAGAGAATGAATATGTTTAAGCAGAGTACATGTTCAGACATTGTACTATATATTCGAAAGAACATTTCAAAAATTGTCTCTCAGTTTCTGAGTCGAGGATTGGTTCAAGTGGAGCACCCAAAAGCATATACGAAGATTGGAAAAATCTACCAAATCTCGCAATATCTCGCGGCAATCTTCTGAAATCTCTCGAAATCTCGCTTGTATTTAATTCCTTATATCTCCCGTTTTTTTGAACATAGGAAAAAACTAATACTTTTATGCAATAGATTTATTATTCTGCTTTAGAATGAAACCTAATTTATTGAAATCAGTCAAGAAATAAAACATTATACCTCAAAGAGCCAGATCTACTCTCATTTTAATGAAAATTCCAATTTTATCAGAAAATGTCCAATTTTCCTCATTCAAACAATAATTTTCTGAATTCTATAAGAGGTAGAAAAAAATAAGTTACATCATGCAGTAGAAGAAACATAGCTCTTCAAAATGAGACGTTGGCCATTAAAAACAGATGATAATCAAAAGCGTTCATGCAAAATATCAGCATCCGCTGCATGCCATTTTGCATTTTCTCCACGTTTTCAATTAAGTGTCAAATCTGTGTGTATTTAGGTCTTTGGCTGACCTTAATGTGTGATTTGTAATTTTGAATATATGTGATCAGGGGCCGTATTGGTCAAGGTTTTAAACACAAGAGCAGCTTTTCATATTTCAAAGGAATGATTTGTGCGAAATCTAGAGTTATTGATATGAAGAAATTCAACGGAAAACATGACGATTAAAGGCAATATGTCTTTTAAGAATCGGCAATCACAATCAGAATATATATTTAAATATATATTTAAATTAAAATCATATTTGATAAAATTTCCCAATATGTCAGTCAGTCATAAGTTAGATCTATTTGATAAACTTATTGTTCCTATACTATGTTATGGTAGTGAAATTTGGGGGTTTAACGATGTAAATAAGATAGAAACGATTCATTTACAATTTTGCAAGCAAATATTAGGCGTGAGGTCTCAAACACAGAATAGCTTTATTTATGGTGAACTTGGTAGATACCCTTTAAAAATAAGACGTTTAAGTAATGTTATAAGATATTGGTTAAAAATTATCCGAAGTCCAAAAGAAAGATACATTCACATTATTTACATTATGATGTTAAACGCTTTAGAACAAAACATAAACAATACGGGTTGGGTAAGAAATGTAAAAACAATTTTAGAAGCGAATGGATTTGCTTATGTTTGGTTGAACCAAGGGGTTGGTGATGAAAAGGCTTTTTATGCACATTTAAACAACGACTACATGATAATTACTTACAAATCTGGAATAGCGATATTGAAGATTCATCGAGAGCTAGAACTTATAAATTATTTAGTACCTTTAGATTACAACCTTATTTGGGTGTTATAAATATAGAAAAATTTCGCATTGCATTAAGTAGACTAAGAACATCATCTCATAGATTAGAAATCGAAGCTGGAAGGTGGCACAAACCAGTAAAAACAACATATAATGAACGTAAATGTAGGTTATGCAATGTCCTTGAAGATGAGTTTCATTTTTTGTTTGTATGTCCATTATATAATGAAATTAGAAAACTACATATAAAGAAATATTATTGGAAGCGTGCAAATATTATTAAATTTATAGATTTGATAAATTCTGGAAATAAAACTGTCATTAGAAATCTTGCTATGTATACTTACAAATCCTTTGAATTGAGAAACAATTCATTTTATACAAATTAATACACTCTTATGCAACTTCCACCCCAAGTGTAACGATTTTGTGTGGAATCAGTATACAACTGTACTACAAACATTCTAATAGGTATTGTATTGTACTTACTATAACTTTGGAAGTTTATTTTGTTTCGTGTTTTCATACACAATTTTATTCAATATTAACGTTGTAATTGTACGTGCTTCAATTTATAATGTATTTTCAATAATGTTGACTTGAGTCAGTGACTATACATAATTATGTACATGTATTATTACTGGTGCCATTGACCATTGTATGTTTAAATTTGTATTGTAAATATTTGTAATGCTCATAGACTGTAAAGTCTCATGTATTGGAAAAATAAACTATATATTGGTCTGAAATTGTTAACGTCCTGAGTTGATCCTTTCTTGTGAATTGGCATATATATGCTATGCATTATTCAAGGTTGCAGTGAATATCCCTTCTCTTATGCTTTGATTTAAAAGTATGTCAATAATGACTAAACTTTATTGTAGGATACGAGGCACAAGTTTGTCAAGGCCAGTAGACTTCTTAATATCAATACGTTTTAATTGTTTCATAATATAGTCTTCAAAGATGAAAGGAATTGTATATTATCGATACCTACTAACCATTTCTTGTATGTTATTGGTGAACAAGCACATGTTGCGCAAAATGTAAATATTAATAAGGGGATGAATGTTCGAACTGGAGTAGGTTCGTCCGAGTGTCAATCCCCGACTGGTAGTAACCACTCGTTTGTATTAAAGTACCTTATATAGATGCTGACAGAATCAGATCATGTACTTGACAGCAGGTTGCCTGAAGATCACATATCGCCTTATTTTAATGACATTACGTGGGTATGTACTATTCTACAAACAGCTTGATAGTACTACAAGGGTTTCATAACCCCGTTGTTTGAGACCTGTGTAGGAAGTATACATGTTGTGATCGTATGTAGTCCAGCTGTCTTCAATGTTTGACTTATTACTGCCTGTCTCTCACACTCTCAGACAGTCGTTGCATATAAGCCTAATGACACCACTCGATCACATGTTTTTATTGAAGTACATGTGGCAATGCAACTGACACTGACTTGGGAAGTGAACAGTCTTAAGTAAGAACTGCCTTTGACAGATCTATGTACATGTACGATACTCACAGTGGTAGGACCTAAGATAAGATTGCAACATATTAAACAACACGTACATGCGTGTGGCATCTGAACAAACCATAAACTAACGCGGAATTGAAATGAGCAGCGAAGCATACTAAATACAAGTGATTGACAGATGACGTCAAGTCTGATAGTTTCCATAGTTAATACCATAAAGCTGAAAATCGTTTTCAATGGAGATACTGATTAATTAATGTAGGACTTAACATGTCAAACCGATAATTAGTTTATAATATTTAGTCCAAAAATCCTGAGAGGATCAAATGATAGATCCATGCATAAAACGTCATTATTTAATCTGCGCGTCACTGTTATATCAAATCTCTAAAGAAGCAAATGATGACTTTCTCACTATATCACTAGTCTTTGTATGTATTAAATAAAAATAATCCAAACGTATTTGTTGTGTGGTCACTATGACATAGATTTACCAAAATGTATATTCTCACTTGTAAGACAACTACAAATTAAGACCCTAATCTCATTGCGCATATACCATAAGGCTGTAATTTCATTAACCATTTTCCAATTTGTTCCACGTAAGAACTTCTTTCTTTACTAATCTTCCTTCTAGTCGCACACATAATATCTATAACAAATATGGTCGACGTAGAGTTGTTGACAAATATGTTATGTATGAAATACCTAGATGAATTGTTGGGTGTAGTCACACGGCTTACCGGATTGCGTAAACGGACAGCCAACATATAAACATTAACCCATCCGTGCGCGTTTGTTACCTGTTCGGCAAATGTGTTACTTCTACATACAAGATCCGCAAAATATGAGATCACGGTTCGTTTTCCGTTTTGTATGCGTTTCTTATCCGTTTCTCATTCTTTTTTTCAGTTTGCCATTCTGATCACCTCGGCCTTTATGCATTGCAACAGACTTGCCGGAGACAAACGGAAATGGTCGAGCTTTCACGATTGTTTTTTTGCGTTACTCGTTAGGTAGAAACAGTTAAGGACTAGGCATGGTCCCCGTAGTGGACATGGGTGTCATAGTCGGACTTTGTTCGTAGTTGTGACAAGCTTGTTACACCGGGAAATGCTCAAGTTTATGTTACATTATTAGGTCCATGCTACGGTATACATACACTTGTTCTTTTAGTATACATGTACTTAGCACGTATGTTACATTTGCAGAAGATTAATGTGTTGCATAGATGCTTCACTTTCGTAGGGGCGAATGCTGCTCGTACAAAACAGGATTCGTTTCTAAATTACACTAATTAAACCTAGTATTCCAGTTGTAGCCATCGAAACTGACATTGCTTACTGCGTAGTGATCGAGGTATCCAATGATATGCGTCTAGTGTGAAGATAGCATTGAGACAGCATCCGTGTTGGATTCATTAGGACAAAGGCCGAAAAGGCTTATCGAGCGGGGTTTGATGTCAAATTAGACGCGCCTCTCGTACCAGTTTAGCATGTGTAGGCCTACATGTCTGAAAATAATTTGCTTCATGAATTCTATAAAGAAAGGATTTGGAATATACTAACTGCATGATAAGATTTCAGATTGTTGAAAATTCAAGGACAGTTTAAATCACAAATGTCACATTGTGGTCAGTTACAGATATAAATCTTGATCTACTTACAGTCATCCAAAGATATAAAACTTTATGTATACAATATGAGGTATTTAATGTATAGGTCTTTGAGTCATCATGTAATGATGAAAGTGTTTACAACCTTCTTCGCAAATGTAATTTTGCTGAATAAAATGCTACATGAACTGGGAGAAATACCCAGTTGAACTAAGTGAGTTATGCAGAACTTATATTGATGTATATCCACCCTTTTGACGTTTCCAGTCGGAAGTTCTGCTGGTGAGGGCTGGAAAACAAATATATTTGTATATGAAAAAGCGGACCGAATTTTCTTTTTGCTATGTACGTAAACCATACAAAAAGGTAATAATAATAAAGTCGGCCAACTGGGAAGACAGCACCCAACTAAACAAGCCGAGCACAGAAACAATAAAAACATCAAATACAACAATTACAAAGCCAAACACATAACCGAACAAGAAAATGAACTGCCCAAGTCCCAGATGTAAAAAAAGCTGAACGAACTAGTTTCGGGCTTGAGTATGCTAATCACTCTTTCTTTTTTGTTCTGTGGTATAGTGTGTATGCATCCGGGGACGAAGAGCGGACAAGACCTCCACAAAGTATTAGCTGACCACAAAGCTGTCGTGGTTGCTTTTATAGCATAATCTAGGATTAAACGCAACACTTCTTTAAAGCCGTTAAACTGGACATGTGTACTGTAGCATGAAAGTGGACTAGCAGAATGAGTTATAAATTACACAACTGTTTAAACGTTGCAATGTATTTCCGAGCGCTTTATATCGTTTTTTTACTGTTAAATAATTAATATTCGTGGGGATTTAATTTCACGAATTTCGTGCTTGACCAAAGCCACGTAAATAAATCCCCAATTAATAATTATACAAATGAATATGTCAAATTTACAATGGCTGTCATACTTGCTTTCAAGATCAGCTGGTTACAGTCAGGTTACTTGCAAATCAACATGTAAAAATAAGTTATAAAACAATTATTATATATGTTTGATTTTTCTAATTATTTCTGATACTTTATGTTAAGTTTGACCCATGAAATCCGAAATTTTGTCCCATTTAAATAAAATGATTTAACAGTATATCAATAATGAGCTCATATTGGTGAATTATCAACAATTCCACCTTTCGGCCCATTTAACTCTCGCTTCCATAGTATGGTTATGGTTTAATTTAAACGTTTAGACTGATCTGTCCGTTGATTGACTGCTTAATACAGGTTAAACCACAGGAACTTGCATTTATAATTTGAAAAAAAATGAAAAAAAAAATCAAAAAAATTCACTAGGCTTTACTTTACTTTACTTTTACTTTACTACTAAAATATTTTTTTTTTCATTTTTATTTCAAATTATAAATGCAAGTTCCTGTGGTTAAACTTTATATGATGGATAATTCGAATTATTTTCGTGACGGTGTTTTGGCGCTAATGGTAGACGTCGCTTCTGACTACCTTCAAGTGAGCGAGGTTAGTCGCGGACACTATTTCGGCGAGAACTGAAGCATGGCTCTATAATATTTTTGCAAAAACACAGATTCGAATGATCTAAAAATAATTACATGCACATTTGTAGTTGTTTTCTTTTTTCTGGAACTGAAAGCGCCAGTTCGTTAATTTTCATTCACAACAATAACAGCATAATTCGGCATATATATAATAAAGGAATACAATTGCACGTATAGCGAACTAGTTTATCAACATTCAAAGTCGATGTCACACACACCTGTCAGGGACAGCTTATTATGTGTGCAACTTGTACTTTTATTTCTGGAGCAGTTATAAATACGACAATAAAACTCTAAACGTTTGATGTAAAACATTCATAGCATTTTATATGTTCTCTATGATCCATCAACACACCATTTGTCAATTTCATGCTTGAAAAAAAAGAATATTCACCTGATTTTGAAAGTTATGGTTGGTATAAACGGAGTATTTCGTTGAGTGAAAACCACAGGCAAACAAAATGAACTAACGTTCGACTAGCCTTTAGCATTTAATATAACATAATTTCTTCAAATCGTCGACATAATTTTAAACACTATCATGCAAAGGGTAATCTTAAAACATATACTTACTGGATAGCGGTGGCCTAGAGGTAGGACGCACACTTTGGGATCGAGAGGTCCCGGTGTTGGATCAGCGTCTGCGCCACAGCTTAATTTCTTTGAGCAAGAATAACTTGAATAAGGTGTGAATTGGTAACTGTGAGGGTAGTGTCTGTACAGTCATGTACGATATACCCGAGCGCCATATCTCGATGTTGGCTGCACACAAACCAGGAGAGAAATAGTGCCCTCGGGGAGACTCGAACGCAGGGTTCCTTAGGTAACTCAACGACCAGGGGGAGCTAAAGTGTCAAAAGGTGACTGAATGGCTGAAAATGTCACACAGTAGACAAAACTAACAGAATTAGGTAATAGCTATTCATCGGAATGTCTCTATGGAATAAAGTGGATTTTGTTTAAAACATCTGGATGATTATAATGAATATACAGCTCGAAATAAGCGTATCAACGTGACACTTTCCGTATTGAATAGTCAATCAATACTACATGAAAAGACTCATAGTGTCCTCAAAATTGGGAAAACTTCAATAATTCAATAATGTTATCTAGATGTGATAAAACCGCAAAACGTGATGCTTTTGTCACGATTTAATGAAACTTCAGTTATTTCTGTTGTGTGATTCTGTTTTCAATATGTGCTTCAGTGAAATGGTTTTATTCACATTTCCCACGACTTGGTGTTTTTCTTTAGCATTATTATTGAGATTTCATTACTTTTCAGTCTTATGCAAACCCGATGTGTGGTTAATGGACCATGCTTCTCGTCTGCTTCATGTTTGACAAACACATTGCAATGACGTGATTTATGAGTTTGCACTCACCAGCTGCTGGTGACTTTGTTGTTTGTTATTGACAACCATTCAGTGGAGAACTGTACTGGGAAATTTGTGTGGAATCGAAGTAGATTTACTGTTGTTTTTTATTATCGAATGTACCGGTAGTGGAGAACCCGTTATATTCTAGTACAAGTTGTTTGCACTCAGCATACATATTAAGCCTAATCTCTGACTGATTATTGAGACCTTGGGTAGTGTTGTTCGGAATGAATTTCAGTTTATCTCATCAGCATATCCAATAAGGAAGGCAATGACATTTTAATCTGATTTAGAATCCCCGGTGTCTGATTCACAAATGTATTCAATAATAATTACAATTACGTGAATAAAAGATTACATAAATTTGCATTTTTATTTTACATGTACTTCAGTGTACATATACACTTAATCACACTCACTACGCAACACCTATATTTTTCACATATTCTCAACTAATTATAATTTGCGATTTGATTAAAATTTGGCAAATTAGTAACGTTGGATGCATATTTAACTGGTGTTTCCATTACTGTTTTATCAAAATTGAATGACTGTAAGATGAAAATAATTTCAAATATAAATGATCATCACTGTAAATTGAAAAGTCACAAAAGACACCATGATAAATATTACCAAGGTGGATGTAAATTTCACTAAACAATTTATAACAATAAAACAATAACATTATGTTTCTTGTTAATTGGTATACTAAGCATATCCTGTACATGTATGTCCTACCACGTATTTTATGGTATTTTGATAGGCCTATCTATGCCCCATCGAGGGCACATAAGTCTTATCAATACCTGGGGAATGGTCCCCCTTTCTCGAAAAGGGGGTGTTTCTGTACAGTTTTTGCAGAGTTGGCCAGTTGTTATTTCATTTTTTCGCCTGCACAACCCGTTCCCAAATTTCTAAATAATCTTAAAATCCGATTGGCGAACGAAACCGTGATGTCAAGTTAGGCCTACTGTTTGAAGATGCTCGAAATTCGT
Organism: Spisula solida; assembly: GCA_947247005.1. NCBI lineage: Eukaryota > Metazoa > Mollusca > Bivalvia > Venerida > Mactridae > Spisula > Spisula solida. Next base: position 16,614,949 of record OX365950.1, on the reverse strand, counting down.
GCCAACTTGGTGATTGGTAAGCCTAATGCGATAACTTGAGACGTAATGGAATTGGTGACATAATTAATTGTTGAGAGTTAAACGGGAAAGGTAACGGCAGTGGGTTTGAAACAATTAAGATGACTTGGGTGAAGTCTCAGTTAGAAGTAGGGGAGACGGGGGTAGGTTGGAACACGGGGTAAGTCGGAACAAGGGCGATAACTTGGGCTAGGCAAATAGAATTTTTACACTTTTTAGATCTTTGACATTAACTGTGGAGTCTCTGAACATTATTATACGATAGTTCAACAGCATACATTTAAATTGATCTAATATAGATACAATAAGAAGTGAACGATTACATTTCTTAAGGATGACATTCAGTCAAGTAGCCTAATTCAAAATAGACTACGGGAGACAACTCGTATATTAAACGCACTCATTCTTGTTTATTATTTGGGCATTTTCATGATTTTGTGTAACTTTAATAGACTACAGTAGTGGTTTTGATTGGGATACACAGAAATATAGATCTATCATGTATAGAGAGTACTTGGGCCCTATTATAACTTGAAAACAAATAAAGAAAAAAAAAGAGCGTCGTCTGAAAAAATGAAATAAGCTCTTCAATTCGGAGTATGAAAACTCGAATTTGCGGTTTTGCGGGAAGTCGGGACGACATGTGAAAAACGTGTTGTCTAATTTCTTCAATTTGTCACATTGTCATTTGAAATTGATCATCAAATAATCAATAAGCGCACCAGAGGTATGTGTGTGTTTATTAAAATGTTGGCTGTAATGATTTGTTATGATTTAGTTGAATTGTCACATAATTTCGCGATGCCCCCAACTCCCACTTGCGCATTAGCTTTGTTACATGGGTTTACTCTATTTTTTTTCTTTAAATGTTATTTTTTGATTAAATCAATATTTGAAACAAATTAATCAGAAAATAAACTATTTGTCACTACTGAGTGCAAAGTTTTTTGTATTGTTTAGCAACCCCTACTACCTACTACCTACAAGTAGAAGTAGTAGCCTAGATCTGCCTACTACTTAGGCAATGTCAAAATTTGACCTCAGTGATTTTTCCTTCTTTGTTTGCTTCCGGTAAACAGTACCTTCCCAATTAATAAAGGCTATAATTTTCCAAAATTTGAAGGAAGAAATTCCCAATGAACATGTATTACAAAATTCAAAATCGGACATAAAATGACTTAGAAATTATGAACATTTTTGACAAGAGGTCAAGCATAAAAGTTTACAGAAACCAGTAAACAGTCACATGTAATCTATTTTTCTGTTCTATTTTGCCTTTCTGCTTCATGTAAATTCCCAATTTCAAGTTGTCACAACGCGAAAATTCCCAATCTGAACAGACCCGGACCCTTTCCCAATGAAGCAAAATATTTACTGGAGCTTTATATTATTTAATAAAGTCTGTTATGTTTTCAGATTTCAAAATGACAGTTTTACGTTTCTATCAGTCTCCGGGCGTAAGTTTTGGAGCATCTGTTGCCGCTACTAACAAGATAAAGAATGTTGTACAAAACTTTGACAGACTGAATACTGAGCGATGTTTTTATATCCAATGTTCACAAGGTATATCGTTGTTTTTTCAGTGGCAATTGGGAATGTCAGAACTGAAATTGAGTTAAAAGCTCAGATTTGGTTATTATTTATTCCTTGTGGTAGCAGTTAATTAAAATGTTTATACATGTGAGTTGTGACGGCCCCCGGTGTCTTACTTCTTGTACACGATAGTTCGTTTGTCAGACTGAGACAGTCATAACTGCATGGTTGAGTTTATGAATAAGTTTAGCTTTCTACTCAATCCTTGATTTGTGTAAATGAATGTTTATTATATTTATATGAAAATAAATACTGTTTTAACCAATAGCATGGTCATTAGGGATTTACGCATTTGAGCCTAAAATATGGACCGAGGTTTGATCTCACATTTGCTGCAATGTTGTTCAATGTTGTAGATCTGACTAATGAAGAGATAACTATGTTACAGTGGACTCTGTCAACACCATTTAATGAGAAATGTCTGACAGAAACAACTTCATTTCCAGCGCAAGATGATAGATCTTTAGTGATAGAGATAGGACCAAGGTATGTCTATCAGTTGATAGTGTCATTCAATAACCTGCAGATTGATGTTGGCTGTTTAATGTAGTAGTAAACTACTTCTCAGTTCTGTCCCAGATTTGTACAGTTTTCATATTGCCAAAGATCATACAAAGAATGGACATGCAAGTCTAAAAATAGCCGATTATGACTTAAGTACCATAATGCATTGCGCAGGCTTCAGTAATTAACGACCGTTTCTGTTTTATCGAAGGTACTCGTTGGTTTAATTGCGTTCATTTCTCTCCATCATTATAGTTTACCTTATTAGCTTATACAAGAGAATTATTTTTTTTTCATGTACAAATACAAAACGAAGTGGTTTAATGATTTGCAGCAACTCGCAATATTTCATTGAAAAATTTAAAATCGTATTGGAAATCCATCAAGTGACCAATCCATTCAGTTTACTCTATGATATCGCTATGGACATAACAGTTTCTTATATTCACTTTGATGCGACAGAACAGAACGTAACATATCTTTATTACATCCATGTATTAAACAATACAACATGGGTATATATCAGGACAGACCTCTTCATGGATTCGAACCTTCAATTGTCTAAGAAAGAAAGTTTGATGTTTGTTCATTTTATTAATCATTTTATTTGGAACTATATTTGGCACTTCTCTATGAAAATAATTACTTGTCCCAGACGACGTTGCAGACTGTCGATTTTGTGCACCTATCTTTACATTGTGAATATGCAAGTGAAGGATTGCCTGGAAAATTAGCAATATTTTTAGACATTCCACGAATAAAGATGACAAGTCATAGTCGGTAGATTTGTATCAGAGAATGATACAAAAATGTAAATGAGTATTATTCAACTTTTCTCTGAAATGTTGTATTACATTCTTACGTAGTTTGGAATGTAATTCGGTAAATGAATCCCATCAGGAACCAATCTATCCTATATTCTACAGGTTGAATTTTTCCACACCAATGTCCACCAATGCTGTTTCCATCTGCAAATCTGTTGGTCTGACAAAAGTTTCTAGGATCGAAGCCTCTGTACGTTATTTGGTCTGTTTCCATGGCAACAAGCCATCTGGTGACCTTGAAGACAAACTGGTTGGTTGCCTTCATGATAGGATGACACAGTGTCGCTACATGAAACCTGTTGAAACATTTGACCTTGACATTCAGTCTGAGCCAGTGTACGAGGTAGATATGATGGGTCAGGGACGGTCAGCATTGGAGAAGGCAAACAATAGTCTAGGTATAATAGTTTTGTGAATAGTGTAATTATATTAATAAAGTTATTACTTAAATTTAGCTATATCTTATTTCACTCCAACTATCAAAACTTCTTCATCTTAAGTTTTCAGAGATCTAGTCTGATTGGACAGTTTGTGTAGGTGAACCATGACAATATTTAACTACAACAGAATTTCTTTCAAAATACACAAATTTCATATGAATGGAATAAAACGACACTTTTGCACATACAAAATATAAATGTGGAAGTACATTATGATGAGGCACTTTCATTGTTTCAATAAAGGTATTTATTCCTGAAATACACTAAGTATAGTGCTTACAAATCAGATACTACAGTATAGTGGTAAGGCCCATGTGGAAGATTGGGAAACCAAATGTGTAGCCTCATGAAATCATCAAATAAAGTATTACTTGCTTATTAATGGTATGTTGCTAACTGTCTTTATCTTACAGGTTTAGCATTAGATGACTGGGATCTAGAGTTTTACACCAAACTGTTCCAGGATAAAGTGAAGAGGAACCCAACTAGTGTTGAGTGCTTTGATCTGGCCCAGTCTAACAGGTGGGCATATATGTTTCTTTTTTAGTCCCCTACCGGTTTTTGACCGGAGGGGACTATAGTTTTCAAGCTAGGTTTATGAAACTTGGTATGTGGATAGGGGGCAATAAGGGGATAATGTACGTTCAAAAATATTTTGATTCTGACAATAATTGTGGTTGCCCTGGCAACAGAACAACAGAAACATTTAAAATGGCTTAAAACCGGTAGGGGACTTCTGTATTGCTTGCAATTCTTAACGACTAGTTATAACAGTTCTATAAATTATATACTCCTCCTGAAAAGAGGGGCTCTGTTGGTGCGTGTCTTTTACCTGCTATGTACTCCTTGGTCCTGCCTTATGATGGTGCCTGTACCATTTCTTGGAAACCTACTATCAGAATATGTAAGAAATACTGAATGGGCAATCTTGCCATTGCCTGAAACATAATATATTATGTTGTATGTCTAGCATGTAACAATATGCATACATCTACACTACGCCAAATTTCTAATTGGCCACCCTATAAAATTTGATAGTATGTGATATATTCAATCAATACATATGAAGTTGCGTTATGTTTTCATTCCACACATTAATCTATCGATTTACAGAAATAAAACACGTGTTCATGTACAAAATCATCCATGCCGAACGGTAAGTGCGAAATTGCTTTTATGCTCGTGCAAGGCATGAAATATGTCCGTATTTTGTTGGAACACATCCTCTGTGGATATCCTTTTATGAAAAACTTATGAATGCACTTCAATAAATTTCTGTTTGACCACATAATTTTAGCTCACCTGTCACAAAGTGGCAAGGTGAGCTTTTGTGATTGTTTTTTGTCCGTCGTCCGTCCGTCTGTCCGTCTGTTAGACAATTCACCGTTAACACTCTAGCACTTTCAATTTTGCTTTGATCTTCACCAAACTTGGTCAGTAGTTGTATCTCAATGAAATCTAGGCCAGGTGTGAAGTTGGGTCATTTGGGGTCAAAAACTAGGTCAAAAGGTCAAATAATAGCAAAACCTTGTTAACACTGTGGAGGTCACAGTCTTGCTTTGATTTTTACCAAACTTGGTCAGTAGTTGTATCTCAATGAACTATAGGTCAAGTTTGAAGTTGGGTCATGTGGGGTTAAAAACTAGGTCAAAAGGTCAAATCATAGGATAACCTTGTTAACACTCTGGTGGCCATATTTTTGCTTTAATCTTAATCAACTTTAGTCAAAATGTTTATCTTGATGACCTTAAGGTCAAGTTTGAAGTTGGGTCATGTGGGTAAAAAACTAGGTCAATGTGTCAAACAATAGCAAAACCTTTTTAACACTCTGGAGGCCTCAGTTTTGCTTTAACCTTCATCAAGTGTAGTCAATATATTTATCTTGATGACCTTAAGGTCAAGTTCAAAGTTTGGCCATGTTTAGCAGGTGAGCGCCCCAGGATCTATGATCCTCTTGTTTAAATATATTTTAGAAAAAGTGTTTGCAGAAGAACACAAATAATCGAAAACCTGATGATGTCTGCTTACATTGATAGGAAAACATGTTTCCCACAGTAGTTTGCGCTAAATTAAACGTAAATAAAGAGTTTGCAATTTTTTAAAAAGACGTGTGGCGCACTTCGCTGTTTTGGGTGGCGGTACTTATCATTCGGAGGGCTTTGGCGAGTTCCATATGATACAATCTCTCAAAGTTTAATGATTTTCATAAAAGGCAATCCACACAGGATGCAATACAACCAAATACAAACATTCTTCATCCCGTGCACGAGCACCACGTGCGCAAATGCCATTTCGCACTAACTGTTCCGATTGCATGAAAACACAAAAACACGTGTTTTATTTCTGTAAATCGATAGATTAACGTGTGGAATAAAAACATAACTCAACTTCATATGTATTGGTTGAATATATCACATAGTATCAGATTTTATAGGGTGGCCAATTAGAAATTCGGCGTAGTGTATGCAGAAATAGTTGAAATATTATTATGTCCCAAATACAGTCAGGGGGGGACGTTATAATTTTGTGCTGGATGTCATGCTTGTTCTTATCAACCGTTGGTCAGATTTCAGTGAAACTTAACATGAATAGTTGGCGCCAAGCCTGGTAGTGCGTATTGTCAGGATATTTAGGCCAAATGATTATTGCAATAATATAGCCTTTGTTGGAGATGTACGTTATTGTTTCAAAAAAACCTTCCAGTTGAAACTGTTCACAAGTTTCAATTTTGAATTTGTACCAACTATTCTTACATGTTTCAGTGAGCATAGTCGTCATTGGTTTTTCCGTGGTAAGCTGATTATTGATGGAATAGAGAAGAAGGAGTCATTGTTTAAGATGATCATGGACACCCAACATTGTACCAATCCTAACAACATCATCAAGTTCAATGACAACAGCAGGTATGGTGTATAGCAACAATTCTAGCCCCATGCTTATAAAGCTTTTTTTATGCTCATAAATCTACCTCCTGGTCATTAAGCTATTTAAGTGCTCATCAAGCTTTTTATACCCCCACAAACAAAGTTTGAAGGGGGTATATTGGAGTCACCAAGTAATGATGTTGGTTGGTTGGTTGGTCTGTCGGTCTGTTATCAAAATCGTGCCTGCTCTGTAACTTTGTCATTTCTTATTGCATATTTATAATACTTGGAACGTACAAATGTTCACCACATCAAAACGGTATGTCATGCGCAAGTCCCAGGTCCCTAGCTCAAAGGTCAAGGTCACACTTATAGGTCAAAAGTTTAAAGGCACAAATAGGCATGTGATTCGTGTCTGTTCTGTACTTTTGTCAAGCTCTTAAAGCTTTCTTCATGTTCTTAAAGCTTTCTACATGCTCTTAAAGCTTTCTTCATGTTCTTAAAGCTATCTTCATGCTCTTAAAGCTATGTTTGTGCTCTTAGAGCTCTTCTCATGCTCTATAACTTTTTTTTTGGGACTATGAAAAGTTGTCCTAGTTGTAAAAATCATGTCTTTAGAAAATCTTCAAACTTAATGGAAATTCAACTTCAATGAATTCTACCCAGCGAGAATCGACTTTTGTTCCTACAATTAACACCTGGAAACAAGTCACTGCTATATAGTGAAGGATAGGTTTATAGTGTAAACTAATATACATACATGTAGTACAAAAAAATTATAATATATACTGTCAATTTTCGCAAGTTGCTCCCTGCTCGCGGTAAACATACGTCATCATTTTAAACTCATGAGAAAATTTGTTAGCATAATTTACATGTTGGTGATTGTGTAATGGTTGGGCTTGTCGATATGTCAACTGTTTTACTAAGAAGTCGAAAAGTCACATTTACCTTGGTATACCTTTTTCTCTTGCGCAAATTCCTAAGTGTGTTTCACTCATCGATCGCAAATTGTTGCATCCACTTAGTAAAGTTACATAAAAATATTGAACGTAGACAGGGCCACAGTATCACCAATATAGTTGGGAATCAGAATCATTAAACTTACATAAACGTTCAGTAAGTTCTGACCCAATACACAGTTTTTAACCAGGTTTGTTTAAAAAAAAATCCTGGTTCTTAGATTGGGGATTTCGTCGGGCGGGCGGACGTTAAAAATTGGTTTCCGTTGGATAACTTCAGTTAGGAATTAGATATCATAATGAAACTTGCTGTGTAGGTAGCTTGTGTGAAGACCCCGCTTGGGATTGAAAGTGGGGCTGGTGGGGTCAAGGTCATTGTTCCTAAAAATAGAAAAACAGTTTCCGCTCAATAACTTAAGTTAGGAATGAGATATCATGATGAAACTTGCTGTGTACGTAGCTTGTGTGAAGACCCCCCTTGAGATTGAAAGTGGGGCTGGTGGGGTCAAGGTCTCCGTCACTAGAAATAGAAAAAACCGGTTTCCGATCAATTACTTGAGATAGGAATGAAATATCATAATGAAACTTGCTGTGAACGTAACTTGTGTGAAGACCCCGCTTGGGATCGAAAGTGGGGCTGGTGGGGTCAAGGTCACTGTTACTAAAAATAGAAAAACGGTTTCCGCTCAATAACTAAAGTTAGTGATGAGATATCATAATGAAACTTGCTGTGTAGGTAGCTTATATGAAAACCTTGCCTGGGATTGAAAGTGGGTTGGTGGGGTCAAGGTCACTGTTACTAAAGATAGAATTAGACTTGGCTGCCACAAAAACCTGGTTTTCATGGAATTGTCTTGTTTTATAATTTAATATGTTGTTTTTTTACTAATCACAGTCGATAAAAAGTCAATTTTTCCTCATCACGTTCAAATTTGTTGTCTTAGGGTCGCTCTTACCTTACGTAGAAATGAGCCAAAACATAAGGTAGAAAATGACAAAAAATATTCAAAATTTCCCTATGCCTATATTTACTCAATATAACCTCTGTAGAGCAACAACCTCTTAACAACAGCCAATATTTGTAGCCCCCCAAACGGTGTTTCTCTACAGAGGTTGCTCTGTATTTTCGAAAAACGTCAATATTGTGAAAGAAAGTTACAGATTTTGTGAAGTGCAAGTCGTACCTAAGACAAAATAAAAATCGTACCTATACACACAACAAAGATTTAGAGAAATCTGGCTTCTCTCTCATACATATGGTGATGAATACCATACCAACAAGAATGAGGTGTTGAGAGCGTTTTAATATAAGTTGCAAATTCGAGTTTCACCATCGATTGAAAAATGAAACAAGATTTGCCTAGAAAAGGTAAGTCTGAGGTGGTATGTGCGCCTTTAATCTTCCGATCGAATTTTCTCCAAAACATCTTAAAATGACAGAAAAATCATCCACAACAACATTGAAATCATAAAAATGATATGTCACCAGGCTTGTTTTTAAATGGCTTTCTAATGACCTACCATTGTATTTTGTTCAATTTATCTAATTCCTGCATATATGACACAAACTTGTCCATTTTAAGACTTTTATTATATCAAACAACTTTTAAACCATGCATGACACTTTGTGTCTTCAATGGTCATTCCTATTGACATTAGTCACAATTCCAGCTACCTCGTGAACAAATTCAGTATTTGTACATGATAAATAGTTACCCCACCACTTGCAAAAAAGTGTGATTTTCAAATGAACGTCAAAAAATATCTAACGAATGAAAATAATTTAAAATTGGATATAAGTTGAGAATCATATAGAACACCAGCTTAGTCAAATAAAAAATAGGGTCTTCACCCTTTTTTGGGAGCTTTTCATAAAAAAGTACTAATTTTGAATAAATTTGCATAAATTAACCTAATTTGCATATTGGAATGAAATGAAATTTAATAAAAATATTTCTTAAGTGTAGCTACATTATATAACAAAATTATGCACTACATATTTTATATAAGCATGTGTATCTGAACAATTGTAGTGACTTATTGTACACCCATATTCTTTACAATTTTGCCGTTCCACACCCACTTTTCATACATGCAAAAAATAAAACGTTAATTTAAAAAAATATCTATTTTGTGCACTAGCATTATGTTTATTGTCATTAATTAACATTCATATGCGATCATAGGAACTAAATTTCATGTTTGTTCTTACCTAATACGATTTTTAAATTTCACACATGCGTACAAGGTAGCTTGGGCCTCCTTAAGTTTGATTGATATTTTATCAAGCGTTAACTTCTGTAGGGATCCAACAGAGATCATGTGACTAGGTCTATGTAAAACTTAGTCTGTTGTAAGACACTGTGATTGAGTTTACCCTACATTTGATATTTCAGTGGTATTCAGGGATACGATGTCCTTGTTTATAAACCAGCCGACCCTACAGTTCCCAGTAAAATGATTGAAGTAAATAAAGAGACTCGACATATTATCTTCACTGCTGAAACTCATAACTTCCCTACAGGTTAGTCTTGTACATTAATAAACTGATAAAAACAATTGTTAAGTATTTGTTTTCGAAAGGATGGGGTGGCCAAGTGGGTATTGCTCTTGACATCAAATTAAGAGATCCTAGGTTGGAATCTCGTCTGGGGGCACTGTGTTATTTTTGAAGTACTTTAATGTGTTTCTCAACCAACTGGTTGGAAACCCAGACATAGTCTCATGTTTACATTAGTCAATTTAAGGAGCCCGGGAATCTGCTTTTAGATAGAGCTAGAATATTGCACACAGATTACTTATCATACTACCGTCTCTTCATTCAAAGTCAAGAGGTCATTGGCCAATCTGGCATGGGAATAACAGACAATCATACAGTTACAAGGGTCTTAAACCCCAAATAAAAGTCAATCAAATCAATTCAAGCTGGCGTTTCTAGGATTTTGTTGAGTATTCTTACATATTTTGCATTATTGTGGGCTGAAAGCATATCTCGTAAGCAAGGAATAAAATCATTTGTAATTATTACTTATTTACAATGGTCTCTGTCTTTCTTGACCCATTTGTTTACATTTCAATCGTAACTTTGACCAATTTTGATCAATCTTATTTTTAGGGGTCGCCCCATTTCCTGGGGCTACTACAGGAACAGGGGGTAGAATAAGGGATGTACATTGTACTGGGCGTGGTGCTCATGTGGTTGCCGGGACAGCAGGATACAGCTTCGGAAATCTGAACATTCCAGGTAACTAGAGAACAGTTGAGGGATTTAAAGTTAGTAGACAAAAACTAAGTTTTCATGGTCAGGGAAATGTCAGGGGAAAAAACAGATTTTTTCAAGGTCCGGTAAAAGTCAGGTAAGTTTGGAATTAGTCAGGGAAAACAGAAATTGAACAAATAGTCAAGGGAAATTCACTTAAATCTTGATTATAGCTTTAGGTGAATGTCCATTACTGTGAAGGAAATACAAAAGACGGAAAAAATTCTCGCTTGCAACTCTCGCTCCGAACAATTCTGAATTATTGAAAGTTTATGTTGATTCTCATTCATAAAACTATTGGCTTACAACTTGTTTTGTTCCATAAGCAAATATAAGCAAATATAACGTTCTTTCCTCTATTTTTGTTTGCATATTGTGCCAAAATGAAGCAATGAATGGGCAGTCCTATCACTTTAAATAGTTAAAGAAAATTGCTGTCTGGTGAGGGATAATTTAGAGAAAAGTGACAGAACATGAGTAAAATGTTCACTGGCTTATAGTTTGGTACAGTTCTATGCTATGTTAAATAATACTGATGGTTTCGATTGAGTTGTGAACTCTAATCTTGTGGGTGTAGAAGACTTTGTCAGGCAGTGGTTGAAGTTGTAAGTTACTGTGTGAATATATTGAACAGCTATTGAACCAGTCGAAATGTAAATAAATGATGTATTAGTCTTAACAAAAACATTCTAAATAATGAAAACCAGTCTAAATGTAAATAACTAATGTATTAGTCTCAGTAAACCATTCTAAATAATGAATCCTAGGGGGGCGAGTTAAATCGACTTAGTATTTTAATCTTTGACCTACTAGTATTTAAAAGAGATATCCTCGACGCTCAAACCAAGAATGAGTACCGAGAATGATACCAGCAGATGTCCCGATTAGTGTTGGGTCAGAGGTCAAAAGTTAGATCAAGGTCAATAGTATCTTGAACTACAAAATGGTTTCTGGGAAATAACTCATCAACACTATAGAATATCAAAGTTGGTATGGAGATTGGGGATGACCACAGCTGACCAGATGACCCCTGTTGTTTCTATGCCCTCATCAAAGGTTGGAGTCCGATTAATGATTTATCTTGTTTGAGTCGGTAGGCCAAAGTTGCTCAACCTTGGATTGCAAAATGGTTTCTTGGAAATAGCTCACTTCAACTTAAGAACATCAAACTTGGTATGAAATTGGTCATGACCCCCAATGTTTTCAGGTCAAAGGTGAAGCGCCCTTAGACTGCAAAACAGTTAGTGTCTTCAACCAGGGGACATTTTGTGTTCTCTGTGCTCTAATTAACAAGATTCTGATTTGATGTTTTTACCTTACTATATTATTTCTTGTTAAGGTTAATTAAATTATCTATGGAATTCTTTTTCAATTATTAATGGAAGTAAGATAATTATCACAGAAAAAAACTTGAATACAGAGGTTCAATGTTAGTTCACTAAATAATTGCCGTCCGTGTTTAGCATTGATTAACAATACTTTGTTAGCAGCACTACCGGTGTCTATTACATGGTTAGTATTAGAACACCTGGGTACTGTTTTATTAGCTCACCTTGTGATCACTCTTCGTCCGTCGTCTGTGCGTCCGTCAGTCCGTCCGTCAACAATTCATTCAAACGACTTCTCCTCATAAACCACTTGACCAATTTCAACCAAACTTCACAGGAATGTTCCTTGGGTGGTCCTTTCTAAAAGTAGCTAAAAGAATTGTAATCTATAAATAACTGGTTGCCATGGCAACCAATAGGAAAATCTTTTAAAAAATCATAAAAAAATCAACCGCTTGCTAGATTTCAAAATAATTTAACCGCAATAGTTGTTGGGTGACCCTCTTACAAAATTGACATTTTTGTCTTGATTCGTCCCAAAACATGGCCACCAGTGGGTGGGGCGCTGTTTTTCTCTATATATCTAAAGTAAAATCTTTAAAAATCTTCCTAAAAGTACTGGTTGGATTTCATTATAAAATGGTTAATTTGTTCCTTGGATGGTCCTTTCTTCAAATAGCTAAAAGAATTACATTCCATGCAGAACTCTGGTTGCCATGGCAACCGATAGGAAAATCTTTATAAAATATCATAAAAAATCAACCGCTGACCAGATTTTAAAATAATTTTACCGAAATAGTTGTTGGGTGACCCTCTTACAAAATTGAAATTTTTGTCTTGATTCGTCCAAAAACATTGCCGCCAGTGGGGTGGGGCGCTGTTTTTCCCTATATATCTATAGTAAAATCTTCTTATTTTAAAAGTACTGGTTGGATTTCATGTTAAATGGGTAACAAGGTTCCTTGGGTTATCCTTTCTAAAAATAGCTGAAAGAATTATGAATCCATGCAGAACTCTGGGTGCATTGACAACTGATTGGATTTTTTTTTTTTAAAAAACACGAAAAATATGATTCTACTTGATCAATGTGCACAGGTGAGCACCTTTAAACTCAATAAGATGATTCTAGTTCCATTTTGTCACGGCATATCACCATTTCCAGGCTAACAGAAGTTTCTGTAAGGACTATTTGAGTGTATTCGATATTGGTCCGCATATGCATTTATTGGTTTATAACCTATATTGGATGTGCATGCATCTGAGTCAGAAACTGTGGAATATTTCTCAGGTTATCTCAATACATTTACTCGTAATCACCAAAAATTGAAGTGAATATTGTTTTACTGAGATCACTTACACCAAAATCAACAAATATCCTCTTTTTCTACTCATCTCTCTTGTGATGATATAACAGGTGAGCCACCTATAGCCATCTTTGTCCTTTGGTTCCTTTATATATAGAGAGAATGTGGTTTTGCTTCTGTACATTCCTAAGATCATAAAACATGTATTGAATTTGTCATAGTCATATGGTTGATAGATGTTTTAATTAGCGTGATGAATTCTCTCCAAGACAGCTGTGTCTTTAAAAGATAAAAACTAACTTTACGAGCCAATCTGAGTTATAGTTAATTATTGTTTATAATTCTGTTGCTAGGTTACAATCTACCCTGGGAGGATGAAACATTCATATATCCTAGCAACTTTGCTTTACCCTTGGAGATTGCCATCGAGGCTAGCAATGGTGCTTCTGATTACGGTAACAAGTTTGGTGAGCCTGTTCTGGCGGGTTTTGCTCGATCATTTGGTATGTACCTTGGAGAAGACGACAGAAGGGAGTATGTTAAGCCAATAATGTTCAGTGGTGGTATAGGACAGCTTGAAGGATCACACATTCACAAACACGTTGCAACCAAAGGTAAGTGGGTTAATAATTATTTCTGTCCATGGCTTGTCAAATACCATGTCCGTCACTAATTGTGTTTTGTAAAAACTTCCAATAATGAGTTTCAAGGGGAGACAATCAATTCATTGAAATAGGCTTAACAAGGCATCTTATCAAGGGAGATCATTCTTGATATTTGTCCCAAAAAGCCATACATATGCTGTGTTCACATGAATACTTGGTACCCAGCTGAGTTGTTCATACTGTCAGAAATTCTAGGTTAGATCATTTTGTTCTGGAGTTATTGCCCTTTGTAGAAGACTTTGTTGGAGACATAAATCATCTTTTTGTGTAAAAACCCTTCTGGTATTTCTGAACAACTACACCAAATTGTGAATATTAAATTCAGTACAAAATCAAGGAGTAAAATTGTCACAACTATAAAGTGTTTTAGTGGTAAATGAACATTGTCGTGTAAGGTTTTATGTGATTCTGTTATTGCTACAAGCATCTGCCTAATTATCATTCCCAGCCTATATTTATGTTAATGGTTTAATATAAGTTTGGTTACGTGACTAAGTGCAGTTATTGTTACTTGCAGTTTGTTGCATTGTTCGCTCAAGTCTACTAATTATTAAGGATTGCCAATGTGAATTATTATATCCCCAGATATGGGGGCACTTATAAATTTTGTCTGCGCTATTTCTCAGCAACCAATGGTCAGATTTCAACAAAACATTGCATGACTGATCAGTACCAAGTCTAGTTGTGCATATCTGACTGTATCAAGCAGTTTCTGGGGGTATTTATCACATTCAGTGATATTTTTCTATTACCGTTTAAGGTATGGAAGTAGCGAAGGTTGGCGGACCAGTCTATCGTATAGGAGTGGGTGGGGGAGCAGCATCCTCCGTACAAGTACAGGGAGATAACCAGTCTGATTTAGATTTTGGCGCTGTTCAACGTGGAGATGCTGAAATGGAACAGAAATTGAACCGTTTGATTCGAAGTTGTATTGAGATGGGTGTGAATAATCCAATAGCTAGTATACATGACCAGGGAGCCGGTGGAAATGGTAAGTACCTATAGCTTGTATACATGACCAGGGAGCCGGGGGAAATGGTGAGATCCTATAGCTAGTATACATGACCAGGGTGCCGGGGGAAATGGTGAGATCCTATAGCTAGTATACATGACCAGGGAGCCGGTGGAAATGGTGAGATCCTATAGCTAATATGCATGACCAGGGAGCCAGGGGAAATGGTGAGATCCTATAGCTTGTATACATTACCAGGGAGCCTGGGGAAATGGTAAGATCCTATAGCTAGTATACATGACCAGGAAGCCGGTGGAAATGGTGAGATCCTATAGCTAGTATACATGACCAGAGAGCTAGGGGAAATGGTAAGTACCTATAGCTAGTATACATGACCAGGGAGCCGTGAAAATGGTGAGATCCTATAGCTAGTATACATGACCTGGAAAGTTGAAAAAATCGACCAGACACTCAATCCGATAAGTCTTAAAAATTTGCTGGTCCTATAAACAAACTGTCTGAAACGCATGGAAAGTTTAAGAACTAAACTTGCAGTGATTTCAAATGTCAGTTTATAATTTACTACTAAATACATGAAGAAGTACAAATCAAGTTGAAATAATGTTTAAACTAACATCAATAGTTTGTTCCTGTAAAGAACGAACATTTTATGCTGAAATTATTTGTTGTGATGCCATGTTTGTTTTCCACATAAATGAATTATGTCAAATGCGGGTTGATTGGTTGAATCATGGACCAATAAAAACACTTGTTACATATAAAATGACTGGTACACAAATTACATGTTATGCTGGAGATGAGTGTCAGACTGTCAGACCAATTTTCGAAAAATTTTGTTGGACCTGGTCAAAATTTGTTGACTTTTGTATGCCATTGCTAGTATCAAACCTGAAACTTGATGTGGACACTCTACCACTAGGTTATCGAGGAGAATTTGCTCAGTTAAACTGTCAGAAATAATTACTGTATCCGACCAATTATTTAAATTCTTTTCTATTCTTCCATTTTATTTTCTGACTATATTACTTTCATGTTACGTTGAATTATCTTGTATCTCTTTATTTAAGCATGTTAGCTTGAACCCATTTTTTCAGACAATGTTTTTCACGTTTCTCACACAAGCTTGAACCCTTATTTTTATGCAATGTTTCTCATGCAAGCTTGAAACCTTATTTTCAGGCAATGTTTCTCATGCAAGCTTGAACCCTTATTTTCATGCAATGTTTCTCATGCAAGCTTGAACCCTTATTTTCATGCAATGTTTCTCATTCAAGCTTGAGCCCTTATTTTCATGCAATGTTTCTCATGCAAGCTTGAATCCTTATTTTCAGGCAATGTTTCTCATGCAAGCTTGAACCCTTATTTTCATGCAATGTTTCTCATTCAAGCTTGAACCCTTATTTTCAGGCAATGTTTCTCATGCAAGCTTGAACCCTTATTTTCATGCAATGTTTCTCATGCAAGCTTGAACCCTTATTTTCATGCAATGTTTCTCATTCAAGCTTGAACCCTTATTTTCAGGCAATGTTTCTCATGCAAGCTTGAACCCTTATTTTCAGGCAATGTTTCTCATTCAAGCTTGAAACCTTATTTTCAGGCAATGTTTCTCATGCAAGCTTGAACCCTTATTTTCAGGCTATGTTTCTCATGCAAGCTTGAACCCTTATTTTCAGGCAATGTTTCTCATGCAAGCTTGAACCCTTATTTTCATGCAATGTTTCTCATGCAAGCTTGAATCCTTATTTTCAGGCAATGTTTCTCATGCAAGCTTGAACCCTTATTTTCATGCAGTGTTTCTCATTCAAGCTTGAACCCTTATTTTCAGGCAATGTTTCTCATGCAAGCTTAAACCCTTATTTTCAGGCAATGTTTCTCATGCAAGCTTAAACCCTTATTTTCATGCAATGTTTCTCATGCAAGCTTGAACCCTTATTTTCATGCAATGTTTCTCATTCAAGCTTGAACCCTTGTTTTCATGCAATGTTTCTCATTCAAGCTTGAACCCTTATTTTCAGGCAATTTTTCTCATTCAAGCTTGAACCCTTTTTTTCATGCAATGTTTCTCATTCAAGCTTGACCCTTATTTTCAGGCAATGTTTCTCATGCAAGCTTGAACCCTTATTTTCATGCAATGTTTCTCATGCAAGCTTGAACCCTTATTTTCATGCAATATTTCTCACGCAAGCTTGAACCCGAATTTTCAGGCAATGTTCTGAAGGAGATAGTGGAACCAGCTGGTGCCATCATTCGAGCGTCAGATTTCCAGCTTGGTGATCCTACTATCAGTATACTAGAATTGTGGGGAGCTGAATATCAGGAGACTAATGCCATACTTCTTGCACGAAATCACATGCACATCCTGGAGAAAATAGGTCATAGAGAAAGATGTCCAGTATCATTTGTTGGTACGGTTACTGGTGATGGGAAGGTATGTACAATGTAGGAAAATTATGCTACCATAACATGATTAGGCGTAATCTGTGAAGATCATTTGGCAGAATCTATCAGTACTTGACTGTTCAATAGCTGGGGCCATGGTTGATGTCCTATATATTATTTGTAACTGACCAACCAGGGTTTGGTTCCTAGTGGCAGAAGGTCATATAAAATACATAAGAATAAGACTTTGGTGGTGATTCCCTCCAAATGTGGAAAAGGTTGCTGGTTCCTTGTGGAAGGGTAGGGGGAAGGGTATTTAATGAAAGTGTAATCCTTCAATAATCCAGACAGGATTCACAAAGTGTTTGACTCAAATTCTCCACTTAGATAATGTTCAGTCTTACAAATGTCCTAGAATATATTCCTCTGTTTGAATCAGGAATATATGAGCTTGTTGCACTGTTTTATTTATAGTTCCTAAATAATTTTGGCACCACTGTTCAATGATTTGTTCTTTTGCTAAAACATTATTGATTCTGTATACATCTTATACCATTGTAGATTTGTTTAGAAGATTTTAAAGTGAAAAAGAGACTGTTGAATGGAGTAGCAGGAAATAAAAGCAAAAAACTGAAATCAGATAACTTGAAAGCACCGGATGTACACACTCTTCAAAATGGAGACACAAATGGTGTTCATGATGATAAAAGAAAGCAAGAGGCGACCAATGGTATTGTTTCAAATGGGCATGATGTAGAAACTTTGCCCAATGGAAAGTCTGATGCAGAAGATCACATGACCACTGAAACAACCAATGGTGATGGAGGTATTGATCACATGACCACTGAAACAACCAATGGTGATGGAGGTATTGATCACATGACCACTGAAATAACCAATGGAGATAGAGATGACAGTTGCCATAGAGATTATAAACAGTATCCAGTCAATTTGGAATTGGAACATGTTCTTGGTAAAATGCCCCAGAAGGTAATGCATGAATTATGTACCTTTACTAATTAGGGGTTAGACTACCTGAGTGTAATGTGCACGAAAAACCTCGAAAATGAACACAATTGTATCCATCGTTAATTCTGCACTTTCACCATTTAAGGTATTGAAGTTTTACATAATGGTTTGAGTTCAGAACAATTATTCGTAGCTTAATTATTAGCGCACTTGCAGTCTAATCAGGCGACCTGGTTCAAATATGGGTGTAGGCACTGGTATGCCTGGTATATTTCTACAGAAAGGTGACAGGCAAATAAAGGCTATGCTCGGCAACAACATACCAGAACATGTGAGTGTGAAGACACAATGTTTCCATAAAAACCACATGTATTTATTTACTGTGCAGACATATATTCTACTGTGGGTATATCTTCAATTCCTAGTGATAGAATGAGATCCTCTAAGATTGATGAGTAAAGCTTTCATGTATAACTCATAACTTATTGCAATTAACAGATGATAAATCAATGATAGTAAATTATAAATTCCTATCCAGTTATCCTCCCAGATTTCCTGACCCTTAAATTACAACGGTTCGCACAGGTCTTGAAAAGTACGTGAATTTGAAACTGCCAAAAAGTCTGTGAAAAGTACTTCAATTTTGAAAAAAAAAACCAAGTAAATGTTGATAAAATGCCCTGTAATTCATGTTCTGCGAGTAGAATATCGGAAGGAAAAAAACCAACAGGGCGTGCCGACGAGTAAATTGACCTACGGTACGGTACAGGAGGGGTTTTATTCTGTAATTGCAATTATCGCAACTTACACATAAAGTGGGGAGACATATTGATTTTGTGCTGGTTGTCTGATTTGAACGATGTCACAAATCTTGTCTGGCTTTTACTCCTTAACCATTGGTCAGCTTTAAATGAAACTACACATGAATACTTGGTACTAAGCTTAGTTGTGCTTATTGTCAGGAGTTATAGAGTTATGCCCCCCCCACCCCCCCCCCCCCCCCCCCCCTGTAGGAGAAATATGCTTTTGTGTTAAAAAACCCTCGTAGTTAAATTTTCAGAAACTATATATTTTCCATTGTGTTGTAGGAATTCTGTTTGGATCACACAAAGATTGTTCTGACACCAATATCCATACCGCCGGACGTATCCGTTAGAGATGTCCTACAGAGGGTTCTAAGATTGCCGTCGGTAGCCAGCAAGCGCTATCTAACAAATAAGGTTTGGATCACACCCTATGATGTGTAACTTTCAAAATTGGTTGTTTGGTAACATTTCAGTGGGGTTATATTTAAGGGATACTTTGGATCTTAATAGATGTTAAACAAATGTTTAATTAGCATATCTGGGAGTTTATGTTGAAGTGCAACAAATGTATATAGGAGTAATTTCCTTAGTAAGTGAATGGTGCAATTAGTCATTTCATGAAGAATGTTTATGGGCAAACTCCTGACACAAGTTAAAGGCATTTCGAAGTAACATTTAAACTTATTATCATTATCATTTTGCAGAGTTATTGCCCTTTGGCAAAGTGGCATTGAGGATAGAAACCATGACGCTCAAGTTATCTTTAAAATAATTTTCTGTTTTATACGTTCATATTGTGAATGTTTTTTATTTGATACAACATCAATGTAGACTCATCTAAGACATCAGATCTGTATTTAATTCAGCATATTTGAGCAGTATATAGTACGGAGAATTTAAACTTATCCTGGCCTTTATGCATGAAGATATACAAGTTTCTTGTGTTTAATTTATAAATTTCAGCTAGCAAAAAATGCAATATCGGTCCTTTTGATTTGTGTTTGTATTAACCTCTAGCCTCTTCATGATACTATACGATAAGTTATAAATATAGACAATATATCGGCTGTTAAATTATGCTTATGAATAGTCTAGATTCGTGTCAAATTCTCAGTACTATAACAATATAATGTGTCTTACATTACACTATAATATATACATTATGATCTGCAGGTGGATAGGTGTGTAACAGGTCTGGTTGCCCAGCAACAATGTGTCGGTCCTCTACATACTCCGTTAGCTGATGTGGCTGTAACAGCTTTATCATATATGGAGAAATTTGGCTCAGCTACATCCATTGGTGAACAACCTATAAAGGGTCTGATTGACCCCGCTGTTGGGGCCAGGATGTCAGTAGGTGAAGCACTGACCAACTTGGTATTTGCCAAAGTCTCAGATCTAAAGGTAGTCAAGTAGTTATGTGTAAAAATTATATTGTACTTGTTTTTTGTCTAATACCCTCGTTGCGATGGATAACGTCCGGAATGAGTTGTCGAGAGTAGTTGATATAGGTTGGAAAAACTTGTTTCACAATCGACCTAAATTTTAAAAAAAAGATCAGTATAAACTTAACTATTGTACATGTATAGATATATTGTAAATGGAATTCAACGGTGCAGGTGGTATGCTAGATGAAAATAGAAATCATGCAATCACTTCAGTTTCACGCTTCATATTAGCAGAACTTGATAGTTCTGTATACTGTTTACTGTATCAACAATGACAACAAGCATATTACAACCCCTTTAGAGAAACACTGGAAAATACAAAGTTAGGTTGTTGTACAGAGGGGGTTTCTCTGGAGATAGGTAAAATGTATAGTAAATGGTAACTTCTGGATTTAAATAATTATCTTTCGTAAAAGAGGTTGTTACTTTATGGGGGAACTCTCAGAGATGTTGTTTTGTACTTTGTGAGTGTATGTTATAGGGGGGGGGCAGCTCTAGAGAGGTTGTACTGTACTGTGTGTATGTATGTTAAAGGGGGAGGGGGCGCTCTAGAGAGGTTGTACTGTACTGTGTGTATGTATGTTAAAGGGGGAGGGGGCGCTCTAGAGAGGTTGTACTGTACTGTGTGTATGTATGTTAAAGGGGGGTCTCTAGAGAGGTTGTACTGTACTGTGTTTATGTATGTTATAGGATGTGAAATGCAGTGGTAACTGGATGTGGCCGGCCAAGTTACCTGGTGAGGGTGCAGCGTTAGTTGATGCGTGTCAAGCCATGTGTGATGTGATGAAACAACTGGGTATAGCTGTAGATGGTGGCAAAGATTCACTAAGTATGGCAGCCAGAGTGGGCGAACATACTGTCAAAGCACCTGGTAACATGGTTTCTATTGGCTACAACAATTTAGAACTAGTTGCTCTCTCAGAGTCGAGTTATCTCCCACATTCAGTAGCAAGGCTCGACCCTAACGCTGATCAGAGACCAGTGGATTTCACAGAAGACCACTAACTCGTAGAATGCAGATGGTCCCATTGACCACAGAAAATCTCCAAGAATGTTTTAGCTCACCTGAGCACAAAGTGCTCAAGGTGAGCTATTGTGATCACCCTATGTCCGGCGTCCGACATGCGGCGTCAACAATGTGACTGTAATCACTCTAGAAGTCACAGTTTTCACTTAATCTTCCTTAAACTTGGTCACAATGTTTGTCTCTATGCAATCTTGGCCGAGTTTGTAACTGGGTCATATGGGGTCAAAAACTAAGTCACTAGGTCACATCAAAGAAAAACCTTGTTAACATTCTAAAGGTCACATTTTTTCATTTAATCTTAATGAAACTTTGTCACAATCTGTATCTCAATGATATCTAGGTCAAGTTCACAACTGGATTACCTGGGGTCAAAAACTAGGTCACCAGGTCAAATTGAACAAAAACCTTGTTAACACTATAGAGGTCACATTTGTACCTTATCTTTATGAAACCTGGTCACAATGTTTGTCTCTATGAAATCTAGGTCAATTTCGTAACTGGGTCATCTGGGGTCAAAAACTAGGTCACATCAAAGAAAAATATTGTTAGCACTCTTGAGGTCATGCTTTTTGCCTAATATTTATGAATCGTGGTCACAATGTTTGTCTCTATGTAATCGTGGTCAAGTTGGTAACTGGTCTTTTGGGATGAAAAACTAGGTCACCAGGCCACATCAAAGAAAAACCTTTTAAACACTCTAGGGGTCACATATTTTACCTCATCTTTATAAAACCTGGCCACAAAGTATGTATTTGTAAAATCTACATCAAATATTAAGGTCATATCATAACAAATACTGATTCTGCCTAAACTGGCTCAGTTGAGCGCTTTAAGACCAATTGCCCTCTTGTTTTAAACAGGATCTTATCGCTTTTCAAAGAGAGCATGTAAACTGATAATGGAAATTATTGAATGAATTCTCATCGACCAAAATAATACAAAACATAGTAAGAATATAGTTGAACTGTATAATGAAAGTTATTTTTTTATGCCCCCGTATCGATAGATCGGGAGGCATATAGTGATTCACCTGTCCGTCCGTCCGTCCGTTCGTCCGTTCGTCCGTCCGTCCTGGTTAACCCAAATTGACCGTTTCTTCTAGCATCATTATGGTTTGCTACAAAGCTTCCATACTTGCATGGATGTTGTATATGAACACTCTCTACACGCCTGTATCACCTGACCCCATTTTTACCTTCACCTTGACCTAATTTTGGACTTAGACTTATTTATGGACAAGGCTTCCACAGGGGGCATAAGCGTTTATTGAACGCAGTCTTGTAATTCAATAGTCAGTAGGACCACTTGGAGTTCAGTCGGACCAGCAGTTTAACATAAACTGTCGGTTCTTTGGGCCACTATGAAAAAGTAAGTTAGTGTCAAGCCTTGATCGAGTAAGGGGACACAATTTATGGATTTTATGCTGGATGTCTGTATGGATGGATGTCAAGGAAGTTTGTTTGTGTTTGTTCTCCTTAAACACTGGAACTTCACGTTAATACTTGGTACCAAGCATAGTTTTGTGTATTGTCAGGGATTTTGATTGGATGATTTTTGCCTGAGTTATGATTATTTGTGGGAGACATACATTTTCGTGTCACAAACATTTTCACTTTATATATTCTGTACTTGAACTGTATTTCAGAAATGTATCACTGCTGTCACTGCTATATTTTACCTACCCAATAAAATTCCCCCCCCTTCCTACTCAAATAATTCCTACTCAAATAATTATATTCCTTTCCAGAGAAAAACAATTCTTATCTGACTAGGAAAGAACATTTAAATATTAAGAATGAATTTTAAACATACAAACATACACTTGACAGGAGTATCTACGTGCAATATGTAATGAAAAGACTAATTACTGAGACAACAAAAAATCTACACCAACAAAAAATAAATTTATTTACCTACCCAACGTAAAGAAACCGGTCGGTAAAGATCAAACAAAAAAAAAGATTTTTATTTAGGCCCCACACTCCTGAAATACGAAGCAATTAACACTAATTTACTCTATAGATTTGTCAATTCATGCCTCTATTACATAATGTCCACCACTAATTATTTTCACAAAAGTATAGAGGGGACACAATCCAGGTACTAGGGTTTTCCCTGAATAAACAGGCTTGCTAGATTGCTTAACATCAACATGGAACCAACAAATCCAACGTCAGGAATTTTAGATGGGATGATTTTTGTCAGAGTTATTGCCCTTTATGGGATACAAATGTAATTGTGTCAATAACCTTTACAGTTTACTGTTGATAAGTTTGTTAAATCTTATACATGTATAAGTGCATCTATATGATTTCAGGTACTTTGGTGATATCGGCCTATGTTGGATGTCCAGATATAACACTGACTGTTACCCCAGATCTCAAATGTCCAAATGGGAAAGGTATTATCACAGATTATCAGCAATTTAGAAAAATTATTACATGACATATTTTGATAACTAGATATACTGTTATAGTGGATATTTCAGCAGGTCAAAAAGTTCAATTTGTTTAATTTTAGACGTTTTTGCATTTGAAAAGCAGGTATTTTATTAGTCCCCTACTGGTTTCCAACTGGAGAATTCTTTAGGTTTGCCCTTCATTAGTCAGTCTGTCCATTAAAAATCTGGATCCTGACATAACTCTACGAGTTTCCAAGCTAGGTTTATGGAATGTGGTATGTGGATTAGGGGCAATAAGGGGATTATGTATGTCAACAAAAAATTTGTTGACAAAAATTGTGGTCTATTAATTTAAAGGTCATGGCTTGCAATTCTTAGTGACTTGTTAAATTTTGTAGAGTTCTTTGTAGGCCAAATTTACCACTAGAGAAAATGCAGTAGATGTTCCAGATACTTCACATTACTTAGTTTCCATAACAACCATCGAGATATTTATCTTCAGCTGTGTATATTTTTCCAGGAAGCTTGTTGTATGTGAATATAAGTCAAGGTCACTGTCGTCTGGGTGGTACTGCCTTTGCTCAGTGTTATCAGCAGCTTGGTGACCAGTCACCTGATCTTGATCATCCAGAAGCTTTGAAATCTGCATTCTTGGTCACACAAAAGCTCATTACAGGTATGATTTATCAAAAATGATCTGGATCACCCAGAAGCTTTGAAATCTGCATTCTTATTCACACAAGAGCTCATTACTGGTATGATTGCTAAAATATTGTAAAAATGACTCATGGCAATACATGGTCAAACACCTGAAATTTTGTTCTTTCAGCTTCTTATTAAGTATCAGAAATTTGAATGACAAAGATGCCTCTAATCTGACAATTTCAATCAACTACTAGTTTTTTATTGTATTATATTTGATGAAATTTAAATAAATGGCCATAGATAATATTAATAGTTATGTGTGTGAATATGTTAGTCATTGTACCTTCTTAAGTGATGTTAAATAACTTTAATTATTCAAAATTCCCTTTGAACGTTTGAGCATTTGTCATGCTTTGCACGCATGATGAGATTCAAACATATGCTGAAAGGTGCCGATGCCTAGCATTGGACAAACGAATGTGACCTCTCGGCTATGTTGTTATGCACATGTTGGTCAAATGACCAAATAAAGGTACCAATTTAAGGTATTTCCGACAAGACACTGTCCATTCAGCCGACTGCACATCCTCAACCCCCCCTTATCATTGAGTCACAAGTCAGCTGGTAAATGGTATCCAATCAATAAATAAAGGTTTGCCTATGGTACACAAAAGTTGATATGCAGGTCTTGCCTATGAGATTTTGCAATTGGTATGGCAAAGTCACCATGACCTTGAACATACCTGACTTTTATCATTTTGCTGCCATGGAAACATACTTGTTTTACAAACATTCCTTGTTGTTACAGAAGAGAAGATAATCTCTGGACATGATGTTAGTGATGGTGGGGTCCTTACGTGTATATTAGAGATGGCATTTGCTGGTAACTGTGGACTGGATGTAAGCATACTGACTGATGGTAAGTAGGCTTATTTGAGTGCTGTTAATATTCAGTAAGAAATTCAAGTCAAGATGACTGATCAGGCTTTCCAGGGATAAATTAATCCATTTAATCTGTCATTGTCTGAACCTATTCACTAATGGTTGAAAGAGTGTGTTAGCGACCAGATAGCTCAGTCGAGAGAGAATTTGCTCTGTAAGCGAAGGGTTCGGGATTTGAGCCCTGGTCAGGCTGCACATTTTTCGCAAAATATCAAAAATCGACCTGTCGCTTAAAATGATGCAATATATATCTATCAGTGTCATTCCAGTTGATTACAGCTAACTAACATATTATTGCCCATTGAAATATACATATGTAACTGCAATAAACAACATGACAGTTAATCTAACTTGTCTAAGCGTCTTATTATTTAATATCAAGTGTCTACTGAGTGTCACATGCTACAGATTCAAAAGGCAAGGTCAAAATTTGCGCAAATATAGGTATCATTTAAACACAGATCTGTAATAAATCGCTTGGTTGCACGTATTGAAAAGATGAGACAATGTTGCGCAACACACGCCACATATTTGTTTTTCATACCAGGTGTCATCGTATTCTCGCGCCAATTAAAATGATAGACCCCGACGTTGTTTTTTGTTTGTAAATAATAAAATTTATGTTGAAATATCACTTAAGTTAAATCATTCTAACTGTTCGCATCTAAATTATTTAAAAATGTATTTGACGCTGAGGTCATTTACGGGGAAGATTAAAATGCATCCAGCATCCCTGTTGATTTACTGCCGATTATAACACTACTTGAGTTATTGTCAACTTGACAAGAATTAGTGTTGAAAATCATGATGCAGTCAAACAAACATACAAATGCATATATACTAGTACATGCTACTAGCAATTGTTATTAACACAATGCGCTAGCATGATAAACACACGCAACAACATGCGTTATATATTGTAAGTGATGGGTAATTGAAATAACAACAAAAACACACATTGGTGAAAACATTTATTACAAAACTTTCTACCAATCGATCTATCTCAAATTTCAACAATAAGCCACACCACAAAGACGTAGCACATTCTGTAATTGTTTTAGGCATGACCAAACATACAAACAAAATGGTGGCCGAGGAAAACATTCACTTACATATTCAATGGCATTATTGTTCACTGGGATTTGATTTCGTTGTTCAGCCTAACCACGAAATCCACAAAATTTAATCCCCCACGAATATTAATGATTTACAGTATGTGGTCCATATTGGAGTTGCAGTTTCAGAATGTCCTTCAGTTTGCCCTGCTGTCTGTCTGTAGACAAGTTTAATATGCGTTATTTCTCAGAAACATGTACCCATTAGTTGGCTATTATTACTGCCAAGACCTCAGTACCAAGACTAGTTGTTCATATTGGCATCACAATATGCTGAGATCAATTTATATTATTACCCTTTGATATACATATGGTAACATAATTGTATCTGGTCATATCTGGGGGTAATTCCAGGGTGTATCTTGTGGGAATTCAATGGCAAATATAGGGGTAATTCAAGGGCATATCTGGGGGTAATTCATCATGTTCATTGAAAGCTCTTGTTTCAGATACCAGTCCAATAGAGACATTATTTCATGAGGAGCTAGGACTGGTTCTAGAAGTGAACGAAGCAGACGTACAACTTGTTCAAGAAGCGTACAAGGCAGAGAATCTGTTAGCTAGCTTGATTGGATATTCTATCCCACAGGGACCAGATTCCAAGGTGAAAATATGTTCGCAAGGGGGCTGGTTTTATTCCATATATGAATAGGATTACTTATTTGTTCAACCTTTTGGGATTGTTGTGATATCAGAGTGATCTAATGCATTCATACTTTACATTGCTAGACGATGGAATCAAACTATATAGGTTGGAATCCCACTATTGGTGCAAAGTATTATAATGCCCCCGATCTTTGATGAGGGGGTTTATTGCTTTGCACATGTCGGTAGACCAAATGGTTTCCATTCAATAACTCAAGAACTCTTTGCCCTAGGATCCTCAATCTTGACATGAAGGTTAGTCATCAACAGTAGATGACCCCTATTGATTTTGCTGTCAGTGGGTGAAAGAGGAAGGTCTTTGTGACCTTCATTATTTCAGACTATTGGGCTGCTATGCATGTTTTACAAACATATCTTGTTGGAATTTGAATTTGATAGAAGCTGACAAGATTGAGTCCTATTGAAGGTTATTGTTAATCAGTTGAATATGAAACATGTCGTGTACAACCAATTGCCTGCCTTGAAAAACAGGATCACATTTGAAATAGCTGTATCTTAAGCTTCAGTACAAACAATTAAGTTAATTATGCCCCCCATCTTTGATGAGGGGGTATATTGCTTTGCACATGTCTGTCGGTCGGTCTGTCTGTCGGTCGTATAAAATGGTTTCCGTTTAATAACTCAAGAACGCTTTGACCTAGGATCTTCAAACTTGGTTGGTCAGCAACAGTAGATGACCCCTATTGATTTTGAGGTCAGTAGGTCAAAGGTCAAGGTCACTGTGACCTTTACTATTTCTGACTATTTAAATGGTTTCCGTTCAATAACTCAAGTACGCTTTGACCTAGGATCTTCAAACTTTACATGGAGGAAGGTCAGCAACAGTAGATGACCCCTATTGATTTTGAGGTCAGTTAGGTCAAAGGTCAAGGTCACTGTGATGTTCAATTTCTGACTATTTAAATGGTTTCCGTTCAATAACTCTAGAATGCTTTGATCTAGGATCTTCAAACTTTACATGGAGGTTGGTCAGCAACAGTAAATGACCCCTATTGATTTTGAGGTCAGTAGGTCAAAGGTCAAGGTCACTGTGACCTTTACTATTTCTGACTTTTTAAATGGTTTCTGATCAATAACTCAAGTACGCTTTGACCTAGGATCTTCAAACTTTACATGGAGGAAGGTCAGCAACAGTAGATGACCCCTATTGATTTTGAGGTCAGTTAGGTCAAAGGTCAAGGTCACTGTGACCTTTACTATTTCTGACTATTTAAATGGTTTCTGATCAATAACTCAAGTACGCTTTGACCTAGGATCTTCAAACTTTACATGGAGGAAGGTCAGCAACAGTAGATGACCCCTATTGATTTTGAGGTCAGTTAGGTCAAAGGTCAAGGTCACTGTGATGTTCAATTTCTGACTATTTAAATGGTTTCCGTTCAATAACTCTAGAATGCTTTGATCTAGGATCTTCAAACTTTACATGGAGGTTGGTCAGCAACAGTAAATGACCCCTATTGATTTTGAGGTCAGTAGGTCAAAGGTCAAGGTCACTGTGACCTTTACTATTTCTGACTTTTTAAATGGTTTCTGATCAATAACTCAAGTACGCTTTGACCTAGGATCTTCAAACTTTACATGGAGGAAGGTCAGCAACAGTAGATGACCCCTATTGATTTTGAGGTCAGTTAGGTCAAAGGTCAAGGTCACTGTGATGTTCAATTTCTGACTATTTAAATGGTTTCAGTTCAATTACTCTAGAATGCTTTGATCTAGGATCTTCAAACTTTACATGGAGCATGGTCAGCAACAGTAGATTACCCCTATTGATTTTGAGGTCAGTGGGTTAAAGGTTAAGGTCACTGTGACCTTTACCATTTCTGACTATTTAAATGGTTTCCGTTCAATAACTCGAGAATGCTTTGACATGGAGGTTGGACAGCACCAGTAGATGACCCCTATTGATATTGAGGTCATAGGTCAAGGTCACTGTGACCTTCACCATTTCTGACTATTGGGCTGCCATGGGGGCATACGTGTTTTACAAGCATCTCTTGTTCATAATGAGTTTTTGCTGGATGTCTTGGAAGTCATAGTCAGTGCTTGTTCACCTTAACCATGGGTCAGTTTTCAATGAAACTTCACATGAATTCTTGATACCAATCATAGTTGTACATATTATCCAGAATTGTAGGTCAGGTGATATTTGTCTTAATTATGGCCCTTTGTAGGGACAGTATGTTTCGTGTTAAAAATCCCTTGGTTTACTATTTTATGTTGTATCATATTTTTCTTAGGTGGACATAAAATTGAATGGTGAGTCTGTGTTGTGTGACAAGATGGTTGTTTTACGTGCTATTTGGGAAGAGACAAGTTATCAACTAGAGCTGAGACAAGCTAACCCTGTATGTGTTAACCAGGAAAGATTGGCACTGAAAGATCGCTTGCAACCTCCATACAAACTGACCTTTGACCCAGATATTGTTCATATCATTCCACAAGGTAAGATTTAAAGTATTTAAAAGCTGGTAACATAGCTGGCTAAGAATGAGAAGGTCGTGTGTACAAATCGATACTTTGAGAAAACAAGAAAAAACTGTCTGAAGACTACTTTTTATACGCCCGTTTGAAAAACGGGACGTATAATGTGAACACCCTTGGCGTCCAGACGGGCGGCGGCGTCCAGCAGTTTGTCTGTACTCTAACGCTCAGAGTTATCATCAGATCCTCTTCAAACTTTGTGACAATGCTTATAGGCATAATATCTAGGTTATAAGTTTGATTATAGGCCAATTCGGCCTAGGCCTTATTTGGTTATGGGCTTTTAATTACCAAATAAGTATGAAATTGGCCTTGTCTGTGCTCTAACGCAGTTTTCAT
Organism: Spisula solida; assembly: GCA_947247005.1. Taxonomy (NCBI): domain Eukaryota; kingdom Metazoa; phylum Mollusca; class Bivalvia; order Venerida; family Mactridae; genus Spisula; species Spisula solida. The sequence continues at coordinate 16,584,997 of OX365950.1, read as the reverse complement.
CAGATCCTCTTCAAACTTTGTGACAATGCTTATAGGCATAATATCTAGGCCAAGTTCGATTATAGGACAAATCAGCCTAGGCCTTATTTGGTTATGGGCCTTTAATTACCAAATAAGTATAAAAATTGGCCTTGTCTGTGCTCTAACGCACAGTTTTTATGCGATCCTCTTCAATCTTTGTGACAATGCCTATTGGCATAAAATCTAGGCCAAATTTGATTATAGGCCAAATCGGCCTTGGCCTTTAAATACCAAAAAAGTATGAAATTGGCCTATTATGTAACGTATGTTATCCTTGAGGAGGAGCAGTCATGTGCATGCATCAATGCAGCATGTTCATATACTCACTATTGAAATTGCGACTTTCATTTTCATGGGTCCCTCTGGTAAACATATCATAATTTATTTCAAACTCGCGATAATTACATGAACTTGACATAACTCGTTGCTTATAGACTGAAGTTTATTCACCCAAAGTTAAATAATCATAGATTTGCGTTTTCATCCATAAAATATATATTTTTTAAGTAGTGCGTTTTTAAATCATTTGAGTGTAGTTGTGGGGTTTAGAACAATAGGCTATATTTAGATTCTATTCATTCCGTTGCTTACAGGGTGCAAAATGTTGCTTGTGGGGTTTTACTAACAAAAGGATGACAAAAGAAAACCCCACAGTGTCAAGTCAGTGAGAACGTCTGTCCCGTCAAAAAATCTGGATCCTGACATAACTGAAATAGTTTCCAAGCTAGGTTTATGAAACTTGTTATGTGGATAGGGGGCAATAAGGGGATTATGCACATCTGAAAATATTTTGATTCTGACAAAAATTGTTACATTAAAAATGGCTTCACACTGGTAGGGGACTTCTGTATTCCATGCAATTTTTAATGACCTGTTTTACGTACCTTTGTATGTGTTCTGATAATTGTACATCTATCCCTGGTAATTATCGTATGCTCACCTTAAAACAATATTATGAAACTGTGAATATTAATCACATGAACAAAGGATTGTTTTGTCAGTTTGTATAATGTTGTGAAAGTCTAGAAGACGTCATTGGTTTACTTCTTCATTTGTACATGTAAGGGGATTGTAAGCAATGGTCATTGTAAGTTACCCTTCCTAGACAACAGAGAAGATCACTCTGATGTACAAGTTTCATTCAAGCCTTTTGTCAAGTTGCTGAATGAACGATAATAATGGGCCAAATTGTTTGTACATGTTACATTTTTAGCTCACCTGAGCACAAAGTGCTCAATGTGAGCTATCGTGATCGCCCTATGTCCGTTGTCCATCGTCCGCCGTGAACAATTGGACTGTTAACACTCTAGAGGTCACAGTTTTCACTTAATCTTTATTATCCCCGCCGAAGGCGAAGGGATATAGTAATAGTATGCGTCCGTCCTTCCGTCCGTCCGTCCGTCCCATATCTTGTCCAGAGCATAACTCTTAAACTATTTGAGGTATTGACTTGAAACTTGGTATGTAAATAGATGGCAACTAGGAGAAGTGCAGTGACCAAGAACCATAACTCTATATAGCCCAGTTTTGAAATTATCCCTTCTTTAATTTTAAAATATTTTGTTGTCCAGAGCATAACTCTAAAACTATTTGAGGTATTGACTTGAAACTTGGTAGGTGAATAGACAGCAACTAGGTGAAGTGCAGTGACCAAGAACCATAACTCTATATGGCCCAGTTTTGAAATTATCTACCTTCAAACCCCACTGCGACCATACTTTTTTTATTAGCTCACCTGCGTGAGCACAAAAGATTGTTTTTTTTCCGTCGTCCGTCCGCCATCGTCCATCCGTTAACTTTTCACCGTTAACACTCTAGCACTTTCAATTTTGCTTTGATCTTCATCAAACTTAGTCAGTAGTTGAACCTCAATGAAATCTAGGTCAAGTTTGAAGTTTGGTAATGTGGGGTCAAAAACTAGGTCAATATGTCAAATAATAGCAAAACCTTGTTAACACTCTGGAGGCCACATTTTTGCTTTAATCTTCATTAAGTTTGGTCAAAATTTTTATCTTGGTGACCTTAAGGTCAAGTTCGAAGTTGGGTCATGTGGGGTCAAAAACTAGGTCAAAAGGTCAAATAATAGGAAAACCTTGTTAACACTCTGGCGGCCACATTTTTGCTTTGATCTTCATCAAACTTGGTCAGTAGTTGTACCTCAATAAAATCTAGGTCAAGTTTGAAGTTGGGTCATGTGGGGTCAAAAACTAGGTCAAAAAGTCAAATAATTGGAAAACTTTGTTAACACTCTGACGGACACATTTTTGCTATAATCTTCATGAAGTTTGGTCAAAATGTTTATCTTGGTGACCCAAAGGTCAAGTTCGAAGTTGGGTCATGTGGGGTCAAAAACTAGGTCATAAGGTCAAATAATAGGAAAACCTTGTTAACACTTTTGAGGCCACATTTTTGCTTTGATCTTCACCAAACTTGGTCAGTAGTTGTATATTAATAAAATCTAGGCCACGTTCGAGGTTGGGTCATGGGGGGTCAAAAACTAGGTCAAAAGGTCAAATAATTGAAAAACCTTGTTAACACTCTGGAGGCCACATTTTCCTTCAATCTTCATGAAGTTTTGTCAAAATGTGTATCTTGATGACCTTAAGGTCAAGTTTGAAGTTGGTTTATGTGGGGTCAAAAACTAGGTCAATAGGTCAAATAATAGAAAAACTTTATTAATACTCTTGAGGCCATATTTATGCTTTAATTCATCATCTTTGGTCAAAATGTTTATCTTGATGACCTAAAGGTCACGTTTGAAGTTGGTTCATGTGGCTAAAAAACTAGGTCAATATGTCAAATAATAGCAAAACCTTTTTAACACTGGATGCCTCAGTTTTGCTTTAACCTTCATCAAGTTCAGTCAAAATGTTTATCTTGATGACCTTAAGGTCAAGTTCAAAGTTTGGCCATGCTTAGCAGGTGAGCGCCCCAGGATCTATGATCCTCTTGTTCTTTTTTTTAAGTGTTTATGTTATATTTTGTATCTAAATCATGCGTTTATACTGCTATAATAAAATTATGGTGGAAAAATATTTTGTTTAGATTATAGGAATTTATACATAAAGCATGAAATATGGTGGGTCATATCTTTCGTTTCTTTCCTTCTTTTTATATCTAGTTCTATTTCTATTAACGCCCATTAGTGGCAATCATATACGGCGGGGATGGCCATGTGATCATTGCTCTTGTGAAACTTGGTCACAATGTTTGTCTCTATGAAATCTAGGTCAAGTTTGTAACTGGGTCATCTCGGGTCAAAAACTAGGTCACTAGGTCAAATCAAAGAAAAACCTTGTTAACATTCTAGAAGTCACAATTTTGACATAATTGTTATGAAACTTGGTCACAATATTAACCTCTATGAAATCTAGGTCAAGTTCGCAACTGGGGTCAAAAACTAGGTCACATTGAAGAAAAACCTTGTTAACACTCTAGAGGTCACATTTTTTACCTTCTCTTTATGAAACTTGGTCAAAATATTTGTCTCTATGAAATCTAGGTCAAGTTTGTAACTAGGTAATCTGGGGTCAAAAATTAGGTAACTAGGTCAATTCAAAGAAAAACCTTGTTAACATGCTAGAGGTCACATTTTTTACTAACTGTAACTTGGTCACAATGTTAACCTTTATAAAATCTAGGTCAAGTTTGCAACTGGGTCACCTGGGGTCAAAAACTATGTCACAAGGTCACATTGAAGAAAACCCTTGTTCACGCTCTAAAGGTCACATTTGTTACCTAATGTTTATGAAACTTGGTCACAATGTTTGTCTCTATGAAATCTAGGTCAAGATAGTAACTGGGTCATCTGGGTTCAAAAACTAGGTCACCTGATCACATCAAAGAAAAACCTTGTTTATACTCTAGAGGTCACATTTGTTACCTCATCTGTATAAGACCTGGGCTGGTATTCACAAAGCATCTTAGTGGAAAACTTAAATATTTTGACTTAAGTCAAAACTTGGGTTGCGCTTATTTCCCACACATTGAAGATTAACCCATGTTTTCTTAGTGATTATTGTAGCTCTTACTACAATGCTTTAAACCTATGTAAAAATTCAAGAATTTTGAGTATCTTGTTAGGCTGACACACTTAAGGAAATTTGATGTTTATAAGAAAATTCTAAGATTTCTACTAAGATGCTTTATGAATACCAGCCCTGGTCACAAAGTGTGTGTGTAAAATCTACATCAAATATTAAGGTCATATCATAACAAATACTGATTCTGCCTAAACTGCTAGTCATCAGGTGAGCACTTTAGGCTAAGGGCCAATGGCTCTTTTGTTTAATATCTTGATGATATTCAAAAGTACGGTTATTGTTTGTTTGGAATAATATCAAATTTATTTCAATCAGTTTATATGATACTTCCGCAGTGCACTGTGAAATATACATGGGCCAATACAACGCAATCACCTCGCGTTTTCCAGAGAGAGTTAAGTCAATACCCAAAACCGTGTATTTAAATACCAATAAATGTAAATTTGCAGATTTTAACTACTTAATTAACAATGGATGTCTCGCTGAAGATTGATCTTTCAGAAAATGTTTACTTTTAAGATTTAAGTCTTTACCCAAAACAGTGTATTTAAATACCAATAAATGTAAATTTGCAGATTTTAACTACTTAATTAACAATGGATGTCTCGCTGAAAGATTGATCTTTCAGAAAATGTTTACTTTTAAAAATTCTTACATACCGATATAAAGTTCACACAGCTATCAGAACTTTCAGAATGCCCCTCATATATTATCTTAAGAACTGATAAAGCTGTTGAAGTTATTTATAAATGCCCTTGCAAACATGATTTCTCCTATGAACAAACCTACTAACAGTTAGACCTTTAATAAGGGGGGGGGGGGTCGTCTTCTTGATTGTTATCATAGTTGTTAATGTACTAGGAATGTCAACATATTACAAAATTTTCCTTAATGTATTGTTTGGCATTGTATGTGGTATAACTGCTAATGTATGTGTGCGTCAAGCACTACAATTGAAAAGTTCAAAGAAAACAACTGTCCCTTTCCTCAGTTGCTCCCTGTAATAAACACCTAGTGAACCTGTAGACTGTAGACATCTAGACTTTACTCTTAGGATAAATAAAGATCTGCTTGCCAGTCCTATATAAGTTAATACTTACACAGAAGTACACTAGAAAATGCCATATATATATCATAGTAGCACCCAGCCTCCAGACGTAAGGAGGCCAGTGATTTTTTTCCTTCTTTGTTTGCTACTGGTAAACAGTACCTTCCCAATTTGAAAAAGGCTATAATTGTTTCCACATTTGAAGGGAGAAATTCCCAATGAACATTTAAAAAAAAAAATTCAAATCTGACATCGTTCCCAAAGAAGCAAAAAAAAGTGGTTAACGCTCTGGATATGTAATCAAGGAATCTGGGTTAAATTCCTGTTGCGTCTGGTCATACCTTCAGGGAAATTTTGACAATTATTTTGATTTTCCATCGAATGTGGACAAGTTGTTGCTGGTTAATTGTAGAAAGGGTAAGGTAATAGAACTGGTTATGATACAGTCCTGGAAAACAGGTTAGGTGAATCTGCCGTCGTATATAACAGAACATCTTTTGAGAAATGGCGTTAAACCCAATTAAGTGAACAATCAACTTCTTGTCTGTATCTAACTTTAGCTTTTTGTCAAAAATAAAACTATCCCCACCCACCCCTTTTTGAACAAAATTCGGATGAAAATCTCTTGTTTATTATGGTCTATTTGGGACATACAATGTACATGTTTATCATATCTTTGACTGCGCAGTAGCGAAATAAAGCCATGATTTATTTTTGATAATACACTAGTGTTATAAAGCTTTGACGCGACATCATTCATGGTATAGGCGACGTTGTAAAAGTTGCGCATTTATTATAGTGAAAATGAGTAGCTATTTTATGTTTCGGTCAGAAAAAGGCTAACATGTGATAAAAAGAACATTACATTTGTGACTTTTCACATTAAATTGATTAAACTCGTTGAATAAATTCAATATGAAAAGACACTCATGTAATATCCTCTATATATATTTTTGTAGTTCTTAGTTTCGCGACACATGGTTTAGAATCTGTCTATTGTCGTGAATGATACCATTCTGTCAGGGTTTGCAGGTAAACACTGTCCTAGAGTGGCCGTTGTCAGAGAATCTGTCTATTGTCTTGAATGATACCATTCTGTCAGGGTTTGCAGGTAAACACTGTCCTAGAGTGGCCGTTGTCTGAGAATCTGTCTATTGTCGTGAATGATACCATTTTGTTAGGGTTTGCAGGTAAACACTGGCCTAGAGTGGCCGTTGTCTGAGAATCTGTCTATTGTCGTGAATGATACCATTCTGTCAGGGTTTGCAGGTAAACACTGTCCTAGAGTGGCCGTTGTCTGAGAATCTGTCTATTGTCGTGAATGATACCATTCTGTCAGGGTTTGCAGGTAAACTCTGTCCTAGAGTGGCCGTTGTCAGAGAATCTGTCTATTGTCGTGAATGATATCATTTTGTTAGGGTTTGCTGGTAAACTCTGTCCTAGAGTGGCCGTTGTCAGAGAATCTGTCTATTGTCGTGAATGATACCATTTTGTTAGGGTTTGCAGGTAAACACTGTCCTAGAGTGGCCGTTGTCAGAGAATCTGTCTATTGTCGTGAATGATACCATTTTGTTAGGGTTTGCAGGTAAACACTGTCCTAGAGTGGCCATTGTCAGAGAAGAGGGAAGTAACTCTGATCGTGAAATGTCGGCAGCATTTATGATGGCAGGATTTGAAGTATGGGACGTGAACATGCAGGATTTATGTACTGGTAGTATAACATTGGATAGATTCCATGGATTGGCTTTTGTTGGTGGATTCAGCTATGCTGATGTACTTGGCTCTGCTAAAGGTTTGTGCTGTAACTTTATATACTGACATCATTTCATGACATGTTTCCCACATTTTGACACCAAAACCCTATACCGTATAGCGGGTTATTTCTGCGGGCAAATTTTGCAATTTGGGCCTAAAATGGGTAGGTTTTAATTCTGCGGTTTTTATTTCTGTGACCTACCAGAATATCTACGAAAAAATATTTTACGAGAGTTTAGTGACCAGTGAAAATCCAGAAGGACCAGTGAAAATACTGGAGGACCAGTAATTGTCCTATTTACAAATTGGGCGCTTTTGCCCTGTCAGACCAGTGGCCAAAATCGTTCGTGTCTAGGCCTGTTAGTGGCTTTACTCAATGTGTTCCTTCAGACCAGATGTTTACACATCAGTGAACTTCAACAAATGGTTGTTTAATCCTATAATGTATGTTGTTACATAATGTAATGCAGGTTGGGCAGCAACAGCTAAGTTCAATCAGACAGTACAGGAACAGTTTACAAGATTCCGAGGGAGAGAGGATACATTCAGCTTTGGTGTATGTAATGGATGTCAACTGATGGGCCTGCTTGGCTGGATTGCCCCAGATACAGGTAAGGCCAAAAGTAATTCAAAGTGGTTGTTTAGATAATTCTTGTTATGGATTATCAGGTCTCTAAAGACCTTTAACACGGGAGGTAGTCTATGCCTCTTTATATTTGATTGAACGTGAGGTAACTGAATAAAGGCGCTCAGTAGTGCATTGCTTAGGCAACGGAAACCTGGTTTGATTTATGTCATACGATTTATGTACACATGTTTTTGCATAGAGGCTCACAGGAAAGACTGGGCTTGCCCAACTGTGTCGCCTCTTAAAATAAAGTCGTTATTATCGTTATTATTATTATTATTATTCTCAGCTGAGGCATTTCGTCAACTAGAGATAAATTAGAAGTAGTCTCACATATATCCAGCATCTGAAAGAACCAAGTACTGTATATGGACAAAGCTAGGGTGTCTCACCTGGACTCCAAGTACTCTATACTGGACACAGCTAGGGTGTCTCACCTGGACTCCCAAGTACTCTATACTGGACAAAGCTAGGGTGTCTCACCTGGAATCCCAAGTACTCTATATGGACAAAGCTAGGATGTCTCACCTGGACTCCCAAGTTCTCTATATGGACAAAGCTATGGTGTCTCACCTGGACTCCAAGCACTCTATATGGACAAAGCTAGGGTGTCTCACCTGGACTCCCAAGTACTCTATATGGACAAAGCTAGGGTGTCTCACCTGGACTCCAAGTACTCTATATGGACAAAGCTAGGATGTCTCACCTGGACTCCAAGTACTCTATATGGACAAAGCTAGGGTGTCTCACCTGGACTCCCAAGTTCTCTATATGGACAAAGCTAGGGTGTCTCACCTGGACTCCAAGTTCTCTATATGGACAAAGCTATGGTGTCTCACCTGGACTCCAAGTACTCTATATGGACAAAGCTAGGGTGTCTCACCTGGACTCCTTGTATAACAGAACTCCATTCCCTCTCAGCTGGAGGTCATTGGAAAAACTGGCTGGGAAAAAACACTCTAATGACCACACGATTAGACAGTCTCAGTAGAATGCAAACCAACCACACAGCATGTTTCCCAAGGTGGTCTATACTAGGTATGGCAACGATTACCCAAGTGTTCGAGTACTTGTTCAAAGGTCTGTGCTCTTATTGTTTAAAACTAATCATTAATTTTCAGATTGTGTGGACAGTAGCAATGAACAGGGTGTGTTTCTGGACCATAATGAGTCGGAACGTTTTGAGTGTAGGTTTGTTACAGTGAAGGTATATAACAGTCCAGCAATTATGTTCCATGGTATGGAGGAGACAGTGTTTGGTATGTGGAGTGCACACGGTGAAGGTGAGAATATTATAACGTCTCCCACATTCAGTGAGGGAGACATCTGCATTAGTAACTTGCCTTCTAAAGTTTGATTAAAATTGGCTGCAGCTGTTCTCCTATGGTTAGTGCGCTGGATTTGTACCCTGCAAGGAGAATTTGACAATTTCAGTTTTTCCTCCACAAGTTGTTAGTTCCTTGAGGAAAGATATGCTAATACTGGTTAGGGTTCAGTCCTGGAAAATGGTGCTGATTTGGATTATATCAACCGCTTAAAGACAGGTGGTTGCTTCATTAATGGCGGTCTTCTAGAGTTTCCCTGTTACTTGTTTTTTCATTAGTAGAACTATTGTTATCTTGCCAACTGCTAGGTTATTTGCTGCACTTCAATTACAATCAATATTGTCTGACTAATAACTTTCTCCATCATAACGTATGTCAAGTATGTGATATTGTCTGTGCAAGTTTGGCATTAATCAGTAATATTTGATTCTATCAATGTTTTACTATTCTTTCAGGTAAAATGGTGTTTAAAAACCAGAAGATTTATGACCATCAGAAATCCAGTAATCTTATTCCAATAAGGTATGTTGATGATGCAGGGGAGGCAACCACTGCCTATCCATTCAATCCAAATGGTTCTCCAGACGGAGTTGCTGCCCTTTGTTCACCTGATGGACGTCATCTAGCCATTATGCCTCATCCAGAGAGATGTTTCCTACCATGGCAATGTCCGTGGATGCCTAGAGAACTGAGGAAGACTTTAGATGTGTCACCTTGGATGAAGATGTTTCAGAATGCTTTTGATTGGAGTGTCAAAGTCATCAATACGGATACCTGAAGATTGTGCCATACAAGTATCTCATTTAGTACATTACAAACAACTTAATCACTTCTTACTTTAATATACTGATCAGGTGCTACTTAATTGTGCTTTTGTTTAAATTTGGCACACATTGTTGATGATGTTAGACTTTAAATGAGGACATATGGTCTTCATTCTGAGAATCTCATTTTTTATACACATATACTTACAGTATGCATGTTTATGTTTAATTTTGTGTTGCGAATTCAGTTGGATCTGTTTTGAAATTTAACCTAGAAGATAATACATCAGATCTTTTCCAGGCCGAGACACTAACTATTTTGGCCACTGGTCAGACAGGGCAAAAGCGCCTAATTTGTAAATAGGACAGTTACTGGTCCTCCAGAATTTTCACTGGTCCTTCTGGATTTTCACTGGTCTCCGACCAGCGGACCAGTTTTAGTGTCGAGCCCTGGTTTCTGTATTTCGTATCTCATATCTTCCTGTTGCCATATATAAGTACTTGATCTCAATAATGTTTCCATTTGGTGCAGACAAAGTTTTGTTAAATAATGTTTATTTCTAAAGGTTTATTGTTACACATTGAAATTATGTTATAGAACATGCATCTATATGTTTGATATTATTCCTGGTATTGAAATGCTCATCTGTTCACCCGGTACACTGTCATGTTCAAATACTCAAAACATATCATTTGAGATTACATTTAGTTTACATGTAGCTTATTTTTTATATTTGTGTAATTACTGATTAAATTCTGTGGTGCTAATTTGATCGTCTCTTGTGATATTGATGACTTATTATAGTGCAAACATATAAACTTGGCTCTCAAATCTTCGATTTAATTAGCCTAAGTTAACAGTTGATGTTTATGCCCCGGCATCTACTGATACAGAAGGCATGTAGTGATTGTCACGTCGGTCTAAAAATGGTAAGCAAACCTTTCAAGTTGTCGAAACTCAAAAGTTTTTTTAAGTCCGTCAAGGCATTGATTTTAAACTTGGCATACAGTAAAACCTTGTTATCTCGAGGACCCATCGGGACAAGCCAAATGCTCGAGTTAAGCCAGGTGCTCGAAATATCCGAAGTCTATGATGAATTGTTGTTATGACTAAGTGTAACTGTGTTTATAATGAAAACACGTATGATACATGTACTTGGTTGTAACTACGAATACTGTCATTGTTTATCAAGTCTATACGCAATTTGAATCGTGTGGACATTTGCCGAATTGAACAAATTGCATATGAAAGTCGTAATGAATCTTTTTACATTAAATATCAAACTCCGTTTAACGGTAAAATTGTAATAAAAGTTCGCATCGGCAAAAAGATAACATTACCCAAAGCGCACGATAGATCCTACATGTTTGAACAAACACCCACGCACAAAAATCGCACGTGATAAAATAAAACCCGGATGCAAAGTCGATCCAGTTTCCAGCACAGGGATACGGCTCATTGAGTAAAAAACATGCACTATATTATCTATGATAATTTATTTAGGACATGCTGTTTAGCTGAATGAGTTATATCCCTGTGGTTTCCAATTGAAAAGCGCGCGACAATTTGGAGACATCAAACGCGGCGGTCTTTCGACTGACTTCAAACGCGCCGCACATCAAAGAAATTGCCGGTACAGTTGGGAGTAGTGTTTAGTCAGAGTTCCATAAATATGTAACCGCGGTATGAATTCGCCAATCGGCGCATAGTGTAGATTCAATTGACATTTAATTTTCTACTGTACAAAGTCGACGAATTTTGTATTCTTCAGGGTTGTTTGATAAGAATTGGATTTAATCGCGGACTTGATCTACTTCACTTATTCAGTATCAGACACGTGAAATTGTACTGTACGTAAGCTTACATTCGCAGGTTTTCATGAAATACGGGAAATGAAAAGTTTTTGAAATGATTTTTACTTGCAGTTTTATAACGAACGGAGCCTAAATATTTAAGATTCTACATGGACGTCGGTTTATCTTACGATAATTTAAAAGTATGTGCGAGTCAGTACGTTCGAAGCAACGATGTTGCAAATAATAATTCTAGTTCTCGTATAAGTTAATGTTCCCAATTGTTGCCTATTGAACTTGTTCTGAAACGTATGCGTAGTTTAAATCACGCTCATTAATTAAATATCTTCTACTTCGTGTTTAATGTAACGGATCGAAAACACGGACATCAATTTAAGTGTTAGGGATTACGCTATTGTCATAAACTGTTATTATCACGATGTGTGAAAAATACGGACCGTAACAAAATTTAGTATGACATTTTTCGGAGGTGTGAAATTTCGCTCGGATGATTGCCTCGAGATAAGGTAATTAATTATTGTTGAAAATTGTTGATTGGACCGACACCTGCGCTCGAATTAGACCGGATGCTCGTAATAACTTTACTCGAGTTAGAGGGATATATTAATGTACAATATAGAGCAAATTCGTCGGGACTTTGAAATTTGCTCGAATTAGGCCGGTTGCTCGAATAATCGCTGCTCGTATTACCGAGGTTTTACTGTATTTGTATACCATCATAAAAACCTTGCATTGCCAAAGCCATGTATCACTACCGGTATACAACATTTCAACAGAATTATAGCCATTGATTGACTTCGCTAGTTCTAATGGAAAAGTCTTACAGGGGGCATAAGCGTTTATTGAACACAGTCTTGTTTGTCTATGATTTAATTCAGGCCTTCATTTTATAAGCAGAGAGTATAAGAGGTAATGCACGAGGTGTACGATAGACACTATGGGTAATATAAATCTCAGAACTCCCTCCAGGATGTCGGTATATCCTACACAAGAAGCTTGTAATAAATATGCATGCATAAAGATTGAAGACAAGGGTAATTTGTTAGCACTATATATTTATGCCAAGACTACCTAAACCTACCCGGGCTCCTCTTCTACCTTAAACTATTTACAAAACATATTCCATACACAATATTTTGGAAGAAAAAACAAGCATTATGAAACAAGAGGGCCCAAAGGGCCCTAGGTCGCTCACCTGTTAAAGCAGTACATGCAAGACCTGTGATTTGACCTAGTTCTTGGCACCATATGACGCAATATCGCACTTGACCTAGATTTTGTTGAGATGATCACTCTGACCAAGTTTCATAAGTATTAGGCTAAAATTGTGACCTCTAGTGACTATACAAGGTTTTCTATGATTTGACCTTGTGACCTAGTTTTTGACCCCGGATGACCCAATATCTAACTTGACCTAGATTGTTGTGATGATCATTGTGACCAAGTTTCATAAAGATTATGTCAAAATTGTGACCTCTAGTGACTACACAAGGTTTTTCTATGATTAGACCTTGTGACCTAGTTTTTGACCCCTGATGACCCAATATCGAACTTGACCTAGATTTTGTTGTGATGATCGTTGTGACCAAGTTTCATAAAGATTAGGTCAAAATTGTGACCTCTATTGACTACACAAGGTTTTTCTATGATTTGACCTTGTGACCTAGTTTTTGACCCCGAATGACCCAATATCGAACTTGACCTAGATTTTGTTGAGATGATCATTGTGACCAAGTTTCATAAAGATTAAGTCAAAATTGTGACCTCTAGTGTCTACACAAGCAAATTGTTGACGGACGGACGGACTGACGACGGACGAAGAGTGATCACAAAAGCTCACTCTGTCACTTTGTGACAGGTGAGCTAAAAAGTACAAATATAATTATAATATGAACGTGTACACAAAATATTGCACTATTTTATACATTACTGGAATGTGTAGATGATGAATAAACAAAGATCACAATAATTTGTATCCCGAAATCAGACCAATACCCTAGCATTTGAAATGCTAGCACATGTATACACCGGATAGCTGGATTTTGCTTAAACATGCTCTTAACAGTCTATATGCTCCATTCAAGTGTTGGCCTATGTATCTCTTAAAATTAATGCAGCAATCGAGCTACTATGCGTATCTCCATCCTAAATGTAACTTTTTTGAGAGCTGGCTAACTATCTGTTGATATTGTTTCAATCCTGCGAGATTCTCGTTTTCCTGCACATCAGTCTGGTGATCATACAGCTCTCGTGCATGTACACGTGACCAGTCCATCGTGAAGGTGGTATGGTTAAATGTCACCCATTCCGTGTACCGATAGTCACGAAGTCTCATAGAATATCCCATAATGCTGATAGCCTTCAGTTTGGGTTTATCACTGGTCTCTGTAGGTAAGTCTGATGGTCTAGGATACTGACTGAAAACTGCTGTTTTCTCTGACACATAGTCGTCTGCTTCAATTCTACCATTTCTATGATGAGTAAAACATTCCATCCATTCAGCATAATCTCCCTTTGACATGTTACTAGGTTGAGTCATTGCATGAAATGAAGAATTATAAATTACAGGGGCTAAACTTGAGCCCTCGGTACAAAGAACAAAATCAGCTGAATTTTCTGGACACCTTTTAGGTACCTCGATCCCTGCCAGTTCTGATAGTGTGGGAAATATATCGACAAGTTCAGCCAAGGCAGACGTCCTTTTGTGACTAACATCCTTGACCTTCACAGCGCCACCGTGACCTTTGTGAAGGTTATACCTGTTTAATGGCAGAGTATCTTTCAGTAGTTTGATATTTGAGAATACATCATGATGAGCGAAGGTCGTTACTCCAGGTACATATATCATCAGAGGAACTCTCGTAGATACTTCAAAATTGCTGTACTTAGACCATTCCTGATGTTCACCCAGGGACCAACCTACAACCATACCAAATACATGTATGTAGCAGACTGTTATAAAAGGGTAAAATAATCCACATAGTGAATAGATGTAGCGCAGCATTATGCACAAAATGTACATCCAGGTCGACAAATATACTGAAACAAGACATCTAACATACCAGCACATACAAAATGTAATTTATGGGCCTAATACCATGCCCATTTGAGCAGGTGATGACCCATTTAGTAACTACCCAAGGTGATTTGCTACATAGCATTACAGATGAGCTGCCTTACCAATAGTCTGGAGATCAAGATTTCTTAATCGATTCTTGGATGAGTTTAAGAAATGTTGATCAACGTTCCCATAGTTACAGAGTCAATACAATGTCAGACAGAATTAATTTAAGCCAACAATGTTACGTTCTCACACAGACTTGTGGAAAACACTACTAAGGGTCATTGAGTAAAATATGAATGTACCAGAATTTATCTTGTCGGGGAATAATTTTGTTCTTGTACAAACACTTGGTAATGATAGCTTGGTTATGATTCATAACCAAGTAACGATTCAGTACCATCTATTGTTGATGACCAACCTCCATGTAAAGTTTGAGGATCTTGGGGTCAAGACTTAGTGTTCTTCAGTCATTGAACATTAGTCTCACAAGTCTGGTATTTTTCTGGCCTGTGCCTATTTCAGGTTTTGGAATCCTGAATTTTGTATTGAACAATAGAATTTCAGGCTTTGAAACTGGGATTTTCAGGCTTGAGAAAGATTGCTAATTACCAGGCCTGCCTACTTACCCATACACACACACCAACCAACATGAGCAAAGCAATATAACTCCTTATCAAAGTTAGGGGCATAACTTATAATTACCATGATCGCCAACAAATACAATGATAGTATTGTTAGCATATCCTAACTGTTGTAGAGTCAAAAGAAGCGTTCCAACTTGATCATCCATGTATGATGTGGCAGCGTAATAACTCTGTCGAATCAACTGACTGAAGTTATGTGGCATAGGTCCATAAGGAAAGCTGACATTGAGACTTTGTACGTCCTCGCGTTCCCGAAGATCTGTCCAAGGATTCCATGCTACAGAGGGTAATTTACTGGGGTATGTAGGGTTAGGTACTGGTGGCACGCTTTCCAGTGGGTACAAATCTACAAGACAAAATTTCCTCTCTGACAATCAAATTACATACAGTACAACCTCTCCAGAGCAGCCTTCGATAGAGCAACAACCTCTCTAAAAAACACCTTCAAAATTTCCCTAATATAACTATCAATAAACCACCAGAATAGCAACATCCTCTAAACTTAAAACCAATATTTGCAGCTTCCAAGGTTGTTGCTCTATAGAGGTTGTACTTTACATATACTGCAATTCAGTAAACTATTCACTGTTTATCATTTTGCCACAAAGATTCAGTCATACGGTATATAATCTTATGGCACAAAGTTTCAGTCATACGGGTATATAATCCTGACGAGTTTTCCTGGAATTAATTATCAACTAGTACTAATAGCAGTCGGCGAAATTAGCACTTGTCCGGGACAAGTTATTGTTGATTCAGGCTAGAAATTTCTGCAGTAATTATGAATGAAGTATACAGTCAGAACTCGATATAACGACAACCGATATACTGACAAATTCATTATACTGACATCATATTTGGGGACAAAAGTATTAAAACGCTCTTTGTATCAATTCAGTATACTGACATATTCGTTACAACGACATTTTTCTTGGAAACGAACAGCGTCGTTGTATCGAGTTCTGACTGTATTAGGAAAACTATTCAGTTTTGCTGATTCAGGCAAGTAGTTTAAAATTCTCAATTCCTAGACTGCTGATAGTTCACATGGTCTTACACAAGCAACTCACAACTACTCCACATGTGAAGAACATGACCACAGCCATTGAAGAACAAGAACTGTCTGATCCTGAAGTAATTACCACCTGGATCACACGGTTGACAATAGAGTTCTCTATCCACTGTAATAAGGTAACTATGTAGACTGTTGAAATCATGTACTGTATAGCGGGTATATTTCACGGGGTCCATTATTCGCGTTATCTGGATCCTTTTGAATTCACGGTGTTTTGATTTCGCGCAAACGACCTCGACTGTGAATTTAAAACCTTGTTGGTAAACATGAAATGGGAGGTCAATCTTACGTAAGTTACACCTTGGAAAATAAAAAAACGGAAATTGATTGCTGACCACGGCAATTTATAAAGCTTAAAACTTACATGCAATATCATAAGAAAACCGGGCGTAATGACAATTCAAGTGTTCATTAAGTGTTGATTAATTGCGAACATACATACGTTGTCACAAGTCCCATATTGCTAGTATAGTCCATAATTAATTAAACATGTCCGACAATTTAGAACTGACAATACGCTATGTTATTATTTTTCACACACGCAAAATCAAATCAACGCTTCCGATATGCCGGAATATATTACGTCATTTTCTCATCACAATGTGTACTCATGCTGCGCCTGAGTTATTTAAAGCGTTTGATTTTGTTGGGGCTCACATGGAAACTCTTTGGTATGCAGAGTCTAATAAGAAGTCAGTCGTACTTATAAGACTATTTAAACCGCTGTCCATGATTAAATTATGCCCCCACCGGTATAACATATAACGGCGTGTGCTTCTATTCTTCCAACTTTGATGATTTATAAACGATTTACGGGATTTACAAATTACACAGAAAGCCTATTTATTTGTTCATAAATAGCTCGTTGCGTTTCGACTGTTATTATGAACGGTTTGTTCGATGGCCTAGTTGACTATCATTAGAAAATGTACACAAACAAAATCTTTTTCGGCAAACATTTACACGTTTTGCAAACAAAATCGTTAAATTTAACAAGTTTGATGCACCTGCTTATAATTAACACATTTTAACGTTGAGAAAACATGATGCACGTATGATACACTTGCAAAGAGTTTACACACGTTTTACAAATATCTTTGATATATTTCAAATTGTATTTTGTAATTTATTATAAGTCGAAGTCTTACTCAACCGACATACTTCTTCCAAGTCATTTGGTCAACGTTGCTTTTTAATCATGAATTGTCTCCCTTGGTAAACTTTGTATATTTACGACGTGAATAGTTCGCGGAGTTTAGCTTTCGCGCTATCGATGTTGACCGCGAATATAGCGAAAATTAAACCCCCGTGAAATATACCCGCTATACAGTATGTAGTTGGAATGATATCATGGTTATACTCTATCTGTAAGCCTCTTGCTTGCTTTAATCTTATCGAATAATGACAATTTTAAGTTTGTCTACAGAATGACTGCATTGTTTGAAGTTCAACAGGTCAATAATATTTCAGTTATATGGAGCCTGAGCAGCTACATTGTCCTGACACTGTGTGAATCATCAATAACCTTGAGCGCCAAGCAAGGGAGATAGGTCAGTACCATTTTTAACGACTGATATGTCCGGCCTGGCATTAAAACAAATTGAAGACGACAACATACCTAGGTCAGTACCATTTTTAACGACTGATATGTCCGGCCTGGCATTAAAACAAATTGAAGGCAACAACATACCTAGATATTGTTTGGGATATTTGAGTGGTATATGAGGCTTGTGAAAACCAACAGCAAGAAAGAATGGTTGTTTCCTGTTCACTGACATATTCCTCAACATGTTGACAGCATGGTCGGTACTTTGTATATCGGGTAGAGATTGTTCCGGCATTCTGTCAACATCTACTGGACATACAAGATTCATGTGTAGCTTACCATCCGATCCTGGACAAACCTACAACATAACATGTTATAGTAAATCTCTACATTTACATGATCTTTATTTCTCTAATTTTGGTAACAAACTTATTTTGCACACTGATGCATTTGCGAAGGTTCTATGCTTGGTTTATTTGACTTCTGACTACAAGGAAACTGTATAAATTTGGGTTTGAACCCAACTTCTTATGATGACAATATATTCCATCGCTGTTTTTCTTTCTATGGTTCTATAATGGCGTATTATATATGTTGATCAAAATGTTTGTACCTTTGCCATTTTATATTTCTGTGAAGGTGGATGGTAGGCAGGAACAGACCAGCTGTAAGGATAGTCGTCTGTATAGTTACTGCTCTTACCTGGAATACATGTAGAACACTATGTTAGGATTCAAATCTTTAACAATGTGGTGCTAATATTACTATGGTCTGAACAATGTATTCAGTAATTCCCAAGGAATCACAATTTAAACAGTCAGTTTGTAAGTTCAGTTCAGTGTACATATCAATATACATGTAGCCAGTTAACATTGAAAACACATAGTATATTAAGTTATGTAATTAAATTATGCATTATGCTTACGATAAGGGCTAAAGTATATAGTTTTTTTATATTGATAAATTGGATTGCATCATAGAAATACAGAAAGTATTTATTGACTACTAAACTTCTTTAAAATCTGTAAATGACATTCCAAATACATTTGTATGGCTCAATAAAAATGTTGAAAAACAAAACTTTTGAGTTCTGTTAATTTTGCATACCAGGATGGAAAACTTTCCCAACTGAAGCTGTAAAATAGCCATTCTGTTTGAAATGTTGTGGCAGTGTCGTAAAATTGCCAGCAGCTTTACGCCAGTAAGAATAGAAGTCATAGAGACGTGTTGTATCTGGTCGTCTGCTTGTTAAGAATGATACTCTACTTGGTCCACATAATGCTTGCTGAAATAACAGAAACTAAAAGATACCATGCTCAAGTCAGGTGCATAGCTAGGTAACATTTCATATTATACAAGACAATTACGCAGACAGAACACTTGATGCCATGTGCCAATGGGGGACCCCTTCCCTTCGACACCCTCTCCCTGAGAGTCGGGGAAAACTTTGAATCCCCAATAAAATCAAACAATTTAAATGCATATAAAATAAATCAAGTAGTGATGCCAATTTTGTAGGCATAACCTTTGACGTAAAAATTCATGCTATGTATACCTGAGAGTCCGGCACTTGCAGGTTCTAATTATTTGATAAGGTTTGGTTGTCCAGTTAACAGCAGTTTGGATTAAGGTAATTAATGTGCTTGCACAAATAACTCTGACTACTAAACTACCAGGAAAAAACTTGCAAAAACATTTCAATATATAGAACCCCTCTTGACTTCCATGCCAGTTCTGGTAACAGTATGATAGATACAAACTTGTTGTCAACTAGTGACTGCTTCTTAATTTGTGTTGGATTGGTTCACTACAGTATGATAATTATCAATTTGTTCTAGACTAACCCTATGTTGAACTTTCTACAGTTTCATACATACAGTACCTCTGCAGAGCAACACCTTTTGTGAGATGCAAATATTGGTCTTCGTTTAGAGGTTGTTGCTATACAGAGGTTAAATGTATAGTAAATATAGACTTAGGGAAATTTTGAAGGTGTCGTTATAGAGGTTGTTGCTCTGGAGAGGTTATACAGTACATGTAAGTATACCTGAACATAAGCATTTTCAAACACTACAGAATTTGAAGCCAGATTATCAATGCTTGGTGTCTTCATATATCTGTCGTCATAGCAACCAAGTGATGGGCGTAGATCATCAACAACAATGAATAAAACATTAGGCTTCTGTACAGTCTCCTTACAGTCTGAATTACAAGGGTTAGAGAAATTTAATTTGATAATGTAAGTATAGACTTCCGCTTACACTGAATCCACCTATGAGAGCAAGTACTGTATTTAATCATTGTGGAAGTCAAGTTGAGTGGATAAAACTCTTGACTACTGATCTAGAGGTCCCTGGTTCGATCAACTGGAGATGAACTAGAGGTAGTCAGGTGTGTAACAAACTTGACATGTACAGTATTCAATGGGGCTGGACAGTCAGAATAAAGATCAGTGCTGTACACCTGCCAACAATACTCAAAATAAGGTGTTAGGCAATATAGACATAAAGAGAGGATTGAGCCTATTAACATTCACAACATAGTATTGTGATCAAGTGATGGTTTCTGACGGCAGGAACACTGTCTATGTATATGTAGTGAATTTAGTGTTCTTCTGCAGACTGCAAATTTAAAACTAAGCTAAAATAGAATCTAAGACACTGACAACTCATTAAGAAGATGTATTTGAAAATATATTCTATACATGAAAATGATACGAACCCGAAAAAACAATGCATGTGACCAGAATACAAGCAAAACTGAATGTTAGGGAGTTTCTTCCTTTCATTTTTGTCATTGGATCAATTCACAGAGTATGTTCATATATCGACACCGGTTGTGAAAAGTTCGTCCCAATAATAAACTTACCTAAAAGTTTCGCACTGTGTATTCTTCAAATGTCTTTTGGAGAACATTTCATTTCTCCAGCTTTTCTTTCAAATAAGATAGTTATATATACTCATATAGTTAACTAAACAACATTTTTTCTGTATCATGATTTTAGATCTATGGTGTGAATAATAAAATCTGAATTGTGAAAAAGTTTCAAAAAGATCAGGGACCATGTCTCTGAAAAGATTTAATAGGCTAAAATTGTGACTTCTAGTGACTACACAAGCAATTACGGACGGCGGACAGACAGATGGACGGACAGCAATTACGGACGGGCGAACGTTCTCAGTCAGCCATGGCCGTAACTAGGATTTTTCAAAAGGGCGTGCGAAATCGGGTTTTGAAGAGGTAATGGGGATGATTAGAGGAGGGGTGATGCGCTATCACAGGTGGAGGTTGTGGATCCGTATCCACGATTGTTGTAAAAACGCATTGTTTGTGCGAGTTTCTTGGCACGCAATCTTGATCTTAACGTGATACTGTTCACTGATTAAATTATTGTGCGAGCGAAGCGAGCAAGAAAAAATGCATTGTTTATCTGAGCTGCACACCACACAAACTCGGCCTCTATTTGAAATCATTCTCTGGTCAAGGTTATATAGTGCAAGTCAAGCGAGATAGACAAAAATGTATTGTTTATCTGAGCTGCATACACCACACAAATTCGTTCTTCCCTTGAAACCATTCCCTGATAAAAGTTTTTGTGCAAGCCAAGCGAGCTAGACAAAATCATTGTTGACCTAAACGTATCACATAAATCTAGTTCTGTACTTAAAACTATTGAACTGCGAAGGTATTTTGCGAGCGAAGCGAGCTAGAAAAAATGCTTCTGTTTATTTGAACATCATTCCACGGACTCTTTCTACACTTTATTTTACCAACAAAAAAGACTACTTTGGCGAAAAAGGGGGGTGCGTTCGCGCCCGACGCACCTCCCCTAGTTACGGCCATGCTGACTTGACATTGTGGGGTTATCTTTTGTTTTCTATTAGTTTCAATAAACCAGAATTAAATCGATGAACATGACTTTTTCTCATTTCTGAGTCTTTTATAAATCTTATTATAGACATAGATTCTATATTCAAAGATCATATATATCTACATAATTATGATAATCACATAATGCCACTAAGCCCACATGAACATACGACGACAAAATACGCTTTCCAAATATAGACTACTCCTTAGCTTATTTTCATATTTCATGAACACAGAAAAAGTTTATCATTCAAACATTCTGTAGTTCAGGAGTAATATTTTTCAGCGTTAGCTTTCTAGCTTGATATTTAACCTCGTTTGGATCAAACCAATGAAATGTTTGGAAATAAATTCTGAGTAAATTGATACAGATGCCTGATAGGTAGGAATGTGCTATACTCACCACAAAAGATACCGCGACAAAATTGCATGTTATTAAACATGTCAACGAAATTTACAATAGCTTAGCACACAGAGATCAGTTATTCGCGTCTCTCACGATACGAAGTGTATGATGACCTAAAAGTGAGGATTGGATTTATGAAGATAATTCCGCGTTTTGTATTTTATTAGCGAAATTAGCTACATTGGTTATGCGTTCGTCTGTTTGAACCGTGTTATGACCAGAGGGTCGGGTCCTCGAGTTCAAATCTCAGATGAACCATATTTTTTCTGAATTTCTTTTTTCCCATTTTCGTTTTGTCTATAATTTCTACGTTTATTTAAGGTAAGTCCCGTATACAGGTTTTTTCAAACCTAATGCGTGCTAAATATTAAAATCTGAGTTAAGTTTGGAATCATTATCGTCCGCTATGATTGCCGGATAACGGACCATAGAATATAGACAACTAGTCATACCTATATTATTATTCTTTCAACAATAAAGATCTACATGCCAGTATATATAACAATATACATGTATAAATATATAAATTCCAGTTTGATTTGTGTTTTTCAATTTCAACGATATGAAATAACACCCGCATCTTCATTAAAAATAAGTACACTTATCTGCTATATTAACGCTGTTTATCTTTTTTTAAAGATATTTTTTGTTTATTTGGATTGTCTCCCTTTGACTTAAAAACTTTATAAAAAATAAAGTGAACGGATGAAATAGAAGGCCGTGCATTTTTTTAACAGGGTTACTTGCAAACCTTGTTCACAGCAACGCTTCCAGTTTTTGAAGCTGGTCGGTTCCTTGTAGATAAAATTCTAAAACTAGCACAAAGTGGTTTTCTCATGAGGATCACATTGGTCTTGATAGCTATTGCAATATTCATTTGTTTCAATTATATTTGCATTGTGTCATAATTTTATCATAGTATGTGTATTTTATTTCTACGGATGCACCTGATATCCTCACTGTGCCCAGATATACGTGTAGTCGCAATCGTGAAAGCTCGGCCATTTCCGTTTGTCTCCGGCAATTGCAATTCCGAGGTGATCAGAATGCTGTAATCGATGAAGTACGTATTGTCTTCTTTTTACATACATGTACTCTATTAAGTCATTTTCGTGAAATCGTTAATCTTCTTCTTCCTATTTATTTGCAGGGCCCACTATGTGGCATTATTGCAAATTTCATTGTTCTTATTTTTTTGTCTTTCAAGGGCAGACTTAATCAACGGAGATACAGAGGTTTGATCCAAGGAATCCAGGTTCGTTACCCTAGCTCTTTCCGAATATATTCCTTGGTTCTTTAACGTGTGCGGTGTACAGCACCGATACACGCGAGACTACCTATGGGTTTCCTACCAGTTTCGTCTCCAATTGGGTGGGAAACACTGAAAAGCGTTTCAGAAATGACCAAGTACCCCGGCTGAGATTCGAACTAGGGACCTCTCGGTCGGTAGTCAAGAGTGTTAACCGCTCGGCCACCGTGCCACCCCAATAATAAGTGTAGGTGCAGCTTGAAATTAGACCAAGTTGAGTTGCCCAGTGCGTAAAAATGACAAGCTTAATTCGACCAAGATTAAACATCACATCATCTGACGATGGTGAACCAAGTCTTCCACGTAATTCCAATTCTGTATTTGCATATAATTATACAACTTTGCAAGACCTTTCCCGGTTTGCTTGGTATTGAATTAATGGAAACCTAATTTTGCCGGAGGTAGGCAAGTAGTATAATTATATAGTTATCGGTATTTGGAGATATTTCGTCGCTCATTATGAAACGAAAATGAAACGCAAGGTAACCTTTTTTCGATATCCAATGCGCGCGTCGTTCAAAAACAATATAAAAGTCAGTCAAGTAATTGTCTTTCGTACATTGCTTCTATTCCTTCATCAACGGTAACATGGTATGATAGCGAGCCACTCACTTCCGGCGGGAGCAAAAAATGCGAAAATCTCGGACACAACCTTGTTATGACATTCCGTTAGACAGCTCGGTAGACGGTTTTGAAGTCTTAATATATCTAGATAAATCATTTGCAACATTAGATTTTTGCTTTCATCGCATTTAACAATGACACAGCGGACCGAAAATCAGATGAGCATGCATAAATTACGATGCTCATGTATTGCCGACGGCAAATGCAGGTATCTAGTCGTTCGTGTGCAATTGTTTGCACTATGGAGCGTTTTGCTATACTTCTTAGACCAACTTGGTGGATAAATGGCAGACCTATGTCTGGTCGCTTATGCCTGACGCCTTGGACGTCATGGCATGGTTATTCGTCGTGAACAAGTGAGCAATTGTAATGTTATCGCGACTCAATCGAGTTGTTATACACCAGATACTCATAATCATCATATTCATGCAAAAATATGTAAGGAATGTAATTCATGATGATAATTCTAGTGCACGTCACCTGTATGCAGGTCCGCATTTGACAGTTGCCCGACGCCAGCGTGAAATGACTTGGTTGGCGAACTTTTTACTGATAATAACATCCACTCACTGTATTGATCACCATACAACCCAGTTAGTCTCTTTTGAGCTTTACAACCACACACTGCTATTCTGGTCCGACCAAGTAAAGCACTCTTAAAATAAGGGGACATCATCCAAACAATGAAGATTAACTAAAACATGTAACCTCTGTCCAGGAGAATCAATGTTTTATTGGGAAACGTTGTGTCGTACCCGGATTTTGACGAGACGCGTGTCGTAATCAGATTACAGGCATAATTAAATTGTTACTGTAGTTTGTTCTCCATTCTAACTTCAGTATATTGAACATAATGGTTGACATATTATCTAGAATCATACAGAAATTCTACCCTGAATTTCTTTTTCGTCTCAGTGTACATGTTACTTTCATATACCTAGTAGTGCAGGTATGTGAACAATGATTGCTCCTGGTGAGTTTTTTTATCGGCATGCCATTTATATTTCAGAAATACCCACTTTAATTAAATTTCGAAATTTACAATTTATTATGACCACGATTTTCAAGATACTGGCAAAGAATACTCAGAATTTTTATATGATCTCTGATACCGGCAGGAATGTGTACGTACAATCTTCGATAGAAAATGCTGATTCCCATATTTGTGTACCCAGTGCTGTTCTCTTATCTTCGATAGAAAATGCTGATTCCCATATTTGTGTACCCAGTGCTGTTCTCTTATCTTCGATAGAAAATGCTGATTCCCATATTTGTGTACCCAGTGCTGTTCTCTTATCTTTGATAGGAAATGCTGATCCCAACTAAGAGAATGGTATAGAACGGGTATTTCAAGTGTTTTTCTCTAATCTCTAATTCTGTATTCTAGTGCCCTTGTATATGTCTGGATTAGATTGAAAAAAGAAAGTTAAGTTACCAATTTTCGAAGGCTGCGTTCAGCAATTCAGCCGTTCAGTAACCCTGTGATATTTAACTTGACACCGCCGCGTCACAGGTACCAATTCACACCTCGGTAGAGTGGAGAGAAATTAAGCAGTGGCACAGACGGGGTTTGAACCCCAAAACGGTAAGGTCCAAATTGCGCGCACTATCTCTAGCCCACCGCTCCCAATTTCTCTGTCCCACTAAAAAAAATCTCAACTTAACTATTGTACCTGATTGACGCCGTGGTTCTCTGTATTCAACAGTTGTTGTTTCATATGGTGTGTCTGTGGTCAGTCTGTGGTCAGTCACAAGTTCGGCAACATACTATTTGTTGCTATACTGTGACAGATTTAAGTGAATAGGCATATCAGATTTTTTAAGTGTACAATGACGGAAATGTTTTAAATATTATTTGATTTGTTAAATGCCGTCTTCGGGCTTTCTAATGGCTTTGCCATTTTAGATAGTCAGTCTATTCTGTAGGTAAGAAAGTAGTAGGTTTACGAGTTTCGGACATGTATCAGGCGTGCGCACTTGAGCAGCGAATGTACCCTACCACCCTTGCAGAGACAGCGTTCTGACTGAACCAGAAATATTTTGTTTCAAAATCAGCAGTATGATGTTTTTAACATTTTCTGATCACCGAGTGTTTGCTTCCAATTCTTACAAGGCACTGTCGTGAACTCTATGTTTGGTGGTGGTACGTTCTTATAATGTGGAGGCTGCTGACAACATTATCATGTGCAGAAACGAAAAGTTAAATGTTTGTGAATGATTTAGTAATGTGATTATGATTGTTTGTAAATACTACAAGTACTTGCATAAGTAAATTCATGTACATTTGTTAGCGCACATAGCGTGTATATTGTTAGTGTGTAAATGGCACTGCAGCAAATCATTCACCTGATGAGCAGATCATACAGTCGATGTTTTTAGAAATGTCACATGTTCATGTAACAGTTTTCTCTAACACTTCTACGTCTGATGATGAACAGCATCCATCAGGAGTCCAAAATTACTATCCATACAGTAAGTTGCGAGCTCTGGTAATGACCACAATGTGAAGTTATTGGTTTGAATCCCCAAACCAAACTGTATGTAATATGGGATGCGCTCCTCAGCCTTCAGAATTCGATAAACGTGAAGTACATAATGTTGTAGTTTAAAATTAAGAAAACACACTTTTTCAATATTTATGATTTTTATTATGATTTTTTAAATATTTTTACACATATATAAATAGCACCTGAGCCTTTATATACAAAACAACAACAGTATAGATCAACCACGAGTTTTGAGCCGTGACGGGAGATTACACTATTTAGTCATGGTGTGTGAATATACTGTTTGGGATGCATTTAAAATGCGATGATATATATTTTTGTATGACATGACATTGTCAGTATCGCTGGCTCAATCGGTAGAGAGCTTGATTTTCAGTCTAAGACATGCGGGTTCAAGTCCTGATAACTGCACTTTTTTCTCAACTACATTTTTTTGTTTCTTTTTCATCAAGAACATGAAGACATTATTTAAAAGTCATTTATTATTATGACTTTTCAATCTACATGCAATTGGTTTTCATGTTTCACTGTTTTCATTTCTTTCAACGGACCCAGTATTATTTTTATCTTTTACTGGATCCAATACTTGTGTCAAAGATTTTCGACTTGGTGTATTGGTTGTCGACCCGCCTGTTGTGTCTGTCTCCGAGTCGGATGATGCATTTGAATATATAGAGGGTACCTAAACACAGTTAATTGCAATATCTAACGCCAGTGTTTGTGTCCTGCTGGCAATACAAGTTCAATACACGTAAACTATTTTATATATAAACTCCTTGCAAAATTTCTGTAAATATGAACCATGTTAAATATTCTTTATCATACGAGCATCTTCACCAGTATTTTTACTAGTCGCAGCCAAACTTTTATAATTACGCGCGGTAACTATGACTAAGGACACTTAATTTTGACTAATAAAGACTCATTATTAAATAAATTCCAGGAAATGCATATATTATAACGTTATTGTGTAATATTACTTGAACAAGGGATTTGAAAAAAATATAAAAAGCGACTCTACCAAAGATCGATCCTAGAAAAGTAAGTCTTATAGAACATCGACTTATCCATTGGGCCACATATTCAGTTACTTAATGAAACAACTTATTTAACTTATGTTGGTATTGCTTATATATACATACCCTTTTAGG
The DNA here is from genome assembly GCA_947247005.1 of Spisula solida. Taxonomy (NCBI): domain Eukaryota; kingdom Metazoa; phylum Mollusca; class Bivalvia; order Venerida; family Mactridae; genus Spisula; species Spisula solida. The sequence goes on along the minus strand of OX365950.1, from coordinate 16,557,402 downwards.
GTGAATAAACTTTGCTGCATAAATTAGTCACGGCTCAAAAAACATGGTTTATCTATAATAATATTACACTAACAAATAATAAACAATGGAAAGTATCGTAAAACAAATAGTAATATAATTATAGGAGAGATCAACGTATTCAAATGTAAAATGCCCACCAGCAATCTATTGGATGAATGAACAATAAAAACCTGCCATTCACCAATAGCTATAACTCCAACGCGATAAATTGCAGTACAAAAACAAACACAATATTGTAATATTTTTGTTATGGATTAAAATCAAGGACCGAAACATTTGCCTATAAAAGCATTCAAACATTCGGCGCAACATATAAAGTTTACATGCTCCTAAATATCCAGAAACGATAAATATAGCCGATTTTCTGTTTGTTTTTGTATTGCAATTTATCGCGCTAGAGTTATAGCTAGTGGTACTAATAATCCCTTTGTATACAAACATGATCTCTCCTATAGACATTCACAGAGTATTATTAGAATATGAGACAGAAATTATGACAAGGGAGACAAATCTTATTGTTCTATTACTGGCCAAGATAAAGTTACCTCCCTTGCATATAAAAAAAAAAGGATTTCTGTATTTTACTTTTATACGAAAATATCTTTTAATTGTGCAACATTTAATTCCATAAAGTCATCATTAGCATTATTATCTATTGTGTAACTTCCGGAAGTTGTAGTATTATCATCGTCATCATAAACAGTGGTTGCTATACTGTCCATAGTTTCATCAAGGATTCTATTGTTACGTGGATTCATTTTATGCTGTTGGTAGTTTGGCGGTGCCTGGCGATAATTATCGAATGTGTCGAAAGAGTGCTGACGATGAGGTCGATGACGGGAAGAACCCGGATGATGCTGACTTGAAATTGATGATAATCCCATCTGGATACCAGGTCCAGATTTCTGTTTTTGTGGAGTATTCTGAGAAAATGTCACACTTTTACCACCATACGTATTTTCATGGTACGATGGATAACGATGAATATTTGATCTTTTATCGTTATCATTATAGTATATATCTGTATTGGATTTAGAATAATTTGAGTTCATTCTGTTATCATTACACTTTTGTACATTATTTACACACTGGTTGGTGTTTTTATCTCTTGGTGTAAGGTTTGACGATTTTGGAATATTTTTGTCGTCATGGTGACGACTTTGTAAATGAGGCGGGGTACCTCGTCTTCCACTCTGGCGAACTATGTTCTGTAGTTGCATGATGCGTAAGTCATCTGAAAAAAAGAAGGGTAATTTGAATTAACTTTCAGATACCAAAACAAAATGCCTGCCTTCATATGTGAATGATAAAAGGAATTAAATCAAAATAATTTGTTGTTCGGCAGTTAATAGTCTTTAACTACTTCTATAATGTGAGTATAATTCAGCTATATTACATAATTGCCAAGTAACAAAGTATATAATCCAGCAAGTATGTAAATAAAAGTTCTGAAATACTGGAAGAAATAAATCCACACAGAGATCTAGTATGTCATTATTGGTAAGCATTGCTATTATATCTTTATACAAACTGAATCTTTAAGTCCAATTAGGAAAGTTTGTGAGGTCTTATTTACATATTTGCTTTCATCAAATTGCATGATAATCCTCCTAGGATAATGTGAAAATGCTGGAATATTTGTTCTATGGGGAAATTAATCAATCATTCACGAATAGTGGATACGCACAGAGACTCATATAGGTCTCTAATAATTTCTAAGAATCCAAGAGACCATTTATATATATGTTTACTATAGTGAATTGTTACAAGTCGTTTTACTGAGGTTGACCAATCCAATAAATGTTTGTAATATGAAAGTCATTTTCCTGGTCTTATATACTGTATACAATAAGTGGATATTTCAGAACTTTAGAATTGACCTGTTCCCATTTTTAAATGTTTAAAAATAATATGATTCCAGTTGTATCAACTTGTATGAAGGTAATACCTACCAGCATCTTGTGACACGCCCATATGTCCGTCACTGACTGAACCACCCCGTCCACTATCTCCGTCCTCAGATAACTGACTGTGGGCATCTTCAGCAACATGTCTAGGTATATATTCTTCATTAACTGGTACCTGCAAAACAAAGAAAGTTCAATATACAATAATGTTGCTTTATATCTTGCATATATGCTAAGTTCCTTAATTTTGCAAACTCATTAAATAGAAACTATAAGACATCCTTATTTTTTTGCAACAGACAAATAATTGATGAAAGTCAATATTTAGGTATTCTGACTATTATTAATTGCTATTTTCTTCAATGAACGCTTTAATCATATTCTCTTACATGAGGACAAAAAATACACAAAACTGTATAAACATCAAAACCAAGAGTTTTTGTATTAATAAAGTATGCATTGACAATCAATGTCAAAATAAATTGTCACCAGGGAAATATTGTTTATAAAGAAAATTTTTGAACACGCTCGTTTTAGCAAACATTTTGAAAGACAAGTTTACAATACAACATTGTTGATCAAGTTTACTGCACATCTTTTTGGGACTGAACAAACCTTCAATACATATTTGCTGCTTAGTTATTTCTGTTTTATGTTGATTATGTTATCAATATTTGGGTTGCATATTAGTTTAATTAAATTTTATAAAACATACTGAAGAATTTAATTACTTCACCAAATAACTTAACTATAATTGTCATTATTGTGTGTTTTTCAATGTCTATTGTTGAATTAAATTCGACTTATTACATGCATGATTAACTTATGGTATTTTTGTTAAACAACATATAATTAAATTAATTATGGATTAAAATGCACAGAATGCAATTGATTGTTCACTACTTCGGGTATTTTATTTTTCAAAACTAGTAACAGGAAATGTCTGTGCATTTTTTTACTATCCAGACAAAAATTTCAGACAAAACTATTTCAACATGATTGGACAACAACAAACTTGGTGATTAAAGAATAAAGCAACAATATGTTGACAAATTAACAGCTTTCATCAAAGAAAACAAGGGCGTGAAATTTTAATTAAAAGATATGTTCCAATATGTCTGGGTGTTAAAAGATCTTTTTACCAAATTAACAATAATTGTCTGAAGCTGTGAAATACAACACTGATCTTGCACAATGGTATATGTCTCAGGTGTGCTTGGAAAGGGGTCAAATTAAGATCAAAGGGGTCTGTGTTAATATGCAGACAATATTTCAATTAGGGGGACTAATTCAGACAATAAAAGTTTATAAATTTCTAATACAACATATTCTTGCAAACACTTAAATAATCAATAAGTTACAATTAGCGTGGAATTTAACACAATATACTACAATAAGTTACAACATTTAGCAATAAAGCAAGTTAACGTCAATTGTTGTTACAACAGTAGAGGGCTTATCACACAATGATACAAAACATTAAATTTTATCAAAGAAATCATGTTTTTAGAAATCAATATGTTTTTATACTTGTAGGTACCTTCTTGAGAAACTCGACACATGTGTGCCTTTGGTCATATAACACATATAATAGGACAATGACGGACAAGACAGATGGCGAGAGCATTTATTTTGTAATATGATTACAAATTTTCTGATTTATGTTGCTCTTCATTTTTATCCTATAGCATTTTTCTCATTACTTTTGATCAACCCACATACAGATTACGAAAGCGTTTATTTTGTGATATGTGCTTACAAATTTTCTTATTTATGTCGCTCTTCATTTTCATCTAATAGTATTTGTCTTTTTAAAAAAAAATTATCAGCCCACATACAGATGGAGAGAGCATTTATTTTGAGATGCCCTTACAAATATAAGCGTTTTTCTCATTACTTTTTTATCAGCCCACTATATCCACTTATAGTACTAGTAAGAGAAGGTGATATACTTACATCAATCTGATTGGTCCACTGTTTGTCATGTGACTGAATCAATGCCTGATGTAACTGTAATGATGCCAGTCTATTAGATTGAGGTGAGTTAGGGTCATGTGATCCGGTGTTGTCACGAAGTTGCATGTCCGCATCGTTCATATTGTCGCCCCCTGAGATCATCGATGGAGTCGGAGTCTGAAAACATAAATTGTTTGAACATTGTTTAATAATGGACAAGATGATACAAACTGGGAAAAATGTGAATAAATAATTCATACAGATGATCTAACAATGACCATACCATAACAATGGTATGATGTGAATAATTACACAGCAAATAGTGGTAATCAATCGTCAGACATCCTCATATCGTGACAGAACTTTGTGCCAAGGACAAGAATGGACAATCTATCATGATGGACAATAACCAGGCCAGGATACATGCCTATGTTATAAGTTACAATAGTCCTTTGAGACCAAGCTATATGGAGATACTGGCAACCTCTGGAAGATGGTAACAAGTGTCCTTTGAGACCAAGCTGTATGTGTCATGCTGGCAACCTATGGAAGACGGTGCAGTTCAACAGATGATATACGGTAATTGGCCATATAAGATGGAAAGCAGAAGAATAAATAACAAAGAGTTCTGACAAAAATACTTTCTAGAGATGGATCATTCCTGTTTATTTCCTATATTCAATTTGATTGCTTCCTGAGTTCTATCATCTTACTGCATTTTAGTGTCAAGAATGAAGATCAATCAGCAAAAACCAACAGCAACTTGTTAAAATTTAAACAATTTTGAAATGCTCAATCTATGTAAGGGGCAGAAATTTGTAATTTAAAGTACCGGCAAAGTTTTTACAGACATTTAATTGTACATGCAATTTCCCATTGGCAACTTTTCTCTTGTCTATTTTATTTTTAAGAGCCAGCAGCTGTTGATGAATTGTTTTGATAATTTACAAGTTCTGCTATTTTGATTATTATATTGTAGATTTTTGTTATCGAAAAAGAACAAAAGTATGAAATTTATGAGAAAAAGGTGCGCTTAAGATCTAGATCTTTGGGTGCACTATTAAGATGATTAATCTGAACGTGCCACCATAGCTCAATGGTAAGTGTGCTTGCCGTCTAATCTGGCGACTTGGGTTCAAATATGTTAGGAGGCACCTAAATGCTTGCCATATTTCAGCAGAAAGCTGACTGGCAAATAAAGGCTATGCTCGGCATTTAAAAAAGAAGAAGATTAATCTTATCAGTAACAAGAAAACATTGGGTAAAGGTGACACTTGACACCAATAGGTCACTGATCATAGAGTAAAACACACTGAAATGATAATTATAGTAAAAAGTATGATTGGCACCATTTTAGATAGAAGATGTGAAAATGACACAATCATGTTGAGATGGTCAATGACTGATAGAGGAAATCTCTGGGTGGATTGCCTAGCAACATTACAACAACAAACTGATCCCCTGAGCAACAGACTGATCCCTGGAAGATTACTGATGTTTTCAATAGGAAAACAATGTTTGTTGTTTGAAAGAAAGAACTTGTATGTATGCTCTGTCATCTGCCATCTTGAGTTATACTGGATACAAAACATACATACAAAATTGGCTCAATATATTATGAGAAAATATTACATTGCATATCACCAAAGCAATTACAAACAAAGGGCAGTAACTCTGATAAAATTTAATGCCAATAGTCAATACATTTTCATACTTGTAAAGTAGTCACAATATCAGAATATCTTTCGAAATATTAGAAATGAGCATTGTATCTAGAAGATCATAAACTCCACCAAAGTACTGTTTGCTCTTAGAATCTAAAAAGGTATCCAAACACACTAAAAAGAGATGATTAATAGGTACGGTATAATTAAAGGTCCATCCAAAAATCAGACCAAATATAATGGGTGGAAAGGAAGGAGGTCCCGTATGAAAATGCCATCAAATAAAGGATTTTAATGAGTTACTGAACATTTCATTATAAAACTTGATTAATTCAAGTACACAAGACCAGCGCATAATTAGACATATAATGAAACATTCAACTTTCAAGCTATTGGCACCTTTTGTCCGAAAAAGTTTAATTTAACTGAATTTTTGTGATTCATAAAACCATGTTCCTATGTCCTGCCCCTTAATCTTTGTATTGCTATGACAAGTAGCAACTACTATAGTAATCTTATAGACAAATACTTGAACAGCGATTAATTCAAATGAACAAATAATTTGTACAAATGGACTTATAATTGTAAGTTTTATTTGACAATAGTATTGGACTGAATTTGCTCATTTAGTATTGGGGTATGCAAACAGAATCAGTGGAATGATACCCATAAGTATACAAAGGCATAGGTGTGAAAAAAAATCTTTCTTTTTGTTCCTTATTTCTCCTTTTGGTTCTTTTATTCAGTGGGAGTTTTCTCATTAACCAGTCTTTGATATGAGTCACAGTCTATTTTGAAAATTTAAATTATAACATCATCAAGATTGGTCGAAAAGATTTTCACACATAGACGATTCCTTTTTTCAAGCAATTTGACGAAATTATCATTGTCATCTTAATTTTCTGTTAGCGAACCCCACGTGCACTGCTTCAACGAGCGGTGTTATCTATACCCGTGTCATTGCTGTTTAAGCTTAAACCTCCCTATAAAATCAATACCGTAAATAATTATTTCTTTTAGATTTAATAGCAAGTGTTAATCTGCGTTCTGAATCTTTAATTATACCTTTGATTATATGATCATATCTGGAACCTATTAGTTCAATACAAAAAATACTCAGTTCCTATTTTTACTCTGATTCAAACCATATCGAAATAATTCTATCATAATGAACATTGGAATGTTGTGCAATTAGTAAAAACATTAAATTGATTTAAATATTGAAAAGAAACGTTTTCAATAATTTTATTGAACTGATACATATCATTGATGTTAAAAATTCAGAAATTCACAACCATAAAAAATGTGTACTATGACTGAGTAATTTTTTTTTCTATCTTGACTCACATAAATATTTTAATAATGTCAAATTCTTTATTATACATGACAAACTCATATATTATTATACAGCGCCTTGAATTTTTAATCGAGGTGTCACACCTTAAAATCAATGTATTAAAATGATGAGCTTTATAGAGTGACTCATCTTTTAGGACTTTATAAACAAGATTGCCGGGTCCTTTGTTTGAAAACCGACGGAACTCCCCGGCATTGTATAAAATATAGGATCTAAGATAAAAGTCTTAAACCACAGAGATATTGGAACCTTAATTAAACACGTATTAAGCATGCCATTATTTAAACCCATTGTTTTATTCGGGACTTGAAAGATTTGTATCATTGAAATTAATTTGATAAGAAGAAAGATGAATAAATAAGGAATGGTATAAAGTTATAGTCAATAATATCAAATTAGTAATACGGGTAAAATGTGACTGAGTACAAGACCGGAAAACCACTAAAACAGGTTCCCTTTGTCAATCGTTCTTTATACGACTTCTTACTCCAGGAAGATACCAAATAGACGCAAGGGTAGATGAGAGACTGCCCCGTCGTTTGACCCCATCCGCCTGTCATTCGGTCCACTAACGGGTTCGTAATATCGTATAAAGGAACAGTCATATTTATGGTAATGGCACTATGTTTGCTGTTTGTGCCGTGTGGAGGCCGTAAAGTCTCCCTGTACTGTACATATATTCAGTGGGAAGTATTGATTGGATGAGACGCATACCAAGCTCATCAAACGGCACCCGTAGAGTCCGACACACTCTTTTTTTTATTGTAACAACTGGCGCTTCTCTACACTTACTCTCTACTCTTCTATCACACCGGGCCATTATTCAGAATTCATTATGTGAATGGACTAGCTAATAAGAGTAGTGAAATCAAAGCACTGTATGCAGGTTATTAAAAGGACCTGGAAAAATTATATTGCCATTTTTTGCCTAAAATACACCATTTGTTGATCAATTGGTGTCGTATATCGTAGATTGAACATGTTGCATCATATGACTAACATTCCTTAGTCACAATGCTAAATTATTTGGCCGACGTGCGAACACCAGCTCTATGTTTTCTTCATTAATGGGAATATCATAACTTCCACCCCGTATGTAGGTCTGATATGTCAACAAAACATCCTTGAAAATTTCATAGGGTCACCATGCATATCAATCATTTATATAATCATGTTATCAAATAGAATATCGTAGATATACATATAAATTTTATGCAAATCTATGACTCTTCCCTCTCAAATATTGATATGGTAGCGGTAACCTAACGTTTGTCTGGCCTAAAATCTCCATAACATCGGTTGTAAAAAAGTCAGAATTTGTACATGAGACCATCATAAATCATTCCCTAAGATATTTTGATCTCGGTCCATATTTTTCTAGTTAAAAATTACACGAAGATGGAAATGATAACATATTGACTCTACGAAATTCTCCAGCGAGTTAGCTAGCTGTTTATGCCCAGTAGCATGTTACCAATATTTTAAGTAATTTGTTAGGTGTCAGTCAAACGTTCACATATAATTGAATACAATTAGATCCATAAAGTAGATATGTTTCCCATAGGAAGCAAATCAAACAAAATTTCCCAAATTCACCTCAAAATTCCATTTTGAAAAGCTGTAAAATAAACCCCATGACTCAATAGCCAACATGAAATGCGTGTTAAAATTCCTTATGAGATCTTTAAATAGAAATGTTTTGAGAAACTTGGTGCTGAGGTCAAGTCCGCAGCCTATAAATAAGCAAGAACATTTACAGAGACTGGGCAAACTCTCTTTATTGTGAATTTATTTCCTTATAAATACTTCTTCATTAGTTTTTAAACTGCTGAAAATTACCGTGCCGTACGAGAGTTATTAGCTTTTGCACGATAATTTAATTTCAATGCACAATTGAAAACCTACAATTTCTTCTGGTTTATGTTTTGTATGTTAACAAAAACTCAATTCTTCAACGCTAATGTTGGTCATTTGAAAACATATTTAAAAGGAAAATTGCGCCATTAAAATGCAAATTGGGACTTAAATGAATACAAATCAAAGTCAAGATTCTCGGGCAAAGTTTTTTTGTTTCCTTTAAGTACACAATACCATCTTATTGTTACTTTGACATGAAAGTTTATAGTTCAAAATTTTACATTTTAAAGGTATGCTCCCTTTTATTTACACTTAGGACACTAAAGTTAAAGGTATATAACCAATTTGATTTCTGGATCTAAGTATTAATTCTTTGAAACTAACATGTTAAACAGGAACAAATCTATTGAAAAAGCTAAGACATTATTATTTGCTACCCTGTTTTATATGCACTGAATTACATATAGTCCTTAAATTTGGTCAGCAGTTGTTCCGAACACTTTAAGTTCTCAATTTATAATTTAAGGTATCATTACGCTTTCTCAGAATGTGAGAAATTTAAACGTACCCATGACCTTATAGAGGCTTGACAACTACTGGTACTATATTAAGGCTGTTTAAGTCAATGTTCTACTTCTAGTATTGGCAATTATCGAAAGTGAAATGTAATGTCTTGTGTCGTTTATACTATGAACCCTAGCACCCATACAATGTGAAGACAAGTCACATTACGACAGGACAAGCTATATGAGGTGACAAGATTTACTAACAAACATGAAATCTAGAGGATAATTATCTTCATTGTGACAGAGGAAAACTGTTTAAGGAAATCTAATATTAAAATTGTGGAAACGTTCACAAGAATTTGATTGACATCAAATAAACAAGTCAAGGTTTTAGAAAGCTTAATTTGTGTCATCTGTCATGGACAGTTTAAAACTGAAAAGTGACCAAAATGTTTCAATAACGAACATTATCCAACGTTATACTCTCTTTGTAGAAAAGTGAGAAAAGTACGAAATGATCACGAGATGTCTGGCACCATTTTAATACTAGTATTTTGATACATGTCACAGATTTTGTTTATTGGCAAAAATCCGAAGGGAAAACCTTCATGGCAGGTATTATATGTTGTATTTATACCCATATTTAGATATTTTAAGCTGCATAAACTGATCAGCTATATTGGAATGATTTGTTACAAGTGTTATAATAGTTTAGTATCAGGATATGTCGCTAATCTCCGCTCCTATCCTTGTACTTAATCCAGACCCTCATTAGCAAAATATTGAAGAGTTTATTGCAAGAAGAACCTAAAGGAACAATTACCCAAGAGTAGCTAGTACGCTTTTCTGTATTTTAATCTACTTGACACTTTTTCATTGAAAAAAAAGCAAGAAATCTGTATGCAATGGTTGTATTTACCAAGGGCTTATATATTGGACTGATTATTAAAACACTTATTGTTTGATAGAAGCTTAAGAAGGAAAAGCTGGGATTTGTAGAAATGACAAAGCGTTTAGATTATTGCGATTCAGTCAGGGGAAGAAATGATTACATGAGAACTAAGTGACATTATATACAAATATTTGTAAACAACTCCATAATCACTACAATTATTTATATTTTGGTAAATTTTACTACATTTTAATCATTTTGAATAATACGATTATTCAACTGCTTGAATTTCAGTACTAACTGGTCATGGAAGAATAAGCTGCGTAGGTAGAGAATTCGCCACAACTGATCACTGACTACAATATGAATCTTACTTCATTTAAAACATTTTTTTAAAAAGTAACATTTTAAAACAAGCAATGCCCCTTCTGTTTGAAACTTATTAGTAATAACATTTTGTCCTCTTCAATTTGAAGACAATTTTACCGCAATGTTTACATTGTCTCTGAACATTTTCTTTTGTCATTGTCTTAACGAATCAATGCAATATTTGCCCGCAAATCATTCTTTAAGATGTTGTATAGATTTGCCCATTGCTTGTAATGCCAATATAATATGAGTTATGGTAATTAACTAATATTCTCAGAGTTGCGGGTATCTTTAATGCGTTCTTTGTTGGGTGGGGTAATCAGCCGTGCTAACACAAACAGATTCCACCCAGCACTTACGGTATCATATGGCCAAGTACTCCAACAAATGCATTTCAGTGATAAATAATACCAGTAACAGGAAAGTTGAGGACATTTTGAAAGCCCCGACAAAACTATAATTAAGGCCCGCTGACCACCATGTCCACAGATGTGTCGATTACTGTCCTGATTTATAACCCAGATTTATTCATCGATATTAATGAAATGAAAGTACAACATTCGGCATGATAGAAATTAATTGATCCGTTAATTGTTGTTTACGAGTTATAGGTGTCCAAACAAATGGATTCACTTCCTTTTGTTAGAGTGCATTATGGGTACTGAAGTACGAGCATCATGGGATACGATCAAAGTCAAGACGTACATACTTTTGTACAAATATGGAAATGACATGCTTCAAAGTCGTTCCGTATCACTCCTATAGATGTACTCAATACAGTAATGATATGCTAAACACAGTGCAGACCAATTAGTCAGCTATGATCGTATTTAAATAAAAATGGGAATTTCATGAAGTTTACAACAAATCTACAAATTTGTCGGCCATACAGGAGACATTAAGGGCCGCAATTCAAGTATAATTATCTTTGACTTTATATTTTGATTTATAGAAATATTTTCAAAGACTTTCTTCACAATAGTCAAAATTGGAGAATGGGAACTATAATTAGATCAAATAACATTAAAACACAAATTATGTTTAGTCTATCAGTAAGGCATAGGAAGACATCTAACTTCAAGGTAACTACTAGGTATAACGTCAGATAGATATTAACGATAACAATGATACATAGACACTTTCAAAACAAGCAATTTTGCTAACTTTATGGGACTATCGTATCTTTTTAAATTAAAGTGTGAAAATCTACGGTCATGCAATTTAGCCATTAATTATGGTGAAAGAAGAGCTTCTTTTAAGTACCGATACTAGTTTATTTTGTTGAAAAGTAAAAAACAAATCAAAGTGTTGTGAATCACTCGTACAAATTCTTGATTCAGTCAAAAATCAGTTTCACTGTCAGAATAGATTGATATGTGTTCTTCAACAAAAGAACAAAAGCTATTATTAGCTATTAAGGAATGGTCTAAACATGAAATATCATTTTATGTTTTTATGATAATAAACAAAACGTTTTATGTCAAGAATGTAAAGCAGCGTTAATTACTAACAAAAGTGATTTTAAATCCCTTTCTTTGAAATTAGGGATATTCTAGGGAGGTAGAGTTCAAAGCAGACATGGCCAGGAATATTATCCTTTCCGGAAAAGTTTATGTGAAAATCGAGACCATCTCCCATTGAGACTGATCCTCACCTTCAAGTTCTGTTATTTGTAATCGAGAAAAAGGGAAAAAGTCTTAAAATGAAATTACAAAGAAATTGTACCGCAAGTTCATATGGAATTAGTTAATGTTTCAATGATTTAACAGTTAAGTGAACATTAGCCACATGGGTTTTTTACATCAAGCTCGCTAAATGAAACTGCTCGTTAAAATAATCCTCGTGTTTTTATTTAAAAAACTAGCACACTGTGAAAAGAGTGAGTTGAAATGAAACGTGTGGGGATAGTTAAGCCGTGTTTACGAGCATAGTGTACCATGTAATGGCGTTAATTCATCTAACAGACAGAAAGTAACAAAGCTTTCTCCGATAGTTGGTGTAAAAATAATTCTTTGCTTACGTTATCCTGACTTTCAATTAAACTTTACAGCAATTCTAAATGTTTTGATGAAGCTTTTTCTATATATTTGTCATTTTTTATACTGTCAAAGTAAAAAAAAGTTTTGTCTTTAAATCAATATATAATATCTACCGTATTGTTTTGTAGCATGTTTACTGAAAAAAAACAATTTTTTTGTTAGGCCTTACAAAGACCTTCCAATAGACACGCAAGTGAAGACAGCGATCCAGAGAAACGTGCGAAGGAGGAACCAGAACTCTATCATCACTATATAATCACATAAGTCATAATATACTTCTCTGGCTGGTTCCAGGCTTAACTTGCTTATTAAAATAGGCATTGACAATCCTTAGACTTTAGCGAGAAACAAAAAATACAAAAATAAAATTATATAGCTTAAAGTCAGAACTCATGGACTTAAACTCATGTTGAGATATAGTAGATAAGAAAGCGATGCCAGTTACTAAGGACAGTTAATGCTTCTCTTCATTTAGAAGAATTCATCAAAAATCTATTCTTGCCTTCACCAGCCGAGAGACAGATGTTTTTTTAATAAAACTGGAACCCAGCAGTACAATACAAATAAAGCATTAAATTTATAACACGTCATTACTTCCTACAAGCATAAAGACAATAATTTTGCGTTTATATGAATTATATACAACTGTAATGAATGCTTAGAGGCTACATTAAATGTAACATTATTCGAGATTTTGCAGTATTATACGATAAAGGCAATAATTGTACAAACTAAATGAATTACATACATCGTAAATTGGTGCTTAAGGAAAAACTTTATTTCTGATTTTAGAAATTCGTTTTTGGAAGGTTTAATTATTGCTGAAGCATATTGCACTGTAAATCAGATGCTGGGTTCTTACTGATTCCTACCCCGTTATGTGATACACTATTTATCTAGCCATTAATCCTTAAATGCTGTATGCTTCATATACTGTTACAGAAATGATATATAAATATTTGTACAACATTATCTATGTTAACTGCCCTGCAAATGTTAGATAGATTCCACACTAAAGATTTTGTCTGTGAAAATAAACACTCCTCTCCCAGGAGAGCAGGAAACCGTCCAGAAAGCATCTAGATGATGCGGATGATAAAGACAACTAAAGTCACTGATCTGAATCAATTAAAAGCTTTCAATTAGGCACCTGATGACAATGTATCATAGCAAATGATTTTTATCTCTTTTAAAAGTTAATTTCAAAGAGCTTATAAAAATGTATGTATATTAAACATCATACAAGTCAGGCATGGACAAGAGAGATAGATCGCGAACAGATGCACATGCTTGTCAACAGATTATACTATCAGCTTCATGGATGCTGAAGATTATGAGCAAAAAATCAGAAGACATATTCCCAGTGTTAGGCTTAAACTGATGTAACTCTTTCTAAAAACACAGTTACCATGCTTGTAGAAAGAGTTTCCATGTTTTTGCACAAAGTCCTGAAAAGTCACGCAACTCTTGCAAACTTTCAATTTTAAATTAAAAGATTGACTTTAATTGTTTTATAAGTAACAAAAAATATAAATATAAATAATAACTACACGCTTAATTTTGTTTAAAAGGCGCCTCTATGTTTGTAAGTTTTTAAGAGATTTTTACTATTTCCTGCCCGAGGTGAAGTTTTACCTAACATCATTGTCAGCCCTACCTATCAACCAGACGTAATGCAGACAACAAAAAGCTTTAAAGATTAAGCTATAAAATTCCTATAATTTTATAAAAATGTGATAAAACCTCTAATTTGTGAGATACCAAAAATGGGTTCCTAATTGCTATAACACAAAGATGACTGCGCCCATGTATAATAGCAATAAAAACGTTTGTAAGGAAACGTGTTATAATTTTATATCTTTAATTTTAGTACGACCAATTTTTTCATAAATGACGTAAATCGTTCCAGTTGCCACGGCAAGAAGTGAAAACCTCTAGGTACTGGAATAATATAATGTTATATTGTTACAGTAATTCCATTAGCTCTTCTGAAAGGATTAGATAATTCAGGACATGTATAAAATATGTCTCTTTTCAAAGTCCAATTAATCTGGTAATTCGTTTTATATTTTCAATTAATCAATTCACGATTTTATTACATAGAACAAAATGAAATAAAAACTTTGGCAAATAAATCATGTTTATAGTACAATGAAGAACTTAGGTCCCAAAATATGAAGTGCCAAATTATCCCAAAGTTGCCAAATTATCCTAAAGTAATGAAATAGACCATATTATTCCAAATAGGGTTAATATCTTACATCTCTTAGATTGTAATAGTGCAGATAACATCTGACTTAGAAATTATGGATGATACAAAAATACAGATGTTTTTAAATTTGGTGTTTTGGAAGGTTTTAAATTTTTAACGCAGTAAACTTATCCAAAATCAATTTTATGGTATTCATGGGAACATCTTATAACGCATTTGAGTGAATGAAGCCTTGACATATATCATTGCTTTAATTTCCTAATTTCCATGCATCATAATTATGCATTATAGGAGACTAGTGTACACAATATATATATAATCTGACAATATAACTAAAATAGCGAAATAGATTAGGGGGCTATGGAGTAAACAGCTAGAGACAAACATGTATGGACTTTCTACACTTCAACAGTACTTTGATTTCTACTACTCTAGTATGAAGCTGAGTTAAGGCCTTTCATACTCAAAGCTATAACTTAAGAGCGAATGCACGAGCCTGACCCTTGAGCCATTGCTTCATAGTCTACCATATCTCTGTGGGGTTTCAAAGACACATGTGTAGTTCATTATGTGAAAGCTGAGTAGGGACTTTCATACTCTAACTATAACTTGAGAAGGGAAGAATGAGCCCGATCCCTTAGTACTACGGAAAGCATGAGCCCGACCCCTTAGTACTATGGAGAACATGAGCCTGACCCATAGCACTATGGAAAGCATGAGCCCGACCCCTTAGCACTATGGAACGCATGAGCTTGGCCCTTTAGTAAGCCAGAGCTGCCATATGTTCTTACATAGTCTACTACAACCCTGTGGGGATTTGAACCAGAAGTAATGAGAACCCTAGACCAATGATTAGATCACAGTAACCCTAGACCAATGATGTAAGCCCCTTGATACATTGTAGGTAACTCCCCTATGAACGCTCAGAACCCAAACAAAATCATGAAAATATGGTGAATAGTTTACAATGAAACAATTTTGTGTTATACTTACATTCATTCTAGGTTTGTAGATGTAATCTTTGTTCAGGGAGCATCTATCTAACGACATGTGGGAGACAACTGGAGCCAGATGTGTGGTCGATGTCGGCGCTGAGAAGTAATCTTTCTGTCCACTAGATGTCATGCCAGGTACAACCTCGCCGTCTATGGAATGGTTGCTGTTGGAATCTGAGCCAAAGTATTCCTGCTTTTTCTTATCCATTCTACGAATCACAAATATTGTTACAACAATCGTTGCCGCTAACACAATGGTCACTATGACAACAGTTAAAGCAATCAGAAGATTCTGGCTATGTAAGCCCTCGGCAACAGGCGATGTTGTTGTCGTATTAGCAACAACAACTGACATTATTAGTCGTGTTTTTACAAAGTTTTGCGGGTTACCCCTGTCGTACACAACAACTTGTATCGTGTATAATTTTATCTCCCATTTCTCAATAGGGCGTGCAACAAGTACTTGACCCATGTCGTTGATATCAAAAATATGCGTATCATTTCGTTCCTCTATTTTGTACATAAGTTCTGCATTTATACCTTCATCAATATCATGTGCCTGGATGAGATAAAGTGGCGTGTTGACCCCTGTTGTCACCGACACATATATGATACGGTCAGTCTTATCAGGCGACACAAAAAATGGAGCATTATCATTGACATCACTGACAAACACGCTCACATTGACTGAGGAACTCATTCTGTACGGTGAACCCTGATCTGTAGCAACCACAGTAAAATCATAACGATCCGCACTTTCTCTATTTAGAGAAATTTTCGTTTTCAAAAATCCACTTGGGTCCATTTTGAACGGCACTACAGACTCGAAATTGTTAGCGATAGAGTAAGTTACAATGCCATTATTTTCTGCATCCGTGTCTGTAGCGATTAATTGACCAATCACCTCATTGCCTGGCAGATTCTCTGGTACCGTGAATTCATAATGTGCTAGCTGAAAGTTTGGACGGTTATCATTCTGGTCAAGAATGGTCAGTTGTACTGTGGCTGTTGCTGTGTGAGCTTCCGTCCCGCCATCCTTCGCAAGAACAAGAAATTCATAAAAGTTCTGCTCCTCTCTGTCAAATGGTTTCATTGCTCGAATAGTGCCATCCTCTGGTTGTATGATAAAGTCTGTCCAGGAATCACTGCGAAGCTCGTACTCAATTTTAGCATTGTTGCCAATATCATCATCTGAAGCATAGACAGCAATTATCACATCCCCGTAGTTATTGTTCTCTGATAATTCAGCGTTATATACATCCTGGGAAAATATTGGAACATGATCATTTTCATCAATGACGGAAACATTGAAACTTGATGTTGAATTTATCGGAGGAGTACCCAGGTCTTCGCAAAATACTGTCACTAGATATAGAGACTTTAGTTCACGATCTAAGGGCTTCATTACAATGACTTTATACTCATTCACTTCTGACTTCTGTAGAGCAAATGTATCACTCTCTACCGTACAGTTAGTTATACCGTTCAAGCCGACGTCATCATCAGTCACGCCAATAAGGGCAATAACAGCCCCGACATCAGCATGTTCCGAGACCTTAGCGTAGTTTGATGAAGAGAGAAGGTTGGGTTTGATTTTAGGTGCATTATTGTTCACATCCAGAACATGAACGTATACAAAAGCCTGTGTTGTTTTAGGTGGAATACCAGCGTCGCTTGCTTCAATAATGATTTGGTATTGATGGTTAGGTATATAAACCAGTCTACCAATCGTCTTAATGTGTCCAGTCTGTGCATCTATAGCAAACAGTGATTCTATGTCCTCTTTCTGATGGGTTGCAAAGCTGTATGTGATTCTCCCGTTGTTTTGAAAATCAAGATCATTTGCCGATACTTGCAAAATCGTAGAATTGACGGGAATGTCTTCCTCGACCGATGTATTGTAAATGGCGTTAGTGAACACAGGAAAGTTGTCGTTCATGTCTACAATGGTGATATTCATGCTTAAAATTCCGGTTTTTGGTGGATCTCCGCCGTCTGCAGCTATGACTTGAATTTGATAATTATCAGTGTTTTCTCGGTCAAGCTCCCCACTGACGATGATTTGTACACTGGGGCTTCCGTCTAGATTTTTACTGAATTGTGTCGAGAAAGGCAAACCTGGGGGTATGATGTTGTAGGATTTCACTGCAAATTTTGTGCTGTCTGGATCAACAGCTCCGTCGATAGTGAATGATGTCCCGATGGCGGATGATTCGGGGAATGATAAAACTTTGTATGATGTGGGAAACTCTGGCGCATGATCGTTAATATCCTCAATTGTAACATTAACTTTCACTTTTTCGAAAAATGATATTTTAGTAGCTGTAACTGCAACTTCTAGTAAAACTGAACACAGTGCATTAGTACTGCAGACTTCTTCACGATCTAATACACCGACAGTGAATAAATCCCCGGTACTCTCGGATATGTTAAAATATGAAACATGTAATTCATCTTGATTTAAAAAGCTAAATCTTAATGATTTTCCATCACTCATTAATGACGTAAAATTAAAATCCTTCGCAATATTTCCAATGTACATATTAGCTAGTCCTTCCTCCCTTATGTTGTAAACAACTCCTTCACTTTCATGAAAAATGTTGCATGAAATAAAAAATAATGTCACAACGCGAATAATACATGAGCACCCCATGTTTGTGAGACTATCAGCAGCCCGCCTCGTCTTCTGTACGAAATGTGTTATCAGCTTCGACTCGCGATCTTCCTAACGTCCCCTTGTCTCATCTCAAACTGTCAAATGGATACTGAAAATAAATAACACAATACTTTTTCAAACATTTCAATCATGCAAATAATCTGTATAAAATGTGACGCTACTTCAGTATCTCTCTCAATCAATAAAAGATTTAAATTCACCATTATATGAACCACTTTGATACACTAAGATGTTTTATTCACACAATATCCCTGATTAAAAAATAATCCCTTTTTTTCACAGAAAATAAATCTTTTATTTGCATCATCACTTCAACCATGAGCAATTTTTCACAATTTAAATTTAAGCTTTTTTTAACGAATAATATCTCTACATTATGTGCAATAGTAATTTAAAATCCTCACCAAGTAGTCATTAGTTTTCAGTATGTTTTTTTTGTTAATAATATTTCTTCAAACTAATTTTGCAAATCATACATCCATGTATATATTTTTTTTAACTACAGTATTAATAATTTTTCACGTTAAAGTTATCAATACTTCTTATCCAGAACAAGTGTACAGTATTATGACATGTAAGAGAGCTTCCTACACTTGTTGGTAATTGGGTGTCAATCAACCTGTAGCTCCGCCTACCATACACCTGTTAACCAATCACAACACTTCACACTCAATTAGACCACCCTATTGACTACAGCTTGGCACACTTCATACTTTATGATACCAGTAAATGTGTTTAGCAACAGTTGAGTGCCTATAATGAAACTAATACAAAACTTACAAAAAAAGGTATTTTTCATTAAAAGAGGAAAACCGAAATATGTAAATAGTGAAGGGAAAGATTTGTAACAAATTGCTGTGCAATAAAAGTATGTGATAAACTAACCAGTCAACTTTGTCTGGTTAAAGTATGTAGGAAACATACACACTCTCATTAAGTTCAACGGTTATACTATATGTTTGAAGATTTTTGTTGACAACAAAAAATTTGTAAAATTAATTACTTAGACAAGCATTACGAAGATGTTGTTTACAAATTGAAAATTAATTATTTTAGTTGACAGAAGCGTGGTTTATTGATAAAACATACATTGTTCTTCAAAAAGACAAAAATACCTCAATAGTTGGAAATATATAAACAAATTCTTTCACTTTTATTCTCTCTGAATTATTTTATTTAGTTTAAATAAATAATGTCATAATAAATTAAATTCTCATTAAATTGCAGGGGGAACATATGTGTTTAATAATCAATTAAATTATGCAATAGCCAGTTCAATTAAAAAGTTTTTGAATACAAATGAAAAATTTAGGCTTGAACTTTACAGTGAAATTGTAATAATATCACCCGTAACCCTTGCAAACTTTGAAATCTGAATAAATTAGTCCTCTTTATCAAGGTTAAAAGATGAACAAAACAGTGTGAATTGATTTAAATTTTGAGGTGGTCTTATTATTGAAGTCATGTCTTTTAAGAGGTTTTACCTAACTGTACATTTTGATAGAGAATTATGTTTTAATTGCCTTCACTATTGAAATATTGAGGTTGTCTTATTATTGAAGTCATGTCTTTTAAGATGTATTACTTAACTGTACATTTTATTGAGAATTATATGTTTTAATTGCCTAATCTGTTGTAATTATACTATCTAACATTTCTACAAGCTCATTATAATTATCATATTTTTATTTACTTAATATTTATTGTTCATGAATTTCAGCAAGTTATAATTCATACAAGTTTAAATTATTTATTTTTTGTAAAGAGATAAAAATTAATCTGATTTCATTTAGAAAATAAATTTTTTACGACTTTTTTTTGTGTGTACGTGTGTGTGGTGCTAATCCATAAATTATTACGGAAAAAAGAATTACTCATACAAACAAAATCTCGTAAATATTAACTAACAATGCTTTTTACAATCCTATACATCACCATAGACCATGTGAAATATGTAACTTATATCACTTTCTAGCACAGAATTTTGACAGAAACTCATAACCAAAAGTGAGAAGTCTAATCCCATGTGGAGTAACATCCCGACAAGGAGCCGGGAGATAATAATTACCCAAACACACGCCAAGTACTTCTTTAATTGGATTTTTTTCTAAGTTACTCAAAATTGACTCAATCTTTCACTCTAAAGACTGACATAGAATGGAAAATGATGGCTATGCTCAGCGAACATGGAGCATAGCAGGTGGTATAATAGGATTAAAACTTTGAGCGAAATTAGCAACGACAATCACTCGCTAATTACTTACCTATAGTGGCAATTAACTCAAGAAAGATTGCTTAAAATTTGTCAAAGTTAACAAACAGATTAATTTCTAACAAACTGCCAGTAAATCTGGTGTAGCTTTCATCAGTTAGCTGACAGGAAATGTTTGTCACTACCAAACATGCGATGTTTACTCTTAATTACTGCTCCTAATTAATCAAAACACCCACAATATTGCTCTTTGTCTTCTTGAAAAAAACAGTGAACAAAGTCATAAACTTATACATAAAGACTGTTGTTTAACAAACATGGAATTCACTTTTTATGCCATCAAGTACATAAACCGAGTAAGTTCATGTAAAAAGTATGATACAGTAACGATTATGACTGCGATCAAAGGTTTGTCAGAACAATGAGTAAAGATGCATGTTAGTGTCATGTAACTGTCCAATGGATCCCTGAGTTTTATGAAAATGAGTTTATTATATTTATTGTAAAACTATAAGTTTGTTAAGTTTAAAGGTGGACAAGTGGTCCAGTCGCTAGAGCTACTGACAGCTGATCAGAAGGTTGTGGGTTCGATCTCACCTCCAGCCAAATTAAAGAAATGCTTTTCAGTGTTTAATTCTCATTAAACATAACTAAACACACTAACAGTCTTTCAAATGAGATTTTCAAAACTGAGGTCCCATGTATGATGCTTTACATCAGGCAAGTAAAGGAACCAGTGACGCTTCAGGAACTGTGGCATCATCTGTATCATGCACTGTCCCCAAAACCTAAAATGACTAGCCTCTTCTGGGGGCCTCACCCATATGCGGGTCAACCCGATAAATAAAAGCCTTTAAATCAAAATAAGTTTACAGTATGAGGTAAATGTTTTCGGTATGAGGCCGAGTGCGATCGGTATAGCGTCATAGCTGATACATCAGGGATTGATACCCGGCTTGGGCAAGTAAGGTGTCATTATTTAATTATGCTGGCAATTGTACTCCACACTGAAGAAATGGTAGGTTGCCATACATTCGTAAAAGAGAATGTTACAAGACTTAATTATTGCTGATACATGGATAAAGAATTCTGAGAATTCAGGTCGTTCAGGGTCATTAGCCATGAAAAAGGAAAGAAAAATGGCACAAGACCCAAGGAAAATAAACATGCTTGAAAGTGTTTAATCCACAAGATTATACAAGCAGATTGTTAAGTATTAAAATAATATTTTGTTTACTTTGAGTGAGAAACATTAGTTCAACACTGCAATCACTCACATCGGACACTTCAAATTGACATAGATTATATATGCCCATTCAACAAACAATGCTCAATTGCGAAATTGTAAAACTTTGAAGATTGCTATTCCCTATCTTATAATAATTTATAAAAATCTGCAGTCTATTGATAACTTGGATAACTCAATGCAAAATTCCGCCAGGATTCATACTTAGGTAATTATATAGGCTTTTCTACAGAAGGACAATCTTCAGTATAAACAGTATTACTATACAGGATGGTTCTGTTCTGATGACAATCTAGAAAGCAACATGGTCAAGCAGTTATAAATATAAATGTTATATATATACATGGGAGCTGCATATAATGGCTGTCGTTTAGAGGTTGTTGTTCTGCAGAGATAAAATTGATAGTAAATTATCAGCTTAGGGAAATTTTGAAGGTGTTGTTATAGAGAGGTTGTTGCTCTATGTATTGTATACACAGTGTATAAACAAGTCTAATTCTGGTAATCACAATAAGCCATACACATTCAATTGTACATATATAGTCTCCCAATGAGTCATACAGTGACCAGAAATGTTTCTTTGTTGTACATGTATCCGACTTAAAATAAATATTGTATTTGTATTTGTAAATCACAGATGCTTTTGCTCACAATAAGTCTTAAAAGTTAAATTGTATAGTATTCCAATAAGTCATTCAGTGATTAGGTTTATATGCTGTGGTATATTTCATAGTATAAAATGGACATGCAAGTATGATGATATTTGACTAAATGACTATGCAAGTTAAGTATTTTATCACATGTTTGACGTCGCGGTAGCTTAATAAAGCCATTATTTATTTTTGATAATACACTAGTGTAATAAAGCTTTGACGTCATTCAAAGAATAGGCGACGTCGTAAAAGTTGCGCGTTTATTATAGTGAAAATGAATAGCTATTTTATGTTTCGGTCGGAAAAAGGCTAACATGTGATAAAAAGAACATGACATTAATAATTTTTGTGACTTTCCACATTGAACTTATTTAACTTGTTGAATAAATTCAATATGAAAAGCACTCATGTAATATCCTCTATATAAATAATGATGCTCTTTAACATTGAAGCAAGGTGGTCTTTGTATACAATGGTGTTAACATATAGAAAACAACAATACATAGATTAACAACAATGAACTACAACAAGTTTCAGCCCGCAATTAGGCAAACAATGACAAGTGACCGGTATCAAAGAAACAACATGACAGCTCCTAACTTTGAAGTATAAAAATTTTATGATGTATCAAAATTCATACACAATAAAATTGTTACTGTTAGTATAATAGTTACATTCTGGGCAATAAAATTAATTTGTAACAATTTCATCCCTACAGCAGAATATGTTATATTTCAGTAGTAAATCTATATATATTTGACAGTCTGATGCCTTCGAGCACCTAACCGAAAGTTTATGACCCTTCTAACTCCCTTTTATGTGGACCCGTTTTTTCCCTAAACAAAAGCAGACCAAGAGAATAGATAATAATGCACTGACTGCCAATGTTACTGATAGAGATCTCACTTTCATCACTTTATCTGTTACAACCATTTACTGTTTATTATTGCACACTTAGTTGCTATATAAATAGTTTACAAATTGGCGTACAATTGCTGTGAAATTATCCATTATAATATTCTGTCTGTAATAATTGAATAGGAATCATATAGTTCACATAAAGATAAGACAGGATGGCATTTATGTGCACAGTAATTTTTGACAGGAACACAAGTAGTGATATTAATCTACGTAACATGTAATAATTCTTGATATTTCACGTTAAATGTAATGGTATTCGTAACATGTAATAATTCTTGATATTTCACATTAAATGTAATGGTATTCGTAACATGTAATAATTCTTGATATTTCACATGAAATGTACTATAACGTAATGGTAGATTTTTTTCTATTCGCAATCATAATTCATTGCAATAAGAGGTATTAACCTGTTTACAAGATATCATTCCATTTCATTGTTACATGCCTATTAGCATTGTTCACACAATAAAACACTTAAAAAAATGGAAATCTTCCAAATATTCTTTTACCTCATGCGTTACGGTAATGTTTATTAATAAAACAACATCTTTGATTGTATGTAAGTTGAACAAACTTTACATGTAATTGTTTTCATACGGTACCTGAATAACTTTATTCCTAACCAAAAAATCCTTTCTTCAAGTCTGAACAGAACAGAACAGATGTTTATTTAGATTTAATAACCATGTACAATGTCCGTCACTCATATTGTAACATTAAATAGAAACATATAGTCATATAAAACATATCCATGATATCAAATAACTAGTTATGGTCCATTAAAGTCGGACCAATTTATAATCAACTTTTTTATCCCCCAATATATGCAGTGTGTTACAGTATAAAACACCACAGACCCTTTCTCCTAATCCAGAAACACTCTAAAATGCAAAACAATCAATTCCAACATCTCCAAACATTCATTAAGGAGAAATAATGTTTTTCTCTAAACCGCCAGCTCTGCCCCGCTAACAGACTGCTCTGCCCCGCAGCTTGTGAGCCAAACTTTTACAATAACTCCACAAAGCTGTGACAATGCCAGTCAGGAGTTAGCATTAAACTTTAATTAGCACTGATTTTATTATTCTAAGACAAATTAACAAAATGGCTCATTGTGTTGGTCGTTTTTACTTGAAAAGTTCTTTTATTTATACTTGTGTTAGAAAATGGTGTAAAAAATTGTGTGAAAATGAGACTAAATGGCAGCACTTTTAATTCTGATTTTTTCCTGCAGAATTGAATGTGACATCCCTGTACCTCCTCAAACAGTCAAATCTTACTGCGCAGTATTATAAAGTAATCACGAGCGTAAGTAATAATGTATGCGGTTAGTGACAACATTTTCTGGCTCATTCAGTATTATTCTTTGGCTCGTTTATTATAATTCTTTATTTACAGAATTGAATGGTAAGACATAATTTTATCAGAGTCATGACTTTCTTTGTATAACGAGTACTAAATTCTTAATATGACATCACTTTATCTTTAAAATGACGTCATTATATCCCGTAAATGATGTTATTTTTGGCGTCGTTTAGATGACAGGCTCTAATTTTCAACAGAAATATGCATATTTTCATGTTGTATGTGCCATATGATAAAAAGAATGTAACACTTGTTGTCAATTGATACAATTTTATGTATATAAACGAGTTCAGGAAATATTATTAAGCTCGCCAGAGGCTAGCTTAATAAAATTTCCAGAACTCGATCAATCTAAGTTTATATCAATTGACAACTTGTGATTATGATCCTCTATATATTTTGTAAGAGCATAATCATGTACTTATTAGCTGGAACAAGACCAGTCAGATAGGTGCATGGTCTTAACAATGAATCAGTCTTAACAGAGAATATGTCTTCAAGAGCAGACTATCTTTGTTCTAAAATTGTAAAGTAAATGCGAAACTGTTTTTAGTACATATAAATCCATCAATGTTGTCAATCCATGAGATATAATATTAAAATATTTGTTCTCAAATCTAGATTTATACCGAAAACCAAATATTTCAATAATGATGTACAGTAAATAATTATTTGTAAAATATCTCAGTATGTGGGAATATAACAATCTAAAATAAACACATTATCTACATCTTTCTGAACTAATGATACTTTACAATAGACAATTTTACCAGAGATAAACTGTCTAACTCCTTTCCCTTTGCAATAAAACTTGAATAAATCCATGACAAAAAATCTCTCACTGGACAGCAGAACCCATAAAATATTCTTTCCTATACTTCACTGAAGAAAAATGAGAGAACATTATAAGCATACAAGAATTGTACCCTAATATTTTAGCTTGTCACTTTCATTACCCGGACAATACATAAGGGGTTTGAACATCTTTGCCTATCTTATCTCAGATATCACTGGGCCCCTGATCGATCACAATATTTACACTAGTAATTTTATCACTCTCGATAATGTTTACGTAGACATACTAAGTGGGAAAATAGTTTGCATTAGTAAATGATACCTATTATTATCCTCTTCACATATATCAGAGTGTCTTGTGAATGACTTTGATGCATTATCTACAATACACTGTAGATATTCGCTGTTGATACTTTAGTCAATATAATATGTCCTTCGATCATTGTATAATGATACTCTCTATAAATGAAGGTTTACAAGTTATCAACTCTTCACAATAAAGGAATACAAATCAATTACATTTCAAAGAAGAAGAATTGTAAGACGAAAAACCACAAATCATATTTTGTACTCAAATGATGTAATATTATTTGGAAAGCAATTGGCCAATGCTATATTCATTTGTACACAACTTTGAATAATTATAGAATAAATTAGAGTAATAATGAATTTGAATAACTAGATCGGCATGACAGTATCTCATTTATTTTTCAACCACTACAAAAAGCAAGGAAGCATCAAACACCGACCTTCCAGATGGAGTGACCAAAACACTGTATCTTGCAAAATGGTTTGGTTTGAATCCTTGGGTGCCTTCACAAAAGAAAATAACATTGTAAACACAAACGAATACCATTACATTTAATGTGAAAACTCTGACTGCATCAATCAATTATGAACATATTTTTTAAATCAGATCTATATAGGAGAGATCCTTTTTGTATAAAGATCTATTCATATGCAAATCTGCCCACCAGCTAGCTATTGGATAATGATAAGTTTTTATTGTAGGGTTAACACATGCTTTTTCGGGCTTTAACATCTGCAGAGTCCCAAGGGACGGTTGGTGCCCAACCGCCAGGGACCCTGCATATGCTATAATGCCAAAAACATGCATAAACGCTATTATAGCATACAAAACATCAATTAATGCGTTTGTATTTCAAAATAATGATATTTTGGTGGGAGATTTAGTGGCGACGTTGCGAAAACAAACATAACGTCATACCAGTTATTGTTATGCGCTGTAGCGTAATATGGCTAAAGTAATCACTTAACAGTATAGCAGTTTCAACGTTTTATTCAATACATACGCTCCGGTCTTACTCAGAGCTCCACTCATGACTCGGCGCTCCAATTCCAACTAATTCATAGTAATACAAAATCTCATTTATATAGGCAAAATACACCAGGAAATGGTCCAGACATTTTCAGTGCAAGTAATGATTAGGTTTCAGTATATTATGAACAAGAAGACCCTAGGCCACACTAACTTGTCTAAATCATCATACTTAACATTGACCAACTACAAAATTGTCAAGTCAAGCTTACATAACTCATGGTAGCGTATGAGTTATGTTACACCTTTTATTCTTACCCCAAAAAAATCATTAAAAAAAATTCTGAACTACCATACTTGTATAAAATTTGTTCCGTCCATTAATTTGGAATAAATGAAAATAACCTATCAACTTAACACTCAATTTCACTTTCCCCAAATACATTTGTATGTACTTATAATTTAGTACTCATGAAACTCTAATTATTCTTTACACCTTATAGCGAAGATGACAATTGAAATAGAGTACTTATCCATGTAATTATCACCTTCGACAACCTTGATCACATATAAACATAAAACACATACATATCTCTGGATGATCAAGATTAACAATAAATTTTTTTGATATAACAATTCAGATACATCAGAATCTTGCTAGATAGTGTCTATAGTATCGTTTTCCTAAATAACATAATCACACATGACATTAACACAATAAAACACTTGAATTTTCTTAAAATTGCGGCTTTTACTCATACAAAATTTATACGGAACGTCTCTGAACACTGGAAGTTTTTAACGACTGTTTGTTGTTTTATGGCGTCTTCCAGTTCCAGTTACAATGTGAGTCCGTGTTTATCAGCCACAGTGTCTTAATTTCCTGGAATGTATGGTATTGACATGATTAATATCTATATATAGTTCTATCTTCTATTTCAATATATGCAGTGATAACTTACTCATAAGAAATAATATATGATATGTACGTATTTGTACTTATAAGTTGCAAATTACTTCATAATTAATAGGTTTCTAATGTCATCTTACTATATTAAACCTCCGACATGCATAACATCTTATAAGTTGCAAATTACTTCATAATTGATAGGTTTCTAATGTCATCTTACTATATTAAACCTCCGACATGCATAACATCTCTATTCATATTATAAAACTTCCATGAACTTAATCTTAACTCAACTTCATAAAACATAAACAACTGCAACATAAACATATACAACTAATTCAACATTGCCCAACACCCAATAATAAAAGTTGTTATTTGTTTTAAACCAACACCTAGTTACAGAACACGAAAAAACATCGTTTTACATATCATAATACAGTTACATCTTCACTAATATTGATAATGAAAGTAATTTCTATTTTTCGTAGTACATATACTAGAATTTTATGGCAAAATCCTCAAATTCAAAATTTAAATCTTACGACAAAATCATGACGTACCCATTTGACATATAATTATCGTTAGGTACACTATAATAATACAACAAAATTGAACATTACTATTTCTACTTTGAATGAACATCCTTAAAAATACTGTGTGAAGCTATTATTATTTGTTATTTTGCTAATTTACCACAACCAATAACACAACCAACCCAAAACATGCAAAGATACTTAATATACGGCATCGACAATGACTTCTTCGGATTCCAGTTGAACTTTGGCGTCCATCAGCATCTTATTTACTACCCGTTGTACTATTGCCGCAATCATCGCATAGCTGTTGACACATCATTTCTACTTCTCTACGCTGAAACTCAATGAATAGCCATCCAGCGTCGACGTGCAATAGTTGCCATGGTTGAAACTATTTCTATAATACCCATGTTAATTTCATGGATCATCAAATTATTACTTGACCGATAAAGTAATCCCCATATACTCGTTGACATAGTTGATATACTATTATTCGATATTCTGATAATTCCTGGATCTATCTGGATCTGTCGTAATACACCGAGCCATCCGTGAAGTTTTAGACTTCCACCCGGAATGATGCCCTGTGCAATCGGCCTTGAAGTATTGTTTCCTCTTGAAGCACACATCTTCTGGTAGGCATATACTTGAATACTGGACTTGGGATTGTTGATAGTCTCGCATCGTTTGGAGTATTACACCATATATGACATGGTTTTGTAATTGTATTGCCCCTGCAGACAATTCTCAAAAGGTATTTTTGATTTCATCTCCCATCCGTCTTATTCCCCGAACCGATGTGTTTTCACCGTTGGTCTAAACAGGTAATTAGTGACATGAATGCTAGTTTCTCATTGCTTGGTCTAGTGTTTTTAATTTAATACACATTTTTTTTTTTAACAAAATAAAATTGCTAAGGTACCCAGTGCGGCAATGGTGATCACTATAACTACTCATAATGGAAATACATGTTGAAGACTTATCATGGACTTCTATCAAAGTAACTATTTCGATTTATTTATTAGTTTATTCATTGGAAAGTTTCAATTCCTTCTTATGCTTTGATACGCTTACAATTAATTAATTAACTTACTACTATTGTGCTTGAACTTGAGTTCTCAAACTAATATCCTAACGTTATATAATCATTGAATGTCTCTAACTTAACGAATTGCATTATTCATTATTTTGCGTACATGACGTAATATAAGTGAAGTGTAACTTTAATATTAAATCTAAAAATATCGGTTAGTAACCATTACAACATAATCGACTCTCCGTTTCTATAACAATATTGATACAATCGGATAATACAGTCGTTTTATTGAATAACAAATATTCCTATGTTGCTGATTGCCTAACATGCTAATGACTTTTTACCGATTTCATCATATTCAAATATTGTATTCATAACATATGTATAATTATAGTCAAATGTTTCTACGAATAATTTCGTTTTTATATACTTTTCATAAAAATATTTTAAACAATATTTACAACATAAACCGATTATCCTTACAATGATATTATTGCTATCTTTTCTAATATTAAACTAGTCGTTTTATGAATAAAATCATAATTATATATGTGCCTTCTGATTTCCTAAGAAATACCGGCTATCGACTTAGCGTAACAATATCGTTAAAAATAACAATAGAACAAAGACTCCAAAGTAACCGATCTTCCTCAACTAACCGATCTTCCTCAAGTTCTGATATTATAGACAGTCGTTTCAAAATACATTCATATGCCTTCTGATTTCTAATAAATACTGGCCTTCGACTTCTTATATAATATGTCTCTACTACTAATTATGTTCTCATAATATTTATCTCAACACAACAATAACACATACCGACCCTCGTATCTAAACTCCAATATTATAATAGTCGTTATAATGAATAAAACATATTCATATGCAACTTATTTGCTCTCGACTTCTATATAATACTTAATATCTCGACAATATACTCAAAAATTCTTACAAATAATTATGTTCGCATAATATCTATTTGTAGACATCGGTCAACAACCGTAAAACCATAATACACACCCGATTCTCCTAACGAATAATCATATCAATATTATTGACTATTACGACATGTTATACTCACTATTTACAGTCTATACATTTGATACATTATTTAAATTTCAATTTTTTATATAACAACACTGCATTAATATTTACAATTTACCACGTGATGTATATGCACTTGACAACTTGACATGATAAAATTTTAATTAGTAACTATCAATTTCAGTTACGTATTTGAACGTTTTGACATTTTTCATTTTTATATTTACATGTAATTTTATCATTTATATTTATTAATTAGCCTAAAATAGTCCGCTTAAGTAACTAAGTATAACATTTTCTTTCCATTTTAATCCATGATTTATATTGATTTGAATTTCCATCATATTCTAAGATCACCCTTGCGACACCCTGGGTACTTACAGCTTTTAAACCATTTGCCATAATTTAAATTTTATTATCTTCTCGACACAAGCAAAATAGAAATTTACAAACATTCACTCACCTCTCTCCTGATCGTATAAGGTTCGTACTCGCGTATCCTGGTCACGGCACCAAAAGTTAGCCTTGTAGCGTAATATGGCTAAAGTAATCACTTAACAGTATAGCAGTTTCAACGTTTTATTCAATACATACGCTCCGGTCTTACTCAGAGCTCCACTCATGACTCGGCGCTCCAATTCCAACTAATTCATAGTAATACAAAATCTCATTTATATAGGCAAAATACACCAGGAAATGGTCCAGACATTTTCAGTGCAAGTAATGATTAGGTTTCAGTATATTATGAACAAGAAGACCCTAGGCCACACTAACTTGTCTAAATCATCATACTTAACATTGACCAACTACAAAATTGTCAAGTCAAGCTTACATAACTCATGGTAGCGTATGAGTTATGTTACAGCGCATCGACTTCCGAGATCGGCAAATACCAAGAAAACTGCAGATTTGTTTAAATTTATAGTTTAAATATTATAGAAAACTAATTAGTAGTCAGAAATAAAATTGGAATTACTGTTCATATGATGCTGTATAATGTTAATAGTTGCTGGTGCCGCCCTGAAATGAGCATACGTAAAACTGGACGTTAACAGCGCATGAATGCCAATGTTTACGCATGGTTTTAGTCCCGCTAACTGATGGGCAAAATCACAGTTTTTATGCTATAATGTTCATTCATCCAATATATCGCTGGTAGGCATTTTGCATATGCATAGGTGATCTATCCTATTGGCATGATGCCAATTATCAGTGAGTCAAAATCAGGTATAATATATAATTAATTGATAATACAGGGGATAATTAGAGTGACCAAGTTAACACAAGATAACATGGTAGATTTGATGAAGACCTGTTAGTTTGATGTTCAAGTACTTGTCATTTGTAAATCATTGTTATCAACAATAGGCTCCTTCATACAACAGTAAATGAAGTTTTAATTGAATAGCAGGTAGATATGTAGTACAAATAGCTGTAATACCAATCAAACTTGGAGAGTAACAAGTAGTTAAAATGTCATACAGTCATGCCAGATGTGAGTCTCCCATATGATTAGAAACAAATTGATCAAATCTCATGTATTTTGTGGACATACTGGAACCTGACATTTTTTGTTTAAATTATGAAAATGATCACAAATATTGCTTCATGAAGCAAGCATGGTATTGTCATGAAAGTAAATAAGTGAAAACTGCCTGCAAACTTCATTAATTTAAGTTTAAAGTTTGTGCAAGGAAGATCTTCCTCATTTTAATGAAATCTCGTGCATTACCAATCTCACGCAAAGGGGTCTGCGAAACATGGCGTATACTTGTACAAGTACAAGATTTATTCAGTATCTATTGCTATAGATTGAAGAAAGTTATACAGAAGCTGTTCAATTTCAGTTTTTTCTTGTTCATTGTCATGGACGTCCTTGTGACTTAATCTTGTTATCTTTGATTTTTCTTTTTTTTGTTTCATCACTGTGTT
Organism: Spisula solida; assembly: GCA_947247005.1. NCBI lineage: Eukaryota > Metazoa > Mollusca > Bivalvia > Venerida > Mactridae > Spisula > Spisula solida. The sequence continues at coordinate 16,525,021 of OX365950.1, read as the reverse complement.
GTTTGAATGCCTTTGGTGCACTGCTGTTTCTGTTCAGTGCTGCCATCCCTGTTCGATGTGATACTAACACGTTACTTGTATCTTTATGAAAGCGAGCTTAGCTTGAAATGTTAAATAATTTATTACTGGTATAGTATCCTCATATTTATCATATTTGAATATTTAATAATGATTAAAGATGAAAGTGTACCAGATAGGTGGAGCCCGAGTGTCAGAAAAACATTGATAAAGTCGAACAAAAAATGTTTCATTAGACATCTCTTAATTGATACTGACTCAATCTGCAGACAGGATCTCAAAACTTGTTTCAATCAAATAACTCAGTATTCATGACATTGTACAATACAGCAACCTCATTTTTTGTAAAAGTCAATTATTACATAAAACACACAAGAGATTTAAATACTTGATTAAATATTATCATTTAATGAACCTTTAATAATTTTATAACAGTAGCAATATTTTGGATGACGTTCAGTGAACTTCTGTTTTGTGAAGTCCCATAGACTTGGTAGCGGCATATCAGATTGATATGTTCGTGTTGTAGATTGTTTGCATTCGACTGAGACATTTGTTTGAAACTATGACTAACAGACGGAATTCAGATGCAATATTCTTGTGGAAAAGATCACAGATTTTGCCTGAAACCAACTGAACAGTCTGGCTAAGCAATTGACTATGTTTCAGGCAAAAACTGTGACCTCTTGCACAAAAACCATAAGGTGCGTGGATAGTACTTATTCCTGGCTTGAGCGTCAATAATGTCTTGTAAAAATCTGTCAAAGAATAGAATACTTACGGCTGTTTTTAACTTTTGAGTTGACAGATTTATACCTGCGGTGTTAGCCAACATTTACGTCAGGTACCACATGGTATGTCCCTACTGACATAGGTAACCTTATGGTTTAGTACACAAACATAAGACCCCAAACAGAGATTATGCGATTATTTAGGCAAACTTTGGGTAAAACTTTAGCCATTACATCAATACATAAACTCCTACAAAGTTTGTTTTAAACTTTCCTATAAATAAGGGTTAACTCATGCAGGTTTATATAAATCTGCATCATCATCATCCAAAGATCCTGTAGTAAGAAGTATTAATGTTAAAGCCTTTCTAATACTTCTGAAATTGCACTAAACTTTCTGTGAACAAATTTAGAACTATTTCAAAATCTATGGTAATTAAAATTTAAATACAAGCTCTTTATATTTATATTTGTACATTTATTGGCATAGGAACTGTAATATGAAGCCTAAGCCAATAACAAAACATCAATTAAAATATGCAGACAACCTTAAAATGAATATTTAAAATGTTCATCCCAATGATGTTGCAAAAATTCTGTTTAATAACAACTCAAGATTGTGAAGCATCCTAGCAAAGGGAACCAGGTCCCTTTGAAACAAAGGGGATCTCAGCAGTCATTTAGTTTCTTATGATAGGTATTTAACATAAAGTTATTACTACCGGTAAAGCATGCACTAATGTGCACTGCTTTGCTTAGAAAGCTCAAATTGATTAATAACAAAAGCTGGCATGAAGTCGCAGACTGCTCACATTCGTGTCTCGTGATATGGAACCATTTACATAGCAGTTTTATTCCTGGTTGCACCTTTGCTTCCTTTTTTCTTGTTTCTATGCGATTAAGAATATTTATGCGAACATTTAATAATCTTCTTCTCTACCATCTATTTACGCCTTTGGAAGCGTGAAAGTGTTAAACAAATAAACCATAATCATAACCGATTATATCTTTATATCTTTCTAATATAGCATTTTAATGTTACTAATAAGTGAGCCAACGAGGCTATTGTATGAGTATTAAAGTTATATGTACCTTATGATCAAAGTTTCACAATAATTATTGCTTATTAATCTGATGATTTTTATGACAAAACGAGTTTTAGCTGCCTCATTTTATGCCTCACAAAGTGAGCAAAACACCAATATTGAGCCATCGGCCACTCACATGCTGACACAACCACACCATATACTTAAGTACATGTACCAAATAAAACCACAAAAATTAATACACCATTTCAACTCACCCTGTGGTTAACAAATTTATTTTATTCAAATCAATCCTTCTAACACCATATATGTAGACTAGTATGCAGTAGTCACTAACTGTCCGCAACTATTCCAATAACTGTGAAAAAACCATTATTAATGACTAACTTAAATGCCGAATAAAACTAACACAAAACTCCTCCAGGTACATCAAAAGCTTGTTAAAAACATCATATTTATGACTAAGGTCGAAGAATTTAACAACTTAAGATGTACTAACCTTGCATCGAAACTTTCATCCATTGGTGACTAAAAACCAAGCCACTGAACCATCCCTAATTGGTATACCGGTATCAGGATAGGATCACTGTGCAAGTTTTTTTAAATTAAAAGACCGTTTAGTTATAACAATCATTAACAGCTCATAAATATCCATAAGTTTGTCAAAATAAAAAAATTGTTATCATTCAACCACAAAACACACTTTATCCGTGCCCAAAAACAACTCTGATTTTTTTCGATGATAAAATGTTGTAGTTTGTCGTGGGCTTAATTACAAACTTTCTTCATGCCAACTTGGTGACAAAACTGACAATCGTTATTCAGTTTCAGCCCACCACTTCAAGTTCTAATTTATATCATACAGGTGATCTTCTCACATTAATTTCAATATCTTCATAAAATTTATTTACATTTATTACAACACTAACGGGTGATAAATAAGTTCTTCAGCACATGTTTTGTGCTAGAAAACAACATTGGGTGGAAATAAGTGATAGAAATGAAGACATTAATAACGATAAAGTAGCGCGAAGGGAGCAAATACTTCTGACAAATTTGCATATAATACTTGAGATAAGGCCAGTAATTGCAAATAAGATTGGAAAGCAGTAGGGTACAGATTTTGTACAATGCTCACTGACAGTGCTTTGACTCAGGTAACATTATGTAATACTGTAACGATACATGATATTGTTACACTGTGATGTGACATTTATATTACTGTATGATGAATGCACTCCGGCTTAATTAATGATTATAATAGTAATGTAAACATGATATTCCCAGTACTGCCTGGGTTGTGACCTAATAATTTGAATAATTGGCACTTGTCTTCTAGCTACGGCAGCAAGTCGGTTCCAAATATGGCAGCAAGTCTGTTCCAGCTATAGCAGCAAGTCTGTTCCAGCTATAGCACCAAGTCTGTTCCAGCTATAGCACCAAGTCTGTTCCAGCTATAGCAGCAAGTCTGTTCCAGCTATAGCAGCAAGTCTGTTCCAGCTATAGCACCAAGTCTGTTCCAGCTATAGCAGCAAGTCTGTTCCAGCTATAGCAGCAAGTCTGTCCCAGCTATAGCAGCAAGTCTGTCCCAGCTATAGCAGCAAGTCTGTTCCAGCTATAGCACCAAGTCTGTTCCAGCTATAGCAGCAAGTCTGTTCCAGCTATAGCAGCAGGTCTGTTCCAGCTATAGCACCAAGTCTGTTCCAGCTATAGCAGCAAGTCTGTTCCAGCTATAGCAGCAAGTCTGTTCCAGCTATAGCAGCAGGTCTGTTCCAGCTATAGCACCAAGTCTATTCTAGCTATAGAACTAAGTCTGTTCCAGCTATAGCAGCAAGTCTGTTCCAGCTATAGAAGCAAGTATGTTCCAGCTACAGCAGCAGGTCTGTTCCAGCTATAACACCAAGTCTGTTCTAGCTATAGCACTAAGTCTGTTCCAGCTATAGCACAAAGTCTGTTCCAGCTATAGCACCAAGTCTGTTCCAGCTATAGCAATAAGTCTGTTCCAGCTATAGCAGCAGGTCTGTTCCAGCTATAGCACCAAGTCTGTTCTAGCTATAGCAGCAAGTCTGTTCCAGCTATAGCAGCAAGTCTGTTCTAGCTATAGCAGCAAGTCTGTTCCAGCTATAGCAGCAAGTCTGTTCCTGCTATAGCAGCAAGTCTGTTCCAGCTATAGCACCAAGTCTGTTCAAGCTATAGCACTAAGTCTGTTCCAGCTATAGCACCAAGTCTGTTCTAGCTATAGCAGCAAGTCTGTTCCAGCTATAGCAGCAAGTCTGTTCCAGCTATAGCAGCAAGTCTGTTCCAGCTATAGCACCAAGTCTATTCTAGCTATAGCACTAAGTCTGTTCCAGCTATAGCACTGAGTCTGTTCTATCTATAGCAGCAAGTCTGTTCCAGCTATAGCAGCAAGTCTGTTCCAGCTATAGCAGCAAGTCTGTTCCAGCTATAGCAGCAGGTCTGTTCCAGCTATAGCAGCAAGTCTGTTCCAGCTATAGCAGCAAGTCTGTTCCTGCTATAGCAGCAAGTCTGTTCCAGCTTTAGCACCATGTCTGTTCTAGCTATGGCACCGAGTCTGTTCCAGCTATAGCACCAAGTCTGTTCTAGCTATAGCACTAAATCTGTTCCAGCTATGGCACCGAGTCTGTTCAAGCTGTGGCACCGAGTCTGTTCCAGTTATGTCAACAAGTCTGTTCAAGCTATGGCATCAAGTCTGTTCCAAATATGGGGCCGTGTCTGTTCAATCTCCAACCAGGAAGATATCATAGTAGCATCAAGTAGTAGCTAATTACGTGTAACAGAAATTCACTCGATAACTAATTATATGTATGATGTCAATTACCCTGCATCACTTGTGAAATCTGCAAATCATCTCAAATATAACAGTGTTACATTTGTTAGCTTCATAACAAATTTAACGTTTTCACAAAATACATTTTGAGTATCACAAACAGTGACTATGTTATTCCCACCAAAGCACCGTGTCAAGCAATCATTAAGTTATTTTATCATCATCAGTAATGTTCACTGATCAAATACAATGCTCAAACCATTGAACATGTAAACAGCATTTAACACACAAATTAGATTGAATTAAGATTATTCTACCACATGAAATAAGTTTGATGATCCGCGCAAACGATGCTGTTTTAAAATATCGCTTATCTCTCGCCTTTTGTCGGAAATGCGGTAAACAACTTGAACAATACCTAGCGATATAAACAATACCATATACGGTCTTCAAATGTATCCACTGCGGATATATTGTGTCAACTGCGGATATTATTTCAGCATTGTAACAATGACCATACAGTGACATTTAAAATGGCTTTCTGTGTGCCACATCTTTTATTCATTTCCACTTGAATATTCTCAAGTAAGCAAATTTCTTGAAAGAAGAGATTGCAAAAGAAATGACAGTGTTTCAACACTTGAATAAAATAGAGATTTTATCATTGGGTTCAATTTTGTGTAAAAAGGTGACGATTCGGTGATCAGACAGTTTTTAACCCAGGTGTTGATTGAATTCCGTGTTATTTTCACGCCTCAAATAGGAAAATATCTCGATATAAAAATAATTAATCGGAATGATGTATTTTCACAAAATCATTACACCCATTTTGAAAATCACACATTTCATAGTAAATCATAATTATTTGATAAATAATATTAAATAGGTTTGAGTAATGAGCCTTTTGACTAGTCAAATCGTTTCAACAAAGAATTCAAACATTTTCTTTGCAAGGCTTGGTTTGATTTCTTTCAAATTTACTAATAACCAAAACATATTATTAATAATATATTTACCACAAGCAACTGAAGCAGAAATGATGTATATGGATGAAAATATTCAAAACACATAGGGTAGTATAAAATATAGCATGTATACTTTAATATATTATTTCAGATAACATTAATAAATGACTTGCCATTATTGAGGTATGACTCAATTTACAATCACTTTCGCCATTTACAGAATAGTGAGAAAATATTTCGGGAAAGAGGCGACCAAGTATTCACCAATTCACACATGATAGTCATCTAAATTAGCCAAGGTTTTTAGATTAAATTTAAATGTTCGGACATCAATAACACTAAGTATGAGAGACATGGTTCAGTGAGTAGGTGATTTCGGATAATTTCATGCTTGTTTACCCAATTTAAGTACATATAGTTTGAACAGTAGCTTACTGGATGCTGCAATAATCTTGCGTATTTTTTTTTTTGAGTTCTATTGAGACTGTCCCAGTGCATGGCCATTCGGTTGTATCCCTGCCTAATTGGCCAATGACCCCCGGCTTGGAGGGAAGACACGGAGTTTGTGTGATACAAGGAATCTGGACGCGCTGCCCTAGCTCTTTCTAGCCCTAGTCTCCTTGATTCTTTAACTTGCCGATACACGTAAGACAACCTCTTGGTTTCCAATCAGTTCATCTCTAGTTGGGTGGGAAACACTCAAAAGCTTCCAGTGCCCTGGCCGAGGTTAAAACCAGGGACCTTCCGGTTTGGTAGTGGAGAGTGCAAACCACTCGACCATTAAGTATTTAGTTTTAGTGCAGCTTCATAAATATGTCATGTAGAGAGTACTGAAAGTGTGTGTTTGGCAAATTTAATTATCTATTTTTGTTTATATTGACTGCACAATGCAAATGTCCGGGTTGTTTTTTTAAAGGATGTTTATTTCCATGAATTCATTGTGTTTATTATAACAGCACATCCTGGGGTACTTGAAGCACTGGCACATTGTTCAGGGATTGAGTTTGTAGCAACCTTGATAAAAGTAGGATATGGACTCAAATACCTTCAAATGCATGGGGCACTACCGATACAGGCCGACATGTAGCACACTGAGACACACTGAGGAGCTTGCCATGGTGAAAATTTCTGAAAAGACCAAAATAATCATGTTTTTGTAGAAAAAAATGCTTCAAATATTTGCCTCAGTGTTTTTTTTGTGTTTGGATACAACCCTGCAGTATATGCCTAGACCAGCTCCCCTACTTCACGCATCTTGTACAAACACTTACTAGGAAGGATGGTTACTTCTTAACATCTTTCATCTATATGTTGTTTCATGAGACACAACATACAGCACTTAAAAGTCTTTCAGGATGGCAGTAATTCAACAATCTAAAAAAGGTCAAGTTACAATTTGTTAGCAATTGATATGCAAAAGTGGTCAAACACATATGGCCCTGAGTCAGATCACGAATGCTACTGTTCATAAAATGGAGAAATAAAAACTTTAAAAAAAAGTGCAGCCTTCTTTCAATACATTTAAACTTGCGTCAAACAGAAAGACATTTTCCAACGGCATGCAATGTACACACAATAAACAACTTTTATGGCCTTCTTGTGTTAGACAGTTAAAATCACCTCTTGAGGCTCTTCTCATAAAAAACAAACCAAAAGAAGACAATGTTTGTAGCATGTTATTAACACTGGTTCCTTAAACTATTTGCAGGAACATTACAATGACAGTAACCATAGAAACACAAGACGGAAATCAAAGGACTTTATATAAATCAAACGCTTTTATACAAATCAAGGAATTTCATATAATATTAGAAGCTTATATATGACTGATGACATTTTTGATATATTTAAGCATAAAGTAACCATGGAAACATAAGACGGAAATATAAGGATTTCATATACATGTAATATTAGAAGGTTATGTATGACCAACGACATTTTTGCCATATTTAAGCATAAAGTACACAAGAGACTTTATTGGCAGATGGAAATACCGTATGACTGATCTGTATGGATAGATTACATCCAAACGTGTGTTATAAATTGTACATCAAACATAGAATGACTTCCCGTAACAAAACTTTAATACCTACATTCCGCTGGCACTGTGTAACCATGCACCAGCGTGGAATCTCATCAAGGTCAGAGGTCAGCAGCTCCCTCCTTAGTGGAGTACACAATAATCCCAGCCTATCATACAAAGGAATAGAAGTCAACAACTTGTCATAATACTTAAAACAAAGATGTTAAATTGCCATTTATGGTATTAAGTTTATCAAGCAGTATGGCAAACTTTGAGCAAAATTTGGTCATTGTTTTAATGCTTTTATCTTGACATTGACTGGTTAAACACACGCGCTATCTCTCTATCAAGAATACTTGTTAATATAAACCTTTTTCTTTTTTTAAAAATAAATGAAAATAAGACCCCCTAACTATTTGTTTTCTCTCTAATCTTTTTTAACAAGAGCACCGCTTTGCTGCTGCAGCTGCTCATCTGATCATTGTCACTGTCAGGAAAGCATAAAGTAGGGCAGAGTTATCATTATGAGTAATATGTAAATAAGTGACGACCCAAAAAATCCTTTCATACTAGTGAGCAACAGAGGAACAATCCATAACGAACTTGTCATGCTACTTCATTATTAGTTCTTAATGTAAATTCAATTTGCCATTAAAATAATTCAAATCAACAAACAAACTTTATCTGCTGAGCTGCAACAAATTGAATCAGTTTAATTGCATTTAACCTGAAACTCTGAGAATACCAGTTTCAGATGCTGGCAACACCATATGCACAGACAAGGAAGGTACATGCGTTCGTATACGTCTCCAACTGTCTTCTAATAATTATGAGGAGCTTTAACCATATACAGTGTTTGCATCAATGGATTGGCGCTCATGAATGTTCGGTGCTTTTCCGTCACCCTATTAGGTTTGTTATTTTAAGAAGTCAAACCAACATTGTGATACAGTAGTGAAAATATGTGAAAAATAATTACAAAATGTAGCTCTAGTTCAATAATGTTGCATATTACCAGATATATCCATCTTACGGATTCTTATTAAAACCAATATTATGTACAACAACATTATATTATTATTGATTCAATATTTAGTCACAGACACTATGTTATTGTGTACAAGATGTCGATTGGTCAATCAATTGTAAAACAGGTTTTCATTGGCTCAGACCACCTTATAACCAATACATAGTAAATATGAACAGAATTCGATTACCAAAGGTTATTAAACAAGTTATGAGATGTTCATATAATATTCATAGCGGTGGTAAACTCTCTATTAATCATCATGGCCTGGAACTAAAACAACAGAGCCTGGAACTATTTCAGAGAGAAACAACATAGGTATATACTGGTTGGCAGCTATAATACATTTATTTATATTAGTATCAGTTACCTTGTCTGGCATGTAATCTAGAAGAGAGCTGCTGCTTTAATACCCTTGTTATATAAACATTTACACTTGCAGAAATATAACATTTCACAGGCAACAACAACAAAATTAATCAGCACCATTAACCACAAGCAACAACACTAAGGCCAAACAAAATACTATTAGGGTTCTACCTACCCTACCATTGCCCCTACCCTAAACATTTTATTGGCATTTTGATGGAAATCACCAAGGATCCTTGATAAAACAAGACTGCGTTCAATAAACGCTTATGCCCCCTGTGGAAGCCTTGTCCATAAATAAGTCTAAGTCCAAAATTAGGTCAAGGTGAAGGTCAAAATGGGGTCAGGTGATACAGGTGTGTGGAGAGTGTTCATATACAACATCCATGCAAGTATGGAAGCTTTGTAGCAAGCCATAATGATGCTAGAAGAAACGGTCAATTTGGGTTAACCAGGACGGACGGACGAACGGACGGACGGACAGGTGGATCACTATATGCCTCCCGATCTATCGATACGGGGGCATAAAAAATTACAACAAGACTGCATTCATTAAACGCTTATTCTCTGGTGGAAGCCTTGTCCATAACAAAAGCTAAGTCAATCAGGGGCCATAATTCTGTTAAAATGTTGGATTATAGTGTTACATGGCTTTGACAATGTTATGTGATTATGATGGAGAACAAGTATGCTAAGTTTGAAAGCCAAATTATTTAAGTTTCAACACCTTGAATGTTATGGTTAACATTTTAGGACGAACGGGCGGCGGACAAACAAACAAACAGAATGATGAACAAATGAAAGTTTTACCTACCTATCTACCCTGTTCTTTCTAAGCATATTACCAGAGACACGGCATAAATTTGTTATTGGCCTAACCAGCAAAACTAACCACAAGCGTCAATTTGAATACAGCAAAACAACAATGCCTGAAGAAACAGAAACAACAATTGCTGGGAAAATGCTAAACCTGTGTTCGGGCAGAGAAAAAAATGAAGCCATTCTATTTAAAATGGTTGTAGATGCAGAGAAAAACAATGATTGATAATGTGTAACGACAAAGCAGCAGATGCTTCAATGTGAACATTGCATGTTGCTAGGCATTTTGTTCAGTTACATTGCTTCTATTCAACAGAGCAGTACATTACAGGGAATGTAGATGTAAGGTTGTGAGTATAGTGGGTATGGTACGGAGAATTTGGCCTGATCCTCGACCTTCTATTAGAATAATTTAACGGCTGATATATTGTCTATATTTATAACCCCCATTGTACGTTTCCTAAACGGGGAGTATCACGAAGACGTTCCTGGTGTAATACAAACACAAAGCTAATGGACCAATATTGCACGATTTGCTCGCGGAAATTTATATATTAAATTCAAGAACCTTGTCATATATTCATGCATAAAGGTGAGGATCATGTCAAATTCTCCAAGATATATGTGGTGTGGTGGGTGGGTAATGGTGCGCAAACCAGATGTCTGTCTACATGTATGAAATAGTGTACATAACATGGAGTTATATTGTGCATTAGCAGGTAATTATATGATTATTTTTTATAAGTACCACACGCCCTATGTAAGTGTTTGGTTTATTACTGTGGTGGAATTCTTGATGAAGAGACATACATTGTCGAGAGACACAACTGGTGTAATAGATTGAGTCTGAAAGCATGTCGAACAATGACTTAGCCCAGATATGAAAACATGGTGCATTTATCACTTAGTGTTTATCCAGGGGTTCTACTGAGGCATGATACCCCATCCTGAAAACGAGTCGCAAGTCGGTTTTGAGTTTCATAAGCACACAGCCCTACACCAAAACTCAGTTCAAATAATAATCTGGCAAAGGAAAAAAAATGACTAAGGAATTTGTTTGCTCCACAGAGACTATAGATCTAGCCTCTGGCTGCCAGGCAGCAACACAGGAGACCAGGTGAACAAACACTTAGAAAAGAGTGTTTTCAGATCTAGGAGACGGGTCTCGTCTTTTATTTGCTATTTATATTTCAATTCAACATTTTGACAAGTTGGCGCGCTATGCCGTGCAACGATGTCGCGTTAACGTGCAATGACGTCGCGTTAAATGATGTGATGTCATTTTTGACGTCGCCGTATTGTTTTTTACGTTGAATCAAATAAGATATGTATTTTTTCAATAATTTTCATAATTTGAATCAGGCTTATATGCCTAAACGTTATTAAAAGAGTGGAACTGTATTTATATTTCATATTGGAAAAAAATAAATTAAACAAGACTGGCTATCAAATCTTGAGCAACAACTTGTCTCTACCGGAAGTGGGACATGAAATTCAGTCTACCGAATCATTATTATGCATCCGGTCTGTCAAAAAAAAAATAGGCCATAGCCAATGCAAAACTACAACAACAACAATCACATGTTTTTGCATGTTACTAATCGTTAATGGGGATTTTCCCGGCCGCTTACTAAGAGCATAGAAAGCACGCACACTACCACTTGTAACGCTGAAAGTGATATGGATAATATCGGCATATTTACACATTAGACCAACAAGAGGTGCCAAAATGTGCAAGACAGGAGACAAGGAGGCAGAAAGGTACATCACGACATTAACCCTAAAAATCATGAACGCATGAAGCGACATGTGCACTAAAGAATTGTATAAAAGTGTAACCAAGACAAAAAGTACATTAGTGCAATGACACTATAGTTCTGTCCGTCACACAGTCTGTCAGAATGCATTACTGGTAAAACAGGAACAATTGGCAACAGAGGAAAGGAAACATTAAGATTTTATTTTGGTAGAACCTAATGCTGCATGACATACTGTAATTAATGAAGACACGTTTGTTGCCATTGGGTAATCCTGAACCCCTTTCAAATCCATGCAAATTCTGATTCCCCTTACTGCTTTAAATCTCCAACATATCAGGGGTGTCAACAGAGCCAAATCAAAAATCAGGAAAATCATATGCGCCGACCATTTTTGCAAAATAAGATGCCTTCAAACATATTATTTCCATATCTAACTCAGTTTTTAATTTAAATGAAATCCTTCAGAGCAGATTAAATTGACCATAACTTTGCCATTTCTTGAGATATTTTTATCAAATAACTTTTATTTTGGACAGAAATCATAGCTCTTTCAGGATGTACAAATCCGAAAATCCGGATTCATCAGGAATATTGACCACCCTGAACATATGCAGTGTAAAAAATGTACTCGATATTTGGGAGTTTAATGCATGCAGCCAAACCTAGGTGGTCTATCAGATACCTTATTATTATAGGTGTAGGTTGTGTGTATCTTCAGGCCACTTGATCTATGTGGAAGCATCAAGATTCTGCCAACTAACAGTGCACTCATTGTCATAGCAACAGCAGAACATTGGGGGAGGTCCTTAAGTATGTTAACCATATTGAAAACTATATAAAAGGTGACATTTTATAGAAACTTTAAATCAAAATTTTAAAGAGTTCAAAAAGGAAATGGATAGAAATATATCATTACAAAATGAAATTAAACACAGTGTACTTTTATAGAGAATTGTCAGAATGCCCATATGTTTGTTTAGATAGAAAGGAACATGAAAGGGGTCGCAACAGGGAGCAGGCATTAGCACCTTTGTATAAAAGACAAAATCGGAATGGAGAAGCACACTGTTTGTTTAATCAAGGTAATACAAATTATTAGGGATAACCATATAAATATCACCTTGTTATGGCATTTAAAGAAATTACATGAATGCTTTTTTATTGTGAAATCACACGGATGATCTCAAGTATATAATTACTTAAATAAACAAATGATGTACTTTAGAATGAACAAAGCAATCATTGATCCCAAATGAACAATTTGTCTCCTCATAATTATAGAATATTAATAATAGGAGACCCTTAAGTAAATAAACCATTGGCCCATCCATTTCATCAAAATTTATGACAAAAAAACTTCAATAATTATCTGTGTAATGACTTTAAATGAAAATTAATTACAATTTACATTAGCAATTATGTGACTTAATATCGTCGCCAATTTTCTTAAGTTGAATAAGCGCTCCATGATGATAGAGCAAAAACTGTCACCGAACATATACTGCGGTAACTAAGGGATGATATACTGCAACATTAATACATACAATTTTCCGTAGAGAATGATTATACAGTTAATATGGGGGTTTATTATTTGCTTGAAATAAATGGTATCATAATGGTAAATAATGTTTTATTGTTTGGAAATTTTAGTTTCATTCTCGTATAGAAAATGTCAAACTTTAAATCTTTTTTGTAAATAAAGGCGATATTTCCCAAAAGCAAAAAAGTAATTATGAACCGTGTTTTAAATTATATATCAATAATTTTTAGTCAACCATCAATAAATTACACCCATGTCAATCTAAATGTGTCTGGGTAAATTAAATTTTGTCATTAATGTTGATGACATGTATGTACTATATATTTTCTATGTCCCCTCTACATCAGGGTTGGCCGAGCATTTTGTATTTTATTTTTTTGACCTTGGACTTTTGAAATCAACTCACAACAGTCAAACAGGGAAGCAAAGCTTTCTTGAAAAGAATCATGATAACTGTAAAGCAAATGAGTAAAGGACCCAGTTAAAGTCTATGTTCAGACATGTTCCGTTCAACCAACTGTACATTTAATTACCCCTGATCATTTAGTCGCAAGTTCGCTGTTACACTCGGCACTGCTGGCAGCCACAGTACATTAATTTGGCTTTTGACTCACTCATAAACCTTGGTAAGGTTAAGCATGCATTGTGGGTTATTCTTGCTCAGTGAAATGGAGCAGTGGCACAGAAGGAGATTGAACCTGGAACCTCTCAATCCTGAAGTGTGCGCCTACCTCCAGGCCACCTCTGGACTTGCAATGTAATTGGTGCCGATGTAAACATTTCTTCTTGCAGGGATGTCAGGAACCTTCTGGTGTCAACAATGAATACTCTCTCATATCAAACAGCCCTATAAAAGGGATTATAATTTCATAACTATAGGGCTTTTGTCAATTTATCCTTTTTCCAACATAAATCCCATAACTCCCCTATAAAAGCATTTTGCCAATGACAGTATTAAATATTGGCATTTTATTATCCTTAATTAGCATTTGTTCCCGGAAGTAGTTGAAAATTCTAACAATTTTAAGACTTTACAAAATTATTCTTAAATTCACATTCAAAGATGATTTTAATTGAAGTTAATGCATCTTTGAAATGTTTTACTGCAGAATTTTGTAGAAGAGATGTGCAGCAATAATTTGGATGAAATTAAAACCTCCCCGTATTGCAGCACACACACGACATTTAGGACAACAAAGGAAAGCTATAAAACCTTGATGCATTTGTCTGCTTCCATCACAACAATCTACACAGACATAAAAAAATCATTTTATTCAAAGAAGCCCAAAAGAATTCTCATAAATCATGCACCCTAGTGATCTCATTTTGGAGAAATATTCATGGAATCCTGGAGCAATAATTACAAACCGTCTGCATTTCATAGTTCATAAAAAATCATCAACAAAATTTGAGGATTTAGTGAAAAGTCCCTGCAGATGGTATAAATAGAAGGGTTCTCAGCATCAAAAATGTTCATACCGACAACGAAATCCATAAAATTCTTGCAAACATTAGAAAATGTGTGAAAAAAGTATTATGTTATCACTTGTAGTTATCTTTACTGCCATGCGCCATTCATTAAAGTTACATCAGTTTAAATGCTGAATGCACGCTGATAGAAGACAAATAACAGAGATAATGTTCTCGGTATTCATAAGTTACGCAAAGTGCAGCACGACTCACTCAACAGCACATCCTGTACGGAGACTTATAGCATATCCAACATGCCTTTATGCTTCACTGCAATCACTTGCGGCAATTTGTCGCAATCCGTTAACACATTAGACTGGTTCCTGTCCTCAGTATTTCTGTAAGCCTTGGGATGGGAACCAGACTATTTACAAAGTGGCGCATGTATTTGTTATCAAACAGCCGTTTTGTCTAAATTGAATTCTTAAAAAGATAATAATTCAAACTAATTTCTTGTCATTAAAATAATTAATTGGAAGTCATTTGTTTTTAAATCAAAACATATACCAGTATATTAATTATTTTAGATTACAGTTGTATCTTAAACCAGCACAACCATAAGAATGAGAGTATGGTGTTGGTGTATTTCAGGTCCTTTATGCACTAGCTGACACTTTTCCCATGCCAACCAGTTCCAAAACTTAGCCTTATATGCAGAGCATCCAGCAAGTGAGCTATAACAGTATAAAAGTATGTTACATGTAGCCACATAGAATCAAACCTGCAACCCAATGTGGATACTCTAAACCACTAAGACTACAGGGGTCGGTTATGATGTCCTAACACTTATGGCATTTGCTATAATACAAATACGACATTTATTTAGTATAATACAATGCTTATAACAAATAAATACACATAACAGAGATGAAAAACATGAATTTTCATAATACTATGATAGCATACTTTAGCAATCTGCTAAATTATTACATAATTATGCAACAAAAGATTTCTACACCTCAAAGTGAACAGTTTTGTGTCATTAACGTGTCATGTGATTTAATATCAGGCAGTGTAACAAAGACCACAAACAGAATGGGAATATACATTAATTGCTTACAATAGAAGACAATCAACATAGATCAAAAACATCACTGAGGGTATAAGTACGACAATTTGTGCTTTAATATTGTATCCAAGCGACATAATTAAGTATTTCCATACAGGCTAAATTATTTGGATAATAAAACAATGTAATTTGATGTAATATTCACCAATTATGTGATTAGTGCTTAGAATCAAAGGAATCCAGTATAGTAATTTGCCATGTGATAACACTGTAATCAAGTTCCTGTGAAACAGCAGTTTGATCCAGATAGTGTGAAGTACTGTTGTACTGCACAAATTGTACTGCATGAGTACGAGTAGCACTGCACAAGTTGTACTGAACGAGTTGTACTGCACAAGTTTTAATGCACGAGTTGTACTGCACGAGTAGCACTGCACAAGTTGTACTGAACAAGCACAAGTTGTACTGAACGAGCGCGAGTAGCACTGCACAAGTTGTACTGAACGAGCACGAGTTGTACTGCACAAGTTGTACTGAACGAGCACGAGTTGTACTGCAGGAACCCTTGAAACACAATCAACTTTAATTGACCTTACATCACAGCAGATATTGCTACACACTAGTGTTTGTCAGGAAGGTAAGGCATTTAAGTGTATATATTGAACAAAATTATGTTTATAATATTTACTGTTAAAATGTATTCAAAGTTAAATGACTAACAACTGGTGTAATGTCAATTAAAAACAAGTTTTTCAATTTCTTCAGTTCTTGTGACTATGTTTCACCACTAAGTAACAATGTATTAAATGACATGTGTGATTATGTAGGTACAGTTCAAATATGGATAAATTTGGTAAAAACTAGGTTACTAGGTCAAATCATTAGAAAGAAGTTTGAGAAAAGGGGCCACCATGGCCCCTTTTTTAATAAATCACACCATTAATACTCAGAAAACTGGATCTTAGTAGATAAGGTTTTAAATGGTCCCAGCTGAATATGAATTTCTTTATGAATTAATTATGACTCTACATAATTTAAATTAGAACATTCTGATAGTATTAGAAAATCATTATATCCTTGCATGTAGACAAAGAAGCTATCCATGAGCCTTTTTTATATGATTTTTTACCCCTTTTATCCCAAGATCTACCATACTCTACTAGTAGTTTATTTATGTCCGATCCCACAAGACTCAGTAAGACTTATGTTTTTGATCATTGTATCTTGTAGAAACACAGTGATGTTTTTATAGTTTAAATTTTGGCAGCCATTTGTTTTCTAAAAGGCTTTCTAACAGAACAGCTGTCATTTATTGACATGTTTTTGTACTAGCAGAGTTCCTTTATTTCTACGAAATGTACAAAGGTAGGTTCTATTACCACAAAACTTGATTTGTTTAGCTGATGTTACAACAAGCTGTCCGTGAATAATCCAAATATACTTTCCGTCTATTTGCATAAAGGTTTATTAAATTATGGTTCAATTAACACTTGAAGTGGTTCCAACTTCTACTACATACTAATGTCATAGTCAGCTTATATCATAGTAAAGAAAATATTTTCTAATTCGCAGTCAGGAGTTAAAACATTGTGTGTAAACATCATTACTAGTTTTATTGACTCCAGAACAATAGTTGAAAGTAACTTAACAAATAGTATCAACAAGATTTACATTTCACAGAAAGTTTTATTGGGGCTAAAATCAGAAGAAATAACATATCAGCTGGTTCCTTTTGCTATAAGTCAACAAGACTACTGTTAGTATGTACAGGGTGTATGCAAATATAAGCTGGTACCCCAGTTTGGTATTGGTAGAAATATGTTGGTTTTCTGTGTCAAATTATTTTCCCTCCATTTTATGGCATGTTAAAGTGAAAATTACCTCCCTTTGAAAGTCATACGCCATTATCAAAATATTTACCAACACAATTGTATGCAATGGTGTGAATAACTTGTGGCTTAGATCAATCACTTTCCTATTGATAAAGCAATCATACAGATTTCTTTCAACAGTTATGGATAAAGGTAATTTTTGACCAAGGTGCAAACAACATAATTGGTCAAACACCATCACCCTTACAGCCAGTATTTGAATAATTTCACAGGCATGCATTTTTATACCACACCTACATAAGAAATATGCCACCAAGTGCTAGAATGACTAATATGACTCCTTTGATGTGAAAGACAGTTTTCTAGGCGTTAATTTGTTTTCAGTGCCGAGTGAAAAATACTTGTTAATTACCTAAACAGATAATACAAAGGCTAGGAAATTATCAGTCATTAATTTATTTGCAGAATATAATAGCTATGAAAATGTATTGTTTAATGCCTATTTTTTCAGCAATAGTGCAATGTTTAACACATGTTTAGCTGAGAAAAGTCATATGTAAACAGAACAAACAGTTCTCTCTCTTATAATCATGTTTAAAAATGTTTGCCTAATCAGAATCTGTCATCCCACGCCAGATGTAACTTCACTCACATTAACAATAACTGCAGGTGCCTTTTCATGGCTGATTAGCAGAACTGCACAAAAAATAAGGCATTATACTCACTGTGATGGGGAACATCTTCTCATGTATTGTATATACTTTTTGTGAGTGGAAATTTGATGTGTGCCAATTTTGCTCTTGATCAGCATTTTCGAGCATGAAACATTTATGTAACTTGTTGCTTTTTCTGTACCTTGTTAAGTGAATCGTTTGCATTGTTGGGAGGCGTTTAAGCCTCTCATTACTACCATTGCCCATTTCTTAATACAAAATTAACCGCCTTTAGGCTGCTATGTGAATCCGCATTCAAGTAGTTCCAGAAACTGTCAACATTCCCAATACTGCTATATATGTTTCTCCAAATTTTTTAACTGATTTAAGCCAATCAGCAACATTTGTTTATTCTAAGATCAAAAATTATTGTGAAACTGTTCGTTAAATCGATATTTTTGCAAAAAAATCACTACACCGGCCGATACCGAACTTGTTTCATAATACGAAAATTAAGTGTTCATCAAATGTCCTGGCTGTAAAGCTATTTTTAGAAACTTCAGACTACGGTCAAGTGATGGTTTTATCAATGAATCGTATACGGTCTGCAAAGTACTGTTATGCAATCATATGGTGTCGCTGTACTAGCTAGCCGCTTTCTATAGACTGTCTCACGCTGTGAGGGAAGTGATTACAAGACGGTACTGTAGAATCTGATAAATAGGCGCATAGTATTATTTTAAAGCCACTTTTGATATACGCATTCAATACACGTATTACATATAAATAAATATGCACCTTTTAACAATTATTTAGATACCCAACATGCCTATATAGTCACATATGCCTATTTTGACATTCAAGACAAGATCGGCAGTAAGAAAACGAACATTAAACGTGTAAAGTCGGTTTAAGCTTTAGTAGCAGCAACCAGATCGCCTCCCAATAGTACTCTCAGTGCTTTGATTTTTGACATTGGACTTAACTGCCGATGTTTTATTATCTTTAAGGTAAAACTAAAATTTCCAGTCATACTTACTAACATGACAATAATGGAACTACAGACTTTTCTTAATATTGCTTCCCTTTAAACAAACAAATTCTACTGCCTGAGTGCCAGCAATGACCCCCTTAATAGTAATGGTATTATTTGCTATCTTAGAAGAATTTACTCAAACATATTGGGAATCTGCATTGCAATAGCCATTACGTTCATCTTATGAAAATGTTTTCAAGAAAATTTGAAATGGTCATGTGGACATAGCTAGCTGCATAACACAAAGAAACAAGTAGCTTTTAGATAGTTTTTCTTGTTTGCTGAAAAATATTTTTTGCAGTAACTGTTACTGACTTATTTTATAAAGGAAGCAAGTTCTTGTACTGCCATCAAGACTCTGTGGGATGGTTGTGCATTTTGCAGGTGACCATTCTTGCATGTTTCTTCATTTGTTTTCTGTTCAAAGGTCTTCATGGTACACTTACATTCAACTAAGCATATTATATGATAGTCCGTTATTTACTTAACTGTAAAGGTACAAAGTTTGGTACATCTATCAAATGGCCTTCACTGACCATGGACGTCTATTTCAAGGTTCATTGAAATGTATACAACTTAGTCAAACAATTACAAGCAAATAAAATAAATGCAACCAGGCTTGATATTTATACTACCTGGTATTATAATTTAGCTAAACAACATGCTAACTTTCTATTCTACAATGTCGATACAGGAACGCCACTTAGCTAGAATAATAGGATAAGGAAAACGTTTATAAAAGTTATAAAAATGGAACAATGTGGGAGCAGGAATTCAGGCTACATATATACATTCATTCATAAATCAGAGCTACCCCCCCCCCCCCCCCGAACAAGGACAGTCAGGCACACCTTTACATGGGGCCATAGGAGCATTACAAATGGACAAGGTTGCACACTGTGTGACATCTAATGGGGACAATAATCAATACTGCAATGATAATCAATTTAGGACCAGAAAATGAAACAACACATCATGAAGGAGCTAAATACTTGGCAAACATACAGATTGTACCAACAACCTTGACATTGTCAACATACAGAAAGAGGGTTTGAACATATTCAAAATTCTGCCAAACATTCATGGTTTAGTACAGTATAAGTATTCAAGGAACACAGTTTTATATAACTCTAATTTGAACTGGTTGTGTTCACAGCACACATGCCTGTGACAATCAAATTCCAATTCGTATACACTGACCTTTTTATTGCTTGCTTTTTTATGAAGAAGCATTGAACTAAGTGAAGATGCTCGCTCAAGAACTCAATTTCTCAAGTAAACAGGCAAAAAGCAATCAGCTAAGGCTATGATAATGTTTTAACCCTAGTCACATCAATATTAGATTACCACAGATTTGATTAAACTAACAAGCAGAAAGTGCATCATGAATCAAATTTATTATGGCTTTGCATTTCAATGTTGGTGTTAGATGCATGCGCAAAGGAACAACCAATCACTTTATCACAACAATCACAGGACAAATAGTGCTTAGGAGCATGACCTTGTGAATGCCAAAGAGGGACAAATAGTGTTTAGGTACATGACATTGTGAATGTCAAAGAGGGACAGTACATGTTTAGGTGCATAACCTTGTGAATGTCAAAGAGGGACAGAACGTGTTTAGGTGCATGACCTTGTGAATGTCATAGCTTGCTGGCTGGGATCCACTCTGAAGAAAGAATGGTCAAGAAGAACTTGAACCTTCCAGGCAACATCTGAAACCATTCTACTATATCAACATTGATATCATTGAATGCACCTAGAAATTCAGTATTGTACACTTAGGCTCCATTAGAAAACCAGTGAGCCCAACATTCACACCAGTAATGCCTCATAGATAACTGACAAGGCGGAACTGTAGACACGTGAAAAAACAATTATATTTGTAGGTTCCATCATTCAGATATCTAGCAGGCCTTCAGGAACTATCAAACCATTGTATAACATTGACACAGCATGGGAGACTGACACAGGACTAAACAGAAGTACTTGAACAGGATAGATTACTTTTACAACAAAACCTTTACATAAAGTCCAATTTTTTATAGAGGGAAAAACATGTGGCTCTTATTTGACACGCAATCCTTAATCAAAAGGTATGTATACAATGAACTGATATTTGTTGTTTATGTTATTTAACCCACTAACAGCTTTAACACTTGTCAAGAAGATAGCAAGTTTGAATCCTAACTGAAGAACAATAGATGTCATGTTTAATGGTAAAAACATTAGAAACATACAGCAGCTATCCTCAGATTCCGCTAGATAAAACATGTGATTCCCATACATATTACAAGAGATAAGGTACCGTGATAAAAAACCTTCCAAATATCATGTTATGGGTAACCAACTCAGAGAAGAAAACAAAAATTCTGATTCAACTAAAGCAATTAATTCTTGGCTGATTTATTCCGACTGTCAGGTTCTAAGATAATTGCATGCTTCTGATTAATATGATTTTGCTGGTATAAATTTAAATCCCTCCTACCAATGGTGGAAGGAAAGCAATTACAATGGGGCTTAGGGAGTTTGTTTGAAATGTAAATAAACATCAGAAGAAAATGTCAGCCGGTAATTTCTGTGTGAAATGGTGCATTTATTGCAGATTTTGTGTATTAAATTGTCTGCTATAATAGGATTTGGTTGCAAAAAACAATCAGAGAATAGATTTGTATCAATTTCATAGAAATAAGAAACATTTGTCAATGTAACTCCAGTCATTGTTTGTCACTAAATGCAATAAACATAGAATACTGTACTCGTTCAAGTATTGCACGCAGCATTGCACGCAGCAAAGATGCAAACAAATCATGAAAATACAACAAAAGAATATGGAAGTTTCTGATTTGCAAATCTGAAACTTGGGGAAAAACTTCAGTTGTATGAAGGATGCAACCAATTTATGGTTACGGTTCTTGGTTAATAGCGCAAGCAATATTTGGAAGAATACGGTAAGCAAGCTAGGAGAAGGATGTGCATGAGTGCACGTGTCAGAAACTGAATTCAATGCAATCATAAGGATGCACATGCTTTCATAATAAATCATTAACTTGAGATTGTCACAAATGTTATAGATGGGCTAACCTGCATTATAAGCTCAATAATATTTTGTCATTAATAAAAGAAAGAAGAAATATGGCTGTTTTAATTATTTCAGATTTTGCTTGAGAAAACGTGCACTGTCTTTAAGCATTAGAAAAACACTTTTCATAAATTTGTTTATTTGTAATGACAAATGGAAGATGCCTTACTCAAATGTAAATTCAACTAATTTCTAAAATAACTGTTTTCAAAAATAAAAATCATTAGACTCTAAACATTTTATCATTCATAACATTGAAATCAAAATAAGACGACCAACAAAACCGTTGCAAGAAATGCAGCCTAGAGTAATTTGAATTGGGAACAAAGGGTCATAACTCCAGCAAAAATCATCAGACTTAAAATTTCTGCACTACTAAGCTAGCTTTGTACCAAGCATTCATATGAAGTTTCATTGAAATCTGACCATTATAGGAGAACAAGCACAGACAAACTTTGCGACATGCATACTGATGTGCAGCACAAAATCAAATGTCTCCCCCACTATATGTGGGAAACATAAATACTTATGCCATCAGCAATGTCACTGTTTCAGGTTCTGTCTTGGATTCCAGAATTCATTTAATAAAATAAGAAATGACAATACCCAGCTTTAACTTAATACTATTACATACATTGTCTAAGGTATATATTCAATACTGTCTTTGCATAATCAACTTACTGCCATCTCCAAATCCCAAGTCTAATTTGGCTGAAATTTCCAATCTGTTATTGCCTTTAGAATGGTTGAAGACAAAGGTTTCCTTATAGTGAAATCAGCCACAAGATAAGATGGTAGGAGATGTTCTACAGGGTGTTTGTTTCCCACCATCCACATACCTAAGTAATCGAATGGCCGAACAGTTGACAGATGTATGCGACTTTGAGGTTGTGATATCAATTATCTTACATCTATTACCTACAAGGCAGACCAAAGTTGGAAAAAGTTGGGATCTGTTTTTCATAGCATCTTAATAATACAAGAGTTAATAAAAAAGTTTGCAATATATTTTTATTAATTATTTAATGTATAACAGAACATAATTATGCACATAAATTTACATATTAGAGAAAAAGAGTAAAAATACTTAATACTGCCATACAGAAGTGATGAAAATGTTGCTTAACCCTCTCATGTGCAAAATAACGTTTCATTCCATTATAGAACACCACACTCCATTACAGCACCAATTATTATTAAAATTAAGGCAGGGGTACTCAGGTGCAGCATAAATAAGTGAAGGCACAGGGAGCTCGATCAGTGTTGTAGGACAAAGAGTAGAGTGTACCAACTGTAAGAAGCCAGACTTTCATTCTATTACAGAACACTACACTCTGGTGCAGCACCAACAAGTATCAGAGGTTGCAGCACTGTACCAGATGTAAGAAGCTAGACAGAACACTACACTCTGGCGCAGCACCAACAAGTATCAGAGGTTGCAGCGCTGTACCAGATGTAAGAAGTTAAACAGAACACTACACTCTGGCGCAGCACCAACAAGTATCAGAGGTTGCAGCACTGTACCAGATGTAAGAAGCTAGACAGAACACTACACTCTGGCGCAGCACCAACAAGTATCAGAGGTTGCAGCATTGTATCAGCTGTAAGAAGCTAGACAGAACACTACACTCTGGCGCAGCACCAATAAGTATCAGAGGTTGCAGCACTGTACCAGATGTAAGAAGCTATACAGAACACTACACTCTGGCGCAGCACCAACAAGTATCAGAGGTTGCATCACTGTACCAGATGTAAGAAGCTAGACAGAACACTACACTCTGGCGCAGCACCAACAAGTATCAGAGGTTGCAGCACTGTATCAGCTGTAAGAAGCTAGACAGAACACTACACTCTGGCGCAGCACCAACAAGTATCAGAGGTTGCAGCACTGTACCGGATGTAAGAAGCTACACAGAACACTACACTCTGGCGCAGCACCAACAAGTATCAGAGGTTGCAGCACTGTACCAGATGTAAGAAGCTAGACAGAACACTACACTCTGGCGCAGCACCAACAAGTATCAGAGGTTGCAGCACTGTACCAGATGTTAGAAGCTAGACAGAACACTACACTCTGGCGCAGCACCAACAAGTATCAGAGGTTGCAGCACTGTACCAGATGTTAGAAGCTAGACAGAACACTACACTCTGGTGCAGCACCACCAAGTATCAGAGGTTGCAGCACTGTACCTGCTGTAAGAAACTAGACAGAACACTACACTCTGGCGCAGCACCAACAAGTATCAGAGGTTGCAGCACTGTACCAGCTGTAAGAAGCTAGACAGAACACTACACTCTGGCGCAGCACCAACAAGTATCAGAGGTTGCAGCACTGTACCAGATGTTAGAAGCTAGACAGAACACTACACTCTGGGGCAGCACCAACAAGTATCAGAGGTTGCAGCACTGTACCAGATGTTAGAAGCTAGACAGAACACTACACGCTGGCGCAGCACCAACAAGTATCAGAGGTTGCAGCACTGTACCAGCTGTAAGAAACTAGACCAGTTGTAAGAAGCTAGACAGAACACTACACTCTGGCGCAGCACCAACTAGTATCAGAGGTTGCAGCACTGTACCAGATGTTAGAAGCTAGACAGAACACTACACTCTGGCGCAGCACCAACAAGTATCAGAGGTTGCAGCACTGTACCAGATGTTAGAAGCTAGACAGAACACTACAATCTGGCGCAGCACCAACAAGTATCAGAGGTTGCAGCACTATACCAGATGTAAGAAGCTAGACAGAACACTACAATCTGGCGCAGCACCAACAAGTATCAGAGGTTGCAGCACTGTACCAGATGTAAGAAGCTAGAGAGAACACTACACTCTGGCGCAGCAACAACAAGTATCAGAGGTTGTGGCACTGTACCAGCTGTAAGAAGCTAAACAGAACACCACACTCTGGCGCAGCACCAACAAGTATCAGAGGTTGTGGCACTGTACAACATGTAAGAAGCCTAGATACCATCTTCTAACTGAAAATTTGTTGGTAGTGCATGAACACCAACCCACATAACCTACAATACCTTATGTTTCTTGCAGTGAATTGTCTCATGGGCCACATTATAAACAGATGAAATAAAATAGATAGCCATCTAGTAAACATACTGAACCACAAACACATATATTTTCTTTCTTCAGAGTGTGTGGTAATTCAAGTACATAAAAATAAACGGTAAAATCTAACAGAAAGCAGTACATGTTATAAATCAACAAACTTTCACGTTTTACAGTTGCCATCTCCAAACACGTACCAAGCTGCTGTAAACTATGCCTACAACTGTACAAACAAACGCATGATTTAATATAACCATCAAACATCTCTAGGATTACAGTTTTTTTCTTGATGAATGTTTTATTGGAGGCAAATATTCCAAGGTAAACAAATTAACTGAGCATTGCTCACAGTAATTAAAGTCATGAAGCAATTTTCTCAGAGATATTGGTGGCCTTGGCATGGGACCTGACATAGGGTAAACTCATGAGGCAATTTCTCAGTGATATTGGTGGCCTGCATGCATAGATAGGTAGATACAGGCTCCAACCTGATACAGGAAACGACTGTTTGCTAATGATTACAAAAAATACCTAAACAAACTTATGGTTTGATTATACAGAATGTCATCACTTATCTGACCAGGAGTTAATGAAAATTCTGCTAGGTGCTGAATGAGGTGACCCCTGAATGAGTCATTTTGATCCAGACAGACTGAGCTTTAAAGATATAATGTACATTGCTGGATTTCAATAAATGCACATTATATAAAATATAATCTGCAATTTCCAGCTGAGCCATAGGTGAGTCAATACTGTACTTTGTATTATTTAATTCTGACCACAGTTTTGGTCAATAAATAGACCATACTGGACCATGCTATAATCCCTTTGTGGTCACTTAGTGTTTTATACTGGAGGAAATAGAATATGAATGATGCAGCCTTCCTGTCTAGTCGGCTGTTTCTTTCAACTTTCCAGATTTAGTAAAATCCAAAATTTATCAGCTATCAAATAGGCCAATGTTTAAACTTCCACTTAATCCTGATAGTAGCATATCTTTTACCAGATCATTACACTTAAAACCAACATTTAATCACGGTAGAAAAAGGAAAAGCAAATATTTATTTATTACGCATAAACATTATTTTTACCGCCATTCTGGATATGGTCTGAACAACTTGACCAAAGCTGACCAGTAGGGGGTGCTTTAGTATGAATACACAGAAAACAAACGAGATGACCTATCGGACACAAGCTGACAATATCGATCACGATGACATTAATCCAGGGACAACATTACATTGTCATACCTCTATCATTTCAGCATCTAAACCCTATTGTATAATCATGAAAATATTTAATCTATACAAAAATTGTTAAACACCAATTTATGTTTCTTTGGCTAGACCACATGGACCATTATAATGTATTTGTCATAGGGATTAAACATACATTGTCTGCAGTCCCAAGCTATGTCTGCGGTCCCCTGCTGTACTGGTATATGGACATTTTTACAACAGCCCAAACTCTGCAGTCCCCAGCTATGTCTGCTGTCCCCTGCTGTCCCCTGCTGTCCCCTGCTGTACTGGTGTATGGACATTTCTACAACTGCCTAAACAACAATGTTGTTGATATCTTAAAATGCTGTGTCATTGATATTATAATGGCTTATGTTGGTATCTCAACATGCTGTCATCATCAATATATTGTAATGGCTTGTAATGTAATGTTGCTGTTATTGTACAATCATATAGTGTGATGACATCAATCATGTTGATGATTATTTATTTATAACACATACCGGGTATATCAGTTACATTACGTAATGATATAATAAATATTTGCTTTATGTATACCTGTCATACACAAGTGTTTTAACAAAAGTGCTTACAAACAGCACAGTAAGGCAGTAATGAATTGTCTCAAGAAGCACACCCAGTCAGCTTGCATGCTGTATAAATATTGAAAATATCAACAATGAAACTTTGAAATCATTGCAGACTTTGCTTATATCAGCCCATTCTCGTTCACCAGAGTATTCTTCGTCCGAAACATATAGTCTGGGAACTTGACTAACCACTGATGTATGAGGATGACATCAACCCTGTGTTTAAGGAAAAATTATGTGACGCACAGTTCTTACCTGTTACGTACCAGGTATAAAAACGTTTCGTACCTGCAGGTACTTAACGAAACTTGCGTCACATGATTTTTCCTTGAACGCACAAGGGCAGATTAAATGATGTTTTTTTTAAAGTGGATGTAGCCATATTTTTACAAGTATGAAAATTATATGTTCTATACGAATGAACAATTATAGTAGCCAGGCCGTCATCGGAAAACAGTGTATCTGGAAAATTAGCCCCAATCTATTGTCATATCATTTAAATTTTAACATCATTATAGAATATCTTTCTTTCATATTAATAGTAAGTTATTTCTCAGAGAAAATTTGATCATTAGATAAAAGGTGTTCATTATACCTTCTTTAAATGACATCCTATAAATATTATTGTATATATACAACAATGTGCTCTGATTTTTGTGTGGCGTAAACGCCACACAATGATATTACCACTTTTCAGCTTACGACCAATTTAACGCATTAGGCCTCGGCAAATAAATAGTTCTATGATTTGAACAATATTACAAGCATGCAACACAGGTTACACGTATCATTGGACCTGATTTGTTTACATTACCAACATTTACTTATATTAAGACCAACAATTATATCAGACTTTTATTTTTAGAGGATTTTTATAGCAAATCATTCCGCAACGGACTATATTTTTACTACCAACGAATGTTCTCACTGGTGGCGGGAATCTAATAGTTCCCACGGTTTTCAATCGTATACTGTAACGTATGTAAATCACTCCGCCGCTGCACATTGCAGACGATGACCTAATTATGTTGTATACAAACATTGATGCAATATATAGCTGGTGGGGGGAACTGAAATAGTTCTACGTACATATCTATCGGCCGATTAACGATGTTACCGCGGTAAGCGTTAAACGCTCTAGTCAATTTCTACCGTGCTTTATATAAGACCTCATAATTTTCGTATCTATTATCTGATTTTGAATATTTAAAGCTTGTAATGAAGCAGAGATATATGTCTCTCTTTTAGACAACATTCAACACGATACCCTAATTAGTTAATCCACGGCGACGAGTAAGAATCCGTTCCGCGTAAAAGTAAGTTTAAAATATCCCGTTTTATACCAAATAAACGGTCGAAAATCATCAATTATTAATTTAATATTCGATCGATTTTGTTCGTTAAAGCTTGTTTTAAAAGCTAATACTTAAAGGTTTTATAAAATGTAAAACTTGTTTTTAAAGCATTAATCGGCCGATCGATATGTGTGAGCGACGCCATGTTTACCCCTTTTACATACGTTAATATAGAGTGTCATTTAATTAACATGCGTGGTCATACGGAGAATAAACAGTCAGTTATCTTGACACTGGTCGAATTCTCCAAGTCGTTAAAAATGGTATTTGTAAATATCCCTTCATTGATGCTCAGCATAGTTACTTAAGTAAGTTCCAGGTAACTGCTGGTTCTCTTGGTGTCTTTAGCAGCACAAATGTTTGATTAGTGGAGGGAAGAAAGAATAATGAGACAAAGGCTATATAATATGTACCCTTCTAAAAATGCTGTCATTCCCACCAGCAATTTGCCTACAGAAAGAATGGTACTACTGATGACATGTCATTTGTCCGATAGCACAATTGCTGACATCAAAACTATGTGAAAATCGATCAAATTATTTTATGAAAAAATACAAATACCTGACATGCTCTATCACATAAAAAAATATGTTAAAATCAATAAAATCATTTTATGAAAAAACACAAATACCTGAATTTCTGACACCAAAAATATGTGAAAATCAATAAAAAAAAATTACACCAAAAAAATACAAATACCTCAGACAGTCCAATACAATACAATATTAGACATCTGAAACTGTCACCCAGCAACGTCTTGTACAATACACCCCGGTATGTATCAATACATGGAGGTGATATAATTGGCCTTAAATTACAACCTTCTACAAAAATACCAGCAATCTTACCATTTATTAGCGCAATACATTCATTATCACCTAATTATACAATATTGTCACACAGTTACACATTCAGTTGTTATAGAGATGACAAAGAACCATCTTTAAGGACACCAACATGCGATATTGGCAAATATTACGCTATGTCCAGAAACCCTTTGGGGTATATGTATACCTTAAGGTGACAATGAGTCACACAATTATAGTTCTTTATGCGCATGGTGTTAATATGTAAAATGTCAACAAAGAATTTGTCACCAAAACTGGTAGCATTCAGCAGAAACTGTCCCGAAATTTACCACAAGACTTTCGCCAAGGTTGGTGTTATTTATCAGAAAATGTATAAGAATTTACCACAAGAGTTCTCCTTGTCTTTTGATACTGTGACATTGTTCACACCAAATCTACTATCAAAGGAAGGCAGTTCTTCATCAACAACTGTACAAACACAACAGAAAGACATAATAAATATCTATAATTCTAACGGGATAAATTGCAGTACAAAAACAAACACAATAATTCCTATATTTTTGTTATGGATTAAAATCAAGGACAGCAACATTTGCCTATATGAAAGCATTCCAACTTTCAGTGCAACATATAGTGTTTGCATGCTCCTAAATATTCAGAAACAATAAATATAGCGGATTTTGTGATTGTCTTTGTATTGCAATTTATTGCTACAAAAAAATTTCAAACATCCAGACTCCATTTCAAAGTGTTGATATACGGTACCTTAAAAAAAGACAAAATGTCAATATTCTAATGCTACATGATGGCCAAAATGAAAATACTTTCCCATATAGACAGTCATCAATAATTGAGCTTTCAGAATCAGAACATTATTTTATTATAGTAACATATAACATGACAGCATAATTGTATAGTATAATTGTAAAGCCAAAAATAAAATCTATTTTATATGCACATTTGGAATAAAAAATATCAAATTCTTTATAACAATTTGTTCACTTCCTTTATAAAGCTAAAAGTTAAGGGCTGCATGTACTTCTTACATAATTAATGAGCTGGCACCAAATGTTAAGAATTTTTCTTAATATTGCTGGCCTAGAATAATAAGGTCGTAAGTTCAAAAACGCTATTTTGAGAAATCATGAAAAAATGTCTGAAAACTACTCTTATGGAAAAACAAGCTTTTTAAGCTTCAATTTGGTCAACATGACCTGCTTCAATTTTCATAAAAGTAGGCTCAATATAGAAGCGCCTTGTAATGCAGATTTTAAATATGTATTAGTCTATATAAGGTTGTAAGCAATTACGATCTTCTAATTCTAAGCCAGCAATACCATTTTAAACATATTTGGTTATCATATACAAATATAAAATAGCAAAACCACTTCAAGATTTGCACAGTTTAGTGACATTCTCCGCAAATGTTCCATCTAAATGATGCAGAAATATGACACTATGTCAAAATATCCCATACATCTTCACATTTTCCTGTCAGTTTTTATGAATCAATTTTGTAGAAAATAGTAAGACAATTTTTGTGCAATACTCAAATTGTACCAACCTAATGACGCAAAAAGCCCTCCTGGGACGCCGCAAATTAATGTTTTAAAGGATCCGTAATTGGCCAACTTCAATATTTAAATCTGTCTAGGAGTGTGAGAATATCAGTAGCGGACTGTTATAAATGATTGTCATATGCCCCTTGTATGACTTGTCATTTGTTTTCATGCAATATTTAAGCAGGCTTGTCTAAAATTGAGTTTCTTGTAAACATAGTGCCAAGCGGGTTTTTAATTTAAAAATGCACCAACTTGGCTTGGAGGGAAGTTTTATGGCCTGTCTGTCTAATTACCCTTCTTCAATCAGGCACTGTAATATTCTAAGAATGAGCAATGAGTTGCAAGACCTTGAACTGAATGGTGTTGTTATTTATAAAAAAATATCAAGACAATTTTTTCCAAATAATTTTCCAAACAAAGATTTAAATTTCGAACCAGGACCATATTTTTTGTATCCATAGTAACAAGCATTGTGAGTGGCCGTCAAGACCAATCTGAATCAAAACAAAATGTGCATTAAAACAATCATCAGGGATGTAACAAAAGGGAGTTCTTGCACATGAGTTTTTTTTTTCTGCAGAATTGTAAGGGACTTCTGTGACCAAGTGCACTTGGGCAACTTTTAATCCCTCTAAATACTTTCTTATATGATGAGGTTTCCTGCTACATCAACAAAGTTCTTGTAATGAGATCCTTTATCTTCCCCTGTAACTGTCCCTGTATCAATGTGATGTCAGAATTCCTCTGATCCTCTGATCCTCGATCCACTTCATTACCTTCACTTTGATATCAATCATCATTCCAGTGATTTCAGTATTACAGTAAACAAAAACAAAAGAATGACATTTTTACGGCCAACACTACAGAATGTAATTAAATATAAACAATCAAATAAAATACAACAGAATCGACCAGTGGTGGTTGTCAATATTGATCTTACTTGACTTAAGGATAAGGTCAGATCAGATCACACCATATACGAAAACTCTTGGACAGTAACAGGCGATAGGATTGGCTATCCTTATTCTCCAATTAAACAAACCGATTATCATGAAATCAAAAAGGTAAAACCCGTCAAAATCAATAGAACATAGGAGTATATTTGATAATAATCATCATATTTCATATGGTACTGTAGTATCTGTCCAATTAGAAGATCAAATCAAACATAATGAGCTTGACAGGGGAATAACGAAGACTACAAGGACAGTTATTAACTGAAATTATCACTAATAGTGCAACTATAGCATCTCTATGATAGAGTTGGTATTCCCAGAATGTCACTTGATACACTATCAATAGTATCATACTGTCAATGTGACATTCAGTATGCGCTGCTACTGGCTTCTGTTTCTTACATCGCACATGTTCACCTTATTAAAAATCGGTTACAGCACACCGCTGTATTCAGAGACAAAAAAGCACACAGGCAAATATTTTCTAGGGTCTATATGACACATTTTTTCCTTAAAAAACATGGTTATTTTTGTGATTTCTCAAATTTGCAAGTGCCTCAGTGTGGCTACAGGCCTGCAGAAGGAGTTGTAGTATCTTCACAACAGCTCTATAGGATGTTATGACAGGTGTAATGTCTCCATGACAGCAATAGTGCAGGCGTCACGACACAACTGGTATTGTAAGTGTTTTAACATGACGTTTGTGAGTGCTGGGGTAAAAAATTAATCAACCCATTATTCAGACATAATTATGAATGACACCATAACCAAATTAATTTAAATAGTGTCAACCAACTAGTCAAAACATTTTCATCATGTTGCTTAGCAGTAGCCAGGGAACATACATGTATGATTCCATATATTTGAAGTGTTTTGCATGTTGTAGCCGTGGATTGAACACAAGTCACTCCAAGTTAATTTAGGCACTCCACAACAAAACAAACTGGACACTAACAGTATCTACTATTACATTATGTCTTACTGTAATGTTTGGGAAGCTGTTCGCTTTCATTTTCTTCTTGTTCATTTTCATGTTTGCCTTTGTGACTAATGTACCCAGTGATATTTCTTGTTTGTTCATTCAGTTTTTGTGCCTCTCAAGATTCTGGTGTTTCTGTTGAGTGCTGCTAACTTATCTGTCTGATTTTTTTATCGTTTTCAACATAAAGATCATTGTAAGAGCTGTGCACAAGGGAGATAATAATCATGTTATCATAAACTAGTTAAAATCAATCATATAGAAATGTAACTTTCCCATATATGAAATATGTCCTGAAGGAATATCAACATAAATAATAATGGTGAGAACTCAGTACTTTGTTACATCTCTCTGAGATTCTGTGTTCCATGTATGGTCTGTAATCTCCTGCTAGTTTATGTTTGAGTTTCTCAACGATTTTTCAGTTATACACAGCAGCTGATTCACTTAACTAGTTTTCCTGGACTGAATTCTAACCAGAGTACTAACTTACTCTTCCACAAGGAACCAGCAACTTCTCCACAAGTGGAGGAAAATTCACATTGTTGTCAAAATTGTTCAGGGGAGGAATAATTATGACCTGACAAAACCGGGAATGGAACCCGATTGCCAGGTTACAAATCCAGTGTAATAACCACTTTATCATGGCTGCGGCTTCCTGGTAGTGGAAACAGAAAAAACAGTTGCAATATCAGATTTCATTATTTCCATTTTATATGCACACTAATGAGTTATTAATAGGTACAGGTATTTGACCCCAGGCTGTTTAAATCCAACAGCAAAACAATCAATTCAGAACTGTTAAATAAACATTAACAAAACACTATTTGAAAGAATAAATACAATTACTCCCATACAGGATTTGATGAAACTCACAGAAAGCCCATTTCCTGACTTAATCTCAGACTGGCAAGATTAGATGGAATATGAAAATAAGTGTAACATTGCATGTGCTTGGGTAATTGGACTGTTTATAAAGTGTTTATTCATTAAATTGGAACCATAGATTTGTACAAAGCACAAACAAGATTGGAGCTATATGTGATGTTTTCATGCAATGCTGTGCTAATGAGAACAAATGGGAATCCATTTGATATGGACTGATTTCCCCCTGTTTGGTATTGAACCAGAAAACATCATCTTTTTAAGGTAATTTCAGATTTCCCTGGATCATATACAAACACCACCAAACCAAACCAGTGTACTGTTTTACCAGCATGGCGTAAATGTCACATTAATCTAACTATGTATACATATTTCTTTTATGCAAATTCCTAAGTGCCTTTTACATCACAAATTGTAGAACGCTTAAACTTACGACAGGAACTAAGAAAAGTATCTTAGCAAATGCATTTGCACAAATAATATCGATGGAACACTTACGTTTACGCTATAAAATAAATGCATGATCATAAGCACAATACTAAAGGTCCGAAAGTGCACAGAAGAAGAGCATACAGAAACCCGAAGAGCTACATACGTTGCGTAATAACACCATACGTAACAAGAGATGTTTGTAAAACACGTATGCCCCCATGGCAGTCCAATAGTCAGAAATGGTGAAGGTCCCAGTGACCTTGACCTTCGACCTACTGACCTCAAAATCAATAGGGGTCATCTACTATTGCTGACCAACCTCCATGTAAAGTTTGAAGATCCTAGAAACCATTTAAATAGTCAGAAATGGTGAAGGTCGCAGTGACCTTGACCTTTGGCCTACTGACCACAAAATCAATAGGGGTCATCTACTGTTGCTGACCAACCTTCATGTAAAGTTTAAAGATCCTAGGTCAAAGCATTCTTAAGTTATTGAACGGAAACCATTTAAATAGTTAGAAATGGTGAAGGTCGCAGTGACCTTGACATTTAACCTACTAACCTCAAAATCAATAGGGGTCATCTACTGTTGATGACCAATATCCATGTAAAGTTTGAAGATCCTAGGGCAAAGCGTTCTTAAGTTATTGAACGGAAACCGTTTATAAGACCGACAGACAGACAGACAGACCAACCGACAGACATGTCCAAAGCAATATACCCCCTCATTAAAGATGGGGGGCATAATTAAAGTATTGGAACCATATTTGACAGTATGTCAGTCTAGAGCTTTTATTTGATGTGATTTTACTAAGAAAGTGATTTGTGTTCACAAACAAGATGCATCCATTTTAAGACACGGATCAGATGCCCTATTGTTAATTTATTTAATGTTTTGTTTATGCTTGCTCATTGAAAAGGGGCATTTATATAAGTCCAACTAAATTAAGTAGATAATCACCAAAATCACCTTTAATTAGTTAACCTACACAGCTGAGTTGAATCCCAATTTTTAAAGGTAAAATGCCCATTGGAAATTTTAATGCAGTGCTTTTTTTCAGACAGATGTGCATACTCTGTACAGACAGCCACTGGGACACTATGGTATGCCCCATTTACCATTCTTTGAGTGTTGGGGGAATATAATAAACACTGATAAAAACTAACCATCTTGGCAGGAAAACATATTACATTAACAATGAAAGATTTGTTTGTATTGGTGAAGTCACTGTCATTCTATCAATGTCTCCTCTAGCAAACTATAATCAACTGCAGAAAAATTAACATATTCCTCTGAAGATAAAGATAAAAAAAATCTGAAATGAATGCACAAACCCCAAAGTTTCCAGGGAACGACACCAGAACAATTACTAGAAAGTGAAAAAATATTCAGTGAAAATTAATGCTTAAGAATGCAATATTTAACAATTAACTGCATGCAAACTATGGCCGAGACATCCAAATCGGACTCAAACATGCAGTGTGAATGAGATTTATTTTAAGCAGGCTTCTAGGAGACACTGATTAATGTTTTAAGGTACATTTGTATTTGCCAGGGACTCGCAGGCATCAATCAAATGACCCCTAGTGCCACAGAGGAAAATTACGTAATTTGAAATCTGTGTAATTGTTAGTTGACATTATGTTTGGACAGACTAAAATACTAGCGGATGAAAATGGCTGCTATTAACAAGACGAATAGCATGCAATTTGATCATTTTCATGGTTATATTTTCACCAAATTGTAATATTTTCCCAGTATTGTAACATTTCTCAATGTTTTCAGATAATCACAGAGCATTTTCCTCTAGAAGCACAACATGAGTGATAAATTGGGAAATAAAGGCAGTCCTATTCCCTAAATGGAACACAAAATGCATGTTTTCACTTTAATAGCTGAGATAAATTGAGATATCACAGCTTTTTTTACACTATATGGATACAATTAATAGCGACAACAAAAGTTTTAAAGCTGATATATTTATATTGGTGAAAGGAGGATTCAAATCAGTAAAAAAGCAGTAAAGACTAAAATTATAGATATACGATATACAATAACCTAGTACTTAAGGAATTTTAGTCAGTGTTTAAGGCCTTGAAATTACACCAAGAGAGCTATCCATATAAGTAAAACAGGAAATTGTTCTTCTGGATTATTGACTTGAGTCTAGAAAATTTCTCTTCCCATTTAGTGACTGCTCTTCCCGTTAAGTGACTTGAGTCTAGAAAATTGCTCTTCCCATTTAGTGACTGCTCTTCCCGTTAAGTGACTTGAGTCTAGAAAATTGCTCTTCCCATTTAGTGACTGCTCTTCCCGTTTAGTGACTTGATTCTAGAAAATTGCTCTTCCCATTTAGTGACTGCTCTTCCCGTTAAGTGACTTGAGTCTAGAAAATTGCTCTTCCCATTTAGTGACTGCTCTTCCCGTTTAGTGACTTGATTCTAGAAAATTGCTCTTCCCATTTAGTGACTGAGTCTAGAAAATTGCTCTTCCCGTTTAGTGACTTGAGTCTAGAAAATTGCTCTTCCCATTTAGTGACTTGAGTTTAGAAAATTGCTCTTCCGGTTTAGTGACTTGAATCTCACTTGCTGCATCAAATAGATGTTCAGATTCTTTGGACTTGTGACATTATGGTGGTATAACATGTATGTAGACCCAACAGGTTCCCTGAGCCAGCACTGATGATTCACAGCACTAGATGACTAATAATTACGCCCTATCAATCAGAGTTAAAACATGGAGCCTCAAGTCACATGACTTGTGAATGCATTATCTTCTGTCACATTGTACTAGGCTTAAAATATATGTCTCCCTTGGGTCTTCAACCTACAACCCCTAGATTACCAGTGGACCCCTTTATCAACTAGGTTTGTACAAGTTATTACAGATTTTAATCTTACTAAAGTTAAGTTAGAACACAATTGAAGCTAAACTTTCTATATGCTTAAACCCCAAAATAACTTAAAAAACGAAGCCATAACATGGCGCTCACAGAGGCAGCAGTTTTCTTAAATGTTGAGTCTTGAAAATCAGAAATGAAGCCAAACATTGGCACCTGCCACAGGTTACACAGAACAATTTCACTAGAAGCAGGGTATTAAGGGGGTCATCTATCTAAATATTTCATCATCTCACAGTTTTACCCAACAGTTCAACCAATCAATCAACAAAGTAATTCTAACACCAATATTTACACCTAGAATCTATAGACATTAGAGTGGACAGGTTTCATCACCTTAAATCACATTGTATTAAGGTAAACACATGCGCACCACATAGACCAAACATTGTTAGAATTATTAGGTAGCAAACATGTTACTCGCCTGCCAGGGACTTGGCAATATATCTATGTTCATAGAGCATTTAATGAGTACAGGTGTGCCAATTAACACCTTAACAAACTCACAAATCATTACATGTGAAACAAGTTGCAGCACACACCCTGTCTCAAGCTCAACTACTCTAAATCTTCATCTATGAGAACTTTTCTAGAGGGATTAATTTTTGCAATATATTTGCGAATTCAATAAGTTCGCGAAATTTTATGCCCGTGAACTTTGAAACAGCATAAGTAAAATGCAGGATATAGTTTATTCTGACGTATGAAAATCAGGAACATTTAACCTCGCCATCTACTTTAGAATACAAATGTAATGTCAAATTCGTAAAAGTTCGACCTCGCGAAAATGTCCGATTTTACTCTAACTCTACACAACATGTCATACATATCAACAACTTCATCAATAATGTTTTTTGTTATGTTGAATGATATGTATCTAAGAGAATATTTCTCTAATGGTTTGAGAAATATGGTACCACCTTTATGTCAACAAAATTTGTCAATAACCATCAGTTTCCCATCCAACCTTCACTATAATGTTTGTGGAAACTGAGTAGATATTATAAAACCTCACATTGAAAATAAAGATCATAATGCTTTTTTCTTTCATAGGAGTCAACTATCATACACCTGTGATGTCAGAGGTCATTGGCCCATCAGGTAGGGGGGAAAATGAACATGCATTTACGACCGTCTCAGTGGAATGCAAAAATAAAGGTTATATTATACAATGTATACTGTATTGCACAAAAGTCATCACAAAAGGTGTAACACAAGAAAACCATGACAACACACTGCATAAAACCAACAACAACATCTATACCACTAAAGCAACATTATTAAGATCCAATGGTGCTGTTTTCACCATCACTTGAAAAGAAAGTCTGTATATGCAAACTGGGTACCGGAGAAACAGTTGCAGACAACTATTTATTTGCCCTTCACAACCTCCATTGCAACTCAGGTCGGAACCTGGATTGAACAGATCAAACATTGTAAACTATTTCAAATACTAGTATTGTTTTAAGTCCAACCGGTCAAAAGTATTTCAGTCACATGAAAACTACCCTTTCATATTTTCCTGACACTGAGCAAACTAGGAACTAACTATGCTGAGCTTCAAGCAAGGAAGATATACCAAATACAATTTAAAAGACCGATGTATCACATCTTGGGATGGAACCCAAGAGATCATTGTACATCTTGACTGTATGACCTTTTTTACCCTTTAATATCAAACTATTATAATATAATAATATAAACACATCTATGATGTTTTCAACAATATAAACATTAAAAGACGTATTATTTTATGGATGAGTAACTCATATTTCATACCCATTAATCATAACACTATCAATAGTAACGATCTAATATATAATTGATTTCCTATAATATATTGTTGATTGTATTTGAATTAGAAATAGTAAATTAAAATTCTCACATGAAACGACAAGTTCATGGCAAAACAAAATGAAAACATTTTGATAGCATCAGTGAATTCAGGTAGTGAATCCAAGTTTTTTTCAAGCTAGACTTTCTGGAAG
Source organism: Spisula solida (assembly GCA_947247005.1). Lineage (NCBI taxonomy): Eukaryota > Metazoa > Mollusca > Bivalvia > Venerida > Mactridae > Spisula > Spisula solida. Next base: position 16,486,096 of record OX365950.1, on the reverse strand, counting down.
CTACAATTCATATTATTTCTTATTGATTTACAATCAAACATTATGCGTATTTTAGTTCTGACTCAAGCTGACAGAAATTACACAACTATACAAGTACTCTTTAATAGCTATACAAAGATAAATGTCAACAAACACATGTGTTGAAATTAATTATATTATTTACTCAACGTTTCGGCATTTTGCCTTCGTCAGGAAATACATTTTTTTTTCTTTAATAGCTATGAAAGACTTCTTTGAATCTTTTATTTTTTAATGCTAATTATTGCCCATACGTCATAATGGAACGAAAACCATATGTAAACATTAAGATTCACACGCTGTTGGTGTTCAGTTTCACGTTTGTCTATTTCAGGGCCCCGCTGGCTACAATAAACGATTTAGAGCGTTATATGCACTGTATTTCACATTTTATTTGTGAATACTAAGTAATTTCTATAAAATTATAAATTTAAACAAACCCGCATCATCCATGTTTCTTTTTAATTTGCCGATCCCGGAAGCCGACGCTCATAACAAGAACTGGTATGACATAACGTTGATTTTTGCGACATCGCCACAAAATCTTCCGCCAAATTGTCAATATTTTGAAATACAAATGCATAAATAGATATGCTATAATAGCATTTACGAGCTTGGGCACAAACAGTTCCTCAGGACTCTGCAGATGTTATGACACAAAAAAACATGCGTAACCACACATTATCAAACAGTACAAGGATGTTGTCTTAGAACTAGTGCAGTAAGGATTAGATGATGGCATATACTCTGCGCTGCAATGTCATATAAAACAGCATCAAGAAGTGAGGAATCAAGCTATTTAGATAATACTCTATATAATAGCCTGCAGCTATATTAATGTATTCTATCCACAAGTCACTCAACATAAAGCTGTTACATCAAGTCTTACATTGATATTCCTCACCAGATGGAGTTAATGACAATTTACCGAAACTTTATATTATTTTTTATTGTTATAATAGACATAAACTTTATGGGTTTTGTTCGTTAATTCAATTCAGGTGCGACCTGCTTAAGTATGTCATGGTAAACAGGCAGCTAATCACTGCACTTTCTATAATGTTTTCTGTCATCTGTAGAAACTATGTTTATTTCCTTCACAATTTGTGCTTGGTCAAACATAACCATCAGCAATATTGAAACCTTGCAAAAATTGATTTACCGTAGTTTCATGACAACCCTCCTGTGAAGTTTGCTAATAAAGACCGGAACAAATTAATAAAGGTATGGCCACACCATGTAATTAACTTGGTGCATGATCGACTAATAACTCTGTCTTATTAATGTTGGGGTTTATGCCTTAGCAACAATATTTAGGTAATTCAGAGGCAACAACAGTTTGAGTTACTGGTGCCACTTTCCACACAATTTATACACTGTTTGTGCCTTCCCTGTTTCCGTTGTACTGGTTACAGAAAGTCATATTTATACCCTTTTATTATCATATTAACACAAAAAATCTACTGAACAATTCCTTGCAATGCTTAGGTATTAAAACCATAATCAGCAATTAAAGGTATTGTAATTTATTACCCAATATCTGGTAAATGAGGTAGCTAGGGCATGGGCTTTGGGATCAAGAGGTCCCAGTGTCAAACCGGCACCGCGGCCTATTTCTCTGAGGAAGAATAAACCCCACAATGCTCGACTCTTCCCATGATGGTGAATGAATTAGGTACCTGGAAGTATCAAAAGCCAATATGCTGCGTTAGCAATCAGAGTCGAGTGCAACTACCAACTTGCAGCTCAAAGATTGAGGAAATGTACAGTAGGCTGAACAGAAAGTGCTTTTAATTGGGTAAAGTACTGTGCAGTACTCTGAGTCAGTCCAATTTAAATCCCTAAAGCAGCAATTTGAAGTTGCACACAGAATGACTAATGACAAACCAGAAGATATCAAAGATGGTTACAGACCCTAACTAAAACCTAACTGCAAGTTGTAAATGTTGGTGATTAAGATCAAAAAGTTAACAGGAAATGAAAAGATCATTTTGTGTACGCATTATCAATAAGTGTGATTATTTTCAGCAGCATTTAACATGCATAACATGATTCACTAACTGTAAATAACATGATTGAATCATTAAGTGGCAAAAACTTCTAAATATAGAGATCAGATTTCTGAAAGGCGGCAATACAAGTATGTGACCTTTGTCCATTTAGACAAACAGGTGACAATGGACACAGGCTCTCAACAGGCTCTTGTTGCCCACCAGGAAATCCAAGCACTTCAATGACACGGATCAGCATGAAGCCTCTTGATGACAATGACTGAATCAGAGAGGATCATGGGATTAGCTATTTGAATCTAACAATTTTTGACCGATTATGACCCTCAAATGAAACTCAAACATGTTTTTAAGACCAGCTAATTGATAGAAAGCTTCAGAGATGATTCAGGGTATGGATTTAATCACATCTGAGGGCGGATAACTACCTGCTAGTGATAGATATAGTTCAAACCATTCCCTGGCCAACCAGTTATTGCTCTATCATCTATCCTAAATTACACTCTGGTTGAAAAAATACTAGCTTGAAAACAGATGTTTTCATCCTCATTTATCAGGACAAAAATGAAAACAACTTCTATCTGATAGAATCATTAGGTTAATCAATAAATCAATGAAAACATAGGTTCATTTGTCATAGACAAGGTATCTAAGACCACCAGCATGCATTCTGGGAGTATAGTCTTTGTAGATGGTAGACTTGAACCATTCTATGATGAATTAGTATAATTTAACATCTGTGCCATCAGATGTAATCATTCTACCATGATTAACAAGGACGTTGCTACCTACAAACATGCGTTCAATTTTTAACCAAACGCACATGGGTATACTTTACAGGCAAAAAAAAAAAGATTCCAATAAAACAAAAGTGTGCCATTTAAATATATTGTAATGAAACATGCTGGACAAAATGTATAAGCAATCAATGATAAAAGGGGCATGATTCCTGTCAGTTTAATTCAATTTAACTGGTTATCTGAAGCAGCGGTCAGAACTTGCTGTAAGTGCAAGTATGTGTTGTCTACGTGCAAAAACATGAGCAAAATTTGAAATTTGTATGTGAAGAGTACTGCCTCCGTTCCTATATGGAGCATGTAGACAGGACAATGCGCTTTATGTGTATGAAGGACTTCTGCTGCGTTCTATCTGCGTTCGGGCTACAGTTTTGTACCTGTATGTGCGAAGTGCATGCCTTTTTAACTGCCAACTTACAATGTAAGGACAATGCAGCATGGGTAAGTACAATCTCCGTAAGATAACGTGTATGATTTAATCATGTTTAAAGCACGTACAACTCACTTGTCGTAAGCGCAACATGCATTGCATATGATCACTCAAAGCCAGGGAAACTGTATGTGCAATGTGCGTCAACATACTACCTCTGTACTCCCTTCCCTCATTTTTGAAGAAACATAGCGGCGGCAACCTAACAGAAACATGTACATGCTAAAAGCTTGCAGGCCAGGCATTTTGTGAACTTATTGGTATTCTAGATATTAAGGTTATAATGGGTATAACTAAGTATCATAGGGATCCAATAAGCAATGATCAAGTTAGGGGGTAAACAAAAGTAACTTCAAGGATATAAAATGCCCACCCCATATGGACAAGTAAAAGGCCAATCTAGTGCAGAGAAGAACATATGTATCCTCTATAAGTGAAATATACCCTGTAAACTCTAAGAATGTAAGCCTCCATTATGACAGGCTGATGAAGCACATTTCTATGAATTATACTCTCTGAGTTCTTGTAGCAAAGTCAGGGGTTCTACTCGGAGCTACTCAATCTGGAGAGTCAATTTGATACTACCATATTATAGGCCAAAATACCCATGATTTTAAGAGAAAATGACCTTTAAACCAAAATATTAAGGGTCAAAATGTGGCTTTTTGGAAATTTTAAGGGTGAAAATCTCCTACTCCCAAGTAAAATGGAACATGGAAAGTTATCTTACAATAAGGAGACTGAATCTTAAGTTACAACACACCCACACATGATGAAGCTACAGTGAGCACTCAGCTATACATGTAGATGTTATTATAAGTATGCATGTAAGTGAGTTGAAGCAGGTGATTCACAGCAAGACAATATAAAATTTAATCACTTTTCCATTATAACATATGGTACATCAGAATCATCAAATAACCTCTACCTCCGTTACAGACAAACGCATGGTGCCAGCTGTCAACAGATATATACTTTACATATGTCTGCGGTGTAAATTTACATATAAATGCTCCGATACGAGATGTTTTTTATTCTAATACATTCTTTGAAAGTTTACGGCAATTTCCGACAACCCACAAGCTGTATTGTATTTCAGACAAGAATGTAAATTGACTCGGAAATGAATAGCGCTATGTCTAAATAGTTCTTGAAGTTAATACTGATGGGAAATAGAAGAACATAAAGAATCTGATTTTAAAGATTTCTATATTTTGTCAGTCTTTGTTCACATAATTTGGGATAAATAGCCTGCAGAAATTGATTTATGATTCTCGGTATAACTTCTGAGAAAATTCTGAATAATTCAATTTAGTGTATTCATCACAGTAAAACAAATTTCAAGTAATACTATATTAGCGTAAATTGTGAACAAAAGTTTAATTTCCTCCATGAAATGGGATTAAAGAGACCAGACCAAATTATTTATGACAGAATAGAATTTGCTGTGTCAGCATATAGCAATACCATGAGACTTTGACAGCACTTAAGGCTACAAATTCAAGACAAAATTTGCCTGAAGCTATATAAACAAAAATAGCTGTAAGTATAAAATTTCTATACCAATTTCTATGAATTTCATTTGAATCCATGCCAGATAAGGAATTGTTAAACTGAGGCGGCCATTTAGTTGGCTTGTAACAGAAGGTCAAAGGTTTTAACCAGGTGTTCACCTGCTTAGGGTATTCTTCCAACATAATAACTGAAAAGTCACTACATGGCCATATTTGATTTAAAGTCCAATTACTAAAACTTAGATTTACAAATTTCCATTTTGATATGCTGCTGCGAAAATTTAATGCTATGGGAATTTCATATTTTCACATGCCTATGTGAATCTGTTTGTTAGAATTAGAACTGCTGGGGCAGACTAACATCTACTTACAAACAATAATAGTTTCTCCCCCACCAAGTTTTCCAATCATAGGTCTAAGCCTCTTATCTGAAATATATACGACAATAATGGGTATTTGTTACATTGCAATACTAGTAAAGCATACTTAGAGAGGATCAGTCATTATATTCTAATACATCATTAAATCTAGTAGGGAGAAGTTATTGTCAAATTTTCAAGTAGACTTACGGAACATTGCATAAACACAAAAAATACATGTTTATATCATTGACAACAATGTCACACCAATTATAATGATGACACGACACTTGTTACAGAAATATTACATGAACATTACAATGCTTAACATCACTATGACAGTTTTTAATAAGTTTGCATTGGGCTCAGATGGCCTCTCGAAAGCACTTGTAATCATGTAAAACCAGCTTTCATTTTTAATTCCTACCAGCAAGATACAGATCATTATATTATAAGCTGAAGATATTTCATAACAGAAAACAAGATGTCTCCCGCCGCTGTCATATGTATGACCACGCAGTGAATAAGTTGTTTAAAGTGCTTTGTTGTTCAAACTCAACGCTATAGTTCAATTTTGAACTCTGAGCTATGACCTATCGGACTAGTCCATTTTGACGGCTAGACCATAGTTCGCATGTCATTATTTAATGATGTGATTCTTACATATATCTGTTTGTTATCGAATTACAGTTTAGTGCAGTCGGCAACGTTCAGGATTTCTAACCCGAAGTTCGGTTGTTCAAATTCCCAATTCGCTCATATTTTAATTCATTACTTTATTTTATTTAAAGAGTATATAAACTAAAGTTTCTTTTTTAAATTAATCCATGAAAATGTGTTGATTCAATTTATTTTTCATTTTCACTTATAGCGATCGTTTCCATATTCTGAGTTTGCTGACAACCTGCATTACGTTGATTAGCCGTCATAACATTCTACAATACACATGCAATTACGATCTAAAAATATTTTGAAGCATGTAACAAATATGGCTTGTCACATACTGTTATAACACGGATATTGCAAGTTATGTGCATTTATAAATTAAAAAATGTGTAAATATAAATTTAAAAAAGAAAAATGTATTTTTTTTGGTGAGATTCGAACTTGCCCTGGTCAAACAAAAGTTATTTTACAATGTATCAAGCGCTATACCGTCACGACCATTCAAACACATGGAATAGTTGGCCTTAATTATATTACTTATATGTTCCATTAAACCTATACCAACCTATATCGATTAATGGTTAAAACTTTAAAAGTGCAGTCACGGCTCAATGCTCGAAATCGAACTATACTGGTGTCTCTTGACCTTATTTCCAGAAAACATGCACAGTTAGAATAAAAACATTGGAATTTAATACAAAAAGAACACAAGGTTACAAATCATGATGGCAATAGTACTTGTAGTAACATAAACAGCCAGGGTCATGTAGTGATTATCCCAGTTATTGGCGCTTCCCTTCCGTCACGTAATTATTTAATGAAATTGTAATTTGCATATGTATGCATGTGGACCACCTTTGATATTTACAAGCAATGTTATAATAGCAATACATTGGGTAAAATATCGCATAGATGATAGTCTACAATGTTTCAATTAATATTCCCCGCTGAAGGTTAAGGGGATAAGGTTATTTTAGGTGTCAATCCGTCCGCCCGTCCGACTCTTCTGTAGAGTCTCAGATCTTTTGTGAACCATAATCTAGATGGTCCAGTCACAAACTTTATATTACTAGTAGGAATTATACCTGCAATGGTCATGACCCCTAAACACCCCCCAACTCCCTGCAACTTGAACACTCAACATGGCATGAAGAAAATAAAAAAAGCGGCGACCAAAAATTTCTCTTCAACAATATTTTGAAATAATTTTACTGCTGTCAAGTGTATACCAGTAATTAATTGTTGCAAATGGTGTGAAACAATATGTTTAATTCATTAAATACCCACAGATGTTAAAATCCATGAACCACAAAATGTACTTAAACTTGATACAAGCTACTGACAGGGTAACAAACGAGGAGATGACACAGTAAGTAGGTGGTATGTAGCCAAACCCCGGTAAGTGTTACATGGTACATGCTGGACAACCACGCCATGCTGGCTCGACCTTGTCTAATGTTTTTACCATGTGCAAGGTGAATGATTGACAGATTGAGTCAAAAAATATCCCATGCTGCATGAGTACAAGGTGACACTCTCCAGCGTTTGTCAGGTTATCATTTTTTGTACAATTGATGTTGATTGTTTTAATGTGGTTTTTTGTACATTTATTTGCATCATGTAAAAACTAACACTATTAAAATGATGTAAGTTTGAACTAAGATGTTTCTAAATAGGAACATCCTATTAAAACTATAATGATATTGAAATAAGCCTACAACTATGTAGGTCAAGCAATTTTGCAAAAAAATTGAAGCACTCAATGCACAACCACTAATGTCTCTGAAGGTTCCTAAAACGCAATAGACATTGTTCCTTTCTTTTTGGTCAGCAATCTTTGGAACCTTTATTTAGGACTAGTGGCTCCAGGGGTCTGTTTAATGCGTATAACTGTTTTAAACCCTACGGAAAACATCATTGAAGGTGACAAGGGGTTTATCCTGTGCAGAGGTTTTGTTTTGATTTTTTTTTGCTGGCTAAAAACTCACATTTTTGAAACATGACACATTGCATGCTCTAATGTAAAGCTTCATAATCTGATAATTAACTCAAGGTCAACTTATACACTTCAAAATTTGATTAATTATTTCCGAAACAAACAAAAATGGTGACAATAATTAATTGTGATTCAAAAAAGTTATAGAAAGTATAGATATGTATGAACATAGAGGTTAAATGATGCACAGAAGTCTTGGTTTAGGGTTAAAAAACAATTATAATTCGTATTAGTTCATATTAATCAATATTTCTTTTTTAATGAACAATTTTAATAAAAAATTACATAATATCCTGCTAAAAACTGACAATTTTTTTTAATGAAGTTTAAAAATTATAGTCAGATTAATTTCAATTGTAACACGATCTGCAGCTTAATCCATATATGCATAGAGGAAACCAAGCTGTATATTATTACCACGACAAAATACACCTGGCACATTGGCTGGTACTATTTACGTCCTGCAAACAGCAATTTGGCCATATTTGTATGTGCGCTCAAAAATGACAAAACAACTCAATAAAATACATAGCATTTATTGAATATACTGTTACAGTAACTGTTGTTTCTGCAAATAAACAAATTAAACTCCAAAAATGTTTCGTTCCCTCACAAAACATTGAACATCAGCATGTGTGATTTAAAAGTAGTTCAGTGAAAATAAATATATGACATGTTTATAAATGGATGAACGTAAACTTGGTAGTAAAAACTTCAATGAGTTGCAAATAAAGCAAGTTGCACGAGTATCCAGTGTTACAGCAATGACGCATCTATTTTTAGAAACTCCATTATACTTTCGACACTAAGTTTCATAAAAACTTCTGATAATCAATTAATTTATATTTATCATCTCATGCAATAGATACCTAATAAAATTGTTTCAATGTTTAAAATGAGTTACTACCTTCAGAAAATTACGAAGCTCGTTTTTATTAACGAGGGAGGTAGTTGTACCAGCTAATAGCCACTGAATTTCAGAATGGAATTATGTTCAATGTAAAAGTGGTGAAAATGGAATCCGCGCAATTAAATAGTACGGGATATTATTGTGTTTAGAATCGAAATAAAATCTCTGTTCTTGTATTATGTCGGTGAATAAAACACAGGCACTCTTTCGGATGGGGAAAATTAAATCTTGAGTGCTAGCTATGCACTAGTGATTTAATTTTTCTGCATCCGAACTCCTGTCTGTGTTTTATTCACCGACAACATACAAGAACAGGTTTTTAATTCTAAATTAGATGTTTTGCTTTCTTCTTCTTAATGAAGTGTTTTTAACCAACAATTCAGCTATATTTTATTGATACAATGGGTATATCCCCTTAACAAATAACATTGCATGTAATATACTTTCGTTGCATAAGTAAACTGACTGAAAGCAGAATTAAGCAAAAAAGTTTACAGTTCATTTTTTGCATAGATTTTTCTCGTAATACATGGGCTAGATAAAAACAACGTCAATCAAATCATTATAACTGCTTCATTATTCTTGAGATATGAGATACGCAAAACAGAGAATAAAATGGTTTCAATCATTGAGCAATAACATACATGTATAAGATTGAGTCATCCGTCAGTTTGATTGACTGGATTTGTCCTAATCTGCCCCAACATGATCTTTCTTCGGAAAAGGTAGGCGTCACAACTTTAATACTACAAAGGCGTCGAGTCACTAAAACAAAACTTCAGTTACATCAGTTAAGCATCTCTTCTAGATAAAAACCAAAATTCACTCAATTAATTGACTCAGGATATAAAAATTGAGATGAAAATCTTGAACAAACAAATGAAAAAGATGAATGATTCAGAGATATTTCATAACAGCAAAGATAAAAATATGTTTTATTTCATGAAAAACCTTGCCTTGATGCCATTACCTAACCATGTACATCATTCGGATCTCTTAATCTGATCCGATTATCTTGTTTTGGTCTATCAGAGGTTAATCTTAATATAACTTCTTTGTTCATATATATAGTTTCGCACATTTTTTTTCGTTATAACTCAATTACTACTTAAAAGATCTGTTTCCATTGGCTTTTAGTCTGCTTTTTTTCCTGTCATTTACAGTCACACACAGACTTGAGTGTTTTCCTTGAATTAACTATTAGGTACATTAAACTTTGTATGCCGATACTAACTTCAAGTTACATGTAGCCAATGTCACAGAAGAACATTGGTACCTTTTTATCAAAGCACTTACCGAAATCTCAAACTTACATACAAATTTAACAAACCATATCTGTTTCTGATTTGCATTTGTTAAAGAATGATAAAGAAACTAAATTTGAGCATAATTCTAATTCTGGTGTAAGTGCTTTGATAAAATATAACCCTGGATTAATTTGGTGGACAGTCTAGCACTTTACTTTAAAACAAGCTTGAATAGGGTCTTCATGAGCTTCAGTGTGTGAGGCAGCAATATTAGGCAGGTGGAATCTGAACACAGTTTCAAGAAATATAAGAGAAAATTGTAGAGGTATTTAGATTCAGAAGAGTATGAAATAATTACTGCAGTGGGTGCTAAAATTCTGTTTTGTTGCATTTAGTTGTTTACTTTTTAAAACTATTTTAGACTATGTAAGAGATACTACATCTGTGACAACTGGATGTGGCAACAATTAAACGCTTGGAACCAGAAACACTGATATTTGGAACCAACAGCTTTGTCCAGATCAGACAGATTTCTAAATTAGAAGAGTTCTACTGTATAGTATTACAATAACGTCAGTTTTGATTGCATTTTAAACCAGTTTTTACAATGTGCATACTTGACCTTCAAGGCGCCTGGAACCAGAAACGCTGGTAAATTTTTCAATAACCTGCACAATCACAACCTACATTAACATAATTACATTGACATTTAATGCTTGCAGAGCAGACAACTACCATTAAACATAATTGTAACATTTACTGTCTGTAAAAGTCTGTAAAATGATACAATAAGTTTAATAGCTGAGTAGAAAAAATAATAAGCTGGGCATGAAATCATAGGCAATCCAAAAACACTGGTTTGTTTCCATCGTCGGAACCAAGAGTTATATATTCGGCTTCTACTATGATGAAAAGTATAATGTATTTCAGCGAATGTGGGGTCTGACGATGGTTGGTTTACTGGTCTGTCGATCAACTTTGAAGGCAAATGAATTATCCTGTACCATGTAAAGCAGTACATGTATTAATCCATAGTATGGACCAGTACATGCAATTTTTTCACCTATATATAAATGCATCAACAATATGCACAACTTTAGCATACACAGGTAAGTTTCAATCAATTTGTCGTTGAAGAGATGGACTGCAATAACAATAACTAAACAGACCAACAGTATGACACAATAATTAACTTAGCGGGGAAACTATATGTTCTCAATGTATCAACAACATGATGAATATAAGGCAAATGTACCTGCTGAACAATTCTAAAAAAAGAAAAGATCATAAAAATCAATTGTAGAACTAAGAAAGGTTTTTGGCACAAAATGGCCGTAACTCCGGCACTAACCCGTGGTATCAAGCATTCATGTGAAGTTTCATTGAAATCCGACCAATAGCTAAAGAGAGCAACACTTCCTGACAAACATCCAGATGTCCAACAAAAATCAACATGTCTTCCCCGGGAGACATAATTCATTATAACTTAGTATAAGTAAGGAAACAAATATAATTTTATTATTTTATGAGGCCTAATGAGTTATATAGCTCTACTTGTACTAACCTTTTATATATAAATAAACACATAAAATCTCATTTTCATCTCTGTTTCTGGAAATGATAACAATAAAATGAAGCATAAATGATGACAAAATATTTATTATCACATTTTTCTGTGGATAGGTAATATCAGGTTACTATGGAGATGAGAGAACATGAAGCTAAAATAATTGCTTTTTTATTCCCTAATTATAGTTTTACAGTTTTACAGTTTTTATTTCACCAATTTTCTGCTATGATTTCAATGCACTTTGTCCTCAATATCACATTATGCGCACAATTAGCAATTGTATCTTCATGCTATATAAAACTGTACAGAAGCTGGTATTAAGAGAAAGTTGACCTTTGCAATAAAAGGTCACGTTATCAGGAGCTCACCAGAACAATCAAAGCCTAATTGGTCATAAATGCCGCTGATGGCCGATGATTATACTGACATGAAGAACTATTAAAGGTATTTTGTTGTCAAATATTTGACATACAGTAGATGGGACGATACATAGGAGAGATGGACTGAGATCTCGGCGGAACAATAACGGTCATACATCGACTCCTTTTACGGCAACTTAGAGATGCTATGCTCACATCTTGTTATGTCTAACTGGGAGGTTTTTATTTCAACTATTTGTCTTCTAACTGACAGTGCAAAGAAAAAAAGAGGGTCACTATTTTTTCTGGAAGATGAAACGTAATTACAGTCAACGTCATAATAATATTGTAATCATAACCGCAATAATGTCAATGCACTTTGAAAATATCTGAGGTTGTTCAACCTAAACTTTAACATGGATTTCTTAGTCCAAAAGAGGGCATAATTTCAACAAAATGCTGGATAGAGCACGCATTTACATGAGTTATCGAACTCCTGTCATAATGGTGAACAACTGTGCAAAGTATCAAAGCAATATGTCAATGTACTTTGAAAACATTTGAGGTTGTGCCTAAACTTTAATGAAATCTTGTAACAACCAGTTTGATTAGTCTGGTTCACGACATTCTAACAAAATGCATCTTTTGTTGGATTTTTTTTTTGAAATCATAAACCATCGAGAACAGGTCACATGCCCCTCCATGGACTTTTTACTTAAGGCTATCCAATATACCTGCTCGCTCAAGCTCGCAGGTAACAAGGATTTCTAAGTCAAAAGGGCAGATAATTTAGACAAAATGCATGATAGAGTTACCTACTCTTGTGTAGGGGTTGTGGTTATGGTAGTGAACAATTATGCAAAGTATCAAAGCAATATGTCAATGGACTTTGAAGATATTAGAGGTTGTACCTAAACTTTAACATTACCATTACGCCGACGCCTTGAACACTGACACCGACGCTAGGGTGTCTGCAATGGCTCTCCTTATTATTCGAATAGTGGAGGTAATTATTGCAACATCATGGCCATTTGAATAACGTTATAGTATAAATGAACAATTTTCAAATAATTTAATAGCTTTGATAAGGTATTTGTCTGTGCTCGAGGTGAATAGTTTTATTTTAAACATGAATAATTTTAATACCTGTACCTGTATTTATACATAACAAACAGAACTATGATACAAATCACAATCGGCCATTTTTATACATGAATAGAACAACTAACACACAGTGGTACTTCTGTAATTATGCATTAAACTGTATCAATTAGAATTAAACAGAATATTTAATCTCCATTACATACAGACAAAGATGATGTTACTGTTGAGTGAACAGAGGAACACACTGACTGATATAATGATGTGATAGACTTCACACGACTGTTTACAGTTCAGCAAGCTATCATGAAACTATCACAAACCTATCATATTATATAGGTGTTATCTATCAAACCAATCCTACTGAAAACTGATCTCCAAAAAAACTTGAGCATTAAATTCTGTATTTTACAATAAATTTTATCATGCACTTATTGGCCACTTTTAAAGTTCTGCTACTAAAGTCTGTTTATTCAGGTCTGTCACTTGTAAACAAACATTGCAATATCATAACATCGCCTGAAAATCAATACCTTAATAGCTTCGCCACATACTAATACACAAAACATCTTTTAAAATAATCAATCACCTACGGAAGACAAACCAGAACAAGGATGTGGATTTCCTCTACATGTGGAGGAGTTGCAGGTTCCTTGGGGAAGGGGACGTTAGTACTGGTTAGGATACAGCTCAAGATACAGCTCAAGATACAGCTCAAGATACAGCTCAAGATACAGCTCAAGATACAGCTCAAGATACAGCTCAAGATACAGCTCAAGATACAGCTCAAGATACAGCTCAAGATACAGCTCAAGATACAGCTCAAGATACAGCTCAAGATACAGCTCAAGATAAAGCTCAAGATACAGCTCAAGATAAAGCTCAAGATAAAGCTCAAGATAAAGCTCAAGATACAGCTCAAGATACAGCTCAAGATACAGCTCAAGAAAACTGGTGAGTATAGGTGAATCAGCCATCATGTATCAATTAAAAATTGTTGAGAAACGGCAGTGTGAAAGCCGAATAAACAAATATCAGAACAAGGAGTCAAACACTTCAATTATATGAATGGAGAATATTTCGTTGCCTCAACAATGGTTTGAACCTCTGACCTTTAGATTGGTAGTCATTTTCTCTAGCACAGTAGGCTTTAAATAATTAAATTTCAGAATGCAAAAACGTAACATATTTTATCTTCACTCAATGTTATTTTTGTCATCAACCCCCAGATTTTATCACCCTTGTCAGTTACATCAAACATCTCACTCAGGTGTTCAACTCATCATATATTTTATCTTCATTTTTTTCATCCAAAATAATTCCCATTGTTTGTCAAGGTAGTGTCAATCTTCTAACAACTCTATCCTGTACAAAGATGAGCCTGTCCAAAATTGCTCAAATGAGTCACTGCTAATGTACTGTTGACTAACAACGCATTCATGAACGTCTGATATGAATCAATTAACGATGCAATAACGGCTAATTAGAGCACCTGTAGTATCCTATATACAACCACTGACCTCTACACTTGTTTTAATGAATTCATTGATCCGTATACAGACTACTGATACAATTGAAAATCTCCCACAGGATGACACATTTGATCCCCTTTTTAAGGAAGGATTAATTGTATAAATTGTTAAACATCTAATGGCAGACCTGCTTCGAGTTGTGGTTTTCCTTTATGTGGTAAGTTTGAACAGATAAGGAGTCGTACATAATAGAATCATTAAGAAATAAAGCTATTTATTTTTGGCATATTAGATGCTATGGTATTGTTTTGCAAACAGGGTATTAGATGGATATAGCAGATAAACGATAAATGTCAGGGTATGGCGTAGGTTTTATAAATGATAAAGTCACAGTATGGCATAGGTTTTATAGTATTATAGTATTGTTTTACCCACTGTGATAGAATTATGATCATCTGATAAAAATATGATACATTTGGCTTATAGATGATATCATGTTTATTAATGCTAAATTAATACGATACACCAGTAATAATGATCGAGTTTAAGGCCTATACCATACTATTAACTCGCTTATATAAATTGCGTATTTAATTACAAAAAAACGACTAAAGCTTAACCTGGAGAAATAAATAACAGACTGGATTTGGTTCAAACTGTGTTATATGGGTACTGATATCAGAGTGTTTGATCATAATTCTAGTTCGATTTCTTACATAAATCTGTAAAAATAAAGAAAGCCACTGTAATAAGTTTATAATGGCGTAGATTTCACTAATCGAGAAGTCTTTTGGTGCTAAAATGTTCAGACAAATAAAATATTCATAAATTTTGATACAGAAACTTCCAATTTCACAAATTCATGTAAAGTCCAGCATTAAAACTGATATAAAATATAATAACGAAATGTTAAACAAAATTTAGGGCAAATATTTATTTTTACACACCCACATGAATTAAATAAATATTATGATAACGATCACAGTATGTTATGATAAAAAGAATATCATAAAAGACCTAACCAGAGTATAATACTTCCCGCATATTGTTCCCGAGTTATTTAAAGGTTTTGATTTTGCAGCTAATGTTAACTTCCAAGGCATTTAATTACGAAAGACCTACAAGGAAATACATTGCTAAAATGAATAAAAGTTCAATCTGTTACAACAATATTGTTCTATAACTGTGATATGTGTAAAAGATCACTTTCTATCTAGCTTTGATAATCACCGACTTTGTTCAAATAAAGCTCTTCAGTGACCTTGACACGACCCAGACTTAGTAGCACCCATTACAGTCAATATTTTAATTTATGATTTCTCGATCTCCTTTGAGAAGAGCTCTATATCAGACCTTGTCATCGATACAAAGACTTACGATCAATTTATTCAAATTATAACAACAGAACAAGTGAAAATCAAACGGTCGCGGCTGCGGAATGATGAATTCTATAATAATACACCTCTGTTGCAAAGACATACTTCAAATAGAATGGAATGATACTTCAAAAACTTGTGATCACCATAAATTTTGTTAAGTTGCAACAGTGAAAAGAAAATTTGACAAAATGAAGTCATTGTATAATATTTAACAGATATTTATGTATAATTGACAATTTTATGTGTAACTGATACAAACGATGACACCAAAGATGTTCCAATTTGATCACCCGAAATTATGAATTAGGACATACAGGCTACAAGGTGACAATGGCATACTGTTAGCATTACAAGGTTAAATATATGTTATTTTACTACAAGTATTGACAGAATGTAATATTGTTACTATAATTACCATGGACAAATGGTGTTCATTGACCATGAATTATATAAACATATAAATTATAGCAAAAAAAAGATTTATATTTTCAATACCAGTTGATTGCTAAATGACAATGCATGGTCTGTATGAAAAAATAAATTAGAGGGAAAAAAACTTAGATGTTCATTTATGATAAATTATTATTAAATTTAGAGTGTCTGTAACATTAATTTTGCCTCCATGAAATCCCATGTGGACGAGTAGTCTGTAGTATTTGATAAATTATATGTGATAATGTGGCCAATTATAAATAACATGTTATAGCCTGGTACACTTAGCTTTTCATAAAATAAACCCAAAGAATATTAACAAAACTAAAGGAGTTGTATGGTAATGAAAGTCAAAGAGTAAATACAATTAACAAGTACAAAGGACAGATAATTACCTGATATTATTATGTCCCTTGCATGTAGAGTTTTAATTATGAGAGGAAACTCCCCCAAATTATTCGGGGTAGCTCCTCCCACCTCCATAACTGACCAAATACTCTTGCTAATCCATGTGTATGGACAATAACAAAATATTTTAATTGCCATTAAACAAATACATTCTTTTTCACAAATAATTACAAACAGCATGTCTGCAGGTTTGATCCTTTGTAGTGTATGTCGGACCACATGATTGAACACATGTATAGACAATGAAATATATATTATCCATGGTCTTTATAAAAGAAGTGTCTATGGTGATAACTTACCGTTTGATCAAAGAAATGTAAAAGAAGTAGTACCAAGTTAAAGTCTAGTTTCAGACAAGTGTTCGTTCATTGACTGAACATTTACTCCGGCCATTGAGTTACACTCTGTGCTGATGGTAGCCCCACAGAACATTGGCCCTTGAAACATTCAGGTATCCATTCATATACCAAAGTAAAGTGGAGCATGGTTATCTTTGCTCAGAAAAACTGAGCAGTGGCCAGACAGGGATTGAATCCAGGACCTCTCGATCCAAAAGCATGTACCCTTCACCACGGCTCCAATTCAACACTGAGTGTAACAATACCCAGCAAAAATCAGACATTTAAATGCAATACAGACTGAAAATAATTGTTGTAATTTTCAAATTAGGCTCATTTATTGTTTTATGTTGATACCAAGTATTTTAACATATGTCATACATATATTTAACATATTTCTTCTATAATTATGCAGTGTAATTATCAGTAAGGTCTTCAATC
The DNA here is from genome assembly GCA_947247005.1 of Spisula solida. Lineage (NCBI taxonomy): Eukaryota > Metazoa > Mollusca > Bivalvia > Venerida > Mactridae > Spisula > Spisula solida. Next base: position 16,468,650 of record OX365950.1, on the reverse strand, counting down.
GGTGTATATAACATCCACATGGCATTTGTCATACCTTAAATCTAACGAAAGTAAGACCTTAAGGTGGTCATTTGACAGAGGTTATACAGTAGGTTAAGTAAAGATAACCAACCCAAAGTATGATAAGTGAAGAAAAGTAACCCAAAGTATGATTTGTGTGAGAAAATATCTGAATTAATTATAAATCTACCCAATAATACGGGTCATGATAATCCAAAAATCATTACATTTATAATTCTCTGCCAATCATATAAAGTCTATGCTTAATTATCAAAGGAAACCTCACGAAAATTAAATTTGCTTTCTACTGGTATCCTAAGACTGTAAAGGAATTTTCACTATTGACTTTCATAAACCTGGGAACCTGGTGGGCCAGTCAGCTTTGTCGGGGATTTTCAGCAATTTTCTTGTCAACCATCTGCCAATCATCTGTGAGCTTTTAGTGTGTTTAAGCATGATAGATTTCAGTTTAATGACTGATGTCATATGTCCGTCTTTAAAGTAAATATGCTCAAGTATCCTTAATATGCGTGATCTCTCCGATTCTATATGAATCTATCAAAGTACTGAAAGATCGTATAGAATTTCTCTACAAAATCTAAATTAAAATCTTGATATCTTCAGGTGCAATAGAATCCACCTGATTGCCATATAATGACCTTTCTGATACACTTATTAGCCTTGACATCCATAGACACTTAAACCCAGCAAAACACAATTCTGTGAGAAATATCATAAGCTTATTACCATTGTCCTATAGACAACCCATAGAAATTAGCCATCTGATTGTCATATATGATAATATAATAAATATTTTAAAAATATTTTTTTTGAATTTCGCTTTTGACCTAGGTATTGTCTAGTCAAAGTGTCATAGTACATACAAGCATTGTCATTACTATTTTCCACAATCATACATACAGAGTCTGACAAACCTATGTGAAGATAATGTCAATTTGATTTGAATTTTCTACAATTGCAGAAAGTGTCAAACATAAATCTGACCGCTCAGATCAGATGCATATACAATCTTTAGATCAAATCCGGGGTTCATGGTAAACGTTCGAGTAACTTGAGGGTTTCTTCTGTTTGTAATGAAGTCATAAGCAATCTTAAGTTTATAGTTTTTAACACATCATTCAGCGAATAGGAAATGTTCTACACCAACATTCCGGAAATAAGCATCTACTACAAATACAAAAGACATGTTCACCAAACATATGAATAAATTAATAAGACAGCAAATTGTTTAGCTTACCCTCATTCGATGTTGAATGTTTAAACTCACATGTATTTGAAACACAACAAGTCTATGGTAAGTAGAAAATTAGAATTTTTTTTTAAAAGAACACCACTTAAGTCTAAGGTTAGTAGAAAAATTAGAACATAAAAGTTTAAAGCACATCACTTACTTGCATGGTAGCAGCATCCATGTCTCTGTGTTCTAACGTTGCTAATGGCAACCAGCTTGATTTCCTGTCCATGGTGCATGATGGGACTATCATCTATCAGACTTACTGACAGTAAGCCTCGTACTTGTGATGACAGGAGGACGGGAAAGTTCTGAAACAAAACAAATAAACTATCATATAGCAGTCAACATATCATACCTGAACAACACTGTAACATAGGAACCCCTGTAATATTGTGACGTCTTTAATCACGAATACGAATATAAGCTGATTCTTGAAGATATATGGAGAATATATTCAGATCACATATCACATGGAAGTGACATGGTTGTCAAGGGATCCAGTACCTGACTTCTGAAGCAAATCTGAAACACACTGTCTGTAACATTTCAGTGGCTTAGAAGGAGAAGGCTGTCTTTTTACGACCTTAAAAGACCCATACACATGTGAAATCTGCATCACAAGGCGCTTCTTATGAGCTTACTTTCATGACCAAACAGAATTTGGAAAAACTTGTTTTACCAAAAGTAAAGATTAGTTTTCAGACAGTTTTTTCTTGTTTTTTCAAAAGTGTTTTTGTACTTAAAAAGAGACTCTCTCTCTAAGCTAGCAATATATGAACCAGTACATGTCATATTGTGACATTTTTACTCATCAATATAAGCTGATTCTAGACAGTGTATTAAATACTAGAGCGGTGAGTTTGTTAGAGTATCCAGTATACCTTACTTCATGGCTACAATGTTCCAAAGCATTTCATGTAGAATTTTCAGCTCAAATTGAGATTCTGCTTGAATCAGGATATGAGTTGGATTGGAGCTCTTCAAATTTGACAGCTATAAACTCACAACAATGATTCTGGTTCATGAGGCCAATTTTGAGTCTAATCTCAATGATATGTGAGAATATTTGAACCAAGACTGAGCTGATATTGAGATATGTCTTTGGGAGATTGGGTTTTGGAGATCAAGACTTCGGGAGATCGGGGTCACTGGTCTAGATTTTGGAAAAATTAAAGCACAAATTCCACTATCCTGAAAGTATGGTGGTAGGTTACCATGGAAACAGTCCTAGTATAGTAATTGTATCATACCTAGTCATTGTAAAGTAAGTATATTTTAAATGTTTTTGCTATGAAGTAGCATGTGGAAATGGAAATTACAATCCTTTTTCCAATTGAAAGACATGTACATGTAATTTCAAAATTCATTTACAGTTGATTTCTGGCATAACTTTTCTTTGTAATACCAGTAATAGATCTACTATATAATTTTTCAATTATGAACTAAAATTATCATAATTTGAACAGGAAAAGTTTAACATAAGTAACAGTGAGATACAGACACAAGTCAGACCTAGCGCCTATTCTCTGCCGACATCGACCTTCAGTTATTTTATAATAACAAGTTTTAACTCTCTTAATAACCCATCACCAGATTAGAACTAACAGTACTAATTGTACCCTAGTCAAAACAGATATTTAGTGAATGCTTGTATACTAGGATATACAATTAAATAGTCGTGCATCAATCACCCAAGATACGATCTCCGAGCCAGCGTGAAGAGTAGATATCTCCGTAATTGTCAAATCCGGACCTCGATATATTCAAATTATCCAATTATGTTGACAAAAACTAAATGAAATCATTTCATGGTTTAACCATCAGATTGGCTCTAAATATCAATTTTGTTGAAATAAAAAGTTTTCACTATACATTTTAGATGAATACATTTTAAGTTTTATTTAAAATACACGGACACAAGGTCGTCCCATAGTCACTGTTCATTTTGTGGTCATACAATTTAGAATATATTAAAGATTCTTAAATTTGTGGGAAATTATTGGGTAGTCGGTCAAGTTGTTTTTAGTGTTACAGATACAGGGACCTGGGTCTGGTATACTTGTACAATAAAAGTACATGGATTTCAATCTTGGATTAACCAACCAGAGAAAAGACCACAAAATGTCACGAAATGTCAAATGCTTTACTGCAAAGAGAAATCCCAAGACTGACATAAATGCTGTTTAAACAGCTTTGGATTCAAAGACAAATGATAAAAAATATGTCTCCATCGAACATTGATAAGTTTTGTTGCATTTGATTATTTTGATCATTACAGAATATCCAGAATATTAAAATATGCGGAACAGTACAACCTCTCTAGAGCAACACCCATTGAGTAGCGCAAAGTTTGGTTGTTGTACAGAGGTTGTTTTAGCTCTGGAGAGATAAAATGTATAGTAAATGGTTACGTTTTGGAACAAAATGATTGTGTTACGTAAGAGGGGCCGCTACAGCGAGAGTTCACTATAATACTAGAACACACTATGTGTTACTATGGGGAGTGGTGGCCTAGAGGTAAGCGGCCCTCTTTGGGATTAAGAGGTCCCTGGTTCCACCCCCTTCTGCACCACTGCTTAATTTTTCTAAACAAGAATAACCCACAATGCTACACTCAACCAAGATGTTTATTGATACCTGTGAGGGCGGTGTCTGTATATTTTTGACATGCCTCGATGTTTGCTGCACACAAACCAGGAGAGAAATAGTCTTCCCAAGGAGACTCAAAGTGGGGAAGATCAATGTCCAAGGGTCGCTGAAATTTTAACAAATTTTATATTTTAGAAGAATTATAATAATCATATACTGTACTTCTGATATTTGGGAGGAATTGTGGTCCATCGGAAAGTACAGATGCAAAATTAAGAGGTAGTTCAAACTCAAAATTATTGAGAATGGCTACCAAATATATAATATTTTAGCTATAAACATTATTTATATGTATCATTTTTATTAACATAGATCATATTTTGCTCTTAACATAGCATTGTTAAAATTTGAAAATAGAATAACTATCATAATTTCCTATTCAACTTTTAAGTGCTGTGGTGTACACATTTTCACACGAAAGCGCTCCAATAAAAGGGAGATAACTGCAACACAAACATCAAGATCATTATGAAGAGTTACCTCCCCTACAAACAAGATGATGTATGGAAAAAGGTATAAAAGACGGTTTTAAGACGCCTTTTGTTGCAGATACATGCAGGGGTATGGAATTCCTATGTCAGACTTGCCAAACTTGGGCTTTTTTGCCTGCAGGCAAGTAGATTTTTCCATCCAGCTTGCCCACAGGCAAGTGCAAAATTATTACGAGAAAATAATACTAAGTGCACTATTTTACCTTAACTAAGATAAATCCCTAAATTACTGACCAAAAATGATTTAATTAAAAAACATTGAAATAAACCTAAGTACTCTAATCCTTGACAAGATAAATAAATTAATGAAACTGAAATCTTGTTGCTTTTGTGTGTTTTCCTGGGCAAGTAGATTTAGTTTTCGGGCAAGTGGATTTTTCGGTCCAACTTGAAAAATTTGAGAATTTCCACATCCCAGTACATGGTTTATTTCTTCATTGCCATAGACAAGCAGCATAATTCTCAAGTTACCTGAATTACCTGCCCCTTAGACTAATCAAGTAACCTGAATTACCTGCCCCTTAGACTAATCAAGTAACCTGAATTACCTGCCCCTTAGACCTTAAACTAATCAAGTAACCTGAATTACCTGCCCCTTAGACTAATCAAGTAACCCTGAATTACCTGCCCCTTACACTAATCAAGTATCCTGAATTACCTGCCCCTTAGACTAAGCAAGTAAGCTGAATTACCTGCCCCTTAGACTAATCAAGTTGAGAACAAGTTTGTTTATTCGGGTTTAAAGCTGTTTCTCAAAAATTGTTCACTTAAAAACAGCAACCAATTCACCTAAGCAGTTTTCCTGGACTGTATCCTAATCAGTAATAACTTACCTTCCACGAGGAACCAGCAACTTCTCCACAAGTTTCCTTCAAATTTTCGAGGACGAGTATACCTGCGTTGAATTGGAATCAAACCCTGATCTCCATATTAAAAATCCTGCGCACTAACCACTGGACCATTGTTGTGGCTCCCCTTGAAAATAGAACATTGGCAATATTTATCTATTTAATAGCCAAACTAACGCTAAATCTGCAAAAAATCACTTTGTTGCCTTTCTTTAAATTACCTCCCTTTGTTTCTTTACCATGTAACCAAGGGGGACAATGTCATGTTTTTTATTCACATCTATGTAAAGTTTGATCCACTATGCTGCAACAGCTAAGATATCCACTGACTCCAAGCAACATTAAATAATCATGTCTCTCAAATGAACACACCATGATGACATGGAATATGTCTGGAAGTGTAACAAGAAATATCTTTAACAAAGATAAACAGCGTTAATATAGCAGATAAGTGTACTTATTTTCAATGAAGATGCGGACGTTATTTCATATCGTTGAAATTGAAAAACACAAATAAAACTAGAATTTATATATTTATACGTGTATATTGTTAGAAATTATAGACAAAACGAAAATGGGAAAAAGTAAAATCAGAAAAAAATATGACTCATCTGAGTTTTGAACCCGAAACCCTCTGCTCATAACACGAGTGACCAAGACGAACGCGTAACCAATGTATCTAATCTCGCTACTAAAAAATATACATAAAACTGCGCGGAATTATGTTTATACATTCACTCATCACTTGACCCGGGTCACTTTAAGGTCAAACGGCTAGTAAAGTAATACTGTTCGTATCGTGAGAACCGCGAATAACAGATCTCTGTGTGTAGCTATTGTAAGTTTCGTTGACATGTTTAACAAAATGTAATTTTTTCGCGGTATCTTTTGTGATGAGTATAGCATATTCCCACCTATCACAAATCCTGTATCTCGTCACTCCTAATTTATGTACAAACATTTCTTTGGTTTTCGAAGTGGTCAAAACGAGGTTGAATGTCAAGCTAGACAGCTAACACTGAAAAATCTAGAAAGTTGAAACCTGTTATTTCTTCAGTTCTTTGTACAACACTCAGCAGTTTCACTTTCAGCTTGAAATATTGACAACAAAACAGCACCTTGATGTCTCCCCCACTCTCACAGGCGCGTAGCTACCTGTACGCAGAATACGCAGCTGCGTACACATGCTTCTCAAAAAGCGAAAAATTAAATGATCAAAAAATGAAATAAAAACTGATGCCTAAGCCCTAAGGGGGGTAATCCTTTAGTATTTCAACATTTCTTAGAAACACTTTTCAAAAGCTCTAAACACAAAAAACCTGGTTTTATCAGTAAAAATAATGTTAAAGATGATGCAAAAAACACCCCCAGAACGCACCAGAGGCGTTCTAGCGAACAAAATGTGTCAGGGGGAGCATGCCCCCAGACCTCCCTAGCCTTCTTGCGTACACATTAAAATAGCTCTAGCTACGCCCCTGTCTCATATAATATGCCTAGCATTATTACCACAGTTAGGACTATTACATCCAAGCATAAGATATCTTCTCTAGCTCTACCACTTCATTGTTCATTTGGTCTCCTGATATAGATCTAGATCAAATTGCCCCAATCTAGAAATATCCATGCACTGACCATGCAGGGCCTCCTGGTCCATAGAAAAAAACATGTGACAAATATTTTCTGCTGCTTGCTGCTTGCTTGTTGCTGCTGCTGATGTAACAAATATAAAATGCCACGAATTTACTTGCCCTTTATACAAATGTAAAACTGGATTTTATAAACAATAATTACTACTCGTAAGAAATACTTTACTCACTAACTTACTGACTTTTGGCGGGAAAACTTTCTAATATGACTAAGAGGAATAACTCTTACTAAGATTATGACAATACTAGTAATGACCACACGTTTGTTTCCCTTTATTAAATATTTTAACCGCTGTTCCATTTTTTTCTCTGAAATGCATGGACATGAAAATATATAATTTTTCTTAATTGAGAATGAGAACTGTATTCGCTTTCATTTTAAATTGATTATGCATGTTCTCTTTTGTGATTTTATAGCCAAACCGAAAATAAAACGGATCTCAGTCCGTGTATCCGGGAAATCGGGTTTTAGCGTGACTCTATTTTGATTGGACAAAATTTGTGACGTTTTCATTACACCATTCGCACTATATTCCACTCACTAAATTTGCGGCGCAATATTCACGTTGCATTTACAAGAATTTGTATTCGTTTAGCTGGTAAGTAAAGTTTACTTCTGGTGATATTAATGTATCTAAACGCTCTGTTTTATCATGTCAATTATTCTAGTTGGAGAACTTGCTCGCCGTAACATTCCCGCCAGTTCAAGTTGTTGATCATCTTGATGCAAAAATGCGGAAGTGAGTTGATGATGTGTCTACCTTTGTTTATAAAGGAATGACTGCAAGGCTGTGACTATTATGACACAAATAGGACGGAAAAGACTTGTTTAAGCGCTTGGTATATTTTCTGAGCTATTTCGGCTGCCTGGTACTGGTTGTCATTGTGAAGCAAACTGGAGGTGTGTCCGGCTCTGACCAATGATGGAGGCAATCTGAACATGATATTTAGAATGATACAAAAAACATTATTTTTGAATAGATTGTTTGCACCATGATTAGGATTCAACCATATGTTGAACCGCACCATCGTATAGCAGTTTGCACTGTTGAACCGCACCATCGTATGGCAATTTTCCACATTAATTATGATGAATATCTAGGATAATTTTCTATTGCAAAGACCTCCCCCTCACAAAAAGGTTGTACAAAAATTAAACAACCTGTCAATGTGACTACATCACTCCTGATCAGTAATTGGTTGATTTGGATAATAATACTTAGGAGGCTATTTTTAGGGCTGCATGGCACAAATAGCGCTGTTGTGAAATAAAGTTGATGTGGCAAGTGATCAGAGTTGTGGCCCTTTAATTATGAAATATAGCTATTTTTGAACAGAATATATGTACCTCAACTTATTCTAGTCGTTTCATGGCTTCCTGTTGATTCCATTGCAACAGAATTAATGCGCCACACAATAAGCATGGTCCGACCTTATCGACTCCGAGTCCCGGGGAATAGACTTTGGTCCGGGAATTTTTACACTGCGAAAAACGACAGTGATACTTTTATTCGTGATTTTATTAAATTACCTGGATGAAATACTATGCCCTCCCGTGGCAAGCATTGTCTCCAGGGTGGGAATTTAGACATAAAAAAATTGAAAATGTCTAATTCCCCCTGGGTCGCCCGCTGCTCCCCCGGGCAGGCAAAATATTGACTGACCAGTGCATTATCCTCGTAACCATTATTGTATTTTGAGGAGAAAAGTATCTCTCCAGTGCAGGATTCAAACCCACTACCCCCTGCTTGCAAGTCAGGTGCTGAGCTAACAGGCTTAGTAATAGCGCCCTCGAGCCATTGTCGTCGTGCTGGGGATATTATCATCCAATGACACAGTGCGCCCAGTTATTTATCTCTAAATAATAAAAATGCATAAATTTATAAGGCATTGCATAATGTCATATGTGTTGGGATTTAAACTGTAGAAGTTTTAGGCCTGCAGGCATAATTTAATAAATATTCAGTTTTTGCTTTCATTTAGTATAATTTCCCACAATCATGTTAATATGATAGTTTATCATGTTAATATGATAGTTTATATTTCCAAATGGCTACATGTAGGTGGTGCTCAAATGACACACACTTCTTGGTTTTGCTATAAAAATATGTCTATCTGCTCGGATTTGTTGTGTAACACAATACACACATGCCTTATGTTCTATTGTTGTTATGGGAATGGTTTTGGTGTAGTTCATATAATGCAGCGAAATTGATACTAATTCTTGTTATGGGAATGGTTTTGGTGTAGTTCATATAATGCAGCGAAATTGATGCTAATTCTGAAATAAAACTGTCATGTGACAAAATTTGATATAAATTGGCTCATAATATCATATGAATGTTCATACAACTCATCTGTTTTTCCAGCAATTGACCGTCACAATACTGAACATTCTGACGATTCAGATGTCTCAAAACTCATATTGAATTTTACATACAGCACTTCTGGTATGCGTATTAGTTACCAGGCCTCAAAAAATATTTGTAAAAGCACTCGTCCTGCAATATAGACAAAGAAGAAAACCCCAAAATCTTACTTGTCCTGCTATATAAATAAAGAAGGAAAATATTATGCAGGACGAGCGGACAAGTGGATTTATTGAGGCCTGGGCCGAACTTAAAATATTCTTGGTTTCCCCATCCCGACCCTAGCAGATTTAGAATGGGTAGGTAGGTAGGTAGGGTAAATATTTTTTTTTTTAACTGTTTCAGTATTATAGTTATTGGTTAAGACATACAAATAACGAAATTTAAAATTTAGAATTAACTTTAACGTGAAAACCAACAATAATGAAAATTAGGTGAAAACCAACAAAATAAGAAAGAAGCCAGTAAACAAAAAAATAAAATTTTCACTTCCAATTTTTAATAATAAAAAAATTATTTCAATACGGGCAATAAAATATTTTGGGTAGGGCCCTTTTTAGTCGGGTAGGTAGGGGATGGGGAAACAAACAATATTTTATTTTAGGCCCTGGTTACTATATGACGACAGTTACTGTCATAGTTTTGAATGTGATAGTACATGTAAATACATGTAGTTGTACTTATAGTACTTATAGCCTCCCTGTTATAATCGGCATTGATTGTTGGGAGTGATAAATAGAAATATCACTTGATTATGATTACTATTCTTACATACATGTACAACAGCACAAAAAAAGTATAAATTAAATGTTTTTGCCAGTCTTTATAATCGGCACCTGTCTAGTATAGAACTTGCAATTATTGATTCAGATAACAGTTACAAGTAATTTCTGGAGTAATTTTATATATCTAGCAAAAAGGAAAACTATTGAATATTGGTGATCATTCGGGGAAAGTAGTTTCAATGCACTCACTAGTATTTATAATCAAAAATATATTAATGAATGGACTAAGTGGATAAATGATGGAGATCTATCACTACTACACACTTACACCTGATTTTCAAAATGTGCCGAAGATCCCTTCAGTACTAAGATTATTTCATCACCCTCATTGTGCCTTGTGCATGCAATCAAACATGTCCTTGCCCTTCTATCATGATGTACTGACTCACCAAGGCTTTACAGTGATCTTGTATATATTATAATTGACAAAGCATGTTTTAATAGCGATGTATTTTACATGGTTAAGAGAAGTTTAGATATGTTAACTCTGTATTTTAGTTGAAAAGTTACCTTGTCTTTAATCAAGTGCAATGTTATCTGAACTATGACTTCAACACCCACATAAGGAGTTATCCTGTGTACTCCAGGATGTAGTGTCTCCGGTTTGATGTTGATATTAAATGTATTACAAAAATGAAAAACTTATTTATGATATTCCCCAGCTAGCACAGTGGGCAAAACACTTGACTGTCATCCTATATGGGGCTGGATAGCTTAGTTATTTCTTCCCTCCTTTTCTGTAGTAATTTGGCTACAATTATATTCCACATTGTTCCAAGTTGTAAGGCATAGTGTTGGTATTAAAAGTTAGTACTGGTTTAAGTTTCAATTTTATGGAATTCTTAGTTCTTAATTCTTTATTTGTTTATTCAGATAACTGGTTTATTGCCAGTTTTCCAAAAATAATCAGTTACATACGGCAGCCTATTTACTTTACCCATAAGTGGTAAAAATGAATCCCCAAAGCCAAAGGACCGGAGCGAACTGTTATTTGATATATCATGAGCCCCTTGGTATTGACATTTTACCATACATACATGCAGGATTGTGTTGTTATGACTCACATGCAATGTGCATTTCCATTTTTGTCTTGTTAATTTTCATACCGTTGGATGACGACAAAGAAAATTTTATTGTTTCTGTAATTAAAGTTCAATTGTTCAATTGTATAATGTATTGATGTCACAGGGCAGTCTATTATAAACTGATTGCATGTGTCAGCAGTCTGTTAACTTATACACTGATTGTATGTGTCATTGTTAAGCAAGAATGATTCAAGTGTATTTAACGGCATCATAAACTTCATTCTACCAACGGTGAAGTCGATTACTTCAATTTACTATATTTGAGATAGTTTACATATTTATGCCCATATAAAGTAATTGTGTTGTGACGTACTTATAGTATTTACGGTCTGGGTCTCGATTATAGTGAACATCGTACGAGTACCATATATAAAGTGCAGTCAAGTGTTTTTATTATCATTATTGTATATGTACTGGATGGTTATTTAGGGTCTGATTTGAGCAGATGATCATACCGTATAATATATTATAGTGATTGGTATCATCCTGCAGTAACAGTGGTCTATTGTATTTAGTGATTGTTGTTTTTCGTGGAATAATAGTGTTGGTAAGTTGTGTGTTGTTTAGTACTTCTTGGCATTGAATCTGATGTACATGTGAATTTTTATTATTTGTTTAGATTTCTTGACTGATGATTTTTATGCCGCAGCCAAATAGTTGGAGGTATAGATTTTATTGTTGTTGTATCTGAGCATGTACATGTGAAAATTTGGCTTTTTGTTGGACTCTGCATAGTTTTGTAATTATTTCTGCGATTGCTTGTGAATTGTAAAATGATGCTTTGTACACATATACAATACAATATATGTTGTAATATAAAGACATTATTTAATATTGTCACAGAATACTGATAATCATGACAGAATTAGGAAGAATAATAAATTTGCATAATATTTTAGAATGACTTGATTTCTGATTGTCAGGAGATACTCTGGTTTATGTATGGATGTAACGTACATGATCTCTTTATTATGGTATATGTAGGAGAAATTGAAGACAGCAATGCAACACCTTAATGAACTACACAATTTGTACCTGAAATACATGAAATTTTTGCCTTCCAATACGAACTGGCTTGTAACCCACAGGTGAAATCTATTGAAAGGGTAGTGTTGCCCCTTTTGGTGACTCCAGATGTCAGCTATTGTGTATTGTCCTCAGGGCTGCCAACACAGTTGGTTATACAAATGACATCTGTTATAAAATACCCATGCTCATGCCATCTTTGGTTTAAAACCTTATTTGAATGATTGGGGGCCACCATGCATTTTGTCTTTATTTCACTCTTAAGAGTGTAAAATTGGTCTGGAATTTCTTGAGAGTTAAACCCCAGGATGGGGTAGGCCCTACCACCATTGATTGTAGGCGGGCTTATCAGCTGGTGAGGTTTAACCTGTTGTAGAGTATATACTATACCAACATACATTAAATGTTGTAGGAGGCAACCAGTGAGTTGATAATACATAGGTGAGCCTGCATGCTTACTTGTTGGTTAAACACCATGTAGTAGTATATTTCTGTTTACACCATGTGACTAGTGTCAACGGTTATGTCAAATTCAATTTTTTCTCCCAAATGCTGTAATATTTCATACTTCAGATAAATCAAGGTTTAAAATAAAAAATATAACCACCAGTTTATAGTGCATATAAATGTCTTACACTGTGGCAATTTTAAATATAAGTATAAATTCAATAATTATTTTATTTCAATAAAATGTATCTGAATACAAAATGTTGCAAAAATCAGCCACCATTTCATATTACGGTAGGCTCCTCCCTCTTCCTTTTATACAAGTTCCTGGGGTTTAACCATGGTCTACAATAAACAATGAATCAAGGTAGTCCTGACATTCTTTATCAGTCAGAAATAAAATTGAAAATCCCCTCAAAAGTTTTGCTCTTTCTGACATTTGTTTACCTGTATTCAAGTTTTCTTAAAACCACTTCCTATTAACTGTGAGTCATAACTATATGGTTAGTCTCTTCTGTTAAATTAGTCTGACCACAAGTATATATACTGGAGCAGTAAGTTAACTGTAACTGATGTTGAGTTTCACTGAAATTCACTGAAGTCCACATGTATACCATGTTGGAAAATTAGTATCCATAATACACTGATGTCCTTATGGAAATGTTGGAGCATTCATACAAGATAAAAAATGATGCAGTTCTGTTAGCACCACATCTTGGCTTGCCGTTCTGTTAGCACCTTGGCCTGCAGTTCTGTTAGCAACACATCTTGGCCGGCAGTTCTGTTTGCACCACATCTTGGCCGGCAGTTCTGTTAGCACCACATCTTTGCCTGCAGTTCTGTTAGCACCACATCTTGGCCTGTGTCTTGAGGTTGTTTGCTCTACAGAGGTGAATACTTCGATATACCAGATATTTGTAGAGGAACACTATAGTTGACATGGTTGATTGCTCTGGTGAGAGGACTGCTCTATAGAGGTTATACTATATTAGTGTATAATGAACTAAATGATATACTTGACTATTGTTCATAATACTGGTATACAGTTTAATATTGGATATTCATATTGCTACAAGCAGTTGTATGCAAATAATTATAAATATAACATTGCTGAAAATTCACAACACACAACATTTACACTGTATGTAATGTGAGCTGCCCCATAAATATTTATTTGTGTTATTATTTAAACCATATGTTGTGGTGAGACCTTGAAATGTAGCGATACTTGTACAATTTTCACCTGACCTGGATATTTGGTATTCAAGTATTTTGAGCAAAAACTGAGTGGGTGGACCAGATTAGAGAACTCCTTTAAAGTTCACTAGGCGGACATTTTGTGAGATTTCATCACTGTTTAAACCCTTTTATAAAAGTATGTGACTTTTATATTATAATTTAAAGCAGCCTTGGTAAAAATTGTTCAACAAATTACAAAACTAGTATAAAGTGTGATGTTAAGATTTTTGTAGCATTTTCACTGTTATAAACTTTATTTATTGTTGGTAAATTCTTCAATTTTTATTGGAAATAATGTTGGTATGATGACTTAATGTTTTGTAAAATTGTAAAATCTTCATATAATGTCAAACCATTAAAAAGGTTATTACAAAATTTACAATAATATCACATACTCATGACTCCACCAGATCTCATGTTATACAGTCTAAACTATCTTAATGATCCAGTCAAGGGATGTATACATGGCAGCTTTAGACAAGGTGCTGTTAATGAAAGGTATTTGATATAAAATGGTTGAGATTTAATGATAATGACAGCGTAAGACAGGTGATTGATTCATTCAGGTTTACCACTGACACATGTTTAATTGTACAGTCTATTAACTAACCTCTGTTGAGCAAACTCCTTTTGGGACATATGTTGTTTCATTGTTGTTCAGAGGTTAGTGCTCTTGTAATGTCAATGTTATGGCAGATGGTTACTTTTGTAACAACATGATCATGTTGCTAAAGAGAGGTTGTACAATTGCTCAAGTGTGTGTAACACTCTGGAAAGGTTGCACTGTATTGAAAGACTTGTAATCTGTATTCTACAGTTTTCAAAATATAGAATGCTTGTTTTGTTAGATATGGGTTTTGTTTATTCAGACTCCTAAATGCAGAAAAAAATCTGATATTTTGGATAAGATTTCATAGATGTTTACAGGTCCTGTTTCGTTTATCTTCCTTGTGTTTAGAAATATTAAACAGTATATTCTCTGTTAACCTTCAAATCACTGGGTTACACATACATATCACGCCCAGATCTCCTGAAGCATCTCAAGGGGAAATATCAGCCGCTCACATTCAGATTTTATTCACATCAGGGTCTTACTAATGGACACATCTTAAATTTTACTTTAATAATAAAGTTTGCATGCTGTTTCCATTTTGTGATAACACTTTTGAACCTCCAATTTGGTATGGAAATGTGCTCCCAAGATATGTGACAATATTTGAGCTGAGATTAAACTCGGATTGTCGAGGATGTTTAGGGAGATTTGGATCATTCATAATCTAATTCTTTATTATTATACCTCACTTTATATTACAATGCTAAAGTCCCATTACCCCATTACCAGATATTTTGACTGTCCAACCTAAAAGACACGTGATCGACCAAAAACTGACTGTCAGGTCATGTGATCGACTTGACATTTTGAATGTCATGCAAAGGCAAATAACTGCCTCAATTTTAATTAATTGACTGCTGAAATATACAAGATTTTCTAAAAATAGAATGTGAATAAACACAACAATATATGAAAGCACAGTCATGTCTACTGTTTATAACTATCACAATCATGGCTTTGAACATTTTGCTAGACTTGTAAGATTGTTCGGCATAATAAAATAAATATCAGATGCCTGCCTGCATGACATTGATATTGTCAACCCTCGAAACAGAATGTCACCCTCGGCTTCGCCTCGGGGTGACATTCTGCCCTCGGGTTGACAATATCAATGTCACGCAGGCAGGCATCTGATATTTATATAATGTTGTGGTATTGTTTTACAGGAAATAGAATTCACAGCTTTTTTAGAGGTTGGCTTATCAAGCTTTAATATCCTGCTGACCATGTGACAATGTTTAACTACATGTATATCTATCTAATGTTGAATATGGATCAGAGCTAACTCATAGAGCAACATTGTATAAAGGGAGGTAACTCTGAGTGAATGTTTTTTGCGTGGAGATGTTTATTTTACTGCTAAAAGGAAGGTGCAACTTGCTCATTAAATACACATAAAATACTGACAAATTAAAGTCTAATTGCTATTCTGTTTACCACAAAATAATTTCTCATGCTTGAAAAACATGAATAGCAATTTGGCAATGTTTTAATGTTTTACTATATAAAAAAGCTGTTGTTCATTCAGGTTCCAGCTGTGCCTATCATGTGTTATAAATATGTCAAAATAAAAAATATACAGTCGCATGCGATTCAATTTGCAGATCCAGTGAGGGGGGGGGGCTTTGGGGGCAATACCGCACAATCATGTTGTTCAGACAGGTGGTTGTTTGAGTTGGGTGACAAGCTTACACAGTCAATGCTTATATACTAGTCTAGCAACTAGTGTATTGGAGTGATTACTGTATACATATGCAAAATGCCCACCAGCAATCTATTGAATGAAAGACCAATAAAAATCTGTCATTCACCAATAGATAGCTGGTGGGCACATTTGCATATGAATACATGGCATTTTCTGTTCATTTTGGGAAAGGGCCTTAGCCTCTTAATTTGGAAACAAATATTGGTGTATTTCCTGTTTCAGGAAAGAAAAAAGAAGGTATAACTTTAAATTTTTGTGAAAACTGCATGATTTTAAAGAAATTTTCAATTCAATGGGAATGGGCCTTTTATAGGCCTCTGTTGTATAAGGAGAAAGACACCTGGAATACCTCTTAACTCTCCTATAGGGAGAAAAATAGATACTATTAGTGTTTAAAAGAGAGGTTGATGGTCTATGGATGGCTTCTGTGAGAAGGTGATATTGTTCCTTGTAAACTTCAGGGCTCTCACTACACTTTTGGGACTGAGGTATGGGAATTTCACTTCGTTTTGAAGAAAAAGGGGGAATTTTGTCTTTTTATAAATATCAATACTATTATAAATGTAATACATATTAACTAAACAAAAAGCCAATTTCAAGCTTTAACAACAGCAATGGCTGAACTAGTCCGGCAGATAAACGGCTAATTTTGGGATAACCGTGCAATGTCTTCTATACAAAATGTTTTTGTATTTTCTTGTTCTCTGGACTTTACTTAAACAGAATCCAGATGATGCCACCTTGTCATCATTGAGCAATTCTCACAATGAGGCCCCAAAGGGGTACATGTTTTTTCTCGAATTAATTACTATATATACATAACTATTCAATCAAATGTGAATCAAAACACATGAAATGCAACTTTATTGTGTTTGATAATGCGTTACATCGATATGTACAAACTGTGTTATAATAAAATGTGGAAATGCGGCCCCATTTGTGGTTTAAGCCTAACATGAGGCCCGGTATTACACAAAAATATTAATTAAATAGATAAATGAATAAATGTAAGGTAGATATGTACTTATATTGCTAATTAATAGTATATTCGATGGGATTGTTAAGTATAAGGAACCTGCAATGCTTTGCTTAACATGTTTTAATGAAAATTGAGGCCCTGATAAGAGTTAATTCACGAAAAAGGATGTAATATTTCAAATATGTTTTTATTTCTCTTATATTTTAAGGAAGAAACTTTGTAATGATCATAACTGGAAGTTATATAAGACTTGGTATTTTTAAGTTATAGAAGTACCACATTCTGAATAAGTTAAATAGGGAAATGAGGCCCTGCTTGTGTGTTGAACTATAAAAAATGAGACTTTTATCAGAATAAAGTGTTACCATTTCATTACACATGTATTGACAATCAAAAATGAAGTATCTATGTGTCGTATCAAGCCTATAAGCAAGTGGCTTAGATAAGTATAAACAACTTGAATTGCATGGCATGACATTGAAGCCTGAATAACGGTAAATTTAATCACGACTTGATGAATAAAAGTTATGTGAGATATCAATGCATGTGGCTGGTAAATGAAAGTTATCCTCACCATCACCAACTACTGCCATGTGAATACCTTTATGGAATTTAAAAAGGATAATACTAGTCGGACAGGGTAGACTGCACTCATCAGAAACAACAAAGCATGACATATTTAACAATACAGCTACAAAACACCCCTCCAATTAATTAATTCCAAGCTATATCAGGTTCAAATGACGGCCTAGTGACTACGTACTGTCATTCCGATCACCATTTCAAACTCAACGCCACCACCAAGTATGACTTCCCAATGTCTAGTGCAGCCATTCATGAATAGGTGGGGTACATGTACACAACACAGTTTAAAGCTATACAGTATATTCAGTTCTGTAAGGCACCCACAATTAGTTCAGTCAAACCGTATATTTGAATTGAATTGCCAATGTCGGTTACGAACATTCCTGTGCAAGCATTAGATGCATTGGACTTTAAGTACTAAAACATTGACTGACACACCCATTCAAGGTTATGTTGGGACTTCAAAAGACATTAACATATTTGTCAGGGAAGGCAGTACTCAACAGTGACATAACCCATTAAACAACGTTAGTTATGTGGCTGTTTACAATACAATATTGCACTCAGTTGTGCTTGGATTCATGTGATGATGGAATATGCATGTGATTTATTCTATGGGATTTGAATGGATTACCTTAGTAAGTTGGCGAGTTCGCCATTAATAGAGCTTCGAGTAATATATAGGCGATCGTCTCCTGGTAATGCACTGGGCTGTCAATACAGAGGTCGCGGGATCAATTCCCGGCATGGGAACTGGACATTTCAAAATTTCTATTTGTGGTAGTTCCCACTATGTATGACGGTAAGGGATGTAATATAAAGGTGCTGGGAAGCTATACAACGGGTACATTATAGGACCAGGCTGTCTTTTAAAAAAAAGGTTGACGCACTCCTGCAGCACCGACATGCCTGGAACTAAGTCCGTGGGACTTTCTCTCCCTCTGTCCCTCTGTCCCTCTAGTCAGATTATGTTGTATCTGCGATAATAGAGGATGCACCTGCGCCCCGGTTGCTGCAACACTATGCATTGCGCCTTTGAACGCATGAAAATGGGGCCACATAAATCTGGTATTCATATTCACTTGCAGTAAACGATGGTAGTGACTAGAGAGTATTCAATGGGGCATTGGGTGGTTGCACTTTGAGATATTGAGTTACACATGGCTTTCAGTGACTGTACTTTGCTTCGTGGTTGTATGTACACATAAGGGACTGTACAAAATATAGTAGGTTGTGATGATTTTTACCCAAAACGGCTTGAAATTATTTAACTTAATTGTGATTGGCATCCCAAAAGGATCTTGTACATCCTGATGTTAAAATGGTTGTACTTGATGATGACGAGTACATCAAAGAGATGTACACCATTGTTGTGAGAACCCAATATGGCTGGGAATGTCTGTAGTTAATAGCGGCGAGGCATTTGGCATAAAACGGTTGTACTCTGCTGGGGTAAGGATTACATCTGGGTAGGGCATATTATCACTGACCTTGATGATGGTGGTGAGTGCCTTATAGGGCCTTGTTGCCAGTGGTAATAACATGGCAGCATATTGTGTGAAAGGAAAACGCAGATTGAATATCCAAATTGATGATAACTTCAGAAGTGAAAATATCCCGATCCTTCTTAAAATATATTTTAGATTAATCAAGCTTTGCTACCATTTGCATGATACTAGTATGCAAAATGAAACTTATCTTGTACTGTTTCATCAAAGCACTAACGGAATTCTTAAACTTACGTCCAAATTTAAATTCATTATAATTATTTAACTACTACACAGTGTGGTAACGATTTTTCGTTAATGAACTTCTACAAACAAAATCTATCCCCTATTTGTAGCTTGTACTAAGATCAGTATAAGGAATTTTAATTTGAGCGTAAGTTTCAGATATCCGTAAGTGCTTTAATAAGACAGAACCCCGTATTATATTGATCCATTCCTGGCCCCAATTCCACGAAAAAACTTAAGTTATTGCTCAGCTGAGACTGCTATTTTAAAAACATATTTTGTAGGTAAAATGACTTTCATGTATACTTGTATATACTGTTTCATCACAGTTAGATGCTTATTTAATAGAACAATACAAAATAAGTCCAATTTTTACAGAAACTGTTTTAAAGTTAAAACAACTAACTTAAGTCTGCTATAACAGGCTCAAGTATGACGTTCTTTATTATTCATTACTGTCGGATTTCCATGAGCATTACATACAAAAATCACCTACTATATCATTATTTAGCAATAAATACACAGTTTCTGGTAGCAATCCACATCACAAGACTATACTTGTAGGCACATAACAAATTCAAAATAACAGTCTCAGCTGAGCAATAACTTAAGTTTTTTCGTGGAATTGGGGCCTGGCCTCAGTTGATGGTTTTATTTCTATATACATTTGTATTATTAAGTTATGTATTCTTAACAATACTTTAATTTTATTAAACATTACGATCTACTGTTTGATATGTTGAAATGGATAATTGAATATTGAAAAATTACCATTTTTGTCTTATTTCTAGTTTAACACGCATGCAGGGCCTCACTGCTAAATTTTACTTTTTCAAAATGAGGCACACGAATATTTACATCACACGACCATAACAATATATGTTACCGTTACAATTGCATTTCTTAAAGTATAACAGAATAAAAAAGATATCTTGACGTCGATTTTTTAAATTTTCATTCATTTTTCTACATTTGGATTTACCCTTGACAGGACCTCAATTTAATGAAATAAAATATTAATTCATGCAAGATAGGTTGTTGATAATTGCCAATGATACTGAATTCAATATTATGTATCATTATAATGAAAAATATGGTACCACGTGTCTTTGACTGGTTTAATTAATATTTTTGTCTAAAACGGGCCTCATATAAGACGTAAACAGCCAACAGGGCCTCATTTTCACATGTTACTATTACAAAGGCTGTATATATTGATGCAACGCATTATTTAATACAATATAAATAACATTTAAGGTGTATTGCTTCACGTTTGACTAAACGATAATGTACTTATACTGCCTAATTTGTGAACATTCATGTACCCCTTCGGGGCCTCATTGTGAGAATTGCTCAATGATGACAAGGTGGCATCATCCGGATTATGTAATGGTATTGTCAGGAGAACATGAAAATGTAAAAACATTTTGTATAGAAGACATTGCACGGTCCAGTGCAAGTTCTGCCGGACTAAACAGCATTTACAAAGGCTCTTCATTGATTTAAAAAAAGGGGATTTTTTCAGAAAATAGGGGAAACATGTATATTTATTTAGGAGGGGAATCGGGCCAATTCGGCCCAAAAAATGGTCAAATGAGAGCCCTGAACTTGCCCCTGGTATCTACTGGTAATTATAAACTAATTAGTTGTAATGATATACATAACTAATATACACACCATACAATCTATCATATACTACTGTCAACTCTTTCATTCTCTGTATTGATATAATAATAATTAGTATTCTCTGCTTTCATCAGTATAATTAATATGTTGTATATAGAGTTCATTATGTTGATTTACTACTGTACTTGTGTTACAGTGTACACAATAACATACAAACAGGAGTACTTGCATATATTCATGCAACTTGTCTTAACAGTTGATTGGAAAATAATTACCTCTCCGGCGCAGTCCTCTGTAGAGCAACAACCTCTCTATAACAACACTTTTAAAATTCACCTAAGCTGATTATATGTGTTTACTATCAGTTTTACCTCTGTAGAGCAACAACCTCTGTACAACGACTAATATTTGCAGCTCCCAAATGGGTGTTTTCCTGTACAGAGGTTGCACTGTACATTGTACTTTAGTATAAATGTCCAAAATAAAGAAACCATGTAGCAAACAGACTACACAGCTCTGGGTATACTCAACATTCGAGTCCCCTATCTGAGAATTAGCAACAGAAGAAAGCCTATACAGGGTCAGGTGACATGTATCAAGGAAATTATCTTCATCCGTCCTCTTCATGTACAGTCCTGATCCAAATCAAAGTGCTAACAAACTAGTGTAAATATGGAAATATTGAACCACACATAACCACATTTTTGCCAGAATTCCATGAGCATCTAGATCTTGAGTTCCTCTAGATCAACACATGTCATGTTATACTAAATATTGCTATAACTATATCCCAACTGTTCTCAATTTCTTCATAATTCATTTGAGTGTTAGAACAGTATGGAAATGACTCAACAAGTGTTTCATTTAATAAATAATGCTTGCTCAGCAAACTGTTATAAATATTGTTTGTCAAATTTTAACCTGTTGTGGTTATACTTTTATGCAGTTTCAGCATGTTTCATATTATGATAGACTAGAGGTGTGTTCAGATTTTATCGCAGGGTGGTTATAATAATACCTTGTCTGATTGTGGTCTGCTATCTCGATCTGAGGTGTGTTCATTGTCAAGTCTCTGCTCAGAGGTTTTCATAAGACTTTTAAGTTAAAATTCCCCATTCCAAGCCTAAATAATGTACAATGACATTCCCCTATTACAATGTACAATGACATTTCCCTATTACAATGTACAATGACATTTCCCTATTACAATGTACAATGACATTTCCCTATTACAATGTACAATGACATTTCCCTATTACAATGTACAATGACATTTCCCTATTACAATGTACAATGACATTTCCCTATTACAATGTACAATGACATTTCCCTATTTCAGTTGAAATACGGTTGTTCTATACATTGTGGTTGTTGTATACATTGTACGATATAATATCATAAATATAACTCAGATATAGAGTGTTTTCCTCCCTTGAAGCAAGTTTGAACACAGGTCACTATGTTTTGTCCTGGCCATTTACTCATAGATTGTCCCTTAGAAGGGTTGACAGAAACTTAGTTTATCTGCCATGGCTGGGCTAGTAGATCCAGGCAAATGACATACCCTTTCAGGTAAATCCTTGCTGCTTGCACACCCTAAATGACAAATTTTGAGTTTCATTGAGCTGTGTATTCTGTCAAGTGTCCTCTTGAGTGTGAATCTAATGTATACATACAATAGGGGGTTTCATGTAACTTTATATGGTTATAATTGTTGTGTCCTTGTGTTGGGTTATATGTGTGGGTTCATGTACAGAATATATCTCGTATATCAGTGTTCTGTCAATGTCCAACTTGAACCAATTAAGCTTATACTTCCTGGATAGCTAATTTGATGTGACAGCAGTTTCGTTATCTGATTAGAATGGGATACAAATGATAATAGATTTGATATCCTTAGTATATTGATCATATTCTTCCTTTTAAATGTTGGGGCTTCATGCAGTTCTAATATACTGGTCTGGTTCCCGGCCTGTCTTTACAATCGTCGTAGTAAAGGTCTGACATCATGTAAAAAAATGGTGGCAACCTGTGATAGATTCAAAATAGCGGAAATAATAGTAAATAATATAGTAAAAACATTATTTTTAATATTAATGTACCTGGACTAAATGTATCACAATGTGACTACAGTAGGACTTCTAGGTTGCTAATGCAATTACATTTGTCCTTAAAATTTTAAGTTTTGTAATATCGTAGTTAATGTGTTGATAAGGCACGCTTTGGAACTTTCATAAAATCGCTGCCAAAATCTGTTAATTAATTACAAAATCTTGCATGAATTAGGGTATTAAACTGATAATGTTTCATTTATTTTGTTATTGTCTTTGTAATATAGATGTATCAATTTTCATTCACTATGTCCCCTCTTTGATGAGGGGTAGACCTATGTTACTTTGCACATCCTGGTTTGTCTGTTGATAGACTAAATAGTTTCTGATCAATAAGTCAACAAGAACGGTTGTGCTAACTAAATGGTTTCTGATCAATAAGTCAACAAGAACGGTTCGGCTTAAGATCTTCAAAATTTCATTTGGTCAGTCATCAGAAGATGACCTAGAACATAAATGACTATTAGTTCTGCCATGGGGCATAGTGATACATGTTACACAAACACCTTTTGTACCAGGAACATTGGTTCAGCCTGCTCAACATTGTTGACATAGCTGTTGACAAGTTGAATTATTATAATTGAATTATAAGATAAATAGGAAAATAATGTCAAGATTTTTTGGTTTAATAATTCTGGATTTCAGTATTTGGTACTGTACTTTGGTTAGATACAAATCTTTTATGGTAATATCAACCCAATTGCAAATTGTTATTTGATTGATATTCATGATGATTGTAAGTCAAGACATTTATTATGTTAATTAGATGTTTTTGAGCTGCATAACTACGAGAGGAATGTCTTAATAAATTTGCCACAGAAACCTGTCCAGTTAGGATTTAAATATATTAAATTTTCATACATTGTTGAAAATGACTCATATATCCAGTTTGGTATCCGGGTCCTTGTGATTTATAATCAGTTTGATTGATGCAAATTGTCTGATAACACAGTGTATGTAGGCGGGAGTGAGAGCTGACTTCTTGTTAAGGAGTTAACAGATTATTTCTATGTACTTTACTACTTGGTGATAGATTGAGGTGAGTGGTTGCTTTCCCGATTTGTTATTGAGGTTATATCATATTATATATGTCTGAGGTTATTAGTTGCTGGCTTGTTTTGGTCAATGAACTGTTGAACTATATATAAGCCATGGTCATTGACAATCTGTGATGTCTGGTGATTTAGGACAATATAAAATACCTCATACTTGTTACTAGTTACATTCGGCCGGCCTTTTCGACTGGGCTGTATGGTGGAGCTGGTTATAGTTTGGTTCCCAACCCATTACTACAGTAGTAGAAGTAGTAAGTACTATTAATGGTACTATAATAGTACTGTAAGTTTAGGACAGAAACAGGCTATATCAATTTAAGGTCGAATGTGTCTGTTTGTCAAAGTACATCATTGTTTCCTAGGTAATGAAGGTATAACCTGTTCTGTTCTCCATGACTATTTGACTGAAGACTACAAATATTCCAAACTTTTGGTGTGTCTTTCCTCCATGTTTGATTCTTTGGAGAATGGTGTGGGGGGGTGGCAGTTGCTTGTGGGAGATCATGTTTGTATATTGGCATTATTACACACCTGGGACAGTGGTTTGATTAACCAGTCTCTTGGTAACTGAAATTTTAATTGAAGCAACATAGAGCTTGTGTAATTGGTATTGCACAACTGGACTGACTTTGCTGACCTCTTTGCTGTTTTGGCAAATGGTGCTCTGATGAAAGCAATTGCCAGGGAAAGACAATGCATTGTAGATTGAGGTCCTACAACTCTGAAATAATCCGGGAATTCGGATAAGCTGTACTGGAAAGAATGAATTTTTCTGGAAAATAAGTTATTTGTTAAAGTAAATACACTTGTGGATTGTGATGACCTACATCTACAGACAAGAGGAAACAAATCTATCCAGTATTTTATATGAGTTATTCCCCTTTTTTGAATCTTTACACAAAAATATCAATTACTCAAAGACTTTCAAAGGTGTCCACTTGAAACTCGACAAAGTTATTCACCATCACATGGGGAGTTCATACAGACAAGGCTGGTAACCCTACATTTATGAGTTATTTGCCCTTGCTACTCTTAAATTTTGACTCACAGATGAGCAAGGTTACTATCAAGTACGAGAAAGTCGATCATTCAGCACTCGTAGGTGGTGCTCTTGTTACAACAGTATTACATACATTTATAGTTCACATGAATGGTATTATAATGTTGGGTTGTTTTATGATTCTAGTTGTACTAGATAAAGTGTAAAATTTATTACATACTTAGGTAGCCATTCTTCTGGAACTGATTTATATGTACTCATCAAAGGATAGTAGGTTACAAAACTAACAAATTATTAGCTCCGTACTATACCAGTGTAACAATACCATGTGACTTTTGGCTACAGTTACAAGAAGAAATTTGTAAACATTGGAAAATTAAAAAGCCGTAAGTAGTTTATTTGTTCATCGATTTCTATGAAATATACGCCCTGCTAAGGTTGAATTATTTGCTTTCCATGAAATATAATGGACAAAACGGCACAGGAGCCGCTGTAAAAGAATTTATATTTCATGGAAAGCAAATGATGTTCCCCTTAGCGTGGCGTATATTTCATAGAAATCGATGAAGAAATAAAACACTTATGACTACATTTGTGTTCCAATGTTTACAAATTTCTACTTGGAACTGTAGCCAAAAACCATGTAGTATTGCTTCACTGTATACTCTCATGGAAGTGTTTATTATACATCTAGTGAAATGATCTATTTATATTTACTGTTGGACATTTTCCATTCATTATAACCTTACACACAGTATAAATATATAAATATGATGTTGTATATTGTTTATCAACACTCGACATTTTTGTCATACCATTGTAGTAATATAGCTTTCTGTTTTCTGAGCATTGTTACATTTTCTAAATGAAGAATGAAGTATTTATCGACTGTAAAGGTACAGTTCACTGCTTTCTTGTTAAATTTTACAGCTATAAAGTCTAATTAATGTTGTTTAGTTAACAAGAAAAAAACTTAAAGTAGTTTTAATACTTGTATAAACTGCCTATACATGTACATGTATGCAATTCAGCATGTCCTGTAAACAGTATGCAACGTTATGTATAACTTTTCATAACATTTTCAGTCTTATGTATTTTTTTCATAAGATTTTCAATCTTATCTTTTTATATGAATACCGAAGTCATTAATCTGGGAAAAGAATTGAAAATGGTACTTGCCTAAATTTATATTCATGATATGTGTGTTAATATGCTTTTAAAGATGGTGGTAGTTTTGATATCAGTATTCTTTCGATGGAGGCCGTTTGTATTCTATAGTTTTTAAAAGCAAGTTTAGGAAGTATAATTATAGTATAATTGTAGTATACACAGAATAGAAACCTTGAATTAACTGATGTGACATCTTTAAGGAATGTTGTTATACATATTTCATATGTGTTTGAATGATTGATTGTCTGTAAGTTGAATGTTTAGGAAATGTGGTATGTGTCTGGATAATTTAATATGATGAATAATTGATTATTATATCAGGAAGACTGGTATAGTCAAGGTGATGATGTATTGTGAACATGATAGGTTACATTATTGGTAATATAATAACGATCAATCCCTGGATCACTAGTGAAAGTTTGATAACAAGGTCCTGGCCGGGATTACCAATCAACAAAACTTTGATAACCGGTCCCAGCATTACAAATCAACAAAACTTGGATAACCGGTCCTGGTATCACACATCAACAAAAGTTGGATAACTGGTCCTGGTATCACACATCAACAAAAGTTGGATAACCGGCCCTGGTTTCACACATCAACAAAACTTGGATAACTGGTCCCAGCATTACAAATCAACGAAAGTTGGATAACCGGTCCTGGTATCACACATCAACAAAACTTGGATAACTGGTCCTGGCATCACATATCAACAATACTTGGATAACCGGTCCTGGTATAACACATTAACAAAAGTTGGATAACCGGTCCTGGTATCACACATCAACAAAACTTGGATAACTGGTCCTGGTATAACACATTAACAAAAGTTGGATAACCGGTCCTGGTATCACAAATCAACAAAACTTGGATAACCGGTCCCAGCATTACAAATCAACAAAAGTTGGATAACCAGTCCTGGTATCACAAATCAACATATGTTGGATAACCGAGTCCTGGTATCACAAATCAACAAAAGTTGGATAACTGGTCCTGGCATCACATATCTACAAAACTTTGATAACCAGTCCTGGTATCACACATCAACAAAAGTTGGATAACCGGTCCTGGTATCACAAATCAACAAAACTTGGATAACTGGTCCTTGCATCACAAATCAACAAAAATTGGATAACCGGTCCTGGTACCACACATCAACAAAAGTTGGATAACCGGTCCTGGTATCACAAATCAACACAAGTTGGATAACCGAGTCTTGGTATCACAAATCAACTAATGGTGGATAACCGCAGTCCCTGGCTAAGGATAATAATGCTGAAATAAAGAATGACTGATTATTATAATTGTCAGTTTAATAATTGAAATAGATAAAATACCCCATTTCGAAGTTGTTTTTTGAAAGTGTGACATGCAGCTTATCATGTTTCCTGATTCTTATCTCAAAAACACTGTCCTATACCGTGAGTGTAATATATTGTTTACAAACCCTATATATGGACTGGGTTACATTCTACGTGACAACAATCAACCTTCCTCTGATACATGTGAGGGTTTCACAGTTATACATATTATGCCACCGTTGCTACTTGCACGCATAACGCCATCATAAGCCCCCATAATAAATAAGTTCCTAGTTTATCTTCCCTGCCGTGCGGTCTATTAATCATGTATTAAACTTATTTTTTCATGTATTTTCAGATAAGATATTACTACATTCATCATGTCAGGAGATCACAAAGCTGACCCCGCCCTGTTGAAAGACATTGCAGGTGGTACCAAATTGAAACATGCAGAAACTACAGAGAAAAACCCACTACCAAGTGTAGAAGGTAAATGTCCTGTAACTAGCTTCATTCTCTACGCAATTATAATCTAAACAATATGCAAGGCTAAGATATGTTGCACATCACGCAGCATAATTACGTGAAAACTGAAAGGGCTGGCCTAATCGTCGGCACACATGATTTGGGGTCAAGAGGTCCCAGTTAAGATCCCTGTCTGTGCCTCTGCTTAATTTCTCTGAGCCAGAATAATCCACAGGCTCTGGGTGCGATTTAACCCAGGTGTATATATGGATGCCAGAGAGTTTCAAATATGCTGTGGCTGCTGTCATCAGCGCTGAATGTGACATGATAGCGGTTAAAATGTACAGTCCGCTGAACAGACTGTCATGTCTGAAAAGAGATTTCAAATTCAAATTCCAAATTGATTGGTACTTTACTTTTATATAAAATTCAGTTGCTACATCAGATAGTGTTTTGAAACGTGGCCGTTCCAGAAAGGACCTTGCTTAAATTAGAAAGGAAGGGTTTTATCAAATTATCTTCAGAACCAGATTTGAACATATAATAACATTAATTTCTATAGATCAACCATTAGCTATTAGTTAATTACTATCACTGGAGAGTTGTAATTTATGTGGGGAGGTGGAAAACACCGACTTATAACTTTAAAAATTGGTGTCATCATCGCATGTTTGGTGTAATATAGGTGTAACTGGCTCTCTACCAAGCATGAGTTACTATAATTTTGCTCTACCATGCCCGTCTATGTCATATGCATTCAAATTATAAAAATATTTCTATTGGAGTTTAGTGGTGTGTTATAAATTCTGAGGTTATTAAACTCTTACTGCACACAAATGTTCAATGAGCAGTTTTTTGAATAAATTAAATACATGATATATTGATGTAACGTGTAAAATGTGTGTTTTTGCTAAGATGTCCCATGTATTGGTCTAAGTCATCAACAACAGTGACTTGTAACATGTACTGCAATACGTAACGCATCAAGTGTGTTAGACACAGGTGAGAGTGTCATACTGGTTGTATGATTTAATGTATGTCTGACCAATTTCTGCTTAATGTGGCACATATAATTGACATGTTAATGTATGTACGTTAATGTATGAACAATCTTCCCCCTGACCTAATGTATTGACCAGTTTGACCGATGTCTCGTATATCATGATGACTGCATTACAATACCTTACCTTAATAAGAAAGTGGACCAACCAATTACTGTGAAGATG
The DNA here is from genome assembly GCA_947247005.1 of Spisula solida. NCBI lineage: Eukaryota > Metazoa > Mollusca > Bivalvia > Venerida > Mactridae > Spisula > Spisula solida. The sequence continues at coordinate 16,439,241 of OX365950.1, read as the reverse complement.
GATGAGTTCATTTGATAATTAAGGTGAAACAGGTTCTCCAGACGTTTATTGGAGCGATTTATATGTCATTTGTTCAATTACTTTACGTTAGTCATGACTTTGTCTAGGCGAAATTAGATTATATAATACACTAGTTTTATGGTCAAGCCCGTGTCATTGTGGCATATTGATATCTAGATCAACCTGTTTCTTTGACGAGTTTTACACTGTTTGTGTGAACATGTGACACTTGTAGTTATAAACATGTGTGTTAGTTCATCATGTTAGCAGTTAATTGGTGTTTAATTGATCTATACATTGATCTTAGGCGATTTGTGCATTTGTATTGTCATAGGGTTTTGTATTTACATATAAAATCAGCTTTGAAATACATCTACTGGACTCCAGTACATTTATATGAAGAGACCACCTTCGAATATTCTTATCCATCCTATGGTTGAGTGTCCGCTTGAAGTGTGAGCAGTCTTGGATTTGATCCTAGGCCTTGACATACTTAAGTCGTTAAAAATGGAACTGCTACATATCTCTCGTTTCGCGCTGAGTTTAATCAGGATGGTGTGACTAAGTAGTCTACATGTGACTGAAATATTGATATGTTTACCAGTGCCATTTAAAAAATAATAATAAAAAAAAAATATGCTTGAAAACCAGTCTTGTAATTAAAATACCTGGATTGGTATTCAATATTGATCTTACGTAATTGGAGAATAAGGATAGCCAATCATATCGCCTGTTACTGACCAAGAGTTTCATATGGTGTGATCTCATTGGTTGTCCTTATCCTTAAGTCAAGTAAGATCAATGATGAATACCCGCCCTGGTCTTATTTCAGAAATCATGTATTCTGAATAATTTAGAATTTCAATGTTTCAAGACTAGAAATGATTACAGAATATGGGGTCTATCTAGCTTGTTCAATTGAAGGTAGTAATTTAATAATGGAATATGTTGATTTGGGGACTCCAAAAATCATGGTTATATTTGTTGATTTCAGCCATTTCTCAAGAGAAGACAGTACAGGCTATAGGAACTTTTGATCAGTCCAAACTTAAACACTGTGAAACAGATGAAAAAACAGGATGGAAAGAAGGTTTGAATTGTCTTCTTTTACTGTCTCTACCAGTGAAAACTTTGCTACATCATGAGTTGTGTCTTGACCACAGCTCTACAGCATGTTGCAACAGGAGTTGTGTCTTATCAACAACTCTTCAGCATGTTGCAACAGGAGTTGTGTCTTAACGACAGCTCTACAGCATTTTGCAACATGAGTTGCATCTGGATCAGGCAGTAACTTTTGTAGAAGGCAGCTCCTGTTGTAACATTCTATAGTTGCTGTTGTGTTGACATAACTTCTACTGCAGAAATTTTAACACAGGGTGTCACTGTGTTAATATGATTGTGACTTGTGAGTATGTCTAGATGGATACATCACTAGAACACTTGGCGACTTGACAGAACTGAGTAGTTGTGTAACGGGATTACTATCGTGGTCCTGTGTAATACTATGTGTCTAACATTTCTGCTTTATACAGACTTTTCATTTGAAAGCAGGAAGGAAGCCTCATTGAATAGAATGTTAACATTGAAGACACCTAACACATAATTATATTAATTAGGCCGAACTTGAAATATTTTTGATTCCCTTTCCCGACCCAAGCAGATTTAGATTGGGTAGGTAGGTAGGTAGGTAAAATATTTTTATTGTTTCAGAATGATAATTATTGGTCAAGACATACAAATAAGAACATTTATTTAACTCTAAGTTGAAAACCAACAATCTTAAATTAAAACCTTAAGATATTTACTAGTAAGAAACAAGGTTGTTAACAAAAAATAACATTTGACAGTAAAATATTTTGGTGAGGGCCATTTTTTTCGAGTAGGTAGTGGAAGGGGGAAACAAACAATATTTTATTTTAGGCCTTAGTTGTGAATTGATTCAAATGAATACATTGTATTGTTAACTGTGCTTCATTTATCAATATATTGAAATCCTTGTAAATTTCTACATTTAAATGCATATTTGTAGTACCAGAGTTTAAAAGCAATTCATGTATACATAGAAAGATAGACATTTTATAACTTAGGTTTATTATGTGTACCTGGATATGTCCATAAATACATTATTTTACAATTTTCATAGTTTAAAACTGCTCTTGCTTTTTATCCTAGGAATGATATCAACTTATTACAATTGTTTATGAAGGCTGGGTTTTTAAGTCCCAAATAGCATGTTTATAACTTCCAAGAATGTAACTATGTTTGCCGTAAATTAATGTGCTCATATTTGTTATTATTCAGACCATGATATAACTTATATCTTACCGATTGATTTATGAACTGATATTTTCGATTGATTGATTGATATTTTTGATTGATTGTTTGATTTATTTTGATTGATTAATTGATTGATTGATTTACCTTACCATGCATTTGTTTATCTATTTAGCTATAACTCATGATCAAGCTGCAGAGGAACTACAAAAGTTTGATAAAGGACAGCTAAAACATGCAGAGACTGCGGAGAAGAACCCACTTCCTGATAAAGATGGTATGTATGCCTGGTATACCCGTACATGTGACACGCTAGGATCAGGAAGTCAATAGTAACATTCATAGAATTACCTTTAATACTTGGCCTATATATTGTAACATGAGAATCACAGAGGTCCTATCACTAGTGCTTTAAAGTTTATATGTCTTCAACATATAGTGGGTGAGGCATATTGATTACGTACTGGACGTTTGGATGGATGTACCAGTTTTTCCAGGCTTGTTTTCCTTAACCACTGGTCAGATTTCAATGAAACTTCACATGAATTAGAATAGTAAATACCAAGCCTAGTTGTGCAAATTGTCAGGAATTTTTGGTCAGATGATTATTGGCACACTAAGGGCCCTTAGTCTGAGACATCAATTTTTTTGTCACAAACAGCGACAGTCATGAAATCCAAAACACTGACTTGTCAGCTAAATACCTGAAATATAACGTAAGACATGTTAAATGGTAGATAAATTGATTGATTTGATTGCAACCGTTTCCTGGTCCGATGGTGCGTTAAATAGTGGATTCATGTAGGGGCCAGAAAAATGCGTTTCCAACCTGTTCTATTTATATAGTATAAGGACCGGATGATGTGGAATTTGAAAACTCTGTATTTTGTGATATAATTTCTTAGGCCTGTGATATTATCAATAAGGATATTCAAGTTTCATATTTCAGTATTGTTATTAAAGCATGATTGTCATAACATCCTCAATTAACAATTATTATTATTCTATGCATGTGACTCACACAACCCTATCTAACCTCCCTGTAAACCCTACATGTTCTAAATACATGGTCTGTGTAGACAGGTGTCTGTATTAACCAATACTCAGCTTGAAAAGATGGGTTTGTTTTTGGCTAATAATCTGCCCCTCATTTTTTACCCTTGACTAAAATATGTAATTAAATTTGAACACAAATCTAAACTAGTCTGGATTTTTTTTGGGTAAGTAGGGAGAATATTAAATACAATATATCAGCCTATATTTTGGCAGCATTATACCGGAAACGAATCCATATCTTTGGCCTTATAGTAGCGTAGTCATTTGGGCATTTCCTCTTATTGTATACTTCGAATACATTGTATTTTATGTTGCTCTGTGTAGATGTACTCCTTATTGTTTTTGTGTTTCGAAAAATATTAAATTGCAGTCAGCTTCATATATATGTTTGTTGCTTTGAAATCACCTAAATTTTGTTTTTTGTTCACATTTGCGATCAACTTGATAAGTTTTGTTTAAATTAATCCGATAGATTTGATATTATTTTAAACAAATTTGTCTTCCTTAGCTGCTTATACTCTGGAAAAGTTCATCAAATGCATTCAACATAATCTTTCTAGTATATTATGTATGCATCTGTGTTAATAATAGATGTTCAAGCATCTATTTTCAGTATGTAATAATTTGATATTGTGTTAAGCCACAGGAATTATATCTAAAAACATGTGTATCATTTAAAATAAACTATGAAATTTTGGAAAAACATATGTAGCAGTATTGAAATGTTGACAGTTTCTGGAGCTACTTGTATTGCCAAATACTCATTGTATTGCCTAAAGGCGTTAAATTGATAATAAGAAATAGGCATTTTATGTATTAAATATCAGTTATAAGGTATCATTATGTTTTAAACTTGAGGCACATTTCATTGTTGCACATTCATACAAGCGTATAATGTACTCTTAGTTAAGGTAGACCGTTGTTTGTACAAGATCTGATGTGAGAATGTGATAGTGGATGCTGTTCTATACCTGATGTGGTAACTTGATAGTGGATAGCATGTCTATTGTGAAATTTGAGATACTTCAGACTTACCTCTTCCTAAAAAATGTTCAATTTCATCTGTGTTTCAAACTAATACCAGTATTGAATATGAGGAACTAAAAGGCTACAGCAACTTATGAGCTTATCTATTATTTTACCAATGTTTTGGCTTAACAATGAAGTCTTTATCAGGGTTATACATGTACATGAAAAAAGTACCTGATTTTTAGTAATTTTCTTGGTATGGCTTTTCGGTTTATCCATTTAAGTTTATAAAACATTTGTACACTTAAAATAATTATCTTTTATTGCCCTGGTATGATATGATATTATTTTATATAATTTGTTTTAATCAACTTGCAGAACTTTATATATATTAAAATGTATTGAAATACACCAAAACTTAGATCATTTTGACATATTTTTACATTTATAAGATCTATAAAGACACACAGAGTACTACGACAAATGACACATCTGTGCACTAAACTAATCTGCTACCTTAAGTTCACCAAGTGATTGTACAAATTGAATAAATTATCTTTCATTTTTGATTGATTTTCATAATATAGCCTATCCTTTTTAATGAACTATTTGTATGTACTGACTTCACATCTTGTGCAGACACTTGCGCTATTTGTATATTTGTGGGAAAGTTTCTTTATCTAATGCAGTCTTCTTTATATGTTTGTAACGTTCATGTTGTCTGTCCTGTTCAATGTTTGAGCACGAGTTTTATCTTTCAATCAACCTGCCAAGATTTCTCTTTGTTTACATTTTGTAGAGTCTTGATTTGTTTGTTAGTCATTTTGTCTATATAACTTGATTTATCATCTTGTTCAAACACACTCTCACTTGAATATTACTCATCAATGTAGATATAATGTATCACATTAGATTATAGTATTTACTATGTGATAACAATGGTTATTACCCTGTGTCTCATTGTTCCTGAATGCTATCTGGGTACTCTGCATTTATTGATGTGTATCAAAATTTTATTTAAATAATATGTGTAATTTGTCAACAAGTTAAGATACAGGGTGAATTCAGGTGGATGTCCCTTATAGATTATGGATGTCAATTTGATGACTAGAGTTATGGTTGATCTTTGTTTGTGGTATATTTGTACAACCGTGCTTTATCAATCTTTCACCTAGTCCCAAATTAATCAATATCTCTTCTCAGTCCTTCTTTTCACCGCCATCACCACGTCACCCCCTCTTTCTCCCTTGCCCTCTCAGCAGGGCTTCAGTCTTAATACACCACCCTCCTCCTTTATGTTACTGCCCCCTTTCCCCTATCATTCTATGTACTTCTCTGCACTCTTCTTTCTTCCAACTCATACAGGGATCATACTATTCCGAAATGATTCGGAAATCCGGATTTATTGCACTAAAAAGAAGGAGCTATTCTGCAGAAAAAAAGTACCCTAGACAAATTCTCAATATTGACTGAATTATGGTCATTTGAAATTTGACAGGCCTCTACAAATATTTTTAAAAAGGACTCGTCCTGCAATATAGACAAAGAAGAAATCCCCAAAATCTTACTTGTCCTGCTATATAAATAAAGAAGGAAAAAATTGTGCCGGACGAGCGGACGAGTGGATTTATTGAGGCTTGTTTGATATTCTGAATTTTGACAATAGAACAATGTTTCAAACAGAGTTGTTGTAGGTAGTGTGCTTATGACACTCGAAACAGACTTGCATTAAATTTTGTGGATTGGGCAATAAGCCTCACTTTAAGACCCCTGTCCTACCATCAACCATCAATGATTCTTCCTCCTTAAGTCTGATTTCCTTCTTTTTGCCTCAAAATATTGGAAACAAAAGGTGCCAGATTCAGTCTGATCTGTTCAAACATGATGGTTTGTAAGGGGTGGGGTAGGTGTTTCAATCTTTTTGCTTCATGTCAGCTTCCATCTTCACAACAATTATTGAACATGGATGTTTTTATCAATATGGTTCTTGGTAAGTTGGCCAGATTTCTTGCAAGATGTATTAATGGTACCAAACACATTTTGAGATGAAACTAATTCAGCAGTTGTTAATCACTGGTATCATGTAAGGTAATAAATCAATGCCTTATCAGTGATAATTCTGAACATTTTCCTTATTATATTTATTAATGAGCAGTTAAGTTTCAGGTGCTTAAATCAAATCATAATTTCCTTGCTTGTCTTAAATGTTTATATTCCTTGATTTTTTAATATTCATCATTTCCTGGTAACAAGGTTATGTTTTTGGGCTGGTGTATCATTTAGCCACCTCAGAGTTACCCTTGTAGTGCTAAGTGCTTGTTTTCTGGAAAAAAACCCGGTAAACTATAGTAGTTCCTGATCAACCTTCACTATCAGCCTGTCCAGTCGGCACAGTAGGTAGAGCACTGACTGGTTACCTGAGCAATCACAAGTTTGCCTACTATAAACCTAGAAATTATTTCACGCAATTTAGTTTCACTGAGTTCGCGGGTGGTATCATTTCGTGAAATTAAGTCGCCATGGAAATGCTAAAAAATTAATATGGACATTTAAGGAACCTTAAAAACACAAAAGTTTGTAGTCGCGAATATGCCGAAGATCAGCAAAACACGGACGTTAGTATTTGCAAAAGTAATTTGGTTTGCATTCCTGGATGGGGCAAGTTACATGTTCTTCTTTGACATTGACATTGTTAATGTCCTCCACATGTGGAGAAGTTCTAAGTTGTTTGTGGCACAGCATGTTAGTACTGGTTGATAGTTAATTCGAGGAAATCTTGTATAGGTGAAGTAACCACCATGAATGGTCAACAAATGTTTGAACAGTAATGCAACTTTATAAAAGGTCAGCATCAATTGCTTGCCCTTTACTGTAGACGTAACAAGACCGCACCTTACAATACTTGTATCTTTATGTATAAAACTTTTAATTTATAAACTGATGGATTATGATGTTATACTGGATACTACCAGTACTATCTGAAGATGATAACAGTACTTAATTCAGATAAATTGTTTATTCTAAAAACTCTATCTCCGTAACATCAAAACATCTTAAGTTTGTTTCCTTGTGTACAACTTTATGAGATACCAGTAACTAGACACTTAGGCACTTCCATGTAATACCTATTGTTCATCATTCTACGCTAGATGTCAGGGTCATGTTTTAAATTGCTGTAGTTGTTGCCTGTTGCTGAATGGTGCTACATCTGGTAGGCTGGGTAATGGCTACAAATGACATTACACCAGGGCAAAGATCACTCTCCCTTATTATATATCCAAGTTGTTAGTTATATGGTCCTTATTAGAGAACTTGGTTTTCATAGATTTTTCACCCTTCTTGGTTTTTATTAGAATTTTCACATTTCTTGGTTTTCATTGGAATTTTCACATTTCTTGGTTTTCATTGGAATTTTCACACTTCTTGGTTTTCATTGGAAGTTTCACATTTCCTGGTTTTCATTTGAATTTTCACGTTTCTTAGTTTTCATTGGAAGTTCCACATTTCCTGGTTTTCATAGGAATTTCCATATTTCTTGGTTTTCATTGGAACTTTCACATTTCATGGTTTTCTTTGGAACTTTCACATTTCTTGGTTTTCATTAGAATTTTTACATTTCTTGTTTCTGACGATACTTAATATAGCTGTTCGAAGAGGTAGTTGCTATAGTGAGGGCTGCTCTGGGGCGAGGTTGCACAGTAGTTACTGTGAACTATTGTATTTCTTGTAGGGATAAACTTAACGTACTACTTACTGTATATTTGTGTAGCCTCACATTTACTACATCTATCATACTTGCTATATAATGCAGATATATATCAGTGTATTTTACTATGAAAAATTGTATTCTTTTTACTACTATGGTTACTCGACACTGTACTGTAGATGTCACTCTGTAGTTCTATAATTATCTCACTTGTATTCACAGTTTGAAACTTTATATTTGTATAATAAACGTGTAGTATTGTATTACATTCCATCTGTATCCTGTAGTTAAACTACTTTCAATACTTCTACTATAGTTCCATTCTTTATTAGCTCACCTGTCACAAAGTGACAGAGTGAGCTTTTGTGATCACTCTTCGTCCGTCGTCCGTCGTCCGTCCGTCGTCCGTCCGTCCGTCAACAATTGGCTTGTGTAGACACTAGAGGTCACAATTTTAGCCTAATCTTTATGAAACTTGGTCACAATGATCATCTCAACAAAATCTAGGCCAAGTTCGATATTGGGTCATCCGGGGTCAAAAACTAGGTCACTAGGTCAAATCATAGAAAAACCTTGTGTAGTCACTAGAGGTCACAATTTTGACTTAATCTTTATGAAACTTGGTCACAATGATCATCTCGACAAAATCTAGGTCAAGTTCGATATTGGGTCATCCGGGGTCAAAAACTAGGTCACTAGGTCAAATCATAGAAAAACCTTGTGTAGTCACTAGAGGTCACAATTTTGACTTAATCTTTATGAAACTTGGTCACAATGATCATCTCGACAAAATCTAGGTCAAGTTCGATATTGGGTCATCCGGGGTTAAAAACTAGGTCACAAGGTCAAATCATAGAAAAACCTTGTGTAGTCACTAGAGGTCACAATTTTGACTTAATCTTTATGAAACTTTGTCACAATGATCATCTCGACAAAATCTAGGTCAAGTTCGATATTGGGTCATAAGGGGTTAAAAACTAGGTCACAAGGTCAAATCATAGAAAAACCTTGTGTAGTCACTAGAGGTCACAATTTTGGTCTAATCTTTATGAAACTTGGTCACAATAATCATCTCAACAAAATCTAGGCCAAGTTTGATATGGGGTCATCTGGGGTCAAAAACTAGGTCACTAGGTCAAATCATAGAAAAACCTTGTGTAGTCACTAGAGGTCACAATTTTGACTCAATCTTTATGAAACTTGGTCACAATGGTCATCTCAACAAAATCTAGGTCAAGTTTGATATTGGGTCATCTGGGGTCAAAAACTAGGTCACAATGTCAAATAATAGAAAAACTTTGTGTAGTCACTAGAGGTCACAATATTGGCCTAATCTGTATGAAACTTGGTCACAATGATCATCTTAACAATATCTAGGTCAAGTATGATATTGGGTCATCTTGGGTCAAAAACTAGGTCACATGGTTAAATCATAGTAAAACCTTGTGTAGTCACTAGAGGTCACAATGTCGACCTTATCTTTATGAAACTTGGTCACAATGATCATCTCAACAAAATCTAGGCCAAGTTTGATATTGGTTTATCTGGGGTCAAAAACTAGGTCATTAAGTCAAATCATATAAAAACCTTGTGTAGTCACTAGAGGTCAAAATATTGGCCTTATCTGTATGAAACTTGGTCACAATGATCATCTCTACAAAATCTAGGTCAAGTTCGACAGGTGAGCGACCTAGGGCCCTTTGGGCCCTCTTGTTATTATTCTTTCAATGTTCAATTTTCAAGCTATTTCAATTATTTCATTAATTAATTTTAATAATTTTAATTGATGTTATTATTTTATGAATTTCTTTTTAAATCTTCATAAATTGTTTATCACTCACACAGTTTTTAGTCACAGTAGATTTTAAGTGTCTATTATGAAAATTTAGATCATAAGATGCATAATTATGAGTCTTGTTCATTTGTGTTTTGTTGGATGTATTTGTTTGTTTTATTTTGTTTGATGGATACCCATGGAAATACTGTTGGATTTGTCTTGAAATTGATTTTACTGCGGCTGTATGCATCTTTAAATACACAACCTTTATTACGTATTGGACAAGCTGACTGCATAGGATTTTGGAAGTCATGTTTTTTTGTGCAATACTTGATTCAACCATAATATTCATAAAATATTCAATGTGTTCATCGTACACTTCAGTCTTGCATAAACTTTGTTAACTGTATAAAATTATTACTTTCAATTGTCCGAAGTTCTTCTCTTATCTGATACGGAGTAATGTTTAAGATTTTTGCATACAGACTGTCTTGTTCTATTCCTAAATTTCTTATTTCTGAACTCCAAATACATTTCCTTTCTCTGGAATAATCCAGAAATTGCTTCATAAGAACGATCGAATGAACAAGTTTTGACAAAAGTTATGTTTTTCATTTGAAATTTTATCAGCAGAATTTTAGCAATAAAACAATGTTTGAACATAGTTTAGGTTCAGGGGTATGTGCAAATGGCACCTGAAACAGACATGCTATTCGCTTTCGGAATAGGGCATTATGCCTCAGTAGGACCTCTGTTTCCAGTTATACGGTCCGTGGAATAGCACTGTTAGTAAATCAAATATAAATTATGTTAGTTGCATCATGTTCATATGATTGCAAGTGTGGTGAAATGCATTCAGGGTTTGCTTAATAATAATCCTTAATTTCCATGATATTATAGTTCATTCTTAAGTCAAAGCAATTCGTTGCTGAAATATACTTCCTACTTTTACGGTGGTAGAAATTTCTTACTTTATGGGTATTTTATTTTGGTAAAATTTTAAAAATTCTGCCATAAACCATGGGTATCCTGTGAGTTATACATTGTTTATTTGTCCCGGGCAGCCATAGCCGAAGAGAAAAAAGAATTGGAACATAGAAAATCTATAGGAGAATTTAACAGAGCACAATTGAGACGACAAAATACTCAAGAAAAAATAGTTCTTCCCTCAAAAGAAGGTATAGTATGATCTCGGAGAATTAAGCCACCGTGTTTAAGTGGAAAATACATTGTGTTGTATACATTAAGTTTTTATGAGTTTATTGAGGAGATATGAGTTTATTGTTATGTTGTATTTCATCCATTTGTGTCTATAAAAACCATGCAACCATATAATAGCCTAGTCCTATTGTTGGTGGGATGATTCGCTTTTGAGGCACCCAATATACGCTTGGCTTGATCGATGTGTGTATATATATAGACATATATATATATATATACCCCAGTGCTGCACAATTTAGTCTGGTAGTCTTAGTTCCATTTCTGTACACAGAAAATAATGTTAAAATTTCACTGAGCCAGGAGGGGATAATAACTATTGCTTTACAACAAAATATCAAGTCCCCTTGATTAATCGACCTTTGAATTGAACTAAATAATTGTATGCAACAAGGATTTACCTATATTTTTAGATAAGCATAAATTTACAAAATCATAAAATTACCTTTTTACCGCAATCTATAAAATTTAATAACCATGGAAATGGATTATACAGGGAAGCTAGGGCTTACACAGGACTTTAAGTTATTGGCTATTCTTCCATATACATGTGGTTTCATGAGGCAACCAAACAAGTACCAACCTCAGTACCTTCCAGACTGCAGGAGCCCATTGCCTAACTAAAAGCACTATGTAGCACTTTGTTGGGATTAACGTCCATTCAAATAAACATAGAAGATATAGATTAATTCCCTTTACAAGTGCTACAGACTGCTTTTCTTAAGGGCATTGGACCCCTGAATCACAAACCAATGTAGTCCAATATCAATTTAATGAACTCAACTCAGGGCAGACATAACGGCCAATAAGAGTTTGATAATCAAGTTTGAGATAGATACCGTACTTGCCTTGTTTTGTGGTTCTAGAGCCGGGAATGGTCCTTCTCATGGTAACATTCCATTGTTTTGACTATTTTGTTGCGGGGATAATTTGAGTAGGATTACAAAACTTTACAGAACTTGTACATAATTATAGTGATACGTATGAGACAGAATATTTGCTAGAATACATGTGGGTACATCGTAACGTACCATCTACCAATCTCTGCATGATGATGTTGCATGTTGTCTAGAATTTCATACTAGTTTGGTAGTTAGTGTTGCTGCAATCCTTGAAATTCAGTCTGATCGTCAATGTGACACAAACACCATCACTGAGAGGAAAACCAATCAAGAAGGTCTTGTGTTCCAGTTACCATTGGTGATAATTGAAAAAAACATGCAGTTGTAGCTTGGATAAATACTCATCTTAGCAACGGCATTTATAACTAATTGGCCTAAAGCTTGGAATAAATACTCGCCATAGTACATTAGGCAATAATAATGTTTTGACGATGGCATGAACATGAATGAAATTTAGAAATGGTCATGGTAGGATCAATGGTGTCACAGAATGGTAAACATGTTGTGTTGTATATATATATATGTATCTCATAAAATGCTTGTATTTGGTTACACCGTTATATTCAGATAATTTATGGTGTCACAATTGGGCTTTTCCACTGGGCTGTTTCATGGAACATGTTATAGGCTGGTTCCCGTTCCCAATATTACAGTAATCGACTGTAGTAGTACTGTAAGTTTGAAGACAGGAACCAGACTGTAACCTGTTCTATGAAACAGTCATCTATGGATGTTATAGGCTGGTTCCTGTCCCCAATATTACAGTAATCGACTGTAGTAGTTCTGTAAGTTTGTAGACAGGAAACAGACTGTAACCTATTCTATGAAACAGTCATCTATGGATGTTATAGGCTGGTTCCTGTCCCCAATATTACAGTAATCGACTGTAGTAGTACTGTAAGTTTGTAGACAGGAAACAGACTGTAACCTATTCTATGAAACAGTCATCTATGGATGTTATAGACTGGTTCCTGTCCCCAATATTACAGTAATTGACTGTAGTAGTACTGTTAGTTTGAAGACAGGAAACAGACTGTAACCTGCTCCATAAACCAACCCAGTTGTAAATGCCTAATGATCTGTTAACTGAATTTCAAGGATTGTGTAACTTGATGATAGGTTGTAGGTGTTGTTGTTGTTGTTTATAGGTGTAGTTTACTAACCAGTTTTATTGTTGTATTTTGATTCTTTACTGTTGTTACACTGTTGTTAATTGACATTTTATTTTATTTGTGTTAATGCGTTTTGTAAGTCCCATGGTTTAACTGTCCTGTGATTAGATACAATGTAATTTTCATCACTTCGATCTTGTTTGTACTTACAATTTGGATTTACAACAGTAATATCTAAAATTTTGTTTGAATAAAGGGCAACTAATTCTGAATCCAATAGTTTGGTCAATACAGAGTGATCTCCCTTAGATTGCAGTATACCTTGGTCAAATACAGAGTGATCTCCCTTAGATTGCAGTATAATACCTTGTGATTGGTAGGGTGTCTTCCCTTTCCTATTGTAACACTGCAGTACATGAACCTAACCTGTTCATAATAGCTTGTTCAGCTTTAGCACAGAATTCTAACCCTGTTTATATAGACAGTTAATTGAAACACTGTCTCCCATTTGGTTAAAGTTAGCGTAGCTTGATACATATAAATTTAGCCTGGCTTGATTAATGTAATTTTAGTCATATATGCTTGTTTAAGCATTAACCACAGCTGTATAACCTGACTTCACTATAGCATAAGGCCGGAACAAAAGTACCCATTATCTGTCCATACCATTGTTTGTTATGCACTTAATCCATTTCCCCTACATTCTGTATGACAACAATGGCTTCATTTTAAAGGATAAGAAATAAGTTGCCTCATCCCTCCCTTGGAGTTCCGGTCTTCTGCGAGTTTGGCATAGAAAAAATCAGATGACCATGTACTTGACCAACTCCCCCACCCTACCAGTTGGTTTTTTCTCCCCCCCCCCCCCCCCCCAACTTTACTGTTAGCATATCATATTACCTACTTCAAAGCATCAAGTTTCATAAATATGCCTTTCCTACCTCGCCAACATCACCAATAATGATAGACCTAGAGCAAGCATAGACCTTGATATACTCAATGATTCTTTATTTGTGTTGGTGTATGTTTCAGCTATCAACCAGGAGAAAAAAGAACAAGAATTAAGAAATTCAATTGGTAGTCATGATAGAAACAGTTTGAAGAAAGTTGAGACTTCTGAGAAAGATGCCAGTAAAGAAAGTAAGTGACTTTATACATGAACTGTCAGCTATATAGTGTTTGTCTACACTTGTTCTCTTTAACTGTTGGTCGGGTATCAATTAAACTTCATGTGAATACCTTTGCAAAAGCCCTAGAGCTTGTCTGTAATTTATTTTTATGAGCTATTAATAAAATTTACCAAACTCAAAAAAAAAAAAAAAAAAAAAACTTCATGTGAATACTTGGTTCATATTGTCAGGATTTTTAGGATGATTATTGCCAGAGTTACTCCAACTTATTTACTAATAAATAACAAAGTTTTCACGTTTGAAAAATCTTCGCAAATCATTCCTTTCACAGATTGATGACCATTTACAAACTTTGCAAATTTAAATTGTGTAAACTAATTTGATGTATAATGGTATATAGCCATGCAACCAAGCTAGATGAAGTTATACTAATAATCACTTTTAAGAATCTTTACTGGCCTATATAGCTACCTGGATAACTGACTTAGTAGAGCACTAGGCTAGCACCATATCGGCGTTTGCTTGAAAGTTGATCGTTACCTTCTACTGTGACTGTTTATGCTCAGGTCCTCCATGTATGGGATAGTTGTCATTTGCTTGTGGACAAGCCATTGGCTACCATATTAAACGACTGAAAAGTATGGAAAACAATGTAAACCAATCAAAATGACTGCAATATTGATTGCATATTAGCATGGCTGTAAGTCTAATGTTACACTTAAGGTGAAGAAGTGATCCAGTGGTGAGAGCTGCTGATCCGAAGGTTGTGGGTTCGATCTCTCCTCCAGCCCGTTCAAAATCGGAAATGCTTGTCAGTGTTTCCCACCTTACATAACTAAAATTTCTAAGTCTTACGCATGAGACTATAAAAACTGAGGTCCCGCGTATCCAGGGATGCTTCTGGAACTGGGGCATCTTCTTTATCATGTAATTTCCCCCCAAAACTAAAATGACTAACCTCTTCTGGGGGCCTCCCCCATATGGTTTCCGGTGGCGAGGCTAAATAAAAGCATATACCTGTACATGCTTGTTACACTTTTTGTTCACCAACAGTGAAGCAAATTGGCTACTAAGTGCTGCCTTGTAGCCCTACCAATTACTCTAATGGTACTATGTTGTTTCAGTTTACATCCAAGAGGCAACCCACAAAGGCATTGAAAATTTTAGCAAAGATAAATTGAAACATGCTGAAACACAGGAGAAAAATCCATTGCCAACAAAAGAAGGTATGTATATATACTGTCTTCATTCACTAGAAACTGTTGTCACCAGCAGCGGTTATGGTCCAGTGGTAAGAGTGCTGAATTTGTAATCTGGCAGTCCGGTTCAATTCCTGGTAATGGCTGGTCATAATCTCCATGAAAATTTGACAATTCTGTCGATGTTCCTCCACATGTGAGGAAGTTTCTGGTGCCTTATGGAAAGGCAAGTTAGTACTGGTTAGAATACAGTCCAGAAAAACTCAGATTATGTCGATCAGTCACCGTATATATTAGTTCTTAACTGAAAATTTGTTAGAAACAGCGTTAAACACAAACTGTTGTCACCCAGAATGTTTTGAGGTGATGGCTCGTGTCCCTGCTTGTTGTTCATTCAAATAAAAGCAAATGAGAAAGACTGGTCAGGTGAATCGTCCGCAGTATTGGAAAAACTGGTAAGGTGAATCGTCCGCAGTATTGAAAACTTGTTAAATAAAACGATGTTGAACCTTAATAAACATATTAAAATAACCTAAACGAATATTGTTATGATTTCAGATATTCAAGCCGAGAAGAAGGCTTGATGTGACTGTGTGCTGACGGTAGTGTGAAGATACTGGTTGATGTATTATATCCAACCCTCTAATATACCAACATACATTCTATATACAAACATACTACAAGTTCTAGATTGTGCCTTAATACCCACTGGCTGATGTTCGTGTGGGTGGACATGAGAATGTGCCTTGCTTAATTGAAATTTAATTAAAAAAGAAAAAAGTTAATTGCCATTCACCAGCTTTTTGCTTTGTTTGTTACATAACATGTAAATAATTTCTTAATTTTGGCTGAACTTAAAACTCCTACAAAGATTCGATATTTCATTTTGTTGTAATTGAAGTTTTTTTTGTTTTCGTTAAAATTACTCCATTAATCAAGTGGTAATTTTTTCCATGACAAGAATTCTAATAGAATCAGTGTTAACTAATTTCCAGCATAATTTAATTATGGCTGTGATTGTCAGACATAATTGTGCTAGTGAATTTTGTATTTTTATTTTTTATGATCGTCTATAAGTAAACGTTTATTGGAGATAGTTAGGGTTGCTTTGAGTGTTCTTGGTGCCAGTGAATCTACACATATATGAATAAACCTTTATTGGGATCAATTAATTATTGCTTGTGGTGTTTTAGGGGCCAGTGAATCAAAAGAGGGACCAGTTTCGTGTATATATGCATCAATTGTTTGCATTAATCTACATTTATAAAAATATCAACATCAGTATTGAGGGTGTGAAGTGGCTCTAGACTTGATGTTACTATAGTTACATGTACATAGACTAGAGTCACTTCTATTCCTCGGTATATGATCGTCATGTTATAAATACGATGTAACCACTTATAAACATTATATGTTATGTATCATTTCCTGTACAATCTTTCCATGTATTACAAGTGTATAATTCTGTATGTTTAAGCCTTCTTTGTTGATTTCAAAAGTTGTAATTACTGAAGCTCATCTGTCTTAGTCTGTCATACAAATTAATATGAACATAATCTTTTAAGTCATATCATAGTATTGTTCATTCAATTGAATCTAGCGTATGTGAAGTGGTGGAAGCAATTATTCACTTCCTCGAATCCAGTACTTGTGGAGTGCCCTTGAAAAGACTTCCACTTCCTCGAACCCAGTACTGGTGGAGTGCCCTTGAAAAGACTTCCACAAGTGGTGGATATTCAAAGTACATAATGTAGTTAAAATGATACATGTCTTATGTACAGATGGGTTAGGTTTGAACTTGCTCCACAACTCCACAATACACAGTGCCCACCAAAAATAAGTATACTGTTACAAAATTAAACTTGGTTAAATTACACAATATCTGTTAATCAGATGGTCACAATTATACAGGTTTCTGAACCTACAGTTACTTAATGAGTAAAAAAAGAGAATGATGAAGATGTTCTGAATTTAAATAACCATGTAATCCAAAAAGCCTAATAATTCCATCTTTTTATGACAAAATTACATTTCAAGCAGGACAAAAAAACTTTATATTTTGCCTCTAGGGTGCGAATCAATGTGTGGTCTTTATGCTTAATGAACAAAAATAGTCATTGTCTTAAAAAATATTGATGTTTCACTGTCCTGCAAATAGAGATATTACAGACGAGTAAATGGGGAAATAACCTATGTATACTTACTTTTGGTGGGCAGTGTATATATATGTACTTTGATATTAATGAATACTGGGATTAAGGGAACAAACGCTATTAGGATATGTAACATGTAGTTATTTCAAACTGTTGCTATGGAAACAAAATGGATGGTTCGAATCTCTTTTACCATTATTGTGCTTGTATGGTCATTTTCTATTTCGTTTATTTTTTTGTCTGTTAATTTAGAATCAAATTCTTTGTGTTTGTTTTCAACTTTCTGTTCTGTTCTTCGTTTTCCCGCGTTCTATAATCATGTTAGCTGCAATATTTGTGTGATTTTTTTTCGAATTTTACGCAGTTATTTGTTAGTTTGCTTTTTATTACTAGTTGCAATATTTATGTAGTTTTTCTGGCATTAACTTTATTGAATCAGTATTTTTGTCCGGTAAAATGGTGCACATAAGAGTGTTGATATCATCTTTATTGTGGGAAAGGACTAATGGTGAATAGGAAGTAGTTCCATCTGTATGAGTTGGCGTTAGCATGTAGTTGATTTGTTTTGATGTAACAATTCATGTACATGCCGTGATACAATGTATATGAATCTCAAGTTTAATGCCTTAAAACACCATATTCAGTAAAGTCTCTCCGTCCTATATTAAAAACAACATTAATGAATGTGGTATAGTTGTTTGAAATCATAAAGATGATAGTTAAGAAGTTTTTTAACCATTTGTTGACATTGTGCTGTCTACATAGGAATACAAATCTAAGACATAATCTACCATATGTTTGTACCTTGACTGTATGCTGAGTTTGTTTGAAGAAAACTAATTACGCTGTACATGTACATATAAAGTTCATAAATAAGTTGGTAACTTGAATGGTGTAGCCATTTTACTGGAAACCTTTGAGGTCTTATGAGTAACGTTCATCTAGTCTGTCACAAGCTTTGTAGTGCTATTATCGATCCATTCATTACTAGTATATACACTGTGTTTTGTAGTCTTCCTGAATATTTATCTTCCGTAAAATTAAGATCAAGTTGCTTCTTCGTAACCATGATTTTTTGGATTAGTCTAGGTGTTTAACAAATTTCATACTATGGTCTATTTAAAGTCTCTATTTTCTGATAACTCAAAGATTTTGGTTCTTTAAGTACAAGATTCTCTTTATATTTTCTGAATTATTTTATGTCAAACAATGCTTTATGTGTTAACATGTTCATATTTGATGCAATAGTCGAAACTTACGCATTTCTTATAACACTGATTTGTGTTCAGCGTGTAATGATGACACAGTATATCATTTAGCTGTGTTCTGTAGTCTCCATGTCAACCATACATTGTAATACAGTGTTTGTGTATCTATGCAACTGTATATATGCTATCTGTAACAAACTGAAATAAAATAAGAAATGGTATATCGTAGTGTTCTAGTCTTATCATTGTTTAATAATTCCAACGACAGAAAATCCCTGCATTCTGATTGGCTGAGGTGTTTTCACACGCATGAACATCATCATATATCAACCAAGTCCAGTAAGGATCTGATCTGGTGAGAGTGACGTAGCCGTTTATGTGTACACAGAAGATTACAACCATTGTCTGAATAGGTAGTGCGAATATAGAATGTTAGTTTAGCATGGAAATTATAGCTGTCTGTTTATGGCCTTGATACTCGGTTTTACATCGTAATAGTGGACTCGACCGCTGCGTCACTGTATTCTTACCCTGACTGGACTATACTTCTCGTTCCAACTTTTAGAGTCTTTGGTGTAGAGATTAAGATGATCCTGACCTTTAAGCTAGTTGAACATATACTTCTCAAAATTTGCTAAGGGCCACTTTTTCCTATGGAAATATGAAACATAAAATATTCCATTTTCATTATTTATACACTAAAGTAAATCCAATAAATACTATTGAAGTTATTTGTCAATGTTGAAATCATTGGTTTTAAGTGTATAGTGAGCTCAGGTAGGACGCAATGTCAGCAATACCCCAAAACCAAGGTTTTTATGGGTATGCATCAAAACTCCAACATTGCGATTTCTTGTAATCTCGAAGACACCCTATTTTATGTAACTTGCATTAGTAATAGTGGTAAGTCGAGACTTCCGAATGTTTTCTTTTCTTATAATGAAAAGGAACAGGGAGATTGCAGGTGAATGTGTCCATCAGACATTTCCTTGACGTTAAACATGTCACGTAGCGATATCGTACAAATACGGAACCTGTTACAAGTTAATGGATATGTGTGCATATTGCATGACGATCCTGAACTAGGTCGAAAACATATGCCCAATACCGGTGTATTGGTATACAAGCTGGACGCAATGGTTTACAGGTTGCGTAACAACTTTCAAAATGCGAATGTATTGCAAATTTCCACTCGGAACAGTTAGAAATCGGCTGAACAATACTAGAATCAAGGCCAGACTTATTGCAATTTGTGTTACCATGATGAAAAACAACGTCAGAGAACGCTTATGCTGGACTATTGGTCATCTTGGACGGGCACTGCAAGATTGGACTCTGTAATCTTTACAATGAGTTGAGATTTTGTGGAGACGTCATTGATAGGCGGCTAGAATGTGAACAAGTCATAATAAATGATATCCTGAGGTATGTATGGCTGAACAAGATCGGTATGCTGGTGGGTATGTTATGGTACGCAACTCAGAACACAACTCTATGTCATTAAAATGGAAATTAAACTACCGAATGTTTCTATAGGGAGATTCTTATGTAAATGCCAGTCTCTACACAGGCCCAATCTGTACTGAGTTTGTGTTGATGGACAGTAATAAGCTCCCGATAGAACAATCGTACCAACCAATACATGGGTCGACAGATTGGATAGGATTACAAGGTCCCCGGACCTTAATCCGATGGAATATACCTGGGACATTTTTTTAAAAAAAACATGCATGTATAGAAAGAAATACATGTATTTAGTTTGGTTTCATGATTATTTATTTGTGTAATTTTAAACACCTAATACATATTATATTCACGGTACATTCTGTTTCAATTACGTGTTTGAACAGTTATATATAGTATAATATACATGTAGTTTGTTTTTACTGCGTAAGTGCAGTTCATGTATTTGGTATATGAAATAATCATTGTATCAATGCAGCTTAATGATCAGTGTGGTGTCAAAGTGTTTGAAATAAGATACTAGTAGGGTTCCTGGGAGTCAAAAACATCTTTTTATTACAGTAACCCGTATTATACTATACAGTATACAGCTGGTATACTGTTTGTATCTTCCAGGCGAGACTAAGGTCAGGTGACTTGTCATATCTAGGGATATTACTTATCATTATTAATTGGTTAGAACATCTTATGTGAAGGGTTCCAAACTTGTCTATTTGTCGTGACTGTTTGCTTTAAAGGCCACGTTTCGATGCCACGACATATCCGGCAAATATGATATTTAAGCTGGGCCTATGGTTAGCATGATCAGAACAGTTAGGGAGAACAGGGCAGAGTAGTCATGGGTTAGCATGTTGGAATCATCGGGAGGTGTAACTTTACGCTCTCCGGTGTATTCACATTTGTTTACGTGAAGTTTGGGATTGTTTCGTAAATAAATTATTCAGCTTTTGATAACACCAAGCCATAGTTATATATATTCTCATTTGGCGAAGAAATGACCGTTTGAACGAGATGCGGTGTGTTATTTGTTCAGACTTTCTTCAATCCTTTGGTATGAAATATAGAACATGTAGGAGGAAATTTTTTTTAAAACAGTTTTTAATCATTGAAGGTTTATGTGTCAAACCCCTTGTCGTACGCAACATTTTTATGAGTGTCGTACAAACGTCGTTCGTGCGTCGTGCGAATATCGTACGATAATGAATGTCCGCAAGGCACTCGCACGACCATCGCACGAACATTGTCCGTCCACCGCACGGCCATCGCGCGTTCCATTTCCTGGGTCAGATTCAATACTGTAAACGTTATCATAAACTTCATCTAGTGCATTGTGAAAACGCATGAAAACTGATTATAATCGACTTTCTGCCAGAAATAAACATATAAGAACATAAGCAATGTATCTACGAAACCAATAATGCCATCAACAATGTCATTTAAATTGCTATTTCAGTCTTAGAGCAAACTACCCGTATAACACTTGTATCAGGAAATCAACATACAGGTAGGTAATGTTCTATGTAGCAATATTAGACATGAAGTTCGAAATGTGAAGTTTGAGCCATGAACTATGGAGTCACCACCGGGCTTTCGAACAATAACACAGCCATGGTGTGCGGAACCCGTCCGTAGCTACTAGTATTACATTTGTAGTTCGTAAAGCACTTGCAGGACACTCCTATGATAACCGTACTGTGACCACACGGTGGCACTGTGAATACTTATCGATATGGCATGCGAGAATCGTAAAGCCTATTAGTGTTCAAATCCGTACGGATATCATACATAGCTCGTTTGGTGTCGGTATGAGACCCGTACGAGATGTTCCGGACTTCGAAATCCCTGCGAATACGTATACAACTCGGGAGTTCGGTGAAACATTTTCACTGATATACGAATTAAGAAAACTGTAAGATGATCGGTAGTCTACCATATCCACATTGGCTTATGGACGCCGTAGGCCAACTAGTTTGCAATGGGCTATTTAAGAAGAAAATAAGTTTAAGATATGTTGTGAATAGCTACTTAGATTTATTTTAAACTTAAGATAAATTTTATCATATCTAAGAAATTTATAGCTGATTTAAGATATATTTTCATCTAAGAAGCTTTGTGAATACCAGCCCTGATAAATATTTTTCACATTAATTTGACTTTGTTCAATTGTTCGGCAAATAACACATCCAAATAAATAGAGGATATTTGTTTGTTTAAGGTGAATCTTGATAAATATCACATCATGACATTTGAAGTGTTAAATTCAAAATTTTTATGAGCGCGTAGTTTTTATCATACATGTATTTGGAAATGATATTTCGTCGTTTTCGTCAGAGGCTTTATGGTTTTCTATAGTCTTACGTTTTCGTCAGGTGCACTCGTACCCGTAATAGTATTTCATTACTTCAGAAGATCCGATTACGGTTCATAAGTAGGGGCCCTATTGTAGGTCATCGATATATATATGAGCCAGTCTCCAGGAAAACCTGCTATTTTGACAAAAATATTTACTTTTAGATTTTCCATAGTATTACAGGATAATGTTAAATAAGCAAATTGCAAAAGTGATTATGTAAATATCTTGAATTTTAAGGAAGTTACAGCTGTTTTTGTAGAGTCCCTATTCGGAGCTTTTTGTGTGACGTCGCAAACGTCATTCAAAAGTTATTCGACTTAACTGGAATAAGTATTTCATTATTACACCATTTGATCAATTCTTGACATAAACTGTTCAAAATAGTACCAAATTCTATAATTATGTTTCACATTTCAATATATATATCAAAATCGAAATTGTTTGCTTTCAGAGAAAGGCTACTTCTATTTTAAACAACTAAATCCTCGTTTTTCTCAATCGGAGTACTTTTCTGAAATGGGTCACCATAGCAACGAAGTATGTGTTTTCGACATAATTCATAGGAAAATTTAAAGCTAAGGTATAGTACTATATGGGTCAATTACTGAAAATAGAATCAATAGATATGTATTTTTCCTTATTTTAAAGCTTTATCAAAATCTTGTTACATATAGCAATTACATAATGTCATTATAGCAGGTTTTCCTGGAGACTGGCTCATATATATACGGTGGTCGTATATGGCTGTAAGTAGAGCATATATTTTAGTCAGAAACGCAGTCACGTCTCAGTTTTCGTACACTACAGATTTGAACATTTCTGTTACATTGTAACTAGGGAATGACCAGTCTATATAAATTTGGTGTCTATACACCGAGGCATTCAGATATATAGTGATAGTTAAGTCATAAGGAACATTAAGAATGAAAGAACATGCAGAATGATATCTTGGTAGGGATGTCAGATGTCGGCAGTCATTTGACTGGTGTTTGGGGGGACTGTAACTCTCTAAATGAAACAAAATGAATTTCAAAATATATATTCTTAACACTGACGGCACTGTCAAAACACCAGACACGACGCATGTAGATATGGATACCATTACTAAATGATATTGTATTATACTCCCCGAAGGGTTAACTACTAAATGTAGTAGTAAAACACCAATATATACATGTAATGTTCCGACTCGAACTGAATTGCAAAGTGTAACATATAACAATAACGAGTTGAATTCATTTTCTTACGATAAAAAAGGCCTTCAAATTGCTATTTTGAACATTTATCATTTATTACCAAAACTAGACGAACTTAAATATCATTTATCTTTACCTCACTCAACTGACATACTTGGACGTTGTGAAACATTTTTAACGGATCAAATAAATAACAATACTCTTCAAAAGGAGGTGGTATTGTAGTTTACATATCCAACAAAATACATTACACTCGTAGACATGATCTCGAACATATTGACATTGAGTCCATTTGCATTGAGATATGCAAGCCGATCATACTAAGTTGCATATACCGACCTCCAGACTCAGCACAGTCATGGATTGATAATTTTGAAACTATAATTGAGAGAATGGATGGAACAAACTCTGATTTTAATATTCTCGGAGATATAAATTACTTAACTGAAAGTGATACCAGTTGTTTTAAAAATACTAAATGGAACGATCTTGTTAACAAATATGGTTTAAGGCAGATGATACATTCACCTACTCGTATAACTAAACATTCTTCGTCTATAATTGATCATATTTATTCGAGCAACCCTGATACTATTATTGAAGTAAAGGTTCCGTTTTATAGTATATTAGTGACCATTTTCCAATTTGATTTACATACTCGAAGAGTCAAAATTTCAATCGATCAGCTCATAAAACAATTAAATATAGATGCTACATAAAGTTGATGAACACAAGTTCAGGAATGATTTATTAAATATGGGTCTTGATACGGTTGAAATATATGATGATCCTAACTTTTCACTTCAAATATTTTATGATGTACTGAATGCTACGTTAACTTAAGGAAGCATGCACCTATTAAAGAAAAAAGAATTGACCTTTCTGCCGATTTTGATTGACAGGTGGCGTTAGCCAATCAGATTGCAGCATCTGGGCAACGATTTATCGCCGCCATCTTGTTAGACAACCTGGGCATTAGACAAGCTAAAATCAATGTAAATTGTGCAATATTCAATTAAGTATTATTTCAATAATATTGACCACATTTTTAAAATTCTGGTATGTTTAAAAACTAGAGAACTTCAACTTTAATTTGGTAACAATGTCATGAAAGTGAATTAATATATTAAATCCATAAGGCCTCGGAAGTAGTAGCTATATATGTATATTTTGACTCAAATATAGTCTGATTTAAAAGTTATATCATTGATATTTACATCAATATAATTCGAAATAATTACATGTTGTGAAACTAGAAAGCTTCGTCTTTAATTTGATATGAATGTTTTAAAAAATATATACTTCAAACCATAGACTCGTGAAATTATTTTATTATTTGATATAGAATAAAGACACATAACCCCCAAATAACGAGAATGTGTGTATTTCCCATCGAAGATGACTGTGAAGTGTTTTAATAATATTGAACATTATGTTGTTTTGGTCTATGTAATAGTTATAGCGCTTTTCAGTTGACATCCTTGTGGTGCTAAATTCATTCAATCTTCAAAGCTTATAAAAAATATTTTTTTAAATCTATGTACTGTACGGTCCGGACAGCTATTGTAAATCATGATAGATAGATATATGTACACATTTATTTCAAAGTATCTATAGGTCAGAGACCTGTCGGATATAAACACATTACTACAAAACATTTATAGCAATTATGTATAAAACTAACTGACCCCATACTGTTCCCCTGTCCTGGCGGAAACCGCTATGTGTCACATTGATTATTGACAACTAACAAGACACCGCGGTATATCACTGGTCCCCGACTGATACGAATCTAAACGAGATCATATATAACACATTGGAATTCTAACTAACTTAAAATCTAGGGCTTATTTATTTCTTGTATAATGGTGCATATAAAATATGTGTAGCTCACATTATTGCACTTGACCACAGGTCCATGAAAAGTGTCCAATACCGTCTATATATACATATTTAAATATGTATATATAGGTGGGCTCGTTCACTTTTCATGGACCTGTGCACTTGACCCGACAGTTTGAACGTTATTTATTTACTTGATAACGCGTGATTGTACATTAGAAATTTGTTGATATGCTGACTGCTGACAAAACCATGTATTACGTAGCGATGTGGGATTTGAAAGATTCACATTCATCAATGTTAACATAGCACTATTTTTTTGCGGAAGTTGCAATCAAATACAGCCTCAGTCGTAAGTAATCAACAAAATGTATGTCCCCGCTATAAGCGGTAGATCACACGGAAGACATCAATAAAAACCCGACGCAGAAAATCAGGAGGTCTTGTAACTTTACTAAAATAATTGTTTACGCACATTTGAATTCGATTATTTATCAAACACACCATCATACGAACGTATACGGAAGATGAAATGCTATAGTGTATGGAAGATTCCATTATACCCGTAACCGTGTATATGTAAATATATGTATTAACCCTTAATGATTTCTTTGTTACAATAAAGGGTGTATCTTTCAAGCAAGGTCATTCCCGATTGGCGCAAAAACTATACATAAATAGCGATTTAGATAAAAAGAAACATTATAATTGAGCGGCAAAATTACGCTTGTGAGTGTCTGCTTATTCGGACACTGCTTGGCTCTGATTTAGTAACTGTTTACGTAAAATTCTTCGATTAAAAACCATCGATTTGCAATTTTTAAGTAGGCACATGATTATGTTTAACAAATTTTTCAAAACATTGACTTAAAGCGAAATATTTAACGGAATTGTATCAAGCGCATCACACGACATCTCCGTATTAGACGCCATTTTAATGAAAGCTTGTCTTGCGTAGCAACAACGAATAGCCGTAACTATAGGGGGCGTGGCTACGAAGCGTCTGCAGAAAGGTCAATTAAACGTGACATACAACCTGCATGGTTCACAGAAAATATACAATCTGCAATAAATGAACGAAACAAACTACACAAAATTAACCAAATTGATGAATGTAAAATTCAAAGAAATAAAATTTACAGTATGATAAAGAAAAGTAAAAAGAACTTGTATAACGACGCTATAGAAAATAATACA
Source organism: Spisula solida (assembly GCA_947247005.1). Lineage (NCBI taxonomy): Eukaryota > Metazoa > Mollusca > Bivalvia > Venerida > Mactridae > Spisula > Spisula solida. Next base: position 16,412,485 of record OX365950.1, on the reverse strand, counting down.
TCACCTAGTGATTTATGGAAATGTATAAAGACTATTTCTGCCGGTGACTCGGAGCAGAGTGTGATACCTACCACACTATTTTACCATAATCATCTTATTACAGACCGAATACTAGATGCAATGAATGAACACTTCACAAATATTTCGAATATCATTGAAAAGACTCAGTTTGTGAAAAAGAACTATTCCAAGCTTCAAAATATTCTCAATGAAAAACTTACGTATAGCATCTTTGATATTGACTCTATTTCAGCTTTTGAAGTCAAGAAAATTATTGACAAACTAAATCCTAACAAATCAACAGGAATTGATGGAATTGGGCCGAAAATAATCAAACAGTGTGGTGACTATATTACTCCTGCCATAGCACATATCATAAATCAAAGTATTCGTCTGGGAATATTTTCAGATGCATTTAAGGAGGCATTCGTTATTCCAAAATTCAAAAATGGTGATAGAAAAGATCCCAATAATTATCGACCAATATCTATTTTACCAACTCTGTCTAAAATATTTGAACGGCACATTGGTACTCAACTTTAAAATTATTTCAAGTCAACTGACATAATTCATTCAACCCAGTCGGGATTCCGTCCGAAACATTCATGTCATACTGCCCTAATTCGTCTAATCGATACGTGGCTGAACGATATAGATTCTGGGAAATACGTCGGTGCTGTTTTGGATTTAAGGAAAGCATTTGACCTGGTTGATCATAAAATCCTTTTACATAAACTTGAACTGTATCATTTTTCTGGACAATCTATCAAACTATTTGAATCTTATTTCAAGTAATCAAATCTGATAATCAGACTTCGAAGAAACTCAAAATTATATCAGGAGTTCCTCAGGGCTCTATACTTGGACCACTTTTATTTCTCCTTTATATAAACGACATTACATTTGAATCCGAAACATGCAATATTGGTTTATATGCTGACGATTCTACCCTCTATTAATCGGAAAATGACAAACATATCCTACAAAACAAACTTCAAAGAAACTTAACCGCTGTTACTAACTGCTGTCAAACAAACAATATGTCACTTCATCCAACAAAAACAAACTGTATGATAATAACTACCAAACAAAGATTAAGAAATCAACCAGACTTACATCTGAAATTGAAAATAGGGGACTCATATATAAAAAATGTAGCTGTTCAAAAGTTACTAGGTATCTATGTAGATAGTGGCAAAATTCACGTTGTTCAAAGAGAGAGAGTTAGTGAGAAAGCAGTGGAAAGCTTTAGAGCATACACCATATTTTGTTTATGAACAATTTCCGAAAGAGGTCGTCAATAAGCGGAGACAACTGGTTCCAAAAATGAAAGCGGCAAAGGATAATGGTCATGACGCGTGGTTGTCATACGACACCCTATATATTGACGGTAAAGCGCAAAAGAATGGCGAAAATTAGTGGTGCGAAGAGGGTGAACTGAATGTCATAGCGTGGAATGTGAATGGACTAACCAGTGCTAAGAAGGAATGTCAAGACTTTGTTAATATAATCACCAAGAATGATATTGTGTTTTTGTTTGAAACTTGGACCGATCGTAATAGTTCAGTTGATATTGATAACTATGTGTCACATAATTTTTACAGGAAATTTCAGCATCGTAAGGCGAAACGATGCAGTGGTGGTGTGATTGTATATATTAAAGAGTGTATTAAAGATGGTGTTTCTGTCATACGAAATAATTATGATTCTATAATCTGGTTAAAATTAGATAAAGCATTTTTTCATACTATACATGATGTATTTATATGTGGTGTTTATATATGGCCGGACGGGTCGCCTGCTTATACTATGCATAATGTAGACTTATTTGATGTTGTTCAGAACGATATTTATGAATATGAAAATGAAGGTATTGTCTATTTATTGGGTGACTGGAACAGCCGTGTTGGTACAAGAGATGATTTTATTGTATTTGATAGAAATATTGATTTGGTGGACAGTGATGACTATGTTCCCGACGTACCCCTTGTCAGGGCCTCTTGTGATAAGTCATGTAACGGTTTTGGTGTAAAATTCCTTGATCTTTGCAAATCCACGTGCTTTCGTATTGTAAACGGTAGACTAAGTCATGATTTTGGATGTGGGTCATTTACATACGCTTCAAGGCAAGGGGCGTCCGTAATAGACTATTTATTGGCAAGGGAACGCGATTTTTCTTATATCAACAGTTTTATGGTCCATGATTTTAATGAATGGAGTGATCACTGTCCTATTTCTATGTCATTGGATTGTAAATCATTACTTTCTAGTAATCATGATACGAGCTACGTAAAATACAAATGGAATGATCTATGTAAAAATGATTTTAGGTCAGGCTTGATTGGTAAATTACCGAATCTTAACCATTTGGTAAACAATATTGATGTGTCCGATAGAGTTTCCATTAATACGGTAGTTTCTGGATTTACTGATATTGTACGTGAAATTGCAGATCCGTTGTTTGCTCGAATTGTTAACAAGAAAACGTCATCATGTTTTATTGATAATCCGGTAAATGATAAAGTCTGGTTTGACCATGAGTGTGTACATGCCAAGCAACGATACATGGATGCTCAGCGTATATTTAAGAGATGTAAATCTGATTATAGTAGAAACATGTTTTGTACGATGAAGTCTGAATATAAAGTCATGGTGAAGAAAAAACGTAGAGCGTACGAAAAAGAACAATTGTTAAATTTAGAAAAACTCAAATTTTCAAAGCCTAAAGAATTTTGGAAACATTTTAAAAAGAAATCGAATCGCGAGGATAATGGAATTAAACTTGATGCTTTTTTCAAGCATTTTTCAGATATAAGTAAGGATATTTTTAGAAACGAGAATCCTGAAGCAGAGCAATTTGTAGAAAATCATGATTTTAACGAAAATTTTGATGAAGGTAATGATTACAACCTGAATGCGACTATTACTGTCGATGAAATTTTACGAGCTGTTAAAACATTGAAAAGAGATAAATCATGTGGTAACGATTTTCTATTGAATGAATATTTCATGGAATCTATGGATATCCTGTCAGCGCATATGTGTGATATCTTTAACGCAATTTTGAATAGCGGTTATTTTCAAAAATCATGGACTGAGGGTTTGATTGTTCCAATACATAAAAAGGGGGATACAAATAATGTAAAGAATTATAGGGGGATAACTCTTGTAAGTTGCATGTCTAAATTATTCACTACGGTGTTAAATAAACGAATTGTTGATTTTTGCGAACAAAACAATGCGATTTCAGATGCACAGTTTGGTTTTAGAAAAGGTCGGTCTACTGTCGACGCACTTTTTGTATTACTAAATATTGTTCAAAAGTATATAAATGATAATAAGAGATTGTATTGTGTGTTTGTCGATTTAAAAATGGCATACGACTGCATATATAGAAATGCATTATGGATGAAATTGTACAAAGTTGGAATTGATGGTAAAGTTTTGCGAATAATAAAAGACATGTATGAAAAGGTTAAATCGTGTGTAAGATCATGTAATACGTATTCCGACTTCTTTGAATATGCAGTGGGGTTGCGACAAGGGGAGGTAATATCACCAGTATTGTTCTCGTTATTTATAGAAGATTTAGAGTTGTATTTGCAAAATAATATAGATTGTGGTCTTAGTTTTGATGACATTGTCCTTATCCTATTATTGTTTGCAGATGATATGGTGATTCTTGGAAAGTCACCTGACGAAATAAATGCGAGTTTAGAATTATTCAATAATTATTGTACAGAGTGGAGTTTAGAAGTGAATGTACAGAAAACTAAAGCTATGGTGTTTAGAAAACGGGGAGGTTTGTTTGAAAATGAATGTTTTATGTATAATGGAAACAAATTAGACGTTGTTAACGATTTTACATACCTAGGTACTGTCTTTAATTATACTGGCAATTTTTCTTTGAATCAGCAGCAGCTGACGGGTAAAGCCTTAAAAGCATTAAATGTTCTTTTTATTAATTGTAGAAAATTCATGATGAAACCAAAAATTCTTTGTCAGCTATTTGATTCGTTTGTCGGATCTATACTGAGTTATTCATCAGAAATTTGGGGTTTTGGTAAGTCAAAAGAAATTGAGAGAATACACCTTAAATTTTTAAAGAAAATTCTTAATGTAAAAATGAACACATCAAATGCAGCAGTATATGGAGAATTAGGGAGGTATCCATTGTATGTATCTAGATATGTACGTATTATTAAATATTGGTTTAAAGTAATCAATACAGATAATATTATTATAAAAAATGTATATAATGTGTCACAGGTAGATTGTATCAATGGCAAGAGAAACTGGGTGTCTAATGTTAAACAGTTGTTATGTGATCATGGATTCAATTATGTATTTGATGATCCATTGAGTGTAAATGCAAATAACTTTATAATTTTGTTTAAACAAAGGTGTCTCGATTGTTTTTTGCAAGAATGGTATACTAAAAAATCTGCTAATTCAATGTTACTATTATATGATCATGTTAAAGAAGAATTTAGCTATGAAAAGTATCTCGATGTAATACCTGCTGATTTGAGATATTGTCTTGCACGTTTTAGAGTTTCATCACATTCCTTAAGAGTACAAACAGGTCGATATGGAGCAAATAGGATACCAAGGAACGAACGTTTTTGTATTTATTGTGATACTAATGATATAGGCGATGAACTACACTTTCTTTGTAAATGTCCATGTTTTAATGATCTTCGTCGAATTTATATAAATAAGTATTTTTACCAAAGGCCAAGTATGTTTAAACTAATTGAATTATTAAAGTGTAATGATAAGAGAACTGTTCTAAAGTTGAGTAAATTCATTAAACTTTCCTTCAACCGTAGAAATAACTTAATTAATAGGTAACAAAATATTGTAGTCAAAATTGAACTTATATGATATATTAAAGTATGCTCATCCTCAAAAAAAAAAAATAAAAAATGTGTATTTATGTAATTGTGTAGTGTTTAATCATGTATGTTTTGTGTATATATGTGTTTGTAAATATGTTATAACGATGTACATGTTGTACAAGTTAATAAAGTATATGTTCATGTTCTGATGTTCTATGTAGACAATGTGCTGTCATGGAATTTACAACTTAATAAAGTATGTTCTAAAATAAATAATAAGATTGCCGTGTTTAAGAAAATAAGTTATTTTCTAAATGAAGATATGAAAAAGATGTTTTATAAAACATATATTTTGTTGATTCTAGATTATTGCTGCACGGTATGGGGAACAGGCGATAAGAGCAAAAATCTCATATATAAATTACAGACAAGAATGGCGAAATTGATCATTACTAAGGACTCAAAAAAACATGGCCCAGAGTTACTAAATGAGCTCGAATGGCTATCTTTTACTAATCGATGTCATTATCATACAGTTGTAATGGTTTACAAAATCCATAAGAATCTTGGTCCTAATTATCTTTCAAATTTATTGTCATTTTCCAGTAATAATACATACAACCGTAGATCAGTTAGTAACAATGACTTAGTGACACCTAAACACAACATAAACTACGTGAAAATGTCCTTCTCATATTTGTCTGCATATATGTGAAATATAACCCCAACAAACATTCGTCTGCTTACATCACTTAATTCGTTCAAAAAATCAGTAAAATATTTCTTATTACGCAAACAAAAATATTAATACCATATAATTATGTATGACTTGAATTATCTATGTTGGAAATAACGAAATTGATTATTTAAATTGTTAACTAATAGTATTTGTGTACTTTGAGTGATTGTCAAAATAACATGTTTTGTTGTTGTTTGTTTTATAGAAGGCCTTGTTTAAACTAAGATGCATGTAAATTTGTCTATTGCATATGTCTGTACATGTTACCTTCTCTAAATAAAGATATTATTATTATTACATAGTCGCCGCTTTTTCCGTTTGTCCGTACTCACCCACTTTTAGTTGTGGAATGTGGAACAATACTATATTTAGATTCTATTCATTCCGTTGCTTACGGGGTGCAAAATGTTGCTTAAATGGGGTTTTACAAAAGAAAACAAAAGAAAACCCCACACTGTCAAGTCAGTGAGAACGTCCGTCCGTTCGTCATACTTTTGTCTGGGCCATAACTTGAACAGCATTAGAGATGTCAATTCGGAACTTCAAAGGTGAATAGATCACAGTAAGGGGAAGTGCAGTGCACAAAAACATAACTCTTCATTGCATATTTTTTAGTTATTCCCCTTTGTATTTTCCCATTCTTAGTTATTGACTCTACAGTATTAGAGATATTGAGTTGAAACTTCATGGGTGAATATGTTTGATCAAGTGGAAGTGTAGTGCCCGATAACCATAACTCTTTATTGTATATGTTTGGAGTTATAGCTCTTCATACTTTCTATACTTACTTCTTGTCGAGGCCATAACTCATACAGTATGGGGGTATCGATTTGAAACTTTATAGCTAAATAGATCTCATTGAAGAGAAGCGCAGTGCCTAAAAGCCATAACTCTACATTACGTAGTTTTTAATTATCTCCCATTTCATTCAAATTAATGCATGTCCGGCCCCTAACTTGTACAGTATTGATAGCATTTGATTGATACTTCACATGGTGATAGAGAAGTGCAGTGTCAAAGAACCATGACTCTACCTTACCTAGTTTGTTACTATCCCCCTTCTGTATACACAATAATGCTTGTCCGGCCCATAACTTAACAGTATTGATGGCATTTTATTGAAACTTCACATAATGATAGAGTCCTTATATGGGAAGTGTAGTATCAAAGAACCATAACTCTACATTATTTTCTTGTTTACTTGTATTTGTGCATCTGTAATATGTTATTTCCCATATTCGGGGACAAGCACTTGGTTCTGTTTTACCGATTCCTTGTTTATACTGACGTCGATCGTATGAGTAATACCCATCATCATCAAATAACTTTGGGTATATGACACATGCAGACCAAACGGCAGAGGTAGGTCACCGGCTCCATGTGAACTCTGTAAACAAGTGCATATGTTGAAACTTCGAAGTTTCTGAAATAGATACTGATAAAGAGTTTGCTGCATTAATAGCTTAGTTGACTGCACACGTGCTGGTGAAACCAAAATAAATATTTTGTTCGCTACACACAACAGATGTTGTTTGCAAACTTGTTGTTGTAGAAGTGTAGGTTGCCCCGAAGACAATTGCTTAACATTGCTGCGTAGGTTGCTAACGCTATATGTTAAAAACCCCATTAAGATCAGTCTTATGTGTGACACAAAAACATAGTTCTATCAATCTTGAGTACTTTTCTGTATTATTTTTTTCCCGCAGGGATTTCGAATTTTAGACATTTTTGTTTCCTACAAAATTGAAATTATATAAGAAAAGATGACAAAAGATAAGGTAAATGCTTTAAATAGTACATACATTTTTGTATATATATATACGCATGCTTGATGGTATTAAAAAAAGGTAACTGTAATAGTCTTGAATTCCACTACATGCGATTTTGCCTGTTTTCGTGACAATACATTGCTAGGTATATACTAAATATAATTATTCGTCGTCGAATAAGCTATTTTAATTGCTTGTGCCTTTTTTTGTTAGCCCTGGCTACGGGATTCCATTTTGCACGTGCAGAATGCGTTGCACTCCTTGGCATCATATTAATAAAAAGATATATTTTAAATGGTCCATTGCTATGCTATTTTAACCTGTGGTTTAACTTAGTCATTCATACGTTAGTTGATCTACGTCTATTTCAACTTGTATTATCATTCCCACCTACCTTAACTTTGAGTGGTAGTTGTTTGATTACACTCAAACATGCAGTGTGTCTATCTTCTAACGTACTTGACTGGTTCTTTAATGGTAAGGCGTATCTTGAGTAAACAAACGATTGACATTGTTTCAGACGCATCACTTATAATTAATAGTACACGGTATATATACGATACCGTACACACTGTACATTATAGCCTCAGAAAACTTCAGTTGAAGTACGCATTAAAAACCCCGCAGAAAATCATTGATAAAATTTAATCGGCAATGAATACGAAGCCGCGCCTTACACTACTTTATGTAACTAATGAGTTATCGGGTTTGTCCTTCCAGTTTGCTCGTGTATACTCAATTAATTATGGATGGATCAGTATATATTCTGGTTAGGGAGGTCTATTTTGGGTAATTTTCTCTGTACAATGTAGTGGTAGCTCTGGCTTTGGTGGGAAGTGATCTTTGCTTCTGATAACCCTCTCTCGAGGGGCAGCCACCCCTGTGTCTCCTCACACTATCGATCTTTACAGCCCATTGACAGCTATATAGCACAGATAACTGTATCATTTATAAAGAGTAAACAAAAAAACAACATTCATTTTCTATAACATTTACAATATCTTAGGAAGGTTCATAACACGGGAAATTGACCACACAGTCACTGAGTTGCAGTTTGGTTTTAATAAACATTTTATCAATACTGGTGTTATTTTAGATATATTTACATAATTAGAAACTAGAGAGCTTCATCTCTAATTTGTTACTAGACTGACTGACTGACTGGACACCGTGGTATACATTTCATGGTATAACTTTTTAAATAGTTGATCAATTTCGATGGGATTTTGCATGGAGGTAGTTCGAACGATGTTGTCTATGAATATAATTACTTTATGAAGATATCGAAAGCCAATACTTGTTTTTGGTACTATGAAAATCTGACCACTTTAGTACAAATGCACCTTTCTAAGATAACATAAATGTTACTCTTTTTAAATGACACAGTTACCTGTGCTAAACAGTACGCTAAACATTAACCAAGGAATACTATATTTAGCCTCTTCAATAATATGACAAGATATGTTAATAACAGTTTTATTAGGCAGTAGTCTCCCTTTGTAAAATGAACGACATTATTGTGTCGTTAGGGGAGAGCACTGCGTAGATTGGGATTGCATTAAACCGGAAACAAACTGAGAATAAATGAATAGAAAGTATTGACTATTATGGTATTACACACGTTGATTTGGTAAATATACGTCACAAAGGTAAACCACTGTTTCATTCTGTAATTTTAATTAAAAGTAAATTACACAAATAAGCCATACTCTCTTATTCTCACAGGCAGATATACGACCAATACAGCCAAATATAGCTGCAATATTACATCTTAACACATAATGTCAAATCATTATTATTTTCCTCGTATCGTGAATTATCAATTAACAATGGAATTTACAGGAATTAGTTTATTAATATCAAATCATAATTATTTTCCTCGTATCGTGAATTATCAATTTACAACGAAATTTACAGGAATTAGTTTATTAATATAAGGCTGTTAAACCATCTGTTTACGTGGTATCAACATATATTAGTTCTATGATCAAACTTAAACACAATCCAGCTAAATGGGCTTTATTTAGTTAAGGTTAATATTGCTTATGTATAGAAAAAAATATAATATCAACAGCAACAATGTGAAAGCCACAACTAATCCTTGTAAAGTATGTACCTTTTTAAACACGTGATGTTTGTTCATGGCCCAGTAACACAGCAACGTACTAGTATAACAACACGGTAGTTTACGTCGAAAACGCCAAGGGTACGTTACGTTACCAATAGGAACGGTCCGTACGACATGCTCCGATTAAGAAATAAATAATTAAGTTACCAAAACATTAAAAAATATGTGTGCATGCGTTGGAGTTTTTTTTATTCATTTCCATCCACGTACTATCTTAGCGCTTTAGAGAGTTACAGTATATAGGAAAAGTGCCTATTAGTATAAAATTGATATTACATACAATTAGATATTGGATAAGAATACTAACAACTAATGATACAAAATATGTTAAACTTGTGTATGATATGATGCTACATGACCTTGAATTATACCTAAATAAGGTCTCTTGGGCCAGTAAAGTTAAAGGGATACTTAACAATCTTGGATTTGGTGAAATATGGTTTTTCCAAACAGTTGGAAATAATAAATTATTTTTATCCTTGGTAAAACAGAGACTAATTGATCAATATTTACAAGGTTAGAATAGTGACATAGAAACTGCCAGTAGAGCAAATACTAAATTATTCTCAAGTTTTCAATTACAGCCTTATTTAGACATAGTCCAATTGAACAAATATAGAAAAGCATTGTCAAAATTTAGAGTGTCATCACACAGACTACAGATAGAAGTTGGTCGTTGGACTAAACCTAATCCAACATCTGTCCCTCAAAGAAAATGTAAATTTTGTAACTGTTTAGAGGATGAATTCCATTTCTTATTTGAATGCAACTTATATGACAATCTTAGAAAAAAACATATTCCCCAACATTATAGACAACATCCAAACATTCTTAAGTTTAGAGACTTGTTACAATCTAGTGATGAAAAGATTTTAAAAAATTTAGCTGTCTACCTTTTCAAATGTTTTGAGATAAGAGAACAGTCTTTATAGAAGCTATTTGTATATATTTACCTTTTGTACATATTGTCATGACATAACTATTGCGATATGTACTTTCCGTATGGTGTGTTTTATATATGCTACATAACCTCAGACTGTATTTATATTAAGTTTGACTGTTAAAGTAAATGGTATTGTAACAATCAATCTCACCACTAATATTTATTTTGTGAGTATTTAATATGTGTATACATGAGGGTGTGTAGGCGTGTGTGTGTGTGTGTGTGTGTGCGTGCGCGTGTGTGCGTGTGTATGTGTGTGTGTGCAAATGTGGGTGTATGTGGGTGTATGTGGGTGTGTGTATGCGTGTGTGTTTGTGCGTGTATGCAAGTGTATAGGTGTGTCTGTGTGGATATGATTGTTTTGTTTGCGTATTTATATATGTATTTATACATTGTTGTAAACATGATCCATGGGCATTATGCCTTAATTTCGAAAATAAACTGTAAAAAAATAAAATATAAACTTCCGCTTATACGTTGAATTGTATAATTTTTATAGTCTTCCAATAAGTCACCGTGATCGGAAGATAAAGGTGCCGTTTTGCTCGCAATAAGTCCTACAAGTTGATTAGATAGCGTCACAAGCAATGATTGGTTAATACGCCGTGATTGTGACAGGGTCCAAAAGCAATTCATGTGCATGTATTATTATTAATTAAACAATAAGCGTTATAGCGTGTTTTGATGAAAATACTGATAAAAACAAGATTTTTGTATAGATTTCGAAAATCTAATGTAAATGACTATGTAACCTGGACATATTTCTATCGTCAAACAAATATTGTGCACTTTTGTTCCGTGTTTATCCCGGATAGGAATGCAGACACATACATGTTACAAATGATACGTGACTTTATAGGCTAAGTTGTAACTGTTTGCCTGTATGAACTAAAATCCTGGATGTTTGCATTTTACGTTCTGTTGACCTAATATGTTTGTTTTGACATGTGATTGAGTTCATCTTTCAAACGTTTGCTTATTCCTGAATACCGATCAATGTACGACCATACTAATATTTGAATTATAAATAAAGATATAACAATCCTGCCCGTCTATATGAGATTGTAAACACGCGTTTATAATACTTTTGCCACACAAACCACGGTCAATATGACGACACACAAATTGGTACAAGCTTTGGAATATATGCAATATACCCTTCCATTAGGCCTCAATACTATATATACATTGCAATATGTTTTCTTTAATACAACATGAAATGTTATGACCATGTCTACCACTTTCTACAAGAAAGATACCGGTATTTAAATCCAGACAAAATGGTAAGGGAAGTTTTCTATGTACACGTATAATACTGAATTAATTCTGAACACGTCAAATCTTGATGAAAGAATAACACTCATAGGGAGAGGATTGGTCTTTGAAGTTATTCAGTACGACACCCGGACTCTATATATACAGTATACACACCCGGTCATAGGTGGCACTTCCACATGCAAGTATTGAAAGACCACCAGCACGATTATCCTGTAGATGAACTATATATATATAACTGAAACCTACAGGTAAGAGGTAAGGAAGACTTAAAATGAACTCAATACGGATGTGCCAGGGCCAGCAATGTTCCTTATTTAATCCACATTGTCACACACGTATTTAAATAATTCTAAAACAAGACCATATCTGATACAGGTTATAAATGATTTAGACTCACAAAGGACATCCTAGTGGACACTTCAGGTCAGCTCCGGACTTAAACAAACCTGTAAAATTTCCATTTTGGTGGCCATTGATTTCGTCCCATTAAGTCGAAGTGGATTAATTCCAATTGAATAGTATTTATTGACGGCAGCCTCGTGTGAAAGATAAGCCGCATACCAGAACGGTACCGTATTAAGTCAAAATTCAAAGTAAATAATTGTTCCTATAAATGGACATTTCAGCTTGTAAGACTGCGCCTTATATCCTATATCAGTTAGGAAGGATTGTTTCATCATTGTACCACGAATTTAGACTTACACGTTTTATAGAGGGTGTATAGCTCTAGTATTTACTTCTTGATAAAGCCAAGTCGTGAGTCGGTTGAAGATAACTATATAAGGGCGAGTTGAGAAGGAATCTGACATTTAACCGCGGTACGATTGACACAAATACAGACTTACTTTAATTTCATTGTACACCACAATTAGAAACAGTTATTACCTTTAAATATTTATTTTAGTGAATCATTTAACACAAACAGGGACATATATTATAATCCGCACGTTTGGAATTGTTGGATTAAGTTTATCAAGGTAAGTGATTTAATTAAGCACAATTAAGCAATTACTTTAAATAAAATAAAATTTAAAGTGGAGATTGTCGTATTATTAATCTTACAGCAGTCTTATGAAAGAAATGCAGTAATTCCCTTGCTAGATGCTCAGCATAAAAAGAAAACCTGGCTTCTCTTCTCTTATAAATACCCTCGTGGCGATGGATAACTTCAGGAATGAGGTGTCGAGAGGGATTAATAAAGTTAGAAAAAGCTTATTTCACAATCGACCTAAAAACAACAACACAAATTGTCCCAAAATAAAAAAACCTATTAATGCTAATGCCTGTTCAGTTTCGGGGTCGGTACATATTATTACGTTTTACGAATACATACGTTGCAGCAGGAATTTCGAGTCAAGGTGTTTGGTATTAAAAAGTATCTGGAGACGGGTAACTATTCCGTACAATCTTAGCTCAGTATAGGTTATTGTTTGTTACTACAAAGCTAATTCGTAATTTCAAGACATGATTAGATACGAGTACATCCGCTTTCATGTTCTTACCATCTATATTAGTCATTCAATATAACAACTATGGCATGTGTCTTAAGTTACTAGTATGCGAAAGCCTGCTTGAAGTGGCATCATTTTGGAGTGTTTTCAGGTGTTAAGAAGAAAGTGATAGTTCATTATGTATCTTTAAAATAAGACCAAAACATGGGCAATAGTGTTAAATTTTGTTATACGGACATAATTATACTAAAGGTCACCATGTCATGGCCCACTTTACCATGGCCAGCGTCCGATCAGACGCTCGGGTCTTAGTAGAGTCATAGTCAAGATGGAGAATTAGAAAAATTGCTCATATGTCCATGACCGTTATAACTATCAATCGTGTGCAAACGGTGTAATTTAATTCAATTTTCACCTTTCAAACAGTATTAAATTGGAAAAAATAAAATATAAACAATTTGGTCCCTTTAAAGGTTTTTCAGACACACCTAATTGCTAGATTTATCTCGTCTACTGAACATATGATGCAATAATGACTTATATCAAAAAATTCAATGTACATGTAGTAAGTACATCAATTTTGTACAAACGCTTGTATAATACTATTTTACCGGTTAGCTGCATTGCTGTCCATGCCGATCCGAGCATAGCCTTTATTTGCCAGTCAGCTTTCTGCTGAAAATATGGCAGACATATAAGTGCCTCGATTCGTAATTGAGACGGCAAGCGCGCTAATCATTGAGCTACGGAGGCACACTACAATTATAATGAATGTCAATGAATGCTATAAATGCATGCTTGCTTATTATAAACAGAACATATAAAAAAAAACACCACATAACACAATTACAAGGCACAATGCCCAACACAGAACCAAACGAGAAAATGAACTGCCAAAGTCCCAGCTGTCAAAAAGTTGAATGAACTATATATAATTTCAGCAATCAAAAAGCTGAATGTCATAGCTTCAACAGTAAAACGGCTGAACTACCTATACTAGTTCTAGCTGTCTGAAGTAATAAACATTCGTTTAATTAATTTATTTTAAAGCTATACTTTATCCCATACTAACGAATCTACATTCCTAACAGCGACACACTTCTCTAGCTGTTTTAACTTATTGTCATTATACGTTTTTGTGCTGGGTTTGTTTGATTTACATGTACACACTTTGTGTTTGTCTATGAACGTCAAATATGTTTCCTGTTATGGTGAAACCACACATCACTTTATTGCAACAACGTTTGCAAGAATTGTATTCAAAACTCTGGCATACGCTAGCGAACCCTGGGGTAGTTACAATGTATTAGAACACAATCTAATATTTTCATCATTAACGTAGAAAGTGAGCTGACATGCCTGTTCAAGAATATCGTTGCTTAACCTCTTCAAGTATATGCCTTAAAATTTATGCTATAAGCACGTCATAATTACATCATGTGTGGACAATGGAGCACGTTCACCCATATTAAGGTGTTTTATCACATAACTTGCGGTCCAGGAGTGCCGTAAAGCCGTTACGTAAATATCGTTCGGCACTCCCAGACTGTGCAATAAATATTTAAATCAGCTTGACGTGACGTTAGCCAATCCATGCATTGATCCGTTAATGACGTCAGGATAATATCAACGTCGCCATGACGTCGCGCTCATTGTACCGCTGAATTTTGGCTGAAACATATGCAGCGTACATCACCCTTTTGAACAATAATGAGCGTTTGCTAAGGTTATGTGATAAATAGAATCCTATATTCGTGCTCATTACATACGAGTTTTATTAAACTCGTCGACAAAAACAATATGACACTCGGCAAAGCCTCGTGTCATATCATTTTGTCCACTCGTTTAATAAAACTCGTATGTAATGAGCACGAATGTAAGATTCTATTTATCACATAACCTTAGATTAGATACGAGTACATCCGCTTTCATGTTCTTACCATCTAATTAGTCATTCAATATAACAACTTTGGCATGTGTCTTAAGTTACTAGTATGCGAAAGCCTGCTTGAAGTGGCATCATTTTGGTGTGTTTTCAGGTGTTAAGAAGAAAGTGATAGTTCATTATGTATCTTTAAAATAAGACCAAAACATGGGCAATAGTGTTAAATTTTGTTATCCGGACATAATTACACTAAAGATCACCCTGTCATGGCCCACTTTACCATGGCCAGCGTCCGATAAGACGCTCGGGTCTTAGTAGAGTCATAGTCAAGATGGAGAATTAGAAAATTGCTCATATGTCCATGACCGTTATAACTATCAATCGTGTGCAAACGGTGTAATTTAATTCAATTTTCACCTTTCAAACAGTATTAAATTGGAAAAAATAAAATATAAACAATTTGGTCCCTTTAAAGGTTTTTCAGACACACCTAATTGCTAGATTTATCTCGTCTACTGAACATATGATGCAATAATGACTTATATCAAGAAATTCAATGTACATGTAGTAAGTACATCAATTTTGTACAAACGCTTGTATAATACTATTTTACCGGTTAGCTGCATTGCTGTCCATGCCGATCCGAGCATAGCCTTTATTTGCCAGTCAGCTTTCTGCTGAAAATATGGCAGACATATGAGTGCCTCGATTCGTAATTGAGACGGCAAGCGCGCTAATCATTGAGCTACGGAGCCACACTACAATTATAATGAATGTCAATGAATGCTATAAATGCATGCTTGCTTATTATAAACAGAACATATAAAAAAAAACACCACATAACACAATTACAAGGCACAATGCCCAACACAGAACCAAACGAGAAAATGAACTGCCAAAGTCCCAGCTGTCAAAAAGTTGAATGAACTATATATAATTTCAGCAATCAAAAAGCTGAATGTCATAGCTTCAACAGTAAAACGGCTGAACTACCTATACTAGTTCTAGCTGTCTGAAGTAATAAACATTCGTTTAATTAATTTATTTTAAAGCTATACTTTATCCCATACTAACGAATCTACATTCCTAACAGCGACACACTTCTCTAGCTGTTTTAACTTATTGTCATTATACGTTTTTGTGCTGGGTTTGTTTGATTTACATGTACACACTTTGTGTTTGTCTATGAACGTCAAATATGTTTCCTGTTATGGTGAAACCACACATCACTTTATTGCAACAACGTTTGCAAGAATTGTATTCAAAACTCTGGCATACGCTAGCGAACCCTGGGGTAGTTACAATGTATTAGAACACAATCTAATACATGTATTTTCATCATTAAAGTAGAAAGTGAGCTGACATGCCTGTTCAAGAATATCGTTGCTTAACCTCTTCAAGTATATGCCTTAAAATTTATGCTATAAGCACGTCATAATTACATCATGTATGGACAATGGAGCACGTTCACCCATATTAAGATGTTATGTTGTAAATTAGGTGAGATAAGCCAGACTTGACGGACGTGCCAGATATTGCATGTTGTTTATTCAAGTGAGATATTTCAAACCACGGAGTTAGATAAGATAACAATACATATAAACCATTAAACAACAGATAAAACATGCATATGGTTATTCTATATATAATTATAAGAGACTCAAAATTATGTATAATCACATACACTTAAATTAACTCACAATTGTTAAACGTACATTTATGATATAAATTATAACATAACAAAACCTAGAGTTTATAATAAACTTATAACAAGGGTTCTTCTGTGACAAATCTGCTTAATAAATTTCTTAAGTTGCACTGATTTTGTTACTTAATTATGTATACTTTACAAACTATTGAATATGATGTCTACAAACAACCGTCACAATACTTGTGACACATTTATGATACTAAGTACATCTAAAATCCACCGATGCTATTGCCTCGCTGATCCTTGAGTTTTCTTATATCTTTATGACAACTCTATTTTATATTGATACATCTAAAGCTAGATTCAGGTCTCAGTATAGTACAAGAAATGAAAAACTCATTCTTCATATAAAATGTGAGTTAATGATCTCTGAGTTCTACATCAGACATAATTAATAAAGACTTTATTTTACGAGGAAACTAATTTGACAATATAAATGGCAATTTTCCATTAGATCCTCAACAGTGAGCAGTTGAACAATTAAGAACATTTAATTAGTATATAAATGAAAAGAGTATTATGGCAATTTGGCTCATAATACGTTCCACAATATCATCATATTATATATCATTTGGGGAATTTCAAAAATAAATTCAGTGAAAGGATGTGCGAAAACCGATATGTATGGGATTTACAATTAAAGGAATGTATAAATCTAAATACCTAATCAATTCAATTTATAATTAATCACTATAAAGCTTTATTAAATTAAGGGGCATCGTAAGAGCCAGCATTTCATATAACAGCATGAACATTAAAACAATGACAGTTTCAAAAGCATAATACAGAATTGAAACATATTTAACACACTGCATGCCATTCTACAGACAGATATGGATGTACATAACTGCCAGCAGCCTAGTTGATAAGTTCTAATTTTCAGAGCAATTTTTTCCGTTGATACGATGTACACTAAAAAATAGTGGAAGTTAGAAATCTTGATTAATGTATAAAAATTCAATACAATGTTATATCAATAGCCTTATCAGGATGGTTGCAGGGCAGTCCCCACGTTGTTACTGACATTCAGTAGATTGTAAAACCGATATAAGTCACCACAAAATAAATAATATGAAACCTGGGACTGTTTGTATGAGTTAATCTCAATTAGCCTT
Organism: Spisula solida; assembly: GCA_947247005.1. Taxonomy (NCBI): domain Eukaryota; kingdom Metazoa; phylum Mollusca; class Bivalvia; order Venerida; family Mactridae; genus Spisula; species Spisula solida. Next base: position 16,394,625 of record OX365950.1, on the reverse strand, counting down.
GATAATCATATCTAGTTATAATATTTCTGAGTATCAAATATGTGTTTACTTAAGCACAATGTTGAATTTACAATCCTGCACTGAAACGACTCAAGTTTGTAAATATCATTGACCATTTATAAGTACATGTACACTGTTATATTGTTGGTTTATCATTATCAAGCCAGGTCCGAGAAAAACATCTTGTTTTGTGCGTATAAGCAAATACTTTTATAGTTTAACAATGTTTTCAATCATTGCGATGCGAGTATATAAATGCTGGCTTGAAATATCCAAAATAGGATATGGAGGGTTCCGTTTCTATGTCTGACTCTTGTGTGCGTGGTTAGATGCTGTCACTGTTTCTGTGTGGCTTTGGATAGTCTGCAGTCACATTATTTGATATGTTCAAAAATAAGTTACCCATGTTATATTCATGCACAGCCAAACCTGAATGTGGTCTTGGTGTGGTCTCCCTTAGCAGGTTGAATATAATTGAAAGTGGTTTTATGGAAAACAAAATAAATAGAGGATATTTGTTTGTTTTGATTGAATATGGTTTATATCTCATCAAGTAGTGATAAAATTCAATATTTTCAAGAGCGCATAGCGCGAGTGAAAATATTAAAATTTTATCACTACAAGATGAGATATTAACCATATTCAATCAAAACAAACAAATATTCTATTTATTTAATGCTTTTATGGTGTCAAAACTGGTACTATTTATGCCAAATTACCACTGTGATTAGGCTACGTATGAATATGTTATTCCATTCATATTTTTCACTTCAAAATCCGCCATCTTGGATTATGGTGAATAGGTGAAAACGACTTTTTTGAGAATTTTGCATTAAATCATACACCAACTTGTAGGAAATGGTCTAACTAAGAATAAAACCCCCCACATGACATGTTTCCGTTCAGTAATAAAAAAGTTACAGACATTTTAGTGTTGAGATTTTGGTAAATTAAAATAGTCCCTGTGAGGGGGCGGAGCTTATATCAGTCACATTGTAGGTGATAACCAGTGACTGATATAGGTTTTATTTCACTGATAGAACTCCATATCTCACCAGTTAGCATTAAATAAGTTTTGTTATCGTCATTCACTGATGGTTAGACGGTGAAAAACGATAATCATCTATAATAAAAGTGCCGTACTATTGCTAGGTGTGTTATAATTAGTATGTGTGTCTAATTAATATTATACATATTTTTTTATTTCCATTTTTTTTGTACTTTATTTGTGTATTAAAACGCCAACATTTGTAATTCAGTGATGCTACGATTTAACTTAAAATTAATTGCATTTTACGGACATGATTGTACATAAAAAGTCTAGAAAATCCAATGTAGGGAAACGAGGAAATTTAACCTTTAACACATGCATTTTTCGAACTACGACGTGGCAATTATTACCCATGGTAACAAGTGTAGATGTTTACGCCAAAAAAATTCTCAAATTTCTTAAATTGGATTGTGCATAATTTCATGCCAACATTATAATGTCGACGGCACTCTAGTACCAGGTGTAATACCCACGTGATACTGAAGAACACATTCTTAAGACAACGGATCTGAAAGAAAACCATTTTATATCTTGTAGAGCTATGAGACTGCAGCGACGATTCCGAAGACGACAGGACTTTTTTCTTGGCGTACTGTGTTTGATAGTTGCATTCAGCGCATTAACACTATTTCTAAATGTTGGAGGAACTACTTTAGCAGGAGGAATTGATAGCAACGTGAAAGATATGATTGATCGAAGTTACACACGATTTGTTGACAGACACACCCAGTTAAATAATACTGCTACAATTCAAAGCAAGATAAGTGCAGACCATGTTATAGGAGATATATATAGTCCTGTAGAAAGGTTTACGGTCCCAAAGTTTATCACCAGCAATAAATACCCATGTGGAAATCACACGAAGATTGTAGTCTATTTCAATAGTAACTGGGGTAATTATATGAAACGCAGACGATTGCGAAGTACTTGGGCATCGAGGAAAATATTCGGGCAAAGAAACGTGCAATTCCTGTTTATTCTAGGAAAACCTGATAACGTCAACGACCAAGTTCGACTGAAGAATGAGCAAAAACTCCATGACGACATAGTGATCGGTGACTTTGTTGATTCTTATTACAACATAACACTGAAAAGCATTGTTGCTATCAATTTTATAGAAACACATTGTAAGTCTGTGAAATACATCATTAAAGCAGACGATGACATTTTTGTTAACATGTTCAAAGTCATGAATGAAATGCTTCCGTTGATGGACTCAAATCAGAATGAAATCGCGTGTCACGTTGTCGAGAGTGGTAAAAGCCCAATTATTCGAGATAAAACATCGAGGTGGTATATACCGGCACAGATATTTCCCAATAAGACTTATCTGCCCCAATTCTGTTCGGGTTATATGGTGATCATGACATCCACCTTACTGGCAAACATGTACACGAAAACCCAAGTGACACCGTTAATTCACGTCGACGATGTCTACATGTTTGGTACATTAACTCAGGATATTTCGCCAATAAAATTCATTGATATGAAACAGAATTTAACGTTGTGGCAAGATAAAGGCGTTGAACGATACAGAAAAGGACAAAGTGATTATTTCGCCGTGAATGTTAGAGACACTGAAGCCATGGAGGAAATGTGGTCGTTAGTTCTAATGAAATCATCACAAAAAACGAAGGAAAAGGTACGCTAGATTTTAACAAAGGGGACGATATTACGTTGATAGCATTGTATAAATTGAATTCATGGTTTGATAAGACTATCATGTCTGTAGTGATAAGGGGGTCATACCAGGTTGTGATTATAGAGACATATTAACACGTATAGATATAGTACAGTCCTTAACACCAAACGTTTAGTTCTCTAAAGATTGTATTTATCAAGTAAGCTCTTGTGGTAAGCAAATATAAAATAAACAGTTTTGCTTCATTTTGAAATCAGAATCAGGATAAGGATGGATAGGAAGAGGTTAGTGGACATTTCTCCAAGTTTAAGGATATTAGATGGTCTTTAATCTATCGGTACAAGGTACATTTGTATATCAATCCTATTATATTTATGACACAATCATTTTGGAAGTTCGTAACATTGTTTGCTCTGCTCGTTATTATTCATAGATGTTTGGGGAAACTAAAAAGTCAGTTTCGCATTGTACATTTAAAGCATAAAAACTGGTATAAAAGTAATTTGGCATACAGAAAAAATCACACAGTGTAGTTTATTTTGTATTGTGAAAGTTATTTGCATTTTGAAAAAAAGTTTTTTTTTGAAATATGCAAACTTTAAATTAAGACCAAAAAATCAGTTAATATAAAAATTGTTTGGACAGAAAATTGTTTTCTTACATATAGTTACAATGAAGTAGAGAATCATTAAATGATGAATCAGTGACGAAGTTATACAGAGTGCATCTCGAACCCTTTGCTTGTAAATTCTGTAAATTTATAAGTTGCCAGATCAGACGAGAAAATGTTCCATATTTATATATCTTAGGAAGATTTACTTGCACATTAGGACATTTGACATAGAGATAATATGGATGTACGTTTCATATCACAAAGGACACATTTAGGATCCCACAAAATAAATTTCTTTAAACTGTCTTAGATTGTGAGATAGTAGTTTGGGAACTTGACTAACCACTGATGTATGAAGATGCCGAATTGGGCAAACACATTTTTATGATCTCGAAACTTGAAAAGCCATAATGAGAAACAGAACAAAATACTACGTTTAGATAGCTCTGAAACAAGAAAATATTAATAATTCTGAACGGTTAGATCTTAGCTCTGCCCTTTGTGATACGAAACGTTCTATCAGATCAGCTTTATGTCAATTATAATATCCTCATGCATAGTGTTAGTGTTTTCTAAGGTATTTAGATCCTATATTTTTTGGTGCAGTATTTCCTCACCGGACAATTCCCCCTCTGTTTATTTTTAGTGAGAATGTTCTTATTGGCAAAGGCTAATTAATGATGGAGTGGCCTCTTTAGCTCAGTGGCTAGCGCGCTTATTGTCTAATCTGGCAACCCGGGTTCAAATTCTGGTGGCGACACACATACCCCTGCCATATTTCAGCTGAAATCTGACTGGCAAATAAAGGCTATGCTCGGCATTGCTCGGAGTTTGTATTGCTGTGTGTGAATAGTAAATATGTGAACAGATAAGGTTAATATTGTACTGACAACGCGATTATTGTTGTATCAAATAATCTCAGTTTTACAAAGTATGCCAGATTGTATTGTGTAATCTATGCACTTGACAGTGTAGACATTTATTACATTGTTATCAGTGCACCCACTGACATGTCCGTACACGACCCCACGTTCTACAGATACAAGTATTTACATAGTCTTATATTACTTTTTGGATAACTTAGCTATGATTTAAACAGATCAGGCTACTTGAATAGTATTTTGTTTAATTTCTATTTTCTGCCCTTCCATGGAAATGACCCTGACATATATTGTTACCCATTCCCGTCCTTTCGTAGTCATTCAGTTTCAGATAACGCAATAACTTTTTGGCAAAAGGTCTTCAAAATTTATGTTTAAATTGGTCTTGACATGATTTTGACGTCATTAAATGCATGGATAATGTCTCAGTGATCTACAGGCAAAAACGATTTCCGATCAATAACTCAAGAATGCTTTGGCCAAAGGTCTTCAAACTTGATGTGTGTATTTATCTTGAATTGATGTTACGCACATAAGCCTTGAAGATAGTGATTATGGTTGGGGTCCCAATTATTGAAATTATGGACTTCAATGCAATTATGGCCATATTTATATTTCTAATTTTCAAATAAATGTTACGCGCGTGCGTATGTCCTATTCGCTGGCTACGCCCCTGACGGCACCTTTTCAAGGTCAAGGTCCCAGGGAAGTTGGCATAAAATCTGTTACTCAAGAACACTAAAAGGTTCTCCAAACTTGATATTGTGAGGATTGGTCGTCTGGGCATGTATATATATATATATATATATAGATGACACACATGCATTTTGAGATCACCAAGTTCAATGATAATTATCACAGTGACTTTGAATTCTTTGACTAAGGATTTTAAATTTGACCCAAGACCAATAAGACCAACACACCGGAACCATTTAAATATCTAATTTTGTAATATATTACATTTTATTTAATGCTAACTGATATGGTGTTCTATCAGTGAAATAAAACATATATTAGTCACTGGTTATCACCTATGTACGCTGGGTGTCCCAGAATAGCATATACTTCTTGCTTTATTTAGTCCAGCATGATGGCACAGTTTTGAAATTTTGCATGTGCGTTTCTACAACTATTCCACATATATTTGAGGAATTTATTTTATATCAGCATACGTTGCATATGATAAATAGAATAATGTGTAACCCATGGTAACGGTATGTGCGTAAGCAATTTTTTTATATATTTCAGAAATAAATTCAATAAATTGAATGGCAATACTACTTAAGTACTATATGCCACATCCAGACAAACACATAAAAGCATAATTTGCATGTTTTGGCTAGTTGCTGTGTGACGTTTCATGGTAATGACATCGCGTATGGCGAGTTTATGACGTAATATAACAACGTTGTTGTGATTAGAGTAATAAAAATTACGACGTCAGACGACATTATCGAGCGATCGACGTTTTTTAAGCACTGTGCTTTTCCGTAAGTAGCGCAGTATAACACTAGGACAGACGATTAATGAGGTGGCAAAAACTGCACAATACAGCAGCGTAATTAGGCAGCTGTTTTTAATTGACACAGTCGTTTTATTTGGCACATGAAGACAGGGAAATGAAGTAGAGCAGACCGACGAGCTGAGCAAAAACTTGCGTCAGATTGTTTCCGACACTATCCGCACAAAACGTCAACTCAAGTTATCCATTTTAAAAAGTGATTAATGAAATTAGTATGTAAAGAAATAAATTCTCAAATAGTTTATTACAACATCGGCATATACTATTAAAAGTGTGTTACTCACGAAGAGAATTACTTTGGAGAACTGTGATAGCATGACGTCGTAGGCGAGTGTTGACGTTGACGTTCTGTGACGCGCCCAACTTCACATGGCGTTCGTAAAATGTACACAATTTGTAGGTTTTTAGATAATTTGCAATGAAATTTTGCTAGTTTGTCAAGAAATAAATTCTCTAAACGTTTATTATAATATCGACATACAATACTTGATGGTTCTCATGATATAACGCTATTCTGGGACAACCCACGTACAATGTGACTGATAATTTTTTTATAAGCTCCGCCCCCTCACAGGGACTACTTTAATTTTACCAAAAACTCAATACTAAACTGCCCGTAACTTTTTTTATTACTGAACGGAAACATGTCATGTGGGGGTTCATATTCTTAGTTAGACCATTTCCTACTAGTTCGTGTATGATTTGATGCAAACTTCTCAAAAAATACGTTGTCACTTATTCACCATAATCCAAGATGGCGACTTTAAAATTGAAAAATATGAATGGAATAACATATTCATAAGCAGCATTACCACAGTGGTAATTCGATGAGGGGGTTTATCTCTGCACCTGTCGGTTGGTCGGTCCATTCAATAGCTCAAGAACGCCTTACCCTAGGATGATCTTCAAACTTCACATGGAAGTTGGTCATCAACATTAAATGACTATTGATTTTGAGGTCAGTAGGTCAAAAGTCAAGGTCACCTAGACCTTTACAAATTCTGACTGTTTTAATGGTTTCCGTTCAATAACTCATTATCGCTTTGGCCTAGGCACTTCAAGCTTTAGTTGGAGGTTGGTCATCAACAGTAGATGACCCCTTTTGATTTTGAGGTCAGTAGGTCATAGGTCAAGGTCACTATAATCTTCACCATTTCTAACTATTCAAATGGTTTCTGTTCAATAACTCAAGAACGCTTTGATCTAGGATCTTCAAGCTTTACATGGAAGTTGGTCAATAACTGTAGGTGACACTATTGATTTTGAGGTCAAAGGTCAAGGTCACTATGACCTTCACCATTTTTGACTATTGCTGCTAGTGGGCATACGTGTTTTTACAAAAATCTCTTGTTAATGCAAGTTAGTGAATTGGGTATGTTCCATGTTTAAACCCCGAGTATATTTCGCTTGCTATGAAAGTTATGTGTTCGATACAATACTAGTATTCTCAAATAATACCCTGCAATGCATATTGATTTCTCCTTCCTCTTTTACTCGATCAAATTTATCATAGTCTGTTACAGGCGCGGTTCCCATCGTTTTCAGTGCACGGTATGTAGTTGATTCGCAGCATTAAAGAACTAATTGATTGGTGCTAGATATTTGATAGATTGGGCAATTGCTTTTAAAATGGTTGTGCAAGATTCTGAGGATTGTTCAATTTGGAATGAATATAGTCCATATAAATGTACCGTTGGTATATTTTAATGACAAAATATTTTGATCCCCTTGAAGTAGTCACCTCCAACAGATATCTGAAGTTTCAGTCGTACAATCCATTTATAAAGTAATTTGGGAATAAACCCCAACGCCAAGCACAACACCCAAAACATCATTTGCCGTATCAGTCTAATTAGGCGACACAGCCGCAACCTCATGACTGTGAAATTTGATATATTATGATAAGAGTTGCTCAAGAAGTAGAAATGAGATATGCTTTTTTCTGCCCTGTACCAAGTGTATGTAATCATACCTGGGCAAGGAGAAAGAGAAATTAATTGTCTGTTGTGCGTACAATATAACGTTGTTTTATTCATCTCACAGCATCTCATGATTGTTCAGGTATATTGCTAGGTGTGGTTAATACTAGAGTCAAATTTCTTGTCCCTCCCAGGTCTTACCCAAAATACATCGGTGATTATTTACCGTACGTGTTATCTGAAGCCAGGTGATGGTATACAATTATCCACCTATGTCAAAACTCAGTGGCAAGAGATTAGATAAATGGTATTGATCGTTTTGTTACCAAATGAACCATAAGAAGAAAAATAACATATAATTAGTCAGTATCATATTCTTTTGTTTATTTCAGAAGCACTAACGACAACAAGATGGCTTCACCAAGATCACTTCGTATCACCATAGTGAAATGGACTAAATCTGTTTCAAATGGCGAGTTCAGTTGTGTGTCTGCCGTGTTCTTCATTGTCCTAGTTATCTTTCTATTCACAGTTGTATTTACTGTGAAACGTAGGCCGACTGTTATAACATCTTTAGCGAAAGCTCATGTTGACTGGAGCGAACTGGAAAAGAACTCAGTGAACACTATTCTGATCGAGCATGAAGATGGACATGTTTATATCGCATTTAAAATAAATTCTTCATCGAAAATAGTGAGTGACGTAAAAAACGGTAGATTGGCTATTGAAAGAAGACCTGTTATACCACTGGCTTCATTACGTAAACAGTCCAATGATGATTCTCACATGGTGGAATACGAAGCTGACACTAACCAAGTAAAAACGGTGGTAGATCGAGATGTAGAGCTAGAACACAGTGAAGAAGAAAGTGACCCTAATGCTATTCCTGGATTTAAATATCCAGTTACTGTACTAAAAAATCCGTACAATATAAACTGTCCAAAAGTGTGTTCAAAACTGAAACAAATGTCAATCATCGTTCTGGTTCATTCCTCAACGACGCATTTCATGCGGCGATCTTCCATTCGCGAAACTTGGGCGAATTATCAAGTGTATAAAGGTCATTCTCTTCGGATTGTGTTCCTACTTGGAATGCCAAAGAAAACAACGACCCAGACATTGATTGAGCACGAATCTTCCGTACATGGTGATGTAATTCAAGGAACGTTTGTCGATACCTATCAGAATCTCACGCATAAGGGAGTTCTAGGGTTACGCTGGGTAACAGAACACTGTAAACAAGCGAAATTCGTGTTAAAAGTCGATGACGACGTGTTTGTTAATGTGTTTAAACTTATGGAAAAGATAGACATAGACTTTAAGAACAAAACAAGACACATTTGGTGCCATGTACGCTATAATGGGACGTCACTGATCCAGCGAGAAAAGGGCAAATGGATGGTCGAAAATGAGGAGTTTCGAAACCTAACGCACTTTCCAGTAACGTATTGTAATGGATATTTCACTATCATCTCGTCAGACATAATTCCTGAGATGTATCAAGCGTCAAAAGTAACTCGCTTCTTTTGGATTGATGACGTGTATCTGTTTGGCCTTTTACCATTCAAAATAGGCAAAGTGAAACATATCCCACTTATGAACATGAATATAGTTCAAAACAAAGCTATAGAATGTTTTGAGAATAAGACGAAACAATGTGATTTGCTTGTTGCTAACGCACACGCTGAAGGTATTATGGATAAATTTTGGTATAGTGTTGTAAACCAATATAAAAATCTAGCGAAAAGATATTCTAGCGATAACCTGGTGTTATGATTTCAATAAATCTGTTGTTTGCACATCATCCGTTGAGGAATTATATCTCTGGAAGGTTCTGACTTGATTTCATAAAAATTGAAAGTGAGCAAAGTCTTTCGTTTAGTTGAAGTATTCAAATCTGATTCTGACAAGCCTGCACTTTGCCATTCGAGTGATCCATGTGATAACCTGCTCATTTGAATAAAACAGATACATGCGTATACGTGCTATCCAGTTACATATAAAATGGCTATGTTTCTACTAATTAATGCATTAATATGTTACTGTGGGAATCTGAAACTTGAAATTTCGGCTTATTGACAGCACAGGAAAATGTATCTTAGATAGTTTTAGATTATTTAAGAAATTGATATGAATCATTATTTATGTCGTTTTTTGTGTGTGTAAAATGTATACATCTTCTGGAAGGTACATTAGACGGGTAGTTGACCAGTCAAACGTTGGGGTGCATTTTGTGTTTCATAATTTACGACGAATCAGTGGATTAATATACTGTTTAAGGTTGTAACTGAACAAAAACACTAGTTTGCATTTAAAGCCTGTGATATTTCACTCCAATCAGCACTTTGTCGTATTTTAAACTACATGTGTTACTGGTGTGTCAAGTCATAGAGGCGGTGTAAGTGTTAATAAATGTCCGTGCAAAGCCCTACTTTTAAAGAAGTAAATTTACTAAAATTAGCGCTCGCTCACCATTGTTATCAACGTAAATTGAATACAATTTGCCCAATTATTATATTCGTACACAACAATAAATGCAACATTTTCGAATTTTGGTCTGTTTTGAATGCACCTCAGCGATTGACTCAAAACTGAGTTTTACATTTTATAGCATAATGCTTAAACTAGTCGAAAAATGTTGATTGGATTGTACATGGAAGTGGTTATTGTAATGGTTATCACATTATTATTACTTTATAGAGATATCTTAAGCGAAGTCATAGTTTTGATACTTTGAAAATGTGGCCATTTTTTTGTTTTCAAATATACCTTCTAAAAATATATCAATTTCTGTAAAAATATCGTTTTCAATGATACATTTACCTGTGACTGACAGCTGAAGCTTGAAATTTCGGCTTTTTGACAGCAGAAACTTTCAGTGGTTCAGTTTCATTTTCTCGTTCAATTGTGTGTTGGGAATTGTGTCTGATTGTTGTCTATGCTGTTTCACTTGAATGCTACCTTCCCTTTTAGATGTTTCATTATCTTTTTTAAACTCGATGATTATATTTGTCAATGGAAATAATAGATCCATTTTATGTTCTGCATGAGTAGTATTGTCCGTATTAACTTATCAATGTTTATTGTTCAGAATCCGTAACTATTATTCGTGAATTCGATTAAATATAATTATGAAACCTTACCTTTAAAAAGATAACACTAAGTCAGACAGGGAAGGCAACACTCAACTTAACCAGCAGAGCACAGAAAAACAAAAAAAAAACGCACACAAGGCAGGCATATATCCCCGAGTGACCAGTTTCGACGCACTTAACTAATCCGCGGGGTAAATAACGTCATGGGATTGCCGAAAATCGAAAGCAAGGTCAAAACAAACATGGCGTCGAATAAGGTCAGCGTCAAAACAGGTCACCCGGCGATACATTTTTATCACAATTTTAGAAAAAGGAACGAAATTCAGTACAATATATGTGCAAAAAAAACCTCGAATATATGTAAATACAAAATATATCTAAAGATATTGTTTGAAAATATTAAGTACATGTTTGTATCATTAACATTATCTCATTGTTGTCATCAACTGTTTCATCTTTCCATGTGCAAGGTGGACATGTGCTTCATTCAATAAATTTGTGGACCTTCCTTATTTACATCTTCTTCATTATAGGTGAATCAAACTTGGCTTACATTAGTTTATAAATGTGAAATATGAAACACAGTGCATAAATCCAAGCCACTATGTCCATGTTCATAAATATTGTTTAAATACTTACATGATAAAATTGTTTCGCACAAACTACGTTTTACAAGGGACGTTCATTATATTATGAGAATGGTGCTGCGAAATACAGACGAACAAATACGTGGCGTAAAATAGATAATTTAATAATAACAACTCTTAAAAGTAATAAGTCTTAGCAGAAATAAACTTGTATATAAATCTTGGATTGTATTTGCGGTATGTTTTGTTTTTAGTAATTTCTTTGAACAGTCATTAGACAATGAAAAAATACGCACTAGTGCACTTTTTATTGTAACACGCAGGCATAGCTTTTGTCAATCTGTACATAAATAAGTCATAATGACTTTAGTCCGGCGAATATTGTGGTTGTTGTCGTTAAAACTCGGTGATTTCTTCGCGTTTGTAGAATGGCGTAATGTCATGACTCATGACAAGATATACGCTAATACCATGCCTGAGGGACTTTTCAAATACATGTTTTTGTACTGTTTTCAATACAGACTTCTTGTAAAAGGTCCCGTCGATTGCTTTTTTTAAAAAAAACCTACGAAGTCTGAACTACTGGTTTCGAGGTATAAAGAAATTATATTACACAGCGTCATGTTTCTGCGGTTACCACACACCCTGATCTATTTTGTCTACCGATATCTTTGAGGCCCTTTTATCCATCTTTACATTTTGTGTTCCAACAGCTGTCTGTGTAATGTTAGCATATCCACGAATTAAACAAAGTTCATGAAAAATATCATTAATTGAAATAACTAACTAATCACGAATTTTTAATGAACACTGTACGTGTTTTCATTTGTTCTACATCAGTCGTTATATTTTTTATGAATTTACGTTCACTGGGCGGTGCCATTATTCAGTTTTGCCTGACTCTAATACTGCAAGACTAGAGACAGGCAACCTGACTGCACCGAGACCGGTAACCTAACTGCACACATTGAATGCTCGGAATATCGTAATTCAATAAATATCACAAGGCAAAATACGACTAAGAGATATTATTATCTTTTATTATGTTTACGATGTATTTTTTATTCAGTTTAACATGTTTTCAGTTATACATACTATACGGCGACTGATTCGACTCACCAGTTTTCCTGTACTGCATCCTAACCTGTAGTAACTTACCCTTTCACAAGAAACCAGCACCTTCTCCGCGTGTGGGGTATGGACCTATCACAACCGGGGATCGATCAAACCCAGCGCACTAACCACTTGACCCCGACTAAAGAGAAAACTACAAAAAAACCAGGACATTATTCAACTGAAACAGTCAAACACGAAAGGCACACAAATGACAAATGAAAATTCATAGATCACAAGCACCCATCACAATGCCCTCACAAAACTGAACAAAAATGGCAGTTTCAAATAAAATATGGATCAATACGAACGTACATTGCAAGCGTAGAAATATAGTGGGATTGCATAATTATGAGTGCTATTTGTGGACGGACAGACGGACCTACGAACAGACAAGGTGATTACTTTTGGGCGACGCAAATACATTGATTTGTAGATTTGTAGGATAGTATTGTTGGCTGTCGTTTCTGTATGACTTCGAATTGTCCGTGCATGTACAACATTAAGGTCGTGTGATTGGCTTTTAAATATTTCCCCGTACATTCATTTCAGTGTAGTTTATGTAATAACCTCCCTTTATTGTAATATGTAAATTCAGCAAATCTTGCAGTGTCATTCATTGTGAGGGACAGTACTAGTTTATAGGTGTACTTGAAATATACATTTTTGGGGATGGGAATGGTTCGTTATGTGACTGCCTCTTGTGTGGGTCGCTAGGCAATGCCGCCATTTCGGTATGGCTTCTAGTTGTCTTCAAAGGGGACTGCGTCGTAAGATTTACAGGGCTAGGTGTAAATCGGTGGTTCTGTAATCTCTCTATTAGTTATATTAGTGACAAATGAGAGACCAGGGAGTCGATACAGACCCCTATGGTTGCATGTGCATGTAAAGTATTGAATAATAAAAATACTATTTACAAGCAAAGGTGTGCCAAGTAGATAAAGTGTACTTGGCTGTCCGTAGAAAAATAAAATAGTGAATGAAGTTTATGGTTAGGCGTATGTTTACATACAAATAAAGCAAACGAACTCACAGACAGGCAAACTAGTTGATTAGGTTGTCTGTAAACCAGTAAAGCATAAACACCTGCACCCAATTGTATAAACGTTGATTTATTAATGTGATTGTCATAAAACGTCTCCGTTGTATTGCACACCATCATATTATCAAGACAACATTGAAGTAGTATGTCAATAAAAAATATTCGTCGTTAATCTGCTACTATAAACAGGAAATATACATTTAATCCATCTGTTTGCTGGTCCTGGAGAAGTTATAAATTGTACTGAGGAATTGTATAATAAAGATTTGGTTTCCTGAATTAACCGGACTTTATTTGTTGCAAAGCACACCCAACGACCCAGCGCCATAACAAAGTCCTCTTGATATTTTCTGAAAATTTCAAGTAATCTGCCCAAATTAAAATGACACAGTAAATTATACTGCACAGTTGGAGTACGAAATATCACAACTACTTACCAGGCCTTTCCTGTAAACAACTAGACACAAGGAAAGGAATGGGCATACTATATAATATGAGTAATCTACCCGAAAGTGAGTAATAAAAAGTACAATATCATACCATTATCTGGGGGGTCTTGCTATGCTTACTGACTGACACGTGTACCTACCTATTTCACTCGTGATCACAGAAAATTAAATTTTTACCCTTGGCTACGCCACTCGACGAATTATTGATTTTCTGTGATCACTCGGTGAAATAAAATTCGATCTTACACCAAAATCAACAAATATCCTCTATGTACTTAAACGCATTTTAAAAGTGTCAGTGAGATAAATCTATCTTTTATCAAAAAGCATTCGATACAATACAAGTTCACGCGGTTGTTAAGATGTTGCCATTGAAATATACTTAATATTGAACTCTAACCAGTTCTCCTTCAAGTTTGGCAGGCAGTTAGCCAAGTTACGTACAATTTGTCAATTAGTTGCTGCAGATTGTGATTTACCCAGATTTTATTACTTTTGTCTGTATAAATAATACTTTTAACTGTTTCTTTCAGTCTCACTGTCTTCATTTTACATTTCCCTATCAATACTAAGTCTTGTACCGTGCACATTACTTTTTTCTTGCACTGACAGCGCACCTGTTCATAGTACCCGAAAGGTTCATCAGCACTATAACGCACTAGATAGATTGCTGTAATCAATGATCTAGACAGATTGGCATGTAACTCTTAGTTTCAGTTCAGATAATTATATTTTGCTTGATATAAAGAATGCAACTAAGTTTACAGCAATACAGAATGGAGGATGCAAATATCGACAGTGACAGTTGTTGAGAGGTTGTTGGTGTTAAATTACTAAATTAAATTATTTCTACGAACCAATGGATTCATTGTATTGAAGGGAAGTTGTTATAAACTTTGATCGGCGATAGTTCTAGAAAGAGTGTGCATGTGTATGTAATAGTATACATGTATATTGCCTAAGTTTTGAAAGCTTTTCCTTACTCTAAGTTGTACAATTAAATGTATGTAGAAAAGCGAGAACTTACTGGTAGGGGAGACAACCAAGTCATACGAAGTGTTAAACTCTTCAGATTGATGTCCTCCCTTTATAGTGATAAACACAGCGTGATTTGTGTTTTTTTTTAGTATCATACACAAATTCCCGTATTGTGTTTGTGTTGACATGTCAGTCGTATTTTTCATATTATTTGGTTTAAACAGTTTACACAAATCAAGCATTGGGTAGTAGACCAGTCCAGTTCCTTTAACATTTTGAATTGTACCGTATAAAAGTTGTTTTTGTTTGTTGATGTTGTAATAGGCTGGTACCATGGCCCTGCAACTGTAGAGCAGTACCAGTCTAACTGTAAAATACTATTAGTTCAATCATTGAAATGTGTATAGCAAAATACTTTATTCAATTCAATCAATTCGCGGCGTTTAAACTAATGATTAAACAGTAGTAGTTTGCACTAGAGTAATAAGCCTATTTGCACTAGAAACAAAACATACAGGTTGTATCTCATTTTTATTGAATATACGTTGACTGTAGAATTAGATCGTGTATGTGGCCGTTTTTTTGTAAATGTGTTAGGCTCCTCATCGTCTATGTAAGCTTTTTTTAGATAATTTACAAATTCCGGTGAACAGTTTTTTCAACAGGTTTTGTCGGACATACAACTATTTAGATAAGTTAAGTACTGTAAGACATAGTTAGACAAAGTTTATAATCAGCTTCAAAGAAATAGTCTAAGAAAGTTATGGACCAGTATATATTTAATAAGATGAATATAAGCTATAAACACGAGTTTTTTTTCGATAAAAAACGTCATCGGTATTTGAAAAAATGGCTTGTAGGGTATAAGTATCTTATATACAAAAACCTTTTAGCAATTATATTTAACGCTTGTCAATAAATTGGGTATTTAGTCCGCCAATAGGGTAGTGTTTGGTTGTACTTAATAGCAGAACTACAGAACGGTTGGGGAGAGGCATTAGCTCGAGAGATATTACTGTAAAATCTCACGTTTTCGCGAGGGGTTGCTTTTCACTTTATTCATGTTTATGAACTTAAAAATATTTCCTGAATATATAACCCTTGGAATTACTTCAGAATAACAACTTTGCGTAATTTAGAACTCGCGAAAACTTCTGATTTTTATAATACATGAATACCATGGGAAATAAGAGAATATTGTTAAACAGCTATACTCGTATAGCACAAATTTTTTTACCTGATCCTGACCTTTATGCATAACTATTTTACAAGGTTCTTCTTCTTCTGTATAAATCGTGCAATATCGGTGCTTTTGATTTGTGTCGGTATTACACATCGAGCGTCTTCGTGATAAACCCCACTTATGAAAACATTCCACCGGGATTATAACCGTAGACAACATATCAGCTGTTAAATTATGAAGGTCGAGCGTCGTGTCAAATTCTCCGGACTATAGTTGCTCTAGTAACTCGAATGTGCGGTATATATTGACATGTAGTTGCTCCGGACTTGGCAACAATACTATATTGTCAATCAGGATTATAAGTTGTTAAAACATTCAGCATAATATCGACTCTGCTTCAAACATGTGCTTTGTTTGTGTGTAATATAGTGTACCGGTGGTACTGATTTATGTTACACAATATTTTGGCTTATTGGTCCATTTATATAATTATGTTAATGAACACACGTTAAATACATATACAACACTGGTTACAACTTTGGGACTTGGAACAATACCTGACGTATATATCTAGCGAAAAGCTCCTGCAATACACAAATCTAGAATCTTACCTAAACATTAGCTTATCTTTATTTATATGTACACTAAATCAATTAATTATGATAACTATAATTAAAGTATCTAAATACATAACAAGAATGTTAACAGGAATATGTTCTATGAAGGTCGATGATCGATCCCACTTTATAATGTCTGGGCTGGTATTGATACAGCACCTTCGTAGAAAACTTTTCTTCAAACAATTCCTTAAGTATGTCAGCATAATGATGACAATCAAGCTTACTGATTTTTGCATAGATTTAAAGAATTATGTAAAGAGCTACAATAATCACTAAGAATACAGGGGTTAATACTCAATTTGATGAAAATATGAGCAGCACAAAGTTTAACTTAAGTCAAAATATTTTGTACGTTTTCCACTAAAATGGTTTGTGAATACAAAATAGTAATCTAAACGTAGCGAAACCATTCATTACGGCAATTAAAAATATGAAGCGATAAAAATAATCATTAACACGACGATGGACATCACCCCCGCCTCCTACAAATAACTAGCAACATCAGCAATATCAAGAACTTCACCAGCCACAACAGAAACTTCTACATCACGAACTGTACCAGCAAACATAACCCAAAATATCAGCGACGTCAGCACCTGTATCGTGTTAAAACAAAAGCTAAACATCCAATAACCGAATCAGTAAATATAAGCAACAATATCAGCGACATCAAAATCTGCATCGTGCTGCAACGAGAGAACAACACCAACGAACTGCACCAGCAAACATAACCAAACGATATCAGCGACATCAAAACTACAACGTGCTACAACCAGAACAAAATACCCAATATCCGCACCAGCAAACATTAGCAACAATATCAACCACATCCAAAACCTACAGTGTGCTGCAACCAGAGCAAAATACCAAATAACCGCAAATATTAACAACAAAAATCTACACCGTGCTGCACCAAGACCAAGCTTCCAAGAACTACACCAACAAATACAGCAAAATCTAGAACTTCATCAACCAAACAAAGTAAAGAAGTAGTATAGACAACAACCGCATATTAACACCTATAAAACTAAACCGTCTTAAAATGAACAGATAACAACCGCGTATTAACACCTATAAAACTAAACCGTCTTAAAATGAACAGATAACAACCGCGTATTAACACCTATAAAACTAAACCGTCTTAAAATGAACATCTCAAGGTAGTAGTAAAACATTGTTAGTTTGACCAAAGCTTTAAACAACACCAACGACAAAACTATCTTCATTTTAAATATTCAGTAGTTAGCTTGTTATGGATTCAGTTCTCACACACAGGGAACGTGTTAGGTTCGTGGTTTTGGAAAGGACAAAGTGTGAAAACAGAATAAGAAACCATAATTTAGTTTCAGGGCACAATTAAGTTGATAAAATCTTATTAGCCCCGAAATTATTCAAGGATTATGCATTATCGACCAAACAGAAAAAAACTAAACACTCGTTAATTAAGTAAAGCGATAAAGGTGAACTTTCAGCTCGAAGATTATCCATATTCTCAGCTAAGTCTTCTCGTTGATTATCGTTCATATCGTATTCGACTACTCGTGGGATGATGATCAATGGCATTTGCTAATTAAAGTTTAACTCTATCGTTTCAACACTGTCGGTTCGATTTTCTCTCCGCCTAATTTTGATTCATGAAATGAGAATCCAGCTGGATTTTTTATTTACATTTTAGTTAGATTTCATTTTGTACTTGATTCTCATGTATGATATGATAGTCTGGCTACCAGACTAGATACTGTTTTGTTAATAAATTATTATATAACTTTTTTTTCCAATTTTAGCTTGATTTTATTTTGGGCTTGATTATCTAGGTTTGAGGGTCCAAGGGGAAATAATTTCAGGAAAAAAAGAGTAGACTGATGAGTTGTCTCCTTTAATTAAACTAGGGTCTGTATAGACAGACTAATGATACGACAAAAGAGCCAGTTTAACGAAAACAGAATAGACATGAAATATAACATCGGATCTGCATTAGTGGGATCTTGTTTTCTCATTAGGATAAGCCTAATACAAAACTAAGAAAGGAAATATCCTAGAGTTATTGGATCTAGCAGAAAAAATGCAATTCGAGCGAGAAATTTCACTGAATTGCAAATTTACAAGCTGGTAGGGTCTACATGAACACAAATTTTATATTTGTTTTCAATACTTTAAACATAACGTATTTTCCCCGTACACGATAGCCTCACCGATAATATAATGCATGCGCGTATCCAGAGGTGGTCAGGGCTAATGCCATACCCTGGAATTATTGCAAAGATGCGGCTAAGTATAACTATTTACACGAGTGTGAATATGCTTAGAGTCTGATCGGGGCAATCTTTGTACGAAAATAGCTCGTTGGACAATCGATCAAAATAGCTGGCCGGACCCCTTCTTGAAAAAACAACATTGGTCGAACTCCACCTGAGAAACATTCCTAGATCTGCGCATGCGTTGGTTACGCTCGTAGATTACTATCTAAGAAGACGTAACCACAGAAACGTCCGTGTTAAAAGGCAGTAGATGCTAATCAGTCAATACATTAAAGGAATGTGAAAAATGAAAAGAAAAACATTTATACATTCTTTTTAATTGATTTGTATGGGGGAAATACCTGACGATTATGCGTGAAATGAATTCACAGGTGCGGTTGGTATGATGCTTACTTTGAGTTATTAAAACTGCTGTATATCAACAGTCCAGGATACAATTATCATTGAATGTTGATCTTGAAAGATTTCAGCGAAGTTTTACGGAAACCTTATAACCTGTTGATTGACATGCCCATCTCATAGATTCATTCATTTTCTCCGATTTTTCAAAAATATGCAATTTGCATGGTGTCTATAAGTATCAAGATAAGAGTTTTACACCGGAAAAGGCCCAGACTGATGGTTGAAAAGTGTCAATTCTTGTTTATGTATCATTTTGCTTGACACTATGAACCAATGGTTAATAATTTGACACCATTAACATCCCCGCATGTACTAGTCCGCTAATATATACGCACACGTACGATTAAAGTGTGACTTCTGACTCAAATCGTATGCCATTAGTCATTGAAGGCCTATAGTGATAGAGCGTCCGCTTTGAGAGCAGGATGGTCAGGATTCGATCCATGTGGCCGCGTCATACTAACAAACTATGTTGCTTGAAGCTTAGCACAGAATGGCAAAAATTTATTCTCTTCTCTGGATACCACCTGGCTCCGATTTTCCGAAGCATCTGAAGTAGAAATATCAGCCCAAATTGAGATTTTGCTCAAATAAAAGTCCGAATTGTTGATAGATCTGAAGTTTGAGCTTTTGAAATTTCACTGTAATAAGCTCAGACCATCATGGAAACTGTCTCAAAGACATTTATGACACTATTTGATATGATATTTAGCTGAAGTTGAGATGCTTCGGGAGATTGGTGCCCGGAATGAGGTGTCGAGAGTGATTAATATATAATTATGTTATATAACTTGTTTCAGCATCGACCTTAAATTATTTGGTATATATACTAGATCTAACACCGTTTTAATCACCACTGCCATGTCACTATTATGGGTATAAATACTAGTGAAAATAACAGTGAAATTACCACTTTGTTATTTTCACTGTTTTGAAGCTGGTTCCAGTATCATGCAGAAAAAGAAACGTTACGTCATCATGACGTCATAATTCTCAAGGCGTGACGTTCCAATTTCGACGTGATATTTTCCAATAAAGCCAATAACGGCACATTTTAAGAGAAATTGAGGCATATAATAAACAGAAAATTTGTTGATTTTTGGTGTAAGATCACTTTTATTTCACTCGTGATCACAGAAAATTAAATTTACACTCGTGGCTACGCCACTCGTGAAAATATTGATTTTCTGTGATCACTCGGTGAAATAAAATTCGATCTTACACCAAAATCAACAAATATCCTCAATTTACTTATTTCTTTTGTTTAACTTCAAGGGTAAATGTAGTGCATCATAATAGTATGCTTACTGCACCCAACACATTTCAATTTTAAGAAATAAATGCTTTTGAAAAAACATGCTCGATCTCACTATAAATTATACTCTGATACCTTAAAAGAGTCATCGGCAAGAGCGTCACCCTCGACGACGAATGCATTACAGACAACTACATCATCGTCGTCATCGTTGTCATCGTTGTCATCGCCGTTATCATCATCACCGTTATTTCCATAAGTTACTACATGAATGTCATTATCAACAACAATCAAATTATAACTACTATTTACATTTCCATCATTATTATCTAGACCATTGTCAGCATCAACAAAGTGTGTAATAATCCGAACATATCGGCCACGTACTGACCTTTATGCATGAACATAATATCGCAAATATACAAGGTTCTTATGCGGAATGTATCATTTTTTGCGAATACAAGTCGTGCCTTATACCGATCATTTATAAAAGTGTTCACATCGCACCTCGAACGTATTCGTAACACGCACTGTGTCTAGGTTAAATACAAATGTAAAGACAAGAAATCACATGTTAAGTCATTCTAATATAATTTGACATGTTCGAGTAATGTTAAATATTCACCAGCATCATTACTCACAGTTTCTTCATTAACCTTGTGCTCCCAACTATCTCGGTGCCCTCGGTGCCCTGCCAGAGTGTCCAATTTTAATCAAGGCATCGGTCGGCGTATACAGGTCGGCGAAATCTAGCCACGTTTTTACCGATCCCGTATCGTCAATCGGTGATAATTGATCCGTCAAACAAACTATCACGTGATGCAGATTTTAATATCATACGGGTGTCGAGATGCTAGTCTGTTTTTTAAGACACGGCTAAATGAAATGGCTTTACATTGAACGTGTCTCCAAGGATGACACCGACACTACGTTATAACATTTTTAAAATCACATTGGGGGGGGGGGGGGGGGCTTACCGATTCCCACCGGTCAAACATGTTAAATTTTAAGTGATCGGATTGTGAATCATTCCAAATGAAAATAACATAGTTGACCAAATCACAAAATTACCTAATTACGTCTTCTTTTATGTAATAATATGACGCACACTTAATCTCTCTAACGTCAAGATGGGCTATGTTTGGCCAAATTGAAATAAAAAAGTTCACTATCCTGGCCATGACATACACCGTGAATGATACTATTGAAAAACCTGACAAGATTGTAAAATAAAATAAATAATTTTAACAAGTGAAGCATCATACCTATTTAAACAACTTGTCTTAAAGATAATAGACTTACATGTTGTTTATGTTTCATTAAATACCAGACCATAAACCTGCTATAATTGAAAGTTTGAGGAGATAATTCGACAAGCAGACGTGGGTAATGTTAACAGTGCGTAGTAGAAAGTATTCGTCAAATTGGAACATTCTAATCCAGATAGGAGAGATTAGTATCAGAACGATTCCCAACTATTTCTAGACCATTGGAACAACATCATTAAGTGGATACAGTGTATCAGCAATTTGCAGCGAATTTGCGGCGAACGTTCACTGTGCTGGTACCGTAAGGCAGTGTGTTTCTCGAGGGTTGAAGAATATTTGTATCGGCGTTTATTGTTTATCGAATGCTCTATAAGCGAAGAGGACAAATATTGTAATTAAACAGAAGTTACGCCTTTGGCATCTGACGTTTTCTTTGTTGTGTTAAGTAGATATAATAATAACAGAAACGGACATAATTAAACGTCCGTATTGGTGAATATAATTTGAACTCTTGACCAGTTTATATTATTCTTTGACAGGCTTATTACTCAATACACTGTATAGTCGGATTATAATGCAAATTGACAGTGCTGTGTTAACAAACGGATTTAAAACTAACAATAAAATTATCCATTTATGGAAAAACCTTAAATTGTAAATATCAAATATTGATAATAGCAGTACATGCGTACGGCAGTTATTTAGTTGAAATGTACCTGTCGTCCAGTTCTCTTGGATTACGACTTTCTGTCATTTTTGCTTGATTCAGGGCTTCGAGAGGTTTTGATAAAACTATAGAAGAAATGGATGTAAATACTACTATAGGTGATGTTGGTCTGACTACACTGTTGTATTCAGTCCGTGTGGATGATTCCACTAACCAGAGTTCGAACGAGTCATGTGCTGAATGTAAATTTTCACCAAGAGCATTTCATTCACCACCCCTGGAAGCCAAAGACATTGTGATCCTACATTGTTATGCTTTGATATTTTTACTAGCGGTGCTTGGAAATGTTTTGGTTATTGTAACGTTGATACAAAACAAACGGATGAGAACAGTCACCAATGTGTTTTTAATTAACCTATCTGTTAGTGATTTGTTGCTAGCTGTGTTCTGTATGCCGTTTACAATCGTTCCGGTGATGCTGAAGAATTTCATCTTCGGAGCCCATATGTGCGTTATGATAAGATACTTTCAAGGTAAATATACGATATATTTATATAGCCTATCTTATCGCTTTTAGTGCACCACTGCTTATTACATGATAACCTGTAATACGGGTCACAATAAATGTATACCGTGATATCAAACCTATCCGAAATGAAGTTGAAGCAACAACATAACTTGTACTATCATATATGTATAATAATATACGATGGACAGATCACCAGAAACTGAAATTCATTTTTTTACATTCCGTACAATTATGAACAAAAAGTTTGAAAAAACCAACACCAAAATAAGTACAAACTTAATTAACTGTCCGAGAGTTACTTAGGCGCTGACTCGCTGCACAAGATGACGTCAATGACGTCTCGCTCACTATTTTACACGGCTTTACGGCTTCTCAAATGACTATTGATACAATGTTTAAAGCGACAGTAGTGATCTATACATTCGTGTGACATACAGATTTATACACTTTAATTATTGAAAATTTATAACCCTTCGCACTGTTGATGTATTACATCTAAAACACGCTTCGTGGCCGAGTTCTGGGTTGGTATTCACAGAGCATCTTTAGGGGAAATTTAAATATTTTTACTTAAGTTAAAAAATTGAGCTGCACACATTTACCAAGAATCGAAGAATAGTCCATGTTTTCTTTGTGATTATTGTAGCTCTTAACACAATTTCTAAACTATGTAAAACTGGATAATCTTGATTTTCCTGTTTAACTGATACACCTAAGGAAATTTTAAAATTTGATTTGAAGAAAAAGTTTTCCCTTAAGATGTTTTGTGAATACCACCACTGGCCAGAGAGTACGAATCCCACAACTGACCAATTTATCAATTTCTGAATTATGTGCTAGAAGTATAACATAATGCTAGTGTGCCTCCATAGCTTAATGGTTAGCGCTTTTGTCGTCTTATCTGATGCTCCGTACTCAAATGTCTGCCATATTTTTAGCAGAAAGCTAACTGCAGAAAAAATGCTATGACCGGCTAGTGGTTAGAGATAACCAGGTAGTGGATCCAGGGAGGATGGGAGAGATTTATTGGGGGGCTATAATATTATTTCACAACCGAGGCACGTGAAATTAACACATTAAGTAGAAGTGGTTACTGTGTTATACCGTTACAAGACTGTTAGACTGATAAATGCTGATTAATTAATCATAGACTGTAATATGCTAGTGTGGCAATACGTTCTATCACGTCTGTATCTAAACTGTTAAGAAAGAAGTTTTACGTTAAAGTACATATTAAATATATTAGGGGCAATAATTCAATTTTTCGCTTGGTTATACACTTGTATTTTGAATAATATACGAGTATTTAAAACACCTGTCCATTTGGACGAATTAATTTTTAAACGTCTTGTAAAGCATATACATAAATACGGTATTTAACATATGTAGGAAACGCTATTGCAAACAGACGATGATTACTTTAAATCGTTTCATGCTTTAACTTCGTACGATTTCACTGAAATTGCTAAACGCAAGTCAGGGCCATGTGGTATTTAAATTATACTTTGTAAATTATTGTTAACGAAGGAACGCTTTATTACGCTTACAAACTGAAACATCCAGAAATTAAAACGATAAAATGCTGTGTTTACTATGCTCAGAAAAAAGCTATAGATACCAATATACTAGACTAAGTTTAATAGAAATTAAATAAGTACTTAGATTCCCCCGAAGCCAGAGGTCATTGGCCAATTAGGCAGGGATAAGACCAAATGGCCACGCTTTACCACTGTCTCAGTCGAACGAAAAAATAGTAGTTTTACAATTTGTAAATATAGCGGACGAAACAGACTGAAAGTGTTATACAAGCACATCAGTAAATATTTTATAACTTTCACATCACTTTGGTACAAAATACTTACGGAAGTATTTAACTTACGTTCAAATTTTAATTCTTTACACTTCTTTTAAAACGACATAGAATAGTAAATTGTACTGCGATACTGAAAATGTTTCAATTTTCCTACAAACCATATCTGTCCTAATCTGCAGTTGTTAAGAATTCTAAATAATTTAAATGTGAACATAAATATCAGGATTAGATTAGTTTTCTGCGTTGGTTTAACTACAAATCCTTATTATATACTTTATAGAAGTTCTGCATGTAATAAATCAGTGTTTTCAACGTAAATATTTACTCGATACTCGGTTTTAGTAACATGCGAAAATGCCTCGTAAATCTACATTTCAATATTTCTCTTACACGAATTTCTTAGTGCGTTTTACTTTAACGTTCGCAAGGTGTTGCGTACACGTACTTGAAAATATTGAAATTTGAACGTAGCTTAGGACATAATCCCATCTGCAGAACAAGAACCAGTATAAAAAATAAACGTACATTCCCGAAATTCTGAGTTTGTGAAAACATTTTCTTCAATGATTCTTAATCCAAAGGAACGACGAGACTGTGGTTATACATCCTTGAAGAAAGCGTTGAACGAACTCAAACCGACGTACTAGTTTCTCAAAGCACTAGCGGAAACATTAAACACACGAGAGATGCCCAAATTATGTTTGAACATATGTATATATTAATTAGACAAGGTACATTAAGTGAATTACAAATAATAATATTAACTTATTGTCACTGGACACTTAATGTACCAAATGATGTGTTTGCTGTGGGATTTGATGCTGCATCTGGACTAAAACATGCTTCTTGCACTATCTCAAAAAAAGATGTGGCAAACATTTTGAACCAAATGAACATAGTAATGTGCCTTTACTTTTGATTCTTTGAGAATAAATATGAGTTCCGTTAAACTAGTATAACAAACAGTAGTACATGCCATAACATCTGATGTTGAACAAAATGTCAACTTATGGGTAATCTCGTAAACGTTTCTCATACAGCAATCTGTTCTTTCAAGGTAAACATCTCAATAAAAAGGCATTGCTACAATCAGCGGTGACGACGTTATTTGAATAACCTTATCGCTGAAGTAGATATAGCTAAAAGAGTTTTATCTCCCTTATGTTGTTTTTGTGGTATTCAGCTGGTGAATACCGATTTTATCCTGAGTTTGGCATGCACAATATTCGAAATTAACTGATCGACAGTTCAGATGGATATTCCTTTCTTCATTGAACTCCTTTTTTTGGTTGTTGGATTTGTCCTAGATATCAAGTAACCAACGGGTACGATTATATGGGATGCGTTTTACGTACTTTCACTAAAAAGGGCAGTAGAACGCGAAATACCCTTCTTGTGACGAAAAATACGTATTGTCGTCACAGAATTGGAAATCCATGATAAAGCAATATCTTATGTGTGTTTCTATGTGGATGGCTGGCCTTCAAGAAGCCAAACATCACACCTTCTGCAAAACTGTTGTATTTGGTTCCAAGACTTTTTCAAACAAACGAAACAGTGCGTGTATATATATATTACCTTACACATAACTTAACACTGTGAAAAAGAGACCTTTAATTTATATTGTGTTTGTTGGAACTATTGTCTGTTCTACTCTGTACACATATAAGTGGTGCACCTCTCGTGATGTTAAATTTAAATTTCTTACAATGATTTTCCAACTACAACAAATGGCACACATACGGTTTCATTTAAATACTGAACATCTTTTTACCACACTTAGAATTACCGGTACATAGAATTTCAATACGTCCGTAATTGTAAGATTCCCGTAAGTGCTCTGAAAAAACAGTACCTTTATTTCATGATTAACCACTTGTCTGCAACTACTCATGATCTCAAAACACGTGGCGGCATCAATGTGTGTCAATTTATCCACACTGGTAATTGTTTGTGTTAGGTCGGGCTTAGTTAACTTATCTTTACGCTAAAAATGACGAAAGACAATGAAAAAGATATCCATGTAAATTGACAAATGTTATACGAGAGGTGCCCCACTTATATTTGAACACCTTTGAATATCCGATATTTTCATGTTTACCAAATATAAATGAAATAACTCTTTTGAACCGCGGAAAATAATGTGTCAGGTAACATGTGCACTCACAGTTTGGTTTGTTTGCAATATGATTCGAGCCGAAATCAGCAAATTTGTAGAGGTTGTAGCGTTTGGCTTTTGAAGGCCGAATGCTCCTTAAGAAGTACCAAGAAGGTGTTAATAGATCATGGATATACCGTTTCTGTGAAGACTTTCAATAATTGTCGTCCCTAGAAGGGTGCTTAACGTTCTGTTGCTCTAATATGTACAAAACAAAATATTAAAGGATTCCTAAAGGTGACGATTCCTTCAAAAATCGTACCCATTGGTTATATGATAACTAGGATAAATCAAATAACAAAAATGGTGATTGCAATGAATGTAGGAGTATCCTTCGAAACTATTAATCAAGTATTTCAAAAATCGCGAATGCCAAGCTCAGAAAAACGGTCGGTGTTCACCAGCGATTTTACCAAAATAATCCAAGGGAGACGATCGTCTTTAACCCCCGTACATGCTACAACGGAACGGTAATTTCGATAACTTTGTCCCCTCTGTTGAGATAATGCTTCATCATTGAGATATTTACGGTAACACAACAGATTGCTATTTGAGAAATGTCTACGATACTATTAAAAAGTTAACATTCGTTAAGCAACGTGAGTTCCCACCCGGTTGCATGACTTGTGTTGTTGTTTGTTAAAACTAATAAAATATAACTCATATTTATTCTACAAAGGGAACAAAGCGCACAGTACTATGCTCCTAAAATTTAAAATAGTTTTTGGACAAAATGTTTGCCACATCTTGTTCCTGACGACAATGCCTGGAACATGGTGTTTTGGTCAAGACTCAGCTTCATACCCCACCACAATAACGCCATTCGATACCTAAAGAACACAAATTTCAAGTATATTACACCAGAATAGTAAATGCCGAAGTCTTACAATCCTGTATTCATAAACTTTGGAATCTTAACGATAAAGCAGCATTGATTACACTCGATCAATGTTTAAACAATCAATTGGGGGTTTCTGTTTTAAAAAAGCTCCATTCGATGCCCCTACAAAATTGTTGTTTGTGGGTTTAACTAAACTGCAAAAATAAAAAAAGTGAGTGTATAATGTTAGTCGACACATTAATATACATAGCTGTATAGAGACATTTCGATTATGGCGTGTCAGCATGAAAATATCGGATGTTAAACGGTGTTCAAATATAAGTGGGGCACCTCTCGTAGTCGTACTTACTATGCACGTAAAACGAGAAAAAGATATTAGAGAGTTTGCGAAAGTCAACGTGTAACGTGTACGTGAATACTACTTTTGAGTATTTCTTCATCAAGGCATGTGTAGTTTCTACAAGTAATCGACGTGTGACAGACGAAAATATAGTGTGTAATATGTCACACAAGTATGCGTATGCACGGGAAACCCAATAATTCATCGCCCTTGATTTCATTGAGTTTATATAAATACTCATTATCGATTTACATAGAAATCATGCTACACTTATCATGTGATGTTACCCGCACACGTTGTCTTTCGCAAGCCAATTTTAATTGCAACGCGTACGTATACATATACGGGTAACTACATCTAATAGCGAAGGCAGCACTCAACATAAACAACAGAGCACGAAACACGTAAATACGGATAAAACAATGTACAAATAGTTAGTTCTTGATGAAATTGACCCCCTTGTCCATAAGACACATAATAGCTATTAATTTCATGACTTTTGACTGATTATTTAAGCTTGGCAATTATTAATGTTGACGGTTTTGAAGCTTAAGACAGAGCCAGCAACATTTTCGACTAATTTTTGCTGAACTACGAAACTAGGGGGTTACAAACTAGTAAGTGAACCAGCACCCAACAAAAACAACATGGCAGGAAATGCACAAATTTACATTGAAAAGCAAAATCATATGTATTACAAGTACAGGCTACATGACAACTGCAATAACGACTAAGAAAGAATGAAACTGAATACATGTAATTATAAAACACGGCATCCCACTCCGACAGCTTGCCGCGTCAGTCAGTCAAACACGGCATCCCATTCCGACAGCCTGCCGCGTCAGTCAGTCAAACACGGCATCCCACTCCGACAGCCTGCCCCGTCAGTCAGTCAAACACGGCATCCCACTCCGACAGCCTGCCGCGTCAGTCAGTCAAACACGGCATCCCACTCCGACAGCTTGCCGCGTCAGTCAGTCAAACAAGGCATCCCACTCCGACAGCTTGCCGCGTCAGTCAGTCAAACACGGCATCCCACTCAGACAGCTTGCCGCGTCAGTCAGTCAAACACGGCATCCCACTCCGACAGCTTGCCGCGTCAGTCAGTCAAACACGGCATCCCACTCCGACAGCTTGCCGCGTCAGTCAGTCAAACATAGCCGGAGCATGAGCCAACAGACAAGAACGAATAACACGGACCACCACGCATCACACGGACCACCACGCATCACACGGACCACCACGCATCACAACGACCACGACGCATCACACGGACCACCACGCATCACACTGACCACGACGCATCACACGGACCACCACGCATCACTCGGACCACCACGCATCACACGGACCACGACGCATCACACGGACCATGACGCATCACACGGACCACCACGCATCACACGGACCACGACGCATCACACGGACCACCACGCATCACACGGACCACCACGCATCACACGGACCACCACGCATCACACGGACCACCACGCATCATACGGACCACCACGCATCATACGGACCACCACGCATCGCACGGACCACCACGCATCACACGGACCACCACGCATCACACGGATCACCACGCATCACACGGATCACCACGCATCACACGGACCACCACGCATCACCCGGACCACTACGCATCACACCGACCACCACGAACCACTTGGACCACTACGCATTACAATGAATTAGAGTTACGCTGGCGTTAATAGCTTTGATAAAACAGTACCCAGACAGAGCGGGAGTCAGTAAACATTCGAGATGTTCTGACACAATGTCCATTTTATTTCATGATTAAACATTATATATTTACTAACAGCAGTCTATAAAACACACGTGGCAGCCCAGCTCAGCAATATGTGTCAATTTCTTCTGACTGATACATATTTTTTGTTAGAAAAATATGGTTGGTATCAGTGAACGAATCTGTACGCCTAAACGTACGATCGAAAATGAAAACAATATCTTGATCGGTGACTTTAAAGACTCCTCAATTGCAATAAGAGTAAACTATTGTTTTAAGATTTTTCATTGTTGAACACAAATCTTGTGTGAGCACTAGTTAATATAAATGCGCTTTTATATTATTCCCTTTGGTTTATTTTTGTTAAATATTTCAACCCATAATCGACTAAGCCTGTTTAAATCAGGAATATGTTTTAGGTTCTGCTTCAAGTTCTTTACATTTTATCTGTTCTGTGAGAGCGGTTTGCATTTCCAGTTCGATACCCAACTGTGCTACTGCTTTATTTCTCTGAGCAAGAATTACACACAATGCTTCACTCGATCAAAGTGTGAATTGTTACCTTTATATTTATATAAAGCAAAATCACTAAAGGCAACAATAATTTGACCGAATTATGACAACTAGAAATAAAAAAGACAATAGATACTATATCCAACATTGGAAGTCAACAACAGTGGACCACTTATTAACAATCGATGACGATCATCAAAAACACATCCTGCATGACAAATGTCTCTTATACCGCAAACAAGCAATGCTTAATTGCATACTCGTGTCAAATCCTAACTTCATCACAACAACTTGTAAGTGGTGTCTCATATAATCAAGGCCTTTATAATTGTCCCCGGAATACCAATCTGAAGTTCTGAAAGTATCTTCATGAGCGGAAGGATTGTCGCCAACAAAGATATTACTGATTGCACTATCTGTGTCATTTGACGCATGCTATAAACCTTGTTATCTCCAATGTAAAGTACAATAAAACACAGGCTTGACAGATTGCTGTTAATAAATGTCATTCGTTTTAGTTTATTCGTTACTCCATACTTTTCCAAAGATTTGACTGTTTGTTTAACGTGAATTTTAATGTACATGTAGTTTGTTGAGCAGCTGAACAGTCAGAAACTTAAAGGATGTTTGAGACTTGTCTGCGCTCTCTATCTTACATTATTATGATCTACATTTGTGTGCAACTGTCATACGTATGGAAATCTTACATTATTGCTGAATCTTTACTGACCCTTTAAGCGGATAGATTATTTCCACAGGGACATGAATGATGGTTATATTTCTAAGGCGTCTCACATTAAAATATAATGTACGAGAGGTGTCCCATTTATATTTTAACAGCGTTGAATAACCGATATTTTCATGCAAACCAGATATGAATTAAATAATCGTTTTGAAACGCGTACAGGAATGTGTCTGGTAACATATTCAATCACTGTTCGCTAAGTTTGCAATATGATTCGAACCGAAATCCCCAATTCTGTCGAGGGTATGGTGTTTGGCTTTTTGAAGACCACACATTCCCAAAGAAACACCAAGAATGTGTTGGTAGAGCATGAATATACCTTTTCTGTGAAGAATATCAGTACTTTTCGTCAATAGAAGAGCATTTTACGTTCCGTTGCTCTAATAAGTGAAATTGCACGAAATATTAAAAATGCATAAAGTGTGACGATTCCGTCAATAAACGTTCTTCTTGGTTATATGATAACTAGGGTAAATCCAATAACCAAAATAGAGACTCCAATGTAAGGATTTTCATTGGAACTATCAACCACGTGATTTCGAAAATGGTGAATAACAAATCCCGAAATAAATCGGTGTTTACCGGCGATGTTTCCAATAGCATAAAAGGGAGACAGTCGTCTTGATCTCCGTACGTATATGCTACAACGGAACGGTAATTTTGATAACTTTGTTACCACTGGTGAGGCAACTCATTATCATTTAGATATTTACGATAAAAGAACAGATTTCCATTTTTATGACTACCATGAAGTTGACATTTGTTAAGCAACATGAATGCGATAATACAATTGGACCGAAGTGCAAGTCTACAGAAACTAGAACCAAGATAAACATGATTCACAGAACTAAGGTGTCTGTCATCGGAGACTGCCAAAATGACAAGAGTATCAGACATAATTTCCATACAGTGAGGTTTATTTACATTACATAAGTGGCCAACTTATTGACGTCGATTCAAAAGTCAATGAAATGGAAATGATGGCAAATAGACATTTGAGTATTTAAGGAGAATTCTATTAAATATAATTAGTGGTAATAAATCATATACAAATTTTATTATTGATCTAATTTGTCTAAATGACTGAATTATACCAGAGCGTCGAGATTTAGCTGGTTTGCAAATATCTTGCTCGGAGTTTGTTGGTCTAGACAGGAAATAAAGGCGATATTTTCTGATTATAACGCCCGAAAACACTTATTAGATTGTCAGTTTCAGATCAGCAATAAAACCACTGTTATACATCTCTAAATGTCATGAGTGAGCCGAAGCTGTACGAATGTCCGGGCGTAATTATCCTACTTAAGTCACCACGCATACACCGGGCCATCATATTCCACCAGGCGAAGAAAGCACACCTTTGCATGGGTATGATTCTTCCTGATTTCCTCTACTTGGTCTTGATATCTTTAAAAGGAGGATCAAGACTTCCCAGACACAACAGGCTGCGCTAATATACATTTCTGATCTATTCAGTTGTATCACTTTTATAGTCAAAAGGAACGGATTCTTTCTCAATTCCAATTCTTTGTCTTAATATCTTCAAACAAGCGGACCAGACTTTCCAGACACATAAGCCTGTGCCACTATACATTTATGATCTATTCAGTTGTACAAAAAACAACAACAAAAAATCACTTTGATCGTCGAAAGGAACTGAGTTTGCAGTTCCTAGAAACAGAACCAACATTGCAGACATGTCTATAAGTAAGGTCACAGATGGCTGAACGCTCACACAAGCAATTTGAAACATGCTGCTGATGAAACCAAATTTTAACAAGAAATATGTTTAAAAAAGATATACAGCGTTGAGTTAAATGACATACTGCGATTGTTACATGTATTTTTTTCACTACATTTGCGAAAAATATCAAGGAGTTTTAGGCACCAAAATATGAATCTGCTAGTCAAAATATATCGAAACATATTCGTATATATCGTTTTTAGTTACATCCATCCAACATGATTGAGGAATGTCCAATACAAATATGAGTGAAACAAAATTATGAGAAAGAAAACAGAATCCAATTGAAACTATGTATTTATCTATTGTATTCTGTAACAAATAACGTAAAATGTGTTATTAGTTAAAAACTGGATGGATCATTGCACCATTTTAATATAATAATGGAGATATCTGGTAATCATATAAAGTAATGTAAAATGGTGTAAATTTAGTATTTGCTGTAACAATGAGACATGACACCATATGCATATTCACATGTTAAAAGAAACAGTAGGAAATAAACAAAACAAATAAAAGTTTTACACATTCTTTAGCCAATTAAAACTGCCCAATTTCGTTTATTTTGCTTTTAGTATATTAGTAATTAGTAAAACAACTATATGTTATTTGTTTTGTACAAACTAAGCGTATCGTACTATGTGGTTTAGTCGCTGCAGTTGAGTCAGATGGAGAATTTATGGGATGGACTGGTAAAAATAAATGAGATGTCTACCGAAGCCGCTAGTTATTCAAAGATTCCTATAAAATGCCTATATGTATCATATATGGTGGAGTATTGGTCATTTGTGCAGATTATATGTGACAACACTATCTGTCATGTTTGTAAGTAGTGTGTTTAGATAAATAATAACTAGCGTTGTGCGATATTGGATGACCAGGTTTATATAACAGCTATTTGTCATGGTGCTGAAGGACTTTACGTTTATAGGTCGGTGTTACATGATAAGACTATGTTCAAATAAATTGTGGATTATATTCATAAGCAACACATTTTTCATTTTATTCATGAAACGTCAGAGTTCTAATTGGAAGATTTGGAATACATTTTATTACAATTAGATAAGAACTATACTTCCGTCGTTGATAACTAGTTGGCTCATTTTGATGAGTTTACCTTCAGCATGCAATATGTGCATATATATGAAGCAGCTCTAGTATCTTGTTTACAACCTTTGTGTCACATGTACTATTGTCATTTACTCACAAAATATCATACTAGTAGTGATTGGAAACCTAGTGAATCCAGAATTTCTTACCTACATTCATTTGTGTCCTCGTTGGTCATCATGCTGTAATGGTCGTTTTCCACTTGGACATGCCTTAGGCAACTTTCTGTTTGTACCTCACCAGAGTAATGAATGTGTCGTTTGAGACAGGTTGTTGTTTCGCTGGTGCTCCGATCGAACCAATTCTGCTCATACTTTTTCATTTCGCTTGCATGTCAACGAAAACGTAGAAACTGTTTAAAAGGCTCATAAGATGTTCTACTCACAAATAACAAATATTTATACTGCACTAGGGAGCAATTTAAATATAGTATTGAAATAAACCATCCATTAATCAATTGCAGTACTTCAGTAAATATCCTGGGCATGCCATCATCGTTCAAAGAAAAGCTGGAATTGTCCGCGTTTCTGTCTCCGACATTATAAAAATTAATACACTGCTGCATTATTATGACTTAACGTCAATGGCGTGTTTGGTATCAGAAACAATGTTTCTACGTGAAAGACAAAATACTGAAAATGATATATTTGCAATTCAAAAAAGATATAGCACTTCTTATACATTGTAGAAGAAATGTTGATTCATGGAGCAGTCTGTTATGAAATACTTTCACCCGTTTAAACTCTGTTGTAACGAGAGGTTTGTCTCAAAGATGGCTGTTTTGAAAGTACATGATGCTACAAAAGGAGCTGCG
Organism: Spisula solida; assembly: GCA_947247005.1. Lineage (NCBI taxonomy): Eukaryota > Metazoa > Mollusca > Bivalvia > Venerida > Mactridae > Spisula > Spisula solida. The sequence goes on along the minus strand of OX365950.1, from coordinate 16,359,723 downwards.
GCACCACGGGGCACCTGCTTTTGGCGCGCGCTATGAAATCGATAGGAACATGAGTGAGTCAAAATGGAATGTGCAGTGGCTGCCAACGGTTCAAATTGTAACGCCCGACTTGCGATCCAATGATCAGGAGGGGGTTAAATGCACAGTCGGTCGAACAGCTGCATGTCTGAAAAATACTTTAACCTGGTATTTTTCTTTTTTTGTTATTTATTGAATTGGTCATGGCTTTCAAATACTGAACCGGGTTTCTGAAATGATAATATACTTTAATAATATATTTTTGCAAAGTCATATACCTAACACGATAAAAACGTAAAACACTATTGAAATTTCATTGAACACTGTTAAGTTACACCTGTGGTGTGCTGGCGTGCAACATCGGATAACATGATAATGGGTCTTCATGTTTTGCTCTATAGACATCAGGGCTGGTATTCACAAAGCATCTTAAGTGAAAACTTAAATATTTTGACTTAAGTCCAACATTTGCGCAGCTCATTTCTCGCACAATTTAAAGTATAATCCATGTTTTCTTACGGTGAGTATAGAAGCTGTTTACATAATGCTTCAAAACTATGTAAAATATTAATCATCTTGATCTTGCTTCTTGGCTGATACACTTAATAACATTTTTAGATTTTAAGAAATTTCTAAGTTTTCTGCTAAGATGCTTTATGAATACCACCCCTGAAATACAATATAACAAATCTACAAAACACATTATTTGTTACAGTGACGACTATCGGTAGACGATGTTATAAAATGTATAAACACCATTTGGTATCGTTTGTTATCATCCTAGACTTACAACAAATGTTAAAAAATGACATAAACAATATTTCAAGACACACTATTTTGTTTTATAGCTGGAAGTCCTTGAAGTTTGAGGTATAAATAATAAACAATATTGTATATATTTGGAAATAGATAGACATCTAGTCATGTTATTGTAATATTATGAACAAAACCCGATAATCAGAATCCCATAGAGCATGAAATATAAATCTATTCGATCTAGATTTGTTCTCATTTTCGTATAAATAATGATACATGTTAATATTGTATATATATCTTATTCAAATCATAAAAAAGTACATAACTCACCATTGATAATTTATATTGACTAATGCAAACTAATATAGACTATGCTTCTTATCATATTAATAAACCTCACAATATCGTCTGGAGAATAAAATAAAACAAAACTACACAAAAAATAGAGACATTTTAAATTCATCATAATTTGAGTACACGCTTCACGCAGCATGTATGACACATTAATTCCATGTTTGAATTATTCCATCTGCCAGCTTTGTCAGTTTAAGCCAGTTTTTATCTCACTTTATCCGGAAAAGCATGCAATAAAATTGATAAATTTAAAAAATAGCGTTCAGTATGGAACGCTCTAACTGCCAATTATTGAATTCTTTGTGGGGATACGGTCTTTCTCGAGCACAGGATACGTTTTTGTAGTATGCATTTACAATGTGTTGAATGGTTGTAGACGAGTCAAGGTACGAGTATAATTCATCTTGTAGACAAAAATCGTATGCACAAGCTAAACGAGACTTATAGCATCCATAACACCAACTTGTAACGTAATTTTATGTAAACTTTAAAATGCAGTCGATGTGTTCCATAGTTGAGTTTTGACAGATAAGGTAAAATAAAATGTTCAATTTAGAGGGAAAGACACGTCAAATGGGAATCATGACGTCACAAAACTACCATTTTGTATCTCTTCCACTGTTCCCCAAACGCCGGGGCCGCATTTTAATGCACATCTTCCCTGTCACGTTATGCGTAAATTGAATACATATTCTACGAGGTTAACTGATTAACAGTCCGCTTGGAATCAGTCAATGCCCTATGCAAATAAAATGTTTGAAAACAGTGATTGGAAATGCTCTGTTCGTATGCTAGAATGATTTGGCAACCAGACAGGCGGTCTGTGACTAAACATTGATACTTTTGGTTTTTATGCAGATATTGCTGTAACTATGATGTCAATTCAATAGAGATGGATAAAGGGGGCTGTAAACCCAGTGTTCACAGAATTGTCTGGCCGACAAACACCTTTTACTAAATCGTCAGTATATGTTCAGATAATCACACACCTGAAAAGAAATGCATACATAAATCAAGCAAAAAACACAAAAACAACAGCCACAAAACAACATTTTGACACATTTTGGGCACCAAGTAGTCGTTTGTTTAGGTCGCGTAAATATGTGAAAAAGACGCCAAAATTTAGCTCAGAATAAAATGGCTTATATGATTGATAATCATCAACAGCATACTTGTTTGGCTTCCTTAATACTCACAATTGTATCGAAAATAATAGGGTTACCAATGCGTTATTTTACAAATTTCATGAATGTAAATCTATACGAGAAATTTTCGTATTTTCCGGTCCCAGAGCTAAAAAGCCTAGTTTTGCAGTTTTCACTAGTTCTCATTTAAATCACTACAAAGGTCATGACCCTTGCACATACTTTATTGCAAACAAGTAGTTATTAAAGATTTTAACTCAAAACTCACTTTGATTATTTTACTAATGATAAAATAGCTCAAAACACAGCATTTGTCTTATATTTACAATTTCGACCATGGCCAATTCGAATATTTCGCTTGTCTGGGTAAACTGCTTCCTTAAATTATCGTATGTAGCATAAAAAGCAAACCCAAATTGCAAGATGAGATGGCGTCATATTTAGAATACCTATAATATATTTATATGTAAAATATGTAATTCGCTAAACCTGGGATGGGTCAGTGGGAAAATGCAGATACATATGTACTCTTAACCAATATTCTAGAAAATTGAATATCTCTGGAACCGTTGTATAAATTCACATTATTTTTTGAAAACAAGTCTAAATTGATAGTAGGATATTTCTGCAACACCGTCTGTGTAATAGTGAGCACCGAGGCATGACGATATACAGTATCGATTTTTGTGCACGTGCATATATATCAATATATATTATGTCGTTTTTAGTGTAGGGACTATAATAAAAACCAAAAGTAAAACATTTGTCAAGAGTGTTTTTATCCTCTGTTAGCTCAAACCACTTCACCAACGACCCGTAATCTTGACCATTTCTTCAAATGGCATACTAGCCATGTGATGTTTTTCTGAAAGGACGATCGACTAAGAAGCGATTTACAACGTGGAATCGAATTCCCGCCAAAACATTTATAGCACGCGTATGAAAGAAGATATTGTACCGTCAGGCCTCTGTGCACGCTATTCCACCGAATGACTTGTAAAAACATCACAATATCGTAGACAATATTGATTTAGACCGTTTTACATAACATCACGTGGTACAATGCAACGGTTCCAGAGATATTCAAATTTAAATTCGGTGTGGTTAGAACATTGGTCAAGTGTAGTAATGTTTGAAAAGTTATCTTGGGTTTGTTTTCAACAATATTCTGAACTTTTTGTCGCTCTATTGTTGTTGCCACAACATAAAAAGCAAAATTATAAATTTAAAGTCTACTTTTAGACATGCGTTCGTTCAGTTTTTGTTTAAACTTTTACACCCATCAGCGACTAAACATATTTACTTCTGGAATATATGTGTTATGTTTTGGTTTTACATCAATTTCCTTACATTTTATCAGGTCTGAGAAAACACTATAGATACCATACAATTACACGAGTAGTCTTGTTTCTTTGATATTTGCGGGTTTATGAACCGATTGTAATAACTGTCTATAGACACGCAAACTCAACTACAACCTTTGATGATGACCTACTAGTTTTATTCAGATTTGCATGCCACAATCTATTGTTTATGACAATGGAGGAAGGCCAACTGTCTTCGACTAGTGTCAAATGATCAAAACAGAGTGAGACGACCGCCGCTGATTGCGACAACCGTAGCAGAAATAAGCCACATCCACAACTTTGTGTTTGTAGTTTATTTAATTTGCCAATACGAAACCATTTTCAGACGCAGTCAGACGCTGGAACACGTTAGACCTTTATAAACTTTGAAATAAAAATAACCGTAATAACGACTTTATTTGTTGTGGCTTACATATTTGACAGCTATATCAATTTTCATTTTGGTCCACTATAACGCTGACCATCGCTGGCCAACGCTAGTAGAAACGTTCATGACCCACCTTAAGGACATGTGCTGTCTTTATATAAAGCATCATCACTCTAAGCAACAACAATTTGACCGAATTATGACATCTAGTATAAAGAAAACAATAGCTATTAAATCAAATATTAGAAGTCTACAACACTGGCTATTTATTTGCAATCGATGACGATCATCGAGAATACATACTGCATGACAAATGTCTCTTATACCGCAAAACAAGCAAAGCTTAATTGTATACTCGTGTCAAGTCCTAACTTCATCACAACATCATGTAAGTGATGTCTGATATAATCATGTCCTTTATAATTGTCCCCGGAATACCAATCTGAAGTTCTGAAAGTATCCTCATGAACGGAAGGATTGTCATCAACCAAGATATAACTGATCGCACTATCTCTGCCATATGACGCTAGCTAGAAACCTTGTTATCTCCGAGTACAATAAAACACATGCTTGGCAGATTGATATTAATGATCGCCATTGGTTTTGGTTTATTTGTTACACCATAATTCCCAAAATTACCGGAAACTTTGGATATTTCTTTAAAATGAACTTTAATGTAGATTGTTGAACAGCTAATTGCAAACAAACAGTCAGAAACCATACGGATGTTTTGGACTTGTCTGTGTTCTCTTTCTTATATTATAATGATATACATTTGTGCGCAACTGTCAAACATATTGAAACCCTACATGATTACTGACTCATTACTGAAAAGCTGACAAACACGAACATTGATGTGATCAATTTAAGCGGATAGATTTCTTTACAGGGACAGAATTGATTGTTATATTTAGGCGTCTCGCATTCAACTTTAATTTATTTACGACCGGGAAAATTACATATGTAATATCACGTGGTTATATTCGAATGATTGCAAGAAAACCCTTCTGTCAAAATTGGATCGAGGTATAAGTCTACAAAAACTAGATCCAAGAGAAACATGATTCACAGAATTAAGTTGTCTGTTATCGAAGGATTCCAAAATAACAGAGTATCAGACATAATTACCATACAGTTAAGTCTGTTGACATTATATAAATGGCCAACTAACTGACGTAGATGCAAAAGTCAATGTAATGGAAAGATTGGCAAATAGAAATTTAAGTATTTAAGGAGAATGATATCAATTGTAAAAAGTGGTAATAAAGCATGTTCAAATTTTAATATTGATCTAATTCGTCTAAATGATTGAATTATACCAGAGCGTTGGGATTTACCTGGTTTGCAAAAATCTTTCACGAAGTTTGTAGGTCTAGACAGGACATAGAAGCGATATTTTCTGATTTTAAATAACACCCAGGCATACGTATAATTAGTTTGTAAGATACAGATCAGCAATAAAAATTCTGCAATACATCTCCAAATGTCATGAGTGAGCCGAAGTTGTACGAATGTCTGTGCGTAATCATCCCACTTTAGTCAGCTTGCAATCACCGGCCATCATATTCCACCAGGCGAACAAAGGACACCTTTGCATGGGTGCGATTCTTCCTGATTACCCCTTCTTTGTCTTGATATCTTCAAACACGATGATGAAGACACACAAGCCTGCACCAGTATACATTTCTGATCTATTAAGTATATAAAATTACTATCACTTTGATCTTCAAATAAAACTGAGTTTGTTGTTCCTAGAAACATCAGTGTAGTAGGTCCGAGAAGGTGGAACACTCTCAAAGTTGAAACCAGCTTCTGGTGAAACCAAAATAAAAACAATACTCAGAACACATCTTTTCGTGACTTACGTGTACGGTGAAAAAAGTTTTAGATATACTATGTGAAAAGCAATCGAAATGATTTATATATATTTCTTGCGCAAACTAGGAATTTTTATTTGTATGCATTTGTATTCAGATTCAGTCGGACCTATTCAAGGATGAGAGTGAGGTAATTCAGACGTTCTTTGATCACTTGCTCAATAGTAATTAGAAAACAACTATTTGGTTGCCCAACCTAAGCGTATCATACTACCGGAATGTGGTTTTGGCGCCACAGTTGAGTCAGATGAAGAATTTATAGGACGGCCTGGACAAAAATAAATGAGATGTCTACCGATGCCGGTAGTAATTCAAAGATTGCTATAAAATGCCTGCATTTATTATATAAGGTGGACTATTGGTCATTTGTGCAGATTATATGTGACAACTATATTTGTCATGTTGTAAGCAGTGTTTTTCGATAAATCATGACTATGGATGTGCGATATTGGATGACCGGGAGTTGGGTTTATTTGACAGTTCTTTTGTCAAGATACTGAATGACCTAAACTTTTAAATGTCGGTGTTACATGGTAAGACTATGCTCAAATATATTATGGATTATATGCATATGCAAAACATTCTATCTATTTTATTCATGAAATGTCACGGTTCTAATTTGAATACTTGACATACATTTTATTACAATTAAGTAAGAAGTATACTGCAATCGTTGATAACTAGTTGGCTCATCTAAGTTTACGGTCAGCACGTAATGTGTGCATATATATTGGGCAGCTCTAGAAGCGTGTTTACAATCACTGTGTCCCATGTACTATTGTAAGTTACTTATAGACTTAAGAATATGCCAATAGTGTTTGGATACCCAGTGAGTCTAGTATTTCTTACTTACCTACTAATGTTTGTCCTCGGTGGTCATGAAGCTGCAATGGTCTCTGTTCACTTGGACCTGCCTTTGACCATTTTTCTACGTTTCTCATCCACTCTGCCGCCTTTTGCAGCACAGTTAGATCTACCCAGTTTGGAGTCTGTTAATAACAGGCTTGATTTCGCATTGTATAACGGGCTATAATCCGAGCATTGTCGTCAACCAAGATATTACTGATTGCATCATGTGTGTCATGTGACGCAAACTATAAACCTTGTTATCCCCAATGTAAAGAACAATGGAACACAGTCTTGGCAGATTGCTATTAATGAATGCCATTTTGTTTTGGTTTATTCGTTACTCCATAATTCTCCAAATGGTCGGAAGCTTTGACTGCTTGTTTAACGTGAATAATAATGTACATGTAGTTTGTTGAGCAGCTGAACAGTCAGAAACCATAAGGATGTTTGAGACTTGTCTGTGCTCTCTATCTTACATTATAATGATTTACATTTGTGTGCAACTGTCATACACTTTAAGCGGATAAATTATTTCCACAGGGACATGCATGATGTTATATTTCTAAGGCGTCTCACATTAAAATTTAATGTACGTGAGGTGCCCGAGTTATATTTGAACAGCGTTGAATATCCTATACATTCATGCTTACCCGATATCAATGGAGTAACTTTATTGAAACGCGTATAGTAATGTGTCGGGAAACATAATATTATACATGTACAATCACTGTTTGCGTCGTTTGTAATATGGTTCGAACCAAACCAAACCGAATTCGTAGCCGATTGCATGAATAAAATAAAACTCATATTTATTGAAAGGGTAAATTAGCCGACAGTACTGTGCTCCTAACGTTTGAAAACGGGCCTGATGTTTGCCTCGTCTCATTCATGGCGACAATGTCTGAAACATGGTGTTTTGTTCATACCACACCACAATCACACCATTCGTTACCTTAAGAACACGAATTCCAAGTACCGGTATATTAGACAAGACTATTAAATGCCGACATCTAACAATCCTGCAACCACACACGTTGGAAGTATAAAACAGCATTGCATACACTCGATCAATGTTTACACCACCAATTGGGTTTTTCGGTCTGACAAAAGCTCCAAACAATGGCCTAAAAGTTTGTTAATTTTGTTTCTAACTAAATTTCAAATATGCAAAACAATAGGTGAATGTTTTAGTCGACACGTTAACATACATGGTTTGATAGTGACATTTTTATTATAGCAGGTCAGCATGAAAATATCGAATGTTCAACGCTGTTGACATATAAGAGGGACACCTCTCGTATTTGAAGACCGGAAAAAATACATATACATGTATATGTAATACCATATAGTATCAGATATAATTTCCTTTTTACATTACATAAGTGGCCAACTAATTGAAGAAGATTCGAAAGTCAACGAAATGGAAATGATGACAAATAGATATTTAAGTATTTAAGGAGAATTCTATTAATTTTAATTAGTTGTAATATGTCATATACACATTTTATTGTTGATCTAATTCGTCTCAATGACTGAATTATACCAGAGCGTCGGGATTTACCTGGTTTGCAAATAACATTCACAGAGTTTGTTGCACTAGACAGGAAATTAAGGCGATATTTTCTGATAATAACGCCCAAAACACACTTATTATAGGTTTATAAGTTACAAATCAGCAATACAAATGCCGCTATACATCTCCATATGTCATGGGTGAGCCGAAGTTGTACGAATGTCCGGGCGTAATTATTCCACTTAAGTCAGCACGCATACACCGGGCCCTTATCTTCCACCAGTCGAAGAGTGGACAACTTTGCATGAGTGTGAGTCTACCTAATTTCCTCTACTTCGTCTTGATATCTTAAAACAGGAGGACCAATACTTCTCAGACACATCAGCCTGCGCTAATATACATTTATGGTATATTCAGTTGTACAAAAGTCATGTCACTTTGGTCGTCAAGAGGAATTGAGTTCCTTGAAACAGAATCACAATTGCGTATATGTCTATAAGTGAAGTAGGTCCGAGATGGCTGCACCCTTCCCAAGCAATTTGAAACATACTTCTGATGAAACCAAATAACAAAAACTACTAAGAACACATCTTTTCGCTAAATTCCTTCTGTGGCTTACGCGTTTGGTAAAAAACGTTTTAGACATACTTTGACAGACGCAATCGAATATAATTTTTGTATATTTTTGCGCGAACAAGTGAATTTGTATTTGTTTTAATTTGTATTTAGATTCAATTGGACCTACTCAAGGGTGGGAGTATGGTAATTTAGCCATTTTGCTCGTGGATCAAGTATGCTACTAGTGAAACAAATATTTATTGTATGATTTTGCACAAACTAAGCGTATAATACTTTGTGGTTTAGTCGCCATACATAAGCCAAATGTAGAATTTATGGGGTGAACTGGACACAATTAATGAGATGTCTGCCGAAGCCGCTAGTTATTTAAAGATAGCTAAAAAAGTATCCGCTAATTATAGATCGTTGAGTATTGGTCATTTGTGCAGATTATATGTGACAATAACATTTGTCATGCTTGTAAGCAGTGTGTTAAGATAAATTAGCGTTGTGCGATATTGGATGACCAGATTTATTTAAAACTTTTTGTCTAGATGCTGAATGACGTAAACTTTTAAAGGTTTGTGTTACTTGATACTATGTTATAGTTAGAACATATTAAGTATTTTAGTCATTAAAATTTACTTAATATGTTTTAACTAACTTAGAATATAACATTCTGCATTCTGATTGGCCGATAGAAATTAGCGCCAACGCATGACGTCAAGTCTGATAAGAGAAAAATTTATTGATTAAATTTTCATTTAACCGCGAAAATTCGGCGTTTTCATTGGCTCATAATGTAGGTTATATTCTAAGAATTCATGTGAAATACATTTTTCATTTTATTCATGAAATGTCAGGGTTCCAATAGGATTATTTGACATACGTTTTATTACAATAACATAATTACTATAATGCCGTCGTTGATAACTAGTAGGCTCATCTAAGTTTACGGTCAGCACGTAATATTTGCACGTAGTTGAGGCGGCTCTAGTAGCGTGTTAACAACCTCTCTGCCACATGTACTATCGTCAGTTACTCACAGAAGAACTTGCCGGTAGAGATTGGAAACACAGTGTGTCCAGTTTTTCTTACCTACTAATTTCTGTTTGTCCTCGCTGGTCATGAAGCTGCAATGGTCACTTTCCACTTTGACATGCCTTTGACCATTTTCTGTTTGTACCTCAACAGTTAGTTTATACTAATTTATTTAAGGTCGATTGGGAAACAAGTTTTCCAACTAAAATTAACCACTGTCGACACCTCATTCCCGTTGTTATCCATTGCCACGAGGGTATGAGAGAAGAGAAGTCATTTTCCCTTTATGCTGAGCGTCAAGCAAAGGAATATCTGGTACCATTTTTATTTCGTCTTTGGTATGACGCGGCCAGGTGTCGAACCCGGGACCTCCCGCACACGAAGCGGACGCTCTACAACTACCACTACCGCTCTACCACTAGGCTATCGAGGACGCATTCCCACTGTGCCAACATGCTAGCACGGTTAGATCTACTAGGTTTGGAGTCTGTTAATCACATGTTTCATTTCACATGCATTAATGAAAGGGTGTGAATACATTACGCTATATGCCCACCAACTGAAATAGCTATATAGAGATGTACGTTGTTTAGTATTTGCTGCTTTAAATCCGTCCACTTAGTAGTAATACTTGATATCAGAGTAATGAAGTTGTTGTTGAAGGCATGGTGCTGTTTCAAGTAAGGAGTTGTATCGCTGTTGCTCAGTGCGAACCAATTCTGCTCATCATTCACTTCCATTTCGCTTGCAAGTTAACGAAAACGTAGAAAATGTTCAAAAGGCTCATAAAATGTTCTACTCACAAGTAACAAATATTTATACTGCACTATGGAGCAATTGAAATATAGTATTGCAATAAACCATCCATTAATCAATTGGAGTGCTCCAGTAAATATCATGGACATGCCATTATAATTAACAGAAAACCTGGAATTGTCCGCGTTTCTGTCTCCGACATTATAAAAATTAATACACTGCTACATTATTATGACTTAACGTCAATGACGTGTTTGGTATCAGAAACAATGTTTCTACGTGATAGACAAAATACTGTAAATGATATATTTGCAATTCAAAAAAGATATAGCACTTCTTATACATTGTAGAAGAAATGTTGCTTCATGGAGCAGTCTGTTATGAAATACTTTCACCCGGTTAAACTATGTTGTAACGAGAGGTATGTCTCAAAGAAGGCTGTTTTGAAAGTACATGATCCTACAAAAAGAGCTGCGGCACCACGGGGCACCTGCTGTTGGAGCACGCTATGGAATCTATAGGTACATGATTGGGTCAAAATCTAATATGCAGTGGCTGCCAACGGTGTAAAGTGTAACGCCCGACTTGCGACTCAATGATCGGGAGGTGTTAAATGCACAGTCGGCCGAACAGCTGCATGTCTAAAAAATACTTTAACCTGGTATTTTACTTGAATTAGTCATTACTTTCAAAGACTGATGCGGGTATCTGAAATGATATTATATTCTAATATTATGTTTTTGCAAAGTCATATTACACGATAAAAACGCCATACACTATTGAAATGTTATCGAACACTATTAAGTTACACCTTTGGTGTGCTGATGTGCAGCATCGGATAACATGATAATGATTCTTCATGTTTTGCTCTATAGACATCAGAAATACAATATAACAATTCTACAAAACACATTAATTGTTACAGTGACGACTATCGGTAGACGGTATTATAAAATGTATAAACACCATTTGGTATCGTTTGTTATCATCCTAGACTTACATCAAATGTTAAAAATGACATAAACAATATTTCAAGAAACATATTTTGTTTAATTGCTGGAAATCCTTGAAGTTTAAGATATCCAGCGGGATATAAATAATAAACAATATTGTATATATTTGGAAATAGATAGAAGTCTAGTCATGTTATTGTAATATTATGAACAAAACCCGATAATCAGAATCCCATAGAGCATGAAATATAAATCTATTCGATCTAGATTTGTTCTCATTTTCTTTTGAATAATGATACATGTTGAGATTGCTAATATATCTTATTCAAATCATAAAAAATACATAACTCACCATTAATAATTTATATTGACTAATACAAACTAATACAGACTATGTTTCTTATCATATTAATAAACCTCACAATATCGTCTGAAGAATAAAATAAAACAAAACTACACAAAAAATAGAGACATTTTAAATTCATCATAATTTGAGTACACACTTCACGCAGCATGTATGACATATTAATTCCATGTTTGAATTATTCCATCTGTCAGCTTTGTCAGTTTAAGCTAGTTTTTATCTCACTTTATCCGGAAAAGCATGCAATAAAATAGATAAATTAAAAAATTGGCGTTCAGTATGGAACGCTCTAACTGCCAATGATTGAATTCTTTGTGGGGATTAACAAGCTTGTGTTGAATGTTTGTAGACGAATCAAGTTACGAGTATAGTTCGTCTTATTGACATATTTGGAAAATCGTATGCACAAGCTTAATGAGGCTGATTGCATTCGTAACACCAACTTGTAACGTAATTCAATGTAAGCTTTAAAATGCAGTTGATGTATTCCATAGTTGAGTTTCGACATTAAAGGTAAATGTAAATGTTGAATTTAGACTTTTAGAGGGAAAGACACGCCACATGGGAATCATGACGTCACAGAACTGTCATTTTGTATCTCTTCCACTGTTCCCCAGACAACGGGTTCCGCATTTTAATGCACATCTTTCCTGTCACGTTTTGCATAAATTGGATACATAAACTACGAGGTAATTTACAGTCAGCTTGGAATCAGTAAATGCCCTAGGCAAATAAAATGTTTTAAAACAGTGATTTGATATGTTTTGTCCGTATGCTAGAATGATTTGGCAACCAGACAGGCGGTCTGTGACTAAACATTGATACTTTTGTTTTTATGCCGAATTTGCTGAAACTATGATGCAGATCAATTCAATAGAGATGAATAAATCATCAAATGTTGCTTAAAAAGCAAACCCAAATTGCCAATTTGCGTCATATCCAGAATACATTAAATATATTTTTTATATAAAATATATAATTCGATATATCTTGGATGGATCAGTGGGAAAATGCATGCAGATACATATGTAGTTATGTTTGATAAAATTATCTTTGGTTAGTTTGCTATAAAATTGATAACAGCAGCCTTCAAAGTGGTACAAGAATGCCAATGGCCTTTATGGTGACATAAACCGTCACACTATAGATGTATGTTATTTGTATTACATGTACAAAAAACGTATGGTCTTGAAAAGTTTTCAAATAAATCATATCAATTATGCGAAACATGTGGCTGCGAAAATCCAGACGTTCCACGAAATAAAAACATAATTGCCATATGTGAACTTTTGTTTTGTAAAACCAGAAATACACTGTACTGTATTATCATACAATTTAAATATGTTTTATGCATGTACAATGTACACATAAATTCGTGGAATTAGGTAAAAGTACAACTTAATAAAGATGATAATAAGCCGGACAGGGAAGCCTGCACTTAACTTAACCAGTCGAGCACAGAAAACATAAAGCATACACCAGCCTCTGTAATCAGTCCTATCTCTTCAGTGATCATCAATAAAAATGCCATTACTACGGTACCCATTTATTTATTTTGTCATATCTCGTCGTTGACTTCACAAAAAAAGAAAATTCAGGAATATTAGTCCAAAGCTAGTAAACAATGGTTTTACATACTAGATACTTGATATTTGGAAACCACATTAAACTGAGACTCATCCGGCTTGAATGAGCAATAACTCGGAGTCTAAGTGTCATGTCGTTTGCTATATTATCATTAGCATTATCATCTTTTGCTGCGTAAAATATAGGTAACTGCGTAGACATTCTTAGTTAAACATTGTGAACAGTAATTTACCTATAAGAAAACGTCTATAAGGAAAATAATGATAAAATGGTTTCACAATGTCATATGACAGGATGCGTCTAAGGAACGATGGACTAGGTAATATATGTATTCCCATATACGTTTAGCTGGCACCTAATTCAATTTGTTTCTTGAAAATATCGCAGGCTTGCTAACACATTACTACCTACAAAGTTTGTAAAAAGTACTAGTATGAGGTTGGAGATTCAACTTAGTTTTAAGATTTAAATTTGTCTCCGGATAGATTAATTGCTGAGGTCTAATATCTGTGCTTACCAGGCTGGTTGTGCAATTTAAAAGGACATTTACTTGTAAACCTTTTTTCGGAGAAAAATAAACTGTTTACATAATTTTCCATTATAACAATGTTGTCCGCAAAGTCATTTTCAACACGATTCTGAATCGTACAATGATTGTAATTCTGATAAAATAATGTAAATTTATTGTTCGCTTTTAAACCATTACATAGCTGTGTTTACTATTGTTTGTTTATCTGTCATGTATGACATAAACAAATTTATGATGATTTATTTTGTTTGCTTATTCCGAATAAACTTCCACATTTGTAGCAACATTCTGGTCTTTCATATGTAGTACATGTATTGCAGAAACAGCCAATATCACGTACAATCAGACACGGTCGATCCACTAACAGGACGTCATTCCTGTAAAAACTATAAAGGCGAAAAACAGACACAAGTCTGGGCAATTTGGAATGTTCGCATGAAATGGAAGAGCGGGTTTAAATCCTTCAGATGAACGTAATAGTATCGAGGTGACCTAGAACGCGCTTATTTAATCAATCGTACCCAAATGAACACATGCCTTACATTGAAGGCCAGCCCTTACACTCAGCAAACACCAAACTTTGGATGCCCACTTTACTTTCCTTTGAGCGCGAAAATATAGAGATATAATCTAATAAGATTGGTAACATGAAACGAATTTAATAAACAGAATTTGTGTATGGTGGATGGTATCACTATTTTATGGAATGTATCTGAAATGATGTATGATAAAATGTTGTAATTTCACACTCTTATCGTTATAATTGTCATCTGGCAAGTACGCCTGAGATCGAACTAAGAAACATGACGTGAACATGATGTAAATAATCGCTCACCAGAACCTAAATTAGGTGTATATTGTTGACCAGAAATGCTTAAAAGAGAACCAGAATTGGTCTCTTTCTCTAGTTCCGCCATATTCACTAACTTATTAAGAACCCGGTGCAAACTTTCAAGCTCTGTGACAGGTAGAATTACACACAACGGATTTCAAGAGTCCACATTAGATTTTTTAAATTGTCTTGAATGTCACATTGAAAAATAATAATCATCACTACACACCTATTTCGTAAAACTAATCACATCGGCTTCCCAGATTAATGTATTAAATATTCATTGACTAGTCTGTCTGTCTGTAATTATCCGACTCCTTCCGCTTACATCTTCATTTTTGTTTTGTTATGTAACTTGAGGTTTTCGTCTTCACATAGACAGCTGACATTGATACCAAGTGTAGATGTTGTAGTGAATGTATCTCGTCGTCATATCTCATTCATTACTATAATTGTAAGGTCTGATACATTGGTACTTCATGTAGGTCAGAGTGCACGAACATTTGCATAATTGTTATGTGTTATGTTTGTTCTTGTGACTTGTACTAAGTGATTTGTCTATTTTACATGCTCTAATTCAGACAAATGCAATCAATTAAAAATTATGTATAAGAGTTTTAATTAGAATTAATATAATCTTACTTAAATACTGCATATCTATCTGCAATCATTCCAAGTTTATAGACTTTTGAATCTCTACGTCAATTTATTTACTATTATATTATATTTTTAACTTTATATACTCTTTTTTATTTAACCATACTTATGAATAAAGTTAAATTTAAGCTGGAAGTAGGACCGTAGCTGATGTAAGTTTTTTTCTTGGTCACGTGTGCTTGTGATTTTCCTTTTTTGTGTGTTCCATTTTGCGCTTTTTGTGTTCTGTTGTTTTAGCTGAGTGCTGCCTTACCTGTCCGATTTGTTATTACCCTTTAGAACTGTATGGTTATCATACCACATAGTCTATGTCAGTTTGGCAGTCTCTGATAACAGACAACGTAGTTCTGTTCTTGTTCTTTGTCGCAGCTTTGTTACATTCAATATATAACCCCATGGTATTTAATATCCAATTTATTTTTCGGTCTTAATAATCGGGAATAGGAATAAATTAATTTTGAATGTTAGACGCTTAATGAAGCTGGTACCAAGTTTGTCTTTATTGTTTGTCCCTTTGGATGACAATAAATTGTAACGTGTAATAGGTGTCTAGTTAAGATTCATCAGCATTATAGGATTTCCATACGCATAAAAGTTGCAAACAACTTATTATCATTATTATGTAATATAGAGATCAAAGACAAACCCCAAACATCACTATGATCTGATTGTTTACTCTTCTATATTTTTATATACATATATACAAAGGTTTCGATCATATTGACATCATATTGAGTATTGCTCAAAAGAAAGTCAATCCACGTTTAAGAGCAATCTGCCAAGCCTGTGTTCCATTGTACTTTACATTGGAGATAACAAGGTTTATAGCTTGCGTCACATGGCACAGATAGTGCAATCAGTTATATCTTGGTTGGCGACAATCCTTCTGCTCATGAGGATACTTTCAGAACTTCAGATTGGTATTCCGGGGACAATTATAAAGTCCATGATTAAATCAGACACCACTTACATGTTGTTGTGATGAAGTTAAGATTTGACACGAGTATGCAATTAAGCATTGCTTGTCTCGCGGTATAAGAGGCATTTGTCATGCAGGGTGTGTTTTTGTTGATCGTCTTCGATTGTTAATAAGTGGCCAACTGTTGTTGATTCTTCTGATTGATTTAATATCTATTGTCTTCTTTTTTTCGAGATGTCATTTTTCGGTCAAATTATTGTTACCTTGAGTGATGTCGCTTTATATAAATACAGCACAGGTCATTTAAGGTGGGTTAACACTGTGAAAGTTTCTAGCAGCGTTGAGAAGCCTTTCAAAAGTTCAAAAAATGACGAACTTTTCCTAGCGTTTCATTATCATAGCTTATACAAGTAGATTGTTATGCTTAATATCGCAATAATAATATGATCCACAACGTTGTCATGATGTGATGATTGCCACGATCAGCGGCGGTCATCTCACCCTTTACAAATGTATTATGTATTCATCACAACACCACTTAAAACACCCCTGTACTGATTGTTGTCGTACGTTTGTGAGCCGTCCAGTTAAGGTACTTTACGTGTTGAAACTTGGTCATCCGATTGGGGCGTTTAGCCCTTTCTATTGTCAAAACTAGGTCATTCAGCTATAAACTTGACTAACAGCTTTGTAATTTTGTACTTAGAAGATTTTTGACACCTAAAACTAGATATTGAAGTCGTTTTACTGTTGAAACTGGGTCATTGAGCTAGGGCATTCAGCTTTTTGATTGCTGAAACTAAATCATTCTACTTTTCGACAGCTTTGTTAATTGTCTACTTTCTAGGTTTTCTGACAGCTAAAACTAGGTATTGCAGCCGTTTTACTGTTGGAACTGTTGCAACTTGGTCATTTAGTTAAGGCATTCAGCTTTTTAATTGCTGAAACTTATTCATTCTACTTCTTGACAGCTTGGACTTGTGTGGATCTTTCACTTGAATCTGTAGTTGGGCAGTGTGCCTTGTATGTCTTTTATGTTTTCAGTGCTCGGTTGGTTGAGTTGGGCATTGTGTCTTGTATGTTTTTAATGTTTTCTTTGTCCGGCTGGTTAAGCTGAGTGCTGCCTTCCCTGTCTGACTTAATATTATCTTTTTAAATGTTAAAGCAAAATTAAAAATGTAATACTACAAGACAATGAAGGCAGCACTCAACTCAACCAGCTGTATACAGAAAACATAAAAACAAAACATACCACAATTACGCGGCACAATGCCCAACACATAACTGAACAAGAAAATAAACTCAACCGCTGAAAGCCCAAGTTTCAGCTGTCAAAACATCGCAAGCCCCTGTCCCAACTGCCAAAAAGCTGAATGACCTAGTTTTAGCTAAAAAAGCTGAATGTCATAGTCTCAGCAATAAAAAAGCTGAATGACCTAGTTTCGCGAATAAAGTAACTGAGCCGCTGAATATAAATTAGTGCTCATAGAAGAGTGGTGTTCAACAATTAATCAAACTTATCTTCGACTTTTATTGCATTTGGGCCGCACCGATACTGCTTTCATTATTTTTCTCATGTTCTATCATTGAATCGCGGACAATATACGGACATGTCCGAAATTAAGATGGATAACTGGTCTGACCTAGTATTATTTTTCTTAGGACATGATTTATCATATATATTGTCCAGAGATTGGTGTTTTCGAGACGGAAGTGACTAATTTACCTAATTTAGATTGACAGGTGGTTGTTACTAACTTGGTGTTTTGATCTTATTACTATACGAGGCCATTCTCAGAGATGGAAATTAGAATAAAGTACCACTTTGTCAAACTGCTCACTTGTTGCTCATGAGCCTTCCATAATACGAGTTTAACAGCCTTGCTCATTTGTATGCAGATGATATATTTGATTAGCATATACATTTCGAATGGAAATATCAGAACCGCAGTGATTTCTTCTAAAATATCTGGCTATACAAATTATATACCATTTCCATGCAGTCATTATTTTTTCATTTATTCCCTGAAGTATGTATAATCTGAAATTAATCTAAAACATTTACGTTTGGATCAAAACTAACCCAAGAGAGTTGTCAAATGTTAAGTACAAAATGGATATTCTTCTCAAAATTGAACACTCCAACACACTTGTTTTCCAATGCAAAGCACCATCAAAGTCTTCCAGTGAACCAAGAACATATATTACTTTGCACTGTGACTTCGCGCCCAACAAACTGTTCTAAAAATCTTTTTTCTAATTCTTGTAAGTTTTTACTCATAATTCTGTACTGATTATTCATCATGTCGTCATATATAATTACAGCAGCGCTCACCGATCTAGGTACACGTTGCAAATTTGTTGACAATATAAATAAAACTATGTGTGCATGTCTAAAAGACATTAATGTCGATTATAACAAACAAAGTACCAAGTTAAATTCAGACATGCGACCGTTCAACCGACTTATCCCCTTTTCTAGATAAAGCACGTTATCCAAACTTGAACTGCAAATAACACTGTAATATTACTTTAAGGTACATTTCGTATAGCTAGGGAAATTAAGGGAAACGTCTGACATAACTAGAACATTGTCGAGTAGGCAATAAACAAGCTTTATTCTGTTTTGATGGACAGTCTTTATAAATGGCACAATCAGGAACGCTAAAGGAAATTCTTTATACGCCAATCTGAACTTACATTTGATTTCATTTCTCGTCTTATTTAACACAGGATTAGGTCACTCTTAGCATACAGACAGGGGACAAATAGTGGTAGTAATCACCCAATAACAAGTTATCGTCTTGCTGATGACATGGCTGTAGACAATCCTCACCCATTATTGAATCCAGTACGATCGGGTGACAAACTAATCGCGCTAATCTTGTGGGTTGATAATATTATAGAACGGTTAGAAGTTTGGTTCCATCCTGCTATCAGAGGATGTTGTTACAATACAATGAACGAAGCATGCATAGTTTTTGTTAAATTTGATGCACGGTTACACAGTTTTATGATGACATTTAAGTAATCGCTAGGGATCCAATTTAGTCATTTGCATTCAATTTAATAATTCTTTGTTTTTCGTCATTAATCAACATGACACACTTTAATTAGTCCGCATCTCTGATGACTTTATTAGTGTTTCCAATCACCTTAATTGTATTTGTTTACATTTGTGAGAATCACTAATCTGATATTGGTTGTTTTTTAAACGAATTTCGACGATCAATATTTAGATTTCGAAATGTGACGTCACTATACCTTACCTCTATGGCATTAATCGCCATGACGGTCTGTAAGGAGGAAAGTCAGTTTCCTTTGTAATAAGAGGAATACTTGCAATGTTCCTTTCATGTTTTGCCGTCGATGATGATAATTTTGTATTGTCGACCGGCTTTGTCGTTAAATGGCATTTTAACCGTGGTAACTTTTATGTTATAGTTAAAACATATTAAGTAAATTTTAATGATTAAAAAGGGCGGAGCGAGCGAAGCGAAGCGAGGCCTTTTTAGTCATTAAAATTTACTTAATATGTTCTAACTAACTTAGAATATAACATTCTGCATTCTGATTGGCCGATAGAAATTAGCGCCAACGCAAGACGTCAAGTCTGTTAAGAGAAAATTTTAATGATTAAATTTTCATTTAACCGCGAAAATGCGGCGTTTTCATTGGCTCGTAATGTAGGTTATATTCTAAGCAGAGCTACCATATTGTTCATTCCTTTTTTTGTATCTCTTATTCTATGTTGTTCTGTTGAGTTCAGCCTTCCCATTTGGATTCGTTATTATGTTGGGATCACGCCATCAGCATAACAATTGTCAGTAAATGAGACATTTAAATAAATCACAAGCGATATGTGTCAGCTTAAATAGTGTACTAACCATACTCACCAACACAGTTACCTAATTCAGCCAGTCAGTGCCAGCAATGTTAATTGGTTTATATTAGTCTCGTTATTGGGGTGGAGAAAGTCGTATTGCCCTGAGACCGTATTTAACACAGGCAACGTGTATTTATATTATATCCTGTCTGACCACATCTTCACATGATCATCCATTAATTGTACTTCTTTCAATTGCTAATATATTTTCCCTACGTGATTATAATATGTTAAGGCGCATAAAACGTGTAGGCAGACGTCTTGTCTCCACAAGCCAGCTATTTAACAAGTGAAATGTATTATTTCTATTATCATATAACTGTTTCTTAGGTCGACCAGAGGCAGACGATTTGTTTGATTATCGTCTGGTGTATCTGGGAATTAAATGAAGTCGACTGCCTCGTATGTAATGTACGTAATCAACAGGTGCGCGTCTAATCTGTACAACACATGTACTTGATTGGTTTATTACTATTCACTTTTACAATGAAATCATCAAATCATTAAAACTTTCTTCACTAGTGCGTACCTCTGTGTGGAAGTATGCGGTAACTGGCAGGTACCATCTGTATATCGGCATACCATTACTCTCTCATTTCAGCGCATTTATGTAATGTTACATCAATTCAATTTGCTTTCAGAATGTTGAGATTTAATTATATTAAGTTGAATGATTTATTGTGAGTAGTGCCTCGTGGTGGTTTCAATTAAGCATGTTTGCAATTTAAGCCGTAAATGGCAATGTAACATTTGTGCGGTAATTATACACGACAGTGACTGAATTTTTTATTATATTCGCGAAGGTAATTGGACCTGAGTGGATGGCGCAGAAAATGGTAGTTCTTTAGCTAAGTTACTGTCGATGTTAATATGCACCGTCTATGATGGTAGGCCAATCACGGAAGTAATGAAGCTGAGTAATTTAATTAATTATGTGAAATTCTGAGTTATCTATGCTCTTCTTCATATTCCGATAATTAAAACTAATTGTCAATCACAAATGCATGCTGTGACTTAAACACAAGAGGAGAATTAATGAGTTAGACAGAACCTTGGAATAATTAACACGCTGTGTTCGGTGTTGGCAACGAAACTGAGCCAGGCACTGCATCACCTCTCCGTTAGACCAACCGCATTGAATGATTCCATAATTCATTGCTATGACAAACTACAATTATTATAGGTAATAAATAAAGGAATATTGCAAGCTTGTCTGAAACAAATAACGCTTACACCAAAAACCAATTTATCCTTCTGAATAATAAAACCTAAACTATTTATGGAAATGGTTGGCATAGTATTTTTTTTTATTTTACGGACGTTTTATCGAATATGGAAGACATAAATCAGATATCTGTCTGTCTGGAGAGTAACAAACTCTGCTATGAAGCCTAAATCCGTTACTGTAGCATCCATCAATAAAGTATCAACGTTGCATTAACTGCCAAACGTTGTACCTTACGAATGATGCTCCTTTAGAGAATGTAAGTACTGTAAGTGGTGTTTAAAGAAAGATAATATCCCTATTTTTATCGTTTTAACTGGATCTATTTGTTAGCTTGTCTTGTAACATCTTAAATCCACAACAACTACTACTATATTCAGTTTAGTCATCATATGTGGCTGTTTGAATTGTTAGTCCTGTTGTAACTTACCTCCCCTTTTCCAATTAATAATCTGCCTTACACTCTTTCAACTAAAACAAACTAATCATCGAAATATAAGTCCTGAATTGTTATATTATAAGTCGTACCCTAAGTAAAGAAAATGAAATAAATTGACACTTAAAAAACTATGACTTTGAAATGTATTGGGGTTTTACAAAACCAAAAATGTAATGTAAAATGTAAATTTCTCATTCACGTATATGTAGCTGTCATTTGTAAGTAGTTTTTTCTCCAAATATATTGTCCAGAAAATAATTTGATGTTTGTTTAACAAATAAAACGTTTCAGTCTCAGAAAAGTGTTTAGATCTAGAAGATAATTAATGATGACTCTATACAAAATTCGGCGCTTTATATACATGTATGCAAGTGTGTGGGAAGTTTTCGAGTCTATCCATTTGAGATGGCTGCTTGCACGTGACATATTTTAAAATATATTGACAAGTTACGATAAGCGAGTAAATGTATTTCATCAGTCCTTCGTCAAATAATACGGGAAATAACGTTACACCGTCAGATACATGACGCAACAGAAATGACGTCACGTCATTGTCGTAAATGTTAAATTCACCTCAGGTTCGGAGGAAAATATGAACATTTATTATTTGCTTGAAATGGATTATGGAGATTTTTCAGTGAAAATAACAGTGAAATTACCACTTTGTTATTTTCACTGTTAAGAAGCTGGTTCCAGTATCATGCAGAAAAAGAAACGTAACGGCAACGGCACAGGGCTTTAAAATATGCGTTAGTAATCAACACGTCATAATTCTCACGTCGTGACGTTCCAATTTTTTCCAATTAAGCCAATTACGGCACATTTTTAAGAGAAATTAAGACATATAATAAACAGGAAATTTGTTGATTTTTGGTGTGAGATCAATTTTATTTCACTCATGATCACAGAAAATTAAATTTTCACTCGTGGCTTTGCCACTCGTAAAAATATTGATTTTCTGTGATCACTCGGTGAAATAAAATTCGATCTTACACCAAAATCAACCAAAATCCTCTATACGAGGGGCGTTCCAGAAATAATAGGACTTTTCTCATAACTTGGTACTGAACGCTTACATTTTAATGAAATTTATCTCATATGTGTAGCATTTTATGCTCTATATACTGGCAGCAACATATGTTCGTAATTGTTGGTGATGCTTATACAAAGCGTTGTCATAGAAACCATGTAATTCACAGGCGAGTCGAACTTTAAATCTCATTACTAACCATACTAAAACGTGAATATATCAGTAATAACTGGATAAATGATAATGGCAATTATGTGGAATTACCTTGATGTCACTGACGTGTGCATGCAAAATTACGAAGCAATCGCTGTTTTTAAATGATTACAACTGAGTAAACAAGTGAATATTTCCAAGCACGTCATGAATGAAAGGACTCAACGTCAAAAACTAGAAACCGCAGACTTGTTAAATTAGCATTGAAAACTATTAAAATAATTAAATTATCATAATGTAATTTAGAATGGCATCCAGTATATATGCGTGTTTTGTTGGCACAAATTGTTCACATATGGCGGAGGTATGAACTAACAAGTGAACAAAGGTCAAGTCACAGAAAAAGTAGTTTGACGTTGATAGACACCGTTCATACACTGAAAGACGCTTCAAGGTTAGAGTAATTTCTAACATCACTGTAACCCATTTTCAGAAACAGTGGCACAGAGACACATTTTAACAATGGGGATAGTAACATCAGATCTGTTTTGAAAGTCTGGGTGATTATATATAAGAATTATTAAGGGTGTCTTTCGGTTAAAATACTGTGTTTGGTCGACGACGTCATCATAACGTCATAGCGCGACCCGCATCCATGGTGTATGGTATATCTAATGTTTAAAACATGTATATTTTTATTGTTTATCCAATTGCTTTGATATTTCACATATTTATCAGTGATAAATGAAATTTTATTTACAACATATTAGTTTTCTAAATTTCTGATTTACCGCGCTGCTATGAAAAAAAATCCTATTATTTCTGGAACACCCTACGTATATTGACTCATTGTGCCAATCAGACTCCTTGTTACATCAGAACAGGTATACAATATACATGTATGTCTTAATATTTACATTCTCATATCTTTTTAAGTCCTATACCGAATTAAAAGAAACGTAAGAACATCGTGAAAATTTGCAAATACGAGATTAATATTTTGTTATTACTTTTATGATTTTTAAGGCGTATTCGTGTTATTAGCAAAGTAAGACATTCCATGTAAGATATCATTTCATATGGTCATCTTTCCATAACTGTCATCATGAATACAAACATTGTTGGCAAGAACTACAACAACAGTAATGACATAAACAACCGTTACATCACAAACTCAATAGCATGAACAGTACTGATCATCGAAATCTTAACAACAGTAGACACAACAGTTCGGTACATCATAGCGACGGCATATGCAGCGTCATACCAAAGACGAAACCAAAAAGGCGTTTTACCTTTTTTGATGCTCAATATTAAAAAACTGGCGTCCCTCTTGTCACAGCATTTTGTCAATTGATTAAAATGAGGTGTCCAGTGTAATTGGTATAAGTTCATAACAATCATCAATAACTTGACTGATACATATTTTTCCAATTCGCAATAACATTTTAATGAACTGAGATAATGTATTAAGTTCTTGATCTTTAAATTATGCTTTCCAATACAAAAAGAACCATTTAAAGTACCTGGACACTTTTCACATTGTAAAAACGTTCATTAGTGCCCTGAATTATAATAATTGTAATGTACCGCTTTATTTTTTTAATGGAACTCGTAGAGCACCACGTTGCTTGTCGATAGCCTAAAAGTGTCCTTTGACGATTAATTTCCATAGTATCTGGATAGTGAAACTGAGAAGCCTCGATTTCTGTGAAATACTGCCAATAGGACATAGGAATAAATGGTGTAAATACTGATTCCATTGTCAACGACAAGCCTACAAGTATTATGTATTAAGTTTGTTAACCATAATAAAGTTTTATCTATAATTAATTAATTATTTAAATCCTCTGAAGAAATTAAATTAATAAAAATCACCCGCTCGAAGCAAAATAGACTGTTCAAGTTTCGAATTGAATTTTATTTACGTCGATGAGTATTGGTGAATCAGACAACAAAAAAGGGCAGACATGAGACAGTAAAATTTAGGGGAAATATTAGGAACAAAATGAGCAGAGATCAATGTAATAACCCACTACCTTTCCATATTTCAAAACACATTCATATACGCTGGAAAATTGAGTAGCAAGCTGGCATCATTTGCAGGGGGGAATTTAGCGGGTGGCTTCTGTCAGAACTTATCTCCGTCTTATCCAATGATAATGATGAACACAGTCTAACATTCTTTCTAAAATATCTTCGTGTGTCAATGGTTTCCGAATTCCAGTTAAAATGTACTACAAAAAACTGATCTTCACACAATTTAATCTCTGAAATGTGGATTTGTTATCTGCAATGGTTGAAAGCTTGTTTGCACACTGACACGTCCAATGCATTGTTTCTCCTGAATGAAATGGAAAACGGCAAAATCAGAATACTTCACTAATTCAACAGTTTGTTGATTATCTAGCACGTATATAAAATATCATCAATTTGGGATATGTTGTGGTGGTATGAAGATACCATCTATCATGTTTGTGATGTATATACGTGTTTATATAGAGAGATATCAGACATTCGCAATATGTGCGTCTGTAGTGGAATGTTTACATCGATATCACAGGACACGAATGGCTTCATGAAACAACTAATTAGAATAAAAGACAAACAAACTATTAACCAGTATATCTTTTGTTTTATTTACTCTGAAAAAACTTGGTAGGTGGTTGTACATGTAGATTGTATCTTGACTTGGTGCACTGACATTTAGGCATATTTTCCGTTTTCTTTTTCAGCTGTTTCAGTTAGCGTGAGCTGTTTTACATTGGTTGCAATATCTCTGGAGCGCTACTTTGCCATTTGCCGACCACTCAAGTCAAGGGAATGGCAGACGTTAAGCCATTCCTACAAAACAATTGCCGTCTGCTGGACGGTTGCTTGTGTCATCTGCATACCAATTGCTATATATAATAAATACAGACGGACGAAATTTGGTAATGCAATGTGTCAAGAGATTTGGCCGAACGACAATTGGCATAAGGCGTATACCCTGTTTCTGGATTTCATACTGCTTCTGGTACCAGTCTTCATCATGACGTTATCATACGGGAAAATATCATTGACACTTTGGCGCGGAATAAAAATGGATAAAGTAGAAAACGGTAAGAATTAATGATGCGTATAGTCGGTGTGTTTTATGAAATGTATATGAAACATTAAGATAAGGAAAACGCTGATAAGGATAAGACCCATTCTAGCAATAAGAGTGAAGTATGTGATTGAATGTTAACGATATAACGATCCAGGAACTGGTCATGTCAGCAGAATATATTACATTAAGCACGTCGTGTACATTATAGCTTTATTATGCCATGTGAGCTTTATCAGGTGATGTCCTCATATGACATAAGACTATTTTCGACCTCATTTTAACCAGTGACGACTGCAACCCTTATATCCATTAATGGAGCCTAATATACCCCTATTTGAATTAATAACACGTCACTGACCTATTTTGTTCTATTAAGTTGGTCAGTAAATATGTCTATTTAGGGAATATACTCGTATTGTCACTTTTAAAAGACGGGAAATTTCACCAACTAAGTGACGTCATTGATATATCATTGAATATCATTGATACATTGACACAAATTGCAGCCATATGTAGGTTTTGATTGGTTTAAATTGTTAATCTGTGTTTTTGATTGTATTTGAGTGGACACACATATGAGTTTATTTTTTTTACTTGCCTGTCTATTACGTGAACTACATTCCAAAATTCCAAGATCTCGGGCGAAAAGCCAATCTTTTGGATAACATTACTTGGGTCTTGTGTGTGCATTTTAAAGGTTCACAACCTTCTGTTTGCCAAAAAATTAATGTATTTTGTTTGGTATAGCAGGATAAATAGAACACTGGGATTAGTGCCTTATACCTCTTGAATTTATTGGGTTCGTCTCCGAAAGGCTTATACGACTCGCCAAGGCTCGCCGTATAATATGTACCGTAAAGTTAACTTCATGGCTGGTATTTGCACTTAGCTTATTTTTTAGTTCTCCTATCTAATGCGTTATTACCTTGTAGGGGATGGTGGGTTGGAAATGGAGATATGTCCACTGATTTCGTAACTGTTGGAAATCGTCAATAGCTGAATAGAAGTTGAATTTGTTTTGAAGATTATCTATGCAATCGTAGTATAACACATTCTCTAACACAAATATGATATTCAATACAATCAATTTCTGAACAATGAAGTTTTGGTCAGTACATGCACAGTGAACGACCGCTAAATTGCTTTTTCTCAAAGTTAATGAATTATTCAAAATCCGAACAAAAGACAAATTCATTAATAAATGCCCACGGGCGAACATGGTATTGCATTAAGGCACCGAACGTCAAATAAGTACACAGAAAACAAACAAATTGATTAGACTAGTTTTAAAGAGTCAATTTAAAAATCATTACTTTTGTTATTTGCATATTTACTCATTTATTATATTCTAAATTAAATACTGTATTTGCACATACAATTCAAAACCATACAGAAGTATTGTGGAAAAGCTGAATAGTTATTTATATGAAAAGTGAAAAACAATTTTATTCCTCTTTATCAAATAAATCGAAAATGTTTTAATGATTTGACGGCCACGTTGGATGGCAGTTCACTTCAATGTTCTATCTACAGCGTTAACGAAAACGACAACTTATTTAATGGATTTAAGAAAGAAATAACGTTGTAACAATTAATTCTAAAACTTTTAATTATAACGTATCACCACAACTTTACAAGTGTGTGAAACAATGTTCTGTAATGTGATACTGATATTATGTTTCATACATTTGGCAATGCTATCTTATAAAATTTCCAGCCAGACTGGCATACAAAACTTCAATTATAAATCACATAGAAATGTTACACTTCAACTATAAATATTTTGCATGCACGCTAAGCATCTTTTACGCTCAGATACACTTCATTACATCAAAATTATCCTGTTTGTCATCAACCGACAATATAATTACAAGTCTGAACCTCAAGTATTTTTTTTCTTGTATCAGTTGCTACTCGTTCATCTCTTCGATGCCTGAAATTATAGATTCATAATACTTTGAAGGATGACCAATTTAAGGAATCTAACTCGTAAAGTAGTTGATTATGCATTGATGCATTACTATATGGTAAACATTCTTTCCGTGTTGAAATCAGTAGGGTGTATTAGGCATTCCTAATAATTGAAGTCCTTATAAATAGTTTCGAATTGTTTGATTAACGTGGCAAAAATATTACAATAGGAATAATATCTGAAATAATTAAACATTTATATTATTGCATAATTTGACTTGGAAGAGTGTTCTAAAATTATTGCATTATTTATTAGATATCTTATTCTTACTTAACTTACATGTACAAATGTATAATCAATTATAAAAACAGTGAAAATAACATTTTGTAGCAGCCGGATCTACGTATTATCCTACTGCAATAGAAACATCACGTCAACGGCACCGGGCTTCAAACCATGCATTACGTCATTAGGACGTCATAATTTTCGCGTCGTGAGATCTTATTTTAACGTGTTAATTCCAATAGGCCAATTACTGTACCATTGTTATAGAAATTGATGTATATAATAAACAGAAATGTTGTAGATTTTTGATGAAAGATAAAATTTTATTTCCCTTGTGAATACAGACGATTAAATTGTCACTCGTGCCTACGCCACTCGCGAAAATATTGATTTCGGTGACCACTCGGTGAAATACAATTTCATCTCACACCAAAATCATCAACTATGTTCTATTGTTTAAAATGTCTAACGATAAACAGAATTCCTAACGATAAGATGAAGTATTCTGATCATGAAAGTTAAAAGTGTATTCCTAAATTGTGAAAATACTTGATATTGAATGCGAATGTTGTAGAATTATTTTTATTATACGATAGTCAATACGTTTCCTTGTTTTGTAGAAGAAATGAACAAACACGAGCTGAATGTCATGATATTCTCGTTTATAAAGGTGTGTCGTTGTTAAAATGTTCAGCATCTTTAAGAAATTTGTGTTGAATTTTACAACTTCATTTTCGATGTGTACTTTACAAATGCTCATGAGACAAAAATTGTTTAATCCGTTTTCGTAATTATGTTAATTGGATATCGCTCTTAATTCACTATAAGTTACTCTAATTGTATGTTAAATTCATGACCAATATCGGCAAACAACTTCATGAACATTTTTTTCTGTGAGCGGAGATTGAAAGAAAAACGAATTTGTAATCCTAAAATAATCTGTTCGCGAAACACCTAGAAGTTAATTCTCAGCTTTGCAAACTGACAGTCTGCTGAACGCCAGATACATATGGTGTATGGATAACGGCTCATAAATAGAACCAAACACTATTTGTACAGGCATTGCAGTGATGCATCCGAAATTAACAGACACAAGATATTTACCAGATCTCCTATATTATGTCATTGAAGACCTGTATTTTTGTGAAATATTATTCATAATTTATGTTTTAATTGATAGCTGTTCTTATGGTTTGTTTAATGTTTAAAGTTATGATACGTACATACTTTGTTAAACAGACACAACATTATTCACTTCGCTATCGATGATGCATTAACCCATGTGCCAAATAATATATGATACAGACACCATCGAATATATAGCAATATAAGCTGAACATCTCATTGTTGGATACCGTTCTTTATGTGACTTGTGTGCTCTGCTGTTGAAGTTGCATTCCCTCTCAGATTTTAATTATCTTTTGTATCAGGCTACATCATCAACGTATCAATAGTTCGGATATATTTACTTGCGCATGTTAAACTTTATTTAAATAAAACATTGCCTTCTCATTGATATACTTGATAATAGAAATCATAGTCCAAGGATTAAAAAAATATTACCCGAACATGGGCATCATCTGCAAAATAAGTAGCACATACGTGTCAGACTTAAACTATTAAAATTATATCATTATGGACCAAACATAGCTCATGTTGTTTCCCGTTCAAGTGGAGTTCATCTTCAGAATTTAATCATGTTTACGTAGCTGTTATTGTACGTGGATGTTTATAAATATCAACATGCCACAAACAATTGACATTCTAAGTTTCTTCAGTAAATTCCTTAGAAAAGTTATTTCTAGACCTAACTAGAAGTAAATGAACATTTTACCCTCGACATAACATAAAACATACAACATAACGAAGGCAAATTATTTTATTGGTCACAATTGTTGGGTTTTCAATGAAGGCACGTGGTATGTTATGTTATTTATTTTAGCTACAATATACTGTACAGTCATAGAGGTACCTTGACATTTCAGAAAACACAAATGACTACACTCACAGTTTTACAACAGAAGCCTCACGGAGATCTACGCCTGTTGTAAAAGATGGTTTCGGACGAACGACCACTCCAAGCTCCATGAGTATGGACAACCTGAAAAATTCTAGAAAGGTTTCAGCAAAAATTCGATTTAGCCCACGTGGAATTAGACAGACGAACAATGAAAAAAGTCGTGCTGCCAAGAAACGGGTGATAAAAATGCTATTTGCGGTTGTGTTGGAGTTCTTCATTTGTTGGACTCCGTTATATATCTTACAAACCTGGATTACGATGGATCTACGACACGCTGAGGAGAATATATCAGGCTATGTTCATACCAGTGTGTTTTTATTAAGCTACGTGTCAGCATGTTGTAATCCTATTACTTACTGTTTTATGAATAAAAACTTTCGTAACGGATTCAAAGCCGCTTTCAAATGCTGTAAAAAAGGTGAACGATTCAAAACCAGAAATGAGATGCCTTCCTATTGTCATTACAGTACAGCTCGTACCAGCGTTAGTCACTTCTCTACATCATACGATAAAATAACATGTAAATATGAATCAGAAGAAATGTGAAGTAAGAATGTAAGCGGTTTTTGTGACGTTCAAATGTTAGCCATGTGTCGTTAATTACGTGTAATGGTAGTGATATTAATTGTGCTATTACTCGTGTGAGACTTTTAAAAATACTCAACACCATAAACACAACCATCGGATTTGTTTTTTGGCTACTAAACAATTTTAAACTGTTTTATTTTTAAAAGTGCAATCATTTTTAAACGCGTAAGTCGAAACTATTGTGTGTTGTCATACACTCTATTTGTCGATGATTCTCTTGTCGAATTCTAGTTTTTGAACTCTTACATCAGAACGTATTGTATAGAATGTTTCTCTCTGTCTCGGTGTAAGCCTATCGTCCTGAAAGTAAAACATGTTCGTTTCTTATGTGTATCGTCGTATCACTTATAAATCACTTGTTGAACTGTGATTGTTTATATGACACAGTTTGATTCAAATGACATTGAACTGTCATGGAATTAACACCCATCGACTGTTCATTGTTCAGTGTTGTTTACATTTGGTTAACCGTCATCTTCGCGCAATATTTATTTCAGTAATATACGATTGTACTTAGATTTCTTGGAATAACCAGCCGGAACTAACTTGTTCATCCGCAAACAACTGTCAACTTATTTGCCCGTGGTACAAGTTCGTAGCTAACCATCAAAACCAGGAATCTAAAGTGGATCGGCCTTGTGACGATATATACTCAAATGCAAACGAAACTCTGTATGGGGTTTTAACTTATTTTTCAGACAACCATAATAGAAAGTATATGGGGTTTTAACTTACTCAATTGCCTATTAAAAAAAAAATCTTTAAATAGAGCCGTGAACAGAATTGTGTTTATCGTTTAAGCGTGGTAGGGGTAAAAATGCATACATTGTGATATCGGTGTTTTTGCGGATAAAATTAAGCTGTAAGATTCTCTAAATGGTTTAATTTCGTTAATATCGGGTATGATCTCCACTTTGACGTATAACCTGTACGATACGACGTCTCATAGAATTGACGTCACGTTTTACGACGTGCGGAGGAATTGCGTTCGAATCTATAGCTCCTGCAAATTGGTGCATCATGTCGTGATCGTACCTTTCTACCGCGAAGTCCCGTGCAACATTATCAATAGGGGTATCTCTAATGAGCATCATCAACGCCTCCATTCGCTGACGTTCCGATAATCTTGGCATAGTAAGTTCTGATTTTACAGATATTGTTTTGTATTTTTCTTACTCCTTTGAGTTGCGTAAAATGAATGAGAGGTAATTTGGCCGATTTCACCTTTGATAAGCCTCTGCATGCGCAAATCATGCGAATATCTTTTTTGGTGACGTTACGTAACATTTAATCCGATAGGCCTACTTGTGTCCATTGGTCGACAAAGTGACACACGTGCTTTGCATGGTACAAAATGAAATGCATACGACAGATATTTCCATTGTTATCCCAACTTGAAACATGCACAGTTTATTTTGCGTTTGAGTATAGTTTTAAAACAACTACGCAAGCATTACGTTTAAAGCACTCAGGCATTTGACATTTCAATTTCGAATTCTTTATAACACTTTGTATTTAAACACGATGCAAAAAACGTATAACTCGGTGAAATAAATTCATTACTTCGTCACAGTTGATGCGATGAAATACTCAAACAAAAAGAAAAACATATCATTGAAAGAAGCAGTCAATCGAACCAACCAAATAAGAGTGAAGTACCGTTTTTCAAAGATGCAAATACCATTGACCCTCTTAAAGCACAGTATGACTGTTTTATTCATCAATTACTGATTAGAGAACGTCATTGCTTAAACGAATATGAGTCAAATGTGACGCATTTACAACTACATATATAAACACAATACTATTATTCTTGACTATTTATACTTATAAGAAATTTGCGTTGTAATGAAGACGACACGATGCCCTTTTAAAGTTTTGATCAACAAAATTGTATTGCAATATATTCGTTTGTGGTAATACAAATGTAGATGTACGTACAGAAAGACAATTATGCACCAGTAATGAAATATGAATACCAACTCCACATATTTTCAGCAGTATCGACCATTAATGAGGCATACAAAGTTTTATTCATAATGTCTACGTAAGAAAATTGAAATTTACAGTCAAAAATAAGCATGTTATGGAAAAAATATAAAAGGATGGGCAAACTTCGTGGTGTTTCATACAACACGTAAGGCGAAATATGCAAGGAGTTTTCATGTTAACATACAATCATTACGTCCTGCTATGATACTTTACATGGACTTGATAAGAAACGTGTGGAATAAACATATACAATTTGAATGTTCGTTTTTATTTCCCTATAAAAGTGAGGATATCATTCCGGGCTTAAAGTGTGAGCAATAAGAACCCCCATAACGTTGCTGACGTCAGAATATAAATAGCGATGTGCGGTGACAGCGGTAAGGTGGCAATTGGTGTCAACAAATGTGTGGTCTCATGCAATGTTTTCTGCACATGTGCCCGAAAGTCTGCAGTTCAATGCGAGATACCAGTAGTTTTAGTTTTTTTGTGTCTTGGGTACTAACATTAGCAATCCAGGCCACGAGAATGTATTGGATGACCTTCGCCAAAGACAAAATAAATTGTTTATCGTTTTCATCTGCCCGATACTCAGCATATTTGAGTTCTGCACTAATACACTACAATTGTCAAATTTCGCGTAATTTTGTTATAGTTGCCAGTATATCCAATAAACAACCACAATGGCATTTAAAATAACTTGTGAAACAATAGTAGTTATTTAGTATTTTACACCCAAAATTCTTTTGGGTATAAGTACCCTATATAATTAACACTACTATCACTTAAATTGTCTAAAATTTGTTCGTATTCGATTGAAACGAATTGCATAGCGAACCGATGTAAACGTAGTTTGTTGATGTTACAGGTCGATCACGTGTGAATTACATAATTCACAAATCATGTTGGAAGGAAACTCTACGCTATTTCTAAAATGAACAATTCCAAGTGAACGATATCGAGAGTGGTTTAAATTGCTTATACGCAACAATTATTTCATAAAGCAACCGCCCGTGGCTTTCTATTATACAAAATACTTGGTTAGGTAGTTGATGACAAGATATCTAAATTTATGAGGAAAATAAAAAAACATCGCGGTATCAATGGTTACCTAATCATGATTTAAGTATGTTGGTTTTATCTTTATTTGCTCCATTATCAAAGTTTGTTCCAGGTGATGAAACCCACTTGTGCGGCCAAGATATGATGGCACAATAACATTTTCACATGCTAATTAGCCGAGGGGTTCATTTTTAACAGAAAAGGGTGCTTATTAACAGCCATGGTCAATAAACGCTTGTTTCGTATTACGTTTTCGCAATATGAGAAAATATACGAGACCTTTTTACATGTGTCTCGATAGCTCAGTTGGTAAAGCTTTGGAAAAACAATAATATTATGGATGGAGGTTACTGGTTCTAGTCTCCATTTCGTGCATTGTTTTGGTAATGATTTGTAAACTTTTTATCTTAGTATATCCCGCTATACGTTGATGATCTTGTAAATCTTTTTTCATTCATATGCTTTCTCTAGTCTGTATATTATATTATATTTACTTATATTTATCTAGAACATTCAATCAATTTTTGTTACTTTTTGATTTTCTTACACCGTTGCGCAATTTCGTCGCCTTTATGCATGAAACAGTCCTCTCTGATACCTCTGTCATCGCGGCATTCTTTCCCTGGGACAGGAAAACGGAATCACTGGCAGTTCCATTGATGCCTCCTGTGTTAAGATGGCTTATACATTAGATACAGTATCTCGTCCTTGATGCGTTAAAACGATACGTTAAACCATAATTTAAATAATTGTATAATGTGCAGTTTACACAGTTTATCTGGTTGTAAGTAATACAACCACACATAATACAAGAGTATCATGAAAAGCGTGCGAAAGTATAATTCGCGAAAAAAATCATCTGATGGGATTCCAACCAGGCCTTTCTGCGTTCAGATAAGAAGCGTTTCAACTAACTTAAGTAGTTAAAAATAACCGAACAAGCGCTTAGATGATCAAGATATATTTACTTATCCGCGTTTTTGATATGGACTGATCCAACCAGGGACGTTTACACAATGTTTTTGCACATCATATCTTGGCCGCACTATACCTGACCTGATTACCAAGTGAGAACTAGTCATCAATCAGACTGAACCACGTAATGATAAAAAATATAGATGTTTACACTGTGATTGTTAAAATAATCTTTAAAAATATAACTATGGTGGAACAATGCTCAAGTATTCAGTTGGAAGAATTCATTGATTCAAAAAGATTATATTAAGTCAGACAGGGAAGGCAGCACTCAACTTAACCAGCCGAGCACATAAAACACA
Organism: Spisula solida; assembly: GCA_947247005.1. Classification (NCBI taxonomy): domain Eukaryota; kingdom Metazoa; phylum Mollusca; class Bivalvia; order Venerida; family Mactridae; genus Spisula; species Spisula solida. Next base: position 16,324,324 of record OX365950.1, on the reverse strand, counting down.
CAAAGCACAATGCCCAACTGAACCAACCGAGCACAGGAAACATAAAACACATACAAGGCACAATGCCCAACTAAACAAGCAAAGATCCGCCCAAGTCCAAGCTGTCGAAAAGTATAATAAATTATTATAGTATCAGCAACCAAAAGACTGATCGCCCTAGCTGAATGACCCAGTTTCCACAGCAAAACGACTATAATGCCTCCTTTTATCAGTCAGAAACTCTAAACGAAGAAGTAGCTTACCAACTGCCAACCAAGAAAATAATCAGTCCTAGTCCCAACTGTTAAAAAGCTGAATGAAAAAGTTTCAGCAAACAAAAGGCGGAATGCCTACACTGGATATCCTAGTTTAAACAGTAAAACTGCTGAACTACATAGCTGTATATAGCCCCAAAAGTTAAGTAACAGTAGTAAAACGTTGACAGGCACGGTCTCAGCAACAAAAATCTGAAAGCCTTAGCTGGATGACCTAGTTTCAATACGTAAAATGGCCCGGCTGAATGCCCCAGCCAAAACAAGTCGAGATATACCTAAGTGAACAACTCCGCCGTATGACCACATTGGACACTCCAGCCGGATGACCTAGTTTAAATAAGTCAAAAATTACAGTAGAAGAAATAAATGACGTAATTGAACAAGTCGGGATATGACGTATTGAACAACTTCGTTAAATGACCGCAGGGGAGGACAGGGCACAAGGAATTAAAAAAACCCGCAACAGAAAACTACATCCATAACTCCACAGCTGTACATCAACCTCTTAACGAACGAAGTAGTTAGAGGACAACCAGCAAATACGAATAAATTACTCCTAGCTCCATAAAACTTTTGGTCTAGGTAAAAAAATGAATACTGAGAGTTTATGACATATTTTTTATTTTTTAAGATTGAAAAACTCCACTGTAAACGGAATTGGCGTTCAAATCCAGATACAAGCCCATATGTTAATAATTAAACGAAATACGAAACTACCGGAAGTACCGATGCGCCAAACAGAAACAGCGGGACACACAAGGACACGCGAGAACAAAAAGGCACTGACAATATACAACTTAACTCAAAAAGGCGCAGACCATGCCCAACATAAAAAACTAGCACAGGAACATGTAATACAAAACATGGCATCCAATACCGAAAGTCTGCTGCGTTAGTTAGACAAACTAAAACGGAACAAGAGCCAGTAGGTAAGAAATTAGAACCGGACAACGCACACAGCACAAGGACAATCCACAACAGACACAGAGCATATATGCAATTTTGAAAAAAAACACAGAAAACTTTAAAAACACACAAAGCACTGAAAACACGGCATCCCGTTCTGAAAGTCTGCCGCCTCAGTCAGTCAAACTAAAACGGAACGAGAGCCATGTGACGAGAAAACAACAACCGGACACCACACACCACAAGGACAATCTACAACATATATAAAGTGTACATGCAATTTTGAAAGATACGAAGCAGCCTTGTGCTGGACAACGAATTTGCAGAATGGCCCATACAAAATTAAGTTTTACAAATAGGCACTGTGGCAAACTATTTTTGTATTTATTTCTAATTATACTATAAAGTGGACTATATATACACAGAGGGAGGTTGACTAAAGGGCTTTCACCTCGGTACGGATAGCGACACATGCCACTGGGGGCTTAAACGTTTTACTGTGCACCAAAGCTCACACTTACCCAATAGACAACATTGTAGAACAGGACAGTGTAAATAAATGTTTCCCGCTGTAATGCCTTCTAACAAAGACTTATCCACTTATTGTCATAATGAGTCGGCCTTCATGTATAATTAATTACTTTAATTAAGTATTGATTATGCATGTATTAGGAAAAACCTCTTAATATACTCGTTTATCAACCAAGATAGTGACAAAGTATATAGAAGTGAATTATAGTGTATATCGGTCATACATGTTGTATACATGCATTTGTTTTAGCTGGAGCTCATTCAAGTACAAATTAACATTTATCATATTTGGATCTTTTGGGAATAATTGATATGAGGACAATGGAAACTTCCGAAACGTTCCAAGTTTAATGTTAAGCAATGATAAGTTATTGGCAAGTATGACAGGTTGTAACCAAAATATGATATTTCAATAATTAAGCAATTAATTAAAATTAGTAATATGATTGACAATAATCAAAACAGTACGACAACTGTATGATGTGACTGTAAACTTCGACGCAGTTAGTGAATAAAATATATACTGGAGCATCCACCAGGGTAATCAGAAAATCCGAAGTACTCGGACTATACGCACAATAAGATTCATTGTAATTTCAACCATTTTTCGAACCTGGAGATTTTCTATGATAATAAATAAATTAGCAAAACACAACGCGGCTTTGTTATATGAGATCCAAACGACTAGTCACATTTAAGTCACATTTATAAGATAGTCACATCACTTTACAGTTCTTGGGCATCTTTAAGTTTGAAGACACGTTTATCATGTCCAATTCTTAATCATGGCTAGTAGGGACAGTTTTCTCAACAACTAGAGATTTATATTGCTGAAGATTTAATTTAATGATTTGCGTTAAAAGGAGAATTTCTTATGTGTCTCGTTTTAGGATGATAATCAGATAAACATAAATGGTAATCGGGTACTAGAACAAATGAAGCATTAGAGTTTATAAAAGCTGGCACGTTGCAGGACGACACTTCACGACACGACCTCCTAAAACATTAGAGCTTTTATGAAACATCTGTTTGGCTGCTGGCGACAAATCCTGTCGGTAATGAGCTCTAAATGGATTCAATATTTTATGACGAGTAACTGGCTTGATTATATAATGACTATTTCAATACGAATCCTAGTATATCGGTGGCTACTGCGAATGAATTACAGTCAGTTGTCCTGCATTAAATGTTTACCAGAACAAACTAAAAAAATATCGCAATGGACAGTCGCTAGATTGTGCAGAAGTTACAGTTATCGTACCATACCGTTGTAGCGGTCCTTTTTTCCTCCGGGGAAAGATCGGACCCGGGCCTTTTTTCCGCTCTTACGGGTTCAATTACAGACTGTGGAATATTCAAAATGTTAAAATGGTCTCTATATGGCGCCGTGTTGCCTGGATGTATAATAGAAGTCTAGTTGTAGGATTGGTTTAGTCAAGTGTCAGAATAATGTGTCTGACTATTTTTATTCGTTACTAGTATAGCTACTTGCAACAAGTCACCACAGCCTACCCGTGGAAACGTTAAAGACCTCAGCGTCGTAGCGTCATATAAGCCAGCCTATTCTTAAAGACCGACGAAAAAACGCGTTACTTGATTAGAATAAGAGAACTATTAAGACTATGTATAGAAGTAACATGAATTGAGAAGATACGCATGATGCTGGTTTAAACAGCAAGCAAGTAGGAGAAAGTATTTCTAATCCCATCGCAATTCAACGGGTTTCAATTGGGAAACCATTATGGTAATGTTTTATGTTTCGACAAGTAACTTGCATATAATTAGAAGCAGGTATTTCGGATTGTACCGCGATGTCGTTCCGCGGGAAAATGATACCACAGTTACCGGTATACCGGTAAAATCGCGCACCTCTTGTAATAACTAAACCCTCCGAGCAGGAATGCGATAATCACAAACATCATAATATGCTTGTTGGAGAATCATATGTTTATCGGAATTTTTCAAACAAACCCTACATTATTAACTAAAAATAGAATCATATTCCTTACCAACTATTATTATTTGCGCTATAAATTGACAATTATGTGTACAATTATTAATACAGACCTGATGTTTAACGACCGGTATCACAGAACATCACATCGAGTAGATCATTACAAAAAATAAAACAACTTGTTCAATGTTCCATCAAATAGAATCTATAACTGAGTAGCAAATCGGTCGAGTATCACTGACTTAACCCACACATCACATTACAGCATTACACACAGCGTCAGACAGGCAATTTGTGGTGAAAAAGCATTTCATTCGTATAAGATTTTAAAGTATTATTACAAAATTACCACACCAGCTCTCATACCTGTTTCCATATTTCAGTGCTTGATACCATTGTGTTTTATTCGTCAGTTAAACACAATTCAATTAATTAAGGTATTAACATATTATTAAAAAACGTCAAAAACATTTGTTTCCGTTCATAGCCGGAAGGAGATATCAGCATTCACATGGTGCTATAATGTCATACAAATTGAAACAAAGATATTCTAGCCAGGCCCTGCATCACCTCTCAGTTAGACCAACCTCATATAATGATTCCACAATTCATTGCAATGACAAACTACGATTGTTATGAGTAATAAATAAAGGACAATTGCAAAGCTCGTCTGAAACAAATAACCTTTACACCAAAAACCAATTTATCCTTCTGAATGTTAAAACCTAATCAATTTATGGTTTTCAAAATATATTTTTCGGATGTTTTATCGAATATGGAAGGCATACTTCAGACATCTGTCCGTATCAAGGAGAGTTACAAAGTCCGCAATGAATGTTTCGCCATTGACCGACATCGTTCATCGCATTCCCGTGGTAAATCTGTTATTTTAGCATGAATAAAGTATCAACGTCTCTTAAACTGTGTAATGTTGTACATCACAAATGATGCTCCTTTAGGGACTGTAAGCTGAGTTTGTAGAATGATAATTTCTTCGCTAGTCATGTAACATTTATGTTCAACCACTACTACCACTATCTCATGTTTTTCGCCCTTAACTCATGTTTGGTTGTTTGAATTATTAGTCCTGCTGTAACTTACGTTCTCCTTTTCCAATTAACAATTTACCTTACACTATTCCAATTCCGAAAGTTTTGCATTCTAATGTGGTCGTAAATTTGTAGCAGGAAAGCCTTGTCCTGTACAGAATTAACAAAATACTTCAAGCAAGAATGCCGTAATCACAAACATTACAAACAAGTTGTGGGATAATCATGTGTTTTTGACATGAATGTTGGAATGTTGCAGACGTTACAGTTAACAAAAGAGCGCCACATTCTTTACAAACTATTATTATCTGGGCTATAAAATGGGAATTATGTTACTTGTGAAAAACAACCAAAAAAAAAACAACCAAAAAAACGACCAATTTCACGTAATATCGAAAGTTGAACGAATAGATAAAATATAAAAATGCATCAACACAATCTCGATGTTCTGTCAGAGATACTGAACAACAAATCGGTCGAATGTCATTGTCTTAACTCTATGCATAAAATCGCATTATGTGATACACGGAAAGTTTACAACAGAAAACGTATTCCATATATAAAACTTCTAAAATTTTATTTCAAAAAGACCACACCTACAATCAGACCTATTTCCACACATAAGTGATACAATTATGTCTTATTTGTCAGTCTTTTAAAATCGATGCAATAAATGTACAAACTATTGGTATATAAAACGAACTCGAATAGCCAGAACGAGACATCAGTATTCAGTATGTTGTTCAAATTGAAGCAAAATGATACATATACTTTTTCTGACCGACATATCGGAAATTCAGATGTTTTTTTAAAAAATATCCGTCGATATTAACAAATTACGACGAAGTATACAGCATAAACCGCTCAAACAAAGTGTAATAATTAGTTAGCTACATTCATCTATTCTCATGTGCCCTCAACTTTGCGGCCTAAAAGGTAATTCCCATAGATATGGCTTACTGGCTTAATATCAGTCGATCGCTTGGTTCATTGACCACGTAGTATTAGCATACAAAATTGCTGATCATGGGACAATATAGTATTCCGTCTATCCTGTTACATGGGGATGCAATAAATTTAGCTGACTGCAATGTATTTATTTGTCAACTTACAGGCGCAAAACGGTCGGTTTTACACATTAATACCAATAACAGTGTACATGTAATATGATGAGGAGCGCCAATTAAGTAAAAACATCGTTTCTCCAGTGACAGATGTCACTCTTCGTAACAGCCCCAGTGATATATTGCGTCGTCCACACCAAGGCAAAAGCCGTACATTGAATCTTTGTATGTAAGAAGATATGAAAAACTCGGAGAGCCGAGTGCTATGGTACATTGTAACCAATGCCGGAAATGTACTCCGATTGAGAAAAACGAGGAGTTAGTTGTTTAAAACAGCAGTAGCCTTTCTCTGAATGCTAACACTTTTGATGTAGATATGTATATAAAAAATTAAAACATATATTCAAGCACATGATACTACTTTGAACAATTTATGTCAAGATTTGATCAAATGGTGTAATTATGAAATTCTTGTTACAGTTACGTCGAAAAACGTTTCAATGACGTTCGCGACGTCACACAAAAAGCATGTTTCCCATTTTGTGATGACAATTATAATCGATTATAAAACCGATGAAATATTAGACTCTTTAAATGTTGACAGGTTGCCGAGCGATATTTCTCGAATTGGTCTCCTATAACAGGTTTTTGAAAATTATGTTGACAACACTTTAGCACTGCTTGCTGCAGACAACAAAACAGAACAGCGGCAATATAAACGAACAAAGTGACGTCATGATGTGTGTCTCCTTTGAATAATTTCGTATACTTTTTGACACCCAATACATCCAATGTAATCATACCACTAAAGAATTAGGCAAATCTTGTGTTTCATCCTAACCACCTCCTTTCACAGAGCCGTCTCCTTAAATTATCTGTGTTGTTTTAATGTGAATGTAGTTCCCCTTCTTGTTGGCTATAAAATGGAAAGTATGTAAATTATGAATATAAGCCTAACATTTATCTATCAATATCAAAGAGAATCATGTCTATTAAAATGAAAAAGATCAAGACAAAAATGTATCGACATAAAATCCTGATTTTCCATTAAATAGTCGATTAAATAGCATCAACACTACGGAGAGCATACCACACAGTGACAGACAGACATGTTAAAGTGGCAAATATATTTAATTCATATATTATTCTATTAGACAAATACGGTGTGAGTGCTTGATACAATTATTTTATATTCCCCAGTCGTAATGTTGATTAAATAAATGTCACAAAAATATGTATCTGTCAATAGTCAGAGTGAGATATCAGCATTTATATGGTGCTAAAATGTGATTCGTATATACACACTTCAAAACAATTTTCTGATTGGCATTCGTTGGGGAGATATACATTTTGGAATATGTTCCGTCTTAGACATATTAATAATCAGCTACTTCATATTTACATCGGAGAGACTTTAATATTATACTGTCATTGACTTATGTTGAGGGGAAAATAATGTTTTGTTGACCTGCAAAAAAAGGGATATTGGCCGAGAATTGTAATATTATATATAAAACCCTAAGTCAAGAAAATGAAAAAAATTGACACTTTAATAAACTACGACGTTAAAATGTATCGGGCTTTTACAAAACCAACTTGTAAAACAAGATGAAAATCTCTATATGTATATATGTAGCTGCCATTTGCCATTTTAGGTGCCTTAGTCTTAAAGTACGGAATACCGTTGGGGCCATCGTTGTTACACATTAAAATCCAGAGGGCGACAATGCGATGGTACGATGGTGCGATGGTGCGATGGTGCGATGGCGACAATGCGATAATACGATGGCGACAATGCGACAACGCAATAGTACGATGGCGACAGCGCGATATGACTATCGTACTGTCGCCATCGTACTATCGCATTGTCGCCATCGTACTATCGCGTTGTCGTACTGTCGTCATCGTATTGTCGCATTGTCGCCATCGCGCGGTCGCGTTGTGGCGCTGTCGCCATGGTATTGTCGCAGTGTCGCATTGTCGCCATCGTGTTGTCGCATTGTCGCCGTCGTGTTGTCGCGTTGTCGCCATCGTGCTGTCGCATTGTCGCCATTGTGCTGTCGCATTGTCGTCTATCGCCTTCCGGTACGTATGGGCACATCGTATTTTTTCCTAGATGGAGCCACTTCAAAAAATACTTAACAGTTCGGCATATAGTTTGTCACAGATCGGATTTTTACGGAGGGCCCTAGACGACAGTGCGACAGTACGACGGCGACAGTGCGATGGTGCGATGGCGACAGTGCGACGGCGCGAGTGTGCGAAGGCGACAATGCGACGATGCGATGGTGCGACGGTGCGACGGCGCGATTGTGCGATGGTGACAGTGCAATAATGCGATGACGACAGTACGATGACAACATGGTACGATGGCGACAATGCGATGGTACGATGGCGACAGTACGATAGTCATATCGCATTGTGGCCATCGTACTTTCGCGTTGTCGTGTTGTCTTCATTGTATTATCGCATTGTCACCATCGTACTGTCGCGTTGTCGCATTATCGCCATCGCACCATCGCATTGTCGCCATCGCACCATCGCATTGTCGCCCTCTGGATTTGAATGTGTAACCACGATGGCCCTAAAGGGATAGAAACACTAACAACAGCAGAAACAACATAACCACATCAATAACCTGTGTTGTACCTGTTTAAGTTCGATACATCATAGAGACGGCATTATGCAGCGACATACCAAAGACGAAACCAAAAAGGTACACAGGAACCTCTATTTTCCTTTCTTGGTGCTAAACTTAAAGAGCTGGCGACCCGCTAGTCACAACTTGTCAAATGTTTGATCAGTTAATTAGTCTCGTATAAAAACAATCATCACTAACCTGACTGTAACATCTTTTTCCAATTCGCAATAACATCTTAATTAACTGAGATAATGCATTAAGTTCTTGATCTTCTTTGCTTTCCAATACAAATAGATACATCTAATGTTCCTGGACACTTTACACTTTAAAGACACGTTAATTAGTGCCCTGAATTATAATAATTGTTATGTAACGCTTTATCTGAACATCTATATATTTACTTTCCTATAAATGTTGTTTCGCGATTTGTATTAAACAAATTCAGTCTCAAATATCTCGTTTTGTGATGACAGAGAGATGAACATGAATAGTAACCGAGCAATAAAGACTATGAAATATTATAATTCATGAAAACTGACAGGTTACCCAGACGGTCTCCTAAATTTTTGAGCTTTATGAAATCCAGCTTTGATGGTGGAAAGTCCTGTCGGTTATGAGTTCTAAATGGATTAAATATTTTATGAGATCCGAGAAGTAACTGCCTTGATTATATTAAGACAATTTATCTGTTTCAATATTAATCCAAGTGTACTGGTGGTTATCTTGACTATCCCAATTGACAGATCTATGAATATGAAGTAGTAAGGATGCACGTATTTTAAACTGGTGCCAGCACATTCCCTACAATTGTACTCGCAGAGTGCCACGTTGTTTGTCGATAGCCTATAAATAAGTGGTTGGCATAGTGTCTGGATAATGAGACTGAGTAGCTTCGATTTGACAGAAATGGGACATAGCAATATATGCTTTAAATACTAATAATATTGTCAAGGGCAAGCTATATGTATAACAATTCAACTTTAAGTATTTTATTACCCATAAGATAGCTTTACATATTTTTAATAAATTTTTCAAATTCCTCTGAAGTAAGTTAATTAAAAAAATCACTCAAATGAAGCAAAATACGCGGTTCAAGTTTCGAATTTACATAACTTAACGTCAATGGGCACTGTAAACTCGCTATGAGTATTGGGTTATCAAACAACAATAATACGCAGAAATGAGACTGTTAAATTACAAGAATATTAGTAACAAAATAAGCAGAGATCAATGTAATAATCCACTATTATTCGATATATTAAGACACATTCACATTCACTCGATAGATGAGCAGCAGTCTGACATTCTAGGCAGGGGAAATATAGCAAGTGGCTTCTGTCAGAACTTATCTCCGTCTTATCCAATGATAATGATAAACATAGTCTAACATTCTTTCTAAAATATCTTCTTGCGTCGATGGTTTCCGAAGTCCTGAAAAATATACTACAAAAAACTGATATTCACATATTTTAATCTCTGAAATGTGGATTTGTTATCTGCAGTGCACGTCCAATGCATTGTTTTCCCTGAATGAAATTGAAAACAGCAAAATCAGAATAGTTTCGTCAACAATTCAACAGTTTGTTGTTTATCTAGCACGTATATAAATATATCATCAATTCGGAATCTGTTGTGCTGGTATGAATGACACCACCGTCCATGTCTGTGATGTATGGATTCATGAAACAACCAATTAAAATAAAAGACAAACAAACTCTTAACCAGCATACGAGGGTCGTTCATTTAATACCCGGGCGATCGCCATAGCTCTTGATTGAAACATGCAATTGTAATAAATTTTCATTCAATAAGGCGTACACACCAACTTGATAATTCGACAAAATTTGGTATAATTTTATCCAACAGAACACAAACTGTGGTTACTATAGTAACCCAACTAAGGGCTACCCGGCCCAACCCAAGTTTTCAGTGAAATATAGAGTGTTGATATGACAGGGTGTGTGATATAGTTGCCTATTTTCAACGGGAAACACAATATAATGTTATGGCTACATCTATGACAAAAAAATGTCATGTAAAATATCGTTTGATGTCATTTCTGTACTGTTGTTGTGCGTGAAGCGTTGCTAAGTGACAAAGGGCGTGTTTCCGTTAATATCGCTATAAAATCGAATTTGTTAGGGAAAACCTCGATTATGATACAATTTCGTAAAAGTATTAGTCATACACCTATAAAACTAAATACTCTATTTTAGAGAAGCCTTTTGGGAATATTCGTATCGGTGGATTTCTGCTTACAAACGGTTCTTTGATGACAAGGATCATCTCGCGATGGTCCGAGGCAGTGTCAATCTAACGTCTGAAACAGGAAATTATAGTGGATACATCATTTAACATCACTACCGAACATTTTAAAATGGTAAATATGTGTGCTTGCGTGACTTTATCGCTCCAAAACGATGATCAAATAGAGAAAAAGTGTCACGTTTTAGGAGCGAAAATGACGTAACGTCATAATATTTTGACGTCGACTTGGGCCGACTCGCGTTACATGTACTTATTAAAACAATAATATTATTAGCCTAAGAGCTGAGGGCGATTTATTCAAAATTGGAGTCCATCTCTTAAACTTGCACCACAGTTGGACATATGTCCGAACATTAAGAAAATCCATTTCTTACAAATTTCCTCTTTCACAACCGCTCAGCATCCAAGATGGCGTCCAAGATGGCCGCCATTTTTACGCGAAAATGGTACTGAACGCTTATTTGTGCATGAAATGAATTGTTTTCTCACAAATATGTTTCAAAATGTACTTATGAGTTGAAAAATGAATGGAAGACACACTTTTATCTGTTTTGATAGTAAATTTCGACATTTTGGAGAAGCTATGACCCATATAGAGGCCCAAAATTGGCTATTTTGGGGTATTTTTCTATATTTTGTATTGTCAATAACTTAAAAGTACATTTATGACTATAAATTTTACATTTAAATGATTTTATTTATTTTGTAAATTTAGTATGAAGAAAATGAGGGTGTAAGATTTACAACTTTTTTAGTTGTTTGCTATCGCTAAGGGTTTGAAGTGGGTGGGGTAAATATACCCCAAAGTGAAAAAAATAAGAAATTACATAATTTTGACTTCCTTTATGTATTTAGAGCATCATAGGTGAACTTGCTGTACAATGTGCATGGAATGATGTGTTTTTGAAATTAGTTTTGGTTGCTCTTGCTCTTTTTTACGAAGTGGGTGGGGTAAAATTTCACAAATAATAAAAAAAACTAAACAACAAGATTAACCGATGGTTGTTTAAACTCTGACCTCTGTTTTTCTTCTTACCTATGATAAACTATTCTGAAATGTTCAATAAGTTTCTTTTGTAGATAATAGATGAGAGTTTTTAAAAATAAGTATGTTACATGACTTTGCCTGTTGAAAGTGGGTGGGGTAAAAAACTGCAAAAATGAGAATAATGGATATACATGTGTATGCAGAAATTGCATTCTATGTATTATTTTGCTCAATATAAACAGTACACATCTCTTTCTTTATAAAAGACTTATTTGTTATGACCTATTGTTGTTTTTAAACTAGATGTGTATCCATCATGCTTAGTTTATGGGTGGGTGGGGTAAAATATCTGATAATAGGAGCGTTCACCGGTATAGTGTGGCGACTTTATAGGCTAAAACCAATAGATAGGCAAACATAAGAGTAAAACTAGCGTTTTCATATACATACTCCATACTTAATATGGCTAAGAATGGCTTTTGCTAGGAGTAGTAAGTAAACATTTGGCTAGTAATTGCTTGATACGTTGGTGAGTACTCCATACTGCTAGGAATGGTTATTCTAGTTGTGGTGCATACCTTAACATGACTGGGAATCAGTTTACCACTGGTTGGGAGTTCTACAAATAGATATGAATGGCTTTTTCTGGCAGTATTGAGTTTCTTATAGGCCTTGGAATGACATTATCCACTTGTGACAAGTACTCTATCTGGCATGGACTTATCCGCTGATTGAGAGAACATGTACCCCATAAGGCTATCAACGGCTTTTTTCGCAGTAGGGGAGTACTCCATAAGGCAAGAAATGTCTTCATACACAGTAGGGGAGTACTCCATAAGGCAAGACATGTCTTCATACGCAGTAGGGGAATACTCCATAAGACATGAAATGTCTTCATTCGTAGTAGGTGAGTACTCCGTAAGGCTAGAAATGTCTTCATACGCTGTAGGGGAGTACTCCATAATGCAAGAAATGTCTACATTCGCAGTAGGGGAGTACTTCATAGGGCTAGAAATGTCTTCATACGCAGTAGGGGAGTACTCCATAAGGCAAGAAATGTCTTCATTCACAGTAGGAGAGTACTCCATAAGGCTAGAAATGTCTTCATACGCAGTAGGGGAGTACTCCATAAGGCTAGAAATGTCTTCATACGCAGTAGGGGAGTACTCCATAAGGCTAGAAATGGCTTCATCCACTGGTGGTGACTACTCCATAAGGCTAGAAATGGCTCCATTCGATGGTGGTGACTACTCCTTAAGGCTAGAAATGGCTCCATCCGATGGTGGTGACTACTCCATAAGGCTAGAAATGGCTTCATATGCCGTTGGTGACTACTCCATAAGGCTAGACATGGTTTCATCCACTGGTGGTTACTCCTCCATAAGGCTAGAAATGGCTTCATCCACTGGTGCTGACTCCTCCATAAGGCTAGAAATGGCTCCATCCACTGGTGGTGACTACTCCATAAGGCTAGAAATAGCTTCATCCGCTGGTGGTGACTACTCTATAAGGCTAGACATGGCTTCATCCACTGGTGGTTACTCCTCCATAAGGCTAGAAATGGCTCCATTCACTGGTGGTTACTCCTCCATAAGGCTAGAAATGGCTCCATTCGATGGTGGTGACTACTCCATAAGGCTAGAAATGGCTCCATCCACTGGTGGTGACTACTCCATAAGGCTAGAAGTGGCTTCATCCGCCGTTGGTGACTCCTCCAAAATGCTAGAAATGACTTCATCCACTGGTGGTGACTCCTCTATAAGGCTAGAAATGGCTCCATCCACTGGTGGTGACTACTCCATAAGGCTAGAAATGGCTTCATCCGCCGTTGGTGACTACTCCATAAGGCTAGAAATGGCTTCATCCGCCGTTGGTGACTACTCTATAAGGCTAGACATGGCTTCATCCACTGGTGGTTACTCCTCCATAAGGCTAGAAATGGCTCCATTCACTGGTGGTTACTCCTCCATAAGGCTAGAAATGGCTTCGTCCACTGGTGGTGACTCCTCCATAAGGCTAGAAATGGCTTCATCTACTGGTGGTGACTCGTCCATAAGGCTAGAAATGGCTTCATCTACTGGTGGTGACTACTTCATAAGGCTATAAATGGCTTCATCCACTGTTGGGGAGTACTCCGTAAGGCTAAAAATAGCTTCATCCGCCGTTGGTGACTCCTCAATAAGTGTAGAATTGCTTTATCCGCTGGTGGTGAATACTCCACGAGGCTAGAAATGGCTCCATCCGCCGTTGCTGACTACTCTATAAGGCTAGACATGGCTTCATCCACTGGTGGTTACTCCTCCATAAGGCTAGGAATGGCTCCATTCACTGGTGGTTACTCCTCCATAAGGCTAGAAATGGCTTCATCCACTGGTGGTGACTCATCCAAAAGGCTTGAAATGGCATCGTCCACTGGTGGTGACTCCTCCATAAGGCTAGAAATGGCTTCATCTACTGGTGGTGACACGTCCATAAGGCTAGAAATGGCTTCATCTACTGGTGGTGACTACTTCATAAGGCTATAAATGGCTTCATCCACTGTTGGGGAGTACTCCGTAAGGCTAGAAATAGCTTCATCCGCCGTTGGTGACTACTCCATAAGGCTAGAAATGGCTTCATCCGCCGTTGGTGACTACTCTATAAGGCTAGACATGGCTTCATCCAGTGGTGGTTACTCCTCCATACGGCTAGAAATGGCTCCATTCACTGGTGGTTACTCCTCCATAAGGCTAGAAATGGCTTCATCCACTGGTGGTGACTCATCCAAAAGGCTTGAAATGGCTTCGTCCACTGGTGGTGACTCCTCCATAAGGCTAGAAATGGCTTCATCTACTGGTGGTGACTCGTCCATAAGGCTAGAAATGGCTTCATCTACTGGTGGTGACTACTTCATAAGGCTATAAATGGCTTCATCCACTGTTGGGGAGTACTCCGTAAGGCTAAAAATAGCTTCATCCGCCGTTGGTGACTCCTCAATAAGTGTAGAATTGCTTTATCCGCTGGTGGTGAATACTCCACGAGGCTAGAAATGGCTCCATCCACTGGTGGTGACTACTCCATAAGGCTAGAAATGGCTTCATCCGCCGTTGGTGACTACTCCATAAGGCTAGAAATGGCTTCATCCGCCGTTGGTGACTTCTCCATAAGGCTAGAAATGGCTTCATCCACTGGTGGTGACTCCTCCGTAAGGCTAGAAATGGCTTCATCCACCGATGGTGACTACTACTAAAGGCTAGAAATGGCTTTATATGCTTGTTGGGAGTTCACGACATGGGATAATTATGACTTTTCTAGTTGTAGTACGAGCAAATGCGTCTTTTATTTCGTTTTACAATGTGTATAATTGTCCTTTTTACACAAACAATTATTTATATATATACCTATATTTAAAATAATTTCCTTATTAAGCATTATAAAATTGAATCAGTATTTCAAACATCACCTGAAACGTGAGGAAATGTTATTAAGTTGATTTTTCTGTACTTTGACCTTATAACTACATTGACCCTAACCTCGACCATGAAATGGTCAGTGTTGCAAGGCAATTTGCTGCATATCATGAGATATACCAGAATGCAAATATTCAACATCATTTACATGTATGAAATTTAAGTCTCATTTGATTCGGTTTATTGTCAATTGTGGCGGTTGTTCTACTGATGACGGTGTGTATGAAAGTTCTTCTGATCGCATACCCATTGGTTTTAGCTTATAATGGCGCCCATTATGAAGTTTCACTATTTACGTGATTTTACCCCACCCACTTCACAATATTAAGCATGACCAATTTTAAAACAGCGAAATGCTGCAAAAAATATATCTTATAAAACTAAAGAGACTTGTACTGTCTATATTAATCAAAATAATTCATAGAATGCAATTTCTGCAAATTGTCATTATTCTCATTTTTGCAGTCTTTTACCCACCCACTTTTAACAGGCGAAGTCATGTAACGTGTTTATTTGTACAATCTCTCATTTATTATATACAAAAGTAGCTTGAAGAACATTTCAGAATAGTTCATCATAGGTCAGAAGAAAAACAGAGCTCAGAGTTTAAAAACAATCATTGGTTAATCTCGTTATTAAATCTTTAAAACTATTTTTATGTACACCCTTCGTCGGAACCAGTAGAAATTTTGTATATGTATTAAGGGATGGTGTGACTGTTGACCTGTACGTTTTCATCAATATCAGTACGCTAGTTTTTCAGCAATATCGATCGTCCGGGTATTAAATGAACGACCCTTGTATATTTTGTTTTATTCACTCTGAAAAAGCCTGGTAGGTTGTTATACAAGTAAATTGTATTTTGACTTGGCGCACTGACATATTATAACGAGGCATGTAAATGCTTGTATGAATCATCTGTATCATTTAGACATATTTTATTTTTTTATTTTTCAGCTGTTTCAGTTAGCGTGAGCTGTTTTACATTAGTTGCAATATCCCCGGAGCGCTACTCCGCCATGTACCGACCACTCAAGTCAAAAGAATGGCAGAAGTTAAGCCATTCCTATAAAACAATTCCCGTCTGCTGGACTGTTGCTTGTGTCATCTGCATACCAATTGCTATTTCATAAATACAGACAGATGGAATTTGGTAATGCAATGTGTTAAGAGATTTGGCCGAACGACAATTTCTTTGACACTTTGGCGCGGAATAAAAATGGATAAAGTAGAAAGCGGTAAGAATGAATAATGCGGTGTGTTTTATGAAATGAATATGAAACATTTAGATAAGGAATCAAGCAGTATGTAAATAAGTTTTAACGATCCAGGAATTCGTCATGTCGGCAGAATATATAACATCTTATCCTACCATTAGACATTTATAACGACGAAATCGATCCGTCGTGTAAATCTTAGCTTTATATGCCAAGTGAGGTTTATTAGGTTATGTGGTCACATGGCTTATGATTACATTCGACCAGATTTTTACAAGTCACTAAGTGACGAATACGACCATTATATCAATTAGTGGAGCCTAACCTTCCCCGATTTGAATTCATAGCACGTCACTGACCTATTTAATTGGTCACTAAATATGTCTATTATGGGGAACATACTTGTATTGTTAGTTTTTAAAGACGGAAACGCAATGTGTGGTCATCAAATCGGATTATCATTCATATAGTTTGGGAAGTCCGATGTTGAAACAAAAATTGCAGCAACATGTAGGTTTAGATTGGTTAAAGTTGTTATGCTGTGTTTATTGATTGTAGGAGTATTTGGGCGTCTATTATATGAACTACAATAGAAAATTGCGATATCTCTGGCAAAAAGCCGATGTTTTGGATAACATTACGCGGGTTGTGAGGTTGACAATCTTCTTTTTGCCAAATTATTTATGTATTTTTTTTTTTTGAAAAGGTGTGGCAGAGTAAATAGAACACTAGGATAAGTGCTTTATACCACTTGAATTTATAGGGTTCGTCTCCGAAATGCATATACGACGTGTCAAGGATCGCCATATAAACCTTTCTGCATCTCACTCACTTAATTCTAATAATATAAGGCACCAACATAGTATTCTTTATACGTATGGAAAATTGAGCTTCATGGCTGCTATTTGCACTTGGCTAATTTTTGAGTAATCCTATCTAATATGTGTTATTACCTTGTATGGGGATAGTGGGGTCGGAAATATATACACTGATTTCTTAATTGTTTGAAATCGACAATAACTGAATAGAATTTGTTCTGAAATATTATCGATGCATTCACATTCACTTACACAAATTTTAATATTCAATACGTTTAATTTCTGGACAATTGAATTTTGGTCTTTAACATGCACAATGAACGACCGGTAAATTGCTTTTCTTCACGTTAATGAATTATTCAAGATCTGAATAAAAGACGAATTCATTAATCAATGTTCGCGGACAAACACGGTATTGAATTAAGGCGCCGAACTTCGAATAACAGCAAAGAAAACAAACAAATTGATAAGAGCTGTTTTAAAGAGTCAATTTTTAAAATCGTTTACTTTGTTATTTGCATATTTAATCATTTACTATACTATAAATTAAATACTGCAATTGCACATACAAACCATACAGAAGTATTGTAGAAAAAACTGAACGGTATTGTTTATGAAAAAGGTAGAAAACTTGTATATACATTACTCTTTAACAAATAAATCGATAATGTTTTAACGATTTCAGTTTAATGATTTAATGGCAACGTTGGGTGTCAGTTCACTTTAATGTTCTATCTACATCGTTAACAAAAACGACAACCTATATAATGACATTAAGAAAGAAATAACATTGTAACAATTAACTGTAAAAGTGATATAACCAATCACCACACCTTGACAAGTGTGTGAAACAACGGTCTGTTATGTGATACCGATATTTTGTTTTATACATTTGGCAATGCATTATATATCTTATACAATTTCAAACCAGACTGGCATGCTGCAAAACATCAAATATAAATCACATAGATATGTTACACTTCAACTATGAATATTTTTTATGCACGCTAAGCGCGTGTTACACTCTGATAACACACCATTACATCAACACTATCTTGCGTATCATCAACCGACAATATAATAACAAGTCTGAACCTCAAGTATTTTTTATCTTGTATCATTAATTAAATTGCTTCTAGTTCATTTCTTCGATGCCTGAAATTTAGGATTTATAAAACATTGAAGAATGAACCAATTAAAGAGAATCTAACTCGTAAAATTGTTGATCATGCGTTTTTATATTACTATAGTGGTAAACATTCGATCTGTTTGGAAATCAGTAGGGTGCATAAGGCATTCCTAACAATTAAAGAAAATTTGAAATAATAAAATAATTATGTTATTGCATAATTTGAACTAAGATGTTGAATTCTTAATTTCATTTTCGACTTTACAAATGTACATGAGACAAAAAATGTTTAATCAGTTTTTGTAATAATGATAATTGAATATTGCTCTTAATTCACTATTAGTTACTCTAATTGCATGATAAATTCATGACAAATATCGGCAAATAACTTCATGAACATTTTTGTCTGTGAGCGGCGATTGAAAGAAAAACGAATTTGTAATCCTAAAATAATCTGTTCACGCAACATTTAGAAGTTAATTCTCAGCTTTGCCAAACTAGAAGTCTTTAGAACGTCAGATACATATGGTGTATGGATAACGGCTAATTAATAGAACCAAACACTATTTGTACAGGCATTGCAGTGATGCATCCGACATAAACAGACACAAGCTATTTACCAGATCTCCTGTACAATGTCATTGAAGACCTGTATTTTTTAAAATATAATTCATAATTTATGTTGTAATTGATAGATGTTCTTATAGTTTGTTTAATGTTTAAAGTTATGATGCGTACATACTTAGATAAACATACACAACCTTATTCACTTAGCTGCCGATTATTCATTAATCCATGTGTAAAATAATATATGATACAAACACCATCGAATGTAAAGCAATACAACTTAACATATCATTGTTAGATAATGTTCTTTATGTGCATTTGTGCTCGGCTGTTGAAGTTGCCTTCCCTCTCAGCTGTATAATTATTTTTGTATCAGATTACATCATCAACGTATTTTGATAGTTCAGAGATATTAACCTGCTCCTCTTAAACTATATTTAAATAAACATTTGCCTTCCTCTTGATATACTTGATTTCGGGGACCTAAGCGAATAGGAATCACAGTCCAGTGGTTAAAATATTATAACCTGAACATGGGCATCATTAGCGAAATAAGTAACAAATACACGTCAGGCTTAAACCATTGAAATTATATCACTACGGACCAAACTTCGCTAATGTTGTTTCTAGTTCAAGTGGAGTTCATCTTCAGACTTTTATCATGTTTACGTAGCTGTTATTGTAAGTGGTTGTTTGTAAATATCAACATGCCACCAAAATTTAACATTCTTAGTTTCTTCCGTAAATTCCTTAGAAAAGTTATTTCCAAACCTAACTAGAAGTTAAGGAACAATTTACCCTGGTTATAACGCTATGTGCAGACGTAAACTGTTGTAATTGAACTCCATTAGAAACGGGTGATAAAAATGTTATTTTTTTGCGGTTGTGTTGGAGTTCTTCGTTTGTTGGACTCCGTTATTTATTTAAAAACTTGGATAACAATGGTTCTACGTCACGCTGAGGAGAATATATCAGGCTATGTTTATATCAGTGTGTTTTAATTAAGCTACGTATCAGCATGTTGTAATCCTATTACTTACTGTTTTATGAATAAAAACTTTCGTAACGGATTCAAAGCCGCTTTCAAATGCTGTAAAAAAGGTGAAAGATTCTAAACCAGCAATGAGATGCCTTCCTATTGTCATTACAGTACAGCTCGTACCAGCGTTAGTCACTTCTCTACATCATACGATAAAATAACATGTAAATATGAATCAGAGGAAATGGGAAGTAAGAATGTAAGGGTTTTTGTGACGTTCAAATGTTAGCCATGTGTCGTTAATTACGTGTAATGGTAGTGATATTAATTGTGTTCATTACTTGTGTGAGACTTTTAAAAATACTCATGACCATAAACACAACCATTGGATTTGTTTTTTTGGCTACTAAACAATTTTAAACTGTTTTATTTTTACAAGTGCAATAATTTTCAAACGCGTAAGTCGAAACTATTGTGTGTTGTCATACACTCTATTTGTCGATGATTCTCTTGTCGAATTCTAGTTTTTGAACTCTTACATCAGAACGTATTGTATAGAATGTTTCTCTCTGTCTCGGTGTAAGCCTATCGTCCTGAAAGTAAAACATGTTCGTTTCTTATGTGCTTCGTCGTATCACTTATAAATCACTTGTTGAACTGTGATTGTTTATATGACACAGTTTGATTCAAATGACATTGAACTGTCATGGAATTAACACCCATCGACTGTTCATTGTTCAGTGTTGTTTACATTTGGTTAACCGTCATCTTCGCGCAATATTTATTTCAGTAATATACGATTGTACTTAGAATTTCTTGGAATAACCAGCCGGAACTAATTTGTTCATCCGCAAAAAACTGTCAACTTATTTGCCCGTGGTACAAGTTCGTAGCTGATTTCACAGACGAGCATTCCCATCAAAACCAGGAATCTAAAGTGGATCGGCCTTGTGACGATATATACTCAAATGCAAAAGAAACTCTGTATGGGGTTTTAACTTATTTTTCAGACAACCATAATAGAAAGTATATGGGGTTTTAACTTATTCAATTGCCTATTAAAAAATTTTTTCTATAAATAGAGCCGTGAACAGAATTGTGTTTATCGTTTAAGCGTGGTAGGGGTAAAAATGCGTACATTGTGATATCGGTGTTTTTGTGGATAAAATTAAGCTGTAAGATTCTCTAAATGGTTTAATTTCGTTAATATCGGGTATGATCTCCACTTTGACGTATAACCTGTACGATACGACGTCTCATGGAATTGACGTCACGTTTTACGACGTGCGGAGGAATTGCGTTCGATTCGACCTGAAGAGCATTCTATAGCTCCTGCAAATTGGTGCATCATGTCGTGATCGTACCTTTCTACCGCGAAGTCCCGTGCAACATTATCAATAGGGGTATCTCTAATGAGCATCATCAACGCCTCCATTCGCTGACGTTCCGATAATCTTGGCATAGTAAGTTCTGATTTTACAGATATTGTTTTGTATTTTTCTTACTCCTTTGAGTTGCGTTAAATGAATAACAGGTAATTTGGCCGATTTCACCTTTGATAAGCCTCTGCATGCGCAAATCATGCGAATATCTTTTTTGGTGACGTTACGTAACATTTAATCCGATATGCCTACTTGTGTCCATTGGTCGACAAAGTGACACACGTGCTTTGCATGGTACAAAATGAAATGCATACGACAGATATTTCCATAGTTAAATTATCCCAACTTGAAACATGCACATTTTATTTTGCGTTTGAGTATAGTTTTAAAACAACTACGCAAGCATACGTTTAAAGCACTCAGGCATTTGACATTTCAATTTCGAATTCTTTATAACACTTTGTATTTAAACACGATGCAAAAAACGTATAACTCGGTGAAATAAATTCATTACTCCGTCACAGTTGATGCGATGAAATACTCAAACAAAAAGAAAAACATATCTTTGAAAGAAGCAGTCAATCGAACCAACCAAATAAGAGTGAAGTACCGTTTTTCAAAGATTCAAATACCATTGACCCTCTTAAAGCACAGTATGACTGTTTTATTCATCAATTACTGATTAGAGAACGTCATTGCTTAAACGAATATGAGTCAAATGTGACGCATTTACAACTACATATATAAACACAATACTATTATTCTTGACTATTTATACTTATAAGAAATGTACGTTGTAATGAAGACGACACGATGCCCTTTAAAAGTTTTGATAAACAAAATTGTATTGCATTATATTCGTTTGTGGTAATACAAATGTAGATGTACGTACAGAAAGACAATTATGCACCAGTAATGAAATATGAATACCAACTCCACATATTTTCAGCAGTATCGACCGTTAATGAGGCATACAAAGTTTTATTCATAATGTCTATATAAGAACATTGAAATTTACAGTCAAAAATAAGCATGTTATGGAAAAAAAATAAAAGGATGGGCAAACTTCGTGGTGTTTCATACAACACGTAAGGCGAAATATGCGAAATATGCAAGGAGTTTTCATGTTAACATACAATCATTACGTCTTGCTATAATACTTTACATGGACTTGATACGAAACGTGTGGAATAAACATATACAATTTGAATGTTCGTTTTTATTTCCCTATAAAAGTGAGGATATCATTCCGGGCTCAAAGTGCAAGCGATAAGAACCCCCATAACGTCGCTCACGTCAGAATATAAATAGCGATGTGCGGTGACAGCGGTAAGGTGGCAATTGGTGTTAGCAAATGTGTGGTCTCATGCAATGTTTTCTGCACCTGTGCCCGAAAGTCTGCAGTTCAATGCGAGATACCAGTAGTTTTAGTTTTTTTGTGTCTTAGGTACTAACTTTTGCAACCCAGTCCACGAATGTTTTGGATGACCTTCGCCAAAGACAAAATAAATTGTTTACCGTTTTCATCTGCATATTTGAGTTCTGCACTAATACACTACAATTGTCAAATTTCGCGTAATTTTGTTATAGTTGCCAGTATATCCCATCAACAACCACAATGGCATTTAGAATAACTTGTGAAACAATAGTAGTTATTTGGTATTTTACACCCAAAATTTTTTTGGGTATTAGTACCCTATATAATTAACACTACTATCACTTAAATTGTCTAAAATTTGTTCGCATTCGATTGAAACGAAATGCATAGCGAACCGATGTAAATGTAGTTTGTTGATCTTACAGGTCGATCACGTGTGAATTACATAATTCACAAATCATGTTGGAAGGAAACTCTGCGCTATCTCTAAAATGAACAATACCAAGTGAACGATATCGAGAGTGGTTTAAATTGCTTATTCGCAACAATTATTTCATAAAGCAACCGCCCGTGGCTTTCTATTATACAAAATACTTGGTTAGGTAGTTGATGACAAGATATCTAAATTTATGAGGAAAATAAAAAAAACATCGCGGTATCAATGGTTACCTTATCATGATTTAAGTATGTTGGTTTTATCTTTATTTGCTCCATCATCAAAGTTTGTTCCAGGTGATGAAACACACTTGTGCGGCCAAGATATGGTGGCACAATAACATTTACGCATGCTAATTAACCGAGGAGTTCACTTTTAACAGAAAAGGGTGCTTATTAACAGCCATGGTCAATAAACGCTTGTTTCGTATTGCGTTTTCGCAATATGAGAAAATATACGAGACATGTTTACATGTGTCTCGATAGCTCAGTTGGTAAAGCTTTGGAAATACAATAATATTATGGATGGAAGTTACTGGTTCTAGTCTCACTTTCGTGCATTGTTTTGGTAATGATTTGTATTCCATAGTTCTAGTAAACTTTTTATCTTAGTATATCCCGCTATACGTTGATTATCTTGTAAAATTGTTTTGCATTCATATTCTTTCTCTAGTCTGTATATTTATGATATTATATTTACTTATATTTATCTAGAACATTCAATCAATTTTAGTTACTTTTTGATTTTCTTACACCGTTTCGCAATTTCGTCGCCTTTATGCGTGAAACCGTCCTCTCTGATACCTCTGTCATCGCGGCAGTTCTTTCCCTGGGACAGGAAAACGGAATCACTGGCAGTTCCATTGATGCCTCCTGTGTTCAGAAGTCTTATACATTAGATACAGTATCTCGTCCTTGATGCGTTAAAACGATACGTTAAACCATAATTTAAATAATTGTATAATGTGCAGTTTACACAATTTATCTGGTTGTAAGTAATACAACCACACATACACGAGTATCATGAAAAGCGTGCGAAAGCATAATTCGCGAAAAAAAATAGATTCTGATGGGATTCTAACCAGGCCTTTCTGCGTTGAGATTAGAGGCTTTTCAACTAGTTTAAGTAGTTAAAACAAACTGAACAAGCGCTTAGATAATCAAGATATATTTACTTATCCGCTTTTTTATATGGCCTGATCTAACCAGTGACGTTTACACAATGTTATTGTACCATCATATCTTTTTTTTCATTTGAGGCCCCTTTCGGGTTACCCCGTTTATTTTTTCATTTATAATACATTTAACAACAAGATAGAAACAATATTTCAATTACATGCAAACATTTTATCATTTTGCTGTCAAATGTATATTCAACAATGTTTTTCATATATGATTTTGTCCTATTTATTTTTCATATGTTTATGAATTTTAAAAAATAAGATAATGGAAGTTTTCAAAAAGATATAAAGTAAAAGGGGGGGGGTGGGGGTTTGACCGTATCATCTATGAAGTTATAAATATATCTTTGATATGTGAAGTGTACAAAACACAAAAAAAAACATCATATGAATCGTTTCCATTTCTGTCTAAAAAACAATAGTTTACCTTTTTTAAAAGCTATGTGTTTTTCTAACAGAATTCTATTTTCTAAATATTTTGTTAAGCTTTCAATTCTCGGTATTGTTTTAACTTGTTTCATTTTAAAGAGGTAGAATTTGCATAAAATTATGACATAGTTTAAGGCAGTATTTGTTATACCTTGTTCTTGAATACCAAAAAATACTTTTTGACTGTTGAACTGTATTTGAAATTGTTTTGTTTTTAGAAAACTACTCACTCTATTCCAGATATTTTGAGCTACATGGCATTCCCAAAATAGGTGTTCTATTGTTTCATCTTGCATATTGCAGAAATCGCATAGTCTTGAGGGGGATAATTGACAGTTATATAAATATGTGTTAGTTGGTATTAGTCTCATTAGAAATTTATATTGAAAATTTCTTAAGATGGAGTCAATTGTTGATTTAAAAGGTATTAAAAATATTTTTTTCCAGTTTTCGTTCATTTCTACTCCGATATTGTTAGTCCATTTCCTTTTTGCTTTTATTATTTCTTCTTCTTTGCTTTGTATTTGTATGTTGTATAGTAATTTATTTGGGTGTTTTATATTTTCCATTTTCTCTCTCAGAGTTACATCTCTATTTTCGGTTATTATTTCTTTCTTCACATGAGTTATGCTGTAGGTATTTATAGCATGAATAATTTTGTGATAGGTCAGAAAGTCTCGTGGTGGAATATTATATATTTGTCTTGCTTCCTCAAAGGTGTAGAGTTTATTTTTTCTAAAGTCATACAGTTGTTCCACATATGTTATGCCTTTATCAAACCATTCTTTTAAAAACATTGGTTTATTTTCAATCTTAATATTTGAATTATTCCATATTATATGACTGTTAATAGGTGGTTTATTTTCATAACTCAGATTTTGGATATTAAACCATGATGTGAGAATGTTTTTTAGGAACAGGTTTTTGCTAAACATTACATTAATATCCTTGGTAGTTAGGTTACAGTCAAAAATGAAATTTCCTCCATAACGTTCTAGTTGTTGTTTGAAGAATATTTTCCAGTATCCATTGTTATTTTTGTCAATAATTCTTTTTACCCAACAAGACTTTAGTGAGTTTAAGAATGCGTATATATCTGTCAATTTTAGCCCACCGTCTTCATAATTCTTTGAGAGTAGTTTTCGTTTTATTTTGTCGGGTTTTCCATCCCACAGAAAGTCAAAAATAGCTTTGTTTAAATCGTTTAAAATGGTTTCTGATGGGTTGGGTAAAACCGTAAGAGGATATATAAGTTTTGGTAGAGCATAGGTTTTAATAACAGTTACTTTTCCCATTAGTGTCAGTTTTCTATGTTGCCATTGTTTTAGACAATTTTTAAATTGGTCGATTTTTGGCATTAGATTTATTTCTAGATGTTTATGCTGATTTGGTGTAAAGGTGATTCCGAGGGTTTTTGCACTTTCAGAGGTCCATACAAAATTTTTGTCGGTACAGTATTTAATGTTGGTATTCTTTAGTGTTCCTAGACGTAAAACTAGTGATTTGTTAAAGTTAAGTTTAAGTCCTGAAACTTTCCCAAATTCAGTTATTACATAGACAAGTTTTTCGAACGATTTCTTTTCACCATTATTTACATATGTTGCATCATCTGCGAATAGTGTTTGTTTTATTTCTATGTTTTTAATAGTAATTCCTTTTATGTTTACATCGTTTGAGATTTTATTGGATAATAATTCCATACAGAGTATGAATAAAGAAGTGGAAAGGGGACAACCTTGTCGTACGCCCCTTTTAATACTTATCTCTTTAGATAAATGACCATTATTGATTATGACTGCTGTAATATTATTATAGAATGTTTTAATCCATCTAATTAAGTTATTCCCAAGATTGAAGTGTTCGAGGCATTTATATATGAAATTATGACTTAATGTGTCAAATGCTTTTTCATAGTCCGAAAATAGCAAAAGGCCATTTAGATTATTCTTTTCAATATGGTCAATTATCTCAAATATCAGTCTGACATTTTCTCCAATGTATCTACCTTTCATAAAACCTGTTTGGTTTGGGTTTATTAATTTCGGAAGAATTTTTTTTAATCTATTTGAGATGGCTTTAGTTGCAATTTTGTAATCAATGTTTAGTAGACTGATAGGCCTCCAGTTTGAAAGGTTTGTATGGTCTTTGTCTGGCTTTGGTAACAGTGTAACAATACTTTGTTTTTGTAAATCTGAAAGTTCTATTTTCTGATAGCAGCTATTTATTGCATTTATATAATGTAACTTTACATGTTCCCAAAAATGTTTATAGAATTCTGCAGTTAGGCCATCCGAACCTGGGCTTTTTTCATTTTTCATTTCGTCAAGAGCGAGTTTACATTCATGCTCATTTAATATTCCTTCGCATTGATCAGACTCTGCTTTGCTCAGTTTAGTAATTGTCGTATCAAAGAAATCTATTTCTGGATCCTCATTTTCCTTTACAGCATACAATTGTTCATAGAATTTTGTTGTCTCATCAAGTATATCCTTTATATTTGTTATCGTACTATCGTTAATTTGTAGTTTTTGTATATTTTTTCTTTCTGCATGTCTTTTTTCTAAGTTCGCAAAATATTTTGTGTTCTTTTCATTCATTTCAATTTCTACAATTTTCGATCTTAACAATATTCCATGTATTTTTTTATCATAATGGGCCTGCAATTTGTTTTTCTTATCATTTAAATCTTGTGTATGTTGAAGGGGAGTTTGTGAGTTTAACAGAGTTGTTTCCAGAATTTGGATTTCTTTTTGCAAGTTATTTTCTTCCTCTGCTTCTTTTTTCCTTTTATTTGATGCAAATTTAATTGTTTTATTTCTTATACTGCTTTTAATAAGTTCCCACAAAACTTCAGGTTTTGCATTTTTATTGAAATTGACTGTGTTATTAATGCTTTCTATTATTTTTGTTGAGTATTCATCATCTATTAACAGGCTATTGTTTATTTTGAAATAACCGGGACCTCTTTTTTGAGTGGTGAAATCGAGGCCCATTGTGATTAAGGAGTGGTCGGTTTTATAACCCTGTTGTATTTTATTAGTTATGATTTTGTTTCGAAGATTTTCAGTTACCAAAAAGTAATCCAGCCGACAATGTACTGGTGGTTTACTATTTGAACTCCATGTATATTTCAATTTTTGGGGATTTGAATCTCTCCAAGCATCAAGTAAATTAAATGATTTGGATATACTAATAATTTTGTTCCTACAGTGTGTGTGAGTATTTGAATTTCCATTTTTTTATCTAGTTTTTTGTCTAAAATTGTATTAAAGTCTCCTCCAATTATAAAATTCTTTTCATTATTTATTTGCATGTAAGATTCAAGTTTTGTAAAAATGGAAACGTCGTCTTTATTTGGACCATATATATTGATGAGAGTAATCTCCTCTTCATTTATTTTTATATCAATTGCAAGAATTCTTCCTTTTACTATATTTGTTACTTCAGTAGTTGTAATCATACCGGGGATTTCTTGATTTATTAAAATAGCCACACCTTGGCTATTTGAACTGGTACCACTAATGAACATATCACCTTGCCAATCTTTCTTTAACTGAGTTAGATTATCTTCTTTCAAATGAGTTTCTTGTAGCATAGCAATCAAATATTTTTTCTCTTTTAGCCAACAGAAAACCTCTTTTCTTTTCTTACTGTCTGCTAGACCTCTGACATTAAGTGAACATATTGTGCTAGTCATCAATGTTTTTAATAATTATTGTTGGAGATGATACGGTCAAACAGGGGGGGGGATACATTTTGTTGGTTCATGTAGAATTGTGTGGAATAAAGAATAAGCCATGTTGGTGTTTATTTCAGTAATTTTGTTTGGTGTTCCCAAAATATTTTAGATTCTCCAGATCAATTTGTGGTTTTTTGATATAGTGTTGTAATTATATAAGAACAGACTTACTAGGTATACTATGAAAATCAAATTATGAGGGCTTTAAAACAATTTATCTTTATAGATTGTAAGACAAAAAATTGACCATATAGCATATTCAATTTGTAAGATACAAACTATCTAGCTTGATACAAAAATACAAATAGAAAAACCCACACATAATTATAATACAACCCACAGATTTTAAGATACAACAATCTAGTTCAGTACATATATACATTTTGACAACCCACAGATGAGTATATATACACATACAGCTGTGTAATTCCACATGCGCTCAATGCATGCGTAGGTAGACATGTAAATATTATGCAGCGACATTTTAATGTTATACAGTATAGTATACTATAAAACCAAAGAACATTTCCTTTGCCACTAAACAGACAGAAAATGTACAATGCTATACAGTATACAATAATACTAAAAGAACATATCTTTAACTGACTTTTTAGCATATGACGGACAGAAGACGTACAATGCTTATCATATCTTGGCCGCACTATACCTGACCTGATTACCAAGTGAGAATTAGTCATCAATCAGACTGAACCACGTAATGATAAAAAATATAGATGTTTACACTATGATTGTTAAAATAATCTTTAAAAATATAACTATGGTGGAACAATGCTCAACTATTCAGTTGGAAGAATTCATTGATTCAAAAAGATTATATTAAGTCAGACAGGGAAGGCAGCACTCAACTTAACCAGCCGAGCACATAAACACACAAAGCACAATGACCAACTGAACCAACCGAGCACAGGAAACATAAAACACATACAAGGCACAATGCCCAACTAAACAAGCAAAGATCCGCCTAAGTCCAAGCTGTCGAAAAGTATAATAAATTATTAGTATCAGCAACCAAAAGACTGATCGTCCTAGCTGAATGACCCAGTTTCCACAGCAAAACGACTATAATGCCTCCTTTTATCAATCAGAAACTCTAAACGAAGAAGTAGCTTACCCACTGCCAACCAAGAAAATAATCAGTCCTAGTCCCAACTGTTAAAAAGCTGAATGGAAAAGTTTCAGCAAACAAAAGGCGGAATGCCTACACTGGATATCCTAGTTTAAACAGTAAAACTGCTGAACTACATAGCTGCATATAGCCCCAAAAGTTAAGGTGGAACCACACTATAAAAAAAGTTCCTAACCCATATATAAATTTGGTATCATAGTAAACTTTGATTTATTCCCAATTCAATATCGCGTCTTATATATCCGTGCGCGTTACCATGACGTTACTATGACGTCATGTAGTTACCATGGAAAACGCGTTTTGACGTCGTTCCGCGGAACGCAACTGAGACAAGAAATAGCCCATGCAGGGCTTCATTATTACACGCCAGGTAAGTAGTGGGTACCATTCGACGCATTATGTAATTCCGAATCCGGTCAGGTAACAATATATATAATTAATCCAATAGCGTGCTAACAAAGTGAACAAAACGTCGAGTCTGGCATTTTTGAGATTTTAAAAAATTATGACGTTTCGACAAATTGCAAAAATTCCACCCGTCAAAAAATGTTTAAATTTTATTATGTTAATATGTTGCATACCTGTAACAAAATAACAAATTCATAGAAAAATTGACCTCGCGAAACTCGATCAATATAGTTTAAAAGTTGTATAGTGTGAACAGAAATTACGTCATTTTTCACTTTGACAACGTTACATAGCGTCAATTATTTTTCTGTGCTGCCGTCCACTGAGGGCAATATGTAAGAGAAATTAGTCAAGGCTATCGAGAAAATATATAGTGAATTGATTACTCGACACTGATTCGTTACCCTAAAGTATTATCCAAACAAGACTGCGTTCAATAAACGCTTTTGCCCCCTTGGAAGCCTTGCCCATAAAAAGCTAAGTCAATCAGGGGCCATAATTCTGTAAGAAACGGTCAATTTGGGTTAACCAAGAATTTGGCCCATCAATAAGTCTAAGTCCAAAATTAGGTCAAGGTTAAGGTTCAATTGGGATCAGGTGATACAGGCCTGTGGAAAGTGTTCGTATACAACATCCATGCAAGTATGAAAGCTTTGTAGCAAGCCATAATATTTAATGCTAGAACTTCTAGAAGAAACGGTCAATTTGGGTTAACCAAGAATTTGGCCCTTCAATAAGTCTAAGTCCAAAATTAGGTCAAGGTGAAGGTCAAGATTGGGTCAGGTGATACAGGCGTGTAGAGAGTGTTCATATACAACATCCATGCAAGTATGGAAGCTTTGTAGCAAGCCATAATAATGCTAGAAGATTTGGGTTAACCAGGACGGACGAACGGACGGACGGACGTTCCAACATTTGGGGTTTACGGGGCTTTTCCTTTGATCTTTATGTGGTTTTATTCCACATAGTCGGTTTATGTGGATTTCCTTCTTTATTTAACTAAAATTATGGACGGAATGAACCTCATAAACCATTGGATGTTGGCCCGGACGGACAGGTGAATCACTATATGCCTCCACATCTATCGATAGGGGGGCATAAAAAGAAACCCATTGTATCGCGCGTGTTACTCAATATAAATATCAAATGTGTTTTTTCGCCATTTTTTCTGACGATATTCGTTAATCTTTGATCAATAACATTCGATTGTACATGATTTAATAGAGACATTGCCGCATTAGGGACGGTATTTTGATCTATGAGTTCGAAAGGTAAGCGTTGTCTTGTTGAAAAGGAGATAGACATATGCTATGATTCCAATACAACTCCCCGGTGTATATATCTGCAGCTCTGACCATAATTTATGTACGGATTTGTATGTATGCAATGCAAACTAAACAGGACAAGAGGTGCAAGTTAAATATAGAACGTCACAATTTAATGGAAACGTACAGTTTTCAGTAGTTACATAATGTGAATAATAGAGTCGCCGTTTCGTCCACCCGACTGCCCGTCCATGCTAGTTCTCTGTAAGTAACTAGTGGATGAGTTTCAACGACACTGTATTCGTAACTATCTAACATTAAAATTTTGCGCATTCTATTATGTTCCGGTTTTTTCTATTTTCTTTAAGTTATTGCACTTGAGTATTTTCACTCATTGTTTTTTTCACGCTATTTCGGAGCAACTATAATATGAGGCACGGTCTCAGCAACAAAAATCTGAAAGCCCTAGCTGGATGACCTAGTTTCAATACGTAAAATGGCTCAGCTGAATGCCCCAGCCAAAACAAGTCGAAATATACCTAAGTGAACAACTCCGCCGTATGACCATATTGGACACTTCAGGCGGATGACCTAGTTTAAATAAGTCAAATATTACAGTAGAATACATAAATGACGTAATTGAACAAGTCGAGATATGACGTACTGAACAACTTCGTTAAATGACCGCAAGGGACGATAGGGCACAAGGAACTAAAACAAACGCAACAGAAAACTACATCCATAACTCCACAGCTGTACATCAACCCCTGAACGAACCAGGTAGGATCCGAATCGCGGGAACGAAATAGTTACAGGACATCCAGCAAATACGAATAAATTACTCCTAGCTCCATAGAACTTTTGGCCCAGGAAAAAAATGAATACTGAGAGTTTATGACATATTTTTTATTATTTAAGATTGAAAACTCCACTGTAAACGGAATTGGCGTTCAAATCCAGATACAAGCCAATATTTTAATAATTAAACGAAATACGAAACTACCGGAAGTACCGATGCGCCAAACAAAAACAGCGGGACACACAAGGACACGCGATAACAAAAAGGCACTGATAATATACAACTTAACTCGAGAAGGCGCAGACCATGCCCAGCATAAAAAAACTAGCACAGGAACATGTAATACAAAACATGGCATCCAATACCGAAAGTCTGCTGCGTTAGTTAGTCAAACTAAAACGGAACAAGAGCCAGTTGGTAAGAAATTAACAACCGGACAACGCACACAGCACAAGGACAATCGACAACAGACACAGAGTATATGAACTTTTGAAAAAAAAACAAGAAAACATTAAAAACACACAAAGCACTGAAAACACGGCATCCCGTCCTGAAAGTCCTGCTCAGTCAGTCAAACTAAAACGGAACGAGAGCCATGTGACGAGAAAACAACAACCGGACACCACACACCACAAGGACAATCTACAACATATATATAGTGTACATGCAATTTTGAAAGATAAGAAGCAGCCTTGTGCTGGACAACGAATTTGCAGAATGGCACATACAAAATTAATAAAGTTTTACAAATAGGCACAGTGGCAAAATATTTTTGTATTTATTTCTAAGTATACTATAAAGTGGACTATATATACCCAGAGGGAGGTTGACTAAAGGGCTTTCACCCCGGTACGGATAGCGACGCATGCCACCGGGGGCTTAAACGTTTTACTGTGCACCAAATCTCACACTTACCCAATAGACAACACTGTAGAACAGGACAGTGTAAATAAATGTTTCCCGCTGTAATGCCTTCTAACAAAGACTTATCCACTTATTGTCCTAATGAGTCGGCCTACATGTATAATTAATTACTTTAATTAAGTATTGATTATGCATGTATTAGGAAAAGCCTCTTAATATACTCGTTTATCAACCAATATAGTGACAAAGTATATAGAAGTGAATTATAGTGTATATCGGCCATACATGTTGTATACATGCATTTGTTTTAGCTGGAGCTCATTCAATTACAAATTAACATTTACCATATTTTGATCTTTTGGCAATACTTGATATGAGGACGATAGAAACTTCCGAAACGTTCTAAGTTTAATGTTAAGTAATGATAAGTTATTGGTAAGTATGACAGGTTGTAACCAAAACATGACATTTCAATAATTAAGCAATTAATTAAAATCAGTAACATGATTGACAATAGTCAAAACAGTACAACATCTGTATGATGTGACTCAAAACTTCGACGCAGTTAGTGAATAATATATATACTGGAGCATCCACCAGAGTAATCAGAAAATCCGGAGTACTCGGACTATACGCACAATAAGATTCATTGTAATTTCAACCATTTTTCGAACCTGGAGATTTTCTATGATAATAAATAAATTAGCAAAACACAACGCGGCTTTGTTATATGAGATCCAACCGACAAGTCACATTTAAGTCACATTTATAAGATAGTCACATCACTTTACAGTTCCTGGGTATCTGTAATTTTGAAGACACGTTTATCGTGTCCAATTCTTAATCATAGGGACAGTTTTCTCAACAACTAGAGATTTATATTGCTGAAGATTTAATTTAATGATTTGCGTTAAAAGGAGAATTTCTTATGTGTCTCGTTTTAGGATGACAATCGGATAGACATAAATGGTAATCGGGTACCAAAACAAATGCAGCATTAGAGTTTATAAAAGCTGGCACGTTGCAGGACGACACTTCACAACACGACCTCCTAAAACATTAGAGCTTTTATGAAACATCTGTCTGGCTGCTGGCGACTAATCCTGTGGGTAATGAGCTCTAAATGGATTCAATATTTTATGAGATCCGAAGAGTAACTGGCTTGATTATATAATGACTATTTCAATACGAATCCTAGTATATCGGTGGCTACTGCGAATGAATAACAGTCAGTTGTCCTGCATTAAATGTTTACCAGAACAAACTAAAAGAAGATCGCAATGGACAGTCGCTAGATTGTGTAGAAGTTACAGTTATCTTACCATACCGTTGTAGCGGTCCTTTTGTCCTCGGCCCGTTTTTCCCCCGGGAAAGATCGGACCCGGGCCTTTTTTCCGCTCTTACGGGTTCAATTACAGACTGTGGAATATTCAAAATGTTAAAATGGTATCTATATGGCGCCGTGTTGCCTGGATGTATAATAGAAGTCTAGTTGTAGGATTGGTTTAGTCAAGTGTCAGAATAATGTGTCTGACTATTTTTATTCGTTACTAGTATAGCTACTTGCAACAAGTCACCACAGCATACCCGTGGAAACGTTAACGACCTATGTGTCGTAGCGTCATATCAGCGAGCTTATTCTTAAATACCGACGAAAAAGACGCGTTACTTGACTAAAATAAGAGAAATATTAAGACTATGTATAGTAGTAACATGAATTGAGAAGATACGCATGATGCTGGTTTAAACAGCAAGCAAGTAGGAGAAAGTATTTCTAATCCCATCGCAATTCAACGGGTTTCAATTGGGAAACCATTATGGCAATGATTTATGTTTCGACAAGTAACTTGCATATAATTAGAAGCAGGTATTTCGGATTGTACCGCGATGGCGTTCCGCGGGAAAATGACACCACGGTTATCGACTATACCGGTAAAATCGCGCACCTCTTGTAATAACTAAACCTTCGAGCAGGAATGCAATAATCACAAACACCATAATAATATGCTTGTTGGAGAATCATATGTTTATCGGAATTTTTCAAACAAACCCTACATCGAAAACTAAACAAAGAATCATATTCCTTACTAACTATTATTATTTGCGCTATAAATTGACAATTATGTGTACAATTATGAATACAGACCTGACGTTTAACGA
The DNA here is from genome assembly GCA_947247005.1 of Spisula solida. Taxonomy (NCBI): domain Eukaryota; kingdom Metazoa; phylum Mollusca; class Bivalvia; order Venerida; family Mactridae; genus Spisula; species Spisula solida. The sequence goes on along the minus strand of OX365950.1, from coordinate 16,289,323 downwards.
CCGGTATCACAGATTATCACATCGTGTAGTTCATTACAAAAAATAAAGCAACTTGTTCAATGTTCCATCCAATAGAATCTATAACTGAATAGAAAATCGGTCGAGTATCACTGACTTAACCCACACATCACATTACAGCATTACACACAGCGTCAGACAGACAATTTATGGTGGAAAAGCATTTCATTCATATAAGATTTTAAATTATTATTACAAAATTACCATACCTGCTCCCAAACCTGTTTCCATATTTCAGTGCATGATACCGTTGTGTTTTATTCGTCAGTTAAACACAAATCGATTAATTAAGGTATTAACATACATGTATTATTAAAAAACGTCAAAAACATTTGTTTCCGTTAATAGCTGGAAGGAGATATCAGCATTCACATGGTGCAATAATGTTATACAAATTGAAACAAAGATATTCTAGCCAGGCCCTGCATCACCTCTTTAATTTTAATCATATTTTATTGCATGAATTTTTTTACAACACAATACATGGTTTGCATACATAATACTATTAAGAAAGAATAGAAGCATAAAGTCAAAGTAAACCAGAGAAAGTTTTATAATATCGCTTTCATTACAAAAGGATTGGGCCACAAGTTATTACAACATTAGATATCGGCCCTCTCCATTTAGTTGTGAGGTATAATAAAGTGGACAATTTAATTGATTGTTGCTTATGAAATGAAGTAAGGGTTAGACTGGATAGAAGTATGCCATTATATACATAATTATTGTTTAGGTCTAACCTCAAGCTGATTTTAATATTTAACACAAAATTGTAGAGAATAAAAGATTTGAAAAGATTAAGGAGAAAAAAGTTTATGGAAATGTTACATGGAAAATTACGCAAAATAAATGAAGAAAATAATAAATAAAAAACATAAAGATGACAATAAATACTGCTAATCTCGACTGTGTACCTATGAGTCCCCTACCCCTGCATCTGACCCCATGTCAATACCGACTAATTGTTCAAAGACATGGTTATAATTTAACCTACATACTTAATGTATGTATTTTAACTTAGAATCTGTGTGTTTCTTTAATAAAACGTTGTACATGTTTAAAGAGAGTAAGGTTTTCTGCATCTCTTAAATTGTTATTACCACAAAGTATTTTATCGGGACTTAATGGATGATACTGACGGGTGTTTGTAAATAATGTCAATCGTTCATTTATGTAGCGTGGACATCGAAAAAAGTAATGTTCCGCATCTTCGCTATAGTAGCCGCAGTCGCAAACTGCATTTTCACGTAGATGATTATTGAATAAATCTGAATTTAGATTGCTACATTTGTTTCGAATTCGGGCATGATGGACTTGAAGAAATCTATCACCGGTTAGAAAATAGCTCGGGACCTCTTGAACTTTGTATAATGTTTTAATTTTTGATTTAAATGATGATATGGAATTGCTGTTTCTAATAGTCGAATCAAGTTCATTCCAAATTTTGACTGAAGAAGGGATAGTTGATCTAGCATAAATTTCTAAGCGGCGAACAACAGTGGCATAGTTTTCGTTATTACGTAATTGGTAATTGCTATTTTCTAGGACTGTATTCGGGTATAAAGTAGATAAATATTCTGGTAATACACCATGTTTGTTTTTAAAGACCAGTATTAATTTCTGCATTTTGCGCCTGTCAGATAAAGATACCCAACCTATTTCTTTCAAAAGTCTATCTATTGCTACCGATCTAGTAAGACCCGTTACTATTCTTGCAGCGTCATATTGTATTCTTTCTAAGTAGTCTTTCTCGTACTTTGTGCAATTATCCCAAACAACTGATGCATATTCTAACAGAGGTCTAAGGTATGATATGTATATTTGATTTAGTGTTTTTCTTTTTAATTTGAATTTAAGACATCGCATTGTTCCGAGAATCTTAAAAGCAGATTTTGTAATATTTGAAATGTGACAATGCCATGATCCATTTGAACTTAAGGTGACACCCAAGTGTTTATGTGAATCAACAAATTCTAACTGTGTATCTTGAAATGATAGAATGGGGAGAACATTATTAGCTTTTGATAAGGACAGAAACATTACTTCGGTTTTTGAAGGATTGAATTGGACCAGCCATTGCTTAGCCCATTTCGAAACGAGATCAAGGTCATGATTTAGCGCGCGTTCAATGTATCCAATGTCGTTTGACGATACCGCTAGAGAGCTGTCATCGGCATATAGACGTGTTACACTTTTAAGAGATTCTACAATGTCATTGACATAAATTAAAAACAATAAAGGTCCTAAGACAGAACCCTGTGGTACTCCGGCATTGATTTCCCTTTCATCTGAATATGAAGAACCAAGGATGACTCTCTGTTTACGGTTTGATAAGTAGCTATTTAACCATTCTAAAATATTACCAACAATACCAACTTGTTTAAGTTTGAAGAGGAGACCTTTATGCCATACCCTGTCAAAAGCTTTACTGATATCACAAAAAACCATGCAGGTGTGTTTTTTGTCGTCAAATGCCTTGCAAGTTTGATTATAAATATCTATTAACTGGTAAACTGTTGAATGGCCAGGAAGAAATCCTGATTGGTTTGAGTAAATTACATTATTGTCGTGAAAAAAGTTGTACATATACTTGAACATTATTCTTTCCATAGTTTTTCCAACACAGCTTATTAAGGATACTGGTCGATAGTTAGAAGGAATAGATTTATCTCCCTTTTTAAATAATGGCATAACATTTGCTTGCTTCCAAGAGGAGGGATAGACTTGGAGTTGAATAGATCTGTTAAATAACATAGTGAGTGGTTTGCAAACGGTAGTAGATGTTTCTTTTAACATTCTATGACTGATTTCATCAGGCCCACTTGCCTTATTTATGATTAAATTAGTTAATACACCCATAACATCTTGTTCTGTAATATTTACACTGTCAAATGTATTATTTGTTTTACTTGTAAAAATTGGCAAATTCGCGTGTGAGTCATCTAGCGTGGAAATAGAAACAAAATAGTTATTAAGAACATTAGCCTTGTCTTCATCTGAAAAAGCCATATTACCATTTACATTATTTAATGGTGGGATAGTTTCGCTATTCGAATTGTTTTTAATTAAGAATTTTACTAATTTCCAGTATTGCTTAGGATTGGAGGTGGAAAAATCAGACAGGGTAAACTCTATGTTATTGAAAAATACTTCTTTCGCATGTTTTTTCATATTGTTAACCTTATTTCTAAATTTCTTATACAAATTCCAATCAGAGATTTTACCTGATCCCTGGGCAGTACTTCGATATCTATCTCGTCGTCTAGAAGTTTTTCTTATTTCAGAATTATACCATGGTTTGTCATCAGGTCTAATAGTAATATAATGTGTTGGTATACACTGTTTAGCTAGATCAATGATCAACTTGGTAAATTCTAATGTAGCATTGTCAATATCCAGCCTGTCTATAAATGACCAGTCAGTGTCGAGAATTCTTTCGTTAAATAGGTTGAAATTAGCCTTTTTATAGTTCCAGATTTTACGTTTATAAGACATTGAATTTTGAAAATCAATTTTTATGTAAATATATGTGCCATAATGGTCACTAATAATTTGATCGGTTTTAAAAACGCCCGAGTGCTGGCATATGATATTTTCCGTAACCGCGATAGGGTCAATTAGTGTTGCAGAAGTGTCACTTACACGAGTCGGTTCATTAATTAAATTGCACATATTGTTCAAAAGAAGAATATCCTGAAATTTCGAATTTGTACAAAGCTGATCCTCGTTTATATCACCGAGAATAATTATTTTGTTACTTATTTCTAAGGCCTTGTCTATACAAACATTCAATCTATTCCATAGTTCGACGGATGAATTTGGTGGTCTATATATATTACATATAAGGTATGACTTAGATGCACAATTTACTTCAATCCAAAGAGATTCAGGTAAAATATTTTCAAAATTTAAAATTCTCTTTGAATGAATATTAGCAGACACATAAGTGAGAATCCCGCCAGTATGTATGGTCTTGTCTTTCCGATAACAAGTTCCAAAACCATCAAGATTTAATGAAGTATCATCTATATTTTGATCAAGTCTTGTTTCAGTGAAGCATACTATATCAAAGTCCAGAAAATTACATTTGATATAATCAAGCTTATGCCTGATACTTCTAATGTTTTGATGAAAAATAGATAAAGAAAAGTAAGTATCAGTCATGTGTTCTGGACCAGGATTAAGTTCAACATCACCCGACAGTAAAATTAATATTCTCAAGATATAGAAATTACATGCTTCGGTTTCTACACATGTGTCCAGTGGATAACAAGCATGTGAAACGTGTAGCACGACTGCCTGTGCGAAATAGATGTTCATAATGCAGTAATAATTATAACATAGTAAGACATACAGTAAATGAATTATATGCAAAACATAAGTCCGAATACAACGTAATACCCGTATCGGTAACGGGATTGTTCTAAATAGGAAAGATTTTGCAATACTATGCCTTTTTGCATAATAGAGCCCTATAGCCGCCCGATAAGCTCCCAGTTCAATCATTTATAGATAATGACCAGAGAACCGACAGCAATGACAGCAGGGCTGACATGCAGGGCTGACATGTAGGAAGTCGTCCGAAGGATAACGGTCCCATAGTACACTCGAGATAGCAGTAACAAATACAGAAATCATGCTATAACGCATGAAAACAAGATTGGAAAAAGAAATGCTAGAAAAATAAAAATATAGAAGAAAAATTCCTTGAAAATTAAGGAATTATAACAAAAAGATTGCCTAACTCTCTTATAGACATCAATAATATTATTATATTTGCCATTTGCTAGACGAATTATATTCAAAACGCCTGGAAATTCCGAAAATGTGGATATCAATATTGGTCATATTGTGAAAAAGACTATAATAATAAGCTATATTTTGCTTGTCAACAAACATGGATGTATTATTATTTTGTTGTTGTTGTTGTTAGAAGATAATGGTATAGTAAAAGTGAATACAAGACCTAGACTGTTAAATATATTAACGTGTCTTTGGAGGAAAAAAATTAGAAAGAAAACAAACGTAAAGCAAATGTTGCTAATAATGTACATGTACATATAAACCCGTACATTGCATTACTATAGTGTGTCCGGCTTTATTAGTTAACGACCCACTCATATGAATTTATACTTTAAAAAGACGAAAAGTCATTTATGATAAAAATAAAATAAAAAAATCTTACAAATCTTCTACAACATGTTTATATTCGAACTATAACACCATACTTTATTGAAATATACTATAAACTGGCTGTGTAATATTTAAATGTCATTCATAATATAAAAGTCAAGTTCCACGTGAAATAGTAATATTTGTGTATATAGCCGAACTATAGTAGTTAGTATATACATACACAGACTTTACATAGCAAAATCGCAAATATTGTGAAACGGAATAAATTGTGAGTGTTAATTTTTTAATAATTTATTAGGATATTATGTATAGTTGACTGTTCACGTTGAAGTGAATGGTGAGGTAAGTTTTTATTAAGATATAAATTATCAAAGATGTTGATATATATATTGGTAGTATAACCGCCAAAACATGCGTTCAAAGATAGATTGAAGGACAAGTAAACTAGAAACCAACAGTTAGCTCCCTTTATATAGATTGTTGTTAGGATAGACAGAAGGACATATAAATGAGTAAACATCGATTATCTCCCTTCGATGATGAGTTAAAAATAGAGTGACTTCTATTGAAATATAAATATTTAATTATAATAATAATATTGTGTAAGCATATTTAGCAATTGTTGATATTTGAGAAACACGTTGATTTTATCTGAGAAATGCACAGTTACAGTTGGTCAATACATACATGATACAGTTTTAAAGAAGAAAGGTCAGAAGATAGAACATACAAATAATGTTTACAAACAAACAACAAACAAACAAACATAGTGACACAGCATCCAACACACATACATCTAGTACACTGTCATTTCTGCTTCCTGTCTAATGTTCTCAATGTCACTCATGTCTTTGATGATTCGCTTAGATTTGTTGAGCGTCTCAACCACGATCTTGCAACCTGCAACCCAGGTGTTGGAAATTAGACCTTCACGTTTAAGATTACGGGCTTCAAATCCCATCAATTCCCTGTGTGGTGTAAGATTCTCTTGAATATATATACCTCCTCCTAACTTCTTTCTAGACATGTAGAGTCTGTCCCTCGCTCCAGAGTTTGTGAATTTTACAATTATTTTACGATTAATGTTATCTTTTGGCTTGCCTTTTCTATGACATTTGTCTATATCCGACGGTTTCAAAGGTATATGGGCATGTTCTGCATGTTGTAGGATTTTGGCTGTTACGTTCTCGTCTGGTGCGCCAGTATCGCCAGGAATATTAGAAAAATCGAGGTTCATTCTCCTACCATATTGGGCAAGTTCGTCATGTTCAATATGTGATTGTTTGTTTTCATTTTGAAGAGAACGAACCGTGTCAGTGAGGTCATGCACCTGTTGACGTAAAGATTGAATTTCATTATCTACTATAGCTTTGACGTCCTTTTTAATTTCTACTAGAATTTCGTCTCGTAAAGCTGCTTTTAATTCAGTGATTAGTTTTGGAACTAGCACTGCACAAAGATCCGTAATGTCTTCCTGACTAAATCTCTTACTAGAAGGTTCCATATTTAGTAAAGGAGTGGGTGGGGTATGGGGTAACCCTGATTCTGTATCAGAATACGTATCAAAATAGTCAGTACCTTCGCCCTCACTATCTGCTGTATATTCACAAGGTGTAAATCGTTTTGACTTCTTCTGTGAAGGTTTATCACCAGGAGATGATTTGTTACGTTTCCGACCCTTTCCGGATAGCCTTCCCATTTGGCATAGTAGCCGGATGGTCCAATCAGAAAAATAGCTAATAAGTCAGGAAATGATGGACCGATCTGTCTAAATAATACTTAGCTACATTAACATATCGTTCATAACGGCACGGATAACATACGCACGTCCAGAGAGTTAGGCGCTAGTAGTAGAAAAATCACATTTTCATATGAGCCTAAAATTTGCGCCACTTTGTTTTTCACCGGAAGTTTATACATGACAAACTACGATTGTTATGAGTAATAAATAAAGGACAATTGCAAAGCTCGTCTGAAACAAATAACCTTTACACCAAAAACCAATTTATCCTTCTGAATGTTAAAACCTAAACAATTTATGGTTTTCAAAATATATTTTTCTGATGTTTTATCGAATATAGAAGCCTTAGAAGGCATACTTCAGATATCTGTCCGTACATGTATCAAGGAGAGTTACAAATTCTGCAATGAATGTTTCGCCATTGACCGACATCGTTCATCGCATTCCCGTGGTAAATCTGTTATTTTAGCATGAATAAAGTATCAACGTCTCTTAAACTGTCTAATGTTGTACATCACAAATGATGCTCCTTTAGGGACTGTAAGTTGGGTTTGTAGAATGATAATTTCTTCGCTAGTCATGTAACATTTCTGCTCAACCACTACTACCTCTATCTCCTGTTTTTCGCCCTTAACTCATATTTGGTTGTTTGAATTATTAGTCCTGCTGTAACTTACGTTCTCCTTTTCCTATTAACAATTTACTTTACACTATTCCAATTCCGAAAGTTTTGCATTCTATTGTCGTCGTAAATTTGGTGCAGGAAAGCCTTGTCCTGTACAGAATTAACAAAATACTTCAAGCAAGAATGCCGTAATCACAAACATTACAAACAAGTTGTGGGATAAGCATGTGTTTTTGACATGAATGTTGGAATGTTGCAGACGTTACAGTTAACAAAAGAGCCACATTCTATACAAACTATTATTATCTTGGCTATAAAATGGGAATTATGTTACTTGTGAAAAACAAAACTGACAGTAAACGACCAATTTCATGGAAAATCGAAAGTTGAACGAATAAATAAAATATAAAAAATGCATCCACACAATCTCGATGTTCTGTCAAAGACACTGAACAACAAATGGGTCGAATGTCATTGTCTTAACTCGACGCATAAAATCGCATAATGTGATACACGGAAAGTTTACAACAGAAAACGTATTCCATAAATAAAACTTCTAAAATTTTATTTAAAAAAGACCACACATACAATCAAACCTATTTCAACACATACGAGGGCCGTTCATTTAATACCCGGACGATTGTTATTGCTGAAACACTAATGGACTGACATTGATGAAAACTTACAGGAATACATTTAGACCAGTCCTTTACTTGCATACGAAATTTTAACTTGTTGCGACGAAGGGTTTACATACTATTAGTGTTTTAATAAGTACGTGTAACGCGAGTCGGCCCAAGTCGACGTCAAAATATTGTGACGTTACGCCATTTTCGCTCCTAAAACGCGACACTGTTTCTCCATTTGATCATCGTTTTGGAGCAATAAAGTCATGTGAGCACACCAATTAAACATTTTAAGATGTTCGGTAGTGATGTTAAATGCTATATCCACGATAATTTCGCATGATCTCGTATTTACAATATGAGTTTTTCTTCAAGCAGTGTTTATCATCAAACAGGTGTTTAACCGACGACACTTTCCCGTTTCTGACGTAAGATTGGCCGGGCCTCGGATCATCGCGGGATGATTCTTGTCATCATGGAACCGTTTAAAAGCAGAAATCCAGCGATACAAATATTCCCATAAGGCTTCTCTAAGATAGATTCTTTAGTTTTATAGTTGTATGACCAATACTTTTACGAAATTGTATCATAATCCGATTTTTTCCTAATAAATTCGATTCCATTGCGTTATTTACGGAAACACACCCGATGTCACTAAACAACGTTTCAAACACAGTAACAGTACAGAAATTACCACAAACGTTGTAAAAACGTTACGTAGATGTAGACATAACGTTATCAAACATTTTCAGTTGAAAATAGGCAACTATATCACGAACCCTGCTACATCAACACTCTAAAGTTCTCAAAGAACTTGGGTTGGGCCGGGTAGCCCTTTGTTGGGTTACTATAGTAACCACCGTTTGTATTCGGTTGGATGAAATTATACCAAGTTTTGTCAAACAATCAAGTTGGTGTGTAATGCTTATGAAACGAAAATTCATTACCATTGCATGGTTCAATCAAGCGCTACGGAGATAGTCCGGGTATTAAATGAACGACCCTCGTAAGTGATACAATTATGTCTTATTTGTCAGTCTTATAAAATCGATGCAATAAATGTAAACATTGTTGGTATATAATACGGACTCGAACAGCCAAAACGAGATATCAGCATTCAGACGGTGCTTATGATGTAGTACAAATTGAAACAAAATGATACATACATTTTTCCGACCGACATGTCGGAAATGCATATGTTTTTTTAAAAAAAACCATCCGTCGTTATGAATCTATTACGACGAAGTATACAGCATAAACCACTCAAACAAAGTGTAATAATTAGTTAGCTACATTCATGTATTCTCATGTGCCCTCAACTTTGCGGCCTAAAAGGTAATTCCCACAGATATGGCTTACTGGCATAATATCAGTCTATCGCTTGGTTCATTGACCACGTAATATTACCATACAAAATTGCTGATCATGAGACAATATAGTATTCCGTCTATCCTGTGACTTGGGGATGCAATAAATTTAGCTGACTGCAATGTATTTATTTGTCAACTTACAGGCGCAAAACGGTCGGTTATACACATTAATACCAATAACAGTGTAATATGATGAGGAGCGCAAATTAAGTAAAAACATCGTTTCCCCAGAGACAGATGTCACTCTTCGTAACAGCCCCAGTGATATATTGCGTCGTCCGCACCAAGACCAAAGCCGTACATTGGATATTTGTATGTAAGAAGATATGAAAAACTCGGAGAGCCGAGAGCTATGGTACATTGTAACCAATGCCGGAAATGTACTCCGATTGAAAAACAACCGAGGAGTGAGTTGTTTAAAACAGCAGTAGCCTTTCTTTGAATGCTAACACTTTTGATGTAGATATGTATATAACAAATTAAAACATAATTCAAGCACATGATACTTCTAATTTATGTCAAGAATTGATCAAATGGTGTAATTATGAAATTCTTGTTACAGTTACGTCGAAAAACGTTTCAATGACGTTTGCGACGTCACACAAAAAGCACCAAATAGGGTCTCTACAAAAATTGCTGTAACTTTCTTAAAATTGAAGATATTAACAAAATTTTTTTTGCAATTTGCTCCATTAACATTATCCGTTAAGAATATGGAAATTTCAAAATCAATATTTGTGTCAAAATAGCAGGTTTTCCTGGAGACTGTCTCATATATTGCTAAAGATTTTATTTAGTGGTTTGTGTGAAAAGAAGAATTCCTCACGTTTCCCATTTTGTGATGACAATTATAATCGATTATAAAACCGATGAAATAATAGACTCTTTAAAAGTTGACAGGTTGCCGAGCGATATTTCTCAAATTGGTCTCCTTTAACAGGTTTTTGAAAATACTGTTGACAACACTTTAGCACTGCTTGCTGCAGACAACAAAACAGAACAGCGGCAATATAAACGAACAAAGTGGCGTCATGATGTGTGTCTCCTTTAAATAATATCGTATAATTTTTGACACCCAATACACCAAAGAGTTATCAATCTTGTGTTTCATCCTAACCACCTACTTCCACAGAGCCGTCTCCTTAAATTATCTGTGTTGTTTTAATGTGAATGTATTTCCCCTTCTTGTTGGCTATAAAATGGAAAGTATGTAAATTATGAATATAAGCCTGACATTTATCTATCAATATCAGAGAGTATCATGTCTATTAAAATGAAAAAGATCAAGACAAAAATGTATCGACATAAAATCCTGATTTTCCATTAAATAGTCGATTAAATAGCATCAACACTACGGAGAGCATACCACACAATGACAGGCAGACATATTAAAGTGGCAAATATATTTAATTTATATATTATTCTATTAGACAAATATCATGTGAGTGCTTGATACATCTATTTTAAATCCCCCAGGCGTAATTTTGATTAAATAAATGTCACAAAAATATGTATCTGTCAATAGTCAGAGTGAGATAATCAGCATTTATGTAGTGCTAAAATGTGATTCGTATATACACATTCAAAACAACTTTCTGATTGACATACGTTGGGGAGATATACATTTTGGAATATGTTCCGTCTTAGACATATTAATAATCAGCTACTTCATATTTACAACGTTGAGACTTTAATATTATACTGTTATTGACTTATGTTGAGGTGAAAATAATGTTTTGTTGACCTGCAAAAAAGGGATATTGGCCAGAATTGTAATATTATATATAAAACACTAAGTCAAGAAAATGAAAAAAATTTACACTTTAATAAACTATGACGTTAAAATGTATCGGACTTTTACAAAATCAACATGTAAAACAAGATGAAAATCTATATATGTATATATGTAGCTGCCATTTGCCATTTTAGGTGCCTTAGTCGTACTGTCGTCATCGTATTGTCGCATTGTCGCCATCGTGCGGTCGCGTTGTGGCGCTGTCGCCATGGTATTGTCGCAGTGTCGCATTGTCGCCATCGTGTTGTCGCATTGTCGCCGTCGTGCTGTTGCTGTCGCGTTGTCGCCATCGTGCTGTCGCATTGTCGCCATTGTGCTCTCGCACTGCCGGTACGTTTGGGCACATCGTATTTTTACCTTTTAAAAAAACTTCACAGTTCGGCATATAGTTTGTCACAGATCGGATTTTTACGGAGGGCGATAGACGACAGTGCGACAGTACGACGGCGACAGTGCGATGGTGCGATGGCGACAGTGCGACGGCGCGAGTGTGCGAAGGCGACAATGCGACGATGCGACGGTGCGACGGTGCGACGGCGCGATGGTGCGATGGCGACAGTGCAATAATGCGACGACGGCAGTACGATGACAACATGGTACGATGGCGACAATGCAATGGTACGATGGCGACAGTACGATAGTCATATCGCATTGTCGCCATCGTACTTTCGCTATGTGGCATTGTCGTCATTGTTTTATCGCATTGTCACCATCGTACTGTCGTGTTGTCGCATAATCGCCATCGCACCATCGCATTGTCGCCATCGCACCATCGCACCGTCGCCATCGCACCATCGCACCATCGCATTGTCGCCCTCTGGATTTTAATGTGTAACCACGATGGCCCTAACGGTATTCCGTATAAAGTGTCCTATCTACCAATTTTACATTTTTGAGAAAATGATATTTGAATATTTACATTCTCACATCTTTTTAACGCCTTGACCGAATTAAAAGAAACGTTAGAAGATCGTGAATATGTGCAAATACGAGGTTTTGAAGGTGTATTTGTGTTATTAGCAAATTTCAGACAATTCAAGTTAGATATAATTTCATATGGCCATCTTTATCATGAATAGAAACATCGTTGGTTGGCAACAAGTACAACAGCAGTAGTGATATAAACAACTTTTACATCGCGAACTTAATAATATGAACAGTAGTGCTCAACGATAGGGATAGAAACACTAACAACAGCAGAAACAACACCACCACGTCAATAACCTGTGTTGTACCTGTTTAAGGTCGGTACATCATAGAGACGGCATATGCAGCTACATACCAAAGACGAAATCAAAAAGGTACACAGAAACCTCTTTTTTCCTTTCTTGATGCTAAACATAAAGAACTGGCGACCCGCTAGTCACATCTTGTCAAATGTTTGATACGTTAATTAGTACACGTATAAAAACAATCATCAATAACCTGACTGTAACATCTTTTTCCAATTCGCAATAAAATCTTAATTATCTGAGATAATGCATTAAGTTCTTGATCTTCAAATTTGCTTTCCAATACAAATGGAACCATGTAATGTTCCTGGACACTTAACACTTTAAAGACACGTTAATTAGTGCCCTGAATTATAATAATTGTTATGTACCGCTTTATTTGAACATCTATATATTTACTTTCCTGTAAATGTTGTTTCGCGATTTGTATTAAACAAACTCTGTCTAAAATCTCTCGTTTTGGGATGACATATGACAATGACATATTATAATTCATGAAAACTGACAGGTTACCCGGACGGTCTCCTAAAACTTTGAGCTTTATGAAACCCAGCTTTGATGGTGGAAAGTCCTGTCGGTTATGAGTTCTAAATTGATTAAATATTTTATGAGATCCGAGAAGTAACTGGCTTTATTATATTAAGACAATTTTTCTGTTTCAATGTTAATCCAAGTGTACTGGTGGTTATCTTGACTATCCCAATTGACAGATCCATGAATATGTAGTAGTTAGGATGCACGTATTTTAAACTGGTGCCAGCACATTCCCTACAATGGTACTCGCAGAGTGCCACGTTGTTTGTCGATAGCCAATAAATAAGTGGTTGGCATAGTGTCTGGATAGTGAGACTGAGTAGCTTCGATTTGACTGAAATTCTGCCAATGGGACATAGCACTAAATGCTTTAAATACTAATAATATTGTCAAGGGCAAGCCTATATGTATAACAATTCAATTTTAAGTATTTTATTACCCATACGATAGCTTTACATATTTCTTTGAAGTAAGTTAATTAATAAAATCACTCAAATGAAGCAAAATACCCGGTTCAAGTTTCAAATTTACATAACTGTAAACTGTAAACTCGCTATATGTATTGGGTAATCAAACAACAATAATAGGCAGAAATGAGACTGTTAAATTACAAAAATATTAGTAACAAAATAAGCAGAGATCAATGTAATAATCCACTATTATTCGATATATTAAGACACATTCACATACACTCGATAGATGAGCAGCAGTCTGGCATCATTGGCAGGGGAAATATAGCAAGTGGCTTCTGTCAGAACTTATCTCCGTCTTATCCTATGATAATGATAAACATAGTCTAACATTCTTTCTAAAATATCTGTGTCGATGGTTTCCAAATTCCAGAAAAATATACTACAAAAAACTGATATTCACATATTTTAATCTCTGAAATGTGGATTTGTTATCTGCAGTGGTTGAAAGCTTGTTTGCACACTGCCACGTCCAATGCATTGTTTTCCTGAATGAAATTGAAAACAGCAAAATCAGAATAGTTTGTCAACAATTCAACAGTTTGTTGTTTATCTAGCACGTATATAAATATATCATAAATTCGGCATCTGTTGTGCTTGTATGAATCATACCATCTTCCGTGTTTGTGATATATATATATATAAGTCATTCGCAACATGTGCGTATGTGGTGGAATGTTTACATCGATATCACAGGACACGCATGGATTCATGAAACAACCAATAAAAATAAAAGACAAACAAACTATTAACCAGTATACATTTTGTTTTATTCACTCTGAAAAAACCCTGATAGGTTGTTGTACAAGTAAATTGTATCTTGACTTGGCGCACTGACATATTATAACGAGGCATATAAATGCTTGTATGAATCATCTGTATCATTTAGACATATTTTATTTTTTTATTTTTCAGCTGTGTCAGTTAGCATGAGCTGTTTTACATTAGTTGCACTATCCCTGGAGCGCTACTCCGCCATGTACCGACCACTCAAGTCTAGGGAATGGCAGACGTTAAGCCATTCCTATAAAACAATTGCCGTCTGCTGGACTGTTGTTTGTGTCATCTGCATACTAATTGCTATATAATAAAAACAGACAGATGAAATTTGGAAATACAATGTGTAAAGAGATTTGGCCGTACGACAATTGGCATAAGGCTTATACTCTGTTTTTATATTTCATACTGCTTCTGGTTCCAGTCTTCATCATGACATTATCACACGGGAAAACATCTTTGACACTTTGGCGCGGAATAAAAATGGATAAAGTAGAAAGCGGTAAGAATGAATAATGCGGTGTGTTTTAAGAAATGAATATGAAACATTTAGATAAGGAAGAAGCTGACAAGAATAACCCCCATTCTAGCAATCAAGCAGCATGTCATTAAGTTTTAACGATCCAGGAATTCGTCATGTTGGCAGAATATATAACATCTTATCCTACCAATAGGTATTTATTACTAGGAAATCGATCCGTCGTGTAAATCTTAGCTTTATATGCCAAGTGAGGTTTATTAGGTTATGTGGTCACATGACATATGATTACTTTCGACCTGATTTTTACAAGTCACTAAGTGACGAATACGACCCTTATATCAATTAGTGGAGCCTAACCTGCCCCGATTTGAATTCATAACACGTCACTGACCTATTTAATTGGTCACTAAATATGTCTATTATGGGGAACATACAGGGTGTCCAAAAAGAAAGTATACAGTTTCAGTGTCTATCTATCAAACCTCTTCATTCTACTATCGCCACGAAAATTGGCATATGTTTAAACAAGAGATGTAAGTTTTTTCTGTGACCTATTTTAAGATTTTAACCCAAATATTTTTCAGAAAAATGTCAATTTTCTAAAATTACCTTATTTTGTCCGTGTGTCATTTTGTAGTAATTAACGACGTTTTTGCGATGCATGTTGCCTTCTGACATTTCCATTCTTGCACTCGTTCTTTGAAACTATCAGTTACATTTGAACATTTGTCTTACCTGATCTTCTAACCTTCTCTTTTGATGTTCCTCAGCAGCATAGATGTGTCCGTTGGCTTTAAATTGTACACTAGCGATTCAGATAGCACAATAGAAAGAAATAAACTGAACCCGTTACTTGTCTTTGTTAAACCGGCTCATTCCTAAACACAGCTGATAATTTATTGTTTTGAATGATGCATAGCTCATGAAAATGTGCCAGGGTCACACATTGTACATAAGGGGTTGGATGAATTCCTTTAACCAGTTGGATCCAAAGTATTTTCCAAGAAATATCATTGTGGTGTGACATGGCCCGCCCACAGCCCGGATCATTGCGAATTCTTCTTGTCGGCCTATGTGAAATCGCTATTGTATAGCGCAAAGTCAATTGACACGTCTATGCTCACGATAAACATCAAAAGAGAAGGTAAGACGATCAGTTTAGACACATGTGCAAATGTTATCAATAGTTTAAAAGAAGTGCAAGAAGAAAAACGTAAGAAAGGTGGACATCTTGAGAACGTCATAAATTACTGAATAGACGTCACGGGCAAAATAAGGTAATTTCAGTAAGTTGTAATATTAAAACTGGTTCCAGAAAAAACTTACATCTTTTGTCTACACATGTGTGAATTTTCTTTATGATAGCAGAATCAAGAGATTTTATAAATATACACTGAAACTGTATACTTTCTTTTTGGACACCCTGTACTTGTATTGTTACTTTTTAAAGACGGAAACGCAATGTAAGGTCATCAAATCGGATTATCATTCATATAGTTTGGGAAGTCCGATATTGAAACAAAAATTGCAGCAACATGTAGGTTTAGATTCGTTAAAATTGTTATGCTGTGTTAATTGATTGTAGGAGTATTTGGGTGTCTATTATAGGAACTACAATAGAAAATTGCGATATCTCTGGCGAAAAGCCGATGTTTTGGATAACATTACGCGGGTTGTGAGGTTGACAATCTTCTTTTTGCCAAATAATTTATGTATTTTGTTTGAAAAGGTGTGGCAGAGTAAATAGAACACTAGGATAAGTGCCTTATACCACTTGAATTTATAGGGTTCGTCTCCGAAATGCTTATACGACATGTCAAGGATCGCAATATAAACCTTTCTACATCTAACTAACTTAATTCTAATAATATAAGGCACTAACATAGTATTCTTTATATGTATGGAAAATTTAGCTTCATGGCTGCTATTTGCTCTCGGCTAATTTTTAAGTAATCCTATTTAATATGTGTTATTACCTTGTAGGGGGATAGTGGGGTCGGAAATGGAAATTGCTGTACTTGATTGCCATTGAACAAAATTAGAGCATTTCAAAGTCGCGAAAATAGGTGTCAAAATTAGTCAAAAAAGCATGTTATTTTTCATTGACAATTTTCGATTAGTTTTATTGATTGGAATTTGACATATCATACATGTATGTAAGCCATAGACCATCAACATTGATTTCTGGGAAGAATCTGCGATCAAAATACAATTGATATGAAGTTATTGGTGCGTGAAACAACAAGTACCATTTGGTATAAATAAGAGTGATCTTGTTTTGACCGTCTTACTCGTAGACAACAAATAATTTCAGTTTGATTTAAAGTTCTAATGGAAATATAAGGATCCCGTGATCGTATCGTATGTTGCAGTTTAACGAATACTGACATTTACTTTTCTAAACAACTACTGCAAAGATGACACAAATTTAGCTTAAAATGAACATTAGGCCAGTGTACTCGAGCATACCCTCTTCTAAGTTCAATTAACTTGTAATCGTAGAATCCTTCTAAAAAGTGTGATAGAAAAATGCAACCGACAGTGACAATACATATCGAACACCCCTCGTATATCCACTGATTTCTTAATTGTTTGAAATCGACAATAACTGAATAGAATTTGTTCTGAAATATTATCGATGCAATCACATTCACTTACACAAATTTTAATATTCAATACGTTTAATTTCTGGACAATTGAATTTTGGTCTTTAACATGCGCAATGAACGACCGGTAAATTGCTTTTCTTCAAGATCTGAATAAAAGACGAATTCATTAATCAATGTTCGCGGACAAACACGGTATTGAATTAAAAAAGAGTATATTAAGTCAGACAGGGAAGGCAGCACTCAACTTAACCAGCCGAGCACAGAAAACATTAAAAACACACAAAGCACAATGCCCAACTAAACAAGCGCAGATCCGCCCAAGTAAAAGCTGTCGAAAAGTATAATAAATTACAACTAGCTGAATGACCCAGTAGAAAAGATACAGCAACCAAAAGGCGGAATGCCTACGCTGAATGACCTAGTAACAAAAGTAAAACTGCTGAACTAAGGCGCCGAACTTCGAATAACAGCAAAGAAAACAAACAAATTGATAAGAGCTGTTTTAAAGAGTCAATTTTTAAAATCATTAACTTTGTTATTTGCATATTTTTAAAATCATTTACTATACTATAACTTAAATACTGCAATTGCACATACAAACCATACAGAAATATTGTAGAAAAAACTGAACGATATTTTTTATAAAAAATGTAGAAAACTTGTATATACATTACTCTTTAACAAATAAATCGATAATGTTTTAACGATTTCAGTTTAATGATTTGATGGCAACGTTGGGTGTCAGTTCACTTTAATGTTCTATATACAGCGTTAACAAAAACGGCAACCTATATAATGACATTAAGAAAGAAATAACGTTGTAACAATTAATTGTAAAAGTGATATAAGTTATCACCACACCTTGACAAATGTGTGAAACAACGTTCTGTTATGTGATACTGATATTTTGTTTATACATTTGGCAATGCATTATATATCTTATACAATTTCAAACCAGACTGGCATGCTGCAAAACTTCAATTATAAATCACATAGAAATGTTACACTTCAACTATAAATATTTTTATGCACGCTAAGCACGTTTTGCACTCTGATAACACACCATTACATCAACACTATCTTGCGTATCATCAACCGACAATATAAAAACAAGTCTGAACCTCAAGTAATTTTATCTTGTATCATTTGCATCTAGTTCATTTCTTCGATGCCTGCAATTTAGGATTTATAAAACATTGAAGAATGAACCAATTAAAGAGAATCTAACTCGTAAAATTGTTGATCATGCGTTTATATATTACTTTAGTGGTAAACATTCGTTCCATTTGGAAATCAGTAGGGTGCATAAGGTATTCCTAACAATTAAAGTCCTGCAAGAAGTTGAAACATTTTTAATTAACGTGGCGAAAATATTCGAATTGGAATAGAACCTCTGAAATAATAAAATAATTATATTATTGCATAATTTCAACTAAGATGTTTTGTGATGAATTCTTAATTTCATTTTCGATGTGTTCTTTACAAATGTACATGAGACAAAAAATGTTTAATCAGTTTTTGTAATAATGTTAATTGAATATTGCTCTTAATTCACTATTAGTTACTCTAATTGCATGATTAATTCATGACAAATATCAGCAAATAACTTCATGAACTTTATTTTCTGTGAGCGGAGATTGGAAGAAAAACGTATTTGTAATTAAAAATAATCTGTTTGCGAAACACTTAGAAGTTAATTCTCAGTTTTGCCAAACTGAAAGTCTTCAGAACGTCAGAAACATATGGTGTATTGATTACGGCTCATAAATAGAACCAAACACAATTTGTACAGGCATTGCAGTGATGCATCCGACATAAACAGACGCAAGATATTTACCAGATCTCCTCTACAATGTCATTGAAGACCTGTATTTTTTGAAATATAATTCATAATTTATGTTGTAATTGATAGATGTTCTTATGGTTTGTTTAATGTTTAAAGTTATGATGCGTACATACTTAGTTAAACAGACACAACATTATTCACTTAGCTGTCGATGATTCATTAACCCATGTGCCAAATAATATATGATACAGACACCATCGAATGTAAAGCAATACAAGCTTAACATATCATTGTTGGATAATGTTCTTTATGTGCATTTGTGCTAGGCTGTTGAAGTTGCCTTCCCTTTCAGCTTTATAATTATCTTTTGTATCAGACTACACCATCAACGTACTTTGATAGTTCAGAGAAATTTACCTGCTCCTCTTAAACTATATTTAAATAAACATTTGCCTTCCTCTTGATATACTTGATTTCGGGGACCTAAGCATATAGGAATCACAGTCCAATGGTTAAAAAATTATAACCTGAACATGGACATCATTAGCGAAATAAGTAACAAATTCGCGTCAGGCTTACATTTGTAAACTAATGAAATTATATCACTGAGACCAAGCATCGCTCATGTTGTTTCTAGTTCAAGTGGAGTTCATCTTCAGACTTTTATCATGTTTACGTAGCTGTTATTGTAAGTGGTTGTTTGTAAATATCAACATGCCACCAAAATTTAACATTCTTAGTTTCTTCCGTCAATTCCTTAGAAAAGTTATTTCCAAACCTAACTAGAAGTTAAGGAACAATTTACCCTGGTTATAACGCAATGTGCAGACGTAAACTGTTGTAATTGAACTCCGTAGTTGAACTCCATTAAAACGGGTGATAAAAATGTTATTTTTGCGGTTGTGTTGGAGTTCTTCGTTTGTTGGACTCCGTTACTTATTTTAAAAAAACTTGGATAACAATGGATCTACGCCACGCTGAGGAGAATATATCAGGCTATGTTTATAACAGTGTGTTTGATTAAGCTGCGTATCAGCATGTTGTAATCCTATTACTTACTGTTTTAAGAATAAAAACTCCCGTAACGGATTCAATGCCGCTTTCAGATGCTGTAAAAAAGGTGAAATATTTAAAACCAGAAATAAGATGCCTTCCTATTGTCATTACAATACAGATCGTACCAGCGTTAGTCACTTCTCTACATCATACGATAAAATAACATGTAAATATGAATCAGAGGAAATTTGAAGTAAAAAAGTTTTTGTGACGTTCAAATGTTAGCAATAGAGAGGTTGCGATTCGAACGTGTACGACTACGTGTACGTGTTGCGACCCGTACATGTATACGTACGCGTTGCAATTAAAATTGGCTTGCGAAACACAACGTTTGCGTGTAACATCACATTGCAGTTGTAACATGATTTCTTCGTGAATCGATATAGAGTGTTTATATAAACTCACTGAGACCATCGGTGATAAATCTTGGGTTTCCCGTGCATACGCATACCTGTGTGACGTAGTACACATTATATTTTCGTCTGTCACACGTCCGTTACGTGAAGAAACTACACATAACTGGATGACGAAATACCCAAAACTAGTATACACGTACACGTACATGTTACACGTTGCCTTTCGCAACCTCTCTAATGTGTCGTTATTTACGTGTAATGGTCGTGTTATTGTTTGGGTTCATTACTTGTGTGACTTAATACTCCACAGCATTAACATAATCATTGGATTTGTTTTGTGAATAATAAACGATATTAAACTATTTTATTTTTAAAAGTGCAATAATTTTCAAATGCGTACATCAAAACTGTTGCGTGTTGTCATGCACTCTATTTGTCGTTGATTCTATTGTCGAATTTTAGCTCTTGAACACTTACTTCAGAACATATTGTATGTTAATCATTTGATCACTTATTAATCACTTGTTAAACTGTGATTGTTTCTATGACACAGTTTGATTCAAAAGACATTGCGCTGTCTTGAAATTAACCCTATCGACTGTTCATTGTTCTGTGTTGTTTACATGAAGTTTACCGCCATCTTCGTGCAAACTTTATTTCAGTCATATACGATACTACTCAGATTTTCTTGTAATTAACAGCCGGAACTAATTTGTTCCTCCGCCTGGGGGACGCGTTCGTAGCTGATTTTATAGACGAGTATAACCATCCAAACCAGGAATCTAAAGTGATTTGTGACGATATATACTTTTTTAAAACAACTACGCAAGTATTACGTTTAAAGCATTCATGCATTAGGCATTTTATTCTGTACTTAAGCACAATGCAACAAACATATCACTTGGTAAAATAAATGCATTACTCCTACACAGTTGATGCGATGAAGTCCATGAAACAAAAGAAATGCATCACATTGAAAGTAGCAGTCAATCGCACCAACAAAACAAGAGTGAAGGACCGTTTTTAAACACCATTGACCTTCTAAAAGCATAGTAAGACTTTGTTCATCAATTGCACTTAATTATTGATTAGAGAACGTCATTGTGACGCATTTGCAACTACATGTACAAACACAGTACTATCATTCTTGAATATTTTAACTTATAAGAAAATTGCGTTGTAATGAAGACGACACGATTTCCTGTTGAAGTTTTGATAAACAAAGTCGTATTACATATTATTCGTTTCTGGTAATTCAAATCATGTAAAATGTGATCGTTCTTTGTCTGTTGTACGTCGTCCGTCATCCGGGGTAAAAACTAGGTCACTAGATCAAAGCATAGGAAATCGATGTGTAGTCACTAGAGGTCATAATTTTAGCCTAATCCTTTTGAAACTTGGTCACAATGATCATCTCAACAAAATCTAGGTAAAGTGTGAGGTCACTAGGTCAAATCACAGGTATTGCATGCACAATTACGACAGGTGAGAGTCCTAGAGCCCCTTGGACCCTCTTGTTTTTAGCAAATGTGTTGTTTCGTGCAATTTTGACTGCACCTGTGCCCGAAAGTCTGCAGTTTTATGCGATATAGTTTGTGTTTCTTTCTGTCTTGGGTACTTAACTTATCAACCCAGTCCACGAATGTATTGGATGACCTTCGTCAAAGACAAAATAAATTGTTTACCATTTTCCTCTGCCTGATACTCAGCATTAAAGGTGCTGTCACACATATTTATGTATTGCACAAATAAAGTTTGTTCGCATTCGATGAAAACGAATTGCACAGCGAACCGATGTATTTTGGTGATGTAACAGGTCGATCACGTGTGACTTATAATAATTCCCAAATTATATTGGAAGGAAACTCCGCGTTATTTTTGAAAGGAAAACTACCAATTGAGCGATACCGAGAGTGGTTTAAATTGCTTATTCGCAACAAATCTTTCATAAAGCAACTGCCCGTGGCTTTCTATTACACACAATACTTGGTTAGGTAGGACAATAACGTCATACAAAACATTTAGCCCAATGTGTGAGTCAGCCACTTAAAGTAATTATTTAATATTAAATGAAATGAGATAATGTGCTATGTTAAACAAACGATGACAACATATCTAAATTTAAACGGTTAATAAAAACACATTGCGATATCCATGGTTACGTAATCATTATTAAAGTGTTTGTGTTATCTTTGTTCGCCCCAAAGTTAGTTCCAGGTGATGAAGCACACTATCGTATCTGATTACCAAGTGAGAACTAGTTATCAATTAGATTGATCCACGTAATGCTATGATTGCTAAACAATTTTTAAAAATATAACTATGGTGGAACATAACGCGTGTTTTAGTTGGAAGAATTCATTCATTCAACGACTTTTCAACTGATTGTAATTTTGAGATCAAGACGATAAGTCACATTTGCAAGATAGATATATCACTCTGCAGTTTTTTGACATCTTTAAATTTGTTCATGAATGTCCAAATCCTAGTCATGGCTAGGGACAGTTATCTTAACACGAGATTTATTTTCCTGGAGATTGTATTAGTGATATGAGTTATTAAGGAGCATTTCTCAAGTGGCTCGTTTTAGGAAGACAATCAGATAAACTTTAATGGTAATCGGGTAATAAAAGAAATGAAGCAAAATACTTCATAAATGCTGACAGGTTTCGGGGCGACATTTCACAACACGATCTCAGAAAACATTCGAGCATTGTGACTGCTGGAGGCGGGTCCTGTCGGTAATGAGATCTAAATGGATTCCTTATTTTATGAGATCCGACGAGTAACTGGCTTGATTAAAGTATGATTGTTCCAATACTAATTCGTATATATCAGTGGTTATTGCGAATGGATAGCAGTTGTCTTGCATTAAATGTTCATCAGAAGAAACTGAATGGAAATCTACTTGACAGACGTTTGATAGTGTACAATGTAGTAGTTAGAATGTTCGTACCGTACCGGACACAGAAGGTTGCGGGTTCAATTCCAGACCGTGGGATTTGCTAAAATGGTATCGTATATTGTACCGCGTTGCTTGGTGGTAGTGTAAAAGTGTAGTTGGATAATTGGTTTGGTCATATGTTAGGATTAAGTGTTTGATTATCTCCGTAAATTACTCGTAAAGCTACTTGAATCCAGCCACAACAGCATACCCATGGCAACATGTACGGCCTTAGTGACGTTACGATATCGGTTTCGCTCAAATGACGTCGATGGTCTACTCACGTCGTGTCGCAGTATACTATTTGACAACCATTACATCGAATGTCCTTGTACACAATGTACCACTACTAAATGTGCTGTGAAAAATCGGTTCTTCCTACCATACCACGTCTATCCCAAATGCAGTTTAATTTATCTGTGGTGACTAGTATTTTCTGTGTAATAATTAAATCCTTCAAGCAGAAATGCGGTAATCACAAACATTATAATCAGCTTGTTATGTCTTTTAAATTAAATGTCTTTATAGAAATGATTCTAACAAACACGACATCTTGAGCTGCAAAAAGGACCAAATTCAATACCAACTATTATTATGTGAGGGATGAATTGGCAATAAGGTGAATTATTGAAACATTTAACCACCGGTATCACAGAGCATCACAGCTATTTGAACGAACAGATGATTATAAAAAATATCGCAACATTGAATATCAATGTTTCAACAAATAAAATATGTATTTAATAACAAATCGCTCAAATATCATTGACTTAACCCACACTTCAAATAGCAGCATTACACACAGCGTCAGACAGATTATTTATTGTAGAAAAGTATTTTATTGATATACCTTTTTAAAGTTTTATTTCAAAATTATTACCGCACCTGTAAACAGACCTGTTATAATGCTTACATGCTTGATACAATTATATTTCATTCGTCAGTTATATAAAAATCAAGGCCATAAATGTCACAAATATGTGTATATGCGCCAAAAACTAAATTCAACTAATTGTAATAACTGACATATAAAAAAGGTTGTGACATAATGTCCGTTGTTATGAATACGTGTCGTATATTCTAAAACTAGTGGAAAGCATGAACCGTTCGGACATAATGGTATCCTTTACCAATTTTACAGCGCGACAGTTCGGGTACGTGGCTTTTACAAGGAAAAAATAGTTATACTTATAATCATCTTATTAAAGAAGAACTTGTTTAGATTGTCCTTTCAATATATTTACGTAATGTTGCAAGAATCAAATGTGCTTCCTGAATGTTGAGATTTAATAAAATGTGGAGAGAATTGTTTCACAATCGATTACTGTATCAACTAACAACCATCGTCAGTGACGGTAGGCCAATCACGAAAGTAATAAAGAAGATTAAGATTAGTTTATTCTGTAATATTCTGAGTTATCTGTAGTCGTTATTCATGCTCTAGTAATAAAAACAAAGTGTCAAGCACCAATGCACACGGTGAGAAAAACACAAGAGGAGAATTAATTACTAAGATAACGTTTCGGAATAATCAACTCTGTACTAGGTATAGACAACGAAATTTTGCGAGGCACTGTAACACCCCTCATGAGGGGTGAGACCAATCGCATTGGAATGATTCCACAATCTATTGCTATGTCAAACTGCGATTGTCATGAGTAATTATTAGAGGAATATGGCAAAACTTGTCTGAAACAAATACATTTTACACAACAAATCACTTTATCCTTCAGAATTTTTAAACCTAAAATATTTATGGTTTTCTAAGGAAAGTGGTTAGCATTGCTCTGTTTTGAAATTATATTTTACTGATGTTTAATGAAAGACATAAAACAGAAAGCTGTCTGTCTCCAGGAGAGTAACTAATTCTGCAAGGAAGGCTTTGTCTCGTCATTTGACGGACAACCTCCATAATTTTCCCGTAGTAAATTTGATAATTTAACATCCATAAATTATCAACATCTCATTAATTGTCAAGCGTTGTACCTCACAAAATGATGCACCGTAAGAGAGTGTAAAACTTGTGTTGTAAGTGTGTAGAAAAATAATATTCATATTCTGTTCGTTTTAACTGGATGGATTTCTTAGCTTGCCATGTAACATCTTAACTAAACAACTACTTACACTATCTCAAGTTTTGTTCCTTATGACCAAAGTATGTGGTAATTTGAAAAGCTAGTCCTGCTTAAACTTACATCCCCCTTTTCAAGTTAACAATTTACCCTGCACAATTACAATTCCGAAAGTTTTGCATTCCAATATCGTCGTAAAGTTGGTGCAGAAAAGCCTTGTCCTGTACTGGAAGAACTACAAACCTCAAGCAAGAATGCCATTATCACCCACACCATAGTCAAGTTGTGGGAGAATCATGTGCCTTATAGGAATGTTGCAGGCGAAACAGTAAAAACAAGAATCACATTTTATACAAACTATAGTTAGTTGGGCTATGAAATGAAAAAGATTTGTGAATTGTGATTAATAAAACTGACGGTAATCGACCGATATCACGGAACATCGCATTTTTAACGAAAGGATAAAATTTAAAAAATGTATGAAGAAAATCTCGATGCTCTTTCAAATATATTGAATAACAAATTAGAGGAAACGTCATCGTCTTAATTCTACACATAGAACCTCATACTGCGATGCACGGAACGTTTATAACAGAAAACGTATTCCTAAAAATTTAATTACAAAAATACCACACCTGCAATCAGACCTATTTCCACACATGATTTAAAATACATTTTATTTCTAATGAAATAGGATTGGGCAACAGGCTTGGCCTATATTAGCCCTCTCCTTATTTCCACACATCTATAAGTGATAAAATAATGTTTTATTTGTCAGTCGTATAACACCGATGCAATAAATGTAAAATTATCAGTACATAAAACTGTATATAAAACTATCTTTAATAGCAAAAACGAGATACATGTATCAAAATTCAGATGGTTCTTATAATGTGGTACAAATCGAAACAAACTATTTTTCGGATTGACATTTTGGAAATGCAGATGTTTTTAAAGCCGTCATTATGAATCAATTTTTGAAGAAGTATTCAGCATAAACCACTCAAACGTAATAAAATAATTAGTTAAGTACATTTATATTTTCTCATAGATTCCATCAACCGAGTGGTACATCAAGCAACTCCCATAGATAAGGCTATCTGGGTTAACATCAGTCAATCTCTTAGTTCCTTGACCACTTACTGTCGGCATACAAAATTGCTGACCATTAGGAGAAATGGCATTCCGTCTATCCGGTGAACATTGGGGATGCAATAGATTTAGGTTACAATGTATTTATTTGATGGCATAAAATTTTAATTCTAGAATGGTTTGTCAACTTACAGTCGCTAAAAGCTCAGTTATACACATTTTTAACAATAACAGTGTAATATGATGGGAATCGGCCACTTAGTAGAAACAGTATTTCCCCACTGACAGATGTCACAATTCGTACCGGCCCCCAGGCATTCATTGTATAGTGCGTCGTTCTTACCAAGGCTAAAGGCGTGTAGTCAACCTTTGTATATAAAAATATGACAAACTCGGACAATCGAGCTTAGAAAGTGAACGAGAAAATGAACTTAACCGCCGAACGTTCAAGTTTCAGCTGCCAAATGTCGAAAGTCCAAGTCCTAGCTGTCAAAAAGCTTAAATGCCTATTTTCAGCCACATTTTTTCCAATTCACATTCAAATGCCAAAAAATGAAAATTACCAAAATAATTGTGTCACTATAAATGTGATGTGTAGTTGATTGTGTAGTTGATTTTGTGATTCGTTATTGTTTTTCCTTTTTGTCTAGGTGTTTGTTTTGTGTGCCTATTTGTACTATTTTGTTTTGCTAAGTGCTATTTACCCTGCTCGATTTGTCGGTGTAAAAAAGTTTTAGCATATTTATTGTTTCAGTCGGGTTCTTATAGTAATTATTTATTGGTGTCGTCTGGTTCAGTTTCAGCTCTAAGTCGATTAATCTAAACTCTCGACTGACCGGACTGAACGGGTGATTCATGACTTTTACAGAGGATATAATTTATATTGTTCTGCATTTATGCCAACTTAATTAGCCTTTTGGTACCTGTAATTTATTTAAAATGAAGTTTTGTTTCCTTTTTACCAAAATGTAGTATAGACAAGCAGCAATAATTACTTATCATGTAACATTTTTCTAATTTGCAATAACGTTTAAATCGAAGTAAGATTATGTACCATGGCAAACAAACTATGTCGACAAGTTAAACAATTTACTTAATCGACCAACATTAGTATAAACACAATCATCAAAAACTTATTATGTAACATTGTCCCAATTTGCAATTCCATTAACATGAACTGAGATAATGTATTAATTGCACCTACACCTCGACATATTCAATATTATGATGATCAGAAAGAAGGCGATATATACATGGTTACCACAATCATGATTTAAGTGTGTCAGTTTTTGTTCGCTCCATTATCAAAGTTTGTTCCAGGTGATGAAGTACACTACCTGACCTGATTACCAAGTGAGAACTTGTCATCAATCAGATTCTACTATGTACTGATAAAGAGTGTTTAAATATTTGTAAGATAGTTGTTTAATGTAGAACATACCTTACCAAAAATAACTGGGCATACAATAAATCATTTTCAGTTTGGAACATTCGTGGATTTTAAGGAATTTTTCCATTATTGCCTCACGGAGACCCAACCGATAAGTCACATGAGATTAATAGTCATCTACGCATCTTTCATTTTGAAGACACGTTTATTGACGTCCTAAATTCTAATCATTGCAAGGGACAGTTTTCACGACACCAACATATTTATATTGCTGAAGCTTTTATTCAGTGGTTTGCGTGAAAAGAAGAATGTCTCATGTTTCTCATTTTTCGATGACAAAGCATAATCGATAATAAAACCATTAAAGCTTAAGACTATTTAATAGTTCACAGGTTACTAGATGATATTCCTCGAATTGGTATCCTATAACACTGGGGTCTTTTTTGAAAATACTGTTGGCAACACTTTAAACGATAAACGACCTCAGTAATGTCATGATGTGTGTTTCCTTTAAATAAATTCGTAAACTTGTTGACGCCCAATACACCAAATTTAATTATACCACTTGTGAATGCAAATGTAAACAAAGAGCTATGAAAATCCTTCGGTTAATCAGTACCACCTTCTTTCCCAGAGCAGTCCCCTTAAATTCACTGTGTCTGACTTATTATATTTTTTTGGAATTATTTCCGTCGTT
This sequence comes from Spisula solida, assembly GCA_947247005.1. Taxonomy (NCBI): domain Eukaryota; kingdom Metazoa; phylum Mollusca; class Bivalvia; order Venerida; family Mactridae; genus Spisula; species Spisula solida. Next base: position 16,260,516 of record OX365950.1, on the reverse strand, counting down.
GTAAATTATTTTTTAAAATATTGTACGCCAAAAGCTACTCAGTCGTGTTCATAAGTCAGTAACCGGAGTGACTTTATTGACTTACATAGAGGCGAATATTATACTGTTATTGTCTTATGTTGAGGCGAATATGATGTTTTGTTGACCTGAAAAATGTGATTTTGACCGATGACGAAGTCAGAGGTCAATATCACTTTTTGAAGGTCAACTAAACATCATATTCATCGAAACATAAGTCGACAACTGTTATATTATTTACCATCCCATAAGTCAAGGAAATAAAATATATTGACTCATTTTAAAATATAATAACTTCTAGTTTCTTCAAGAAAGTGTATGCAATAGAAATAAAAGACGAGTCTTATTCAATTTTTCTAGCTAATAATGTTCTTAAAGTACAGTATGAGAGCGTGTTCGCATAACGGCATGTATCATAACTGGCTAAATTAGAGTGTATACATATGCAGTATGCGCAGTTGTAGACCAAATAATACGGGAAATGACATTACGTTGTTTGGAACGTTATGTCGCAAGAAATCACGTCACGTCATAACACAATTATATCCAACCTAACCTCGGTTTCGTGGAGGTGTATATTAAAATATATTTACCCCTCGTGCAGGCCGTCTAAGCCAATCAGAATCCATGTTACATTATAGGTATACAATATTATGCTTTGTTGACCTGCAAAAAAGTGATATTGGTCGAGGACGAAATTGTTACGTTGATGGACACTGTTTACGTGTATTGAGGGAATCAGACAACAAAATTAGCCAGAAATAAGACTGTTAAATTTAAGGGGAAATAATAGGAACAAAGATCCATAGATGCAGAGATCAATGTAATAACCAACTATCATTCCATATTTCAAGGTCATGGATATGGATATTTGAGCAGCAGTCTGGCATCATTGGCAGGGGGAAATATAGCGGGTGGCTTCTGTCAGACCTTATCTCCGTGTTATCCAATGTTAATGATAAACACAGTCTAACATTCTATCGAATAGATCTTCTTGTGTCGATGGTTTTCGAATTCAAGAAACGATAAACTACAAAAAACTGATATTCACAAATTTTGATCTCTGAAATGTGGATTTGTTATCTGCAATGGTTGAAAGCTTGTTTGCAAACTGCCACGTCCAATGCAATTGAAAACGGCAGAATCAGAATACAGTTTGTTGTTTATCTAGCACGTATATAAATATATCATCAATTCGGAATCTGTTGTGTGCTTGTATGAATGATACCATCTTCCGTGTTTGTGATATACATTGTATAAGACAGTCGCAACATGTTCGTCAGTGGTGAATGTTTACATCGATATCACAGGACACACTCCGTCTCATAAAACAACCGATTAGAATAAAAGACAAATATACACTACGTGCATACTTTTGGCTTTATTTACCCTGGGAAAACTTGGTAGGTGGTAGTACAGTTAAGTTGTATCTAGGGTTGGCGTATTGACATAGTTCTTTAGAGCGAGGCATGCAAATGATCGTGTAATTGTTCTGTATCATTCTGACATTTTTCAATTTTTATTCTCCAGCTGTTTCAGTTAGCGTGAGCTATTTTACATTGGTTGCAATATTCCTGGAGCGCTACATCGCCATTTACCGACCACGCAAATCAAGGGAATGGCAGACGTTAAGCAATTCCTATAAAACAATTGCCGTCTGCTGGACTGTTGTTTGTGTCTGCATACCAATTGTTATGTATAATAAATACAGACAGACATAATTTGGTAATGCAATGTGTAAAGAGATTTGGCCGAGCGACAATTGGCAAAAGGCTTATACCCTGTTTCTGGATTTCATACTGCTTCTGGTACCAGTCTTCATCATGACGTTATCATACGGGAAAATATCTTTGACGGAATAAAAAAGGATAACGTAGGTTAAACGGTTAAAAGGAAGAAGCTGATAAGGATAATATTCGTTCTACCAATAAGAGTGAAGTATGTTATTAAGTTTTTTTACGGGTAAAATAACACAGGAACTCGTCATGTCAGCTGAAAGTTTTACAAGATGTATAAAAATTAAGCTTCATGGCTGTCATTTGCACTTGGTTAATTTTATTGCTTTGAATGTCTGTAATCCGAGAATTCAATGAGATAGTTTGTTCAATTAGTTTCCAATTGAAAGGACTTATTGGTGTTGTAAATCATTTATGTCAGAAACAACACAATTAACTTTGCTTAATATAAATATGTCACTCATTGTTAATGATAAGCGTTATTGGGTTTGTTCGTGAGAGATTCGATGATAAATTCTAAATAATCTAATATTTCAATGATAAATGAGTAATAACCATAAAAAGACATAATCAAATCGCACTTCAATGACTTGACGTTTCGATGTAATCATTTTTATGTAATCGTATTATATGTATCTTAACGTAATCTTCCCAATTCAATCAACGTCTTTATGAGAGTTGAACTATCAAAAGTATCTTGTAATATTGCGACATGAGTCCCTATTACGATAAATATACAGGTGTTCCCAAACAAAATAATACAAAATGGTCTTAATTCATTGTTCATTTTTTTGCTATTCGAACTCAGCTGTTTCTGGTCAATAACGGATTGTCTGTCTGATTAGTTATTATCTTGTTAGAGGAATGTGGGGGTGGAAATTAACTATTCGTGATTAATGGTTATAAAACAATAAATTAGAAACCGACAATCGACGAATAGAATTCGAATTAGTTCAGAAAGTTTGTTTTTACAAATCACATTATAACAAATTGTCTAACACAAATATATATTCAATATAATCAATTTCTCGAAATTTGGATATTAGTCTGTACATGTTCAATGAACGACCGGTTAATTGCATTTTCTCAAACTTAGTAAATTAATCAAGATCCGAACTAAAGTACAATTAATAAATCTATGTTATCGAACAAACACGGTATTGTCTTTAGGTGCCGAACTTCACAAAACGACATTGAAAATAAACACGATGACATGGCAAACCTTAAAGAGTCAATTTAAAAATCATTAACTTCGTTATTTGCATATTGGCTCATTTATTATGCTAAAATTACTGTCCAAAAACTGAACCTTATTTTTTATGAATAAGGTAGAGCAATCGTATTTATCATGAAATGATAACGATTAATGATTTTAGTTGGAAGATTTAATAGCATTTTGGGTGGCTGCTCACTTGAATGTTCTATCTACAGAATTAATGGATACAACAATCTCTATCATGTCATTATGAAAGAAGTAACGATCGTTCCACCAATTGATTGTAAAAACCATATAACGTATCACCACACATTGAAAAGAATATGATACATTGTTGTGTAATGTAATACTGATAGTATGTTTTATACACTTGCCGATGCAGTCCTGTAGAAGTTCCAGCCAGACTGGCATGCTGCAAAACCTCAATTATAAATCACATAAAAATGTTACATTTCAACTACAAATAGTATGTATGCACGCTAAGCATGTTTTACAACCAGATAATAGGTGATAACACAGGATTACATCAACACTGTTTTGCGTTACATCAACCGACTATATAATTACAAGTCTGAACCTCAAGTACTATAGTAATTATTTATCTGTGATTTTTATCTATGTATCAGTTGCAACTCGTTCTTCTTTTTGATGCCTGAAATTAGTGATTTATACTAGATTGCAGGATGAACTATTAATCACGAATCTAATATATACAGTAGCTGATAATGCATATGTTCACTACTATGATGTATGAAATGGTTCTGTTTGGAAATCATTAGGGTACATAAGACTTGTCTCATAATGAAATTCCCGCAAATAGTTTCAACTGTTTTAATTAACGAAGCGAAATGTTCTAAATACAGTATCGGCAGTCTGAAATATTAAAATCATTTTACTTTTTACATAATTTGATCTAGATTAGTGTTTTAAAAGTTGGTTTCAGCATTTGTTTCATATTTTATTCTTTACATACAATCGACCATGTATAAGTGTATTAAAGTTTTGACGTTACATCGTTTAAACTAAGGAGAGCGTTGTCAGAGCAGTTTGGATCCTATATGCAAATTGTCTTTCAATTTGCCAGGTAGTAAAGTAATCTATTCTGGCCCAAAATATGATAAAAATGTTTTGCGAGTAATCAACACTGTTTGAAGTGTGTATGATTTTTTTTATAATTACATTGAAATTCGAAAATTGGCGGTTTTATTCAAATATAACATTTCTATATGATGCATGTTATCTAAATACAATTTAATAAAATAAGTTCGAATATAGTTTGGGTACGCATTATGATATATGTGTCGATCGTACACCAAACTACAAATAATCTTTATTAGTTTATGTGTACAACTTTCTGAAAATGTTAACCACTATCAAAATGTATTCCTAGAATGAGAAAATACTTGATATTGAATGCGAATGTTGGAGGAAATTATTTTGTAGTTAGCGATAGTCAATACGTTTCCATGTTTTCCATAAGAGATGAAGAAATACGAGCAGAATGTCATGGAAATCCTGTTCTCGTTTCAATTCGAAAGACAAAACCTTCATTAAAATGTAATTAAAATTTGAGCTTGATATAAATGAGTGTGTCGGTGTTAAAATAATTAACATCTTTAAGTACTCAACTAGTGTAACATTTTACTATTTTATTTTCGATGTGTACTTTACATTAGACAAAGAGTTGTTCAATCAGTTTTCGTAATTATGTTAATGGAATATAGCTCTTAATTCACTATTAGATACTCTAATTGCATGATAAATTCATGAGCTATATCTGCAAATAGCTTGATGAATGTTGTTACCGTGAGCGGAGATTGAAAGACAAAACACAATTTGTAATCCACAAATAATCTGTGTTCGCAACACTTAGAAATTAATTATCAGCTTTGCCAAACTGAAAGTCTGTTGAAAGTCGGAAACATATGGCACATGGATAACGGCTCATAAATAGAACCAAACACAATTTGAACAGGAATTGCAGTGATGTATTCGAAACAAACAGACACAAGATATTTAACAGATCGCCTATACTCATTGAAGACCTGTATTTTTGTGAAATATAATTAATAATTTAAGTTGTAATTGATATATTGTCCTACGGTTTGTTTAATGTTAAAAGTTATGATGCGTACAAACTTTGTTAAACAGACACAGCATTATTCACGTAAATGTTGATGATGCATTAACTCATATGCCAAATAATATATGATACAGACACATTCGAATGTATAGCAAAACAATAAGTTTATCACATTGTTTGAATAAGTAAACCTCAATGAAATATTGACTACATCATGATGATCCTTGTGTGTACAAGACATCGCTGTGACTGGATTGTACATATGAGGGGTGTTCTGAAAGATTTAGTACACGTGCCTTAAATTTTCTACATGTTTAGTTATGTTTTATCATTTATTACGAATAGTATGCATAATCATACTATTATAATGCACAGTAATTATGTTGCAAAAGCAACCTCTTGTAAACTTGAGCGGGGCAACTAAATATTCACAATGTGTCTGTCGTAATGGCAAGCAAAAACAAAAAAATAATATTTTCGCAACATATTCCGGAGTGTTTTTTAAAGTCTTTTGGTGTAAACTTTTACTATACTTTAGAAAATACGATTGCACATATCCGATAAGTTGTCAAGGATTTGATAGTATGCCAAAACAATTCATGGTGACATTAATACTCTTTATAACGTAAGTAAACAGGTGCTCTGCATGTACAATGTATAAACTGGTGTTGTGGAAAATCAACAATTAATGTGAAAACAGATTCTGAGACAAAATCTGGAAATAGAAACTAATAGAAATAAGAAAAAACCTTTACCACCAATAACGCCTGCCTATCCCAGTCAGTCAAATTGTCAGTTGATGGTTTTGCGTGTTGCGTGTTTGTTTGATCGTGGTTTGAGGTAAGTGCACCTGATTTGTGAATCATATTTTACCAAACTGATCGAATTAGGTAGAACGATAGGCTAGTGGTAGAGCGTCCACTCTGTGTGAAGTCTGCAGGCTGCTTGATGACCACATCATAACAAAGACGAAATATAAATGGTACCAGTACGTTGGGTGTATTTTTATGCCCCCCTATCGATAGATGGGGAGGCATATAGTGATTCACCTGTCCGTCCGTCCGTCCGTCCGTTCGTCCGTCCGTTTGTCCGTCCGTCCTGGTTAACCCAAATTGACCGTTTCTTCTAGCATTAATATGGCTTGCTACAAAGCTTTCATACTTGCATGGATGTTGTGTATGAACACTCTCCACACGCCAGTATCACCTAACCCCATTTTGACCTTCACCTTGACCTAATTTTGGACATAGACTTATTTATGGACAAGGTTTCCACAGGGGGCATAAGCGTTTATTGAACGCAGTCTTGTTTTTGCTTGATGCTCAGCAGGGAAACATGCATCTCTTCTTTCATATCTTCGTGGCTATGAATACATTCAAGAGTGATTGATTATACCTCCAGATATATAGTATATGGGGGCTATATTGGAGTCATGCTTGAGGTTAGTTGGTTGGTCTGTTGGTTGGTTGGTCGGTCCGTCGGTTGGTCCGTGCAAATTTAGTCCGCGCTATTTCTCTGTAACCATTGGTCTGATTCCAACGAAACTTTGCATGAGTTATCAGTAACAAGTCTAGTTGTGCATATCGTCGGCACACATTGGTCAGATCAATTTTATAGCTGACTGTATCAAGTATTTTCTTTGGGTTAAGTTTCTTGTTGATGTTGTTTATGTTGTTACACAATCGACCTACATTGCTTAGTGTCATTTCTAGAATTGATTAGAAGGAACAACATACCCTGAATATAACGTTATGTATTGACGTAAACTGTTGTTATTCTGCTTTGGACATTGCAGCCTCAGTATAGGTGATAGGGTTATTCATATTCATGTGTTTTTATGTAAAGTCTGTATGAATTTATATTGAGCAATATCATTACATATGCTTTGTGTATACAATACAATACAATACAAAATGTTTATTGCATAAAACATACATACATATGCTTATAGCAAAACAATATTATAAACAAACAGGCAGTAGGCAGAAGTGAACAGATTTTCTGAAGAGCATGTATACAGACAAGAATGGTGAAATAAATATACATGCAGTGAATGTTATTGGTTTGTAGATCTACTAAGATTTGCAAAATATATAAATTTAGAAAGATTTGTTATAGTTAATTTTGATGTTGATGTTAATAAATTGGTAAACTTTTGTATAGTAGGCCATGTATAATAATATCGTTTTAAATATTTACGTCGTAATTCAGAGTATTTTGGACATATTAGTAAAAAATGGTACTCATTTTCTACAACTTGGTAATTGCAATTATTACAAGTTCTTTCATTTCTTGGTTGATTGGCATAGCGTCCTTGTTCAATATTTAATTTATGGGATGATATCCTACATTGTGTAAAAGCAATGTATACATGTACACACTCTCTGGATTTATAATTGATAATAATTCCAATAATTAATTATAATAACACATAACGAAGGCAAATAATGATATGGTTCTTAATGGCTGTCTTAATATAAAGGCACGTAGTGATGTTGTCAAGTGTGTTTCTAATTAACTGTACCAATATTATACTGTACGCTCATTTCAGAAAACACAAACAGTTACACTCACAGTTTTACACCAGAAGCCTCACGGAGATCTACACATGTTGTAACAGATGGTTTCAAACGAACGACAACTCCAAGTTCGATTCCTATGGATAACTTGAAATATTCTAGAAAAGTTTTAGCCATAATTAGATTTAGCCAATGAAAAAAGTTGTGCCGACAAAGGGTGATAAACATGTTATTTGCGGTTGTGTTGGAGTTCTTCGTTTGTTTGACTCCGTTATTTATCTTACAAATATAGGATAAATAAGGATAGGTCAACGTCATGCTGGGGAGAATATTATATCAGATTTTGTTGTTCATACCAATGTGTCTTATTAAGCTACGTATCCTATCACTTACTAATAAAAACAAAGTCACTGTCAACTGCGGTAAAAAGGCGTACGATTTAATACCATAAAATAGATGCCTTCTAATTGTCATTACAGCTCGTACCAGCGTTGGTCACTTCTTTACATCATATGATCAAATAACATGTAAAATGAATCAGAGGAAATGTGAAGTAAACATGTAATGTTTTGTGACGTTCAAATGTCGTGGATTACTTGTAATGGTAGTGATATCAATTATGCTCATTACTGATTTGACTTAAATACTCGCAAGTTTAAACACCACCGTTTGATTTTTTGTGTCGATATTAAACAATTTCATATTGTTTTATTGTTAAAAGTGCAATAATTTGCAAACACGTAAATCGAAACTGATGTGTTGTGTTGTACACACCCTTTGTTGTTTGGTTATTTTAGTCTTATTTCAGTTTTTGAACTGTTAATTAAAAACGTTTTGTATAGAATGTACGTCTTGCTCTGTCTCGGCGTAAGCGATCGTTCTTAACGAAAACATGTTCGTTTCTTTGTTGATTGTTTTATCATTTATCTATCCCATGTTACATTGACAATGAACTAAATTGGAATTGATCTCCTACTATTGTTCATTGTCAAGTGTTGTTTATATCGGATTGATCACTATCTTCGTGAATTTATTTCAGTAATGTAATGTACTACTCAGAGTTTCCTAGAATGCACAGCCAGATCTTGGTCCTCCGGAAACAACTGTCAATTTATTTGCCTGAGGGACACGTTTGTAGCTGATTTCACTGAGGAGCATAACCATCCAAACTAGGACTCTAAAGTGGATCAGCTTTGTTACAATATAGCATAATAACAACTGCGCAAGTCTGGTGTTGGCTTAATTGATCTGTAAAAGAACATTTTACGTTTTAAACATTAGCGATAACAAACTTTAATTTGGAATTTCGGTCTCAACTTTTTTATTACATTGCGTACTTTAGCACAATGTAACAAATATATAACTCAGTGAAATACATACATCGCCGTAAATTTTGAAAACCAAAAAATGCATCTTAGCCTTTTTCTGAACCATTTCCCCGCAAAAAAGCCTTTATATTATGTAGATGTATAAATTTTACAAAATAATATTTGATTCTTTTTCAATGATACAGTTACCTTTGAATATTTATATAAAATGTATGTATCTATGAATGAAAACTACACTGAAGACTCATTTTAAGCTGTATCGACGATTAGGAAAAAAAGCGTTATTCATACATATAAGTTTATAATACAAAATAAGCAAATTTCGGAAGAACAGCATGGTAAGGAAAACGACAAAGGATGCTCACATAGGCAAACATAGGGACCTTTCTTACGACCTAAGGCGAAATGTGAGTTTTAACATACAATCATAACGCCTAGCTATAATTCTTCACATCGACTGTGTCATGACAATCATACGATGACAACATATCTATATTTATGAGGATGATAAAGAACACATCGCAATATCCATGGCTACCATAATCATTATCAAAATATATTGGTTTTTTCTTCGTCCGCTTCGTTATCAGAGTATGTTCCAGGGGATTAAGCATACTACTTGACCTGGTTATAAAGTGAAGACTTGTCATCAATCAGATTGAATCACGTAATGATAAAATAAGTATTAGATATTCGAACGATAATTGTCAGAAATGTCCTTACATAACAATGGTGGAACATTGGTCGCGTTTTCAGTTTGAAGATTTCGTTGATTCAAAGAATTTTCCAATTTTTGCGATCATGAGATCTAAACGATAATTTACATAATATAGATGTAGATCCTTCGAAAGTTCCTCGACCTCTTTGAAGACACGTTTATGAATGTCCAATTCTAATCATGACTAGAGATAGTTATCTCAACACCAAGACATTCATATTCCTGAAGATCTTATTAATTGATTTGAGTTAAAACAAGCATTTCTCAAGTTTCTCCTTTTAGGATGACATTCAGTTAAACATTAATGGTAATCGGGTAAATGGAGCTTTAGATTTTATATAAGCTGACAGGTTGACGGACGATATTTCACGACACGACATCTTAAAACATCCGAGTCTTTTTGAAGTCTCAATGGACAACATTTCAGTGCTGCTGGCAGCAAGTCCTGTCGGTAATGAGCTCTAAGTGGATTCAATATTTTATGATATCCGACGAGTAACTGCCTTTTGACTTTAGTTTGACTATTCTATCTGTTGCAATGCTAATCCTGGTGTATCGGTGGTTGTTGCGAATGAATAGTAGTTGTCCTCCATTTAATGTTGATCAGAAGAAACTGAATGAAGATCGACTTTGACAGACGCTAGATGGTGTAGTTGGAGTGTTCGAACCGATTCGGAAGCAGTAGTTAACGGGTTCAACTACAGACCATGAAATATTGAAATTATTATTATGGTATCGACATGTATATTAGGCCGCATTGCTTGGTGGTAGTGTATAAGTTCGAAGAATTATTGAGTTGGTCAAGTATCAGAACTATGTGTCTGATTATATCCGTTATTTACTCGTATAGCTACTTAAAACCAGTCACCACAACATACATGTGGCAACATGAATGACCTCAGTGACGTACGATATTGGTGTCGCTCAAATAACGCCAATAGTCAATTCATTAGGTGCTTATACCACTTGCGATGGTGCTATGCTTAAATGTTGGATGAAAAAAATAATATAGCAAATCTTGCCTTCCATCCATACCACGTTTATCCTCAATGATATCTGTTTAATTTATCTGTGAATACTCTGTAATAATTAATCCTTCAAACAGGAATGCGGTAAACACGAACGTGATATCATCTTGTTGGATAATAGTAATTATGTGTTTATTGAAATGTTTCAAATAAACACTACATCACTACATCGTTAACTGAAAAAGGAACCACAGTTTTAGCAAACTATTATTATTGGGGTTATAAAATGACAATTGTGTGAATTATGAATACAAGAATGACATTTAACCAGTATCAGAGACTATCACATCTGTTAGAACGAAAATATCATTACGAAAAGTGAAGCAACATTGAATCTCAATACCCAATCAAAAATATCTTAATAACAAATCAGCGTAGTGTCATTACCTTTACTAACACATCACATTACAGCATCACACACAGTGTCAGACAGACAAATCGAAATGTAAAAAGATTTATTACCAAATACCACACCTGCAATCAGACCAGTTTTAATACTTAATTATTTGATAGAACTATTTTATATCCTTCTATGCAGTTAATGTCAAAATTATCAAATTAAAACGCTTCAAAATCAAATGTGTCCGTTAAAACCAGAATGTTAATTTAGGAGATGCTATAAAGTGATACAAATAGACACTGACTGGCATATGATGCAATTAATGACAAAATACCAACATAAACACTTCAAAAATATATGTATCCGTTAAAAACAGAATGTTAGGTGATTCAATAATGTGGTACAAATTGAAACAAAATGCAACATCTTTCTGACTGACATATGTCGGAAATGCTAAGGTTGTAAAAGCATTTCCGTCGTTACGAATCTATTTAAAAAACAATGACCCATTAGCTGCTCTGACGCATTACTTAATAATCTTATATTGTCTCTTATATACGTATCGACAGTGGATTGGCTTACAAGGTAATTCCTTAAGATATGGCAGTCTGTCATAAATATGTCGATGTTGGTTCTTTGACCCTCTAGTGAAAGAATACAAAATGGCTGACCATCAGTCTAAGTGGTGTTTCGAATATTTGATGCAATATATTAGGTGTAGACAATGTACTTATTTATGATTGATGACATAAAGTTAATATAAGTCGTATGACGTAAATCTCTTGGCCATGCAAATGTTATTACAAAGTACAGAATTTTGTCGTTTATTATCAAAGCACGTTCAAGCACAGGAAACTCAGTCTTGAGTATGGCAGGATAAGTAATGTTTTACTTCCGGGTTCTTATAACGTCTGTTTTTTTCTGTATATTAATTTTCAAGTGAATGTCGATTAATCAAAGCTCAGCATACACACAAAATGAACAATGAATGGCTTTTACAGCGGATATCCTTTCGATTGTTTTGCGTATATTGCCAAATTATACATCACAAATACACGTACATTCATTTACCACCGCATTCATTTATCACCAACAACATTAGCAACAGATAAATAACAGTAGCGATATAACAACCTTTTCAACACCAAATTAATATCATGCACTACACACACACTAGCAAATACAAGAGCCGTGCTGATACACTAACAGAATCACAAATTACAATAACAATATCTCAAGCAACAGTACCGCATCGATAGCCGTCTGGTTACTTAGAGATTGCTACGTTGTGGCCGCTTCTTATAAAATACAAAGTTGTTATGGTATTAGTTTTTCCCTTGCAATAAGCTCAGAATTGAAATTGAAAAACTGACTTTCCGTCTCAAATATCCTCGTGGCGAGAGTATCGAAGTGTCGTGTGTAATCAATATAAATTGAAGAATAGTTTTCTTTTCGGTCAAAGTTAATATGAAACAAAAGGAGATTTTGTAATAGCATTCATTGAACTAAAATAATGTACCAATTGCGTAAAACCATGACATATGACGTGTCACAAAGAACACATCGCGATTTAGGAGTGTTTCTGGTTTTATCTTTCTTCGCTAGATTATCAATGTTTGTTCCAGGTGATGAGGCTCACTACCTGACCTAGTTATCAAGCGAGAACTGGTCATCAATCAAATCTAACAATTTAAACGAAGAGAATTAGATATGTTAACATTTATTGTTTGACCATTTTTATAATAATTGTTATGGACACGTTTATCAACGTTTCTGAACATATCGCTGGCTTAGAATAAGAAGGTCGTATATAAGACTCCTGTTTTTTTGAAATCTTCATCTCCAGGCGCTTCTTATGATCCTATTTTCGTGAAAAGCGGAAGTGGTCACGTTGACCAAACTGAAGTTTAAAAAGCTTGTTTTTCCATAAGTAAAGAGAAGTTTTCAGACAGTTTTTTCTTGTTTTCGCATAATATTGATTCTTATTCTAAGCCAGCGATATATGCAATAGCCTAAATTCCACAGTATATAAACGAAATAAATCGTTGCACGAACTTCCGAGCTAAGAATTATGAAAAAACTGCAGTCTGTGGTAAGTAATTGTGATTTCTTAAGGTTTGTATGTGAAATCGATATGGAATTTGTGTATATTGTTTTATAGGTAATCTCCCGTTTTCTGGCTATCCGTTAATGCGCAAATCGAAGTATTAGTAAAATCAAGGAAGCTCACTGAACTAAAGCGCTATAATTACGTCATTTAGGTGAGAACAATTCATTAGCCCTTAATATATAATTATGTCAAACGCGGATTTATGAGTACAAACAAATCGTGTTTCGGTTCCATGAAAGCATATCATACATCTTGTAATATTTTCTGCTGACATGACGAGTTCCTGGATCGTTAAAACTTAATCTCATACTTCACTATGATTGCTAGAATGATGGGTCTATCCTTATCAGCTTCTTCCTTATCTTAATGATCCATATATATGTCATAAAAAACATCGACTCCACGCATCATTAATTCTTAACGTTTTCTACTTTATTCATTAAGCTTCATGGCTGGTATTTTCACTTGGTTAATTTTATAGCGTTAAATGTCTGTAATCCGAGAATTCTATAAGAAAAGTCGTTCAAATATCTTCGAATTTAAATGACCAATTGGTGATATAAATCATTTATGTCAGAAACAACCAAGTTAACTTAGCTTCATATAAATATGTCATATATCGTTAATGACAAGCGTTATTGGATTTGTTCTCGAGAAATTTGATGATAGGCACAATCTCAGACCCTATTACGCTTCACTACTCTACGCTGATATAGGTACTAACAGCGTAAAGAAATGGAGCAAATGTTAGGGTCTGTTTTTAATGAGATTGATGATAGGCACTACATTGTTACTAGTTTGATTTCTCAATAATAAACCATTAATGACCATAAAGATACATAATCACAACACTCTTCAAGGGATTGGTGTTTTGACATAGTTAGTTTTATGTAATCCTATCATCTTAACTTTATCTTCCCAATTCAAACAACGTCGTTATAAGAATAGAACCACTACAATTGGATTACACATATTGTTCAATAACTATTTCGAGATTAGTATATTGTAATGTAGCGATATGGGTATCATATCACATGGTTTGTCCCAAATGCGGTAAACGTATAGGTGTTCCCCAAAAGAGGATACATTATGGTCTTAAATAATTTTTCTTTAATGCCTTTCGAACACTGCTGTATTTGTGAATGCTGCATTTCCTGTCTGATTTGTTATTATTTTGTAAGAGCATGGCGACTTGGATATACATCCACTGAGTCCTTAATTATTCGTGATTGATGGTTATAAAACAAGGGATAAAAATCGACTATACATTGTATAGCGGAATAGAATTTAAATTAGTTCTGAAAGATCGACTTTACAAATCGCAATATAACAAATTCAATATGTTCAATTCCTGGACAATTTAGTTTTGGTCTGTACATGTTCAATGAACGCCCGGTTAATAGCTTTTTCTCCAACTAAGTGAATTAACCAGGATCCGAACAAAAGATGAATTCATTATTCCATGCTCTCGTACAAACACGGTATTGTATTTAGGCGCCGAACTTCAAATAACAACATAGAAAACAATCACATTGACATTACCAACTTTAAAGAGTCAATGTAAAACTCATTAACTTTGTCATTTGCATATTAGCTCATTTACCTTTCTGAAATTAAATACATTTGTACTGTAATTGCACAGACTATTCAAAGCAAGACGGACGTAAGAAGTACTGTTGTAAAAACTGAATCTGGATTTTATTAAAAATGTATAACAATTTTATTCCCCTAATAAAATAAGACGATAATGTTAGAACAATTTCAATTGAAAGATTGCATAGCAACAAAGGATATTTCTTCACTTGGATATTCTATCTGCAGAGTAAATGGAAACTACAATCTCTATAATGAAATCAAGAAAGGAGAAACCTTCGTTCTACATGTACAAATTAATTGTAAAAATGATTTAACGTATTACCACAACTTCACAAGAATGTGACACATTGTTGTGTAATGTAATACTGATAATATTTTTAAACATTTGGCAATGCACTTCTATAAACGTTCCAGCTAGACTGGCATGTAGGTAAACTTCAATTATAAATCACATAGAAAGGTTCCATTTCAACTATAGTTTTTTATATGCGCGCTAAGTATGTTTTAAACTTAGATAATGGGTGATAATACACAGTATTACATCAACACTATCTTGCTTGTCATCATCAGTTTCATTATTTATCACATATTTTATTTCTGTTACAAATCTGGTCATACGTAAGTGAACGAGTGATTTGATGTTACGTAAACATAAGGGACAGTCGTAAAATTTAAAGAGTAGCTGTTTTGATGTTTCGAACGATAACCTGATAATTTTTATGTAATGAAAATAATATTACATTTGAGACGTTCCTCATTAAATTTATTAAACATGTTGAAATGATTAAGTGTACGACTTAGCCTGCAAGTGTATTACTTTATTCAACTCGTATACTAGTACTGGTTTATTATGAAAATATACTCTACTCTTCCATGTCCTTTATATAATAAAGAACTGAATTGTATGAGTTGATTGTGTTTAATTTTCTCGGTCGGTAGTGAGTTGGGCACTTCTTCGTTTTAAGTTTTCTGACAGCTAAAACTAGGCATTGTAGTCCTTTTGCTGTGGAAACTGGGTCATTCAGCTAGTTATAATTTATTATACTTTTCGACAGCTTGGACTTGGGCGGATCTGCGCTTGTTTAGTTGGGCATTGTGTCTTTATGTGTTTTATGTTTCCTGTGCTCGGTTGGTTCAGTTGGGCATTGTGCTCTGTGTGTTTTTAATGTTTTCTGTGCTCGGCTGGTTAAGTCGAGTGCTGCCTTCCCTGTCTGACTTGATATAATCTTATTGAAACTAATGAAAAAATTGATAACTATAACATTCAGTAAACTACCTACTTTGACATACAAATGTTGAAAGTAAATATTTTCCCTGTTTTGTAGAATAAATAAGCATTTGCAGAATGTGACTGGAATCCGATTCTCGTTTAAATAGTAAGCTATTAATTTCATTTAAATGCAATTACAATTTAGGTTTGGCATAACCGGGTGTATCGGTGTAGGGTTATCAAAATATCTAAGTAATAGTTAGCGTTGAATTCCACGATTTCACTTCAGAAGTGGACTTTACGTGAGACAAAAATATAGTTCAATCAGTTGCCGCAATTATGTTAATTGAATATCGCTCTTAATTTACTATTAGTTACTCTAATTGCATGACAAATGCATGAGCAATTTCAGTAAATAGATTCATGAACGTTGTACTTTTCGAGCGCAGATTGTAGGACAAAACACATTTTGTAATCCTAAAACATTTTTTTTGCAGAACATTTAGAAATAATAATTCTCAGCGTTGCCAAACCGAAAGTCTGCTGAACGCCAGATGCATATGGCATATGGATAACGGTTTATAAATAGATCAAAACAGGTTTTGCAGCGACACAACCGAAATAATCAGACACAAGATAATTACCAGATCCCCTTTGTCATGTCATTAAAGGCCTTATGCATGTTGAAGTATAAACAATACCTTATTGTTTAAATGACAATTTTTCTAATGGTGTGTTTAATGTTTAAAGTTATGACATACATGTTAAACAGACACATAATTATTCACTTAGCCGTCAATGATTCATTAACTAATGTGCAAAATAATATATAATACAAACGCCATTGAATGTATAGCAATACAAGCAGAACATCTCATCGATTACATGAGTTGAAACTACCTCGAAATAATGATCACACAATGTTAATCCTTGTATAAGCAAGGCATAGCTGTATATGGAAAGTACATACGATAAGTGTTTGGAAAGCTTCGAGAAAAGTGTCATTTTTCTAAGCAGGATCTAGATGTTTAGTTTAAAGTCTATTCATTAGATAGTATGCATACTCATATTATTCAACATAGACGAATACGCATTTTGCGAAAGTAACATCTGGTAAGCTCGAGCGGGGCAACTGAATGTTCAGAATGTGTCTGTCGTAGTGGCCAGCAAAAACAAAAGTCCTATTTTCTCAAAATATTCCACTTAGTGTTTCTAAAAGTAGTTTAGCTTTTAATGTTGTGTGTTTGGGAAAATACGAAATCCAAAAAGTCGTTAAGGAACAAATGCGTTTGTAAGCTTTTTCTTTTTGTGTTTTTCTTTCGTTGCTTTACTATAGAAACTTACAAGGGTTGTCCAAAATGGAATGAGAGTGATGCTATGTCTTTCCTGTATCAATGCATTTTTGAAAATAATGATTTTTATATCAAAGATTATTGTATTATTGTGGATCATAATGACAATTGGTTTGCCGATTATGTTATCCACAGAAAATAAAGACGTTATTATTATTATTATTAGCTTTAAATTGATTCATCGTATTTAAAAATCCGTTCCATGTAGCTGTATCAATAGGTCAATTAAAACTGTCTACTCGTATATACTAATGCTGACATGATTGGAAATCTTTTACTTTTGTCGGACCAAATTCGGTCCCATTTGAGAACCGTTGTTTTCTCAATGCGGGAGCAAATACAATATTTGAAATAACATGTATGGTGGAACGGTGTCATGTGATGTCTAATTCATCAACTACTTGATAGTTTAAGAAATTTAAAAGTAGTGTAATTTTATTTGGAATGAACCTCATGCACGCTATCTAAATACCACAACATACTAGAAAAGGGTTGAGAAAATCAAATATTTTGTATGGAAACTGTTGGAGTATTTACAATTAGGCCAGTAGCTCAATAAGTAGAGTTTGGATACCTCTATCTGTTTGAGACGCCTGCACATACGCCCTTGCAAACTGTAGTTGAAACAAACCAGTTTCTAGATAGAAAAAGTCGACCGTTTGCAAATCCAATAACCATAAACGAGACATGAGTTTATTTTGGTATCAATGCGGCAGAACAATAAACAAATATGGCCAGCAAAGACAGAACGAACGTATGCTCTGCAAAACATTTTGCGATATGAACCATGTTTCTACTATTACATTTGATGCAACAAATTGACAATGGGTGAATGCCAAGCCTAACAAAGAAAAATTCCTTCATACATTTAAGAAATACTTCGACAATCGCTGACAAGTCACATTTTTGAAGGATGGCATGCAATTGTAGACAAAGTCAATATTGATTTGATATTGATATTAAGTGTTGGAAGCCGACAAGCCGACAGATGGGCATTAATCCTAATTTAGTAAAGCTATAGCCGTTGCCCTTTGCTACACGTGCTGAGTAGTATCAATGACAATAAGAATAGCAAGTTTCATTTAAATATATAATATGGTTTTGACTTTATGAACTATAAGGAAAATCAGAATGTTACAAAGGACAATATTTCTTCCAGTATTAAAGCTACATATAAAAATAATATATATTAATTCAGACAGGGCAGGCATCACTCCACTTAACCAGCCGAGCACAGAAAACATTAAAAAACACATAGAGCAAAATGCCCAACTGATCCAACCAAGCAGAAAAAAGATAAAACGTATACACACAATTTTTTTATAAGGCACAATGCCTAACTAAACAAGCAAAGATCCGCACATGTTCAAGAAAATATATCAACTTTACCTCTGTGGAAAACCAATAATTAATCAAAAACACTTTTCGGAAACTTCAATTAATTACTGATTCGCAAGAAAAAGAAACTAATAGAAATAGCAAAAAAACTGGAGGGCATTAAACGCTTGTCTATCCCATTCTGTTAAATTGTCAGCTGATTGTCCTCCATGCTGTGTTTTTGTTGGATCGTAGTTTCAGATAAGTGTATCTGATTCGCAAATTATGGTTTACTGACCGACTTAAGTAGAGCGAGAGCGAATTGTTAGAGCGCCCGCTGTGTGTGTGTGCGGTTGGCAGTCCGCCATCTGCCTCCGCAATACCAAAGAAGAAATATAAAATTCATGAATATGGACAGCATGAAACATTCTAGAAATGTTTCAGCGAAAATTCGATTAAGCTCACGCGGAATTAGACAGACGAACAATAAAAGAATTGGACACCAAGAAATGGGTGATTACCGCTATCTTCCTGAAATATTTATTTCAGACATATACGAGCAGATAATAGCACTGATCACCGTTTCACCGAATTAGCAACCGAAACTAACTGAGTGTTCCAAAAACAATTGTCATCTTTCCGTAATTGTTCTTAAAACGGTGAGGACATGTGTGCAGCTGATTTCAAAGAAGAGCATTACAGCCCCAACATGCAAGCTTTCGTGACTATGTCTGCAAGTATTGGTATGGCGTTCTAGCAACTGTGTCAGCATGGCGAGGTTTTTTTTCTGTAAAAGAACATTACACATTCGAACTAACTCGCGACTACAACTTTGTTGCTTAGGAAACACGTTCGTAGCTAATTTCAAAGATAAGTATAACCATCCAAACCAGGAATCTAATATAGATCTGCCTTGTGACGAGTATAGCATTATAACAACTGCCTCATTCCGGTTTAGGCTTTATTGTCCTGTAAAATAACATGTTTCTTTTAAACAACTCAGCGACTAGAAACTTGAATTTGGCATTCCAATCTCGACATCTGTATTATATTGTGTACTTTAGCATAATGCTACAACAATAAGATTCAGTGAAAAAATGCCTTCCCGACTCCGAAACATTTGACAGGAAGAAAGGCATAAAAAACCAAGAAGTTCAATGTCTTGAAAGAAACAGCCAATCGTTTCTTCAACATGTCCCGTTTGATTAATTATTCAAATATTATTGACCTTCTGAAAGCGTAGTAATGCCAACCATTTTTCTTCATCAAGTGCTTCAAATAATTGATGAGAGAATGTCATTTTTTTAAACGAACCTGTGTTAAAATCATACATTGGCAACTTACAAGATAATACTCTTGACTAGGTACTCCTTTAAGACATCATCAGCTCAGTAACGACGTTATAAGTATTCATATAATATTGTATTATCGTTGTTTTAAATTGATGTCATTAATGTAATTTATTCGATATTCATTTCAATTTCGGTATATATGGCGATATTTGTAGTGTCAATGTTACTTATCTAATTGGTTAATTAAAATCACATTCCATTATAAACAAGTATAATACAACCTAATGTACTTAGTATATTGTTTCAAACGTGAAATATAGAATACCATGCAAAATACACCAAACTAAATATGTCCGATAACAATCTGTAATAAAGACATTCAAAAGTAAGAAAACGACCTAACGGGATAACAAGTATTATTTGTATCAAGGGACCGTTAAAAACTTTTAACGTATATTCCTGGAAATAAATGGTCGTTCAGAAAGTCTAATTGAATCATCGACGGGCACAACCACATTAATCCAGAAGTTGAACCCAATTACTGGTTTCTAGCGTTTTATTACACTCATCATTCGTGCGAACAATCCTGTTTCCAATTGAATTACCGAAATCACTTAAGTGGTACGTCTTAAGTAGGCGCCATTGTATTATATACAGTTGAATAGGAAGTGTTTATGAGTTAACATTAGCAAAACAGCATTGCAGATTTATACGATATCGATTCTTTGGCATGACATAAATTTCGATGTTTTTCTCTACATTTCAGGGAACTTCATGAACTAAAATTTTGCGGAATACGCTAAAAACAATTCCGAATACCGGAAATCATATTTGAAATCATCATTTTATGTGCCCAGCCCCTTATCTACCAATCACTAGTGTTGTAAATGATGATGTTTACCTGGAATTATTGCTGGTATACATCACCCTATACCACTTTACATTGATAACTCATATAAGATATACAAAATTCGGACAGGGAAATCATCACACAACTTCAGCAGCCGAGCACATAAAACATAAAAACAACATGGAGCACAATGACAAGGCACAATACAGCTGAACGGGAGAAGGAACTAAACCACTGAAAGTCCACGTTTCAGCTGTCAAGAGGTCGAAAGTCTCAGTCCGAGCTGTTAAAAAACTGAAATACCTAGTTTCAGTTAATAAAGGACTGAATGACATATAGTTACAGATGAATAAGGCTAAAATACCTATTTTTACCTATACCATAGATCTACTACATATAACAACAAACACGTCATAACTTATTATATAGTATAATTGTAATGAGTACTTGGGCAAGCTTACTTTCTGTTATCAATACATTTATCAACATATCAGCATCAGTTCATCTTATATATATATGCATACTCATTAATACCAACATCATTTCATATACATAAATTACATGTAACAAATTTATAGCACGTAACACGCATCTTTCCCCGTTTTTATGAACTAAAAAGTATACGTGTTGTAAGCTCTTAGTGCCCAAAGCTGAATGACCACATACCTTCCATCACTACGCACAACAATTCGTGCGCTATGGTTACCAACATAACAACTCCTGATTGGTGCAATCACAAGATCTTAACCAATCACAGGAATGCATTTTCCGTCTTATGCGTTTCGCTAAACCGACAGAAAATAAATTTATCGGTCAAAAAGCCTGAAAACATTTCAGAATAACAATAAATGGTAAATCTCTGCAGCCGCACAAATAATTATTGATGTTAGTAAACACCAGAATCTATTCAACCATTGTCATGTTCGATGCATCGTGGATATCGTTACTTTAAAAAACTGAAATGACAAAGTATGAGGGACACAGTGGTAAGGGGTTGATCACTGGTCCGTAGGTCGTGAATTCGATCGAATGCCAATTGACCGGGACTGAATATAAATCTTCACAATTTGAAATTGGCTCGACAACAGGTAAGTAATCCAGAAAACAAGATATCTAGAGTGATAGCCTAGATAATGTTTAAAACACCTGTAAAATAATAAGTTTGGAGGCAACAAAGCATAATTTAAAGGAGTATATATTGGTAGATGTGTATTGTTACTGTAGATGATCATGTCAAGTGCTTTGATTGAGCAAAAACGCAGTCTGAACCGTCCAAAAGCTCTTGGTAATTATATATTATGGTTTCGTTTTATAGTTTCTGTATGGCTCTTGTACTTGGATAGTCTGGACTATGATCAATTAAATTCTGTGCGCATGGATTACTTCCTCGTCTCAATTGTTTTCTTCCTGTATCCGTACACGAGAATAATAACGGACGGGCTCAACCTTTCAAATAACCACCCTCCCTGGAAAACAAATAATGATTTCACTTCTCTCTGCAGTTGACGTTAATTTCTTATTTTTTTGATTGACAAAATCCAATTTTAATTTAGAATAAATCGAGGGAGTTCGTTTAAAAATTCACCAATATCTGATTAACGATACTCTTGAATACTAACATTATTTGAAACACTAATAAAGTTATCAGAGAAGCGAAATGATAAGAGTGTGTTTATTTAATTAATGTCAAAACCTCAAAAATATCATTAAAAGCAATGTAAGTGACTATCTTTGATCCCTAGCGTTTTCTTAATCTCCATCTTAACACGATTCACAGCAACATAAAATTCAAGAAAGTCTGAATGTGGTCCTGAGCTTGTTGGTCGTGTTGATGGCAAAGTAATATGAACTTTATCTGAGGTTATATGGTCTTTCATTAGGCAGACCAATTTGGGTTAAATATATTTCATACATGTATAGCACAGAGAATATGACACGATCATGACCATTATGCATAAATATATTACAACACTTTTGAATATATAAATTTCAGCAAGCAAATCTTGCAATATCGGTCCTTGTGCTGGTATTATCCCTCGAGCGTTTTCGTGATACTACCCGCTTATGAAAACATACAACCGGGGTTATAAATATAGACAATAAATCAGCTGTAAAATTATGCTAATATAAGATCGGGAGTCGTGTCGAATTCTCTGGACTACATGTATATGCTGCGTTTACTGCAATCACTAGAGAACTTGGTGTGTGTTTGAATACATTTCTTTTACTAACGAAAGGATGACTAGACAGCTTTTATACTTGATATTATACTTTAGAATGAAATATGTCATACAGTGACGTGGTGCACGAACAAAGGCTGTGTTTGATCACTGAATATACTACATACTCGTATAGTCCAGTGAAATTGACTTTCTAAAATATATTAGCATAATTTAGCAGCTGATGTATTGTCTATATTTATAATCCCGTTTGTTTGTTTTAATAAGCGGGAAGTATCACGAAGACGCTGTAGGTGTAATACAAATACAAATCTAAAGCACGGAAATTACACGATTTACTAGCGGACGTTTATAAAAGTTATATTTAACGCAAGAATCATGTAATATATTCAAGCATGAAAGTCGGGATCACGTCAAATTCTCCGTGCTGTATATGTAGATAAATGAAACTTAAATGCTCTTTTCTTACTATTATGGTTATATACTGATAACAACATACTTATAAGTCATACTAAAAATCTAAACTTCCCATTCAAACACAGTCAACGGTTCATAGAATGCAACGTAGCTTCCATTCGGCTGTTTTTTCGATTGGCTACTTCTTGGAATGTTTTACATTTCTAACAAATTGAGCGGAAATATAAACAAAATGTATTTTACTTTATCCTCACTTTAACCTGTCTCTTATGAAACTCAAAACTTCACACGTTATTGCATAAAAGTTCTTGCTAATAAAACAGCTGAAATATCGGGTTGAAGAATAATCAATTAACTTGTTTACATGTTTGAAAAGGGGAACATAGATCCAGAAGTCGATCGGTATCAGACCAGTCTTATTCCGCTATTTATTGACATCAAACAGGCATCCGCTAACGTATGAGTTCGGTCCCGAGGTTATTTTATTTCTTGTTCGGCGAGTGCCTTAGCCAGAGCTCTACTAAGAACCGTGGTCATCTAAACACCGATGTTGTGCGGAAGTGTAGTCGATTACAGATTGCTAGTTTCGGGAACCTTTCGGGATCACTTTTCAATAAAATTCGGCGGAGCTTTGCCATCGAGCTCGTTCGGAATGTATTTCCGGATCGGTATACGAAATGTTGCAGTTTTAAAGCTTAAACCTAACCGAAGTCGTCGAACGCAAATAACGTTTTCCGATTGTGCAGAAATGTTGCGGTTACATTGCAGTCCTTGGTAGATATACTGATAGTCTCTTTCCGGTTTTTGCCTTTAACAGATGAAGACTATGGGGCATTGGTTGTGTCACGGTTGTCAATAGGGACAGACACAACCCTACTTAGCAGCTTGTCCTGATGAAAGCGATATTTAAGATTAAAACTATCGGCAAACTGATCGCATCGCTTCCGCAGTCGCTCTTGTGCAGTTTGGGAAATACGGCTACGACTTGGCATCCCTTCCATTCACAATCTGCGTCTTCGGCAAATATTCGGCATGTCTGCGCGATGTTCTGGAACCATTCCCAATCATTTTTGTATACTTCTGGAAGCCTTCTGAGCACTTCTGGGTCAGAAATGTTCAGAATCTAAAATTAAATTTTTAAAGTTTGGACACCGAAGGTATTCTTCGGGACGGCTTCTGGATGTTCAGAAACTTATCGGCAGTCACTCAGCACGTTCTGGAACGTGTCGTAATTAGCTCGGCATCTGCAAGGCTCCGTAATCCTTTCGCTATTCCCACTGACGTATTTCTTGGAGTAATTGGAATGGTGGTCAGAACTCCATTCCTGGACTAGACAGCACACAGCGATCAATTTCAACAGCAACACTGAATCCCCAACACTAATTGAATAAAGTGACTTTGAGCTAATATATCAAGGTATTTTACTGTTTATTCTTACGCCTCTTGTCGTCTGTGGATTATGAGCGTACTCACCATATCATCCTATTTTCCTAAGTCGTAAGTACAAATTCAAGGCCAGCATTGCATGCCTTCCTACTTGGATTCCAAGACGAGGGTGCTTCTATTCACCTTGTCCAACTAGCGACTGATTATAAGTAGTTTTGCATCGTATATATTCATCGTTAACATTTTAGCAGTCTATCGTAAACGATTCGCCAACATATTAATGTGCTCTGCAATGTAACTGCAACATTTCCGAAGGGTGGGGTGAGGAAATCTGGGACCAATCCCGATATTGTCGGTAACCATTCGCGTCGCATTCGGCTACTTCGGATACGTTTATGCGTTCATTCCGCAACATTGTGTATGCTGGCCCCCGAATACACCCCGAATTATCCGATGGCTAAGCTCCGCCCACTTTATTGAAGATTGAACCCGAA
Source organism: Spisula solida (assembly GCA_947247005.1). Classification (NCBI taxonomy): domain Eukaryota; kingdom Metazoa; phylum Mollusca; class Bivalvia; order Venerida; family Mactridae; genus Spisula; species Spisula solida. The sequence goes on along the minus strand of OX365950.1, from coordinate 16,235,326 downwards.
AGGTTCCCGAATCTAGCAAAATGCTTTCGACATACCATTCGCATATCATCGTGGCTTAGTGGACGCCATGTACTGAAACACCCAGGCTTTCGTCGGTTCTGTACCGATACTCATCATCCAGTTTCTAAGTAGGTTGAAAATCCTTGATTAAATCGTTTCATAAACTCTAACCTATACATACTTGATCGCAATGATAATTGGCGAAGCGTGCTGTTTTAATTGAGCAACGACCCAACATGTGTCTCCACGACATTTGAAAGACTAGATTGTGATTAATGACAGCCGATTTAAGTTGACTCGATAATCTCTCACCGGAGGGCCTTCCAGGATTCCAATATTTCATCGTGTGTGATATATCATGTATGCTCGCATCAACTTCTCTAGTAATGTTCCTTGTCCATCCTGCTACAGACATATCGACCCTTTGTTATAGGAAACTAAAGACAATTTTATTGTACAAAAAATCTGCCATACATCAGCGTCGGTTACATTTGACAGTTTGATATTATCTTCTTCCACTGATGTAGAAAAAGCGATGTTATCGGTGTATTGGAATGGAATGAAATAGACAATAAACAATGTTGGTACACTAGGAATTTGATTACCTCTCTATGTAAGGAGCAAAGTTATATAATTGAATACAGTATTCATAAATCAAGGGGTATTATCTATAAAAGTGCAATGCCGAAACACGAGGTAGACACTATAGTAGCAAACCTATCTGTTTTGATATAGTGATGTTACTTGGGACAAAGATTGGATTGTTAATTTTAAGGTAGGGCTAATGTAGGTACATATCTAACATTATTTACCTACGAGAGGTGTTGAACTTATATTTGAACGAAATTGAACATCAAATAATATAATAAGTTTCACGACGAAATCGAATTGTGTCTATACAATCGTGTATAGTAAATGTATCAAGTGATGTTAACTACCATTGTAGAATGTATATGTAAGATCCTTTGGACAAAATCAACTATTTTATTGATGGTTCATCAGGAGGCTTCGGTATCCACTGTTTTGGTATAATATACTTCACAGTTTAATTCATAAGGTACTTCATGACATGCTTTGTGGGGCGACAGGAAGTTTAGTGTTTGAGAATGTCTTTGGTATGTCACCAGGAAAAGGACGCGCCACATATTGCCGAACAATAACTTTAAATCCTTGGCATAAACTTAATATGCGTTCACTTCGTTCCCCTTTCCAATCATTTTGACTTCCAGTTTTCAGCCAACACAGGATTATGTCATGGAACCGACTGGGAACGCATCAAGCTTAACTAACTTCAACTTATGCCTTTCATCATATAATGACCCTTTCTAAAAAAGCAGACTAAGTCAACATAATCACTTCCTTTACGATGAAACATTAACTACTCAGAAGCGACACATTTTCCAATTACCGTTCCGTAGTCGCTTATACAGCACCCAATACCTTTGTCTGCGCTCTTTGTTTTGTGACTAAAAGTCGCTAATGATACTTACAACTTCGCTGCTATCCAATTTGAGGTTATTAAACTTGTCCTAGATATCATATAACCAATGGACATGGCGATTGCATGTTACGACAATTTTTTAAGATTTTTAATATTTGGTACCATTTCGCCTAAACAAGTACGTGAAAGGATATCACCCTTGATATGACCAATAGTACAATTTATCTTCACGGACAGGGGTAATCGGTGTTTTACTAACATTTTTTATTCTTCGATAGGGATAAGTTGTCTTAAAAAAGCCAAACACAACTCCCTGTACAAAATGGTGGATTTTGGTTCGATAAACCAAAAAAACATGATACAAAATGAGTGTATATAGTACTTTACACACTTTCTTATATGGTTCAATAAACATAAATCGATTGTATTATGTTAGTATGACAACATCCGATAATCAGTTTTGTTCAAATATAAGTAGAACGCCTCACGATTCTTGTTTGAACTACAGATAGCAATGTGCATTATTTTACTTCTTTGAAGTTTATTATTATTGTTAATATCTAAATGATATTACATTGACCTCAATCACGGCATAAAAATTAACCATACTTTGTACAGTTTTTTGTTGAATTGTATGAGAACATTCTAATCTAGGTAATTACTTATAACGTCCGCCTTGTGTTAGCGTAGTCACAGGCTCAGTAAGTGCCCTTCTGCAATTTCGTTGTCCAGCATCAGGCTGCTTCGTTTCTTTCACCTTTCTACTGTTGAGCGTTGCTTTTATGTTGTACTTTTGATGTGTTCGTCCTGGTGATTCGTTATTGTCTGCCTGTACTTGCTCTGGATATGTTTGACCTACTCATGCGATAGGCTATCGGGGATGGAATGTCGAGCTTCTTTTTATTATATTCCTGACACTGTATTGTCACGAATACAGACCAAATGACACAGTGGAATACAAAGCGACATATTGCATTTTCCGTATCATACATGTCTGGTTTTCCGAACCCGTATCATGCCTGTCTAACGTGTTATATGCCGGACATATGCCAACGTAAATGACGTCATGGCGTAAACATACGTAAACGTTAACCTAGCGGTCTCGCGAGATACGGCATTACACAAGCAACTCCAGGTAATACGGCCAAACGGATCAACACACTCTTATTCTTTTTTTAGTTTAAGTTAAAACTAAATTATTTAACGTCGGTTGTTAAACAAAGTTTTCATACCTTTATCAATCACTCTCGATAACTCCTTCTTGATCTATGGAAAAAGAGAAGCCAGTGTTTTTCTTATGCTGAGCGCCTAGCAAGTGAATATCTGGTACCGTCTTTATTACGTCGTTGTACTTTTGGCCTATACTGTATACTTGCATTTTCCTTTTTGTATGTTCTTTCTGTGGTTTCCTGCCCCAAAGTCATGATATCAAAAAAAGATAAGGATTTAGACATGCTTTTTTCTCAAAACATATGATATAACGTAGCATTCCCGAGGCAAAGTTGATCCTGTAAGACTTCTTTCCCGAGATGTGCAATATAATGAGACAACTGTGTCTGACAAATTGATAAAATTTGAACTTTCATTGTCTTCATCCTGTCATTTATGATCTATGTTGAACATCAATGTCTGTATTCATAAACTATAACTGAATAATTGCAAGATAACTCAGCTGGATGTTTACTTACTTGGCAACAATTCCAGATAGTTTATGGAATGGTTACATTGCTTGAAGGGTAGTGATTGGATGCGTTTACTAGAAACGAGATATTGAATATGTGTCACATATACATGTACATGTATGTAATAATGCATGGGAACCTACAACATCCCATTTATCAAAGTTATTGCATTAACACTCATATAGTATTATAATATTCAACTTACGGTCTTCTTATTACCGGCTTAATCGATATTGACATGCGTCGAGTCGTTTACAAACATGTGTCACGTGTCAGATTATGTCTAATGCTTGTTTCTTCGTACACAAAGAATGTCTTACCATGTAATAAAACCATGCATTTCGATCATATTAATAAATCATACAATTCCGGACAAATGACGCATAATGAGTTGTGTCATAGTTTTTTCCCTTTCTGTATCTAAAAAGATCATATCAAGTCAGACTGGGAAGGCAGCCCTCAACCTAACCAGCCGAGCGCAGAAAACATTAAAAACACACAAGGCACAATGCCCAACTGAACAAACTGAGCGCAGAAAACATTAAACACATACAAAGCATAAAGCCCAATTAAACAAGTAAAGATCCGTCCAAGTCCAAGCTGGCGAATTGTAGAATGAATTAGTTTCAGCATTCAAAAAGCTGAATGCCCTCGCTGAATGACCCCGTGTCCACAATAAAACGACTACAATGCCTAGTTTTACATTTTGTAGTAGTCAGAAATCCCCAAAAGAAGACGTGCCGAACACACGACCGAACAAGAAAATGATCCTCCCTAGTCTCAGCTGTTAAAAACCTGAATGGAATAGTTTTAGCAATCAAAACACGGAGTGCCCACGCTGAATGACCTTGTTACAACAGTAAAACTTTCTTCCGTAAGCTTCTTCATTGCACAAAAAAAACTACCACCCATCACAGAACCGAACGGACTATACGTTCAGTCAAAAGTGTACCTGTAGTGACCCGACTCCAAGACAATGCAAACATAAGTACAGTGACATATCAGGTCCGAAAAATAAATGCATTCAGTACACAATGTATCATCGTTGTCAATAGTAACTTTGATTTGGAGTCTTGTCTGGAACATAAATACTTTGTACCGTTTACAAATACTAATTAGGTTGGTGCTCTTAATGATACACGAGATCTTATACTCTGCAAAGGGTAAGAAAATTGTATATAAAATTTTAGGAAGACGGCATCATAAATTCAATAAAAAGAATTGACTTTCGCATTATCGAGACACAAGTCCAAATTTAACTGGATCAGTGTCGCCGAATATGCGTATGGACTAGCTTATATAACAAAGACAACAGTTGCATAACGGCTGTAATACAACGGTTTGGAGTTTGGACGCTTAATACGAAGCTCAGAGCGACACACTGTTAAACAAAATGTATACTACGGGTTTTGGATATTTTATTTCCATTCCAACATTATTTATACACACAATTATATAAAATCCAATGTTACTTTGCGGGAGAATGTTGTTTACCTTATGACGCCATAAATGGAATTCCTGCACGGCGTCACGTCAATTTCATCGGTATATAAAACACTATATGTACAAGGCGCTACTCTTGTTCTTGGTCTATATAAGCAAAATCGTCGGTCATGTTAGAATATCACTTCGTGAAACAAGACTACTGCTACAATATTTACCACCATATTGATCTCGGCATTTAAGAACTTGAGGACAACCAAGTTTGAATCCGTTTGTGAAAAATACACTTGGCATTCTGGCGTTGTGATTGATTTTAGTATATTTATCATAGATCGTTTGTGGTCAAATAAATAGTATGAAATGAAGATCTTTCAGTATATACTGTTCATACTGGTATAACATTTTGCAAGAGTAGATAAAATACATATACCAAATTTACGCACAAATCTCAGCAGTATTGATGATTTCTTAAAATAGTTCTACATAGGTCACAAACCACTAAATAAAATTGTTCTTTAGCTCAATGTAAAGTGACAATTGTCAGCTCCAGATTATATCATGTTAAAGTCTATGGCTAGTTGACAGACCTATATCATTGAAAAGCAGTATGTTACAGCTACAAAATAAGACCAAAAGGACAGGGGGGTCATGTTTAATATAAGAAATATTTTGTTCGTCAAAGGCGGTCGATAAATTTGTACAGACGCGCGGACTGATCCAAAGTGGGTTTTACCCTAGTCTACTTTCGCTTTGTCAAATATGCCAAAATCTCAAAATATTCAAGATGAAACATATTCACTCATTCAACTACATGTATACAAAACCTTTAAACTCTTTACCTCTGAATAAGATGATTCTAGTTCCATTTTGTCAAGGCATATCACCAATTCCAGGCAAACAGAAGTTTCTGTAAGGACTATTTGAGTGTATCCGACTCGTAAGCTTTATGCATGATATTTACATTATATAGAAAAAGGTAATTTGAAAACACCCTATACATGCAATAGCCAATAATAGGGTACATGTTTCAAATTCGTCAAAGTTGTATAAATACAATACGAGGCCCAGGCCGGTATTCGGTATACTCACATTAATAATTCTATATATGGTATATATAACTATCATCAACACACGTTCGATGTCATATATTTAAAATCGATTGTGTAGGTAAACGTGCCATACGTCGTTCATTATACGGATGAAAGCACGTACATGTATATCCGATGCCCAAGAGGTTAATAATAACGGTTAATAAATGCTAGGTAATCATTAACGGAATACTGGATTACCTCCCTGCCTTAAGAAGTCCAAAAATATTAAATTTCAATATACAACAAAGAAGATAACTACCTTAATAATTGATGAAAATAATGAAACTTGGAATGGGAGTTGGTATGGTGTTATAATCATACTATGCTAATTTTGAACGAAATATGATAAAGATTAAGATTTTTAAAATGTATACGATTTATTTAACCGCAAACGAAATATACGTTTGTGCTGCGTATGTATGTATATATGCGGTTTCTTGACTATATACAACCTACATGAAGCTCGCCAACGAATGGCCTCCAACCATTCAAATCATTGAGTATATCTAAAACGAATACCAACATTTATCTATATCCTTCATCAATTGTCTCGGTAAGCCTTATATGTTTATTAACAAAACAAGGAAGTTTATATATTTACACGTGACAGACACATAAAAATTAATATTCAGTAATGGCCCACGAGATAGGATTCCAGCAAATTACACCGTAAACAATTAATTATGCATTCTACAATTGTGATTACTTTGATGTATGTAGAGCGTTCGTGCCTCCGAGTCTTTTGGCATGTCTTGGTACATTAGTATTTATATTTTATATTTCATTGTAACTCTAGTAGAGTACATGCTTCATGCCATTTATCTAACGTCATATGTGCTGTTTTGCAGCAAAATGCACAATTTATCATGTCTTTATATACTAATACCACGAAGGAATATTTAAAAAATGTACAACACTAAAGTACACAGCACGTTGTTATAATTATGTCCTCCATAAGGAAAACTAGGAGTGCCCAATTATGTTGTTGTTGCATTATTTGCATAATGCATTATTATTACAGTCTGGTTTTATTTCCTCATCGTTTTGATACGATATTGCCATGGACTATGTATTAAGTGCTAGACATAAAATGCTGTGATAATTAACATATACATCAACGGTACACATTATATTGCGTGAGTCAGGTGAATTGGGCACCTTGGAAAATGTGTATAACATATTTCTTACGTCACCCAAATTGTTTTAAACTGAGTTAAATTTTGACACTTTAACTATACCAGTCAGATTAGCATGGTTTTGGAAGATTCTTTTAACTCATTTTAAAAAGACATTATCTAAATCATATGATACATTTAAATCTTATTAATACTTTTTGTGCTTATTTTGGTTTAGTTCCGCTTTTGTTTTTTCTTTATTTGTACTTCTCCGTTTATATACTGTTTTTTTTCTTCAAGTTGCTGTAATGTTTCATGTATTATTCTCATACTAGCGTTGGTCGACCGTGAAATATGACAGTGATACTGCGGTTCTCAAACGCAGTTTAAGAAAAAGAATATACTAGTAGTCGTTGGCTAAAAATAAGAAATCAGTGGTATGAATTAACTTTTCGAACCGACAGCCCCAGGTCCCGTGTTCACTAAAATAATATCTGGTTCAAGCTCGATTTTCGGTCTCAGAATGAAGATCGAGCTTCAGTTTGAGGCTTGTACTCAAAATCGGTGTTTACAAAACATATCGTCTCAGAATCGGTGTTAATTATAGTACATATAAAAGTTGATAGGTAGTTTGTTTTATTCGTGTATTTACCCTTACAAAGCTTCTATAAACTTTCGACCCAACCAAAATAATTGACAAAAGATATAAATCCTCTACAGTTCCTTGACCTCTATGAAGACACGTTTATGAATGTCAAAATCCTAGTTATAGCTAGGGACAGTTTTCTCAACACCAAGATATTTATATTCCTGGAGATTGTATTTAGTGATATGCGTTAAAAGGAGAATTTCTCAAGTGTCTCGTTTTAGGATGACAATCAGATAAACGTTAATGACAAATCTGGTAATAAAAAGTAAATGGAGCATTAAATTTTATAAAAGCTGACAATTTGCCGGTCGACATTTCACAACACGACCTCTTAAAACATTCCAGCATTAACGAAATCTCTGTGGACAATATTTCAGTGCTGTAGGCGACAAGTCCTGTCTGTAATGAGCTCTAAGTGGATTCAATATTTTATGAGATCCGACGAGTAACTGCCTTGATTATAGTTTGACTAATATATCTCTTTCAATACCAATCCTGTCAGATCGGTGGTTATTGCAAACGAATAACAGTTTTCATGCATTCAATGTTTACAAGAAATAACAAAATTAAGATGGACTTTGACAGACACTAGATGGTATAGTAGTTAGGGTGTCCGTACCGGGAACAGATGGATACTAGTTTGATTCCTGACCGTGAAATACTTAATTTGTTAACATAGTATCTATATCGCGCCGCGTTGCTTAGTGGTAGTGTATAAGTGTCGTTGGATGACTGGTTTAGTCAAGTGTCGGGATTATGTGTCTGATTATCTCCGTAAGTTACTCGTACAACTAATGAAAACCAACCACTACAACATACCCGTGGCAACGTTAACGACCTCAGTGATGTAGCGATCTCGGTGTCGCACCAATACTATCAATGGTCGACTCTCTAAGTCCTTATACCACTTGCGATGGTGATATGCTTAAATGTTAGAGTAAAAACGAATATAGCTAATATTGTCTTCCATCCATTCCACGACTATCCCCAATGTTATCAGTTTAAATTATCTATGGTTACTAGTTGTTTCTGTGTAATAATGTAATCCTTCAAACATGAATGCGGTAATCACATCCATTATAATCATCTTGTTGTCTAGAAAACATTTGTTTTTAGGAATGTTTCAAATAAACACTACATCACTACATCGTTAACTGAAAAAAGAACTATAATTGTTATTTGGGTTATAAAATGACAATTGTGTGAGTTATGAACACAAGCATGACATTTAACGACCGGTATCAGAGACCATCACATCTTTTAGAACGAAAAGATCATTACATAAAAATGAAGCAACATAGAATCTCAATACCCCATCAAAAATATCTTAATAACAAATCAGTGTAATGTCATTGCCTTTGCTGACACATCACATTACAGCATCACACACAGTGTCAGACAGACTATTCGTAGAGTAAAAAGTATCTAATCCCTTTAATTTTTCAACGATTTATTACCAAAATACCACATCTGCAATCAGACCAGTTTTAATACTGGATTACTTGATATAACTCTTTTATATCATTCGATAGTAAATATATAAATATAAAGCACTTCAAAATTATCTGTTTCCGTTAAAAACAGAATGTTTATTTTAGGTGTTGCTATAATGTAATACGCATAGAAACAACCTTTTACTGACTGACATATGACGCTATCAATGTCAAAAATACAAACATAAAAAAATTCAAAATCATATGTTTTTGTTAAAAACAGAAATGCTAATTCAGCTTTTAGGTGATGCCATAATGTGAGACAAATTGAAACGAAATACAAAATCTTCTGACTGACATATGACGGAAAAGGAAAGGTTGTAAAATCATAAATCTTCACGAATCTATTAAAGTAACTATATAGTATTAACCGCTCTGACGTATAACTCAGTCAGCTATGCTCATATGTTCCCATATATACGTACCGACAGAGAATTGGCTTACAAGGTAATTCCCAAAGATATTGCAGCCTGTCTTAAATGGTTCATTGACAATGTCGAGATATACAAATGTAATAGAAAATGGCTGACCATCAGTCTAAGTGGTTTCTCGTACATTTAATGCAATAGGTTAGGTGAAGACAAAGTATTTATTTATGACTGATGACATAACGTTAATATAACGATGGTATTATGACGTAAATACCTTGTACAGAAATTTGTTGTTTACAATCAAAGCAAGTTCAAGCACAGGAAACTCAGTGTTGGGTATGTCAGTATAAGTAAACGATTACTTCCTGGTTATTATAACATCTGTTTGTCAGTATATTCATTTTCAATTGAAGGTCTATTAATCAAAGCTCAGCTTACACACAAAATGAATAATGGATGACTTTTGTAGCGGATATCCTTCAGATTGCTCTGCGTACATGCCAAACTAAATATCACAAATACACGTACATTCATTTACCACAGTGTTTCATTTATCACCAATACCATTACCAACAACTAAAACATCCGTAGCGATATAACAACCATTTCAACACCAAATTAATAACATGCACAACACATATACTAGCAGATGCACGATTAGAGCTGTTACACTAACAAAACCACTTATACAATATCAACATCTCAATCAACAGTACCGCATCTTTAGCTGTCCGGTTACTTAGAGATCGCTACGTAATGACCGTTTCTTATAAAATACGAATTTGTTATGGTTTTAGTTTTTCCCTTGCAATAAGCTCAGCATTAAAATTGGAAACTAGCTTCCCGTCTCACATATCCTTGTGGCGAGAGTGACAATATTACAGTGTTATGTGTAATCAGTATAAATTGAAGAATAGTTGTTTTTCGGGCATAGTGATAACTCTTATCATGTACCAATTTAGCATTTTGTAATAGCATTCATTAAACTAAGTAATGTAACGGTGACATATGACGTATTACAAAGAACAAATTGCGATATTCATGGTGATTTAAGTGTTTTTTGTTTCATCTTCGTGCGATATCAGCGACATATTCAATGGCCTAAATTCCACAGTATATAAACGAAATGTATCGTTGCACGGAATAGCGAGCTAACCATTATGAAAAAACTGCAGTCGGTGGTAAGTAATCGTGATTTCTTAAGGTATGTATGTCAAAACGATATGGAATTTTGTATATTGTATAAGAGGTAGTCTCCCGTTTTCTGGCTATCCGTTTTAAGTGCAAATCGGTGTGATATTCGTAGACTCAAGGAAGCTCACTAAACTTTAGCGCTATAATACGTCATTCAGGCGAGAAAAATTCATTAACCCTTAATATATATGTCAAACTCAGATTTATGTATACAAACAAATCGTGTTTCGGCTCCATGAAAGCATATCATACATCTTGTAATATTTTCTGCTGACATGACGAGTTCCTGGATCGTTATATCGTTAAAACTTAATTACATACTTTACTATGATTTCTAGAATGGGTCTATCCTTATCAGCTTCTTCCTTATCTTAAAGTTTCATATATATTTCATAAACACACCGACTATACGCATCATTAATTATTACCGTTATCATCTTTATTCATTAAGCTTCATGGCTGGTATTTGCACTTGGCTAATTTTATAGCGTTAAATGGCTAAATGTTTAATCCGAGTATTTTATAAGAAAAGTCGTTCAATTATCTTCCAATTAAAACGACCTGTTGGTGATATAAATCATTTATGTCAGAAACAACTAAGTTAACTTAGCTTCATATAAATATGTCATATATCGTTTATGATAAGCGTTATTGGATTTGTTCGTGAGAGATTCGATGATAGGCACTACATTGTAGTTAGTTTGATTTCTCAATAATAAATCATTAATGACCATAAAGATACATAAACAAAACATTCTTCAAGAGATTGATGTTTTGACATAATTATTTTATGTAATACTATTATCTTAACTTTATCTTCCTAATTTGAACAACGTCGTTATAAGAATAGAACCATCACAATTGGATTACACTAATTACCCCTAAAAGAATAAGACGATAATGTTTGAACGATTTCAGTTGATATTCACTGGAATATTCTATCTGTAGAGTTAACGGAAACGACAATCTCTATACATGTAATGAAATAAAGAAAGTAGTAACTTACGTCCTACATGTACCAATTAAGTGTAAAAATGATTTAACGTATTACTACAACTTGACAAGAATGTTGTTTAATGTAATACTGATATTATTTTTATACATTTGGAAATGCACTCCTGTAGAAGTTCCAGCAATACTGGCATGGACAAAGATTTTGTAATCCTTTAATAATTTTACCGCGCAACACTTAGAAAATAATAATTCACAGTTTTGCCATACTGAAGGTCTGCTGAACGCCAGATGCATATTCTATATGGATAATGACTCAAAAAAGGTTTTGCAGCGATGCAACCGAAATCATCCGACACACGATATTAACCAGACCACTTTACCCCATGTCCTTGAAGGCCTTATGTATTTTAAAATATAATTTATAAGTTATTTTGTAATTGATAAACGTTCTAATGGTTGGTTACATGTTTGTCAATGTGAAAGTGTTCTAGGGAATAAGTTAAAAAATGTTATAGTTTGAGTGGTTACTCTTTGGTGCGTATGGGCTTACTGTGTATTGTTTTTGCCCCACATGTGCTTATTGGCATTGTCAATAAGTATAGCAAGTTTGATTGGAATATCGTGTAACAGTTTTGAACTATGACTAATGATAAAGTTTTTGAAGCCGGAAAAGGAGCATTAACCATAATTTATTAAAGCTAGAGTCGTTGCCCTTTGATAAAGAGAAGAATATTATCATTGTCAATATTAATAACAAGTTTCATTTAAGTTTCTATTATGGTTTATATATTGTGAACAATTAGGAAAATCAGAATATTACAAAGGGAACTATTTCTTCCAATATTAAAGCTAGGGTTAAGTTCAGATATAGCTGTTATATGTGATCATTGGTGAGTGTTTGTAGTTACCAAAATTCCACCAAAATCTTGCATTCGTATTTCCTTCCAAAGTGCCTAAACAAATATATCACATTTACCTCCGCGGAAAACCAATAATTAATCAAACACACATTTCGGAAACAAAATCCAACTTATATCAATTACTGATTCGCAGGAAATAGAAACTAATAGAAATAGCAAAAAAACTGGAGGGCATTGAACGCTTGTCTATCCCTGTCTGTCAAATTGTCAGCTGATTGTTCTGCATGCTGTGTTTTTGTTGGGTCGTAGTTTCAGATAAGTGTATCTGATATGCAAATTATGGTTTACTGACCGGCTTAAGTAGAACGAGAGCAAAGTAATAGAGCACCAACTGTGTGTATATGTGCGTTTATGTGTGGGTTTGTGTATGTTTATGCAGTCTACTATCTGACTGCGCAATACCAAAGAAGAAACAAAATCTCCATGAGTATGAAGAGCAAGAAAAACTCGGTTTAGCTTTCGCGGAATTAGACCAACGAACAACACTAAAAGCCGGGCGGCAAGAAATGAGTGACCTCCGCTATCTTCCTGAAATATTTATTTCAGTCCTATACGAGCAGATAATAGCACTGATTACCTTTTCTGAGAATTAGCAGTCGGAACTAACTACACTGTACGTGTTCCAAAAACAATTGTCAATTATCCGATTTTGTTCTTGAAACGGTGAGGACATTTCACAGAAGAGCATTACAGCTCCAACAAGGAAGCTTTCATGACTCTGTCTGGTAACGATATAGCGTTTAAGCAACTCTTTCAGCCTGGTGAGGGTCTTGTTCTGTAAAAAAACATCATGCATTCAAACTATTTAGCGACTACAACTTCGTTGCTTAGGGAATACGTTCGTAGCTAATTTCACAGATATATAAACATAACCATCCAAACTAGGAATCAAATGTGGATCTGCCTTGTGACGATTATATCATAACAACAACTGCGTCATTCCGGTGTAGGCTTTATTTTCCTGTAAAAGAACATAATACTTTCAAACCACTCAGCGTTCATAAACTTGAATTTAGCATTCCAATCACAAATTCTGTATTATATTGTGTACTTTAGCATACTGCAACAACCATAAAACTCAGTGAAAAAGGGCCTACACGACTCCGAAATATTTGACTGAAAAAAAGGCATCAAACAAACCAAGACGTTCAATGTATTGAAAAGACAGCCAATCGTTTCTTGAACACGTCCCGTTTGATCAATTATTCAAATATCTTTGACCTTCTGAAAGCGTAGTAATGCCGACCATTTTTCTTCATCAAGTGCTTCAATTAATTGATGAGAGATTTTTTTAAACGAACCTGGGTTAAAAATGATGCATTGGCAACTAACAAGAAAATAGTCTTGACTATGTACTCCTTGTAAGACATATTCGCAGTTCAGTAACGACGATATTAATATACAAATAAGCTTGTATTTTCGTTGTTTTAAATTGATGTCATTAATGTATTTTATTCGATATTTATTTCAATTTCGGTATATATGACGATATTTGTAGTGTCAATGTTGCTTTTCTAATTGGTTAATTAAAAGCACATTCCGTTATAAAAGAGTATAATATAACGTAATGCACTTAGTCTCTTGTTTCAAACGTGAAAATTAGAATACCATGCCAAAACCACCAAATTAAATTTTTCCTATACGTAGAAATCTGTAATAAAGACATTCAAAAGTAAGAAAACGACCTAGCGGGATAACAAGAACCATTTGTATCACGGGACCGTTGAAACAATCTAACATATATTCCTGGAAATAAATGGTCGTTCGGAAAGTCTAATTGAATCAAGGAAGAGCACCACCACATTAATCCAGAAGTTGAACCCAATTATTGGTTTCTTGCGTTTTATTACACTCATCATTCGTGCAAACAATCCTGTTTCCAATTGAATTACCGATATCACTTAAGTGGTACGTCTTAAGTAGGCGCCATTGTATTATATACAGTTGAATAGTAAGTGTTTATGAGCTAACATTAGCAAAGCAGCATTGCAGATTTATACGATCTCGTTTCGTGTTTTTGTCAATATCAAATTAATTAACTATTCATTGTATTGGAGTCTTTGGCTTTTTTGTTTTTTTTCTACATTTTCAGGGAATTTCATGGCCTACTATGGTGCGGAATACGGAATACTACCAAATACCGGTAGTCATATTTGAAATCGTCATTTTATGTGCCCATCCCCTTATTTACCAATCACATGTGTTTTGAATGATGATGTTTGCCTGGAATTATTTCTGGTATACATTACCCTATACCACCTTGCATAGAATAAAAAATTACTAAAATTAGGACAGGGAAGACATCACAAAATATAAGCAGCCGATCACATAAAACATAAAAACAACACTGAGCACAATTCCAAGGTACACTGCCCAACACACAACTGAACGAGAAAAGGAACTATTCAACCAATACGATTAACGATGAATCGTGTGGATATCATTACTTTAAAAAAATGAATTTACAAAGTATGAGATGCACGGTGGTAAGGGGTTGTGCACTGGTCTCCGTAGGTCGTGGATTCGTTCGAATCCCCAATTGACCGGGGCTGAATCTAAATCTTCACAATTTTAAATTGGCTCGACAACAGGTGAGTAATTAAGGAAACAGGATATCGAAGGGATAAACTAGATATTGGTTTGCAACACATGTAAAATGATTTGGAAATAACAAAGCACGATGTATAGGAGTATCAAATTTAATAAAGATGTGTAATACGTAAGTGTTGTTGAATTATTTGTATTGTTACTGCAAACGATCACGTAAAGTGGTTTGGCTGAGCAAGGGCGTTTTCAAAACAGTCCCCAATCATATATCATTGTTTTTATTATAGATTCTATTTGGCTTTTTTACAAGGATGTTCAGGACTATGATCAATTTAATTTCGCGTGCATGGATTACTTTCTCGTCTCAATTGTTTTCTTCCTGTATCCGTACTACCACAATAATCAAGGACAGGCTCAATCCTTTCAATTAACCATCCTTCCTAGAAAAAACAAATATTGATTTCACTTCTCTCTGCAGCTGACGTTAACTTTTCATTGTTTTAATTTTCAAAATCAAAACTTGAGTTAGAATAAATCGACGGTACCAATATCCAAATAACGATACTCAATTGAATTATAACATGATTTGAAACACTAATAAAGTTATTAGAGAAGAGAAATAATTAGAGTTTGTTCATTAGATTAATGATAAAGACACAAAAATATCATTAAATGCAATGTAAGTGACTTAATTTGATCACTAGCGTTTACTTAAAGGTGCTGCCTCACAGATTGGGCTAAAATATTGGTATATCGTGATTTTCCAATCTAACCAAGTACATGTATTGATGTAATAGAAAGCCATGGACGATTGCCTTATGAAAGATTCGGTGCAAATAAACAATTTTAACCACTCTCGATATCGCCCACTGACTATTTTTTTCTTGAAAAAACCCGCTAAGTTTCCTTCCAACATGCTTTGTGAATTATGTAATTGACACGTGATCAAACTGTAACATCAACAAACTACAGCGTAAACTTCAGTGAGGTATTTGGTTTGTTTGTCGATTTGTTTTCATCAAATGCGAAGAAATTTCAGGCAATTTAAGTAATAGTAGTGTTAATTATATAGGGTATTAATACCCTATAGAATTTTTAATGTAAAAATACTAAATAACTACTAAATGCCAAAGTTTCTCAAGTTTATTTTGATGTCAGTGTGGTTGTTTATGAGATATACATGCAACTATACCAACATCACACGGATATTTGACAATTTAATTTTGTTTTTGCAATACACTAATATGTGAGGCAGTCCCTTTTAATTGCCATCATAACACGATTTGAAGCAACATAATAAAATTCAAGAAAGTCTGAATGTGATGCTGAGCATTGCCTCTTGTTGATGGCAAGTGATCTGAATTTTATCTGATGTTATATCCATGGACTTTCTTTAGGTAAACCAATTCAGCATAAATACTTCATACATGTATGATGCGTTTCCTGCAATCAAAAAAGAGAACTTGGAGTTTGTGTAAATATAATTCGTTTTACTAACGAAAAGATGACTTGGCAGTTTTTACCCATGATATTATACTTTAGAATGAAATTTGTCATACCGTCACGTGGTGCACAAAAGAACGCTGAGTTTGATCACTGAATCTACATTATACTCGTATATGTCGATCATTGAAACTTAAATGCCCTTTTCTCTCTATTTAGTTATACAATAATATGAACTAATGCACAGCATATTTTTAGCGGACTATGTCAGTTGTCCTACATTATTAGTGACATGCTTATCTAGTACTGGATTTTTTGGTGATGCATAACTTCACAAAAAAATGTTTGGTTACGAAGTTACGAATCTGGAGCAAGCCGTTTCCAAAAGGCGCTACCGAGCACTTTCCTACGTCTATGCAACCTATCGAAGCGGTTCGTTGCACAAGAAAGCGCTCGATAGCGGTTTGATACGAAATATTGGGTACAAAGTAACGAAAGACGATACAAACCTGCTATCGTGTGTCAGTCCGAATGAACATTTGTCAGCCCGATCAAAATGAAAATATATCTGTCTGTGGATAATACACGTTTTTCAATTTGTTTAATTCTAGGTCTACTTAATTCAGGGGTAACTCATTTAAAAATGAATAATTAGATATAAACACAGATAACAACTGATTTCAAATAGGCCTTATTTGATATTTTACCTTTTTTTAATGGGTTGCATGAGTATACCAGATAGTACTTTTGTTCAAAAGAAAAGGTTATTTTCATTTTATTTAATCATATTACGATTAAATATCAAACATCTTTAATCTTAATCACCTTTTTTTGTTAAATAAACCCTGCAAATCGTCACAACATAAAAGAGATTTAGACGGAAAATTACGGGTTTTATTGTATCCAATAACGACAACAACAACATGTAATTAGTTTTCGCGACCTTTATCCCGCGAATATGTTTTGACGATTTTGGAGGGATTTTTTATTACATCTCGGCGAGGAATTACGAAAATGCATTTGTTTTAATTTCTTTACAATAACCTACAACTACGATGTGGATTATCACCGTCCGGTCCAGATACGTAAATACCCGAAACGGACTTTAGTTAATTGTATTGCAAACTTTGCGATGGGAAATAACCGAAACATGTGTCTTTTTTATTAGATTTTCTTAAGATTGGTTGATATTTCGCGCATATGAACGATTCCCGCTCGACTTACTTCGTTATCTCAGAGTAATCATGTGTCTCATAACAGTTTGTAGCATCGTTTATGCACTGAAAATGTTAAAATTTCCTTCCGAAGCGGGCAAAAAATGGCTGCCTTTTTTGTGTCCAAACATTTAGGAAATAGCCCTCCCCATATAGAAGATTGGTTGAACAGCAACCATGGAAGACTGATAATTATTATATTTTCTTTTCTAGACAGGGGCCTACGCTAGTAGTAATTTGGAATATTTTTAAACATCATTAAAAAATAAAAGAACATTTTAAATATTTTTGTTATTCTATTGGCAGCCATTTTCTAGTATCTTTGCTTCAGTGCGGGATTTTAACACAAATTTTTAGATCCATTAGTGAATTCAAACTCTGACCAAACCACGTGCACAGGTGTTACCATAAACCGGATCTTATCCGTTGGGCTTCGCCCAACGTATAGTCCGCTATAATAAAAACATACTTTCAACTAATCCAAAAAAACTCAACTTTTCCATCAAACAGAGTCAACAGTTCAAAGAATGCTAGGTAGCTGTCACTGGACTGCTTTTCCAATTGGCCACAAAGTCTTCTTGCAATGTTTGCATTTCTAACAAATTAAGCGGAAATATAAACAAAATGTATTTTACGTTATTCTCACTTTTAACTTTCACTTCTGACACCTAGAACGTCACACCTTATTGAATAAAGGTGATATCATATTTTTGTTTGCTAATACCACAGCTGAAATATCGATTTAAAGAATAATCAATTAACTTGTTTACATGTTTGAATTTGATCGGTATCAGACCAGCCTTAAACCGACCCAGAATCCTTATCAAACACTTAGTGTCCTCACAACTCTCACTATAATATATTAATCACAGTTCGTCCGACTTTTTCGACCAATGTCCCAATTTCAACAGTAAAACGGCTAAATACCTAGTTTTAGCGGTCAGGAGTCCTACAAAGTAGAAAAGAACAGTATTGAACAGTATTGAACAGCTGAATGTCTAGTTTGCAGCTGAATGACCTAGGTTCAGCAATAAAAAAGGGCTGAACACAAGTCGGATGACCCAGTTTCAACAAGTTTCATGCCTTAGCTAGATGGCCCGCCTGAACAAGCCGAGCGCAACAGTAGAACGACCCAGTTCCAATAAGCTCAATACTGGCAGTCAAATGACCTACTTTTAACAATTGTAATCCCAGGCTGAATAACCGCATTTCAACAGCAAAAACGCCAAAACACATACTTTTAGCAGTCAAAAGTCATAACAAGTTAAGAAGAACAGTTAATTGTTGTTCCCTGCAACCCCGTATATTGACTTATGAACAAACCCCAAAATGCGAAAAAACAATCATCGTCTTAGGCTAGATACGTACATTAACGGTCATTTCTCGCATATCCAAAGCCAGTACAACGTTCGGTCGCTTGAACACATCAGTCTGGAACCGCATAGGCTTCTCAACGGTGAGTATCTGCAGAGTGTTTCGACGTAGAGAAAAACTCAACCTGTGCTAATTGATGCATTACCTTCAATGAGAGACAGGAGAAATTCGCTATGTGTTGAGACCACAAAGATAACTTATCGGTGACAGATAGTTGGTCGTTTATCAAGGATTCAACATCTTGGTGGGATTTCAGGCACTTAAGAAATATGCAAGTTGTGAAATCATTGCAATTTGGCCAGGTAATCGGCGAAACAAAGGCAGATTCGCACACATGTTATATCACCGGAGGTGCGCATTGATATAAGGACATGCCTCGGCTAGGTGCCATTAAACAAAAATAAAGAAGTAAAATATTTACGTTCAAACACCACCGTTTGTTTACATTTTCTGTCTGTCGTGATAGCGTGATTACGTCACAAGCCACGTGATTGGTCACCGTGGTATACATTCAGTAAAAGTAATACATCACAAGATTGTGGGGCAAATGATAATCAAGCAAGGGCTTTAAGATACAATATACACCACATTATTTACAAGCTCTAAAGTATTGTAGAATGGTCTGTAGGTTCATCATCCAAAATAATCCAAACTTGGTATTAGTATTTGACTAAGCTTTACATCTGCCGGTGATGAAAACATCCAACATCATTGTGACCCCGTTAACTGCGTTTTCATGCAGTGTTAAACATAAACACAGGATGTATATGTCTCATGCAGGGATTGAATCAATCTAAAAATGTATTATTAGAATTATATCGGAAAAAGACGGCCTTACTCAACTTAATCAACAAAGCACAGAAAACATAAAAGCATACCAGGCTAAATGCGAACTTGTTTCACATTCACAAACATTATTTTGGAACGTCAGGACAATGAGCCTGTTACAGAAAGATTTGTGTTGGTCAGTAAGCTGCTGCTGGTCCCTTGGTGGTACATATTTGGACCATGTGGCATTGGTATAGACACTGGTCTACGGTACATGCAGTAACGTTAATTTATTTCCAATCACTGTATGAAACCTATAAACCTGATATCCAAACAGCTTCCTCACACAGATCATGTAACCATTCTGCAACTCTAGATTCTAATGTCAGGTTGCAAATCTTGTACATTAGTAGCATGACGACGTAATACGTTATAAAGGTATTAGGACACTATCATGGTCCTAATGCAATTTGCAATGCATAAACTAACAAGATATATAATACTTCGACGTGATATGTCTCATTTAACAGAAGCCATGCGGGCACATTATATAATAACATTATAGATATTGCTTTTTGGTGTTTAGTGCCAACGATAGTACAATGTACCCTCTCCAGGCTGGCCCTCTGAACCGAAACAATGTCTCTATGAAACACTCTCAGAATGTCACTGAGCCGATATTTACTAAAAAGCATATGCATACATAATCTCCGTAAAATTACCTCTAAACAACGGTCAATATTAGTAGCTCACATAGGATGTTTCTCTACAAAAGTTAGAATTATGTAGAGACTACTCTGTCTCGACTTTATTTGTAGACTGTCGCCGTTTAAGATCGAACCTGCAAAAATCTCCCGTACTCTATTTGGACGATTTATCCATTCGGTCACCGAAGACAGGCCCGAGTATTTGTATACTACAGCATGCTGTGGTTGTCCATCTAATACACATTGTCCGTGTAAGTTGGTATTTATAATAACCACATTTACAAACGATATTGCCCGGAATGAGATAAATAATACTGTTTGTTGTGAAATGTAATAAATAAGAAATACTGGAAGGAAATCTCCATGGGTCAATCATGAGACTTCACTAGCCAATTGTTGGTTCGGTCCCTGTTTTCTTTGCAGGTCATTAGGCCTGCATTACTTTTTCATAGCTTTTAATAGCTAACCAGTTTTTTGTACACGTAAGCCGGTGGATGATGCCAAATTATGATAAGGTTCAATAGTACCTTGAATAATGCTAAAGAAATTTCGCCGATAATAACCAACAATAACCAATCATTTGTATATTTTGCACAAACGCCGTAGTGTGAACCCAGTTCATCAAATAAACCTAGCAATAGCAGGTGGTTTGTACAATGTGTGTATTAAAGAAGTCTGCATAAAACAGGCGGATGTGTATTTCATGTCGTTTCGAAAGAAGAAGGCCAATGGAATTTATGATATAAGCCTCAGAATTCAGATAGTTTGTATACGACCAAGGGAAGCTCTGTAGCTTGACCAATATGAAATTGTTATGCATTAGACACATCTATGTACTACTATAAATCCTCCTGCCTCACTATAGACTGATTGGTTTGTCTTGTTATGTTATATTCAGCTGATAAGCAGTCATTTAGAAAATTGAATAAGGTGTCTATCTAGTACTTTGATGAGTTGACCAGACACCCAATCTGGTTTCATTACTTCCTGTTATAAACATTAATAACGATAATGTCACTCCATAGGAACACAGCGACCACGGAAGGCCAATACAATACGACATAAGACTACGAGAGGTGTCCCGCTTATATTTTAACAGTCTCTAACATCCGACAGTTTCCAGTGGACAAGAAATAATCTAAATAGCTCTATTCAACCGTGCATGATAATTTGTCAAGCCACATGTGCACTCAGTATTTAGTATACTTGCAATTTATTTTACATAAAAATCATGAATTTTGTAGAAGCATTAATTTTTTTTTCATACCGAATAATCCGATCGATGGTTTTTGCCTTTCTCGTCTGTAGTCAGCGCTACACTATTCGCAAGATGTAAAGTCTATAGGTGCAGGATCGTAAGACTTCGACATTTACTATTCTGGAGTAATACTAGACTAGTATACTTCACATTCGTGTTCTTCAGGTACCGAACGGTTTAAAGCTGCGTGTTACCAAAACTTCATGCTCCTTGCATTGTCTCTGACAGGAAAGAGGTGTGGCAAACAATTTGTCCAAATATATTTTTAACATAATGAACAATAGTAATGTTCATACACTGTTGACCCTTTTGGAATAAATATGACTTCCATTTCAACAGTAGCACATGTCATGCAACATGCATTATTTTCGAAATGAATTGATCGAAGTACCGATGGACACTCGTACCTTTCCTTCTAACTCCAGATGTTGGATATTGAATTTGTCCAAGATATCAAATAACCAAGGGGTACGAATATGGAAGGCGTCATCACTTGTTTTTGTCTTTTAAATATTTTGCGTAGTTTCCCCTAATGATAGTAATACACTTTGTCGTCACATACATGGAATGTCCATGTTCAACAAATACCATTAGGAAGCTTTTATGGGAGTGGGTTGCCTTCATAATGTTTGTTTGTAGCCATGTGTTAGGACTCAGTATCATAAATTAGAAGTCAAAATTTGAGACAAGGGGACTGCAATGAGCATGATAGCTGGAAGAAGTGATAAACGTCGCAGAGGGCATACGGATGAGAATGTTTAGCATGTTTTTAAGTTGTAGAAGACACTCCAATAATATGTCAGATGTGCTCTGAAGAATGTATCTTACACTACAGCAAATATAAAGTATTGCATTTAGGAGACCGGTGATAATATTTTGGTTCAACACACGGCGAATGATGTCCTGAATAAATCAATAATTGTTTTATAATTGTACTGTGTTCGGAAAGAGCCAGTGATTGCCAAAATGAAGGTATATAACTTGAAATTTCCCGTACATGAAATAAGCTGGTTTCATTTCTAACGGTCAATCAGACGACCTGCGACAGGTAGAACCTTCTGACTATATGTTTCATTAATATTGATGCAAGCTCTAAACGGCATTATACTATTAAGGGGTAGAGGTTACACATATCAAAACTATTTCAAGGCCAGTACTAAATTGTACTACCAAAAACAACGTACAACTTATACGGGCAACTTACGGTATTAAGCTGTCACAAAAATATTACACCTGTACTGCCCGAATATTGAACACGGTACTCTTGCTTGACGGCCAAATTCTCCTCTTACTAATTGGGATAATAGATATGATGGCGTTGTTTACATAAACATGTTAAATGAATAGAACAGTGTACTACCGTTCGATAGTTATTAATCAAATTACTTTAATAATTAAAAACATTCTTCCACATGAGTCATTTATTTTTACAGTGACTGGAAGCATATTGAATATTGTGTTTGTACAGTGTCTATTGAAAACGTCGGGTGTTCAACATTCATAATATTATTGACCTTGTAATTTATATTGTCCACTGTATGACATGAACATGACGGAAAATCACAGTGCTTTATAAGATTCTAGAACCAAAATAATTGACATTCACTGACCAACAATGTTCACAATTATATGAGAAACTACACTTTGACATATATACAAATATACATGTATACAAAAGCTTTAACCAGACATCTATCATCTTCACTAATCTCAGTTCACTGAGTCAAGTGATGTACAACCTGTAGAGCAACGTAGTAATTTGTTCAATTGGTTCATTGTCTGATATGTGTCAGATTTTACTGTTAAAAAAGAAATATCTTTAAAAACGATACGTTAAAAAAGCAGATAAGTGTACTTGTTTTCAATGAAGACGTGGACGTTTCATCTCGTTGACATTGAAAAACACAAATCAAACTAGAATTTGTCTATCTATACATGTTCGTATATTGTTTGTCAGTAGATAAAAAAGAATATTACTATAGGTTTGTGTAGTAGTCTAGATCCTATGGCCCGTCATATCTGGCAATTATAACGATAACGATTCCAACCATAGGCAGTCAGCACGTACTCAAACACTCCCCCAGCCAAATCAGATTTTACCACTCTTTACTATCTATGACAGGCTACTAACAGAATTTCCGATTATAAAAGTGCCTGTCACATTTGTAGCCGTCTAGGTTTATTATTCATTGAAATGGTATATTACGGGTATCAGCGTGTAGCTACTTTATTTTACTTTCAGGATATATCAACACTTTAGTACTTAAATACACACCCTTTACACATCGAACGTCAGAATCAAGAACACAATTCCTTAATTTAGTCGCTAACTTAGACGTTCAGCAAAACCCAGATTTCTACGCTTGTAAACGTGAATTTTGCCTTGAAACAGAATGTATGCTTCACAAACGGGCCTAGCTAGTCATCCTTTCAGTTAGTGTAACTAAATAATTTGCATCACAGGCCAATTAAACATCGCAATATTTCAATAGATCGATAATTAAAAAAAATGTACGAAATTCGCCACCGTCAAATTCCAATGCTATTTAGCACGTATTCCGATATCCTTTCGACCACAACAGATTTCGAAGCGATCGTTTGATTAGCTAGACTGTGTGTCGCGTCATTCACAGTTGTTCAATCGTGAAAGATTACCTTAAATAAACATCGAATGTATAGACAACAGAAAATGGGAATAAAAATGGGCTCCTTTATTTATTTACTTCTGATTTATTTAGAAACAGTTCCTTGGTTTTTAAAGTGCTCAAAGGTAGATCAAATATCAATCTAGAAAGCTAACGCTGAAAAAAGATAGCAAAAATCTGACAGGGAACGTAGCACTGCACTGAAACAGCCGAGCACAGAAAACATATAAGTCAAAATTAGTTCAGTATAGTAGACAGCGTACATGATTTAATTATGTTCTATGTGACAAAGCAATAGCGAAGACGAATGTCTAACATCGGCGTTCGTTGTAGCGAAAGCCTTACAAATCCTAATGTGTGTAGCAAATCACGGTAACATTTTAGAGCTTCACATTGTATTAAATAACACCCACGTACGCTTAAAACACGAGGGTGTGTGTATAACTAAACATAAGTACAACCATGCAATCATCCTTAATCAGGTTCAAGACTATATATATACGTGATAGCAATAGTTTCGTATGATAAGTTCAATGTATAATTTTCAGAAGCTATATGTTTCCTTACTTATATATCAATTTTCCCCTAGAAGTATACAGTTATCATTTCTTCAAATCTAATACATTTGTACTGTGTAAGAATTTTATTTCGCTTTCTTATCCGTTGTGCGTTTGATCTCGTTTTCCATCTGTTTATCACTGTTTGGTTTCAACCAAAACCTATGCAACATATACCAATAGCTAAATTGTTGATATTGTTGTTGTTACTTTAATTAAACTGGAAGTCTGTCCAAGGAGAAAATTTAATGAGATATATTGACATTCATTCTAATCATTTTCCATAAACTGTAGTTACTGTAATTACCTGCTACTACAATAATACCTACGTATATATACGTACTACCGCCTCCTCGATACCTTAGTGGTTGAGAGTCTGATTCGAGTGCGAGAGGTCTTGGGTTCGATCCAAGACTGCGTCATGATTTACCAAAGTGGTACCAGTAATTCACTTGCTAGACGCTCAGCAAAAAAGGGAACCTATCATCTCTTCTCACCAACCCTCGTGGCGATGGTTAGCATCAGGGATGTATGTCGAAAGTAATTATTATAAGTTGAAATATCAAATATCAATACTTCCTTTCTTATGCGAAAACATTAATCCAGCCTATACACTTGACGAATGTTCTAAGTACACACTTTCCATTTAATTGAAAAAATAATAGACCTATCCGTGAATTGAATATACCATTGGAATCAGGAAACTATTGTCTATCACGTTGAGTTAATTACCATTATAAAATATAATAACAACATATTACAAAACGACCATTTATTTCACTGCTTAAAACATCAAAATCGCACATCAATATCGTGTATGACCACCGACTGCCCTGTTGATAGCCAGACATATCTGAGGTTTTGAATTGATAAAGATGTGTACCAATTGCTGCGGGAGTGCATTCAGTTCTAGTTAATGGTGCGTTATGAGTTCCTGTACGTTCTGGTGTTGTCGCCGTGCTCGAATGCGTCGCCCAAAGTCATCACAGACGTATTCTATCGGATTTAGGTCTGGGCTACAAGGCGGCTATACCATCGTGCAACCTAATTAAGAAATTGCATCAAAATCTATTTCTGAATGTTACTTCCATACTCAAACTCAAATTTCTCAATACAAATGAGCCGTTCTCCAGGAAAACCGGGCTTAGTGACACAATATGAAAATTATGATAATGTAGCATTAGAAAGACAAGACTCTTTGAACAGTTTCTTAAAATTTGAGCAAAATATAACAACAAATTACAAAGTTACAGACTTTTAAAACGAACCACTCCCCCTTACTGTGTTATTTGACTTCTTTACGTTAACATCAAGTTCATAAATCCAGTATTTGATGAGTTCTTGAATTGTATCACATTTTAGAATTATATTCCTTTTTTAATAAAACATATCTAAATCGTGAATTTGAGCTTTAAGAGAAAGGTAGCTACTGTTTTTAACCACAAACCCCTCGTTTCTCAATATTGGATACTATTCAGAAATTGGTCACCATGGCAACGACAGATGATATTTTAACATAATTCATGAGAAAAAATAATCTAAGACATGGTTCTATACTATCCAAGAACTTAAACTTTAGTCAAAGAGCATGACATTTTTGTCATTTAAGAGGGTTTCTTAACCTTATTACATACATACTAACACGATGCCACTATGCCCGGTTTTCCTGGAGAACGGCTCAAATAAATGGACATTTTCTGTTCAGTTCAACGATTCCACCTTACTTCACGATCGTAAAGTGATATAACTATCAGTCAGATGTTGTCATAATCGTGTTTCGGCGCATTCAACGACTAAATGTAAATGACGCCATGTAACGTCTCAATTTTAAATCGAGTCAATAAAAACATGCAGTTCTTTTCGTGAAATCAATGCAACTACCACAATAATAATTATGTGCATGAGTTAAGAATGAGTTTAATGAATTATGTCTTACCCGTCTTACTGGCATGCCAGTTTCAAGCATTCCTATCGCACTTGCGCACTCCTCAAGTGTCATTTGCGACATTTAATACGAACTATTTTTATGGCTTTATGTTTTGGGTCGAATGTTAATCATGTATGAAATGATTTGAACAAATGTTCACATATTTGAGATGTGTGTACGAGAAAAATGTGATTTTATCATTTTCGTCTCGTATCAATAGTTTTTACGTAGATCTTGATTTGTCTTCTTCTGTATTAAAGCCAATCACCCCCATGTTATATCTTTAAGTTTTAGTGGGTTTAGATGATTATGTCACTGATTTATTCTAGTTCTAAAAGTGTGTACTTAGACCATTCGTCACGTTTATATACGAAATAACATCGTGTAACTATAGACACCAATAAAACGGAAAATTAAAAGCATTTTTTGATGCAAGATTTCGTTCAGTCTTGCGCATAATCACTTTTCATGCATATACTCTTTCAATCAACACTGATAACAAGCGGTTAGTCGACTGTACAATGCTTGTATTTTCCATTTTTGTTCATACACAATGCTAGGGTTATCTTCGGCGAGCTAAACTCATATTGTCATTCTTTTAACTGTAGGTCGCCGGAGATATAGGTAAAATTTCAACTCCGGGAGCTAAACGGGGGGGGGGGGGGGTTACTGTACAAACTCTATGGTTAAAGTACATAAACAATCATAACCTAGAAATACACCTGTATATAACACTAGCCTTTGTTTACAAATAAAAATAAAATATATTTTCGATTTTCATTTCTGTTCAATTTTGTGCATATACACTTTTAGTGATATACTGATAACTGGCGGTCATTTGACCATGCAGTGTTTATAAGTTGCTTTATTTGTTTATGGATAAAGCTAGAGTTATAATACCCGGCGAACTATACATGTTTACATTATTTTCAATTGGGAATGACAGCTTATACATGTTATTAAAGAAATAAAAATCTGTTCGCGTATTTTGTCGGTGAATAAAACATGAGCAGGAGTTCGGATGCGGAAAAATTAAATCATGAGTGCGTAGCAGATCGTGTCAGAATTTACAATATTCTGTTTTACACAACGAGAGAAGTGTGCAAAACGTCTGTTATTGTATTAACACGACGTAGGTAGTGTAATATCGGAAAACAAAGTAATCAGTCGCGCATATTCTTGCAGACAAATAAAATCTAAAGACTTAGCTAAGTCGTATGAGGAGATTTACATATTCACCACAGTAGAGACGAAATTCAAATATATTTTGACGAATTCGCTTTAATACCCATTGTCTTGCAGCTTAAGGCATGTTCGACTGCAAAGTTAAAGCACATTTTTTTAAATTTAATTTTTTATATGCTTGAGAATAACCACGTATAATTCACACGTACAAAACACTGGTATTTTGAAGTTTTATTTGATAAACAATATCATGTACATTCAAATATATTTTAGTTTACACAAAGAATTAGATTTAATATCACTATATTCCATGTGACGTCCATTTTAGCAGATGATTAAGTCAATGCGATTCTTTTTTGGCTTAAAAGCATGTATATGATAGTTATTATAAACCACCCTGTACCTCGATGAGGTTTCCATAATCATATTATATAGTATGGTCCATATAAGTATTTAGACTAAGCTCCTCCTAGTGCTACCTCTTATAAAGTATGCTATATTTTCTTATTAAAGCTATAAATGTGTAACTAAAATAACACCCAAAGCAATCTAAAGGGCATTCTATAGAGAAAAAGTACATTAGGTTCTTGCTCTCACCAGTAAATACAGCTGTGTTCCTAACCATATTTCATCGCCTGATTTTACAAACGTAGTATCTGATATCTTTGCGCATGATTATTACATATCTGTGGCTATTAGAAGTATAGCATAATTGATCAAGAAAATATAAAAACGCGAAATACGAGTACTTTATACGTAAAATACTTTGTCAACCATTGCAGTTGGCTAATCACACATGCCCTTTCGATTATAGGATGTTTGGCGCATTTTACAAGATACAATCCTAGTATGGTTTAATGTCCAAACCCGTGGAACGGAAATGTCGATGTCGCTAAACAAATGTCATAAACAGGAACTCCAAGGAGACAAGAAATTATACATAACATATCTTGATAACATTAAAACACAAGGCACATGTCAACAACAAATTGCGTTTATGATGGCGTTTCGATTATTCCCAGGCTGTTGACCAATCCCTTATAATGGAGTATAAAAGGTAACCTTTGTAATCGACTGTTTGTGCTTGTCGACTTCAAATCGCTGGCACATGGGTACTGTTTTATCAAAGCACTTACGGAAATATTCGATTTACGTTCAAAATTAAATGCTTTATAACTTTTTATCAGCTACAACCAATTGTAAAATAATGTTGAAAGTAAAATCATTATTCAGTCGACGAGCTCCTACGATCCATATCTGTCCCCAATGTATGAGTTTTAAAGAATTATTTGGAATTTAAATTTGAACGTAAGTTTAAGATTGTCGTAAATGCTTTGATAAAACAGTACCCTGGTCGTAAGAGGTTGGTATCCAATCTTGATTGTAGTATATACGACTAAAATGTTGAGGATCGTTTGTTTTACACATACCCACGTATGCCTGAAACAGTATTACAACAGGCACACTCATTTAAGGAGGTTCGAGCTACCTTGTGCGCATGCGCGAAATTTCAAAATCGTATTAGATAAGTACAAACATGAATTTTAGTTTCAATGATCACATATGAATGTTGATTAATGACAATAAACATACTACTATTGCACAAAATAGTTATTGTTTAACTTTTTATTTTTTGCATGTATGAAAAGTGGGTGGGAAACGGCAAAATTGCGAATAATATGGGTTCACAATAAGTCCCTACAATTGTTCAAATGCATATGCTTATATATAATATGTAATGCATGGTTTAGTTATATGAAGTAGCCACACTTTATAATATTTTCATTAAATTTTATTTCATTACAATATGCAAATTAGGTTAACTTTATGCAAATTTATACATGATTAGTACTTTTTGATGAATAGCTCACAAAAAAGGCTGGTGACCCCTATTTTTTATTGGACTAAAATGGTGTTCTATTTGATACTCAACTTATGACCAATTTTAAATATTTTCGATCGTTAGATATTTTTTGACGTTCATTTGAAAATCACACTTTTTTGCAAGTGGATGGGGTAACTATTTATCATGTTCAAATACTGAATTTGTTCACCAGGCAGCCGGAATTGTGACTAATGTCAATAGGAATGACAATTGAACACATAAAATATCATGCATGGCTTTAAAGTGGTTTCATATAGTAAAAATCTTAAAAAGAACATAATGGTGTCATAAATGCAGGAAATAGATAGAATGAACAAAATACAATGGTAGGTCATTAGAAAGCAATGTATGTCGAAAACGAGCCTGGTGACATATCATTTTTATGATTTCAATGATTGCTTTGCCATTATAAGATGTTTCAAGGAAAATTCGATCTTTAAATCAAAGGTGCGCGTACACGTTTACAAGTTTATTATTACGTAAATAAAGGCCACCGGCCCAAAATACAAATACATGCATGTTCACATAATAATTTCAAAAATAATAAGCTGTGTCCATTGCAATTTTTTTAGGAATAAGTCAATGATACTAAACAACAGTAACAATAGTGTATACATATAATGATATCATGAAATAGGAAATTTGCTCACAAAAGTAAAATAAAGTATGATTCTAACAAAGTAAAGGTGATTAATGTGCTCATATAAGTGTTCTATCGTAAATTGTCAATGCACTGCATTAAGTTTGATACATATAGTGATACTCGTTTTAAAATAATATGACACTCATTTCTCATTAAATTTTCAAAATCAGAAGTATCACATCTTCCAGTATACCAACTAAACAAGTATCGTTCTCTTATTTCAGAATATTTTGGACATATAAAGAATGCGTGATATTCATTTTCTAATATTAAATGATTGAAGTGAATGAAACAATATAGACATATTCTATCGGATCTTTCTATTCCATAATGTCTTCCTAGTTCAATGTTAAGTTTATGGTTTGAGCATCTGAAACGTGCGAGGGATTTCATAAACGAGAAAGGTACATTGTATATCGATGCATAGATATTTTCCAATATTCAATAAGGATTTAAACGTTACATATGTATCACATCTAGAAGATGCTGATATTTCACCTGACCAGCTTTGCTTCATACAGTCATTTATACGTTGTTTAAACGAAGAGATAAACATGTTTAAATCACCAATATCTTGATTTATCCAAACATAACCAAAGCCGTATTTATATACTGTAGTAGTTCTTTTATATTTGTAGCCCAATTTGTTCGACCTAAAGCATCATGCGACATTAACATTTTATAACAATTTTTTGGATAACGCGAATTTGACATATGTAACAATTTACACCAATATTTGATACTTTTGGTGTAATAAATTGTGCATAGCGGAAGACGTCCACATTCTCCCAATACCATACAATTATTGACAGATGAATTTAGACCTATAAAATATCTACAGAATTTAATTTGGACCTTTTCTGTATCAGAAGAATAACTATGACCCCACAATTCTGCACCGTAAGTAAGGATTGGAACAACCATTTAATCAAATAATTTAAACATGTCTCGATGAGAAAATTGACCAAACGGGAGTTGATACCGTTTTATAGCATTTATGGCTTTTCTAGCCTGAGCTGCTAATTTTACTTTAGCTTGGGTCCACGATAGTTTGGGTGTAAATAGAAGGCCCATATACTTATAGACGGAGGTGACATTTATTTTTGTACCGTTAAATGTCCATTTTTCGCTATTCCTGAGCGGACCACCATTTCTGAAAACGGTTATTTCAGTTTTCCGTAAGTTTACAGTCATTTGTGATTGTGTACAAAAATCTGAGATAGCATTTAATTGTAACGGGAGGTTGTTTACGGTATCCGCCCAACAGGCAACGTCATCTGCGAAAAGCAAACTTAGGATATCAGGTATATCATTTGTTATAAAAACATCGTTACAGGTTTGTCGTAAGTGCGAGACTAAATCGTTTATATAAAGGCTAAATATTATCGGCGAGCTTAAATCGCCTTGCCTTGTACCTATAGTCCAGTCAGGATAAAAATCCAGTGACGCAGCGGTCGAGTCCACTATAAAGGTGTAAAACAAATTATAAATGCTTATGCTGTACAAACAACTATAATTACAAGGCTAAACTAATATACTAAACTTCGCTCTACCTGTTTAGACAATGGTTGTGATTTTTTGCGTACACATAAACTGCAACGTCACTGTCACAATATCCTAACTGGACTATATGTTACATTTAAACGGACCGTAGAATTTTTCACGAGGTGGTAACTTTTCCCGCCCGTTATCATCTAAAGGTTGGTCTGTCGCTTTAACGTAATTTTCTAATTTTGTGTACATAGACATCAAAATCTTGATCAAATTCCCGTTTGCACCTTTATTTACCATGTTTAAAAATATTTTGTAATGAACTAACGAGTCAAACGCTTTCTGGAAATCTACATATAATACATAAAATCTACCTTGTGATCTAGAAATATATTTTTGTATCATACATTGTAGAGAAAACATGTTGTCCACACAAGAATAACCAGATCTAAATCCGACTTGAGCTTCATCAATGACATCGGATTCCTTTGACCATTTGTTTAATCTTTCTGTTACTGTATTTGAGAAAATTTTGTATATAACATCGATCAGTGATATTCCGCGGTAATTTGAAGGGTCGTTTCTGTCTCCTGATTTATACAAAGGAACTATAACGCTCTGACTCCATGCGTCTGGAAATTCGCCCGACGTTAATATTTTGTTAAATAACGTATCTAAAATAGGAGTGATGATATCACATGTATGTTTATAAAATTCTGCACCAATACCGTCTTTGCCCTGTGATTTACCACATTTTAATTTGAAAATCGATTTTCTGACTTCTTCTTCCGTAAACGGACAATTAAGTATGTTTTCAGCATTTTCATCTGTTTCAAACATATTTATATTTAAGTCACTCAATAAATGTTCAAAATAATTTATCCATGTGCTTGCGTTTATGTTAATAGATACTATGTTTTGTTTTAAGCTATTTTTTATCATAGACCAGAATTGTCTGGGATAATTCCTGGAATTTACCAGATTAAACCTATTTGTAGATTGAAATTCAATTTTCTTATTTTGACAGATTTTCTTAAACGATTTTCTTGCAGTCTTATATATATCAAAATCGGTGATTGTCATTAGTTAATCTGAAACGCCTCCTTAATAAACCAGAAATAACCACTGCAAAGTCATGACACAACATATTTGATACTGATATAGAATAGTATAGATGTATAAAGAGCATACACCTTAACGGTTGATTCAGGTACATGTATATGACTTTATTAATGAAGACGACGTTTCACTACCATCTAATTACCAGTGTATATCCTGGCAATTATTGAAGAAATGGCGGGTTAAGTTCCGTTTTAGAACTATAAATGATATTTATCGAACAATTAACCTCCTTATAATTTATATTCTTAAGACAAGTTTGTACGATTTAATACTGGAGAAACAGTCCATTATAAACAATTCTTCTCAAATCGTCTATCAAAAATAAATATAATTGTCTATTTAAAACAGAATATTCAGCAGTCTATGATATTTCCGGAGTTTTGTTTCTCGTTTAATATCGATATTCACGTGGCTAATCTGGTGGAATTGTCAGAATTAGCCGAATATAACTTGCATCGAAAATACGGGTATTGCAATACAGGCTTAATCAAAGAGTAGCGCTTTGTCGAGCATTATATCCACAAGGAATAATACCCCATAAAATGTGATAACATCGAACGGGGAATTCATGCACAATTTCGAAAGTGAACACGGAAAGCATGCGATGCAGAGTTAATCAAAGCGTTAAAAACATACAACCCTCCTGTTTCCCAAATATAGACGTTGTCACGATAGATAGCAGACGATAATTCCACCATTTTTTATTAACAAGAAAGGATATTATCAACACTGCACGGTCAACGAGTCTCTTGTTGCAAACGTATATGAATTAAAAGTGATTATGCACGAAGTCGAACAAAAACATACATCCGAAATCCTTTATTATCCATTTATTATTTGTAAACTAGACAAGACTTCACATTGTACAATGAACGACTTAGCTAGGATTCAAATGAAATCATGGCAATAATATGGACACCGTTGAATGATATTAATTAAAAAAAACAAAAGCTAAAAAAAAAAAAACAAAAAAAAAAGGATATTAATTTTAACATTCTTTTTTATTAAAATGCACGTGACCTCTTACTGTATTTCCCCATAGGCCTGCTTGTTCGATCACATAGTATTATTTTGTTCGATCACATGGCAAAAACGAGGATGAGCTTTTTGTAAAAAAATGTTCTTTTTGAGTCCGGAAAGCACCCTGCTAGAGAGTATCTGTATGCTATTCATGTAATTGAGTATATTCCACATGCACGGCAATCTAAGTGCTGCTTACATTTGTTGATATTTCATTTTGTAAAATGCTTGTAAGTTTGTTCGGTATAATAACATTAATAACACATGTCTGCTTGGGTGACAATAAATAACCTTCGAAACCATATGTTATTTATATAGTATTCCATCACAATCAAATTGAGAATAAACCTGCTACGCAAACAGAATTATCAAATGTCGTGTCCTTTCTGATGTATTATATTTCTTTCACTATATGGAAATGAAATCTTGACGCTATCACAGGCACCATATATCCCCAATGCGAGCAATTGCAATACAGTAAGGTCTCGATATAACGACACCAGATAGACTGACATATTCGTATACTGACATCATTTTATGGGGAACAAATGTTTCAAAACGATATTTCTAATTCATATAAGGGGGTGGCAATGCGATGTCGCCGTTTCTATATGGCTTCGACTTGTCAGTGCATGTACCGTATTGCCAACCTGAACTCGTCGAAACAGCAGTACTTCATTTTTGCTCTACTGTTTCTGTCGAGTGCTGGCTTTCCTGTCCTATTTGTTTGCGCCTTTCTCTGGCGTCTGCCAGTGTAATCTGAGATGATTCCGTAGGACAACGCATAATTGGGAAAGCTAATTTGGGAATCCATATTAGTTACAAAATGAAGACCGATATAGGTATTGTAATTATAGCTGCCATTCACGTTGTACTAATATTATAGAAATGATTAGCTGAGTCACAATTAAAACATTAATATTGCAGTAAAACCTTTCTCGACAAGCAATAAACACAGCATGTTCTGAAGATAGTATTATCTTTAATAACATCAACTTACATAGAAATGACGATATTATGTTTAATGTGTTTGCTACTAACGGGCAATTATTAGAATATGAGGCTATGTCAATGTCCAATTGTAAGAAAGAAGAAGAGGTAAGGATAGCCCACTATACCATAGAATATTGAAGGTTAGAATAAGGTCATAGTTTTAAATTGTTTTGGTATTTTTGACACGGTATATTGTTACTTTAATACAAGTTATGAATGTAAATATTTTACAATCTTAGTTCTGTACATGTATTGGTATGCTCGTTTATATCGATGCAGGGCATAGTGCGTGTTACGATAAACAGCGATAAACTAGCTAAGCGGTACAGAAACGGTAGAGTGCCGGTGAATTGAACGAAGTATGTTCCTCTATCAAAGAATCGTACTTATTTCCTGAGATCATGCGTAAATAATGATTTCTCTTCTTTATCGAAGGCCGTTTTCTAGTTTCTGACGACTCAGACGTGTATCCCCAAACCGGGTTTTACGCATTTCGCGAACATTCTATGCTCGACACAGGCAACATTGTGTACGTGTATTGATAAAAGTTGTGTTTTTTATGTACGATATTATATATATGGTCGTAAAGTGTGTAGTACAAATCAAATGATTGCATTCTATTTAAAATATTGGACATAATTTTAGATGGTTATTTGAGGATCGGTAATAACTAATTTCTCTTACTATACCTATAGTGTAGTGATTATTTTTTTAGCCGTGTCGAACCCCTTTGTTTCGTACCTGTTTTTTGTTGAAAGATATGTTATAAAATAGCAGGTTTGTTAACGTGAGCGAAGTTTGGTTAACAATATACCAAGGTGGTGTGCCTAAATTGGTATATCGTAACAAAACGGTGGACAGAGGCAAACAGAAGAATGTGTATAGTAAAATCCGTGCATCCGTATATAGAAGTTCAACTAACAAAACGGGGTTTTACACGTCCAAATTGTTTGTGCAAAACAAAGCCTTTAACGAAGGATTACTGTAAAGCGACAAATATCGCGATTATTTAAGGTATCGCAACATAAAACTTCGTTGAACGCAGAGCAGTAGTCATATAACAGTACATTGGTAAAATGACTAGAGCAACCACTCAGTATCTTTTAAAGCGTGTCTGTCTTCAAGCATGGCCTAAAGGATCATCCGTCACCATTTCCTACCACATAATCAAATTGTATTTACCATGGTGAATTGTCAATGATGTATGCTTACTTGGCGCTCGTTCGTCTGCATTCCGAAATGTTTGTCAATGAATATTAGTTATAATTGTGACATATATGGGTGAATGCATCTTGAGTGTAATATCTTGTGAGTGATTTCTCGCAACATTATTCTTACAGTTCACAAGAATGACATCCGAGAAATGCAGAAAAGACAGTTGTCGGGAGAGATTGTTATCAAAGTCAATAGAAAAGTCATACACAACTTGTGTCTGTGTATTTAAATACTACATTATAATTAAATACAAGTCATTTTATTTCGTGGAAACCTCTTCGTCGTAAAATTTGAGTGGTGTATACAATTCAAAACGTATTGATATGTGTACATGTACTTTGTTTTCCATATATCGTTTCAAAGTATTTGTATAGAAATTAAGCAAGGAATGTCGCATCTGTATTTAAATAGAACATTTAATTGCGTTAAAGTGCTTTTTCAAAATGCGAAAAAGGCTCATTTTATAATATTCACCCTGATTTTTGATGGACTTAAGTTTTAGCTACATAAATGTTCATCAACAAACAAACTTATATGTTGAATACGGAAACAATGAGCGTGTAGTATTATAAAGTATTGAAATATTGTGTAATGTTGGAATGGTACATTTATCTAAACATTTTGAAATATTGAAATGAAGGTAGTCTTGAACGAATGTTGATGTCTCGGTCTTTGTTCTGCTTCATTGACATTAAGTTACGCACATCTACTACAGTAACACATTTTCCGACTCCTATAAAGCCCCCCCCTCCCCTACTTGAGTGGTGGGGGTATAACAATATAAAAATCAACATTTGACTGGAAAGTTTGTAGTAGGGGTTTCAATGCTTTACTTTCAACAAAATGAGCTCTATCAGCAACGGTAAACCGAACCTGCGCAGAGATAATATGAAATCGCGTAAACAGTGGCTTGATAATTGTACGAAGCAATATATATACAGCGATCGGTGTTAATCATAATTTAAAATACATTACTAAACATAACTAATTTCCGAAAGCAGCTTAAAACTTAAACAATTGAATAGTATGAGATATAAATTATAGAAGTAAACTGCCACTGAACTTATTCACCTATTACATCAGGGTGATTAAACGGACAGCTCATTAACAATCAATCACTCTACTATAAGAGATGATTGGTGACGTTTTATAGACACACTATATAAACCAGGACTAATGTTATATACACCCTTAAATATATATCAATCACTCCACTTAATGAATTGAAAACATAATACTGACACAGGAGGTATTAATGTTATCAATGATAAAGTGGCAGCGTATGGAGAGTATTATGTTTATACAAGGTTTGTTTGTATTTCCGTTTGTACAATTATTCATCATAATATTTGCATGGTAATCTATATTGTTCACAGATGACATTGACATGATCTAGAATCGCAACTCTCAGAAACCTCCTGACACCGCAACAATGGGACATTCACCGACACCCAAAGTGTAGATCTTCAAGTAGGACAACACTGGCAACAACGACATTTGACACAGCAATATTGCACCTCTTATATATACAATATAATTATCTTCTACATTGTACCAACAATCTATCCTCTCTAATCTTAGTCAACTAACAAGTTTGTCTCAACAAGTTAGATACAATAGATATATAGTATTTTGGCAAAATTGTTTGTTGTCTGTCAAATATTTGTGTTTACTGTTTAGTTAAGCTAAGTAGACAGCGTAAATGATTTAATTATTATATTACTTGAGAAGACGAAGGTCTAACCACAACGTAAGTTGTAATAAATGGTGGTAGTTCAAGTACTATCTGGATAATGTGACTCGATAGTATCCATATTCTTGCAATACTACACATGTACACTCATTAACAGTTATGAGTACACCAACACAGTTAATAGCGATATATGCAAAAATGTATATCATTTTGATTCTAGCTTGAATTATTCCACAATATAGAACTACAAAATGTATGATGTTATGTTTATTTTAAAATTATTATGTTTAAACATCTTAGGAATTGTAAGTAGTTAAGTTTTTTATATCTCCGTATCGTAGATGTGGGGTTTATTACTAAGCACATGCATGTCGATCGGTCGGTTGGTAGACTTAATGTTTTCCGACCAATAACCCCAGAACGGTAGGACCTAGAACCAACAAACTTAACGTGGAGTTTGTTCATCATCAGTAGATGACTCCATTTATTTTGAGGTTGCTATGGTTCAAATGGCAAAATTACCGTGACCTTCAAATACACAACGGTTTCTGATTAACAACGTAAGAACGGTGGGTCCTAAGATCGTAAAACTTCACAGACAGGTTGCTGATCATCAACAGTAGTCAACATTTCAAGACATTGTATAATACACATTGTTGTGCACGTGCATTTTTTCTGAATTTGGAGGTTTCACCGTACTATCCTCTGATAATGCATTTAAACCAGTGGCTAACTGCAACATAGAATGACGTTTCTAGTTTCAGACAAAATTAAATTAAATTTCAGACAGGAAAGGCAACAATCAATCGACCGAAACAGCAGAACATGAAATGCATAACAAAGAACACACACAAAGAAAAATCAAAGTTTACAAGTACATGCCACGTGAAAATAAAATTGAACAACTCGAACATAACCAGAGTAAGAGTCAGCTGTCAACAAAGACAGGCGCCCATCACAGGGACAAACCACAAAGATGCACACAACTCATACAGTACACATGCCATTTATACCAAATAATGTACTTAATGTGCAAATAATAAAATGATCATATGTGACTTCAAAACGATAATATTAAGTCAGACAGGCAAGGCAGCACTCAGAAAACATAAAAAACACACATGCACAATGTTCACCTAAACCAGCCAAGCACAGAAAAAATAAAAAAACACATACAAAACACGATGCCCAACTAAACTAGTTATGATCCTCCCATGTCCAAGCTGTCGAAATTCTAAATGAACCAGTTTCAGCATCTACAAACTGAGTGCCAAAACTTAATGACCTAGTACCAACAGTAAAATGTATTATTCATTTAGAGTGGTGGTGATAGCGACGTAAAACCAAAGATCTTCCACAAAATCATAAATTCTTCGTAATAATATTTCTATGTTGCGTGCTTCCAACTTGCGTTTGCAAATTGTTATGGTAACACTGTATGTATATTATTTCTTGTGCTTTGTAAATGGCATTTTCTCGATGATTTCGTCATTACATCCTGATAAGTGCAGGGAAATTTTCAATTTGCGTTCCTATTAGTTTTCTTTGTCGACCATGGTGAGTTCACTAAATAGTTAACGGGAAAGTGTCTTTTCATGTCTTTAAATAACAGTATGTAATTACTTGTAAACAACTCTTATGAAACACGTGCAGAAGAAGCTATCGCTAGAAATGTACAGATGGTTAATTTGACATGCTTTTAAAACAAATTATCTTGCAAATATTATTAGCTACAACGTATGAAAAAACGTAATATTATGCATCAACTCCAAAACATTAACTTGACTATTGTTGGCATCAAAATCTCTCTTTTATTTCCCTACTTACGTTTGAAAGATCTCAACAATTTACAACGAAACAATATTCAGATATCTGTGTAATCACATTGGCTAAAACAAACAAAAATAATGCGGAATAAGAACCATAATCATGTGACAAAACAAGCTACATACTGTACTTGTTTTTGATATTATTGAAGTTGTTTAATATCACGTAATAATGCGAAATTTTCAGCTGCAATTTTATCACAATGATTCAAATTTCGTATGTTTCAGCAAATACGATCCTTAAAAGGATTTGAAAAGTAGTTGGGTTGTAACATTTTCAGATTGGCATAATAAACATCGAATGATATATGGTTATACGAACATATTATATGTTCATGTTCATTGAACTATGTGTTTATTACAATTGACAATCATCAGACAACTTGATTAATGATGTGCGAATACAGACAGGAATAACGTCCTGTGAATAAGCTTATGCTTAAACCCATTCCATATGAGTAATGGGAAGATATTCGGAGTATTTGATAAACGATATATTTGAATAACTGAAAACCAAGTCGTGTTGGTTGGAGTTATAAAACAAATTATGCCACACATAGGCATGCTACCGTAAGTGTTTTTTCATAATGTTCTTTTTCTTTTAAACTTATTTCATAAAATTATATTGTCACAATAAACTATTTAATGGATGCGTTCCACGGTTAATATCAACTCCTGACGCTTTTGTTTTATGCAGTTTTGCTTCATTATGTTCTTCAAACCAATCGACTGTTGAAATTGTAAAATCCTTTACCCCCTCCCCACATTTATAGAATGAAACAATTGCTAAAATATCGCTATAAAATCACTTAATACTTAAAATGCAAAACTGAAGAAGGAAATGATACCACTGCAGAGCCCAATTTCAGGTACCAAAATGTCCTAACGTCGGTATAGTAAATATGTACATTTTAGATAATGGACGTTGTTTCAATTTACAAAACCCTTATGATG
Organism: Spisula solida; assembly: GCA_947247005.1. Lineage (NCBI taxonomy): Eukaryota > Metazoa > Mollusca > Bivalvia > Venerida > Mactridae > Spisula > Spisula solida. Next base: position 16,194,506 of record OX365950.1, on the reverse strand, counting down.
TTAACTTTAGTATTTGTCATAGTAGTTTTTCTCCGGTATATGAATGAATGTCTTGGATGTCATGCTTGTGCACTGTAAAAACCTTACGGGAAATAAGCTTTCTCTTATTCTCATAAACATGTCATAATTATACCTAATATGTATTGACATATATTTTAGAATACAGACGCACGAGCGCCATTAAAGCATACACCATTCACGATTCACCATAAATAGTACATTTTGTTTATGAGGTACAAAACGTTGATGAATCTTCTGAGCCATTCAGTTGTTGTTATCGATATCTCCTGCCTTCAAAAAGGCGTCGCTTATCCAACGCCAGTGTCATAAATGTTCAGAAATTGTTAAATGATAGCATAAAATATTCTGGTATAGAATATAATGAAAGATTAGACAGGGAAGGCGAGCACGTACGGTACAAAACGGAAACACGAAAAAGAAAAGCAAACACTAACCGCAAAACATTGGTCGCAATGTGCAACACAAATCTGAATAGGAAAATGAAACTAATTCGCTATAAAGACACGATAATTAAAACTTGAACTATCGCGGAAAAAGTTGAGGGTCTAGGTCGCGATAAAAACGCGAGAATTTAATTTTTTATTATTATTGTGTCGTATCGTGCCTCGCGCGAGTCGCGTATCTCGTGTCGTGGACCGCGTCCAACTATTATTTCTCGTATCGTGCCTCACGCAATTCTCGTGTCTCGTCCTTCGAACGCGCGATAGGAATGATTTAAAATGGCACTAACGGGATTCCGTAATAAAGTCAGTCCTAAAACTACCTCTCATCGACATCGATAAAGCAAGTCCTAAAAGAAACAAAACAGTGTAATCTTGCAATCGTTGTGAAATCTATGGATGGGGGAGACCATTGTCCTTGGTTCTTTTACATAAAAAGGGTTGCTTTGCCTTGTATTTTTATGTTGTGTGTGCTGTTGCTTCTTTGGAACCTGTGTAATTGGTACTTCCGACATATTTTGACGTCTGTTCATTTTCAAAATATGATTACCTTAAATACCGGCTGACATCAACGATTTCAAGTCAATTTACAATACTTCCTCTTAATACGTTACAAGTTCATGACATCAAAACATTGGGAGAATTCAACTAAAATGACATGTGACAACTAAGTCGTATTTACGAGTCATCTCAGGTTCCCTTGGTAGTAAGTATTATTGTCACGTGATATTCTATGCAGATGCATCATTATCGACACTAATCAACGACACAGTAATGCTCATTTATTTTCGTTCGTAGTCTGATACCAAATCACAGCACCAATGAATGGCGTACATCTACCCCACATGCTTCATTTGTATTAGTGACCTATATATTATTCAGCTTGGGCTTTCATATTTTTGATTGCTGAGACTGTGTATTGTAAAATCAAGTGAACGTATGAGTTCAAATTGTCTGCCGACAAATGTACAGATGTGTTTAAGTAAGATACGTATTAACTGACAATAGACATTCTGAAAATACTATGACGGTTACCACGTCTTTTTATAATGATGTTGATGACGATTATCGAAGCCAAAATGATGAATACAGAATAATAGTTGAGTCGCCTTTGTTCCAACTCTAACAATTCTATTCATTTGACGAAAAACTTCGTTACGGTCGGAACGCTGATCAGTGAAGGCTACAGTGCAGCACAGCATCTTTACTTTGACAGGCTAGATGATATATTGGCGCCTGTAAGCTAGCTATAATAAATACCCATACCAACCTTTATCGAAGAATGGACTCGGCTTTAAGAGTGCAATTACGACTAAATGCTCGAAAGCGACCTATATGCATGTAGGTGAAAGCGATGAGGTCAATATATAAGAAACAGTCTAAGGAGAATAATGACAGTAACTATACATAGCAGCTTAAATTGGGATAATATTTATTTTGCTCCGTGCGTATAGTAATTAACAAATGTGTCTAATTATACGCTCGGTATGTAGAAGACCTCACTGCTGTGTACTTGATTAATGGTTAGACTACAAATATATTTATGTCTGAGTCACGAATCATTAGAAAGTAAACCAAAGAAAAGAATTGTTCAATAGTTTAGAACCATACTTATTGCACTTTTGTATCTATATATCACGTTTTAACGTGTTCAACTCTTGTGTATCATTGTCGATGATATTTCTTATTCTGTGTGTTTGTATTGAACCATGCCTTCCCTATTCGATTTGTTATTATCGTTTCTCTTAAGAGATTCACTATATCACAAGAGAAATGCTTTATATCGGGTTTCATACATACATGAATGCATTGCACATGCAAACACTTCCACCTAGCTGATTTGTTTAAACCGAACTTTGATATTCCTTTTGCTATAATGTAAAATACGAACACACGATATGCATAGTTCATTGATAATGACCAGTGTGATTCAACCTTAACAGCCTCGGGGTATAGATCTATATATCTACCAAGTTGTCATATTTAGAAATTCCTTGTATGAAATCCTTCCATATTTTCAAGAAAGACAATTTATATAAGATAATATTCGATGCTTATGTCTCCATCACCATTGTTTCGACGGATTGACTAACATGTGGTGCTATATACAAACAGCTGCAAATTAGCCATGTGTCCCGACTAATAATGAATTGCCGTGCAATTATTTATGAACTTAAGATTTGTTCATTATCATCAAACAACACTGTAGAAAATGGTTTTATTGTATGATAAGTTCTTAAAGGCGATTTTGGATATGCTATATGATTCCCATTGAGTTTTGTTCAAACTAGATCTAGCACTCTCAAGTAATGTCAAGATAAGTACATTTAAAAGTGACATAGTCAGACGTGTGCATAAACTTTTGTGTTTTGTGCTAATTAACTGCGACTAAATATGAGAAGTTCCTCCAGGTTTCATGGCAAATTGCAAATAAGATTGTACGAAACATCAGACATTATAAGAGATGTGTGTGATTTTACTCGTACAAATTGTGTTGGCCAGATAATTTTATTGCAACATCTTCGTAGATGCGCAACGTACTTGAAGTATGTACAATATCATTATGAATACGTTCGGTGAATTTAAATGCAGGATCGTATTGTTTATCTAGCATCACGGAGAGTTACATCTCAGCATTTCATCATTACGTGAATGTTTCGTATCTGTATTCATTTGAAAACTATAATCATACGGTGTGAGCACGCATAGTTAGCGCAGTCAGCCCTAGACTTAAATAATATAGTTAAACATCAGCACGTTTTGACTGCCAGCTGCCTAAGTACGTGTCATTAGTGGAGTGCTGCATTTCCTTTTATGCGATTTATTATGATCTTATAACAATGTTCGGATGTGATGCAGCAACATTTTTATGATGGGGGTAGAAAATAGTTTCGTTTTATTAGAATTAAAGACATTTTTTCATTTCGTTGTTTTCTAATTGCGTCTGGTGTGTCGATCAAGTAATGCATTAACTTTATATAAGGAAAGAAACAATCCGTCCTCTACCATTTAAAATACACCTATTAAGTCATTAAGCCAATCATTTTCAGGAATGGAGACTTTACTAACAATAACTCTCCATTCGTATTTTGTTTACACAATAGTTGTTTGACATTCATAAACCAAATCTTTCTATAGTTCTTGCATATGTAAATCTAAAACGTTTAAAACGCTCTTCTAACATTGACTGCATGTCAGGCATTCAGAAATAATCTAACAATGTCATCATAAAATGTAGAACTGTTTTGAATTGAAATTCAATCAAATGTAACCATTGGAAATAAATTAATCACTTTCCACACATATCAAGACATATAATGTCCTTATTCATGACGTCATGTCTGCACAAAATGATGCATTAATTGATAAATTTACTGAAGGTCATCAATCTTATAAGGAAATTAGAAACTGTGCAGCTTCAGAGCATTCTTAAAACACTCTGAGCAATATTGCAACAAACTAGATAAAATATATGATTTATGAAATGTATACAAATTCAATTTTGAGTTTGAACTATTTGGCAACAGCTTACAATATTTGGGCTTCCGACAACGAAAATAGGGCAAGCCATAAGTAAGAAGGATGCATTGAAGACGATATACACTTTATGTTGGTCTGTCCACTATACAGCCTTATCAGCCATAGGTATCTACCACATATACATGCTCGAGAAAACAAGGCCTAAACAAATGTGTATCATGTCCAAATTTCGGCGCAGAATATTTACATTGTGTGTTATGTAGCAACGTACCTTTCATTTTATTATAAACTGTATTATTATATAGCTTTGTCATTAGACATATACATGTATTATATCTACAATTTCACAATTCACTCATTGTTAAACTTCATATGTATGCGAGTTATTTATTCCTTTTGTATGTTTTGCGCAATACACTTCGAAACTTGCTGTCTGCATCCGTAGGCTAGATACGCCATTGACCAGTCCATGCTGGGGCCACATACATCTTATGGTTGAAATAAAGCTGTGCAAGACAATCGTCGCTAATATAATATTGTATTACTGGCCAAGCATGTCCAGACAATATAGCAATGCTCCTGAGCAATAACCATGACATAAAGTCATAATACATCTTTATTAATGGTGTCTCATCTGCCCAGACTGACATTTTTATCCAATTATCAGCAAGCTGAACATATAACATACACGACTTCTGTGGAATAGGACCAACAACTTAAGCATATATGTATATTATAGTTAACACGACACTTATAGAGGATACGTACGGTTCTTTAGAAATTATGATTAAACGATACGACTTATGTCAACATTGTTTAAGCATGTAACTTGAATATAATTACTTGCATATTATACGATAATTGGCCACATCTGATATAAATTGCTGATTTACTATCCGATACCATAGTACAAACAGGACACGTATGTTCCATATATTGTTGCTGTATTCCATGAAACACTTAACTACATGAACAAGAAATGTAAACTTCAATATAATTTCTGGAATCCTCATAGAGAAGCGGAACATTCAAACAATATACAAATTGTAAAAGAATGAGACAATGATGTTCAACGTAGATCCCAAATGGCGATAAAATAACAAATATTCAATAAACTTGAAAGCTTTAATCGTGTTGTTTTATTGTTCCTTTCGGGAAAGAAGACTTACGTTTTGCTGATATCTGAACAATAACAATTGTAATGTTCTAAAACAGGATTTTCATATAATATATGTCATCTAATGTATAGCTTATAGTGCAGAGGGGCACTGATCTTGACTCCTATGGTTGTCGGTTCGAATACTTTCCACTGCTTACCTTGCTAGCCAACGACTACTAATATATTCTTCATCTGAAACTGGCTTTGAGAAACTCGTATCGCTGCCATATTTCACGGTCGACCTACGCTGGTAGGAGTTTAACGCATGGAATATTACAGCAACCTGGAGAACAACAGTATTATATTGGAGTAGTACAAATAGAAAATAAGTGCAAATGTAATAATAAGATTAAAAGCATTTTCTTAATTGGAGAATGTCTTTTTAAAATGGGTTAAAAGAATCTTCCAAAACCGTGCTAACTGGACTAGTTCAGATGAAGTGACTAAATGAAACTTATAGCATGTTTTAGTTTAAAACAATTTGGGTGACGTAAGAAATATGTAACATACATTTTTCAAGGTGCCATATTCACCTAGCTAACTCAACATAATGTGTAAGTTTGATGTATATGTTATCATCTCGGGATTTTATGACTAGTATAATACCTAGTCCATGATAATATTGAATCACAACGATGAGGAAATAAAACCCGTCTGTAGTAATAGGGAATGGAAATTACAACATAATTGGGCACTCCTAGTTTCCCATATGGAGGACATATAACAAAGTGCTGTGTACTTCTTATCAGTCTTGTACTTTCATTTAATATTCCATTATGATTTTAGTATATAAAAACATTGTTAAAAACAGCACATATTACATTAGACAAATGCCATTAAGCACGTACTCTACTAGAGATACAATAAAATATAAAATATATATACTAATGTACCCAGACATGCCAGAAGACGCGGAGACATGGACGATCTACATACATCAATGTAATAACAATCGTAGAATTCATAATATTGCTAACGGTGTAATTTACTGTAAACCTATAGGAGAGACAATGTTTGTTTACAAAAGCCTTTATACCACCAGCTAGCTATTGGTGAATGACAGGTTTTTATTGTTCATTCATCCGATAGAGTGCCGGTGGGCATTTTGCATATGAATACGGTGATCTCTCCTATTCCATGTGCCATAACTGAATAAGTTGTATGTCTCAATCACGTGTGAAGACGAAATATGAGCTTCAAAACAATACTTCCTTGTTTTGTTAATAAATCACATGGCTTACCGAGACAATTATAAAGGATGTAGATTAGTATTCTTTATAGATAGACTCAACTGTTTGAATGGACGGAAGTGTGTAGTTAAGGAGCCGATCCTTAAGATAGACTCAATGGTTTGAATAATCGGAAGTGTGTAGTCAAGGAGCTGACCCTTTAAGATAGACTCAATGGTTTGAATGGTGGGAAGTGTGTAGTCAAGGAGCTGCATCGATTTAGATAGACTCAACGGTTTGAATTGTCGGAAGTGTGTAGTCAAGGAGCTGCATCGTTTTAGATAGACTCAATGGTTTGAATGGTCGGAAGTGTGTAGTCAAGGAGCTGCATCGTTTTAGATAGACTCAATGGTTTGAATGGTCGGAAGTGTGTAGTCAAGGAGCCACATCGTTTTAGATAGACTCAATGGTTTGAATGGTCGGAAGTGTGTAGTCAAGGAGCTGCATCGTTTTAGATAGACTCAATGGTTTGAATGGTCGGAAGTGTGTAGTCAAGGAGCCGCATCGTTTTAGATAGACTCAATGGTTTGAATGGTCGGAAGTGTGTAGTCAAGGATCCGCATCGTTTTAGATAGACTCAATGGTTTGAATGGTCGGAAGTGTGTAGTCAAGGAGCCGCATCGTTTTAGATAGACTCAATGGTTTGAATGGTCGGAAGTGTGTAGTCAAGGATCCGCATCGTTTTAGATAGACTCAATGGTTTGAATGGTCGGAAGTGTGTAGTCAAGGAGCCGCATCGTTTTAGATAGACTCAATGGTTTGAATGGTTCGACGAGTGCAGTCAATGAGCCACGTATATACATACAGAAGCAGCACCAACGTATATTGATATAAGTATATTTCGTTTGCTGTTAAATAAATCGTATACATTTTAAAAGTCTTAAAATCTACTCATCATATTTCTGTCAAAATTGGCATAGTACCATGATTACATCACAGGTAACTGTATCATTGGTAAAGAGTTTTTATTTACAAAATTTATGTTATCTTAGATTTTATAAATTTATATAAAAAACCTACTATTTGTTAATGATACAGTTGCCTGTGGATTACACCATACCAACTCCCATTCCAAGTTTCATTTTTTCATCATTTATTAAGGTAATTGTCTTCTTTGGTGTATAATGGAATTAAATAATTTTGGACTTCTTAACGCAGGTAGGTAATGTATTTATACATGATAACATGCCGACACATCCATTTTAAGCTTGTTCGTGCTATTTCATCACGGTAGTCAGATGCTTTCAATACGTCTTATTTACACCGATTTGTAAACTTCCGCTGAACTGAAAACTCGCGAGTCATCTTAATTAACCATTCGGGTCTACGACCTTCGTGATTAATTCATACGTGGCTGAACTCTAAACCGTTGTATTACAGCCGGTATACTACGTTTTTTTTTATTTTATTTCTTAATTATATAAGCTAGTACATACGTATATTCGGCAACACTGATCCTGTTTAATTTAGACTAGTGTTTCGATTATGTGAAAGTCAATTCTTTTATTGAATTTATGATGACGTATTTCTAAAATTTTATATACGGTATGAGTAAGTCAATACGAATACATGGAGGACCCCCATAAACTATATATATATATCTTTAAAAACAAACACATCTTCTTATCCTTTGCAGAGTATTAAATCTCGCGTATCATTATGAGCACTAACCTAATAATTATTTATAAACGGTACAGAATCTTTATTTTCCAGTCAAGAGTCCAAATCAAAGTGACAATAGACAACGATGAGACATTGTATACTGAATGAATTTATTTTTTTTCGGGTATTTGAAAAACTTTTCTTTTGGACGTAAATTCGTTTTTGTGATAGATGGCAGTTGTTTTTGATGCTATGAAGATACGTACAACAGTCCATCTTTTAGATACAGTAGCATGTACAAAACAATGATATGACACATTATGTGTTCTTTTTTCGGAATTGTATGATTAATAACTGTAGTCGAAATGCACAAGTTATTAGTTTTATTACATGGTCAGACTTTCTTTGTGTATGAGGAAACAGGAAACAGACGTATTTATCTGACCTGACATATGTTCTATAGAGATCATGATAAACGACACCACACACACACAAATCATGTCAATATTGACAAATCGTGTAATATCAAGAACATACGTTAGTATTCGAGTGTAAATTTTTTTTAATGCAAAACCCGTAATAAATTAGTTGTTTAACGTTCCGGTGCATTATCGCATTAAAAGCGCACATGTTCCATAGCTCGTTCCTAAACCAATTGAAACACAAACCTTCAAGCATAAACTATCTGGAATTTTCACCATGTAAGTAAACAAACCTGCTGACTTCTCTAGTTATGATCTAGTTATAGTTTAAGGATACAGACATTGATGTTCAACATAGATCAAAAATGACAGGATGAAGACAATGAAATTTCAAATTTTATCAATTTGTAAGACATAATTGTCTGACTATATGGCACATCTTAGGAAAGAATTCATACAATTTTAAATTTGCATACCTCGGAAATGCTATGTTATATATTTTTTTACCGCTTTTTTCAAAGCGTCGCTTTGTTTTAATGCAGATAACAAAAAAGGAAATCTTATTAATGATTATGCAATGACGTTTCATCCATAATTGATGGAAGACAGTGGGCGTTATTATAATGTGTATGATATCACGTTCAAGGTATTGTCAGACAGAATATAACTGAATGATTCATTTAAACGATATATGTATAACATTTTATTGAACTATTAATTAGAATTTATAGTCTAGCCATTGAAATGAAATCGGGAGGTCACTATGTAGGTGTTTGTGAAGACGCCTTCAAAAGAAACAACAAAGCACAAAAATGAACAGTCTATAAATTGCTAGCTCTGCATGGAAGTGGCCACAGTTAGATTTGATCTGGTTGAATGATTGATTATTTAAGATTCAAAAGTATTTTGTTTTGGAGCATACAATCAGATATATCACCACTTTCTAGTAATTTATGTTGCATTACGAAACTAGTGGGAGCACTCGGCAGAAAAAGCAGGACCGGAAAGCACGAAAAGGAAAAAGGAAATATTACAAGTGCAGGCTTCAAGTACAACGATCCCTGACCGCGTCATACCAAAGACGAAATAAGATTAGTACCAGCAATTCACTTGCTAGACGTTCAGCATAAAAGGAAAACCAGCTTTTCTTCTCTCATCGTTTTACCTCGTGGCGATGGATAACATCAGGAATGAGGTGTCGAGAGTGATTAATAGAAGTTTGAAAAACTTAATCACAATCGACCTTAGATAATTTAGTATTAACTTAAATTAAACTATGAATAAGAAAAATGAAACTGTACAAATACAAGGAAACACGACATTCCACCCCCGATAGCCTATCGCATGAGTAGGTCAAACATATCCAGAGTAAGTGCAGGCAGACAATAACGAATCACTAGGATGAACAAAGTACAACATACAAAGCAACGCTCAATAGTAGAAAGTTGAAAGAAACGAAGCAGCCTGATGCTGGACAACGAATTTGCAGAAGGGCACATACTGAGCCCGTGGCTTCAATTACTCGAAGTGGACGTTATCAGTACATATCTAGGTTAGGAATGTTTACATACATTTTAACAATAAACGGTACATGGTATCGTTCGATTTCGAAGCATTGAGCCGTGACTGCACTTTTAACGTTTCAACCATTCTTCGATAAAGGTTACTATAGGTTTAGTCTGTAAGGTAAATATTACAATTAAGCCGAATTATTTCGTGTGTTGAAATAGTCGTGACAGTAAAGCGCTCGATACAATGTAAAATGACTTTTGTCAGACCAGGGTTCGAATCCCACCAAAACAGTTTTTACATTATTAATTTTATATTTTTAATGCACACAACTTGCAAAATCTATGTAATACTAGTTTATGTGAAAAACTATGTTGAAAATATTGTTGAACGTTCTGACGGATAATCAAAGTAATATAGGTTGTCAGTAAGCTCGGAATATACAAACGATCGAAATAAGTAAAAATGAAAAATATATTAAATCGACATTTGAACTTATAGTTTCTTTAAATAACATAAAATATCGATTCTAAAACATGAGCGACTTGGAGATTGGAACCAGCAAGTAATGAGTTAGCAGGGCTGAGCGTTGCCGACTGCACTAAAACTGAAATTCGATAACGAACAAATGTATGTAAGTATCATATCAATACATAATGACCTCCGCATGTAATCAATCATAGTCTACCCGCCAAAATGGGTTGCAAAGGTCATGGCATAGGGTTCAAAATTCAACTATATGGTTAATTGTTATGCCCTGATTGAGGTCAATATAATCCTATATAGATATAAACAATAATTATTAACTTCAAAGAAGTAAATAAAATAATGCACTTCGCTATCTGTAGTTCAAACGACAGGCGTTCAACTTATATTTGAACAAAACTGATTATCGGATGTTGTCGTTCATACTGAATAAAATCGATTTATGTTTATTGAACCATGTAAAAAAATGGGTTAAGTACTATATACACTCATTTTGTATCATGTTTGCTTTGTTTATTCAACCAAAATCAACCGTCTTGTAGAGGGAGTTGTGTTTGGCTTTTTTAAGACAACTTATCCCTATACAAGAATAAAAAAGTTAGAAAATCATCAATTACCCATGTCCGTGAAGAAAAACTGACAAAGACAAAGGTCTTGGAGGCTGTATAAGCGACTAAGGAACGGTAATTGGAAAAAATGTGTCGCCTCTGAGGAGTTAATGTTTTATCGTAAAGGAAGTTATTATGTAGACATAGTCTGCTATTTTAGAAAGGGTGATGGTGATATGCATAAGTTGAGGTTAGTTAAGCTTGAATTGTTCTCGGTCGCTTTCATGACATAGTCTTGTGTATGCTGGAAAAGTTGAAATAGAAAAGATTGGAAAGTGGAAAGAAATGAACGCATATTTAGTTCAAGCCAACGATTTAAAAGTTATTGTTCGGCAAAAATGTGGCGCGTCCTCTTCCTGGTGAGATACCAAAGACTTAATTAACAATTCAATCTTTGTCTCGAGTAACATCACAATATCACAACAGATATTTTTGATACTATAGTGTCTATCTCGTGTTTCGGCAATGGCTGTGCTCTTTTATAGATAAGGCCCCTTGATTTATGAATTCTGTGTTCAATTATATAACTTTGCTCCTTATATAGAGAGGTAATCAAATTCCTAGTGTTCCAACATCGTTTTTTGTCGATTTCATCCCATTACAATACAACGGTAACGTCGCTTTTTCTACATCCGTGGAACAAGATAATATCAAACTGTCAAATGTAATCGACGCTGATGTATGGCAGATTTTTTTGTACAATCAAATTGTCTTTAGATTCCTATAACAGAGGGTCGATATGTCTGTAGAGGATGGACAAGGAACATTACTAGAGAAGTTGATGCGAGCATAAATGATATATCACACACGATGAAATATTGGAATCCCGGAAGGCCCTCAGGAGGTGAAAGATTATCGAGTCAATTTAAATCAGCTGTCATCGGTCACAATATAGTCCTTCAAATGTCGTGGAGACACATGTTCGATCGTTGCACAATTAAAACAGCACGCTTCGCCAATATCATATAGATCAAGTATGCATTGGTTAGAGATTATAAAACGATTTAATCAAGGGCTTTAACCTACTGAGAAACTTAATGATGAGTATCGGTACAGAACCCAGGAAAGCATTTTGCTAAGTTAGTTGATTATTATTCAAACCGATATTTCAGCTGTTTTATTAGGAAGAATTTTTATGCGATAACGTGTGAAGTTTTAGGTTTCAGGAGTGATAGATAAAAGTGAGAATAAAGTAAAATACATTTTGTTTATATTTCCGCTCAATTTGGTAGAAATGTTAAACATAACAAGAAGTTGCCAATCGAAGAAACAGCCGAATGGAAGCTACATTGCATTCTATGAACCGTTGAGTACGTTTGAATGGGGAAGTTTAGATTTTTTGGATGCTTTGAAAGTATGTTGTTATAAGTACAGAACCATAATATTAAGAAAAGAGCATTTAAGTTTCATTTATCTACATATACAGCACGGAGAATTTGACATGATCCTGACTTTTATGCATGAATATATTACAACATTCTTGCGTTGAATATAATTTTTATAAATCTAGTAAATCGTGCAATTTCGGTCATTTGTGTTGGTATTACATCTCGAGCATCTTAGTGATACTTCCCGTTTATGAGACCATACTAACGGGATTATAAATATAGACAATACATTAGTTGTTAAATTAGGCTATTTAAAGTTCGAGAGTCGTGTCAAATTCACTTCGAGTATGAATTATATTCAGTGATCAAACACAACGTTCGTTTGTGCACCACGTTGCTGTATGCCATATTTCATTCTAGATAAAGTATAATGGCATGTGTAAAAGATTTCCAGTCATCTTTTCTTTAGTAAACAGAGTTATGTAGTAACACACACTATAAGTTCTCTTGTGATTGCAGTAAACGCAGCATACATGTATGGAAGATATTTAACCTAAGTTGGTCTACCTAAAGAAAGTCGATATAACCTCAGACAAAGTTCAGATGACTCCCATCAACAAGAGGCATTCAGACTTTCTTGACTTTTATTTTGCTTTAAATCGTGTTATGATGGCAATTAAGCAAACGCTAGGGGTCAAATGTAGTCACTTACATTGTATTAAATGATATTTTTGTGTTTCCTGTCATTAATTGAATTAACACACTCTAATTATTTCGCTTCTCTGATAACTTTATTAGTGTGTTTCAAATCATGTAAGTATTCTACAGAGTATCGTCAATCTGGTATTGGTGGGTTTTTAAATGCACTCCCTCAATCTAATTATAACTCAAGATTTGATTTTATAAAATAAAACAAAGAAAACTTAACTTCAACTGCAGAGAGAAGTAAAATCATTATTTGTTTTCCATGTAGGGTGGTTATTTGAAAGGGTTGAGCCCGTCCGTGATTATTGTCGTGTACGGATACAGGAAGAAAACAATTGAAACGAGGAAGGAATCCATGCACGCGAAATTTAATTGTCCTGACTACCCAAGTAAAAGTGTAAAACGAAACATTGATACAGTACATAATTACCGCGCTTTGGCTCAGTTACGAGTAAACCACTTGACATGATCATTTATAGTAAAAATACAAATTATCCACCAACACTTCGCTAGCTTAGACTTAGAAGGTCGTTAGGCATCACAATGCGCTTTTTTACCAAACTGAAGTAAAAACAAATACATGAGTAAACAGTAGTTTCCAGACAGCTTTTTTTTGTTTTCTAAAAACAAAACACAATCATTTTGTAATTACGACTTTCTAATTCTAAGCCAGATTACACTTACTACACATCTTTAATTTATACTCATATATATTGTGCTTTGTTATATCCAAACTTATCATTTTACCTGTGTTGCAAAACAATATCTGGGTTATCACTCTCGACTTCATGGTTTCTGGATTACTTAACTGTTGTCGAGCCTATTTCAAATTGTGAAGATTTAAATTCAGCCCAAGTCAATTGGGATTGGAAAAGACCCACGACCTACGGACCAGTGCCGAACCTCTTACCACTGTGTTCCTTATACTTTGTCATTTCAGTTGATTAAAGTAACGATATCCACGACGCATCGCAGATCACATTGGCTGAATAGAGTTGTGTTTACTTCCTTCAATAAATGTTTGTGCGACTGCAGGGTTGTACATGTACCACTTATTGGTTGTTCTTAAATGTTTAAGGACTTTTTGACGGATCAAAATTGGTATTTCAGCCGTATTCACAGCTGGAACTATGGGTCATCATTCAGTTCTTTTTTAGCTGAAACAAGGTATTTCAGCTTTTTGACAGCTGTGACTTGGGCTTTCGACTTCTTGACAGCTGATACCTGGAATTTAAGCGGTATAGTTCCTTTCCTCGCTCAGCACAAATGGGAAACTGGCTTCTCTTCTCTTATACCCTCGTGATGATGGATTACATCAGGAATGAGGTGTCGAGAGTGATTAATATAATTAAAAAAAATTGTTTCACAATCGACCTTAAATAAATTAGTATAAACTAATTGTGTGTTTTGCATTGTGCCTTGTAATTGTGCTCAGTGTTGTTTTTATGTTTTATGTGCTCAGCTACTTACGTTGTGTGATGCCTTCTCTGACGGAAGTTTAGTATATTGTTATGTCATTTATCTGTGTATGGTGGTATAGGGTTATGTTTACCAGCATAATACCAGGTATACATCATCATTAAAAACAATAGTGATAGATAAGGGGTTGGGCACATTAAATGCTGATTTCAAATTAGGTAGTTTTTGAACATATTCCGCACCATTTATGCCATAAATTTCTTGAAAATGTACAAAAAAAACTCCAAATTTATGCTAAGCCAAAGACTTCAATACAAGGAATGGTTAAATAATTTGATATTGACCAAAACACGAAACAAGATCGTATAAATCTGCAATGCTGCTTTGCTAATGTTAGCTCATAAACACTTACTACTCAACTGTATATAATACAATGGCACCTACTTCAGACGTACCACTTAAGTGATATCGGTAATTCAATTGGAAACAGGATTGTTCGCACGAATGATGAGTGTAATAAAAGGCTACAAACCAATAATTGGGTTCAACTTCTGGATTAATGTGGTGGTGCTCTTCCTTGATTCAATTAGACTTTCCGAACGACCATTTATTTCCAGGAATATATGTTAGATTGTTTCAACGGTCCCGTGATACAAATGGTTCTTGTTTTCCTGCTAGGCCGCTTTCTTCCTTTTGTATGTCTTTATTACAGATTGTTATCGGACACATCTAGTTTGGTGTATTTGGCATTGTATTCTGTATGTCACATTTGAAATAAGAGACTAAGTACATTTTGCTATATTGAACTTTTTATATAATGGCATGTTATTTTGGTTAACAAATAAGATGAGTAACTATTGCACTTTAAGAACCATGTTCTTTTACAGGACTATTAAGCCACCACCGAAATGAGGCAGTTGTTATAATGCTAGTATCATCACACGGCAGATCCACTTTGGATTCCTGGTTTGGATAATTATTCTTATCTTTGAAATTAGCTGCGAACGTGTGTCCTAAGCAACAAAGTTGTAGTCGCTAAATAATGCATGGTGTTCTTTTACAGGAAAACAAGGCCCTTTCCAGGCTGACAGGGTTGCTTAAACACTATATCGTTACCAGACAGAGTCACACTCGCTTCCTTGTTGGACCTGTAATGTTCTTCTGTGAAATCAGCTACACGCATGTCCTCACCATTTCAAGAACACAATCTGAAAGTTGACAATTGTTTTTGGAACACCCAGTTAGTTCCGGCTGCTAATGCCCAGAAAAGATTATCGTGCTATTATCTGCTCGTTTATGACTATAATAGATATTGCAGGAAGATAGCAGTAATCACCCGTTACTACCACACACACACACACGCACGCGCACGCGCACACACGCACACGCACACGAACACACACACACACAGTGGGCGCTCTATCAATTCGCTCTCGTTCTACTTAAGTCGGTCAGTAAACTATAATTTGCGAATCAGATACACTTATCTAAAAGTGCAATCCAAAAAATACACAGCATGCAGAACAATCAGCTGACAATTTGACAGACGGGATAGACAAGCGTTCAATGCGGTCCAGGTTTTTGCTATTTCTATTAGTTTCTATTTCCTTGGAATCAGTAATTAATTGAAGTTGGATTTTGTTTCCGAAATGTGTTTTTGATTAATTATTAGTTTTCCACAGAGGTAAAGTTCATATATTTTCTTAGGCACTTTTGGAAGGAAATAAGAATGCTAAATGTTGGTGGCATTCTGATAAATACGAACACAGCTTGGACTTGGGCCGATTTTTGCTTGTTTAGTTGGGCATTGTGCCTTGTATGTGTGTTTTATGTTTACTGTGCTCAGTTGGTTCAGTTTGGCATTTTGCTTTGAGTGATTTTAATGTTATCTCTGCTAGGCTGGTTAAGTTGAGTGATGCCTTCCCTGTCTGACTTAATATAATCTGTTTTAGCTGTAGCTTTAATATTGAAAGATCTATTGCCCTTTGTAATACTCTGATTTTTTTTATAGTTCATAAAGTCGAAAACATAATTGATATTTAAAAGAAACTTGCTATTCTTATTGCCAATAATAAACTCAGCAAAGGGCAATGACTCTAGCTTTAATATAGTATGATGAACGGACCTTTTTCGACTTCCAAATTACAAAATAAGTTAAAAATTATATTTCAAACTACATAAGGCCTTTAATGACATGGTAAATTGGGATCTGGTAAATATATTGTGTCTGATGATTTCGGTTGCATCGCTGCAAAACATGTTTTGATCTATTTATGAGCCATTATTCATACACGATATGCATCTGGAGTTCAGAAGACTTTCAGTTTGGCATAGCTGAGAATTATTATGTCTAAGATTATTTTAGGATTCCAAAATGTGTTGTCTAAAGTCAAGCTGCGCTCGAAGAGAACACTTTATCCCGATACACTCGGTTATGCCAAACCTAAAATATAATTAAATTGAAATGAAATTATTATCTTTCTAGTTGAAACAAGAATCGGATTTCAGTCACATTCTGCTAATGTTTGATCTTTTCTTCTACAAAACAGACATTTTTTTACTTTTGTTTGAAATATAGTTCCCTGCAACATTATCCAATGTAAAGTATTTCATAATATAGTAGTACACATGATCCATGTTCAGAAAAAATCACCTTTCTTGACCAGGATCTAAATTTATTCTATATTATTTAATTAATGGTTAGGAATATTTTTCCAAAGTAAATATTATACTGAATGTCATTCATGTAGTTATCAATATTTTCAACTCATACAGTTCAGTTCTTTATGTTTTTTAAGAAGGATGATATCATTATATAAAGAACATGGACAGATTAGAATGCAATCTGATTAAAATCATATCCTCAAACCCGCTACGCATGAGGATCTGACGACGACCTAAGTCGACCTTTCCCGTTAGCCAATCGGCGCCTTGCTTTCAAAATTCTGAACTTTGTCTGATCGGGACAGGTAATATGCTCGAGATAAACCAGGTGTTCGTAACATTGATGCTCGTCTTAACGAAGTTCAACATACATTATAATACTTATTGTCCCAATTTTAAAAAATAATATTCCTTTCTGCACATTCATGGAATTAAATAAATAATTACTGCTATTACCCTGATGTATGTTCTTACATTTATTCGTGTAGCCATAGCAAGAAATGAGTCTAATTTGTCTTGCGTCATTGATGTATTGTATTATGCACGAACAATGTAGCAGATTGCTATTAAAATATTAATTTCTCATTACGTTTACATTCAACGTATTACATTTTCTTTGTTGACAATCAGCACGGCATAATCTCTTATAATGTCTGGTATTTCATACAATCTTATTAGCAATTTTCGACTAGGTTTTCAGTTATTCAAATATATCGTTTATCAAATACTCAGAATATCTTCCCATTACTCATATAAGCTTGTTCACATGACGTTGTTCCTGTCTGTAATCGCACATCATTAACCAAGTTGTCTGATGATTGTCAGTTATAATAAACATAATTATGGTTATATGAACATATAATATGTTCGTATAACCATATATCAATTGATGTATAATATGCCAATCTGAAAATGTTACAACGCAACCACTTTTGAAATGATTTTAAGGATCGCATTGGCTAAAACATACGAACTTTGAATCATTGTGATAAAATTGCAGCTGAATATTTCGCATTATTACGTGACATGAAACAACTTCAATAATATCAAAAACAAATGCAGTATGTAGCTATTTTTCACATGATTATGGTTCTTTTTGGGCATGGTCTTTTTAACCAATGTGATTTCATAAAGATTTGAATATTATTTCGTTGTAAATCATCTAGAACAACATTGAAATCATAAAAATGATATGTCACCAGGCTCGTTTTCGACATACATGGCTTTCTAATGACCTACCATTGTATTTAGTTCATTTTATCTATTTCCTGCATTTATGGCACCATTATGTTCTTTTTAAGATTATTACTATATGAAACCACTTTTAAGCAATGCATGATATTTTGTGTGTTCAATAGTCATTCCTATTGACATTAGTCACAATTCCGGCTGCCTGGTGAATAAATTCAGTATATGAACATGATAAATAGTTACCCCACCCACTTGCAAAAAAAGTGTAAGTTTCATTTATCTACATATACAGCACGGAGAATTTGACATGATCCTGACTTTTATGCATGAATATATTACAACATTCTTGCGTTGAATATAATTTTTATAAATCTAGTAAATCGTGCAATTTCGGTCATTTGTGTTGGTATTACATCTCGAGCATCTTAGTGATACTTCCCGTTTATGAGACCATACTAACGGGATTATAAATATAGACAATACATTAGTTGTTAAATTAGGCTATTTAAAGTTCGAGAGTCGTGTCAAATTCACTTCGAGTATGAATTATATTCAGTGATCAAACACAACGTTCGTTTGTGCACCACGTTGCTGTATGCCATATTTCATTCTAGATAAAGTATAATGGCATGTGTAAAAGATTTCCAGTCATCTTTTCTTTAGTAAACAGAGTTATGTAGTAACACACACTATAAGTTCTCTTGTGATTGCAGTAAACGCAGCATACATGTATGGAAGATATTTAACCTAAGTTGGTCTACCTAAAGAAAGTCGATATAACCTCAGACAAAGTTCAGATGACTCCCATCAACAAGAGGCATTCAGACTTTCTTGACTTTTATTTTGCTTTAAATCGTGTTATGATGGCAATTAAGCAAACGCTAGGGGTCAAATGTAGTCACTTACATTGTATTAAATGATATTTTTGTGTTTCCTGTCATTAATTGAATTAACACACTCTAATTATTTCGCTTCTCTGATAACTTTATTAGTGTGTTTCAAATCATGTAAGTATTCTACAGAGTATCGTCAATCTGGTATTGGTGGGTTTTTAAATGCACTCCCTCAATCTAATTATAACTCAAGATTTGATTTTATAAAATAAAACAAAGAAAACTTAACTTCAACTGCAGAGAGAAGTAAAATCATTATTTGTTTTCCATGTAGGGTGGTTATTTGAAAGGGTTGAGCCCGTCCGTGATTATTGTCGTGTACGGATACAGGAAGAAAACAATTGAAACGAGGAAGGAATCCATGCACGCGAAATTTAATTGTCCTGACTACCCAAGTAAAAGTGTAAAACGAAACATTGATACAGTACATAATTACCGCGCTTTGGCTCAGTTACGAGTAAACCACTTGACATGATCATTTATAGTAAAAATACAAATTATCCACCAACACTTCGCTAGCTTAGACTTAGAAGGTCGTTAGGCATCACAATGCGCTTTTTTACCAAACTGAAGTAAAAACAAATACATGAGTAAACAGTAGTTTCCAGACAGCTTTTTTTTGTTTTCTAAAAACAAAACACAATCATTTTGTAATTACGACTTTCTAATTCTAAGCCAGATTACACTTACTACACATCTTTAATTTATACTCATATATATTGTGCTTTGTTATATCCAAACTTATCATTTTACCTGTGTTGCAAAACAATATCTGGGTTATCACTCTCGACTTCATGGTTTCTGGATTACTTAACTGTTGTCGAGCCTATTTCAAATTGTGAAGATTTAAATTCAGCCCAAGTCAATTGGGATTGGAAAAGACCCACGACCTACGGACCAGTGCCGAACCTCTTACCACTGTGTTCCTTATACTTTGTCATTTCAGTTGATTAAAGTAACGATATCCACGACGCATCGCAGATCACATTGGCTGAATAGAGTTGTGTTTACTTCCTTCAATAAATGTTTGTGCGACTGCAGGGTTGTACATGTACCACTTATTGGTTGTTCTTAAATGTTTAAGGACTTTTTGACGGATCAAAATTGGTATTTCAGCCGTATTCACAGCTGGAACTATGGGTCATCATTCAGTTCTTTTTTAGCTGAAACAAGGTATTTCAGCTTTTTGACAGCTGTGACTTGGGCTTTCGACTTCTTGACAGCTGATACCTGGAATTTAAGCGGTATAGTTCCTTTCCTCGCTCAGCACAAATGGGAAACTGGCTTCTCTTCTCTTATACCCTCGTGATGATGGATTACATCAGGAATGAGGTGTCGAGAGTGATTAATATAATTAAAAAAAATTGTTTCACAATCGACCTTAAATAAATTAGTATAAACTAATTGTGTGTTTTGCATTGTGCCTTGTAATTGTGCTCAGTGTTGTTTTTATGTTTTATGTGCTCAGCTACTTACGTTGTGTGATGCCTTCTCTGACGGAAGTTTAGTATATTGTTATGTCATTTATCTGTGTATGGTGGTATAGGGTTATGTTTACCAGCATAATACCAGGTATACATCATCATTAAAAACAATAGTGATAGATAAGGGGTTGGGCACATTAAATGCTGATTTCAAATTAGGTAGTTTTTGAACATATTCCGCACCATTTATGCCATAAATTTCTTGAAAATGTACAAAAAAAACTCCAAATTTATGCTAAGCCAAAGACTTCAATACAAGGAATGGTTAAATAATTTGATATTGACCAAAACACGAAACAAGATCGTATAAATCTGCAATGCTGCTTTGCTAATGTTAGCTCATAAACACTTACTACTCAACTGTATATAATACAATGGCACCTACTTCAGACGTACCACTTAAGTGATATCGGTAATTCAATTGGAAACAGGATTGTTCGCACGAATGATGAGTGTAATAAAAGGCTACAAACCAATAATTGGGTTCAACTTCTGGATTAATGTGGTGGTGCTCTTCCTTGATTCAATTAGACTTTCCGAACGACCATTTATTTCCAGGAATATATGTTAGATTGTTTCAACGGTCCCGTGATACAAATGGTTCTTGTTTTCCTGCTAGGCCGCTTTCTTCCTTTTGTATGTCTTTATTACAGATTGTTATCGGACACATCTAGTTTGGTGTATTTGGCATTGTATTCTGTATGTCACATTTGAAATAAGAGACTAAGTACATTTTGCTATATTGAACTTTTTATATAATGGCATGTTATTTTGGTTAACAAATAAGATGAGTAACTATTGCACTTTAAGAACCATGTTCTTTTACAGGACTATTAAGCCACCACCGAAATGAGGCAGTTGTTATAATGCTAGTATCATCACACGGCAGATCCACTTTGGATTCCTGGTTTGGATAATTATTCTTATCTTTGAAATTAGCTGCGAACGTGTGTCCTAAGCAACAAAGTTGTAGTCGCTAAATAATGCATGGTGTTCTTTTACAGGAAAACAAGGCCCTTTCCAGGCTGACAGGGTTGCTTAAACACTATATCGTTACCAGACAGAGTCACACTCGCTTCCTTGTTGGACCTGTAATGTTCTTCTGTGAAATCAGCTACACGCATGTCCTCACCATTTCAAGAACACAATCTGAAAGTTGACAATTGTTTTTGGAACACCCAGTTAGTTCCGGCTGCTAATGCCCAGAAAAGATTATCGTGCTATTATCTGCTCGTTTATGACTATAATAGATATTGCAGGAAGATAGCAGTAATCACCCGTTACTACCACACACACACACACGCACGCGCACGCGCACACACGCACACGCACACGAACACACACACACACAGTGGGCGCTCTATCAATTCGCTCTCGTTCTACTTAAGTCGGTCAGTAAACTATAATTTGCGAATCAGATACACTTATCTAAAAGTGCAATCCAAAAAATACACAGCATGCAGAACAATCAGCTGACAATTTGACAGACGGGATAGACAAGCGTTCAATGCGGTCCAGGTTTTTGCTATTTCTATTAGTTTCTATTTCCTTGGAATCAGTAATTAATTGAAGTTGGATTTTGTTTCCGAAATGTGTTTTTGATTAATTATTAGTTTTCCACAGAGGTAAAGTTCATATATTTTCTTAGGCACTTTTGGAAGGAAATAAGAATGCTAAATGTTGGTGGCATTCTGATAAATACGAACACAGCTTGGACTTGGGCCGATTTTTGCTTGTTTAGTTGGGCATTGTGCCTTGTATGTGTGTTTTATGTTTACTGTGCTCAGTTGGTTCAGTTTGGCATTTTGCTTTGAGTGATTTTAATGTTATCTCTGCTAGGCTGGTTAAGTTGAGTGATGCCTTCCCTGTCTGACTTAATATAATCTGTTTTAGCTGTAGCTTTAATATTGAAAGATCTATTGCCCTTTGTAATACTCTGATTTTTTTTATAGTTCATAAAGTCGAAAACATAATTGATATTTAAAAGAAACTTGCTATTCTTATTGCCAATAATAAACTCAGCAAAGGGCAATGACTCTAGCTTTAATATAGTATGATGAACGGACCTTTTTCGACTTCCAAATTACAAAATAAGTTAAAAATTATATTTCAAACTACATAAGGCCTTTAATGACATGGTAAATTGGGATCTGGTAAATATATTGTGTCTGATGATTTCGGTTGCATCGCTGCAAAACATGTTTTGATCTATTTATGAGCCATTATTCATACACGATATGCATCTGGAGTTCAGAAGACTTTCAGTTTGGCATAGCTGAGAATTATTATGTCTAAGATTATTTTAGGATTCCAAAATGTGTTGTCTAAAGTCAAGCTGCGCTCGAAGAGAACACTTTATCCCGATACACTCGGTTATGCCAAACCTAAAATATAATTAAATTGAAATGAAATTATTATCTTTCTAGTTGAAACAAGAATCGGATTTCAGTCACATTCTGCTAATGTTTGATCTTTTCTTCTACAAAACAGACATTTTTTTACTTTTGTTTGAAATATAGTTCCCTGCAACATTATCCAATGTAAAGTATTTCATAATATAGTAGTACACATGATCCATGTTCAGAAAAAATCACCTTTCTTGACCAGGATCTAAATTTATTCTATATTATTTAATTAATGGTTAGGAATATTTTTCCAAAGTAAATATTATACTGAATGTCATTCATGTAGTTATCAATATTTTCAACTCATACAGTTCAGTTCTTTATGTTTTTTAAGAAGGATGATATCATTATATAAAGAACATGGACAGATTAGAATGCAATCTGATTAAAATCATATCCTCAAACCCGCTACGCATGAGGATCTGACGACGACCTAAGTCGACCTTTCCCGTTAGCCAATCGGCGCCTTGCTTTCAAAATTCTGAACTTTGTCTGATCGGGACAGGTAATATGCTCGAGATAAACCAGGTGTTCGTAACATTGATGCTCGTCTTAACGAAGTTCAACATACATTATAATACTTATTGTCCCAATTTTAAAAAATAATATTCCTTTCTGCACATTCATGGAATTAAATAAATAATTACTGCTATTACCCTGATGTATGTTCTTACATTTATTCGTGTAGCCATAGCAAGAAATGAGTCTAATTTGTCTTGCGTCATTGATGTATTGTATTATGCACGAACAATGTAGCAGATTGCTATTAAAATATTAATTTCTCATTACGTTTACATTCAACGTATTACATTTTCTTTGTTGACAATCAGCACGGCATAATCTCTTATAATGTCTGGTATTTCATACAATCTTATTAGCAATTTTCCATGAAACTGAAGGAACTTCTCACATTAAGTCGCAGTAAATTAGCACAAAACACAAAAGTGTATGCAGATGTCTGACTATGTCACTTTTAAATATGCTTATCTTGTCATCACTTGAGAGTACTATATCTAGTTTGAACAAAACTTAATTGGCACCATACAGCATATCCAAAATCGCCGATTAGAACTTATTATACAGGAAATTCTAAATCTGACAACTTGGCAGATATATAGATCTATTCCCCGGGTATTGCAAGGCTGTTCAGGTTGGATCACACTGGTCATTATCAATAAACTATTCATATTGCGTGTTAATATTTAACATTATAGCAAAACGAATATCAAAGTTCGGTTAAAATGATACAGATAGGTGGAAGTGTTTGTATGTGCAATGCATTCATGTATGTATGAAACCCGATACGATGCATTTCTTGTGATATACTGAATCTCTTAAGAGAAACGATAATAACAAATCGAACAAGGAAGGCATCGTTCAATACAAACATACAGAATAGGAAAAATCATCGACAATGACAAACACAATTTGAACACGTTAAACAGATATATAGATACAAAAGTACAATAAATATGGTTCTGAACTATTTAAAAATTATTTTCTTTGGTTTACTTTCTAATGATTCGTGACTCGGCGATAAATACCATTTATCCAACACATAGGAGTGAGGTCTTCTACATACCGTGCGTATAATTAGACACATTTGTTAATTACTATACGCACGGGGCAAGAAAAATATTATCCCAATTTAAGCTGTTATGTATAATTACTGTCATTATTCTCCGTACTGTAGACTGTTTCTAATATATTGACTTCATCGCTTCTACCTTCATGTATATACATGTAGTTCGCATTCGAGCAATAAGCCGTGATTGCTCTCTTAACGCTGTGTCCATTCTTTAATAAAGGTTGATATGGGGTTGATTATTCATATTAGAGCTAGCTTACAGGCGCCTATATATCATTTACTCTTTCAAAGTTAAAAATGCTGTGTTGCACTATGGCCTTCACTGAACAGCGTAAAGAAGTGTTTCGTCAAATGAATAGAATGGTTCGTGTTGGAACAAAAGCGACTCAACTGTTATCCTGTATTTCCATCATCATATTGGCTTCGATAATCGTCATCGCCATCATTATTACAAGACGTGGTAACCGGCATAGTAGTTTTAGAATGTCTATTGTCAGCTAGTAAAATAAAGGATTCTATTTGAGTCTACCATTCTTTTTAATCCTATGTTCGCTTCTCGAAGTTGGAAGTCAGATTTGGCAGAAATGTAATAGTGTTAAGACGGAACTAAGCCCTCCACTTCCTTTTTACAACAATGAATAAACTGAATATGAGCCAGTGTACAGTGACTTGATATGTTTTCTGCAAATGTCATCCACGATTGCTGATAAGATTGCGCATAACATCAGAGTTAATATTCCGTGCAGATATCACAATATACTGTAAACGTAATGAGAAAATTTAATTATGTATGATTATCATTATGTCATTCAACAACGTGCGAACACATTAGTCTACGTCGCACGGAAAACTCACTCAAACACAAATATTCAGAAGTTTATTTTCGATAAACTGTATGGGTATTTCACCTATCAAGGTCATCATCACCAAACGCTATTTCACTTTTGATGTCATGAAGTTGTAAAATAGTAAGAGTAAGTATTGTAAATTGACATGAAGTCGTTGATGTCAGCCGGTATTCAAGGTAATCATATTTTGACAATGGACCGACGTCAAAATATGTCGCAAGTACCAATCGACACAGGTTCCAAAGAAGTAACAACACACACAACATAAAAGTACAAAGCAAAGGCAACCCTTTATTATGTGAACGAACCAAGGACAATGGTCTTAACGACTATTCATCATCCATAGATTTCACAACGATTGCATGATTCAATGTTTTGTTTCTTTCAGGATTTGCTTTATCGATGCCGATAAGAGGTAATTTAAGGACTGACTTTATCATGGAATCCTGTTAGTGCCATATTAAATAATCGCGCGCGAAGGGCATGACACGAGAATTGCGCGAGGCGCGATACGAGATATGAGAATTGGACGCGATACGAGACTCGCGCGAGGCATAATACAAGAATCGATAATCAAAAATTAATTTCTCGCGTTTTTAAATCGTGACTTAGACCCTCGAATTTTACCGCGAGAAATCAAGTTTAAATTCTTGTGTCTTTATAGCAATTTAGTTTCATTTTCCTATCAGACTTGTGTTGCACATTGTGACGTATGTGTGCGGTTAATGATTGTTTTTCTCGTTTTCTTTTTGTACCTTACGTGCTCGGCCGTATCCTTGCCTTCCCTGTCTGATCTTTCATTATATTCTATACCAGAATAGTTCATGCTATCAAAGTACAATTCGTGAACAATTATGACATTGGTGTTGGATAAGTGACGTCTAGCGGATGGCATGAGATATCGACAACAATAAACTACATGACTCAGAAGATTTATCAACGTTTCGTACCTCATAAACAAAATGTACTATTTATGGTGAATTGTCAATGGTGTATGCTTTAATGGCGCTCGTGCGTCTGTATTCTGAAATATATGTCAGTACATATTAGGTATAATTATGACATGTTTATGTGAATGAGAGAAAGCTGATTTCCCGTAAGGTTTTTACAGTGCAGAAGCATGACATCCAAGTAATTCATATACAGTATAGAAACTATTACATTTTTGTATGACAAATACTAAAGTTAACATCATAATGTCATTATGGTTTTTCCAATCGAAACAACGTTCATTATCTATAATGTACACGTTTATTATACCGACATAAGGGCATTTTGACACCTGACATTTAGGCTCTGCAGCGGTATCATTTCCTTCTTCAGTTTTGCATTGTGACGTATGCTTGTGGTCTGTCGTTTGGCTTTTATGTGTTCCTTTATGTGCTCTACTGTTTCTGTGGAGTGCTGCCTTTCCTGTCCGATATTTCATTACCTTTTGATACGTGAAAAACTTGATTGACGTTATATTATATTGTAGAGATGTTTTCAACTAAAACGTATATCTCAGACAGTTCTTTGTGATTTGATAGCGATATTTTAGGAATTGATTCATTCATTAAATGTGGGGAGGGGGTAAATGATTTTAATATTTCGACAGTCGATTGGTTTGAAGAACATAAAGAAGCAAAACTGACACAAAGGCGTAAGGAATTGATATTTACCGAGAAACGCATCCATTAAATAGTTTTTTGTCATTATAATTCTATGAAATAAGTTAAAAAGAAAAAGAATAGAACATTATGAAATAATACCTATAGTAGCATGCCTATGAGTGACATAATGTTTTTATAACTACAAACAAAACGACTTGGTTTTCAGTTATTCAAATATATCGTTTATCAAATACTCAGAATATCTTCCCATTACTCATATAAGCTTGTTCACATGACGTTGTTCCTGTCTGTAATCGCACATCATTAACCAAGTTGTCTGATGATTGTCAGTTATAATAAACATAATTATGGTTATATGAACATATAATATGTTCGTATAACCATATATCAATTGATGTATAATATGCCAATCTGAAAATGTTACAACGCAACCACTTTTGAAATGATTTTAAGGATCGCATTGGCTAAAACATACGAACTTTGAATCATTGTGATAAAATTGCAGCTGAATATTTCGCATTATTACGTGACATGAAACAACTTCAATAATATCAAAAACAAATGCAGTATGTAGCTATTTTTCACATGATTATGGTTCTTTTTGGGCATGGTCTTTTTAACCAATGTGATTTCATAAAGATTTGAATATTATTTCGTTGTAAATCATCTAGAACAACATTGAAATCATAAAAATGATATGTCACCAGGCTCGTTTTCGACATACATGGCTTTCTAATGACCTACCATTGTATTTAGTTCATTTTATCTATTTCCTGCATTTATGGCACCATTATGTTCTTTTTAAGATTATTACTATATGAAACCACTTTTAAGCAATGCATGATATTTTGTGTGTTCAATAGTCATTCCTATTGACATTAGTCACAATTCCGGCTGCCTGGTGAATAAATTCAGTATATGAACATGATAAATAGTTACCCCACCCACTTGCAAAAAAAGTGTGATTTTCAAACAATTTCAAATGAACGTCAAAACATACCTAACGATCGAAATTGATTTAGAATTGGCCCTAAGTTTAGTATCAAATAGAACAGCAGTTTAGTCACATAAAAATAGGGATCACCAGCCTTTGTTGGGAGCTGTGCATAAAAAAGAATAAATTTGCATAAAATTTACCTAATTTGCATATTGTTATGAAATAATTTTTTATTAAAAATATTTCAAAGTGTGGCTACCTCTTATAAATAAACCATGCACTACATATTATATATAAGCATATGCATTTGAACAATTGTAGGAACTTATTGTAAACCCATATTATTAACAATTTTGCCGTTCCCCACCCACTTTTCATACATGCAAAAAATAAAAAGTTAAAAAAGATCTATTTTTTGTAATATTAATAGTACTTGTCTAATTCGATTTTGAAATTTCGCGCATGCGCATAAGGTAGCTCGAACCTCCTTAAAATGTAAGTAGAGGAATAAAAGACAGATTTTGATGTCAATAATAGTCAAGTTAATGTTTTCGGGTTGATGCATAATACTACGTTTTTTCATATGTGGTAACTAGTAATATTTGCGAGATAATTTGTTTTAAAAGCAAGTAAAATTAAAGATTTGTAAACTTCTAGTATAGCGTCTTCTGCGTGTGTTTCTTAAGAGTTGTTCACAGGTAATTACATACAGTTATAGAACAATTTAAAGACATGAAAGGACACTTTCCCGTTTTGTAGTTAGTGAACTCACCATGCTCGACAAAATTAACTTAGTCTAATTGGAACGCAAATTGAAAATTTCCCTGCACTTATCAGGATGTAATGACGAAATCACTGAGAAAATGACATTTACAAAGCACAAGAAATAGTATGCATACAGTGGTTACCTTAACAATTTGCAGACGCAAGTTTGAAACACGCATGATATAAATATTATTAGAATGTATGACTTCATGGATGATCGTGAGTTTTACGTCGATATTACCACCACTCTAAATAAATAATACATTTTACTGTTGGTACTAGGTAATTCAGCTTGGGCACTCAGCTTTGAGAATGCTGAAACTGGTTCATTTAGAATTTCGACAGCTTGGACATGGGAAGATCATAACTTTTTTAGTTTGGCATTGTGCCTTGTATGTTTTTTATTCTTTCTGTGCTCGGCAGGTTCAGGTTGACATTGTACCTTGTGTTTTTTATGTTTTCTGAGCTCGGCTGGTTAAGCTGAGTGCTGCCTTCCATGTCTGTCCCTGACTTAATATTATCTTTTTGAAGTGACATGTGGTATCCTCTAAAGTATAAATGTTAGAATAGTCACATATGATCATCTTAATATTAGCACATTAAGTGCATTAATTAGTATTACGCTGCCCAAATATATCTTTAGCAGAATCATTAACATTTTCATTACCAAAGCTCAAAACTCCTTATCAATTATAAATCGTTATGTGAGATGTAATACTATGATTAATTTCACGGAACTCGTATGGGCGCAGTGTGTATGACTATAGGTCTTAAAGTGTTGGTGTTTATTTCTAATTGACATGTGTACTGTTTCAGTAGTGTGCTTCTCTTTGGGGTGTCTCTGTGATGGGCGCCTTTCTTTGTTGACTGCTGACTCTTACTCTTGTTATGTTTGACTAAGGCTGCAAGCTGTCGGCATTCGATGTCGGGCTGTTCGAGTTGTCCAGTTTTTTTCCTTTAAACCTGGCATGTACTTGTAATCTGTGTTTTTTTCTTTATGTGTGTTCTTTGTTATGCCTTTCATGCTTTGCTGGGTCGGTCTAGTCAGTGTTGCCTTCCGTGTCCGATTTGTTATTATATTTTTGTCCGAAACTAGAAACTTTCTGTGTTGCAGTTAGCTGCTGGTGTAAATGCATTAATGTACGTTAAAGTTCCACTTTAGGATTTATAATATTGTACAAAAATATGTAAATAATGTTTTACTGTCGTATCTAGGATTAAGTTATCACAAGGTATACAACAGTGCACCCACAGTGCGGCCATACAGTGTGTAAGTTCTAAGACGGACGTTGAAGTTATAATTAAATGGGTAAATGAGTATGACTGTCGTTAACCATTGACGTGGGTAGAGTAGAACGAGTGTGTACTTTACTATACATCTTGTTTAAAGTCTTCAATATACGAGGGGTGATCAACAAATACGCGGAAAAGTGCTGTAGTTTTTTTATTCGTCATTATAAGTCAATGAAACTTTCTAAACCTGAAGATAAATTCATTTCAAATTGATTCACTGCTGATCAATAACATTGACCAAAGACGGCACGAACGCGGTTTCCTATGGCAACGTCACTCGACGTCATGCGGCCCAAATTTTCATATTTTCCAACGTTGCACATAGCAAACAATGACATATTATTCGTGCGTTTTTAATTTTATTATTTTCTAAAGGGTGGATTATGAATGTGCAATGATATAGCATACATTCATCATTTCCAAAAATGGTTTAAACTTCAAAATTCCGTTTTAAAGTTATTTGCTTTGAAGTTGTCGTCTGAAAATGAGTGCGGTATCGAAAACGGCGACTAAAAGTCGTGTGGCGAATGAAATGTCATAAAATATCAATGTCAATATTGCAAAATGCAACTAATATGTAATAGCACACAAAACAGGTGTCGGTTTTGCATATTCTCTCATACATAGCCATGTGAAATCAATGCCGATACGCGCATGGGCTATACAACGTAAATAACTTAAATATTACATACAAGTTGAAAATGAAAAATATTGATTTTCGGTTGACAGGTCTATGAAGTGTATCTGGTTGTACAGCTATTTTTTAAAAAATCATTCATGCGTTATACAGTATGCATTGTGCCACAAATGAGTATGTATACTGTTATATATAACGACGTCGCGATGACGTTGGGCCGGTGTAGCCATAGTGACGTTGCGGTTTCCATAATTTTTCGACCAAATATTACCTTGAGTTTAATTATTTTACAGTTATGTATTTGTAATACGCAAATCTATTATCTGACCGAATTTCTTCAGTATTGGTCACGTAACAAAGATTTCAGAGCATTTTGTCCGCGTATTTGTTGATCACCCCTCGTATATATAATATTGCAATATTTTGGATACTTTCCAGTGACCTTATCCCGATCCCTTCGTTTTCTCAAGTTATATAATAATTAAATCATTTACGCTGTCTACTCAGCTTAACTAAACAGTAAACACAAATACGTGACAGACAACGAACAATTTCGCCAAATTACTACATATCTATTGTCTGTAACTTGGCGAGACAAACTTGTTAGTAGACTGAGATTGGAGAGAATAGATTTTTGGAAGAAGATAATTATATTGTATAAGAAGTGCAATATTGCTGTGTCCAACATGGTTGTTGCCAGTGTTGTCCTTGTACTTGAAGATATACTCTTTGTGTGTCACTGAACATCCCATTATTGAGGTCCCATAATTTTTTTGAGAGTTGCGATTCTCAGTCATGTCAATGTCATCTGTGGACAATATAGATTACCATGCCAATATCATTATGAATAATTGTACAAACGGAAATACAAACAAACTTTGTATAAACATAATACTCTCCAAACGCTGCCACTTTATCATTGATAACATTAATACCTCCTGTGTCAGTATGCATGTTTTCAATTCATTAAGTGGAGTGATTGATATCTATTTAAGGGTGTATATTACATTAGTCGTGGTTTATATAGTTTGTCTATAAAACGTCACCGATCATCTCTTACGGTAGATTGATTGATTGTTACCGTTCATCACCCGGATGGAATAGGTCAATACTTTCAGTGGCAGTTAGCTTCTATAATTTATGCAGGATTCCCAGAAAATAATGATACAACATTGTATTACAAACTAAACTGATTTACACGTAGGACAGGTCCATCAATACACATGTAAAATTATATTGCAATGACATAAAAACTTTTAGCGACATTGGACTTTGAATTAGGTGAGGCGTTTATAAGGTCCTTGAGTGTATATTCTATTTAAATAAAGATGCGACATTCCTTGCTCAACTCTGTATACATAATTAGTAAAGATATATGGAAAACAAAGTACTCATATTAATACGTTTTGAATTGTATACACCACTCAAATATTACGACGTAAAGGTGTCCACGAAATAAAAGGTATTGTATTCAATTATAATGTAGTATTTAAATACACAGACACAAGTTGTGTAGGACTTTTCTATTGACTTTAATAACAATCTATCACGGCAACTGTCGTTACTGCATTTCTCGGATGTCATTCTTGTGAACTGTAAGAATAATGTTGCGAGAAATCACTCACGAGATATTACATTCAAGATGCATTCACCCATATATGTCACAATTAGAACTAATGTTCATTGACAAAAAATTCGGAATGCAGACGAACGAGCGCCAAGTAAGCATACGTCATTAACATTCACCATGGTATTATGTAGTAGGAAATGGTGACCGATGATCATTTGGGCCATGCTTGTAGACAGGCACACTTTAAAAGATACGTTAAATAATCATGATATTAGTCGCTTTAAACCTTCGTTGAAAGCTCTGTTTTGCACAAACATATAACTAAACATAAATAACCAACTCAAAACTTTGTCCAATATCTTAAACACGTCGAATGCAATCATTTGGTTTGTACTACACACTTCACGACAGTATAATACCATACACAATGTCGCCTGTGTCGAGCATAGTATGTTCGCGAAATGCTAAAACCCGGCTTGGGAACATACGTGTGAGCCGTCAGAAACTAGAAAACGGCCTTCGATATCACTATTTACGCATGAAATTAGAAAGGAACATACTTCGTTCAATTCATCGACACTCGACCGTTTCTGTACCGCTTAGCTAGTTTATCGATGTTTATCGTAACACGCACTATGCCCTGCATCGATATAAACGAGCATACCAATACATGTACAGAACTAAGATTGTATTTTTTTTACATTCATAACTTGTTTTAAAGTAACAATATACCTTGTCCAAAATACCCAAAACAATTAACCAAAACCTTATTGTAACCCTCTTCAATATTCTATGGTATAGTGCTCTATCCTTACCTCTTCCTCTTTCTCACAATTGGACATTGACATAGCCTCATATTCTAATAATTGCCCGTCAGCTGCAAACACATTAAACATAATATCGTCATTTCTATATAAGTTGATGTTATATAAAGATAATAATATCTTCAGAACATGCTGTGTTTATTGCTTATCGAGAAAGGTTATTCTGCAATATTAACATTTTAATTGTGACTCAGCTAATCATTTCTATAATATTAGCACAACGTGAATGGCAGCTATAATTACAATACCTATCTCGGTCTTCATTTTGTAACTAATATGGATTCCCAAATTAGCTTTCCCAATTATGCGTTGTCCTACGGAATCATCTCAGATTACACTGGCAGACGCCAAAGAAAGGCACAAACAAATAGGACAGGAAAGCCAGCACTCGACAGAAACAGTAGAGCATAAATGCCCAAATGAAGGGATCACAAAAACATCAATTAATAAATGAACAAGAGGTACATCCATTGACTGATAGCTTTCAAAATTTAAGATATTTGTCATACAAGATATATTTTTGCATCCACAACATTTGACCTTGCTTACATTTAGTATAGGAATCAATTTCAAAATATGGAAACATAGTTTTGAAAGTTTCAAATTCTATAACTTTTCACAGAAATGAAGTACTGCTGTTTCGACGAGTTCAGGTTGGCAATACGATACATGCACTGACAAGCCGAAACCATACAGAAACGACGACATCGCATTGCCACCCCCTTATATGAATTAGAATGTTCGTTTTGAAACAGTTGTCCCCCATAAAATGATGTCAGTATGCGAATATGTCAGTCTATCTGGTGTCGTTATATCGAGACCTTACTGTATTGCAAATGCTCGAATTGGGGATATATGGTGGCTGTGATAGCGTCAAGATTTTATTTCCATGCCTCTTAATGTATATAGTGAAAGCAATATAATACATCAGAAAGGACACGGCAATTGATAATTATGTTTGCATATCAGGTTTATTCTCAATTTGATACACTATATATGGCTTCGAGGGTTATTAACTGTCACCCAAGCAGACATGCGTTATTAATGTTATTATACCGAACAAAATTACAAGCATCTTACAAAAGGAAATATCAACAAATGTAAGCAGCACTTAGATTGCCGTTATGATAATTTTCCACGTACAATGCTTTTAATAAAATGATGGTTAAAATTGACAAGATTTACTATAATAGCATGTAAAATATACTCAATTACAGAAATAGCATACAGATACTCTCTAGCAGGGTGCTTTCCGGACTCAAATAGAACATATTTCTACAAATAGATCCGCCTCGTTTTTGCCATTTGATCGAACAAATTTTACTATGTGATCGAACAAAATATCACCCAGCAGGCCTTAAGGGAAATACAATGAGAGGTCACGTGAATTATAAAAAAATGAATATTAAAATTAATATCATTCAACGGTGTCCATATTATTGCTCATTTGAGTTCCAGTTAAGTCGTTCATTGTACATTGTGAAGTCTTGTCTAGTTTACAAATAAAAAATGGATAAAAATACATTTCTGATGTATTTTTTGTTCGACCTCGTGCATAATCACTTTTAGATGCATATACGTTTAAAACAAGAGACTTGTTGACCGTGGAGTGTTGATATCATCCTTTCTTGTTTATATTCAAGGCTAGAATTATCGTCTGCTATCTATCGTGACAACGTCTATATTTGTGAAACAGGAGGGTTTTATGTTTTTAACGCTACAATTAACTTGCATCGCATGCTTTCCGTGTTCTCTTTCGAAATCGTGCATGAAATCCCCGTTCGATGTTATCACATTTTATGGGATATTATTCCTTGTGGATATAATGCTCGACAAAGAACTACTCTTTGATTAAGCCTGTATTACAATCTCCGTATTTTCGATGCAAGTTATATTCGGCTAATTCTGACAAATCCACCAGATAAACCATGTGAATAACGATATTAAACGAGAAATAAAACTCCGGAAATATCATAGACTGTGTAATACTTTGTTTTAAATAGACACTTATATTTAGTTTTGATAAACAATTTGTGAAGGACTTTTTTCTCCAGTATAAAATCGTACACACTTGTCCTAAGAACACAAATAATAAGGAGGTTAATTGTTCGATAAATATCATTTATAGTTCTAAAACGGAACTAAACCCGCCATTTCTTCAATAATTGTCAGAAAACAGGATATACACTGGTAATTAGATGGTAGTGAAACGTCGTCTTCATTAATAAAATCATATATCTGAATCAACCGTAAAGGTGTTTGCTCTTTATACATCTATACTATTCTATATCAGTATATATCAAATATGTTGTGTCATGACTTTGCAGTGATTATTTCTGGTTTATTAATTGAGGATGACCCCTTGTGCTTATATACAAGCATTTCAGGCATATGTGGGTTTGTGTTGAACAAACGATCCTCAACATTTCAGCCGTATATTCTACAATCGAGGTTGGATACCAACCTCTTACGACCAAGTACAAGCGATTTGAAGTCGACAAGCACAAACATTCGATTACAGAGGGTACTTTTTATACTCCATTATAAGGGATTGATCAACTGCCAGGGAATTATGAAAACGCTATCATACACGCGACTTGATGTTGACATGTGCCTGTGTCTTAATACTAGCATGAAATTGTATGTGTTATTTCTTTTCTACCTGGATTTCCTCGAAACTGCGATGTTTGTTAATGACATATTTGTTCTGCGACATTGACATTTCCTTTGTCGGGTTTGGCCATTAAACCATACTAGGATTGGTCTCTTGTAAAGTGTTAACAAGAAGACATGCGTGATGAGCTAACTGCAAAGTAAAACCACTCATTTACACATGAAGTATGAGAGTTGTTCAACTTATATTTGAAAATAATTGAACATCCAGTATTTTCATGAATTTCACAACGAAATTGAAACGTGTTAAGTAATGTATCAAGCGATATAAACAACCATTGTAGAATGTATTCGTAATATCCTTAGAACAAAATCACCAACTATTGTATAGAGGGTGTTGATTTTGCCTTTTTGAAGGCCATTACCTCCAAGTGCTGATGCTTACGATTCCATTCTCGAACCTACGTTTCAATATGTTCCAGATTTTTATTGTATTGATGTTTCACCAAGAAGACTTCAGTATCCACTGTTTGGGTATAATATACTTCCTATACTCCCCAGTCTAATTCATAATGTATTTCGTGACATGTTTTAGGGGGCGACAGGAAGTTCAGTATTGGTAAAACTACCTTGTCTTCGGCATGTCACCTGAAAAAGGGCGTGCCATATTTTTGTCGAAAAAGAACTGTTAAACCTTTTTTGCATAAATAAATTATGCGTTGATTTTTGTCTGCATTTAATCATTTTGAGTTCCGTTCTTCCATGATATCAAACACAGACCATGTGATAAAAGCGGCCCGAACACACCAAGCTTAATTAACTTCAACTTATGCCTATCAGCATGACCCTTTCTAAAATAGGAGTCTCTGTCCATATACTAACTTCCTCTAAGATAAATATTTAACTCCTCAAAGGCGACACCTTTTTTCAAATTACCGTTCCGTATTCGCATACACAGCCACCAAGACATTTGTCTGCGCTCTTCGTTTTACTTGGCGTTGAGCTAATGAACACCGCATTTTTCTGAAATTCAACATCTTACATTTTCGAAACAATTCGATTGAAAGTTGCTATTGATACTTACAACTTCGCTGCCATTCAACGTTGGGTATTTGGATTTGTCCTAGATATCACAGAACCACTGGGCATGGCGATTGCAGGTTTTGACAATTTTTGGTAATTTTTAATATTTGGTGCCATTTCGCCAAAGCAAGCAGGTGAACGTATATCACCCTACATATGACAAAAATTATTGATTGTCTTCACGGACATTCATAATCTACCAACACTTTTTTATTCTTTTATAGGGGTCTATTTGTCTTAAATAGCCAAAAACAACGCCCTCTACACGATGTGTGATTTTAGTTAGAAAAACAATTATAATGTGATACGAAATGGTTCAGTAGAAAAAAATCGATTTAATTGTGTTAGTATGACAATACCGATGTTCAGTTTTGTTCATATATAAGTTGAACACCAACCGAATGTCGCGTTTTTATCTTTTCCTGATCAATTATGCTACACTTATAATAGCGACCTATTTGTAATGCGCATGCGCAAAGATATATGATACTAATGAAATATGGTAAGTAACGCAGCTGTATTAACTGATGAGAGCAAGAACCTAAATAAATGTACCTTGCGCTACAAAATGTCCTTTAGAGTGCTTTGGGAGTTTTTTTAGTTACACATGTATTGCTTTAATAAGAAGATATAAGCATACTTTATAAGATGTAGGACGAAGAGGAGCTTAGTCTTTATACTTATATGGATACTATATAATATAATTATGGAAACCTCATCGAGGTACATAGTGATTTATAATAACTATCATATACATACAATGTACTTTTAAGCCAATAAGCATTGACTTCATCATCCGCTAAAATGGACGTCACATTTGAATGTACATAATATTGTTTATCAAATAAAATTTCAAAACATCAGTGTTTTGTATGTGTGAATTATATGTGGTTATTCTCAAGCATATAAAAAATTGAACATTTAAAAAAATGTGCCTTGCCTTTGCAGTCGAACAATGCCTTAAGCTGCCAGACAATGGGTAAAACCAGATGTGTCAAAATATATTTGCATGTCGTCTCTACTATGGTGAATATGTAAATGTCTTCATACAAGAAGTGGTGGAACGTCGGCATGTTTGATGTATGCTGTCAGTACACATCTGTACTCATATGACTTTGTCTGCAAGAATATGTGCCACTGATTGATTTGTTTTCTAATATTACACTCTCTACGTCGTATAATACAATAACAGACGATTGGTACACTCCTTTTGTTGTGTAAAATAAACGATTGTAAAATAACATGATAGGCTGTCATTCCGAATTGAAAATAAAAGTGTCTATTGTTGCGAAATGTTGTATCGTCGTTAAGTTTTTCGACTAAGATAGGAGGTGTTGATATAGATGCGCGGGTAATGTAATGTAGGAGCGACTTCTACACTGTTCTTCATCGATACACTGATTATTATGTATAGAGCAGATACCCGAAGCACATATAGTAATGGGGCCGATAACCATTATCAAGTATTGTTTTCATTTATTGTAAATTATTATTGGAAATAAGCAATGTAAGGTAACATTATATTGTAGTTGATATGGAATACATTCAGTAACGTATGGGTAGTTTATACTAATTTATTTTTATTTTATATTTTAGGTCCATTGTGAATTTGTTTTTCAACTTATAATAATCATCTCGACAGTTCATCCCAGACGCTTATCATCATCACAAGGGTTGGTGAGAATATTTCGTCTTGGGTATGACGCGGTCTGAGATCGAACCCGAGACCTATCACACTCGAAGCAGGCGCTCAACTACTAGGCTATCAAGGTGGCGGTAGTACATAATATTGCACTAGCAGGTAATTACAGTAGCTACAGTTTATGGAAAAGGATAAGAAATAAAGTTAATAAGTCTCATCAAATTGGAAAGACTTCAGTTTAATTAAAGGCACAACAAAAGTATCAACATTGTAGCTATTGGTATACGTTGCGTACATTTATGTTTAAAGCAAACATATATTAAGAGGTGGAAAACGAGATCAAAATGCACAAAGGAATAAGAGAGCGAAATGAAATTCTTACACAGTATCAGATTTAAAGAAATGATTACTGTATAAACCAAGGGTGTGAAAGGTAGGTATATAACTGATGATGAAGGGGGACTGTACTTATGTTTAGTAATTCACATACCATCGTGTTTGAAGCATAAGTGGGCGTTTTTGACACAATATGAAGCTCTATGTACAGTGTTTCTGTGATTCGCTACAAACATTGGGATTTATCAGGCTTTTCTACTTACGCTGATGTTAGACGTTAAATCATGTACCTTGTCTAGTATACTAAACTCATTTTGAATTATATGTTTTCTGTGCTCGGCTATTTCATTTTAGTGCTACGTTCCCTGTCCGATTTTTGCTATTTTTCTTGACAGTAAAATCCGACACACACCAGACAATGAACATTTGTCTAAATTACTACATTGCTAATTAAGTTGTACTTCAATTGAAGAGACAAGCATATCAGTGAACTGAGATTGGTGAAGATGATAGATGTCTGGCTAAAGCTATTGTGTATATTTGTATATATGTCAAAGTGTAGTTTCTCACATCATTTTAAATATTGTAGGTCTGTGAATGTCAATTATTGTGGTTCCAGAATCTGATACAGCACTGTGATTTTCCGTCATGTTCATGTCATCCAGTGGACAATATAAATTACAAGGTCAATATTATTATGAATATTGAACACCCGACGTTTTCAATAGACACTGTACAAACATAATGTTCAATACGCTTCCAGTCACTGTAAAAATGAATAACTCTTTTGTTAGAATGTTTTTAATTAATAAAGTAATTTTATTTATAATTATTGAACGGTCGTACACTGTACTATTTATATAACATGTTTATGTAAACAACCCAAGCTTATATATTATCTCAATTAGTAAGAGGAGCAATTAACTATCAAGCAAGAGTACCGGGTTCAATATTCGGGCAGTGCAGGTCTAATATTTGTGTGACAGTTTAATACCGTAAGTTGCCCGTATATTGTGTATGTTGTTTTTTGATAGTGCAATTTAGCACTACCCTTGAAATATTTTTGATATGTGTAACCTCTACCCCTTAATAGTATAATGCCGTTTAGAGCTTACATCAATATTAATGAAGCATATAGTCAGATTGTTCTTACCTGTCGCAGGTCATCAGATTGACCGTTAGAAATGAAACCAGCTTATTTCATGTACGGGAAATGTTATGTTATATATAACTACATTATACTGGCTGTGTCCGAACACAGTACAATTATAAAAATAATGATTGATTGGTGCAGGACATCATTCGCCGTGTGTTGAACCGAAATATTATCACCCGGCTCCTAAATTCAATACTTATGTCTGCTGTAGATATATTCTTCAGAGCACCTATGACATATTATTGGAGTTTCTTCTACAACTTAAAAACGTGCTAAACATTCTCATCTGTTTTCCCTCTGGGACGTCTATCACTTCTTCCATTTATCATCTTCCTTGCAGTTCCCTTCGTTTTAAATTTTGACTTACGCCTTCTAATTTATAACACTGAGTCAAAAAACAGTTGACTACAAACAGACTATATGAAGGCAATTCACTCCCATAGAAGCACCCAAATGGTGTTTGTTGAGCATGGACATTCCATGTCTGTGAAGACAAAGTGTATTGCTCTCATTAGGGGAAACTACACAGAATTTTAAAACAGACCAAACAAAGTGATGACGCCTTCCAAAATCGTACCAATTGGTTATTTGATATCTAGGACAAATTCAAATCGGGAGTAAGAAGGAAAGGTAGGAGTGTCCATCGGTACTTCGATCAATTCATTTCGAAAAGTATGCATGTCAAACTCCAGATAAAATCGGTAACCAGCTAAATACCAAAAAAAACATAATGGAGACAAAAAAGTATTTGATGTTGTATATGCTACAACGGTTTGGTAATTACAGTACTCTCACTCTGACGGTAAAATGCTTTATCGTTGATAAATTTCCTGTGAACGAACAGACTGCTATATCAGACATTTATACTAGGTTAAACATCACATGTTCCCGGCCGGTTGCGTGCCAAGTTCTACTGTTGAAATGGAAGTCATATTTATTCCCAAAGGGTCAGCAGTGACTGCATATTACTATGTTCATTATGTTAAAACATATTTGGACAAATTGTTTGCCACACCTCTTTCCTGTCAGAGACAATGCAAGCAACATGATATTTTGGTAACAACGCAGTTTTTAATCCCACCACAAGCCTAACGTTCTTTCCCTAAAAAACACACGTGTAAAGTAAATTACACCAGAATGGTAAATGTTGAAGTCTTACGATCCTACACCTATAGAATTACCATATTGAGAATATTGCAGCGCTGACTACAGACGAGAAAGGTAAAAACAATCGATCGGATTATTCGGTATGAAAAAAGCCAACAACAATGCCTCTACAAAATGATGATTTTGATGTAAACCAAATTGCACATATACTAAATACTGAGTGTGCATTCATGTTGCTTGACAAATTATCATACACGATTGCATAGAGCCATTTTTCTGGTCAGCTGGAAACTGTCGGATGTTAGAGACTGTTCAAATATAAGTGGGTCACTTCTCGTACTCTTCTTTCGTATTGTATTGACCTACCGTGGTCACCAATCAGTCTATAGTGAGACAGGAGGATTTACACTAGTAAATAGATGTGTCTAATGCATAAAAATTTCATATTGGTCAAGCTACATAGCTACCCTTGGTCATATACAAAATATCTGACTTCTGCAGCTTATATTATCAATTGCATTTATCATGTGCTTTGAAACGACATGCAATACACAACTGCTCGTTTTATTCAGACTCCTTTACTCTATACTACCACCTGCTGTAGCAAGGCTTATTTGACGAAACACATATACATCTGCTTAAAGCTGGTATCAGTATCACAAAAAAATAACTCTCCCAGTAAAAGTTTAAAGGAGTACGCCTAATATAGATACCAACGTTGTTTACTCTGCAAATAGAGAACGGGTGGTTTTGCATGTTCGATCTTACGTCAGCCACATAAGTAGTTACGCATAATGTACCGACTGAGTAGTCTCTACATCATGGTAACCTCTGTAGAGAAACACCCTTTTGGAGCTAAAATATTGACCATTGTTAAGTGGGTTACTGTTTTACAGAGGTTAAATCATAGTAAATATCAGCTTGGGGACAATTAGAGGGTTTTGTCATAGAGAGGATGTTGATCTACAGAGTGCCGTTCTGGAGAGGTTGTATTATACTATGCTTGGCACTGAACACCAAAAAGCAATATCCATAATGTTATTATATAATGTGCCCGCATGACTTTTATGGAATAAGACATAGCACGTCGAAGAATTATATCTCGTATAAAGAATTTATAAAAGCGTTCGTGTAAAAAAATATATATTGTTAATTACATTAGGACCGTGATACTGTCCTTATATCTTTATAACGTATTACGTCGTCATGCTACCAATGTACAACATTGCAACCTACTATTAGAATATATTGCTTCGGAAAGGTCACAGGATCTATGTGAGGTATCTTACAGTGATAACGTTAAGTACTGCATGTGCCGTAGACCAGACAGTATCAATATTATTGCCAAAATTATTAATGTTACATGGTACAAATATGTACCACCAAGGAAAGAACAGGTTACTGACCCACCCTAATCTTTTCGTAACACGCACCTTCAATTGTATTGTCATTACGTTGCAAGACAATGTTTGTCTATGTGAAATTTTGCATCGTGTCAGATATCTGATATGTTTTTATGTTCTCTGTGCTCGGCAGATTAAGTTGAGTGCTGCCTTCCCTGTCTAACTTAATTTTAATATTATATTCTTGGATTGACTCAGTCCCTGCTCCACCAATGAACGTCCAGAGTTCATGTTTAACACTTTGCATAAAACGCGGTTAACAGTGTCACATTGTTGTTGGATGTTTTTCTCAGCAGCAGATGTAAAGCTTAGTCACAGACTAATACCAAGTTCGGATAATTTTGGATGATGAACCCACACTTTCCACCAAAGACGGAATCAGACCTATCCACAATATGTAAGGGCTTGTAAATAATGTGGTGCATAATGTATCAGAAAGCGC
Organism: Spisula solida; assembly: GCA_947247005.1. NCBI lineage: Eukaryota > Metazoa > Mollusca > Bivalvia > Venerida > Mactridae > Spisula > Spisula solida. The sequence continues at coordinate 16,151,604 of OX365950.1, read as the reverse complement.
TTGCTTGATAATGTTTTGCCCACAATCATACACTCTTGAATATGATGATTGATGTGTAGCGAATGTATACTATTTTACGGAAATGGAGATGCTGACAATGTACGTAACTAGCCTTATACGACAACTTGATTTATAATGTGTTGTTACAGACACGAATAACGATATGTAAATATGTTTGTGTATTAGGCCTAAACCATTTGAGTAATTGACGGACATTTGATAGACGACGTTTATGGATATATTTGAATAAGAACGAACTCATGGTGGATATTAGAATAAGTCCTAAATTGTCATTCCACTCCTATTGCACCTTTTATGTTATAAGGCAGACCTTTTCATTTTCATTAAACACGCTTGTTACCCAGATAAACTAACATGACTGGATAATCTCAACATGTTTGCAAAATGGCCGACATTAAAATTGAGGTAAGTACATTGTTTTCGTAATAATTTCCATATAAACTATCCAGATTGTTTATTTTAATATTACATATTCTACATATGAAGAAAATGTACTATTTGCACTAAACATTTTGCATATAGGTAATATTTTGCACTATGAAAAGCCTTGAAGAATGTGTGGATTTTGCATTTATTTTGTGCTTAAAAACGTTGTCAAACTCATTTATTGAAATGTATGCAATGAATATCATTTTGGAAGTTTCGGCAGTTGTATATTTTATGCTTTAGACGTTTCAATTGTTTAAATTATTAGATCAATTAACGCTCACCAACAATATTTCAAACGTATATAGTATTTTTTGGATACTGACCACCATGATTGTGGATAATGACCAACATTACCAATTGAAAAAGTGTCAATAGGAGTCTTAAGGTACAAATAATTGTACATTAAAGACATGTGCTCATGAATTGTGGTAACAAGTTTATGAGCATACCAGATGTAAGGCATTTCACACCCCGTCACATGCTTTCGAAACATTTAATAATAAAGGTAAATTCTGTTTTAAGAAAAATAAAGCAAGTGTTTAGAAGTTTTTTAAATATTTTTTTCTGGTATATTTTCTGTTGTATTGTGTTAATATTCGTAATAAGTCAGGATAGGTAAATTCAACACAATCATGTATCTAAATGTGCAAAATTCACCGGGAATGGGATATGTTATGTATGCATAGTTTCTTCCTCTTGCATATGCTTTAAACAATTTTTATACATAATTTTACCAGTCATAAATGGGTATGACTAAAACACGAAAAGGAGATTTGCATACGGAAAGGATATTTGACATTTTCTAATGTTTTACTCCCTTTAAGATAATAATTTTTATTCAGATATATTTATCAGATGATATTGAAATTGATAAAGAAACAAAAATGGAACTTTTCATCATATTTGATGACATTCGATCTATATACGCATGGTCCAAATTGCATCTACGAAAACGAGATTTCATAGCCGATATAAATGCATTGCATACTAAACAATTTGCAATAAAAGGATAAAATAATTTGAATACGTATTTCACAAGCTATTGTTCTTTCCTCATATATTGTGCCTTTTTATTGTGTTTTCGGGAATTGTGAAGTCCCATCTCGGACAAGCTGGCAGACATGGTATAATAGAATCTGATAAAATAAACCTCGCTATTCATTTTATTAATGTACTTTTAGATGGAAGCATCATCATTCGGTCAACGGTACGTAACATCACAATTAAACTGTAATCAATCAGTTTGTAGGTTGTAAAAATATTGCAAACACTGACTCCAAACTGACTGTATTAGACCTTATACATAACATGTTATCCCGAACAGGGCGCTGACAATATTATTACAGACAGGATACCAGTTTAGCAACGCAAAGCTTTAGGGGGTTGAAGCTTTTGTATAAATTATGATTTAAGTTAAATAACAAATTGGACGATAGTCGTAGGCCTGGTAAGATTGTTCACAAATGAATATTTCAATTTAACCAATTACTCCATATTGGAACCATTTTCATGATTCCACGTGACGTGTCATAGTATGTTAGAAGTTGTAGAAACAAACTTGTCTCTGTAGGGGTCATAATTATGGTGATGTTCGATAATTACAATGAAACATGACCGGTAGACTGATTAACTCATCTAAATACATTATATACACCATATCCAATTGTCTAGAAGAACACTTATCTGCTGAATCGAATATAAATAGACAAGTAAATCAATCCACGAAATTAAGTATAAAGAAATCAAACAAGTTTAGGAAGTATATATAACTATCTATATGCACCATTTTGTGGTTGTGTGGAACATTACCTTCCATTACATTATTGAAAATGTGCAGTCATCCAAAGTGACATGCAAACATAGATTCTCATAAGGCCATGAACATATCGTTTTGGTATATAAATGGTCAATTCTACATCACTGTCATTGACTGACTACCTCAGTATGAGTCTTTTAATGATGATGATATTCATCAAGCTAATAATGACCGACATACTACGCATATATATACAATGGGCTTAAAACTAAAACAAGCAGTATATCAATAACATAGAATTCATGATATGGAATATCTTGTTTAGTAAACCAGCTAGATACGTACTGTAGAGAGAAAGTCATAATGCACTCTCGAATTGTAGAAAGTTAGTAATCTTGTTTTATGAGCTTCATGAAGATGTATACGAGCAAAAACTTAATGGTAAGTCAGACAGGACATTAAGCATAATTACGAAGGCGTAGCACGAGCCATATATTTGTCCAAATTGGGACACAGGTTATTAACTCTGCTGTACATTGCATAACGAAGATCTTAATTCCATGGATTAAGACACACTCACCATAGTCCATTATTATTCTGTATTATATAAAGAGACAGTATCTCCAGTGACTTTGCTCGTAAATCTATTCTCTACATTTTATGATTGTTGTATCAGACTTGGTTTGACTCGTAAAATACGACATGTAAACTTATTACGTACATCTATATCAATGCATTATTTCATCATGGCAAGACTTTGTGACGTAAATGAACTGTAATACATGACGCAAAGATGTATGTTATTGTCGGATACACAGTAAAATTCAGTTATTAAATGAGTATAAATGACGTAAAATTTGTAAAAATGTAAATGTAAACCTACACGAATGTAAATAATTATTTCTAAATCCTTTCCGATACTTTCCGATAACAAGTGGAGTTTTCATTTGTAGCTACATCACGTTTTGGTAATATGTACTATGTTAAGGAAACTAAAAAGTGTGTCATTTATTGTAAGGGTCAGTATGTAGAGTTACCTTAACTGTGCAGTTTATGGAATATGGATGGTACATTCTGTGTCTGCTTCCTGCATAGGTGGCTAGGAGCTGCCACCAATTCTGTTTAGTGTCATACTGTATGTAATAAACTATATCGTGCCGACCAACATAAGGAACATTATGTTCACATGAATATGTGCGTGATTATTATTGACGTCGCACTCGTTTTGCATAATTACTCTCCATAACTGAAGGTGTGAAATAATATCATGTTTTACAAACTGTTCCTATATCCGTCTCGGATATATGATATCTTAATAGCTGGCTATGTTTTGAACGATTTACATCAGACAGCTTGATTAATGATGTGCAGATACAAGTTACAGACAGCAATGGCATTATGCAAATACACTAGTCGAAAGTACACACTTTGTAATTTTCATTTAACTGAAAAACTATTAGACCTATCAGTGAATCGAATATACCATTGGTATCAGGAAACTATTGTCTATCACGTTGAGTTAATTACCATTCTTAAATATAATAACAACATACAAGAAAATGACCATTTATTTCACTGCTTAAAACAACACAATCGCACATCAATATCGTGTATGACCACCGACTGCCCTGATGATAGCCTGACATCTCTGAATTGATAAAGATGTGTACCAACTGCAGCGGGAGTACACTCCATTCTAGTAAAAGGTCCGTTATGAATTACTGTATGTTCTGGTATTGCCGTCGTGCTCGGATGCGTTGCCGCAACTCATCCCAGACGTATTCTATCGGATTAAGGTCCGGGTTACAAGGCGGCCTTTAAATTGTGCAACCAAAATAAGAAATTGCATCAAAAGCAAAGTCCATGTGATGAGAGTGTGTTCGTATCTTACAAAAGACATGATTGATCGAAAATAGTGAGTTTTATTAAATTGTAGTAGTAATTCGGACGATATATGCCTATCGACCGATACTTCGATACTCAACCTCAAATTGCTCCATAAAAATAAATGGACATATTCTGTTCAATTCAACGATTTCAAATAATTTCTTGATTCTCAAGGGATATAACCATCAGTCAAATGTTGTCATAAACGTATTTTGACGCATTTAACGAATATATGTAAATGACGTCATGTGACGTCTCAATTTAAAATCGAGTCAATAGAAACATGCAGTTTTTGCGAGAATTCAATGACACTACCATAATAATAATTGCGTGCATGGGTTAAGAACCCCAAAACAGACAATGAATTAAATCTTACCCGTCTTATTTGCATGCCAGTTGTCAAGCATTCCTATCGCACTTGCGAGCTCCTCAATCGTCATTTACCTCATAAAATACTAATTATTTTTATGGCTTTATGTTTGGGTGTCGACTGTTAATCCTGTATAAAATGATTTAAACAAATGTACACATATTTGAGATGTGTGCACGAGAAAAATGTGATTTTGTCATTTTCGTCACGTATCAATGATTTTAACGTATATCTTGATTTTTCATCTTCTGTATTAAAGAAAATCAACAACATATGATATCTTAACAGTTATATTGAGTTTAAATGATTATGTTCCTGATTTATTCTAGTTCTAAAAGTGTGTACTTAGAAGTATGACCATTTGATCTGTCTGATAGATACCGTTCGGAATATATTTGCATATTCGAAAACAGTTTCATTTTTTAAGAACTTATTGTGCGAAGTATTATATAGTTCTTTGGGCCTTCTATTTGTTTGCTTGCTATAACCCATACAACAGAAGCACAAATTAATAAAAATAAATTATAAAACGTTTTGTATAGCTAAAATGATAGAGATTATGCTGCTATAAGTAAACGTTCGTGGTTTTTTATTCGACTGAGGCAGCGCGTGGTCATTTGGATTTTCACAGACACATTGGTCAATGACCTCTGATTTGACAGGAAAGTAAACCTAAGTATTTTAACCTTCCATCCTAGACAAAATCACTAGCTCAATCTAACGACGAGTAATGTTCACGGATGCCTGCATAATGTTTTAAACTTGATTGCAATGATTCGTGCTGTATGATATTTCTGTTTACCTAAATCACTATCTATGATGATAACTGTCGTATATAGGTGTCCTGGATGTCATTCATAATTACAGTAAGAATAAAGTCGCGGGAAATCTCTCTCGCAATTTCTCAAATTATTACATGTATGCTAATACCCTCGCATCTCTATAAATTAATATAAACAGTGAATATGTGTATAAAAATAACATCAACAGAGGATAGGTAGAGCGTTTATAAGGACACATCATGACAGTAACCACATATAGTGTATCTCAATGTACGATGGGTTCACTCCTTCACAGCGGATGTGATAGACATATGTTCCATATATGAAACATGTCATATTAAAGCGTATAAACACGACTCGGATTTCATTTGAACAAATACACGTGGTCTGTCTTCGATCATGGCTTAGTTTGAACTTCTGTCAACTGATAAACAAATGGAAATTAAAGGAGTCAAGGGTATAGTCCAGTCAGGATAAAAATCCAGTGACGCAGCGGTCGAGTCCACTATAACGGTGTAAAACAATTATAAAGGCTTATATTGTACAAAAAACTATAATTTCAATGCTAAACTAACATACTAATATTTGCTCTACCTGTTTAGACAATGGCAGTGATTTTTTGCGTACACATAAACTGCAACGTCACTGTCACAATATCCTAACTGGACTATACGTCACAGGGTCAACACGGTGAATTAATATTTTGTGCACAAACCTGTGTTTTGGGACAAACACAAATTATTGTGTTACCTCTCCGGCTTAGTGCCGCGTGTACAACCATTCGTTCAGCACAAATAGTTCGATTCCTGTATTGAGAGGGGTTCGTTTTCTCATTTTGCATAAAAGTAGTCCGATATCCAGATACACTGTCAGTTTTATTCAGAGATGGTATTACCTGCATATTATTCTTTGTTTGAATTGCAATAAATTCAATGATGTTCAACTGAAAATATCTCAGCTGTAATCACAACGTGATTGACAGGCTAATTACAGTAGCAACGAATATGTTTTTGTTTGTTTTCATAAATCTGTTTTGTTGTTGTAACTAGTGTAGGTTCCCAAATATATTACATTTCTCAATCCCACGTTTCCTATAAAATCATCTCATCTGATTACATGGTGTGCGACCCGTTGTAATTGTACTGCTGTCTTCATGTTTATTCTGATTATCTGCATAGAAGATTGTTTGCGCGTATTTAGTACAAATAATGTTTGTCATCATGCGAATTACATGGTGTACATGAAAATTTTATGGTGTAGAAACTTCATCTTAAAGTTAAGTAAAAGGTTCCTGTTCATGGGGTATTCCGTATCAGTATCACTTTCGAAGTTGTGAATGAAATCCACGTTCGATATTATCACATTTTATAGGATATTATTCCTCGTGGATATAATGCTCGAAAAAGCGCTACTCTTTGATTAAGCCTGTATTGCTATCCCCGTATTTTCGATGCAAGTTATATTCGGCTAATTCTGACAAATATTAAACGAAAAACAAAACTCCGGAAATATCATAGACTGCTTAATATTCTGCCTTAAATTCACAATTATATTTATTTTTGATAAACAATTTGAGAAGAATTGTTTATAATGGACTGTTTCGCCAGTATAAAATCGTACAAACTTGTCTTAAGAATACAAATAATAAGGAGGTTAATTATTCGATATATATCATTTATAGTTCTAAAACGGAACTAAACCCGCCATTTCTTCAATAATTGTCTGAAAACAGGATACACACTGGTAATTAGATGGTAGTGAAACGTCGTCTTCATAATTAAAGTCATATATCTGAATCAACCATAAAGGCTCTTTATACAATTATACTATTCTATATTATATAAATAACACATGGCTGTGAGGGTAATAGTAAATAATACCAACCCGAGAACAGTTATATCACCCAAGGCGAAGCCGAGGGGGACATGACTCTTCGAGGTATTATTTAATGTCACACAAGCAGCCATGTGTTATTAATTTGATTATACTGAACAAACTTACAAGCATTTTACAAAATAATATATCAACACCTGTAAGCATCACTTTGATAGCCGTTATGATAATTTTAGTATTTAGTACAAGCGTATAATGATTTGATGGTTGAAATTGACCAGGTTTACTAATGCCTAGTTAATACAAATCTGAAATTATTTGTTTTGTAATCATTTATTTCGTTGCTGGTATAACACATGGTAAACATACACACAAACAAGGCATAACATGTATACATATTGATGCAAAGCACAAATTACACAAAGAATGAATTAGATCTTATATTGTGCCCAGGATAACGTGAAAGGCGGGGAATTTGTTATATTCCACAAAGGAAAATCTGAAAATGGTATTAATTTGGTTCAGGTTGTTATTAATAATTTTTAGGACAGGAATTGTATTTGTAGACAGCAGACAGTTCACTGAGACTCTAATCTACTGTTAAGTGCTGCATGAGCTGCCAGACAATGGGTAAACCAGATGTGTCAAAAGATATTTGCATGTCGTCTCTGCTATTGTGAATATGTAAATGTCTTCATACAACAAGTGGTTGAACGTCGGCATGTTTGATGTATGCAGTTAGTACACATCTGACCTCATATGACTTTGTCTTCAAAAATATCCGCCACTGATTGCTTTGTTCTATAATCTTACATTCCCTACGTCGTATAACAGACGATTGGTACACTCTCTTCGTTGTGTAAAATAAACCATTGTAAAATAACATGATAGGCTGTCATTTCGAACTGAAAATAATAGTGTCTATTGTTGCGCAATGTTGTATCGTCGATTAAGATTTCGACTAAGAAAGGAGGTGTTGATATAAATGCGCGGGTAATGTAATGTAGGGGCGACTTCTACACTGTTCATCATCGATACACTGATTATTATGTATAGAGCAGATACACGAAGCACATATAGTAATGGGGCCGATGACCATTATTAAGTATTGTTTTCATTTTTTTGTAAATTATTATTGGAAATAGGCTAAGTAAGGTAACATTATATTGTAGTTGATATGGAATACATCCAGTTACATATTGGTAGTTTATACTAATTTATTTATATTTTTTATTTTAGGTCGATTGTGAATTTGTTTTTAAACTTATAATAATCACTTTCTACAATTCATCCCAGATGCTTATCATCGTCACGAGGGTTGTGGAGAATATTTCGATCACGCGGTCTGAGATCGAACCCGAGACCTATCGCACACGAAGCAGACGCTCAACTACTAGGCTATCAAGGAGGCGGTAGTACATATTATTGTACTAGCAGGTAAATACGCTAAGAGGCACTTATAACTGTGCACTTTTCAATTCCTAATAACTTTTTTGTTTGTCAATATTTTTTAACGCAATTTTGTGTAATTGGTTGTTAGTCGACGCACAACGTAATCTAATATTTAAATATTACGGTTCAATGAATATTGCCCATTGGACTGTGAAAATAACAATTCAACGAATTGCACAAGAAATCGTGAAACAGCGGGAAATAAAATAACATGTGGAGTTTTCATAAAATGCATTACCCATTAACCCAATAAAACACAAAATAAAATAGGTGTCTAGAATGACGCCATGACGTCGCGTTTATCAACACAGGCGTCTCAATGTTACTGTTGGAATATAATTAATTTTGGCGTTCCAAAAGTTAAATTATGTGTTATGCAACCATTAAAGCCCCTGTAGATATTTGGAGCCATATTCTACCTGACTGTCTATCCTTTCATTGTTAAAATTTGTCAACGTCATTTCTCTGCAATGGCTGGTCCATTGTCAACGTATCTGGATACGTGCGGCATGTTATGCTTGGACAACTGTCACGGAGATGCCCTTCAAATATGACGTCAATGCGACAACATTGCATAACTTAAACGCCCAGAAGGACACGTTGTTAACTGTTGGAAAACTATGCGTTTTAAACCGGAGCAGATTTCGTGAATTCAGAATTTTACGCAACGCTTAATAATGTGATGGCGTTTCCTAAATCTTGTGTGTTATGAAATGAAATGTACTAAACTATTATCACGCATCTTTTAACTACGCTTACTGCAAATTTCAACAAAATATACCCGCTAAATACCAAGTTTCAAGTACCGAGATAGTGAGATTTGAGTAAGTGCACAGTTATAAGGGCCTCTAAGTGTACTGTAACTACAGTTTACGGAAAAGGATAAGAATGAACGTCGATAAGTCTCATTAAATTCTTCGCGTTGGACTTCCAGTTTAATTAAAGGAATAACAAAAGTATCAACATTGTAGCTCTTGGTATACGTTGCATACATGTTTAAATGTTTTATGTTTAAATCAAACAGTGATAAAGAGATGGGAAACGAGATCAAAATGCGCAAAGGAATAAGAAAGCGAAATAAAATTCTTACACAGTATCAGATTTGAAGAAATGATTACTGTATAAATCAAGGGGGTGAAAGGTATGTATACAATGTAGGAGTGATGAAGACGGTGGCTTCTTAAACATTTTACATTGATCTTATCATATGAATCTATTGCTTTCACGAATACAGTCTTGAACCTGATTAAGGATGAATGCATGGTTGTACTTATGTTTAGTTATTCACATACCATCGTGTTTGCATCATATGTGGGCATTTTTTGACACAATATGAATCTCTACAGTGTTACTGTGATTCGCTATAAACATTGGGATTTATCAGACTTTTCTACAACTTACGCTGATGTTAGACATTCGTCTTCGCTAGGGCTTTTGTCACATATAAACTAATCAAATCATGCACCTTGTCTAGTATACTTAACTCATTTGAACTTATATGTTTTCTGTTCACTGCTATGTTCCCTGTCCGACTTTTGCTATCTTTCTTAACAGAAAAATCCGACACACATCAGACAATGAAAATTTGTCCAAATTATTACATTGCTGAATAAGTTATACTTCCCTTGAAGAGACAAGCATATCAGTGAACTGAGATTGGTGAAGATGATAGATGTCTGGCTAAAGCTATTGTATATATTTGTATACATGTCAAAGTGTAGTTGCTCACATCATTTTGAACATTGTAGGTCTGTGAATGTCAATTATTGCGGTGCCAGAATGGTATACAGCACTGTGTTTTTCCGCCATGACCATGTCATCAAGGGGACAATATAGATTACAAGGTCAATATCATTATAAATATGGAACACCCGACGATATTAATAGACACTATACTGGAGTAACTACATATTTTCAATACGCTTCTAGTCACTGTAAAAATGAATAACTCCTATGTTAGAATGATTTATAATTATAGAACGATCGTATTTTGTTCTATTTATATAACATGTTTATGTAAACAGCGCAAGGTTATCTATTATCTCAATTAGTTAGAGTGATTGGCTGCCAAGCAAGAGGTCCTGGTTCAATACACGGGCAGTACAAGTCAAATATTTATTAGACAGTTAATCGGTTAGTTGCCCGTATAATTTGTATGTTGTTTTTTAGTTGTACAATTAAATATTATCATTGATTTTTCGTCTATATATTCGATTACAACTTTATTCAATATTATTTCTGTGAATACCAAAATAATAACCAAACTACCAACATTCGTGAAGTTATAAGCATTATTTGTGGGACATGTATATCAACTAAAAGTACAATAAACATACACAATAACATACATAATGGACAGAGGTGGTTTTGTGAAAATACAGCTTGGAATCTATTGCAAACATGGTTGTACTTTTGTAGTTTCAATAGCTAAAGTTATTGAAATTAAACAAAGCGTACCAGAAATGTTAATAATATGTGACAAGTGCGCAATATTTTATTTGATCTAAAAATGACTACTTTTTGAATATCATACAGCTTATGTTCATGACAGCGCGTCTGTTCACAAAAATCAATTAGTGCATACGTTCTTATGTCATGTAATCCTGGGTGAGTACCCTGTTTATTATTTTTGTCTGATCCCTGTGGCAAGTTTCTACTTCCGTGGTTACAAGTAACTCTGGCCGGAGGTTACCTATGGCAGTAAAAGTGCCATTGTTTCTGCATTATTACAGTGTCTCTAGGCAACAGCATACACATGTACTAAGGGAGACTACGTACATTTCTGCATTAATATGTTTTCGGATACGTGAAGCAATACTTCAAAAGCATATTTCTATGCAGGGGAATACTTTGAATAGATGCCGTGATACTTTTCATCTATAGCAAAGCTATGGTAGGCATTTGAAAAAAAGTATTGATGGAAAAGTGATATATCCACACAGTATTATAGCTTCGCTTGAAAATTGCTCACGAACGTTACCATTGTGCCCAATTTCTAAAAAGCTGTTTTTCTGAATAGTAGTAGTCGTTCTAAAAAACGAATCTTTACCCTTTTCATATACATTATAGAGTTAAGAAAATAAACCATCGTTCTAAAATTTCACGCATACTGAACTTATGAAGTACAATATACAATTGCGTCAAATAATTCTTGAAATAATTTCGACTTGCACAAAATAACTACGAACAGTTACATAGCTGTATTATCTTAGAAAGGCAGAATGAAAGAAAGTCAAATTTGCACTCAGCTTCATAAGATTTATTTAAGAAAAGTCGATATAAACACGATATAAATTAAATATACGTTTGCGCTGTGTTAGGTGTCTGGTAACTGTCACTTTATGGTTTGTTTGCACTATGATTATAACCCAAAACAAAACTTTTGTAGAGGGTGTTTTGTTTGGCTTTATGAAGGCAAATCACTTCAATAGAAGCACCCAGAACGGATTGGTTGCGAATGGAAAGTATATATTTGTGTAGGAAATACGTATTGTTAGTCACAAAAAAGGTATATATTTTGCGTTTTGTTGCTCTCACAAGTGACATTACGCAAACTATAAATATCTTCCTACCCATTTGTCATTTGATATCTAGGACAAATCCAAACTCCGTAGCTCATTGGTCAGCGCCTTTGTCGTCTTATCCCTGGTTCAAATTCTTGTTGAGGCTAATATATGCCCGCCATATTTCAGCAGAAATCTGACTGGCAAATAAACTGTTATACAGGCTGTGTTCGGCATTTCATTTCACAACCTTAATATGGACTTAGGAGAATTGTTAGGAGTATCTATCGGAACTGTCGATCAATTAATTTCGAAAAGTATGCATGTCAAACTCCGGATAAGATCGGAGTTCACCAGTTCAATACCACAGAAACAATTATTCGGTTTTAAAAACCCAAAAACTATGACCCGTACAACATTGTTGATTTTGGGGCACACTAAATTGCACATGCAATAAACACTGTGTGTATATGATTCTTCACACATTATTCTAAACGGTTGAATATACATGTAGTCATTTTGATTATGTCTTGTCAGCTGGAAACTATCGGATGTAAGAGACTGTTCAAATATAAGCGGGACACCTCTCGTAGTCTTATGTCGTATTGTATTGACCTACCGTGGTCGCTGTGTTCATATGGTATGACAATTTCGTTATTAAAGTTTATACCAGGAAGTAATGAAACCTGATTGGTTGTTTGGTTGACTGATTTAAGTACTAGATAGACACCTTATCCAATGTTCTAAATAACTGCTTATCAGCCGAAAACAACACATCCAGACAAACCAATCAGTCTATGGTGAGGCAGGAGAATGTTCAGTAGTACATAGATCTGTCTAATGCATAACAATTTCATATTGGTCAAGCTACAGAGATTCCAATGGATGTATACACACTTTCTTTCTTCTGCAGCCTACACGTTAACATGTTTTATCAATTCCATCGACAATGTTCTATCGAAACGATATGCAATTGTCAACCGCACGTTTTATGCAGACTCTTTTAATACACTCGTTTTACGAACCACCTGCTATAGCAAGGTTTACTTGATGAAACACTTGGCTACATGTATCTGCTTAAAGCTGGGTTCACACTACGGCGTTTGTGCAAACGTTGAGTTCCGCTAGTACAAGTTAAAAAGAGCACGCCTATATACATGTAGATACGACGTTGTGTTCGTTGAAAAATTACAACGTGCAGACACTTTGTCGTCGTTTGGAAATAAGCTCTGGTGCAAGTTAATCATGTAGTACTTAAGTTATACTGAGTTTATGTACATTCACTTTTACGTCTGCTGAGACGTTGATCGTGTTGGTCAATTTAGCTACTTGTGGTAACGGATGCAATGAACGCGATTGTAACGCAATGGTCTGTTTAAATGACAAAATATACAAATGATTGGTAATTATTGGTAAGCAAAATTTCTTCAGCATTATTCGAGGTATGAAAAAGTCATGCTAGCCTAATGATCTGGGAGGAAAACATGGACTGAACTAACAATTGGCTAGTGAAGTATCATTGTCCCATGTAGATTTCCTTCCAGTATTTTTTATTTATTACATTTCAGAACAAACATTATTATTTATCTCATTCCGGGCAATATCGTTTGTAACCGTGGTTATTATAAATACCAACTTACACAGACACTGTGTATTAGATGGACAACAACAGCCTGTTGTAGTATACAAATACTCGGACCTGTCTTCGGTATACGGTATAGAGTACGGGAGATTTTTGCCGGTTCGGTCTTAAACGGCGACAGTCTACAAATAAAGTCGCGACAGAGTAGTCTCTACATAATTCTAACTTTTGTCGAGAAACATCCTATGGGAGCTACAAATATTGACCGTTGTTTAGAGGTTATTTTTCGGAGGTTAAATGCTTATGCATTTTAGTAAATATCGGCTCAGTGACATATAAGAGTGTTTCATAGAGAGGTTGTTATGCTACAGAGGGCCCCTCTTGAGCGGATGTATTGTACTATCGTAAGCACTGAGCACCAAAAAGCAAGATCAGTAATGTTATTATATAATGTGCCCGCATGGCTTCTGTAAAATTAGACATATCACGTTGAAGTATTATATATCTTGTAAATAATTTTTAAAAGGGTTTGTGTTAGTATATGCAGTGAAAATTGCATTGGGACCGTGATAGTGTCATAAAAACTTTATAACGTATTACGTCGTCATGCTACTAATGTACAATATTTGCAACGTAACATTAGAATCTATTGTTTCAGGAAGGTCACATGATCTGTTTGAGGAAGCTGTTTGTATATCAGGTTTATGGGTATCATACAGTGCTTGGATATAGATGAACGTAACTGCATGTGCCGTAGATCAGTATCAATAGCATTGAAATCATCGCCAATGCCTCATGGTACAAATATTATATGTACCACCAAGGAACAACAGCTTACTTACAAAACGAATCTTTCTGTAACATGTCCTTCTAGTTTCATTGCCCTGATGATTCAAAACAATGTTTGTGAATGTGAAACAAGTGTGCATTGTGCCTGGTATGCTTTTATATTTTCTGTGCTTTGCTGTTTAAGTTGAATGATACTGCCCCTGTCCGACTTAATTCTGATAATATGTTTTAGATTGATTCGATCCCTGCATGACCTTCATACGTCCTGTGTTCATGTTTAACACTGCATGAAAACGCAGCTAACGGGGTCGTATCGTTGCAGGCTGTTTTCATCACCCGCAGATGTAAAGCTTAGTCACAGACTAATACCAAGTTTGGATTCTTTCTAATGATGAACCCACACTTTCCATCAAATACCGATCAAGACCATTCTACACTACTTTAGGGCTTGTAGAAATGTGGTGTATATTGTATCCTAAAGCCCTTGCTTGATTATCAGTTGCCCCACAATATTTTACTGAATGCATACTTATGTTTTGGAAATGTGGTACCGCCAATGCATAATAATAAGATGTTCGTCCTTCGCTGGCAAAGCAGACCATTCATCTCTCGATGTGTTTCGTCTTGACTGGTTGTGGTGTTGGCTGACCAATCTGATTCTTGCATGAAACATCCGCACATTCAGGACAAGATAGACCCGTTGGTGCACTGACTGAAGCAACTCGTATCTTTTGTATGTGTCTCTTCTGCAACGCCTGATTGACACGGTTACCTCGCATGAATGTGTCCCTTGTTTAACGCACATGTGCCAGTGACTTCTGTCGTCCGCTAGGTTCTCCCAGATGTCTGGTTCAATTCGAAATTGTTTTGCTGATGCTTTGAGAGTATGTTTGTTGCGCATTTTCTGACCACATTTTGTGCGTGAGCCAAGCTGAAGTTCGCCATACAAGAGTTGATTTGGAATTCTTGTGTCAGGCATTCTTCTAACGTGACCTGCCTATCGAAGCTGCGATTGGTGTAGCATGGAGTAAATGCTGTACATGTTGACACAGTCCAGTACTATAGTGTCTGAAATATTGCCCTGCCCTTTGATGCCTACGATTTTGTGCAGACATATTGTGTAAAAGTGGATCAGTTCTTTTGACATGTCTTTGGTACACTGTCCATGTCTCGCACGCAAATAGCAATGATGTCAGTTCAACTTCTCTGCAGACTCTCAGTTTTGTTCCCGTGGAGATACCTCGGCGATTCCAGACTGATGTGTTCAAGCGACAGAACGATGCACTGGCTTTGGGTATGCGATAATTGACCGTTAATGTACGTATATAGCCTAAGACGATGATTGATGCATAGCAGGCGATTTGATTGATGATGTGTTCTTACAGACAGGAATAACGTTATGTAAATATGCTTATGTATTAAACCTATGCAATTTGATGGACAATGTGTTGGGATATATTTGAAAGTGAACAAACTCATTGTAGAATAACTTAATTCCTAAATGTTCGTCTCCTCATAGACTTCTATTGCACTCTATTTTTTGAAACGCCGACCTTTTTATTTTCATTAAAAAATGCATACATCTTAAATATTTAAACAAATGTACGTGTATATCAATCAATCAGAAACCAGGAATACACCTAAAGAATATGAAGCTGTTTTCACCGCCGCTTTTTATAAAAATAAAGCGTCGTGAGTGCTGCTTTCCGTGTCTGACTTAATATAATATTGTTTCATTAACTGTATCATTTCACCTCCTTAACCTTATTGTGTAGTTGCTATGGAATCATTAAGGTCTTACATTTGGACGTAAGTGCTTTTATAAAACAGTACCCTGATACTGGTTCATATCGGCATGTAGAAACACATCCACCTAATTATACATAGTTCGTCGATTGGCCTATATTTCGGATTGTTGACGACCGAGCAGCGCCATTAAAGCACAAGTCATTGGTCTTTCCTCATATATTGTGCCTTTTTATTGTGTTTTCGAGAATTGTGAAGTCCCATCTAGGACAAGCTGACAGACATGGTATAATAGAATCTGATAAAAATCAACCTCGCCATTCATTCTATTAATGTACTTTTAGATGGAAGCATCATCATTCGGTCAATGGTACGTAACGTCACAATAAATCTGTAGTCAACCAGTTGATAAGCTTAAAAAATATTGCAACCACTGACTCCAAAACTTGTATCAGTCCTTAAACATAACATGTTATCCCGAACAGAGCGCTGACTAGATTATTACATACATGATATCAGTTTAGCAACGAAACGATGTAGGGGGTTGATAATTTGTATAAATTATCATTTACGTTCTATAATTGTAATATAAATAATACATGGTGCGATAGTCGTAGGCCTATTAAGATTGTTCACAAATAAATATTTCAATTTAACCCATTACTCCATATTGGAACCATTTTCATGATTTCCACGTGACGTGTCATAGTATGTTAGGAGTTGTAGATACAAACTTGTCTGTGTAGGGGTCATAATTATGGTGTTGTTCGTTAATTACAATGAAACATGACCGGTAGTCTGTTTAACTCATCTAAATACATGGTATACACCATATCCAATTGTCTAGGAGACCCTTTATCTGCTGAATCGTACATAACTTGACAAGTAAATCAATCGAGGAAACTAAGTATAAAGAAATCAAACAAGTTTAGGAAGTATATATAACTATCTATACGCACCATTTTGGGGTTGTGTGGATCATTACCTTCCAATACAGTATTGAAAATGTGCAGTCATCCAAAGTGACATGCAAACATAGAATTTCATAAGGCGTTGAACATATCGTTTTGGTATAAAAATGGTCAATTGGTCATTTCTACAACACTATCATTGACTGACTACCTCAGTATGCGTCCTTCAATGATGATGATATTCATCAAGCTAATAATGACCGACATACTACGCATATATATACAATGGGCTTAGAACTAAAACAAGCAGTATATCAATAACATATAATTCATGATATGGAATATTTTGTTTAGTAAACCAGCTAGATACGTACTGTAGAGAGAAAGTCATAATGCAATCTCGAATTGAAGAATGTTAGTAATCTTGTGTTATGAGCTTTATGTAACACAGTCATAATACTATGAGAAGTAAGAGTATAACTATAAAGATGTATACGAGCAAAAAGTTAATGGTAAGTCAGACAGGACATTAAGCATAATTACGAAGGCCATATATTTGTCCAAATTGGGACAATGGTTATTAACTCTGCTGTTCATTGCATAACGAAGATCTTAATTCCATGGATTGAGACACACTCACCATAGTTCATTATTATTCTGTATTATATAAAGAGACAGTACCTCCAGTGACTTTGCTCGTAAATCTATTTTCTACATTTTATGATTGTTGTATCAGACTTGGTTTTACTCCTAAAATACGACATGTAAACTTATTACGTACATCTATATCAATACATTATTTCATCATGGCAAGACTTTGTGACGTAAATGAACTGTAATACATGACGCAAAGATGTATGTTATTGTTGGATACACAGTAAAATTCAGCTATTAAATTAGTATAAATGACGTAAAACTTGTAAAAATGTAAATGTAAACCTACACGAATGTTAATAATTATTTCTAAATCCTTTCCAATACTTTCCGATAACAAGTGGAGTTTTCATTTGTACATCACGTTTTGGTAATATGTACTATGTTAAGGAAACTAAATTGAGTGTCATTTATTGTAAGGAACAGTTTGTATGGTTACCTTAACTATGCAGTTTATGGAATATGGATGGTACATTCTGTGTCTGCTTCCTGCATAGGTGGCTAGGAGCTGCTACCATTTCTGTTTAGTGCCATACTGTACGTAATAAACTATATCGTGCCGACC
Source organism: Spisula solida (assembly GCA_947247005.1). NCBI lineage: Eukaryota > Metazoa > Mollusca > Bivalvia > Venerida > Mactridae > Spisula > Spisula solida. Next base: position 16,133,324 of record OX365950.1, on the reverse strand, counting down.
AACATAAGGAACATTATGTTTACATGAATATGTGCGTGATTATTATTGACGTCGCACTCGTTTTGCATAATTATTCTCCCTAACTGAAGGTGTGAAATAATATCATGTTTTACAATCTGTTTCTATATCCGTCTCGGAAATATGATATCTTAATAGCTAGCTATGTTTTGAACGATTTACATCAGACAGTTTGATTCATGATGTGCAGATACAAGTTACAGACAGCAATAGCATTATGCAAATAGGCGTATGTGTTTCAACAATGTCATTTCTGTAAAGTATGACCATTTGATCTATCTGATAGATACCATTGGGGATATATTTGCATATTCGAAAACAGTTTCATTTTAGGAACATATTGTGCGAAGTGTTATATAGTTCTTTGGGCCACTATCGTCTCCTTCTATTTGTTTGCTTGCCATAAACTATACAGCAGAAGCACAAAATTAATAAAAATTGATAATAAAACATTTTGTGTAGTTATAATAATAGAGATTATGCTGCTATAAGTAAACGTTTGGATTTTCACTGACTCATTGCTAAATGAACTCCGATGACTTCAAAGGAAAGTAAACCTTCGTTTTTTAACCTTCCTTCCTAGACAAAATCACTAGCTCAATCTAACGACGAGTAATGTTCACGGATGCCTGCATAATGTTTTAAACTTGATTGCAATGATTCGTGCTGTATGATATTTCTGTTTACCTAAATCACTATCTATGATGATAACTGTCGTATATAGGTGTCCTGGATGTCATTCATAATTACAGTAAGAATAAAGTCGCGGGAAATCTCTCTCGCAATTTCTCAAATTATTACATGTATGCTAATACCCTCGCATCTCTATAAATTAATATAAACAGTGAATATGTTTATAAAAATAACATCAACAGAGGATAGGTAGAGCGTTTATAAGGACACATCATGACAGTAACCACATAAAGTGTATCTCAATGTACGATGGGTTCACTACCTCACAGCGGAGGTGATATATATATGTTCTATATATGAAAAAGGTGCAAAACACGACTCGGTTTTCATTTGAACAAATGAACGTGGTCTGCATTTCATTATGGCTTAGTTTGAACTTCTGTCAACTGATAAACAAATTGAAATTAAAGAAGTCAAGGGTAGGTCACAGGGTCAACACGTTGAATTAATATTTTGTGCACGAACCTGTGTTTTGGGACAAACACAAATTATTGTGTTACCTCTCTGGTTCAGTGCCGAGTGTAAAACCAATCGTTTAGCACAAATTGTTAGTTCGATTCCTGTATTGAAAGGGGTTCGTTTACTCATTTTGCATAAAAGTGGTCCGATATCCAGATACACTGTCAGTTTTATTCAGAGATGGTATTACCTGCATATTATTCTTTGTTTGAATTGCAATAAATTCAATGATGTTCAACTGAAAATATCTCTGATGTAATCACAACGTGATTGACAGGCTAATTACAATAGCAACGGAATATGTTTTTGTTTGTTTTCATAAATCTGTTTTGTTGTTGTAACTAGTGCAGGTTCCCAAATATATTACATTTCTCAATCCCACGTTTTCTATAAAATCATCTCCTTGATTACATGGTATGCGACCCGTTGTAATTGTACTGCTGTCATCATGTTTATTCTGATTATCTGCATAGAAGATTGTTTGCGCGTATTTAGTACAAATAATGTTTGTCATCATGCAAATTACATGGTGTACATAGTTATTATATGGTGTAGAAACTTGATCTAAGAGTTACGTAAAGGGCTCCGGTTCATGGACTATTCCGTATCAGTATGTGGTGTTTGCATCAACAGTGAACTAATTTAATTGTTGCACAAATTTAAACTGTTATCTTTTATGGTAAATACAAAAAAAGCAAAATGACGTGCAACTTGCAAGCATTGAACACATAATTCGCATAAATGAATTAATGTCACATACGGGATAATTTACGCTTGATAAAAGACGAGAAACTGATTTCACAAACTAGCAACAATAAGATAACTGAGAATATTTTATCAAATATGTTTATTGTGGTTTTATCATGTGTAACTCACTGGACATCGCATATGACAAAAGCGAACAAGCCTTTCTCAAAATATTAAAACAATGAATATTAAGAAACACGATCATAAAAAAGTACTGTAACTGATCGTATGTAACAATAATTAAATCAGAAAATATGGGGAACATTAAAATACTTGCCGCATGATAAATTACTGAAAGTCGATACAGGCATTGGCGAATTCTGGAGTTTTAGGGCCAGACTGATATAAACCCCTGAATTGGTCAATAAATCAAAGTTACACGCATTATTGAAGTTCAAATGGAAAGTCTAAAAAGATATATAATTCACGTAAGCATTCTACAGGCAAATTTCTAAATATCTACCGGTGAATATTTACACCAACTATAAGTATACTAATCACATTACTTGATATCGTAATGCACATAATGTCATACATTTTTTACAAGACACAATTATTACATTGTCATCTAGTGAACAGGTACGGAATGTTCAGGTTTTAATGAATGAACAATTGAATCATGGATTATGTTGGTTAGTATTTTAGACTCTTTGACAATACCGTCCTACTCTTTACAAACATTTGCTCAAAAAGGATTGGTGGTTCAGAAAATAAACAATCTTCGATACTGTCTACTTCACCCATCTAGATATAATCAGTGGCAAGATATCCAGTTTTGGAATAAAAAATTAACCAGTCCGTAGGGATTTGAGAAGTCGAATGTTGTACAATGATACCTATTGTACAGATGTCTAGTTTAGGATATTAGTTATTTATTAAATGCCAAATCACAGTGCTCCAGTAATCATGTACGTACATGTTTATTCACTGCCGAACTGTCATATAGATCGTCATTATATGATTATTCAATATGGCGTCTGGAACTTAAAGTGTTGGTCACACGATGTACTAGTTTATAGCTAATAGCTTCTTTATGCCTTTGATTAAGCTTAACTGATGACATATGTACTATATTTATAAGCGTTACAATTACTGACAAGCACTGGTCATTAGCCAATTGATATAAGTCTCCAAACTTTACATATATACATTTATTGAGATGTTATGTGATGCACCAGGGATTTTTATATGACCGATTGGCAGGCTTCACATCACCATAAAATGGCTTAATTTGTGTTATACATTAAGGGGAATATGTTTACGGACATTCACATTTGTTTAGTGATGAAGATGGATTTGTTACATACATATATTTCTAGTTGTCTAGTTGGTATCAGTCATATGCACTGTCAATCTATGTTTTTTTCAACAGACATGGTTGTGTTGCTCATTTGGATTCCAGATATTTTTAGACAAGGAACCACAGAGCATCATTCAGTTTCTAGATTGATGTACATACATAGATATGAATAGCTGTTGAACTGGAATTATAACGTAAGCTTACCAGAACACAGCTTTCCTAGACGACTTAAGACGTCGATCAAAGTATGAAAATGTACATTGCTCATTTGTGGAAGGCACTTATATAAGAAGATAGAAATGGCGAAAACTAGAAGGATAAATAACATCAACAAAATTAATAAGCAACATTCGAACTTTTAACAATACGACCGACCGGGGAGAAAACAAAACATATGCAATATTTGAGTTGACATGGTCATCCATGTAATGTGACCAACATGAATGACCTTTTTAATATTAAAATTAACATAATATTAAAATGCAAAACTATCAAATGGCAGAAAGACAAGTACGAAACATTTATCAACATAACTATGTAAATTACTAACATAATGTAGGATTTCCATAGTCGCCCCTTAAACACAACTTCCAAAATGAGAGGTGAATGGGAATGATGGTTTGAAAATTCATGTCAACATGTTTAAACGGTCAAAACCGGTTTTGATCAGTTTAAGACTGGATTAAGTCCCTGACTCGTCGCCTTTTTTCGTAAAATGATGATAATATCAACAACAGTTGTCTCCCCTACTAATCGTAAAGATCGTTATGCCTGAACATTACTAGTATATATAATCATGTACAGGAAGTGGATCTGGAACTAGTACGAGAGGATTCAAATTTATATTTGAATGCTACGGAACATTAGACTTTTTTAACCGCGTGTGACAACGTGTCAAGTAGTATATTAAATACAATTAATGAAGAGTTTATTGCATGTTTACGTTATAACCTATAGCTATTATGTAGAGGACATCGTACTTGGTGTTGCGAACGCTAGATTCTAAGATAGAAGCATCCGTAAACTACAAAAGAAATACAAGTTTAATACGTTGATACCGTTGGTATCCCTTTCTGCATGGGCTGGTGTTTCTATAATAGAGAAACGGAACCAAGAACTGACCACAAAGGAACAAACTTGAACACGCAACAGTGCGCTTAAAAGGTCCAAAAGGTTTTTTTGACAAATGTCACATCGCTTTTCTAGCGACGATGGATTCCGCTTTCATGCAAACTATTTTTCCACAACAGCTCCATAATGTGCAATGTATTTGTTGGGGACAAATCCGTAGTGTTCGGAAATAATTGCATATTGCGGAGTAACAAAATGAACTAGAAGTTTATCGGTATCACATTACCAGTATTAATGAACGTTTCACAATAATGTACTGTTCAGAACGTACATTTTCTTAAACAATCACGATCAATCATGGTCTTGAACCTTTTATTAGTTTTGTCACGGAAAGATCGACCGATATTTTATAAAAAAAAGCAAATGTAATGATATGATACGACAATACTGACACAAGATGTTTATAAAACACGTATACCCCATGTTAGTTCAATAGTCAGAAATGGTAAAGGTCACAGAGACATTGACCTTTGACTTACTGACCTTAAAATTAATAGGGATCATCTACTGTTTGATGACCAAACTCCGTGTAAAGTTTGTGGTTAAAAACAAGCTTTTGTTATATGCAAATGATTCTTGCATTCTAGTATCAGATAAAAGCAAGTTTTCTGTGGAAACGTCACTGAAAGACGACCTGCATCTTGTTAGCCATATTATTTGGGTCTAAACAAGACTGTCAATCTCGACTCTAGACATTACTTGTAATGGTACACATATTGAACCAACTTCTGCTGTTAAATATCTTGGGGCAAATATTGAACAGACCCTTTCCTTTGATTCTATTGTCCGATTAATAATTAAAAAAGCTAATGCTAGGTTAAAATATTTTAAATACCGTAAAAAGGGTTACCTTACCGTACACACCAAGAAGCGTCTTGTCATGGCCCTTATTCAATGTCATTTTTATTTTGCCTGCTCTATATGGTATCATTGTCTCACTCAGTCACTTAAAACCAAATTTCAAACCACCCAACATAAGTTAATAAGGTGTGTGCTTGACCTAGATGCAAAGTCACAAATAGGAAGCGAACATTTTAAATTCCTTAAGTGGTTACCTGTCTATAAATGTGTAAACCAGATCATTGCTGTGCCATGTCTTTAAATAAAGAATAACATGGCTCCAGACTACATGGGGGACAAATTCATTTTACAGGATTCTGTATAGTCTTACAACTCAAGGTTAAGTGATCAAGGAGGATTTATTGTTCCTAAGGTTAAATGGTCTGGCACAAAATCTTTCTTCTATTCTGCTTTTGCTAATGGAAACATTTTCCTGCTAGTATAGCACTGACTGAGAAATTGCCAGTTTTTAAAGCTAAATTGAAAAACATTTCTTAGAGTTTTAGAGTGTTAAAATGACTATTTATTTATTTATTTAACATTTAAGAGATTCAATATTTACATCTCTTTAATCATTTACGTATTTGTTTTTTATTTTATTTATTATTTAATATCTGAGTAATTTATCATTTTTATTATTAATTTAGTTATTATTTTATGCTTGATAGTGTATTTCAGTTTTCGTACTTTTTTAACTTAAACTCGTCTTTTAGCTTATTTTGACTGTTGATTCTGATTATCTGTGATATAAAATTGATAATGTAAAGAGATGCTTAACTAAGTATTGTGAAGTAACTGTGATAAAATACTTTGATGCATTTATGTTAATTTATTTATTTATACAATGGTACATATAAAAATATTACTATCTTACATAATGCCTCTCTATGTCATGCCACCAACACTAAAGGACCACAATGGAAATAAGCGGTTTTTTGTGTGTTATCCTTTGGGTTGGTGTGCCTGTCATGATTATTTATAAATGCATGTATGTAAAAGTTGTTCTTATTATACATGTTTTTTTATGCAAGTATGTACATTCAATACTGATTAAAATATATCTATTAATCTATCTTGAGGATCATAGGGTAAGCGTTCTTGAGTTATTAAACTTTTTGGTCTACCGACCGACTTCTACCGACCAGCCAACAGACCGCCTAACTATACACTGGTGAAGCTAAGTTAATTCAAATCGCTTTATTCAATGTTCTTAATATCATAATTTCAAACCTATAACACCTATGCAAAGTTCAAATGGTGTCAGGTCAATTAATCATTGATCAAAATATAACAATCACGCATCAAAGTTATCTCTTAGCCATTTTATATGAGCAGTATGACTTCTAATTAGTACCCAACTTTGGGAGATTTAAGTACTCAAAACCCATTGTGATATAGAAGAAATCTAATTGTAAACGCATTAAATCTATGCTTTGTTTCACATGTGTACACGAACGTTAAAGCATGTAAATAGTTTAGTGGATTTCCGAACGTAAAAGCTGACAAAAAGTATGTTATCTCGACCATTGCTCTAATTATGTTAGGCGTCTTCTACTAAACATATAAATCTGGGATCAGTACAAGGGATATGCGTTTTAAACGATTCTCACAGTAAAATAATAGCACGGATATAACACCGCTTAAAGACAAATGCAAACAAAAAAAGTCATTCTGGTACGTCGCATGGAACCTGAACTACCTTGGGACTATTACTCATGATTAGGTTCTGTGTTTCCACGACAATAATTGACATCATCGTCACTGTGATTGTATCATATTATACACAGGATGTTTGCATCGTGAGATACACTTTCTTCATTTAAAGAACGATTTTGTCTGCGGGGCTATTTTTGTGAGAACAAAGCTTACCTGCGGCATACACTGCATTAAATTAATTCCGTTTTTTCAGCAAAGATGGAAAACGAAAATGTGGCAACTATGGCAATTTCAATGTTTATATTCAAGTACTTAAAGCCAGCTAAAATCCGACAAGTGGTGTTCTCTGGAATATCCATTTGGTATAAAATGCATGCTTCCCCGGAGCTTCCGCGAATTTGGTTTTCCCCAGGCACCTTGAAGCATCGGCGATAGGTATCACCGAAGTATCGGTGGTGCCTCACAAAAGTATCGGAGGAATAGATATTTGGATATTTGACACTTGACCGACCGTTCGATGACACATTCTTGATTTCAGGATTTCAAACAATGCAGTCTTCCAAATAAGTGATTGGCTTAGTTTTGCATTGTCACACGCTTTAAATGCATACATCTCTGCATCAGCACGATGTAGTGAACAAATATATAGATAAATATGTAAGGTTGCTAAAGATGTTCCGTAACTCTGATTTGTAATTTGACAGACACTTGTGTTGCCATATACGTTTCGATGACAGTCAATATAATCGTCCGTACTAGCAAGTGACATGTAGACAACGGCAGTTAACAAATAGCAGATGAAATGTCCCGATCCGCATTCGATATTTTGATATTTCGTTAGACATCATTCCCACGGTGGCTTTCATTTTCCTGATAACTGCATATTTTGTTAGGATAAATATATCAGTTTTATATGAACGTTGATAGACTAGAGCAAATAAGTAAATAATTGGAAACAAAATACATAATAGTTCGTTAAGGTGTCTTTATACATATGGAGCATCTATAGATACCAAGTTACAGAAATTCAAGTCACATTTCAGTTTATAAATCACCCAAAGTGTTGTAATTAGTGTCTGTTGACAGATTTACTTACCACGTCTATTATATTTCGTAAGGTTATTACGTTTTTGAGCTTTATGCAAGCGAAATTACAGTATATAGAAACTTATCAGAATCGAATATTTGTCAGATATTATTGTAACCTGGATGGTACGGTTATTTCAATAGGCATGGTGGTTATTGCAATATCCACCGAATGTCGTCCTCCAATAAACCATGCGGAATTGATCATACTATGGTCCCGATCAAACAACCTCCGCATTTATTGACGATCCATATTGTTATCTAATTGCAGTGGTAATATATTTTGATGCGCACTTATACGGAGGCGTCTTGGAGTATTAGACAAATTGCTTCTGTTTCGTATATCACAATGTAAGGTTGTCTGCAAGATAAAAGATAATGAACACTGTAACAAATGATAACGTAACGTTTACCCAACGGTAGTATAAAGGTGAACACAATACCAAAAACTAAATAGAGGATCTGGCATGTGTCCTCAATACATGTAGGTTTAATTAAATGAATGGGCAAGATTCATCTACAAATCGATTCATAAAGATCTGCTCAAATTTGATACATCTTATCACATAACATTACAAAACGCTCATTTTCTCTCAAAAAGATGATGTATGCTTCCGATGAGAAAGACCTCCTTACGACGTTAATAATGATCCTGACGTAATTGGCCGATCGTAGCATTGATTGGCTAACGACACGTCAGGCTAATGTAGATTTTATTGCACACTTCGGCAGGATAATACCTATAAAATTTGAATATGTTATAGACACTGAAATTTTTAACGTCCTGACTACATCAGTGTAGTAATTAACTCAAAGAATAAGATTAATTGAAAGTCAAGCATCGGAGATGGTGGTGAAATAATGATTGGCCATATTTTCGTCGGTACATTTAAGCCCCCAATAATACATGTAGTACGAGTTTTTATCTCAGGCGCTTTTCTGGTGCAGTTTTTGTAGAGGTTTTCGTCCGGTATTTTAGCATTTCATCGGGAAGATATACATGTATAAGTTATTTGATATTAGTCAAAAGTCATGTAAATAAAGATGCGAGAGTTGACAACTGAAAGCTTTTCATTTTTATTTATTTTCTCGTTCCGTTTGGCAATTTGGCGTTTGCTTGTGTGTGGTCATTTGGTGTGTTACTTTTTGTACCTTCGTGTCAAGCTCTTTCTGTTGTGTGCTGCCTTCCCTGTCAAATTCGTCAATATGTTTTTGACCATAACATCGACGATTGTTTTGAATGCCTAGTAGTGTAGTTACTTGGTTTATATTATATTCCAAACGTAATAATGATACGACGCAGCATTATTCTAAGCTGTGAATTGCAGCCTTTTAACCAGAAGCTATCTACAGGCTTACGGTTACCGTTAATAATGATACAACTAAGACATTACGATGGTTTTACGCCTAACGGTATTTATAAGTTAATTTACCCTGGACGGTAATTTATTTAATCAAAACAAACTCATTATGTGAAAAGATGAAACATTCTTTACGGCAATTTGAGTAGTTTTTGTAATATTAAGCATTGAACGAAAATTGTCAATTAGCCATTCTTCTCGTAGTCATGATTTTTAACAACGCCATTATTTTAATGTCTTTCGTAATGCAAATTACCCTGATCGTTCACATACGTGGGGCATTGTCCTCTAGTTTCATTGGATAACTCACCCACAAAATGTCAACCTTGTGGAAAATAGACACCCCAAAGCATAGAGGCACCAGATAGGTTTACACAATATATCGTGTATCCAACTAGCTTGAGCATTGCTTGTCGTTGATGTCTGAATTGAAACCAGTCCCAAATCTTGAACATTAACCTCCCTGTCCTAACCTAAGTTAGGTGCATTAATGACTAGATCACTGGAGGTAACTCGCTGTCTTGCTGACAAGGCAAACTTCTATTCTAATAGTAAGGGTACATGTGACTTACTTTCTGCTGTATAGTTACAATGTATATTTTCAAACTCCATAAATAGATGCTTTATTAATGGCTGCAGTGGGAACACCATATAAAAAATAGACATTTCATTTGTATGACCAAACTGACAGAGGATATGTATACACACTATTCAAAGTGTTTAATATGGGAAAATAGCAACATTGTCAATAAGAGACCATGTCATTTGTTGTACAGTACATGTTTATGAAAAATAAACTGTAGCTAGTAATATGTCTTATTCTTACAAATAGCATTTCTATATTTTTAAGAAATCATTGGATGCCATTTAAACATAATTTTGTATTGAGTCTGATATTTGGTAACTGGTACTTTAAAGTATAATGTAAATGATAATGCCTGTTAAAACAGAATAATTTATAAATCGCACATAATGTATCATTAATTGATTTAGTTCCAGCGTTTAACTGATTAACCACCTACTGACAAATTAAACGAAATTGTAGATTTCTACTTCCCAAGCCACACATATATTATAATAGCAAAATTATCAATAATAACTGGGTAATCTACCAAGCAATAGTATAAATTATCATATTCATCCTTCTTGGGCAGTTCTGTTAAATTTAATCCATGTATTTTGTCGACAGAACCATGCTATTAGTTAATTTCATATTTTGTTGCCATGGCAGATAAACATATGTATTTAGTACTTTTAGTATCATCGAGGAATACCGCGAATAAATATTTCAAAATTTTCATTTTGATAACATTGTCTGTGAAAAAACATATTATGAATAAAAGTTATTTTACATAAATATGAACGGAGATTTTTTGTGAAGTTATTGCTCATTATTCCACAAATAATGAAGAAAAATAGCTTAACATTCGCTGTATGAACAAATTGGAATACTATTTGCAATAACAATGACCAACAAATCCTATCAGGACCTTTGAAACATAGCAGTTTCCATTGCAACACTAAATATCTAATTGAACACATATATCGTTGCGTGTTGTTCAGATACGTGTATATCTTTGTTCAATTAATATTTCTTTAACCAAAGTGATTAGAATGCATGTTTTGTGAAGTCTGGGGAAGATTAAATATTGACAGGATACCAGCATAATTATCATTGATACATTAGAAAAGGCAGATTGGATACTTAAAAGTAATGTGAATTGCCTCACTACCTATTTAACTTAATTGAGTCGGAAATTGAACTTTCTGTGCTCACTTCATGAAATATGTGATCGTTAATTAACTTCTAATTCTTCTTAGATATTCATTAAGCGATATTTATTTCGGATGTGTTGTGTGGTAAACTTGGACAATCCAGTGAAACTATCGATCAATGTTTTCGATAAAAGAAGACTTGATAAAAATGTTCGTGCTTTTGATCGGTCCTTGATTGTCCTTAATGATGTCAAACTATGTAATGGCGTGTTCTGTAAAACTATCCGTGTTGTTCTTCAAAAGAATCGAGATGAGATTTATTGAAGCGAATACGATTTTATCATGTCTTAAATGCAAATTGAATGAGCTCTTCCTGATAATTATTGAATTTACATTGCACCATTCCCTGCAGTGTATGTAAAAACTACAAATCCGGGTGGAGTTCTTAATTATATATAAAAGTACGATTCTTCGATGTTGTTCGCCTTAATAAATAGAAACAATAAATATGTAAATAATGTCATTCACGAATTTACGAAAATATGTCTGAATAATCCTATGTAAATCCCTTTATCATTGTTCTATGGTTGACTCTAACGAAATATAAAAGTCCACCTCGGGAATGAGGTCTGCAATGATTGATGAAAACCGAATTTCCTTTGTATTTGTATGCATTTACCTTCCCTATGTGGTACAGAACATGGGGCTTGGGGATTTAGAATAATTCCTGTCTTCTTTAGTATCTATTTTATGGAATTGACAGCGATTTTATTTCTCTTACACTTACGATGAGCTATGTGATATGATACTGTCAAATTATTTATACTCGTCTTGAATGCTTGTCAAGTGATCAATTACGAGTAGACAACTTTGTAAGTAAGAAATATACATCTCGTGACGAAGGGATTTCGATTCCAAGGACGTTCGAATGACGTACAAATTATTGATCACGACAGATTGGTGAACTGTAAAACGTTTAACCCCCAGAATCATTTGCGGCTATCCATACCAAGTCAAAAACACTTAAGCCAATATTGAAGCGCACAGACAATCCAAAGCCACACAGAAACGACAGCAGTGCGTAGCCATCCACACAAGAGTCAGACATAGAACGAATCATACATATTTCCTTAAAGATATTTCAAGCAAGCCTGTATACTCAACCCTGAATGAAGAACACACTGTGGACTTCGCATCTTTTATGTATGTATGGTCCAGTTAACATGTATGGTAAAACCGAAAATTACATAACCTACATTGATTCATTTGAAACTTTAGCACAATGTGATCAAAATTATCTATCAAAGTAATCAATCATAAATATTGTACATTTCGATAATATACTTTGCATGTAAACGATATTAGTTTATAAGCATGTTTAATGTATTTTAGAATTTTTTCTAGTTCAACTTCTTAGTGCTATCTCATTTATTTAACCTTCACAAGTGATGATTTGAAATTAATGTTTTGAATATATGAAATAAGCAAAGTATCCGATTTAGTGGGACAATTCTCGTATATTATGAAAGGAAGTAATAAATAATGGGTTTGACAAACACACTTTACCTAATGATTTAATCTAGTTGCGCTGAGCTTTTTTGCGCAAAAATACATTTTATAGCGATTTATCTTCATCTATAGTTTTACCTACACATGTTTCGGTGCTTTCAAATTTACGCCCTTGATGAAAACCTGCTTGTTCGCAGCAGTTTACACGCAATGTTCATGAAGGACGGCGTCAACACAATTTAACAGCAAATACGATAATAATAGTTAGGGGTGGGCCGATGCATCGAAATATCGATGCATTGCGATTACGAGTTTCCCCATAGTATGGATCGATAGTAAAAGTCTCGATCCAATAACTATCGCCGATAGTTAGCTCAAATATTGATAGTTTAAGTTTCCTTTTTATAGTTTCAAGTTTCAAGTTTTATTAGCAAAATCGGCAAATAATATGCCTTTGGCCAATTTACAACAAATATATACAAGTACATATAAGTAATATACAAACACATGGCATAGTATCCAACAGAGATAAATAACAAATTACGAAGCAACTGCATCAATGGCTACAGAGCGTCTTAACATAGCATTATAGGTAAATGTAGCTATATTTTTAATGGTAGTAGTATTATTCGATGACATTAAAAATACAAATTTGTTCAAAGTATTCCATGATCTGGGAATATTATACATAATACGTAAGTCAGAATAAAATGGACAGCATAGCATGAAATGATATTCAGTTTCTATCATGTTAGTATTGCATAGGTTACATTTACGGTCAGAGCGGGCAATATTTGTGTATCTACCAACTTCAATTTCGAGAGATATTTTTCAGACTTATATTGACATTTAAATTGTTTGTAAAAATCCAACTTAGATTGTGAATTAATAGTATCAGCCCAATGCTGAACATGCTGATCGTACATACGTTGTCGCATAGAATAATAACACATTTGATTGATAGTATCCAGGTTCCATACATAGTTAAAGCCAAGTGAATCAATCATATGTTTAATAGCCTTAGACCAACTATCTTTAACATTCAAAATGTGAAAACGAGCATCATTACCTTGTTCGTAATGTGTTCTTTGTATTAGCGAGGCATGGGAGTTCTTAATCTTGCACCAATATTTAAGTGCTCTTAACTTGCACATAACAGATAGTGGAAACCGTCCTAACTCTCCAAGGACTCCCGCACTTGGGGTTTGAGTACGAACGCCTAAAACATGTTTACAAAATCTTATGTGTAGTTTATCTACCTCTTTCATATCATATATACCCCAAACCTCGCTACCATACAAAAGAATAGGAACAATCATAGAATCAAACAATACAAGTTTAGTTTTCATATCACACTTAACTCTGCTAAAAATAGAAAGAAGATGGTTGTAAGCTTTCAAAGCTTGATCGTTCAAGGCTTTTACTGCATTTTCAAATCGTCCATTATGACTAAATTTAATTCCTAAATAACAAAAGTTATCAACAATATCAACTGGTATACCATTTATGTTCCACACAAAACGATTAATTGTTTTACGTCTTTCAAATATACATATTTTGGTTTTACTAACATTTATCTTAAGACCCAACTTAGAAGAATAAGTATGTACTGCATCCAGTTGGGCTTGCAAACTATCGGGATCTGTTGTAAACAGAGCTATGTCATCAGCAAAGAGCAACATGTACAGAGACAGTTTACTTATATCATTCGGTGCTAAATTTTCAACATCTAGACACTCACTAATATCATTTATGAATAAAATAAATAAAAGAGGTGAAAGTGGTTCACCTTGTTTGAGACCAAGTGTAATATCAAACATTTCGGAGTACCTCATACTGACCATAAAGTTCATCATTAATTTAAAACAACTCCTGTTTTCGTTAAAAAACTAACTGTAAATAACAACACGCATCAAAACAGCCACAATGGACCAATATCGCCTTAATGTTATTAATCTATTTCTGTCAAATTCATTTTAAATCATTTCCACAAATAGTAGATTTGTATGTTGTACATGTACAACAAAGTGATATCTTACACAGTGCAAAAAGTATGATTTATAAACTGAAATGCGATATGAAGTTCTTTAATGCGATATTTATAGACGTTCCATATGAATTTATACACCATTACGTGCTATTGGGTATTTGTCAAATATTACTAATTGCCTCTAGTCTATCAACGTACATATTAACCTGGTATACATATGCTTATAAAGTATGCTATACAATTACGTTGTAAAGTCACCATAGGGAATGATTTGGAATGAACACCCACATGCAATATCTTTCATCTTTCAGACAACCTTAAATTATGATATACGAAACAGAAGCAATGGGTCTAATACTCCAAGACGCCTCCGTATAAGTGCGCATCAAAATCTATTGCCACTGCAATTAGATAATAATATGGATAGTCAATTAGTGCGGTGGTTGTTTGATCGGGAGCAATGTATGATAAATTCCGCATGGTTTATTGAAGGACGACACTCGATGGATGTTGCAATAACCACCATGCATATTGCAATAACCATACGATCCAGGTTACAATAATGTCTGACAAATATTCAATTCTTATAAGTTGATTTATACTGTAATTTCGCATACACAACGCAAGAAAACCTCTTACATGTAACATATCGAAATATAACTGACTTGACTAGTAAATCTGTCAGCAAACACTAATTACAACATTTGGTGTGATTTATAAACTGAAATACGATGCGAATTACTGTAACCTGGTATTTATAGATGGTCCAGAAGTACACTCCCCAAAAGTGCTAAACCGCCAGTTTATATTTCATTCCCGTTTTGTGAAAAATGAATGTATTCATCTGCAATTTCTCATACCGATACATGATAAAGAGATGCAGCTGAATATTGGTTTATTTTGACCGTTTTGCAGTTAATTGTTGCAGTGTATTTGGTGTATTGTGTAATAATGCAAAATGGACATTTCATTGAAATAGCCTTTGTGAAATTTTGTTGCTTAGATTCTTACACTTTATCCAAGTTCCTTTGCGTCATATTCGGCATGTTACGAGTTTTTTTTTTGTGCTAAATGTTAATGCACACGTGCTTGTTGCGTTGCAATATGCACGAGTTCATGAACAATTTGGATGAAAAAAGTTGTGACTTTGCAAAATAGACTTCATTACGTAACGCACTTGTAACGAGTAACATGGCCGTGTATCTGTCAAAATGAAGCAATAATTAAATGCAAGTATTATTCAAGCATTGGTATGCAAAATTTCATGAGAGTACGTTCAAAATTATATCACATATTTATGGTGGCGGGTTAGAACTTTTGGGTAGTGTATTTAGTAAACTTTACGAGCTATTTTGCAGGTAGCCAATTAATGACAACTGCTGTAGATATTCTATTAACGTGCATATTGACCTGATACATGTATATTTATTCTAATAAAATATGCAATGCAATTACATGAATCAGAAAAACGAAAACGGAAATAGGAAATGATCAATGAAATATCAAACTATGTAACTCAGATGTAACTCAGATCAAGACATTTCAATTGCTTTTTGGTAACTTCCAATGTCTATATGTCACTTGCTAGTACTGATTAAGAAATGAACTAATTCACCTTAAGTCTTAACTGTTCTCTAAATCAGTCTTTCAACACGTAAGTCAGAGTTAAGGAACTTCTTCAGTGACCGACCATATACGGGGGACGTTCAAAAATTAACGGGACTGGGGCCCTCATTGTTACATTTTTAGATATTATACAAATATTATTAGATAAAGTTTAATCGGAATTGAATTGCGAAAATTCGATATCGGATTTATCGAGTTAGACTATCACGCCCGCTCATAATAGTCAAATTTGAAACCATGGTAACATGTACCCCGCGCAGTCCACCAAATACCAGTGATGGCGACTACGTACTAGGGTGTATCTTTAATACTATCATATCTTTAGTTTTCAAACTTCACCATGACATTGCATGTTGCATGTTGGACGATGTCTGCAAAAATGACGACATTTGATCGTTCGGTACTGAAATAAACCGAAGCTGATCTCCAAGAGTAACAACGTCGTGACGCAAAAGTAACGTCACTAGAACGTAAGGAAAGACGGATAAACCCCAAGTTCTGTCAACAGCAAGATATTATGTCCTCTGAATCGTATGAAATTATCGTAACTACATATGGAAACAGTTCTGCGGGTCGTTTATTAGTTTTAGAATGACACAAAAGCTTTAGTGTTAACTGTTCAGCTTTGAAAGACAGGGAAGCAATAAGAAATCGTATAACGTTTGTGACTTCAGATACTGAGCCATTTTCAAAATACCAACGTTTATTGGTATGAATCCTTGACCAGATATTCGATGTAAGGTCCGGAAAAATACATACGATTCTCACCAAAGCTTTACTTGAGTGGCTCAGTGTGGCACAGAAATGTATTCATCATCCTATATCACGATAAACGTTTCATTGCCCTATGCGAAGCACTAACACTCTGTAAAATAGCGCAACGTCATTTTGTGCGCCGGGTCAGCGTTAGTGACCTTGTTTGGTCACCTGTAACTCTCGGAACGCGTATTTGTTTTAGTTCATAATTTTACTGTCCATAGAAAAAATATTCCGATTTCTGACGGTATATAATTTGATTTATTTTGTTTAACCATGCTTGTTTTATCACAATAGTCCTGTTTATTTTTGAACGTCCCACGTATATTAACCCAACAGGTAAGTGCACTATATTACGTAGATATATTAATTTAAAGTGCGTGTGAAAGCAAAATCAAGCAAATCAAGGTGATGGAAGAATACATTGTTAAACACAGAATATTCAAAGATGAAAAGCCGAGCTCGATAAAGATTCACTAAAAGGACGCTGGAGTATCAAATATTCAAACAGGTCACTGATACTTCTGCAAACTACGGTCGATGCTCGATGTTCCTGGGGGTAAATGTACTTCACAGAAGCTCCGAACATTTCACACGGTTTTGGAATGCTTCCGGAATTCCTGCATGGCCTCATCGGAAACTATTGAGGAAAACTTGTCTGTTAAATTTTTATTTGCTAAATTGCATTTAAAATAGCAATTGGCATGTCTAAACCCGCATTCTATAACAAATTTATATTCCATAAGCCTCACTCGCCGGACTCAAACAAGCTTTAAAGTATTCTAATTTAATTGACGTCGTCGTCTCATTTTCGATTTTTGTTCTTGAATTAGAAGCAGTTCATACGGCAGGTAAGCGTTGTTCGCACAGAGTTCATCCCGCAGACAAATACGTTCCTCAAATAAACAAATAATAACGTATCTCACGATGCAAACATCCTGTACAGGATATGATACAATTACAGTGACAATCACGTAAATTACACTCTAGGGGCAATACTTATTGGCAATAGAGAACACAGATCATAAGCATGTGTAATAGTCCCGAGGTGCTTGTCCCTTGAGAGGTCTCTTGTGACGTAGTATATTGCATAGTTGTTTGGTTTTCACTTCTTTTGTAGCGGTATTATATCAATGCTGTCTGTGAGAATCGTTTAAACGTTTATCACTGGTACTGCTGCTGGATGTTTTGTGTTTGGTAGAAGACGCATTACATAATTAAAAGTTGTTGTCACGCGATGGACAAGATAGCATTGTTCTGTTTTGTGAACTTCCTCATTCGGAATTACATGCTAAACGTTCATGTGAACATGCGAAACAAAGCGTAGATTTATTGCGTGTACTCATAGATTTCTAACAGAACATAACGTTTTTAGAAAATACTCAATTCTCCAAAATCTCGGAACTTGTTAGAGGCAGTCATACTGTTCATGTAAAATGGTAACTTGAGGCCTGATAATCATTTCACATGAGCCCAACAAACGTGCGCAGTAATGCGTATTTTCATACCACCCCGGTTTAAATGAAATAACTCATTTGAAACGCGTATAGTAATGTGTCTCTTTTTTGCAATACAGTATAAGCAATTATACAGTTATATGTATTTGTATAAAACCTGGTTTTACCGGCACGCTGCTTTATCCGGCACGCTTATCTGGTCCGATGGGATGCTGGATCAACCAGGTTATACTGTATGGTTCGAACCGAAATCGACAATTTTGTAGAGGGTATGGTGTTTGGTTTTTGAAGGCCATACATCCAAACGGACCACCAAGAAGGTAAAGAATGGATATACCGTAACTGTGAATACTATCAATATATTTCATCACTAAAAGGGTTTTTAACGTTCTGTTTAATAACGCCAAAAAATAACGAGTCCTTCAAAATCCGTATCCATTGGTTATATCGTAACTAGGACAAATCCAAAAACGAGAAGGGGAATGTCAATGAAGGTTCCTGAGATTTCCATCGAAACTATCAAACAAGTAATTTCGAAAATGGTGAATGCCAAACTCTGAAAGAAATTCAAAAACAAAGAGAAAAACAATATAGAGAGTATATTATTTTATTTTACTCATTCCATCTTTGACCATAGCATTATGTATTAAAATAAGCGTCGTATATTTCATTAGCGTTCTTAGCGTAGTGCGTTAAAGGCATGGTATCAGCATAAATCATTGGCAAAATCCAAGTAAAGGTTCGAATCCAGTCTGATACGCTTTGTCTTTGTTATGCTTTTTGTAATATTTTTCTGATGTTTTTAAAAATTAATTTTATCATACTTTTCTTTGCGATAAAAGTAGCTGGCTTGATCACGCATTCTCAAAATTTGGGCCAATCTGGATGGTACAGGAATGAAAAATCTGACCTTTAAGTTCATTAAAAACATTTATCTGACACGAAAGTCGAACATCTTTAGCAACATTTTTCATACATGCCCCATCAATAAACATATACATTTTTCTATGTTGTTATTTGAAACAAGCATGTGTTTACATCAGTGTATTTTACGTTATGACTGCATATATGATATACTGACTAACCTAAAGAAAACAACAATGATGTTCAGTAATGCTTTGGTTATTTTTAATACTCAAATACAACTTATCTCATACCATACCAACTGTATGAAAATAATAAACTGCCAGTATATTTATGAAACCGGTATGTACATTATTACATTCAATGTTGTTTTCACTCTTTTTAACACTCATTTAGTTTCTTATATATTTTGATTAGTAGTACAAACTCACAAAAGTCTCAGTGTTATACTCAAAAACATAAGTCATAACCTATGGCACTACTTAATAATTTGGGACAGTATCTCAAATAATGTGGCTACGCACATATCGAGGGGTTAGAGCCAAATCCTGCTATGTGCTATTTCCTTATGTTTTCAGCAGAGCAGTTTTTAATAACCATTTGTTAAGATGTGGTTATTGTTAAAGTTAAACTATTAAATTATGTAGACAGTTGAATACTTTAAACCCTAATATGAAATATTTGTGAACATTGTAAGGAATAATGTGATTTAAATGCCAAAATATTTTTGGGTTTTCAAACCCTCACTCAATGATACAATTTGACATTTGCCAGATCCAAATGTAATACGATATATATATGTGGCAAGCAGCTGATGGTAAAATAATGGGAAACCTGTCCACACTATACCACGCTTATTTACACTAGACCGGTAGGCAAATCCACTTTCCTCCTGATACCAAAACATTTAAAATGTCAAACCATATTATTGTCATATATATGTATATGGAGTTTACGATAAACGTCCATGTGATGAAAATTTTAGAAACTTTTTATCATATTCAGTGATGAAATCCTCTGGTATCATATAAATTGATGTTTGTGGACTAACAAAAAACATCAAGAAAATATTATATGGTTCATGGTCTGATTAAGCTTAAATGTCAGTGTAAATCAGAATATCATTCAATGCTCAAATTGCTTCCGTAACAGATGTAGCATTTTGGCATATAAAATGTAAAGGACATGTGACTTGAAAACATAAAAATTATGCAATTGCGATTGTAAATACACGTATATAGGATAATGACCAATACGGTTATGTACTATAATTGCAGTTCACCATGGCCACAAGCTACGAAACCTTTAAAATTAATTACGAAAGTCAGTGTTCACTGTGATATCCATCACTGTATTCATATACAATTAGAATAACATGCCGTAATTAATAGTTTTTAATGAATTTATAAATGTCATGTCGTAATTAATACAGTTTTTCATAAATTTATAAATTCATTAAAAACTTTAATATTTACGGCTTGTAAATTAAAATTTAAAATGTGTTGGTATGTTTGAATTACAAGCAGGTATGAACATTTAAAATATTAACTGGGTAATAAAATACAGAATATGTTTAAAATGCAAATATGTTTTAGGATTGACACAGCAACTTAGATATGTACTACAGAAATTGAAAACTTCAATATCTTTGAAATGTATGATTTATCTTTTTTGCTTTCGACAGACAGTTGTAGTGCTGTTTTATCTCTGCCTAATTGGCAAATGACCTCAAGGAGAAGAGATAGGTTGATGCTTGCGTGATACAAGGAATTCAGACGGGATGTCCTAGTCCAGTCATTCTGACTAGACTTCCTGTGTCCAGACAGAGATTCAAACCTTGAAATTCCAGATTAGTAGTTGAGCGAGCTAAGCACTCGACCACCGTTCCACTATGATATATAATATATATCACTTGCAACAACTGGACCACGTGTCATTCCATGTGGTATTTTTTATTGAGATAATACATAAAGCTATAACAATCTTTTGCATATACAGTAGTGTTGGAAGATATTGTCATAAGAGATGTATATTTTCCTGATACACGTATTTGTCTAAGAGTATAAATGAATCAACTTCCAGTTATCGCAATAAGTCATACACGTTGAATTGTATAGTCTACCAATGAATCACACAGTGACGGGAAATCACAAGTGCTTTTACTCACAATAAGGCACATACTTTGCATTGTATAATATCCCAATAAGTCATACAGTGATTAGGTTTGAACGCTGTGATTGTGGTCATTTCTGTTCTACCTTAGAAAAGTTAATTAATAACGCTTGACCACTACTTGATGCCAAGTTAATGCATATTAGCACCTTCCTTAAGTTTGCTTACGTAGTGGCTAAACAGTATTTTAACTGAATATCTTAATACAAATTCAAGTGTTTAAAAGTTTTTTTTCTGTTTTTCATGTATTACAATTCTTACTTTATACACCTTTATAATCAAACATTACACAGCTATGTTAATATCCATCTCGATGAATGAAAATCATTAATTGATTCGTAATAAATAGTTTATTCGTTTAAATGATACATGCATCGTTCCAAAAAATAATTCATATTAGCTGTTACAAAATTAACAAATTCAAGCACATACACGTTTACTAAGTAAGTTATACTTACTGTTATAATTAAGAATTAGCTAGTTTTATGTTCTTTATTTAAGATTATTAGAAGAGCTTCTCATTTACAAAAAGATTAAATAAATGAAAGCAATTTAATGTGTTTCTAAACGCACAACATTTGAATTCATAAGGAATACTAGTAGTCAAAATAATTTTCGCCAAAACTACATTTTTCTCTCTGTATAAGGTATTCCTGTTTCAATCACACATAGCTAAATGTATACAATCCATTTTAGTCACACTTTGACATCTTATACGAGTGAAGCTGCTATTATTATACAGCAATATAAACAACAACTGTGGTTTGACATTTAACTTACAGCGATGAAATTGTTTGTACTACAGACCAGCACCCGGTGCCTTGTTGTTGACTTATATAAATTGACAAATCAAGGCTGATGTCATTTAACCAAAATGTCATTGTTTTATATGGAACAGTTGAGCGGGACAAATATTATATTAAGACACACAAATGTTATTGGTAGAGATTGATATACAGATTTGACTCATTCTAACAGATGTTAATGTTACATCTACGAAAATATTAAGAGGCCATTGATTTAAAACTGGTTTTGCCTCCAGTCAGTTCTGTAGATACACGATAGCTCAAAACGACTATTATCAATATTTAATTAATTAAGTTCGATATTTTGAAATAATTTTGAGAATAAATAACAATGGTGATACGGAACTCATTTAACTAAAAAAGTCAATTTGGCCAAGTTTATCAGATAGAAGGTTTTGGCTGTAACCCCTCGATATATACAGGTGCGTGTTTTTGTACTGAATTAATCGTCACGTAAAATTCAAGAGAAACTCATCAACCAATACTGGAATAAAACGCTACGTGTTTTGTTGAAGTGGCGTGTCTGGCCTCATATTTTCGAACTATTTGCATGAGTGTACCAGAAAAAATCAAATACACGCCGATATAGCTTCGAGTGATTAGTTAACGCGTTGAACAAATTGTTGTCACGTAAACTACTACTATAAAGTAAAAAGAACATTAAACACGAAACTAGAACATAAGAAACATAATCTGATAGGTTTTGAAACACAAAAACATGATTTTCCGTTAATACATACCAAAAAAAGCTTAACACGCTAAACATGCTTTAGAGTTTTGCCATGTAACGTGACTGTCACGTAAAATACCAGTTTTGAAACCTGTTCTAAACAACAATTAACACACACCAAACATTCAATCCGGAAGCAGAACTTGTGCTAATAACATATTAATATCACATACTATTTTAAAAAGATACCTCCCATAACTGTACATGATTCTATGAGAGCCCTGTTCAGTCATCAGAAAATTTGAAGAATCGCATCCATTTTCCATTAGACACGGGTTGATCAAATTTGTATTGTATATTACTTTCGTTTTTATGCAATGACATTCAAATGAAAGAAAATATCATATCACCATTACTTGAGCCTTTAAGATAATAAATCATTGCCAATATGCCAACAATGTATTGCTGTATTGGCTCAAACAACTGTGGAATTATTTTGTATTTTACGTGACGTGATTGTGCACACATATGCTTTCATTATATGCATTAGTTTGTCATGAATGAACGATAATATGCTAGTGTATGTAACATTCATGTCAGAGGCAGCATTGCTTCTCATCAAAATTTATAAACTGCAATAATCTATTTCATTTAATGTATACACATGAACTGAAAATGTTACTTCCTTACTCTTCCAACTTCCAATGTCAAATATGCAGTTTGATTAACATGCAAACTATGCAAATACTAATCATTAAGAGATATCAAAAACTAAAATAACATTGTAAGTCCTCGAATGCAAAAAATCAAGCGTACATTAATAAGGAATTTCAAATTTTGAACTTAAATTTTACGTGACACTAAATTGTATTTTACGTGACTAATAAAAACATGCTGACCATACGGTAGACACTCAGTATGACTTACGTTCTAGAATATTAATTATGTTGCACCATTTTCTTTCAAGAATAAACTGAAGTTATAACCCACATGTCAATAAATAAAAATTTCAAACATACCCTAAATTTTATTCAAATTCCAAAGTTTTTTAATGTACATACCGACTGTAAACATCAAATGCGTCAAAATGGCAAATTATAAGATATGGTTCATGTCACTGTTAGTGCTGCCATCTCGCTTTTTTAATAAAGCGTCACGTAAGTATACCGTCACGTAAAACTTTTACAGCTTTTGGGTGCATTTTTTTCTCATTTATTGTCAATTTTGATGATGCAATTTTGCATGCAGTTACATTCGAAAGACCTCAGACATATAACAAGGACTAAATTACTATTTCTCAATATATATGCGATTTATGGGCGTCACGTAAGAATACAACATGAATTACCCTAACAAGTTTATACATGAAATAAACTGAATTATAAAATATTTGGGAGTGTTTTGTTGTAAAATATGCGTATTTATCAATAGTATATATATTTGTGAACAGTCTGGTTTATTGAATTCATGAATTATCAAAAACTTAACTTAGCAATCACATCCACAAAACAGTGTCACGTAAAATACCTCCTATCTGTGACATGAGGACTGTCAAAAATATATGAACTATGTAAGTCCGTGTCACTCTCGCACAGATATTGGAGCATTTTACAATCAATAAGCATACATATAAACAACAAAATTGAAGGCTTAACATCTATTTCTATTTGTAAGAAACATTTAAATTTTATGTTTTGTGCTTGTGACACTCGATTTTGAGCAGGGTGTCGTATCTTGTAAGCGTGCAAATGTTGTAAAAAACATAATTTCCAGTGTCTATATCATTTAATTTTCAGGAAATATATAGCACTAACGCAAAAAACTAACGATAGCACTTTCGTACGCACATATACGTTATTAAGGACACTAAAGTAGCTGTGACAGGCAATTGGCCAATTTTTTGAGAATGCGTGTGATACGCTATGTTTTTTGTTGATATTTACTAGTAACGTTACATTTCAGGAATTACCGGCTTCGAAGGATGAACTAAATCCTGGTGTGCTGGAATACAAATAGATATAGTTTATTCAGTGTATGTAATCACCGGAATGAGGAAAAGCATTGAATAAATATACATAGTTTAAGCAAAATTTTAAAAAATCTAGACGATGTTGGGATTTGAACTCGCAGTAAATAGTATACATTTTTAAAATAAGACTCATGACTGTTAACCACTCGGCTATAGGGCAGTTAAAATTTTGATCATTTAAATCTACTAATGACGTTAGGGCTTAGTCCTGACGCACCTGTAATAATCGATCAGGTTGAATGTTTGTTTACGCGGTTGTGACAGATACCTTTGAATCAACAGTAGCTAAAATAATGCGCCTACAAAACTGTCGATTTAGGTTGTTAGTTGTAACTAAAGTGCAAATATAACAAACAATGCGTGTATATTTTCCTCGATATATTAATTTACCCGACTGCATAGAACATTTCGCTTATAGCGCATCAGCATGAAAATATCGGATGTTCTACCCTGTTCAAATATAAGTATGGCACCTCTCGAGTATTACTGAGGGGTTACAATGTTGTTTTCAGTATTGCCATTGCATACCATAACTTATGGGGTTTTTTTATCAAATATTAATTGATCATTCTGAGACAAAAACGAATGAAAGGATGAACACAGTTATTTATAGTGATTATATGAGAAACATGAGCGTTCAGAACATTACATTAATTATGAAAAGTTCATTAATACTAGTAATGTGATAACGATAAACAGCTGGTTACTTAAATTACCTCATAATATTCTGATAGCATGAAACATGTTTTGAATAAATAACCGTTAACTTCTCTAAAAATCATCTAAAACACACGCATCTTTGTGAATAAATACCCAGTTGATTACAAAGCTGTTGAACAAAATACTATCATTGTATGTTAGTTTATTAAATCTTTTAAATGTAATAGCATTTTGCAATTATAAAAACTTGACCGCGTTGATTTGATCGACAACATGCAAAGATCTTGCCGTAGATGCTACTACGCGATCTGTTTTTTCAAAAAGCACACTCCGCCAATAGTGCTGTTAGCATGAAGCGGAATATTGTACTATGTGCTCTGTGTATTCAATAAACTGTAACCTCATAGGTTTTGGCTTTGTCGTAAGAAAAGAGATGTGATATTTGTCAAAAAACGCGTTCTGAACATGCAGTACATTAATTATAAAACGTCCATTAATACTGCAATGTGATACCGATGAACTTCTCGAAACTTAGCAATACACAATTATCTCCCAATATTCTGGTTTTGATTACAGGACGGTTGACTTCTCAAAATCATCTTAACACACGCATGTTTGTAAATTACTATCCAATTGATTACATATCTGTTGAACTTAAAACTATTATTGTATGTGAGTTCATATAATTTAAATGTAAAAGCATTTTGCCATTATAAAAAGCTGGACCTCGTTATTTGATCCATTACGTGCAGATTATTGCTCTCTCTTGGCGTTGATGCTAGTCAGGAATTTCGGATTTCTCCCAACAAACATACCGAACAGATGGCGCTGTTGTGAAAAATTAGTTTGCATGAAGCGGAATCCTTATAGGTTTTGGCATTGTCACCAGAAAAGAGATGTGATTTTGTCCAATAACGTTTTTAGATGCTGCGTGTTCAAGATTTTCCATTTGTTGGTAATTCTTGGTTCTGTTTTATCCGTTATAACAAACACCATCCGTTGCAAAAAGGGATACCACTTGTATCAACGTTTTTAAATATGTTTTGTGGTTTACTGTATACGGATGATTCTATCTGGGTGCCTGGCCTTCCTAAGACCAACAACGATGTATTCTACAGAATAATTTTTTAGGGGTTATAACCGCAAAAACGCAATAAACTATTTATTAATTAAGAAATAAAAAAATCGTTATTGTGTTTTATCGGTGATCAAAACACAGGCAGTAGCTCGAATGCATCCTAACAAGTGCCTGTGTTTTATTCACCGACTAAACACAAGAATAGATTTTCATTCGATTCTAAACACGGTAGTATCCCATACTATTTAACTACGCGCATTCCATTTTCAACCATTTTACATTGAGCATAATTCCGCGCTGGAATTGAGTGGCTGTTAGCTGGTATAATTACCTCCTCCGTTAAAAAACAAACTTCGAAAAAGGAAATAAGACATTTTAAACTTAGAACCATTATAGTAACACGAGTATAAGGTACGAGGGGTGATCAACAAATACGCGGAAAAATGCTCTGAAATCTTTGTTACGTGACCAATATTGCAGAAAATCGGTCAGATAATAGATTGGCGTATTACAAATGCATAACTATAAAAACATTAAACTTCAGGAAAAAAATGGTCGAAAAAAACAAAGAACCGCAACGTCACTATGGCTACACCGGCCCAACGTCATCGCGACGTCGTTACATATCACTGTACAGATACTCATTCGTGGCACAATTCATAATGTATAACGCTTTGAATGATTCTAAAAAAATAGCTGTTCAACCAGATACACTTCATAGACCTGCCAACCGAAAATCAATTGTTTTCCTTTGCAACTTGCATGTAAATTATAAGAATTAGCTGCCGAGAACATCAATATTGATGACGTATTTTGACGTTATTGACGTCGTATAGCTAATTTGCATGTCGGCATTGATTTAACTTGGCTATGTATGAGATACTATGCAAAATAGACACCTGTTTTGTATGCTTTTACATATTTTATACATTTTGCAATATTGCCACTATTAATTTATGGCATTTCATACGCAACACGAATTTTCGTCGCCGATTTCTGTATAGAACTCATTTTCAGACAACGACTTCGAAACAAATAGCTCTAAAACGGAATTTTGACGTTAAAACAATATTTTGAAATAATGAGTGTAATGTTATATTATTGCATACTCATAACCGGCTAAACTAAAAAGTATAATAATACAAACGCACGAATGATACGTCATCGTTTGTTACGAGCAACGTTGGGAAATATGAAAATTTGGGCCGCATGACGTCGAGTGACGTTGCCATAGGAAACCGCGTCCGTTCTGATCCTGATTAATATTGATAGTCTGAGGTGAATCAATTCAAAATAAATTTATCTTCATGTTCATAAAGTTTCAACGACTTACAATGACAAATAAAGAAATGACAGCACTTTTCCGCGTATTTGTTGATCACCCCTCGTATTTGTTGCATGAAATAAAAATATAAATGAATTGATTATCGTAATTTTTTATGAAACTTAAGAGTCGAGAGTATTATGGTGTTTCTAAAAATAGCTCTAATTGCGCTAACACTGGAATTATTCGCAACTTCAAAATGTTCGGACTCAGAATCCTCACACCGCATATTGTTCCAGTTTAAAATATGATAAGATAGTTCAATGGCGCGTCGTAAATGTGGGTTAACTGCATGGTATCTGTTGCACAAACTGTTTGCAAACGATACCGATATATACCGGAAAGTATAGTGCGCCAAGATATGATGGCACAATAACATTTACACATGCTAATTAGTCGATGGGTTTATTTTCAACTGGAAGGGGTGCTTATTTTTAGTCATGGTCAATAAACGCTTGTTTCGTTTTACGCTTTCGCAATATGAGCAAATGTACGAGACTACTTTTCTTGTGCCTCGCTCGCCCAGTTGGTTAAGCGTTGGAAATAAAATAATATTATGGATGGAGGTTCCTGGTTCAAGTCTCACTTTTGGGTATGTTTTTGGTAATGATTTGTATTCCTCAGTTCTAGTAAACTTTTTTTCTTAGTATATTCCGTTACACGTTGATTATCTTGTTACATGTTTTTATTCGTATACTTTCTTTATTCTGTATATTTATTATAGAATATTTCATTATCCATTTCTGTATTTATCTAGGAAAATCAATTATAAATTAATATTCTGTACGTATAAATTGATATATAAGTTATATGAATTAACATTGTTCATCGGCAGTGATTGTGACAGAATCATTTTAGAAATCTGCAATATCATCATCACTATCACCATCCGTCTCGTCATAATCACTGTCATTATCATCATCATCAAAAGAATCCAGTGAGATTTTGTTACTGTTTGATTTTCTAACACCATTGTGCAATTTCGTTGCCATTATGCGTGAAATCGTCCTTTCTGATACCGCTGTCATCGCGGTAGTTTGTTTCCTCGGACAGGACAACGGAATCACTGGCAGTTCTATTGATGCCTCTAGTGTGCAGAAGTCTGATTCATTAGACACAATGCATCGTCCTTGCTGCGTTAAAACGATACGTTTAGCCATAGTTCTATTAATATTGTGCAGTTTACACAGTTTATCTAGTTGTAAGTAATACACCAACAAATACAAATACAGTTTCGTGAAAGGTGATCGGAAAAATAATTCGCGAAAAAAAATAAAAATAAAAAAAGATTCAAATGGGATTCGAAGCCGGCGCTGTGTTGAGATTAGAAACGTTACCACTAGACTATATAATAAACAATGCGATATTCTTCCTTAATTAAATAAATTAAAATAACTGAACAAGCGCTTAGATGAACGTGATTTATTTACTTACCCGCATTTTGATATGGATTTTTCCAACCAGTGACGTTTACACAATGTTATTGTGCCACCATATCTTGGCCACACTATAGTTTACTAGGAACCGGAAGTATACTGTACTACAATGTTTACGTTCATTCATTCAAAATATGTCAGGTGAAATTTATTTGAACTCGTTGGAAGTTTTTTAAATCGCACATTCTTATGTTCGATGTTTTGTGAAGAAACGAAACAGATTTTTGGAGTTAAATTTTATTTGCAGAAACGACTGTAACAGTAATATCAACAAATGCTTATTATGCAATTTATTCAGTTGTTTTGTCATTTTATAGCACACAAACAGATATGACCAATTTACAGTATGCGAGGCTTAAATAGTAACAGCCAATTTGTCAGGTGTATTTTGTTGCGAAATAAATCATACTTTGGTTCCACTTTGCGTATATGAATAAAGCCGCATACCGTGTTAGAACTATATTTATGTTACACACGGTTGAAAAGTCAGACATGTACAATTTA
This sequence comes from Spisula solida, assembly GCA_947247005.1. Classification (NCBI taxonomy): domain Eukaryota; kingdom Metazoa; phylum Mollusca; class Bivalvia; order Venerida; family Mactridae; genus Spisula; species Spisula solida. The sequence goes on along the minus strand of OX365950.1, from coordinate 16,103,436 downwards.
GTTCGATTGTATCGGGATAGCATGGACAATTCTGAAGTTTCGTACCATTCAAATATAAGTTGGCGCCTCTAGTACTAGTTCCAGCTCGATCGAGCTACTTCCTTTACATTACCCTATATCTACTGTGTTGTGCAATGTTCGAACGTTGCTTGTTGATGTTGTAAGGTTATTTATGTGCCTAGTTATTGCTATTGTTGCCTTGTTTTGAAAGTGCCTTTCACAAATAAACCTGTACTTTCTCATACTTTGTCTGCCGTCTTTAGTCGTCTAAGAAAGTTGTGTTACTGGTAAACATAGGTGATAATTTCAACTCAACAGCTATTCAAATGTGTGTAAGTACATGTACACCAATCTAGAAAAAATAAATGATTTGTCTGTGGTTCCTTGTCCGAAATGTCTGGAATTCAAATTAGCAGTACCGCCTTGTGTGTTGTACAGAGAAATTATAGATTGACAGAGCACAGTATTTATGCACACTAGCAATTTGTCTCTAGAACACGTTCACCTTCATCACAAAACAAAATTGAATGTCCACAACCATACACTCCTTTATATATCATACAAACTAAACACTTTAATTTACGGTTATGAGAAGTCTGTTTGCTGGTAGAAACACAAATCCCTGGTATATTATATCACATCTCAATAAACATATTAATTATGTGTAAAGACTCGTATCAATTACCTAATGGGCAGTGCGTGCCAGTAATTTGTAGCACTTATATACAAGTAGTATATTATATGTTAAGCTAAGTCAAATGTAACAAGACTCTTCTAGTTTATGTATTCCATGTGTGTCACAAGATATGAGGGACGATCGCAATTGTGGAAATAAGAAAAGTACAATACTACTACAATGTGCGATCGCCATTGAAGGTCAATTCTTATATACCAGTTCATAGTCTGCATAATATGATTTCCAGAGAGATTTAAGAACACTAACTTCAAGACGCCATATTGGAACCTTCTATAATGACAATCTATATGACAGTTCGGTGATGATTATAATCAAAACACAACACTAAAGTCACTGGCGCCATGATGATGAAAAGTACAGACAGACCATGTTTATAACTGTACATAATTACTGGTAGCACCGTCATTTGGCATTTGACAAATAAATAATTCCCTACACTAGACATCTGTACAATAGGTATCATTGTACAACATTCGACTCTCAAACCTCTACGGACTGATTAATTTGTTATACTAAAAGTGGATATCTGGCGAATGATTGTGTTTGACGTTGAAATGGGTGAAGTAGACAGTATCGAAGATTGTTTATTTTCTGCACCGCTAATCCTTTTTAGAGCAAATGTTTGTGGGACGGTATTGTAATATCCGCTTTTAGTTAAGTAGACATGTTCGTTATGACCCACTGTAACAGGGAAAGAAACTCGGGAATACATCATTACAAATAATATGTTGATACGCTGTTGTGTTGTTTGTTTTCACAATCTTCGGACTGCTCTTCATATAAAACGTTTTGTCAAAGAGGAATATAGGAGCCAACAAAATCCCATGATTCAATTATTCATTCCTAAAACCTGAACAACCCGTGTCAGCCCACTAGATGACCATGTAATTAATAGTGTCTTGTAAATTATGTATTGCATTATATGCATAACGACATCAAATAATGTGGTTAGTATACATACCCAGAAATGTAAGCCAATTTGCTGGCTAATTGGCGACATTGTCTTCCTAATTTTTAAAATATGTATAAAGAAGACAATAACTACTTCATCGACTACAGGTATATCTGGGCACACTCGGCACAGTGAGGATATCAGGTGCATCCGTAGAAATAAAATACACATACTATATGATAAAATTATGACAAAATGCCAGGGGCGTAGCTTGGTCTAAGTCAATGTGTAGGCCCAAGTTATTTTAGGGAGTATGGGGCATGCTCCCCCGGAAAAGGAGTAGGTTCACTAAGAGGTAAAAACGGCCCAATCACGGAAATGAATAATAAAACACCTTATCGAGACAAATGATTAGCCGTCATCAGTCACTTTACGCCTATTGCAATATAGAGCGGTACCTGTTTCTAAGCATAAAAAGTCATCAAAAGCATTATGACAACATTTATCAAGTTATTGAAGTTATCTGCAATCTTTGTACTTTACTTCAGTATGTTTTTTATTTAAATTGAATATGATCTTCTTGCTTCCCTAAGCGTTTGAAATAAGTAACTAATTTTGAGTTTAAGTCCCATTGAGTTCTGTACAAATTATACAATTTGCTGAAATCTAATAGTATGAGTTCTACCTGCAGTTTCTGATAGACTGTGGTGAGTAAGTTGTTAACGAGCATGATAAGTTGGGTAACACATGTTGGAGGTAGTAAAGGATGTCGTGTTGTGTGTTTTACAACAGACGAGGCAACAATGTGTTCTAGGGTTTTGCATAGAACACATGTCAATGAGATGGGTCTGTAGTTGGCGGTATTTGACCTGTCCCTTTTTTGTAGATGGGAGCTACATTTGCTGTTTTCCACTGAGAAGGCAAGCAGCCTTCATCAAGTGATTTTTGGAAGATGGCTTCGAGAACTTTTGACAGGGTCTTTAGTATGATGGGTTTTATCTTATCTGGGCCTGCTGCCTTATGTGGGTTTAGATTGTTTAGAAGTTTCTCGATGCCATTTGCACTGACCTGGATATTGGGTATTGTTGTGATGGTATTGTCTTGATAGAGTGTCCGCACGTTCAAGCAGTGCACTCTTCTGAATGTTTGAAGGATGTTCGTCATTGGGCTGTCCGATGTTTAATTATCTTTTAATGTGGTTACTGTCATAAAGTTCCTTAAAACGCCCTTTTATCCATTTTAGATATAAATATAGCTTTTACTTTCCTTCGACGCCAGAGAGACTTGGGAAATAAGCAAGGGACAAAACGGATAACTACATACGTATGACCCTCTCCGTCGAACGCCAACAAACAGAAACATGTAAGTTTACTTATACTCGTAGCTGCCTTGTTGTTATCCATTTCTTATTTAGTATTCATTTTCAACAATTATTTTTTCTGTTTTATAGTTTGCGGCATACAAAATAAATAGACGGGGACGATGATGACCCAATGATTTTAGTTACTCGTCCAATTCTAAAGATGTACTTACTACAGGAACATAACACCATGTGAAAAACTATATAGTAACTCATACAGTAAGTTTCTACAAATTAATCTGTTTTCAAACATGCAAATATAATTATTCCCAATGGTATTCATCAGATATGTTAAATGTCCGTACTTTACTAAAATGGCATTTGTGTAACACATACGCCAATTTGCATAATGCTATAATTCCTGTTTGTTTCCGCACATCATTAATCAAGCTGTCTTATGTTAATCGTTCAATATTTAGCTAGTTATGCACATTAAGGTATTATATTTCGCGGACGGATATAAGAACATGTTTGTAAAAGATGATATCATTTCACACCTTCTATGAGGGAGAGTAATTAAGATAAACAATTGCGATGCCAATAATAATGAAGCACAAATGGGTACGTAATGTCCGTTATGTAGGTCGGTACGGTTCAAGATAGTATTTATTAAACGCTGTAGTGCACAGATAAATCAAAGCCAAACAGAAGCGACGACAGCGCCTAGCCAGCTGCGCGATAAGCAGACACAGAACGTAACATATACTCAACAATGGGTATTTCAAGTGAGCCATACTACATGTCTTTGGGCTACTGATCAATACGAAATTTGCTTCACTTCGATTAGTGATTGTAGTTGACCGCCTAATACACCATGTCAATGCATGCTAGTAGTCTATTTAGCTAAGTTTCTTATTTTAAAATAGACGTTAAACAGCTCGGTGTTTATCGTCCTGAACATACTTTCGGTGCTATTGTGTTTACTATGAAACGAGTGGTATGCTAATTTAACCAAACTTAGCTGTTTTGGATGTCTAGTCATTTCAGTATTATTCAACACCATCGTGTATGATTGAGCAAAACTGCTCCTTTTATCTCGACGGTTAAAAGACAAGAAATACATATCCAATTTATTTGCCCTAGATATCAACTGAAGCTCACTCGCCAGGATAAATCAATACTTGCATGTTTGAATGACTGATTTCGAAAATTGAAAATTATTTTCAAATAACGTTTCTCCCGCCATTGCTTGCAATATTGTCTCTCATAACTCTTTTTGCCATCATAATGCCTAAAGGTTTTAAAACTTTATGGTACGGAAGTAATCAACATATAAACGTGCTACGCTTCGTTTACATGTTAGCACGGTACGAGGTTTTTTCTGGATCATTCAAAATAATAATAGTGCAACGAGTTACCTCTATGCATGCCAATGCATACACGATTTAACTGTCTGATCCAAACGAATGTAATTTTTGCCACTGGTTTTAATTATACGATGTGTTAGTATCAGTTGATTAAATCACATGCTAAATGACATTTCGTACAGGCACGTGGGGATTTAAACAAATTGAAAATCAAGACATGTACTTTTAATTGAAGTACACAATGATATCCGAGCGAACAGTATTATAATTTACTTTTCATTTGACAATTTTGTGGGAACTTTAATTCGTGGTTTTAAAAGCATAAACGGAGCATCCCATTGTTACATATTTAACGTACGTAATAAATTTCAATCTTTTCTATTCAGCTTTTAAACTTTACTGTGGAAACTGGGTCATTCAGCTACTTATAATTTATTATACTTTTCGACAGCTTGGACCGTCGCTTGTTTAGTTGGGCTTTGTGTCTTTATGTGTTTTATGTTCCTGTGCTCGGTTGGTTCAGTTGGGCATTGAGTTTTGTTTGTTTTTATGTTTTCCGTGCTCGGCTGGTTAGGTTGAGTGCTGCCTTCCCTGTCTGACTTAATATAATCTTTTTGTCTGCAAAACACGCCTGTAGTATACTCCTCTTAAGTAATAAGCTGTAACTATAGTCCTGTGGTCAAACCTTGGTATTTATTTTCAAATGGAGTTTGTTACATCATTGAGTATAATGGAAACTTATCCCACGCAACTATTAATTAATTTACAGTAACATGAGCAACTGAATGACTTGCCTGAAGACAGAAGATAATTAGACCGCTAATTCCACGCAAGGAAATGATCATTCAAACTAATTATAAAACATTGCTTGGCATAATTAATTGTTTCGAGCTGTTTAAATAATTAAAAGTAAACGAAATATGTAACTAATTTTCAGAATTCAAAAGTTCACATAACAGAACAAGTTTGTGTTATCCTTCGCGTGAAAACGATAGATTGAGTTAGACACCTGATACCTAACACAGAAACAACAGTGATTGGAAGATGCGTTTAACCCAAATGTAAAATCATAGTACTACTTTTATACGGAGGCAGTACTCAACAGAAATGGCTGAGGACGAAGGGCACAATATTGAACATACATGTACATGTACTAAAGAGGAAAATCACGGACCACAAGTATAAGACACAATGAAAAACACAAACATGAACAAGGAAAGTGAAACTAAACAGCTTCAAGTTCCTAGTCTGGCTACCCGACTAGATAATATGTATTTCTTTCAATCACCAACAGTAAAATTCATTTTCAATTTTTTGGTAGATTTTATTTTGGGCTTGATTACCTATGTTTGAGGGTGCAAAGGGATATAATTTCAAGAAAAAAGAGTAGACAGATGAGTTTTCTCCTTTATATATACAAAGGAACTGTATAGACAGACGAACAAGTCCCTTGCTTCATGTCTATTTGGATCAATAACAGTGTGTGGCAGCGTAAATTCACTGTATAACGGTAGAATCCTGAAGCTTTGCGAATTAGTTTTGATTGTTGTCAACAAAGAAATTATAATACAACTGCAAACAAAACTGATCATTCTGGTCCGTCACAAAGGACCCCCAAACTACGGCGAGACTATTATACTAGATTCCAGTTGCTGATAAAACATGAATTTCATCAACCGTATTTTATTTGTCTGTCACTGTGATTGTTTGTATCGTGAGATACAATGTGTTCATTTAAAGAAAGAAACACTGTGTGAATATTTCTGTGACAACAAAGCTTTCGGCAAGCACTGATTCTAATTTCATTCTGTATCTAAATAGCGATGACACAATTCACATATGTGACAATAATGACAATTAGAATTGTTAAATTAAAGTACATGTATTTTAATTCGTGTTTTGTTCCGAGAAGTGATAAAATTTGACCCCATTCCCGATGGCACCGTTCATTTTCCTAATAATTTGATTGTATAATTTAGTTTCATACTAATTCGATCGTATATTGTATAAGCGAAGAATTTCCCACACATATTTATAGGTTTTAAAAGATTATTAAAGCAGATTATAAAAAAACACACGTGTTTTTGTTGACATTGATCTTTGTTCAAAGTAGATTAGTAATAATTACAAACACAAATAGAAGAATAAGTACAAAGGAAGCATCTATATTGTGTTATAGACGTTCAAATTGTATTCTAGGATTGTACCTAGCCTCCAAAGTTTAATTCTACTCCCTGCTTACTGGTATGGTTAGTCCTGCCAATTACATTTTGAAAAACTATCCGTTTTCCTGTTCACTTAATGTATGACTTCTAGGGAAAACGAGCGTAATTACGCAGTGAATGCATTAATAAATTTATCAGAACTAATAATTTCTCTGTTATAACTGTAATCGAAGATGCACGATAATGACAGTATTCGCCGAATATCTTCCTCCTATAAAGATTAAGGGTTATGCCTTACAACTCAACATACCCTATTACTGAACGAACACCCTCCGCATAAATTGACAGACGCTATATTATTATCTAATTGTAATGCCACGTTATTGTTCTGCCAACTTGTCTGAAGGCACCTCCGGGAGTAAGACAAATGGTTACAGTACCAATGCATGACTGTGTGAAAGATGAACAATTCAATGAGTTTGGTGTAACATCATAAAATTGCACCGAATGTTTTGGTCATGGATGTTCACCCATTACGATAAAATTCAAGGAAAAACAACAGCACGAAAATGTCAATAATTGTAGACCATCAAACAAGAGCTCTTTTATACAAACATGTTAAAGGGACCATAATTTTCCAGACTATATTTACATCGTGATTCCAATCCGTGCATGCGGGAAATCGCAGGTTGGCACACGACATCCATAATCAAACTAAATATTAATACGAAATGTGTTCAAAGACTGGTTAACTTGGTGACTATGCAACTGATCAATTTCTGTTTCAGGTGCGCACCTTATGCCAATTTGTATTGCGTGTTATTCAGAAACAGATTCGTTAAATTCAAACTTCATTAACAAAGTTTCAAGTACACGTGTTTTGTGAAGGCTTTGGAAGATTACAAATTGACTGGGTACCGAGATACTTTCGGTTGTTGTGATAATTATTGATACATTCACAATGTCGGATTAGTAATTTGACATTTACGTGCATTGCCTAAATATCTATTTACCTTAATTATCGCTGCTAATTGAACATTCTGAAATTCTGTGCACACTTGATAAAACATGTTCGTAAATGTGTACTTCTTAGTTTCTCTTCATAAAATTCAATGTAGTGTATGGTGAAGTTGAACGATACACGAGTGGAAGGTACCATCTATATACGATAAATGAAGAAAGAAAGCATATTAATAAAAAGAGGCAAACCCTCCAATCCTTCTTAAATCTGTCAAATTGCTGTTTATTGAGATGACATTGTGGACCTCATGACGTTGTTCAGTAGAATCATGTGTTCAGTTATCTAAAACATTAGACAAATACAAGATATAATAGACTATACAGACAAATTAAATATTCCAAGTGCTGTTTTATTCCTAGATTTTAGAAAAGCTTTTGACACAATGAATAGAAATTATTTGTTTGCTACAATTAAACATTTTGGCTTTGGTAATTCAGTTTATAGATGGATAAAAACGGTTTATAATAACATACAATCATGTATTTTCAACAATGGGTGGAAATCAAAAAGTTTTGAACTATTAACCGGAGTAAGACCAGGCTGTCCATTGTCTTCACTATTATCTAATAGCTGAAACTATAGCAATACACATAAGAAAAAACGATGAAATAAATGGAATACCAATCAATTACAAAAACGACACACAATACTTAAAAATAAGTCAACTGGCAGATGATACCACAATGTTCTTAAGTACAAAACATGACATTGAATGCGCGCTTAATCTAATACACAACTTCGGAAAATACTCACGTTTATACTTAAACGTAAATAAAACGGAAGCAATATGGATTGGAAAAGATAAAAATAACATAGACAATATTTATGGATTAAAATGGGCCAAAGAAGTAAAGCTTACCTTTTATGGAAAAATAACCGTCATAAAGAGTATTCTTTTACCTAAATTTACATATATAATGCAATCCTGTGAGGTTCCTCAAAATAGAATACAAAATATTAAAAAGGTATTCTTCAGCTTCTTGTGGAGCAATAAAAATGAGAAAATTAAAAGAACAACCCTAATAAATTCATGGGATAAAGGAGGATTACAAATGATTGATTTAGATTCATATGTTAAAATGTTAAAAGTCAAATGGATTAAATCATTAATGACGGATGACAATGCGAACTGGAAACTTATACCTAGATATTTTTTCGAAAAATATGGAACAATTACTTGATATTCCATATGAATATTCCATCCATAAAATCCCTACCGGTTTCAATTTAAACAATTCCAATAGGCGAGTCATTTAAGCTCAAAAATAGGGCCAACCTCAAACTAATTGCAACACAAAGAATTTTTACATTTTCATCATCTACAAACTATTATACACTCTAGAAAAAAGTCCGAAGTAAAAATTTTGCTGGAAAGTTGGAAAAAATCAACATGTTTAAGGCCACTTTTGACAGCAAGTTTAGCATGTTCTTTTATTCAAAGTACGAGGGACATTTTAAGTTCTGATAATGCCTCTGTTAGTAGTTAAATATGTACTAAATGTATGTAAAAGTGCATATTTACTGAAAGATACAACCTTCCTCTAGCGAAATCAAATAATGATATTATCATCGGAAAGTTTAATATTAGCCTGTATGACATTATACATGTAGGGGTATAACCTATTAAATTGTCGACAAATTGAGTCATATTAGCACTTGGAAGGGGTAACATAAAGGTTAATCATTTCTATAATTTCAAACCGATTTGTTTAGAAATTACACTTATCATGTATTATATACATGTGTATCTAATAGTAAATGAACATTCTTGTTCAGACTGTATAAATAACTGAAAATGTAGATGAATAAGGCCGTGCCCAAAATACTCCCGAATATATTTCTGTTAGCAAAACCGTGTCCTCTCTGTTACTTTGTCGCTTTTAACTGGATTTTAAAATTGCTCGGTACACTTGTTCACACGTCAGGACAGTGTGTCATGCGCAAGACCCATGTTCCTAGCTCAAATGTCAAGGTCACACTTAGAGGTCAAAGGTTATTTAGTTATGCACGTCTTGTCCGCTATGTAACATGATCGTTACTTACTGGATTTTAAAAATCCTTGATACAACTGTTCATCACATCAAGACGATGTGCCATGCTCCAGACCCAGGTCTCTAGCTCAATGGCCAAGGTCATACTTAGAGGTCAAATGTTATACAGTCATGTAAGTCGCGTTCGCTCTCTAACCTTGTTGTTTCTTACTGGATTATATAATTGCCTGGTACAAATGTTTACCACATCAAGACGGTGTGACATGAGCAAGACATAGGTTCCTAGCTCAAAGGTCAAGGTCACACTTAGAGGTCAAAGGTTTTATAGTCATGCAAGTCGCATTCACTCTGTATCTTTGTCGTTTCTTACTGGATTTTTAAATCGCTTGGTACAAATGTTCACCACGTTAAGGCGGTGTGCCATGCGCAAGACCTAGGTCCCAAGTTCAAAGGTCAAGGCCATATTTAGAGGTCAAAGGTTATAACGTTTTTGAATACCTTCTTTTAAGAAACTTATGTTCCGATTTCAAAATAATTTGGCACACATGGTTCTTTGGTGACCCTCTAAACTAAATACATAAACAGCGCTGTGGTTCGAATAACAACATGGCCACCAGGGGGCGTGATACATTACCTGTATAGATATCATGTATTAAAAAGCTTGAACATCATTGTTTTGAAAATCACTGCTCTAAATTGTAATTATTTTGGCACAAATGGTCATTGGGTAACCCTCTTCCACAAATCTGAAAATAATTTTGATTAGATTTTTCAAAAACATGAATATTATGGAGTGAGCACATTTTCCCTATATTGAAGCACTAACATTGACAACTTTCTCAGTCTTTTTCTCAAGAACCAGCTGTTTGATTTCAAAAACATTTCGCTCAAATATTGCTTTTGTGACTCTCTACCAAATTCCTTAAAACAATTATGGTTCGTCGAAAGAAATTGTCGCTAGGGAACAAATTCTAATTTTTCGTAGTAGTTGTAATAGAAAACATTGAACATTTTCCTCGCCGAAACTAAATATCTGATAGAAAACAAATGTTACAGGATTGTTCCTTGGTTGAATCGTTTACAATTAAAACGCATTAAAAGTAAAATGCTCATACAGATCAAAAAATAAACCCCACAAAAGAAACAAAGATCGCGAAAACATGTGACAATTCAATATTATGAGCATATTTCGAAAAGCCAATGGAATTTTGTCTTAGGACTTTTTTTTCACGGTTAACATTAGCTAGATGCACAATATAAAAAGATAAAACTGTGTGTTGCAATTAGTTTGAGGTTAAAAGTTAAAATGACTCGCCTACAATCTTTTACATTGACTTATTAATATGTGGATTACTTACAAACAATTATACGACGTCAGTCCTAAATCGTTTAATGAGATTCGCAAACAGTTAAAATAGGGAAATAAATACATACAATCAAATGGCAAATGCTTAATATTTAAAAGATGGATTGACTATGAAATTCTGTTTATTAACGATATAATAGATAAAAACGGCAAGATCGATAGAAACGTAATTTTAACCAAACTCAAATCTAAACAAAACTGGATTGCAGAATACCATATTCTAAAAGCTGCAATTCCTAACAGTTGGCTGAATATATAAGAAACAGAAACCTCGACACACACTACTGTAAGAACTAGTTTAAACCTAATAATGTCCAAAAACACTGTAGCTTTATTACACAAACAAATAAATTTATATACAAAAACTTCACTTGAAAAGTAGCCACAAAACCAATCACTCTTTCTTATTGGGAAAAACTATTGAACAGAAATATCAATTGGAACCAACTGTTTTTTTAATGCGATAAATGCTATGACTATGACAGGGGATACAAACAATACAAATACAAGCTAATCCACAATATACTTCCAACGCAATAAAATTATAATCTTTTTAAATGGAAAATAGCAGATCGTCCAATCTGCCATATATGCGATGCAATTGATGATTATGAACATTTCTTTATCAATTGTAGACAATTAAGCCAGTTTTGGAATGGAATTATTAATTCCTTTAAAAAATGTAGTATATCGAACAACGTAAAAAATACATAATATAGTAATACATTACAAAGAAGATTAGGAGAAATAAACTGCATATTCTTTACTATAGGATTTTGTACCTACAAAAACCTAAATATCAAGCAAAACCCGGACTATTAACGTCGACACTACATCATTACTAAAAACAGAACTTAATATAATAATAAATACTCAAAATCCAAAACAAAATACTAACTGATTGACAAATTTTTAACTATATTTAAGATAACAGAACTACAAGTATTATACGAATCTGTATCAAACTGTTTCTATCAATAATGTTTCGCTTTTATTTTGTTATATGTAAAAAATGAATTGAAATAAAATATAAAAGAGAGAAGAAAGAATCATGAGATAGTCCAAAATTTGATTTTGTCAAGACTGAAGCAAACATTACCCGCTGTTCTAATTGATAAGGATCCATGCTGGTAATGATTAACATCAGTTTAGTTTATTCCCTGCAATATACGCTAACCAGTTAAGTAACATCATTGCAGTTCTCTGATTGGCCTGACAAGTGATCTCGAACACATCGAATGCATGGTCATCTTCAAATACTCGATGCACGACCATCAACATCCTTTGATCTTTCATGTAAAGGGCCTATATATATCATCCCTCGTACGTCAATATTGAAATTACCCATACCTTTGTTAGATATTAATCACAACATCTTCCTGTTTAGGTATATGTGTTGGCTATGAATATGTTAAATGCTATAAATGTAATCGCGAACTTTGTATCGTATATATCAAAGCTTGAATCCTTTTGAATCCTACTTCAAATTGTATTATTCTTCCATGTCATTCTCCTTCCGGAAATAATAAAAATGTATAGTATTCAATTTTCACATGTCTGAACATTTGTCCCATTAAGCCCTTGTAAATCTCTTTGGTATTGTTCTTGACGATATGGAAAATAACATGATATATGTATGAGTTGTAAGCTTAAACTGATTGATGAAAATAAGGAAAATGGTAACCGAATCTACATAGGTATGAATTTACTTTACTTAGTAGTCCCTGATGCAATACAGAATGAGGAAAGTGAAGATTGGAAATAATTCTTGGCACATTTTGTTTCTAAGAGATTGAATCGCGGCAGTGAATTTATATCGCTAATACCAACGATTCATGACTACTGTGCTGCATGATAAGTACAAATGTATATGAAAATATATATCTCGTGACGAATGGGTTTTGATATCAAGGTCATAATCATATCGGGATATGATTCTCCATATTGACCTACCCATGTGAAGGTATGGGATATATTCATAATCGATGTTTAATATAAGAGTTCATTAGTTCGATTTGTAAGCGAAAAGTAGAAGATAAAGGAATTCCACGAAACAAAATAGTCATGATATTAAATGATTACATTTATTTTCTGTCGGTTAAGCGAAGCGCATAGACGGGAAATGCTTTCCTGCGATTGGTTAAGATCTTGTGATTGCACCAATTAGGAGTTGTTATGTTGGTAACCACAGCACACGAGTTGTCGTGCGTAGTGATTGAAGGTATGAAGTCATTCAGCTTTGGGCATTTTAAAGCGCTTACAAGACGTATTAATTTTTAGTTCATAAAAACGGGGAAAGATGTATGCTATGTGCTATAAATTCAAATAACTTATTTGTTACATGTACCTTTATGTATATGAGATGATGTTGATATTAATGTGTATATATATGAACTGATGCTGATGTGATGATGAATGTATTGATTATAAAAAGTAAGCTAACTTGCCGATTTGCTCACTACAATTATACTATATAATAAGTTATAAAGTTGTTTGTTGTTATATGTAGTATAAATTTGTGAGGATCACAGGAAAATGTATTGATGACAATGCTCTGGAAATGGTTATCAATTTTCTTCCTAAACTGGTTCGTACGTACGGTAGACACATACTATAACCATATAATATCAAATTAGTCATATCAGTAAAATATTCTTTAATGTTTTTATTAATGATTAGGAAAATGTTTTCTATTACTGCAAAAAAATATGCTGTGTCAAAACATGCCGTCATAACTAATCCTGAAATGTTTGACTGTTCCATTGATAAAAACCAATTATGGCTTCCATTAGTGCCAACGTACTTGTTTAAACTTTTACTCATAGACTTGACCTTATGGCCCAATGGTCAGATTATTTCCACCGGATTAAGTTTACTAAAACCAAACAGGTGGAGTGACAATAATGATACAGTACGTCATGAAGTTGTTACACTGAAACGGGTAGTACATGCACCTTTTGGTTTATTCGTTCTTATGTCAATATTAATACACAGTTACTTTACTATGAACTCCTTCACAACTAGTAGTCAATATCAATGTCATTTAAACGAACCAATGAGAACGAACTCACACCCTTCAGTTCCGAGATGATCGCTGTATTTACCAGTCCACCGAAGCAAAGTAAGCGATATCAACGTATTTATTTTGAAAGGAGCTTGTGTGAAACAGAATCAGTGTCTGTAAATATGTACATGGATCGATCTGATGGGAAACAGAAAGTTTAATGAAGTGTATCAGAGTGCTTTAAGAGACATATTAGTTATACAACATTAGTGATTAATAATGACACTCGGAAATGTACGAGCTCTCGCTAAACAAGAACATAGGTAACTTTTTATCGACACTGAACAAATATATTTCTATTAAAACTACGAACATAAAATCCAAAGGAGTGGCATAGTTTCAATTGATTTTGGTGTGAGCTGGTAAATGCAGTTGATGAATGTGCATTTTTTGCCTTTATTACGAAACTGTAAGGTTGATTAATGATATGATAACACACATTTAATATATATGCACGCGCGTATCAATATAAGAGTGCATCGTAAAATAATTCATTTGGTAGGTTTTACATTTGATAATATTTTGTAAAATATGTTAATTTGGTGTCAAAGGAAATCATATAGCGGGTAAATAAAACGTAGACACACCTTTAGTGGATGAGTACATCACTGGAAATGAAGGAAATAACAATTACTCCGCAAACATATTAATGGTTGAACAGCATAAACCAAATAATTACACGACTTGATGAAAAGATTGTCGTTCTGTATGATATCAATAATTGCAAACTGACAACTATTAATGTATGTTCAAGCTTATTACAAAACATCTAAACTCGCCATTAAGTGATGTTTTACATACATGTATCATAATATTATCAATAGATCAATAATTGCAAATTGACAGCTATTAATGTGACTGTGTGCTAGTTACAATACATCTAAAATTGCCATTAAGTGATGTTTTACATACATTTGTACATGTATCATAACAGTCAATTAATATAATCAGATACATGTTGTTCTTAACGTATATATTTTCTTTATTATTGCGTGAATGAGTAGATATTTCTACGTGAAAGAATGCTTACCTGTGGCATGCTCTGTTTCCTAAGTAGTTATGTATTTAAAATATCGTTAAAACAACTCACAAGTGAACATAGATGATGGCAGTTGTAATTGTCAGATAAATGTACTAGTATTTAATTCCTGATATTTTGGTTGCATGTTTGATAGCGAATAATTTCACACATTGTAATCAAAGATTGATACAAAAGTAGTATGTACGTTGATTATTCACATCGCATTGGTAGATGCTAATATTTTTGGAAATAAAGGCACTAGTTCAAGAACGAGGGAAGATCCAAAATAATGTAATTTTTAGGCTGCTGCTTCCAAAAGCATCGAAACATGCACATGATTTATTATTTTTTTCTTAAAAGTATGTAAGGATATGCCGTACATATGTAGATGGATGATGATAATGTAAATGGTCAATTAAACTTCATGTAAAATATAGCAAAAGTTCCTTTAGGTCATCTGTTGTCGGTGTCCTAATACACATTGATTATTTACATCATGTTACCGAACTACAAATATTTTAATCGAGTATAAATCATCCAAAGTGTTGAAATTAGTATCGGCTGACAAACATTCTGCCAATTATATTTCGAAATTAGAATACGCTATCCTGTTGACTGTGTGCATTATTTCCAGAGGATTTATATTAAATTGAAATGTTTCTATGAGTAAATTGCTCAGAACGGATAATTTCTTTAATATTTCTGTACAAAAGCGGAGTGGCAACGTAATTGTAGCATTCATCGACTGCCTTCCTCATATAAACATTGTGGGCTATCTAATACAACTCAACATATTGTGATTCCAATCAAACCACCTCCACATGTAACGACTACTAACGTTAGTGCAATGGCAATATGTTTTGATGGGCAAATTACCTAAGGTGTCTATGAGTGTAACATACCATACCGATTGTAACAGTACAATCGAAATCTAAAATTTAAAAAGCTAAATATATTCGGTGTTTCATAATACAATCATTTATATCAATATGTAAGAGACACCAGCCCTCCTGAAAATATTTAATTCCCACTGCCAACTGGTTCATCTCTTTAGATAGTGATGGTGGCCCAATTGCAGGAAATGTCTTAATGAAATGAGTTCCTTGATTTGAAACTCTGACCTCCCTGTTAGGGGCAGTAGCAATTTCCGTCTACAGAAGGTTTGATGAACCAACTAGGATATAGAAAAACAACCATGAAATTAATTCAAAAGAAAGTTTCAATGTTTCAAATATACAAAATTACGTATCCACGCAGTTGATTTTGTACCAGATTTATTAGTGTAGCACGAAATATATTTTTATTCAACAATATCCGTGAAATGAAATGATACCATACGTTCGAAACCGTTTTGCATTATGAAGAAATAACTAGTTACATAATTATTGCCGTCAATGCATCTTTACGCAAAGATAAATTTTGTAACTGATAACATCAAAACATAATCAAAAACACGAGTACTATCTTAATGTTTGGTGGTTCGTTTAGAAATTTACAAGAATATATTTTGAATCTAACGTAATAATACCAGACCTCGTAAATGAAAACCTTGAACATTTAAACCAGTGCGAATACCTGACATAGCTTAGTTGTTTAAAATTATTATTCTGCCTCTATGCGTTTATCTGCATGATTAAAGCGTCATTGTATCATTTTAGTTGTAATTACATCCAAGAAGGCTGATAGGTAAAATGCAAAGTCCAATGGTTAATACGAAGGTCCCCTTTATTGCCAGTGCTAACATGTTACCAGACCAGTAGCTAGGGCTTCCTGATGTACCTAACCAAACCACAAAAAGATCGCTTCAGGTTATATTTTTGCAAGGTAATTTAATACAATCTGATTGAACCAGACGGAACAAGTTACATACGGGCTATATATTGCACGTATATAATATCATAATTTTATTTAGTTATTTGACGTTAATCATAATTTAAATAAAAACACTTAAAAACTACATGTAGTCTTGTTGACATATGTCTACATAATTTACATTACTAGTGTTAGATGATTTTTATTCGTCAGTTATCCTTACTTCGGTAATCATTGCATTCCGGAGAAAAGTACAAGCGCTAAAAAAGCGTTCACTTACTAACTTGTATAATAATATATGTAAAATATAGTTTAACTATATAGTTTCTTACAAACGCGTGTACATCCTGTATTTCCAACCTTCCAAGCAGCATTGCAATTCCATTACCTGTCAATAATTGTCAGTAATGTAGATTTATTGTTAACGCCTTATATCTAGCTGTTCCTATGAAACAATGGAACAATAGTTCACAGGACTCAAAATATGCTTAAGGTTTTCTCTGATTAGATTTGTTTAAACATGTTATAATGTCATTTATACATACATATTGCCGAAGAATGCGAATTAACATACATAGGTACTGGTTAATGGCTTTGGCTTCTTTTAACGTCATTACGACCCTTTCACTGGAGTGCAATGCGTAATAATGAGAGTGATCAATGGAACAAAACATATTAAATGATTAAGTACAGTAGTAACTTATCTGCTTAATCAAATGACATTGTGCTTTCAGTTAGAACATGTCTTACATGTAACATATAGTAATAGTAGCTACAACTTTTTACAGTGAAAGACAAAAAAGTCGAATAAACTTTTTTCATAGATAAAGGGTAGTTTTACGACAGTTTTTTCTTGTCTTCTCAAAATAGCGTTTTGTAATTACGACCTTCTCATTATAAAATCAGACGTATTCCTGCTTTATCGTTTTCATACTTTTATGTTGTATGGTGTTATATTATTTCTTGACAAAACTTATTCGAGGGTTACATAAAATCAGATTACGTCAGTAATGCAGGTCGACTTATCGGAGTCAATTAAGCACATACAGTTAGATCTGAAAATATCAGAAAATCACATTAATTATAAACTTGTATTAATACCGGTAATTATATTGAGATAATATGCTTGTTATCTTTGCAATAAAGACTCGTCTTCTGACATTCTGATATCATAAAAATGTTTTTGATTAAAGAAAATTTGATTTCGTAAATTTAATTTGGTATACACATGCATGCGTGTCAATAACTATCCAGGGTATGATTTATATATCTGACCCCTAAAGTCGAACTCATCTGTACGGAATACTACGGAATACCGTTAGGGCCATCGTGGTTACACATAAAAATCCAGAGGGCGACAGCACGACGACGACAATGCGACAACGCGATAGCACGGTGGTGACAGTACAATAGTCATATCTCACTGTCGCCATCGCCCTATCGCATTATCGCCATCGTACCATCGCGTAATCGTACTGTCGCCATCGCATTATCGCATCGTCGCCATCGCACCATCGCGTTGTTGCACTGTCGCCATCGTGTTGTCGCACTATCGTATTGTCGCATTGTCGCCATCGTACTATCGCATTGTCGCATTGTCGCATTGTCGTCATCGTTTTATCGCATTGTCACCATCGTACTATCGCGTGGTCGCATTGTCGCCCTAACGGTATTCCGTAAAGACTCGATCTGTAACAAACTGTATGCCGAACTGTAAAGTATTTTTAAAAAGGCTCCATCTAGGAAACAATAATATGTGTTTTGCTAATTAGTTTTTAAAGGTGTTGTTGTTTTACCATTTACATTAGTTAGCGACTGGATGATGAACTCAACACGGCAGGATATTACGATAACACGTCCTGCGTTTTGAAACTCTAATGATCAACATTGGTGATGGTTTATTTTCACACGTCGACTTCCTGCCTTCGCTTGTGTGAACTTCTGGATCCGTTGTTCTTCTTGTTCTTGATCTTGTATCACAACTTCACATTTAAACATGAAACGTGTTTGTGGGGTCAATGTCACTGTCTGAAGATATGCCCGAGAACATTACCAACACCATCATAATCAAGTCGAAGTTCACTTTCCTGGAAAACATTTCTGGAAAAAATGTGTAAGAGGAAACTACTAACCTACGTTGAATTTGAAGTTACCGTAACAATTAGCGTAACAATTAGCGTACTTATAGAGATTCGTTTAGTGTACGAAACAATCGAAGTGAAAACACGATGCAAATTAAACGATAGCTGGTAGACTATGATTATAATGTAAGGAGACTTCGAGTATACGAGAGAACATAATAAATGACACAAGGTTGTATCGAAGCACATGATTTGAACATTAATATTAGCAAACTCCAAGATATATACCGAGAACGTAGCGGCAAGGGAGTTAACTGAGTCGGAGTATGAAATTTGTTGTCACTGTACCATTTATTCTGTCGAGTCTGGTTTTTCCTGTCTGATTTATTACAATATATCTAATAGTTTAGTAAGTTGAGTTATGTTTACTTTTCATTTTAATAGATATAATACGTAAGATCAGTAGACTTTCTGCAAGACAAAATAGCAATTTGTGACATTTCTCCTGTCAACTTTGAGGATAAACGACACCGGCACGGCATCTCAGTTCCACCACAGTGACTGGGGGTTTTGCATTTTTCAATACGATTGGTGTAAATGTTGGACAAACCTCTGACGCAACGGAGAAGCCGTGTAAAAGGATTACAAAACATGTGTTTACAACTACATATTGAATATTAAAAGTCACAGAAGCTGACTAGAAACGAGCACCTTCCATTAAATGTTTAAGATAGTTCTTTTATAAAGATGTATTTAGTTTAGTTTATTATTTAAACTAAACAGGGACATGGCTGACTAGTGCTCCAAAACAATTGTGTCTATCAAACGTGTAATTGAAATAGCTAGGAAACTGTTACGTCTAAATAACTAAGGTACTTAACTGGTCATTTAAGTAATGGGTTTAAAGAAGCCGAAACAGTAATGATAGCCCTCTCTGTTAACAGGCTGGTTGACGGTGGTTTTACTGCTTTCTGATTGTTTGCAAATGTCCGCCTGAGCAAGAAGTACAATGTGCCCAATGTTATGCACACTATTGCCGAAGATGAATTATAGTCGGGATCTGACACTGATGAATGTGATCACTTAATCCTCAATCACTCCCCTGAGGAAGTTGACAAAGTGCGTCCAGTATCGCGAAGCGTGTACACTAATCATTCCGATTCTTCTCGTGACTGAAACTCTTAACACCCTTGCTGAAAATTACATGACAAATAATGCACCCTCTTGCCAACTACATCAATGCGACAATAAGTATACATGAAAATGAAGCTGTTAGTTATCATAAGAGAAAAACACGATACAAACTCACTTTGACGTGTTTTACACATGATATTCTCACGCGGAAGTGTTTTACTCCACGTTAAGGCACTGGTTGTAACTAATTGTTCTGTTCACTAAGATGATGTTCTTACTGATCAGTTATAATATGCCTTCCTATATTACACTATTGCTATTTTGCACACGAACTAACGTTTTAATTGAATTTCGAAACAAATTGTTGAGGGTTTCGCTAGATATAGCCGTACAAGTGAGACAACCAAAAACGTCAAAATGGTTCAAATGTCTAATTTTTGTGACTTCTAGTTTTTAGACTTGTCTCATCTGATCGTCTGCATCTCCAGAATATTTAACAGATTGTTTTGAAATTAACAGTGTATTTATATGACATTTGTAAATTACTACAATCTATGTGCGAAGTGTCAAGATAATTGATTCCTGAACTTTTAAGAAAGTCTACAAATTATTACTGATCGGTTAGAACTTTCTCGCAGTATAATACATATATCACTGAAAGTATAGTCCATTCATTGAGTGCAACTTATGTCTGTATTAGACTGAGTAAGTAGTAAATCAAAAGCCATGATAAATCTACTGAGGAAATATATTTTAGTTTTGAGTGATATACCGGTAAATACATTACTGTGTAGAATTCAAAAGCGCATTATTAATCACGAAAATCGAAAGGTGTAAAGCACTTAATTTCTAATAAAATAGGCATCAATTTTGGATTAACTTTGGAACGATATCTTTTTTGCGAGCGCTAGCCCCCCCCCCCCCCCCCCCCTCCCCTAAATTTGTTTGTAGCACACCAGTTCACAGCATCTTGCTACCGAACGTTAAGGAACATTTCTTATGCATAGGGTGCCTGTTTCTCTGAATGAAATGCAAAAAAAGAGACATTGTAATTTAATTTAATCAATACATCTCTTCCAGATTTAAAGCGGTGAACTATGGCTAATTGTACAAAACTCTAGAATTTCTGGTGTTTTGGGGGGACCGGTCTCGAAAGGATTAACTTCAACAATAGGTTATTTCAACAATTTCAGCAACCCGTCTGAACATAATCTGAAGTACGTTTATGACACGTGTAATGTAAACACCGTTACTTCCATGTTTTCAGTAGAGTAGTAGGATACCTGGTACACGTCTGTACTTGTTAGCTTGTCGCTACATGCCGCTTTGTTGTTCGTGTGACTTCGAAATAACCTTATATATTTTGTTAATATATTATGATTGTCTGCGATATATATAAGTCGATTTTTTAACGTGCCGCAGATATTTTGACATTGAATGTTTATTGGACAAGTCAGTTATCATAGTCGTTAAAATTATAATGGTCATTTACGCACATACAAATCATGTTATGTACAAAACAATTTAATAGTTCGTGTAGAGGGCTAAAATGTATAGGAAGCTTTTAGTTACTCGTATGTGAAATAGGCTGGTCTCAATAATTACACTGTACTAACAATCAAGCGACCTGCAATAGGTTAGAAAATCCGACTATACAAATGAATTTATCACGGTTTAGAATTTATATTTGTAATAATTAATTATCATGATGAACAATGTGATTACATATTACGCCTATTAACGACAAGCCGCATATTATATCAAGGCATATTGCACAGTTTTGTCCCATAACGTTTTGGGATGATGCGTGTTCAAGTTTGTCCCTTTGTGAATGACCATGGGTTCCGTTTCTTTTTTATTACAAACACCAGCTAATGCAGAAAGGGATACCAATGGTATCCACGTTTTAAAATTGTATTCTTTGTGGTTTAATGTCTACGGATGCTTATACCAAGTGCCTGGTCTTCACAAGGCCAAGACCGATGTTCTCTAAAGAACTTTGTTGGTTTTCGTTACAACCGTGAACATGCAATAAACTGTTTATCAATTAATTTATGTTACACACGGTTGAATAGCTATACATGTTTATTTAGTTCGACTGTATCGGGCTAGCTTGGACAATTATGAAATTCCGTATCATTAAGTGGGGTGCCTCTCGGAATACTTCCTACTTCCTGTACATTAACATATATCTACCGTGTTGTACAATGTTCGAATGTAGCTTTTTGTTGTTGTAATGTTATTTATTTGCCTAGTTATTGCTATAGCTGTTTTGTTTACAAATGCCTTTCTCATATTTTACACATGAATAACATAACACGGAATCATATAAATGTCAAGCAAGGAAAATAATCGGGTCTACTGATTTCCGCTTTGAATACTAGTACATGTTTGTATTGTAACTCGGTTGATCCGTCGGTTGATCCATTTATTTCAAAACGTATATCAGTATAACGTATATACAAGTAATATAATATTCATGACAAAGCAATTGGCATTATGTAAGATTGATCGGCTTGTTTAAATTATCTCTTCTACAAGCTAATGCTAAGATTATGTTATCTCGATAAAATAATGTTTCTATATAGTAAGCATTAATGTTTCACATCAAACATGGCATAGTCGTTGATATTTTAAAAAGATTTAGAACAGACTTTAAGGTGGACACTGGCAATGAAAACATGACTGACCAATATTGTGAATGCAGTTCTTCCCAATGCTAGTCTCTATTATATGAAATGTAATTAACTGCGATATGATTGTATGTCACTCATGTCAGTTTTACCAAACAATACGATATAAGTTTGACACGTATAGGTTTATTTTAATGAATTCCTTTTAAGTAAAATATTGCAGCACATTCCACGTTCACAGGCTCTACATAGAAAGCTACATATACCTCAGTATGAAATACACATACGAGATGACCAAAAATAACGATTGAAATGTCACATATATGCAGATATATGCAGAAACGAACGGATTGTTAGTAGTATACAGAGCACACGTGCTTCGGGAACTTCAGGAAATTCTTTGTATACCAACATTAGGTTACTCTGTTTAATTTTTCTAACCTGCAAAATATACGAAGCTGATGTAATGTTGATGTACGTATGATTGAGCTTAGTGTCTTTTTTTAAAAATAGACGTTTTACAGCTCGGTGTTTATCTACCTGAACATATTTTCGTTGCTGTTGTGTTTATTATGGTACGAGTGGTATGCTAATTTAACAAAAAATAAGCGTTTTGTGTGTCTAGTCATTTCGATAAAATTCAACAAAATCGCCTATGATTTAGCAAAACTGCTCCTTTCATCTCGATGGTAAATAGGCAAGAAATACATATTCAAATTGTTTTCCCTTGATATCAGCTGAAGCTCATTCGCCAAGATAAATTAATTAACGTTGACATGAGAAGCAAATACATGCCTGTATGAATGACTGGTTTCGAAAATTGATAATTATTTTCAAATAACGTTTCTGCCGCGATTGCATGCAATATTGTCTCTCATAACTCTTTTTGCCATCATGCTGCCTAAAGGTTTAAAATTTTCCAAGTAATCGACGTATAAACGTGATACGCTTCGTTTGGGCGGTACGTAGTTTTCAATTGGTTTCAATTAAAAGATGTGTTTGTATCAGGTGATGAAATCGCATGCTTAATAAAATTAAGTAAATACACGTGATAATTAAACAAATTAGAAATCAAGACATGTACTTTTGATAGAAGTACACAAGCGTCGATATCCGAGCTGACTGTACAATAATTTACGTTTCATATGACAATTTTGTGGGAACTTCAATTCGGGGTTTTAAAAACACAATCGGAACATTCCATTGTTACGTTTTTATCGTACGTAATAAATTTCGAGGGTTTCCTGCAAAACACTACTGTAGTACACCCTTCTTAAAAAATAAGCAGTTACAACAGTCTAGCGGGCAACCCTTGGTATTTATTTTCAAATGGAGTTAGTTACATCATTGAGTATAACGGAAACTAATCTCTCGTGAATATTAATGGATTTACAGTACTTCACAAGCAACTGAATGACTTGCCAGCAAATGGAAGATAATTAGACCGCTTCTTCCGTACAAGGAAATGATCATTCAAACTAATTCTAAAATAATTGCTCGGCATAATTAATTTGTTTCGAGATGTTTAAATAATTAAAAGTAAAAGAAATATGTTACTAGATTTCAGAATACAAAAGTTCATTATCCTTCGCGTGATAACGCTGTTTTGTGCTAGTCATCTGAAAACAAACAAAATAAACAACACCGATAGGAAAATACAAACTTAGCCTTTATAATTCGTTTAACCCAAATATAAAATGACAGTACCGCTCTCATGCGGAGGCAGAAACAGCTAAACACGAAAGCCACAATAGTGAACACACTAAAACGGAAAAACACGGACCACAAGTATAAGACACAATGAAAAACACAAATATGACTAAGAAAAAATGAAACTTAAAGGTGAAAGAAGAACAATTTAATGAGTTTGGTGTTTTGTAATATTATTGTTTGGTCATGAATGTTCACCAATTACGATAAAAGTAAAGAAAAATAACAGCACAATGATGTCAATAATTGGTGACCCTCAATTACTAAGCTCTTTTATACAAACATGTTAGAAACACCCTAACTTTCCAGAATATTTTTACATCGTGATTCCAATTTGTGCATGCGGGAAACCGCAGGTTGGCACACGGCATACATAATCAAACTAACTGGCACCTTACTTGCCTGAAATGTCAAAACGAAATGTGTTCAAAGACTGGTTGACTGGTTGACCATGCAACTGATCAATTTCCGTTTCAGGTGCGCACCTTATACCGATTTGTGAGTATACACTAAGTATTGCGTGTTATTGAGAAACAGATTGGTTCAATTCAAATTTCAATAAAAAAGTTTCAGGTCCACGTGTTTTGTAAAGGCTCTGGAAGATTTCAGATTGACTGGGTGTTGAGATAAGAATTAATACATTGTCAATGTCAGATTGATTAATTAAAAATCACGTGAATTGCCTTACTATCTATATACCTTAATTATCTCGGGTAGTTCAACGTCCTAAAATTCTGTGCACACTTGATAAAACATGTTCGAAACTGTTCTTCTTAGTTTCTCATCACGAAATTCAATGGTCAAGGTGAACGATACAGGAGCAAATGGTACCATCTACGATAAATGAAGAAAGCTTATTAATAAAAGGGTAAAACCCCGATTATCGTTCTTAAATCTGTCAAATTGTTGTTATTGAAATGACATTGTTCAGTGAGTCTTGTGACGTTATTTAGTAGGATCGTGTGTTCAGTAGAATCATGAGATAGTCCGACATGCGATTTTGTCAAGATTTAAGCAAAACATTACCCACTGATGCTTATTGATAAGGATCCATGTTGTTTATAATTAATATCACTAGTTTATTCCCTGCAATATACGCTAACTAGATAGTAACATCATTGAAGTTCTATGATTGGCCTGACAAGTGATCTCCGAACACATCGAACGTATGGTCATCTACGAAAACTCGATGCACGAACATCAACATTCTTTGATCTTTTCTGTAAAGTGCCTGTATATATGACCTCTTGTTCATGAACATTTGAAATATGTCGAATATTGAACACAACATATTCGTGTTAGTGTATATACGGTGGCAACGAATATGCTAAATGCCATTTTATTCTTTAACTTTGTAACGTTTATATCAAAGATTAAATCCTTTGCATCAAATTATATTTTTCTTCCATGTCATTCCCCTCCCGGAAAGAATAAAATGTAAAGTATTCAATTTTCATATGTCGGAAAATTTGTCCCATTAAGCCCTTGTAAATCTCTTTGGTATTGTTCTTGACGATATGGAAAATAACATGATATATGTATGAGTTGTAAGCCTAAACTGATTGATGAAAAGATGGCAATTGGTAACCAAATCTACATAGGTATGAATTTACTTTACTTCTAAGTATCCAGTGCAATACAGAAGGGGGAAAGTGAAGATTTGAAATAATCACATTTTGTTTCTAAGAGATTGAATCGCGACAGTTATTTAGATCGCCAATACCAACTATGCAGCAAGATATAATAGTGGAAAAGGATACATTTTCGTGGTTTTAGAGGTTATACCTTAAAAATAGACTTAGAAAGCAACACTTCGTTAGGATTGATTTTACATAGAATTCACACACAACAATCCCATCCAAATCGTAACAAAAACTATGGTCCTGTGCTTAGAATATTTGCGCTGGATGCAGTTTACTCGAAAGAATGAGAGTGATACTCAACATGCAGTACATCATGTTGTTGTACTGAAACACTGAAACAGGTAGTACATTCACCTTTTGGTTTGTTCATTCTCATGATAAGATTTCTACACAGTTACTTCACTATGAACTCCTTCACAGCCAGATGCCATTACAACGAAACAATGGGAACGAACATACACCCTTCTGTACAGAGACGGACGCTCTATTTATTAATCCACCGAAGCCAAGTAGGCGAAATCAACCTATTTATTTTTGGAGGAGGAGGTTGTTGCAACAGCCGAGTGGTATAATGATACGTCCGTATCTCATGTTGCTAGCAGGCCATGCCCCGGTATCGTACAGATCAAATCCTTCTATAGGTGCAAACCATTTGCTCATGGTAACTATCCGGATATACAATTAGTGAGAAACCGAAATCAGCGTCGTTAAATATGTACATGGATCAATCTGATGAGAAACAGAAAGTTTAATGAAGTATATCAGATAAGACGGCGTGCTTTAAGAGATATATTAGTTATACAACATTAGTGATTAATAATGACACTCGGAAATGTACGAGCTCTCGCTAAGCAAGTACATAGGCAACTTTTCATCGACGCTGAACTAATATATTTCTATTAAAACTACGAACATAACATCCAAAGGAGTGGCATAGTTTCAATTGATTTTGGTGTGAGCTGGTAAATGCAGTAGATGAAAGTGCATTCTTTGCATTTATTACGAAACTGTAAGGTTGATCAATGATACGATAACACACATTAAATATCTATGCACGCGCATATCAATACATGAGTGCATCGTAAAATAATTCATTTGTTATGTTTACATTTTATAATATTTTGTACAATAAGGTAATTTGGTGTCACAACATAGGAAGGAAATCATATAGCGGGTCAATTAAACGTAGACATACCTTTAGTGGATGAGTGCATCAATGAAAATGAAGGAAATTACAACTACACCGCGAAAATAGTAACGGTTGAACAGCATAAAGTGAATAATTACATGCCTTGATGAAAAGACTGTCGGTCTGTATGAGATCAATAATTCAGTGTAGCAATACCACGTGACTTTTGACTACAGTTACAAGAAGAAATTTGTAAACATTGGAAAATAAAATAGCCATCGGTATTTTATTTCTTCGTCGATTTCTATGAAATATACGCCACGCTAAGGGGACAATTGTTAGCTTTCCATGAAATATAAAATATTTTTCAGCGGCTGTGCCGTGTTGTCCATTACCTTGTGAAACCGTTGAATGTGTAGGTATCACAGGGTAATGGAAACATTGGTAAAACCGCTGAAAAAGATATTATATTTCACGGAAACCATATACTTTTCCTCTTAGCGTGGCGTATATTTTATAAAATCGATGAAGAAATAAAATACTTATGGCTATATTTGTGTTCCAATGTTTACAAATTCCTTCTTGTAACTGTAGCCAAAACCATGTGGTATTGCTACCCTGTAATTGCAAATTGACAATTATAAATATTTGTTTAAGCCTTTTACAAAACCGTGATCTAAAATTTCGCTTAAGTGATGTTTAACATGCATGTATCATAAAAGTTAATTGGTGTAATCAGATACATTTTGTTCTTAACGTATATATTTTCTTTATTATTGCGTGAATGAGTAGATATTTCTATGGGAAACAATGCTTACCTGCGGCATGCTCTGTTTCCTAAGTAGTTCTGTATTTAAACTATCTTTTTGAAAGCGAATAATTTCGCACATTGTCATCTAAGACTTATACAAAAGTGTGTATGTACTAAACAAGGGTACTACTTCAAGTACCAGGGAAGATCCAAAATATCGTAATCTTTAGGCTACTGCTTCCAATAGCATCGTTATCTTTTAGAAACATGCACATGTTTTTTTTCTTGAAAGTATGTATGAATATGCCGTACATATGTAGACGGATGATGATAATGTAAATGGTCAATTAAACTTCATGTAAAATATAGCAAATGTTATTTTAGGTCATCTCTCGCTGGTGTCCTAATACACATTGAACATTAACATCATGTTACCGAACTACAAATCGTTTAGTCGTGTATAAATCATCTAAAGTGTTGAAATTAGTATCGGCTGACAAACATTCTGCCAATTATATTTCGAAATTAGAATACGCCATCCTGTTCACTGTGTGCATTATTTCCAGAGAATTCATATTAAATTGCACTGTTTCTATGAGTAAATTGCTCCGAATGGATAATTTCTTTAATATGTCTGTACAAAAGCTGAGTGGCAACTTTATTGTAGCATTCATCGACTGGCTTCCTCATGTAAACAATGTGGGCTATCTAATACAACTCAACATACCGTATTTCCGTTCAAACCACCTCCACATGTAACGACTTCTAACGTGAGTGCAATGGCAATATGTTTTGATGGGCACATTACCTTAGGTGCAAATGAGTATAACATATTATACCGATTGTAACAGTACAATCGAAATCTAAAAGTTAAAAAGCAAAATATGTTCTGTGTTTCATCATACAATCTTTTACATCAATACGTTGGAGACACCAACGCTCCTGAAAATACATATATTTAATTCCCACTGCCAACTGGTTCATCTCATTAGATGGTGCCCCAATTGCAGGAAATGTCTAAAAGAAGTTCCTTGATTTGAAACTACTACCTCCCTATTAGGGACAGTAGCAAATTTTCTCCTACAGGAGCTTTGATGAACCAACTATAATAGAGAAATCCAACCACGAAATGAAATCAAAAATAAATTTCAATGTTTCAAACATACAAATTCACGAATCCACGAAGTTGATTTTGTACCAGATTTATTAGTGTAGCACAAATATATTGTTACTCAACAATATCCGTGAAATGAAATGATTACGTGCATTTATACCATACTTACGAAACCGTTTTGCATTATGAAGAAATAACTACTTACATAATCATTGCCTCCAATGCATCTTTACGCAAAGATAAATTTTGTAACAGATAACATCAAAAAATAATCAAACACACGAGTATTATCTTTTATAACTGCTTAATGTTTGATGGTTCGTTTAGAAATCAGTGTAGAAATTTACAAAAATATATTTTGAATCTAACGTAATTATACCAGACATCGTAAATGAAAACCTTTAAACCATCAGGGATGGGTACAATTACAATTATAATTTAATTAATTATAATTAATTACCTTTTTTCAAATAATTGAAAATAATGATTAATTAAGCCACAATTCAATTATTTTAATTGTAATTAATTAATTACAGTAAAAAAGACATATAATGGTCAATTAAATTCAATTATTTGTACATGACCTTTATCATAAAAATACCCCTAAATAGGCAAAAATGATTCCCTTTTCACACATTTTGATAAACTTTTCAGAGGTGATAAATACTAATACACATGTCACTGATTTCTAACATTAACTATTGATATAGCCTAAAGGTACATAAATTACACAAGGGAGTTTGTTGATTGTTTTGTTGGCTAATCCATGTATATACATTTGTTTATTTATTTGAGTCTCATCTATATTTACGACATATATTGCACACGACATAAACACTAATGTAAGCGCTAAATAACGGTTCACTTACTAACTTGTACATATAAGTATAATATAGTTTAACTAATAATATTAATAATAATAAAGTATATAGTTTCTTTCATACGCGTGTGCATCCTGTATGTCCTACCCTCAGCATTGGCATTCCAGTACCTGTCAATAATTGTCATTACGGTCATTTCGCTATTAATAAATGATTAAGTACAGTAGTAAGTTATCTGCTTAATCAAATGGCATTGTGCTTTCAGTTAGAACATGTCTTACATGTAACATATAGAAATAGTAGTTTCAACTTTTTCAGTGAAAGACAAATTGTAGTTTTGCGATTTTGAGATGATCTATACTTTAAGACATAGTTCGCCCCCCCCACCTTGAACAACCCGTGACAATACATGTACCATTTGCAACCTGCTCTATATCGCTGGCTTAGAATAAACACGTTTTTGATTAAAGAAAAATTGATTTCGTAAATTTATCTTGATAAACACACGCATGCCTGTCAATAACTATCCAGGGTATGATTTAGATATCTAACACCTAAAGATAAACTCATTTGTGTTATGTCACTCCATTTGTTGTTTTGTTAATTTGTTTTTAAATGTGTTGTTGCTTTGCCACTGTTGCCCTTGTATGATCTAAGTCGTCCTGGGCACTATTTTATCAAAGCACTAAAATGAAATTCTTAAACCTACCATTTAGTTTAAATTCTTAACTATTCTTTAAAACCTACATATTGGAAACATATATTGTTTGTAGCAGCTCGTCATCTGAAGCATATTTGTAATTGATATTGAACAACTTTTTATCACAATTTACATATGTTAAAGAATTATAAAAAAAGTGTAGATGTAAACGTAAGTTTGAGACTGCCGTAAGTGCTTTGCTAAACAGTACTCCACACGACAAATAGGACAATAATACGTCTTGCGTCTAGAAAATCTGCTGATCAACCTGGGCAACGCATTATTTTCAGCAGTCGACTACCTGTCTTCGCTCGATTGAACCTCTGGATCTGTCAATGGAACATATTTTCCTATTCTTGACCTTATATCACAACATCTCCTAAAAATTGCTTACGTGTTAGTGGGGTCAATGATATGGACAGTGTTATAATATGTTGTCGTTGATGCTTCGCTTCATTACATTATTTTACATTGTCTGAAGTTATGCCCGAGAACAACACAAACACCATCATGATCAATTAAGTTCACTTACCTGGAAAATATTTCCAGAAAGTTTGTAATAGAGGAAAAATGTAAGCGCTAAATAACGGTTCGCTTACTAACTTGTACATATAAGTATAATATAGTTTAACTATATAGTTTCTTACATACGCGTGTGCATCCTGTATTTCCTACCCTCAGCATTGGCATTCTATTGCCTGTCAAAAATTGTCATTACGGTCATTTCGCTGGTAATAAATGATTAAGTACAGTAGTAAGTTATCTGCTTAATCAAATGGCATTGTGCTTTCAGTTAGAACATGTCTTACATGTAACATATAGAAATAGTAGTTTCAACTTTTTCAGTGAAAGACAAATTGTAGTTTTGCGATTTTGAGATGATCTATACTGTAAGACATAGTTCGCCCCCCCCCTTGAACAACCCGTGACAATACATGTACCATTTGCAACCTGCTCTATATCGCTAGCTTAGAATGAGAATGTCATTTTCATGAAAATTGGAACAGGTTATATCGACCAAACTAAAGTCGAATAAACTTTTTTTCCATCGGTAACGTGTAGGTTTATGACATTTTTTCTTGTTTTCTCAAAATAGCGTTTTGTACTTACGACCTTCTGATTCTAAGCCAGCGATATATACCATGTACTTTATTGCTGTCCTGTAACTTATATATGCTCGTATAATCAATTAGACTTATTCCTTGGTGTATCATGTTCCTACTTTTATGTTGTATGGTGTGTTATATTATTTCTTGACAAAACTTATTCTAGGCTTAAATAGAATCAGATTACTTCAGGAAAGCAGGTCGAATTATCAGTGTCAATTAAGCACAAAAATTTAGATCGATCTGAAAATATCTGAAAATCACATTAATTATAAAGTTTTATTAATACCGGTAATTATATTGAGATAATACGCTTGTTATCTTTGCAATAAAGACTCGTCTTCAGACATTCTGATATCATAAACAAGTTTTTGATTAAAGACATTTTGATTTCGTAAAGTCATCTTGATAAACACACGCATGCGTGTCAATAACTATCCAGGGTATGATTTAGATATCTAACACCTAAAGATAAACTCATCTGTGTAATGTCACTCCATTTGTTGTTTTGTTAATTTGTTTTTAAATGTGTTGTTGCTTTGCCACTGTTTCCCTTGTATGATCTAAGTCGTCCTGGGCACTATTTTATCAAAGCACTAAAATGAAATTCTTAAACCTACCATTTAGTTTAAATTCTTAACTATTCTTTAAAACCTACATATTGGAAACAGATATTGTTTGTAGCAGCTCGTCATCTGAAGCATATTTGTAATTGATATTGAACAACTTTTTATCACAATTTACATATGTTAAAGAATTATAAAAAAGTGTAGATGTAAACGTAAGTTTGAGACTGCCGTAAGTGCTTTGCTAAACAGTACTCCACACGACAAATAGGACAATAATACGTCTTGCGTCTAGAAAATCTGCCGATCAACCTGGGCAATGCATTATTTTCAGGAGTCGACTACCTGTCTTCGCTCGAGTGAACCTCTGGATCTGTCAATGGAACATATTTTTCTTATTCTTGACCTTATATCACAACATCTCCTAAAAATTGCTTACGTGTTAGTGGGGTCAATGATATGGACAGTGTTATAATATGTTGTCGTTGATGCTTCGCTTCATTATATTATTTTACACTGTCTGAAGTTATGCCCGAGAACAACACAAACACCATCATGATCAATTCGAAGTTCACTTTCCTTGAAAAAAAATTCCAGAAAATGTGTAATAGAGGAAACCTTCTGCCGTCAATCTATGTCAAAGTTGACATTACCGTAACAATTAGCGTACCTATAGAGATTCGTTCAGTGTACGGAATCAATCGAAGTGAAAACACGGTGCCAATTAAACTATAGCTGGTAGACTATAATTATAATGTAAGGACACTTCGGGTATACGAGAGACCATAATAAATGACACAAGGTTGTATCGAATCACATGATTTGAACACTAATTTTTACAAACTCCCAGATGTACATCGTGAACGTAGCGGCAAGGGAGTTAACTGTGTCGGTGTATGAAATTTGTTGCCACTGTACCATTTACTAGTCGAATCTGGTTATCCCTGTCCGATGTATTACAATAGATCTAATGCGCAAAATCAGTAGACTGTCAGCCAGACGAAATAGCAATTTTTAGACATTCCTTCTGTCAACTTTGAGGATTTACGACACCGACACGGCATCTCAGTTCCACCACAGTGACTTGGGGTTATGCATTTTTCAATTCAATTAGGGCAAATGCTGGACAAACCACTGACGCAACGGAGAAGCCGTGTAAAGGGATTACAACCATGTGACCATTGACAGATCGAAACATAAAGCGACGAATACTTAAACATTTATGCACACAACTTAATGGATCCGTCAAGAAATGTGTTTACAACTACATATTGAATATTAAAAGTCACAGAAGCTGACTAGAAACGAGCGCCTTCCATTAAATGTTTAAGGTGTTTTTTTATAAAGATGGCCTTAGTTAAGTTAATTATTTAAACTATAAACAGGGACATGGCTGACTATTGCTCCAATACATTTGTGTCTATCAAACGTCTAATCGAAACAGCTAAGAAATTGCTGAGGTACTTTACAGGTCATTTAAGTTATCGTCTTACAGAAGCCGTAACAGTAATGATAGTCCTCTCTTTTAACAGGCTGGTAGACGGTGGTTTTACTGCTTTCTGATTGTTTGCAAATGTCCGCCTGAGCAAAAAGTATAATGTGCCCAATGTTATGCACACTATAGCGGTAGAGGAATTCATGTCGAGATCTGACACTGATGAATGTGATCACTTAATCCTCAATCACTTCCCTGAGGAAGTTAACAAAGTGCTACCAGTATCGCGAAGGGTGTACACTAATCATTCAGATTCTTCTCGTAACTGAAACTCTTAACACCCATGCTGAACATTACATGATAAATAATGCACCCTCTTGCCAACTACATCAATGCGACAATAAGTATACATGAAAATGAAGCTGCTACTTATCATAAGAGAAAAACACGATACAAACTCACTTTGACGTGTTTACACTTGATATTCTCACGCGAAAGTGTTTTAATCCACGTTGAGGCACTGGTTGTAACTAATTGTTCTATTCACTAAGATGATGTTGTTACCGATCAGTTATAATATGCCTTCTTATATTACACTGAAGTATCTTGCTATTTGCACACGAATTAACGTTCGAATTGAATTTCGAAACAAATTGCTGAGGGTTTCGCTAGATATAGCCGTACAAGTGAGACAACCAAAAACGTCAAAATGGTTCAAATGTCTAATTTTTGTGACTTCTAGTTGTTAGACTTGTCTCATCTGATCGTCTGTATCTCAAGAATATTTCACTGATTGTTTTGAAATTTACTGGGTATTTATATGACATTTGTAATTTACTACACTGTATGTGCGAAGTGTCAAGAAAATTGATTCCTGAACTTTTAAGAAAGTCTACAAATTATAAATGATCGTTTAGAACTTCCTCGAAGAATAAATATATCACTGAAAGTTTAGTCCATTCATTTAGTGCGAATTACGTATATCTCGGTTAGACTAGGTAAGTAATAAATCATCATCCATTTAAGATATATTGAGGAAACATTTTTAGACTCGAGTGATATACCGGTGAATAAATTACTGTTTATAGTTCATGTGCGCAGTAATTAATCACAAAATACCGAAAGGTGTAAAGCACTTAATGTCTTATAAAATAGGCATCAGTTTTGGATTTGCTGTCGAACGATATCCTTTTGGCGAGCGCTTTCCGCTTTTCGAATTTCTTTGTAGCATACCAGTTCACAGCGCTTTGCTACCGAACTTTAAGACACATTATTTCTTATTCAACGGGTACATGTTT
The DNA here is from genome assembly GCA_947247005.1 of Spisula solida. Lineage (NCBI taxonomy): Eukaryota > Metazoa > Mollusca > Bivalvia > Venerida > Mactridae > Spisula > Spisula solida. The sequence continues at coordinate 16,068,619 of OX365950.1, read as the reverse complement.
TCTCAGAATGCAATGCAAAAAGAGAGACATTCATTGTAATGAATTTTTACTCTATGTCGCTATTATCAGGTATTTGAGACCACTTTTTTATACTATTAAAACAAAGCAGAAATTGATTTATCCTTAAGGGTGCCATTACTGTACCAAATAGGTCGATGACCTTCTGGGTAATTGGATAACTAAATTGTCATTATTTATCAGACATATCAGCAACGTTATAGTTAAATTATGGCCTAACAAACCTTTCAAGAAATATAAATTAACAATGGCCTCAGAGTTGTATTTTTGAAAATACCCCTGTCAATTAGTAATGTGATATTATGGTGCCTTAATGAGTATATCAAGTGCCAACTGTCTCTTATAATTCACTGTTGATTGGTTATGTACATTTGAATTGTTTTTATGTTGTGTTAAAATTTATGTTTGTACATAAATGATACAGAAAAAGGTTTGTAGTGCCACATCGCCGATTATTTTTTGTCAGTGGGACCTAGACATTCAATGGTCAAATTGGCTAATTGTACAACCCTCCCGAATTTTACGTGGACCAGTTTAGGGGTCTCTTATGGATACAATTTCAACAATTTTTTGCAACAATTTAAACAGACAGTCTGAAAATAAATTTAAATAAGAGCCGAGTTAATTCCATTTTTTCAGCAACGTAGAACGTTCTTAAGTATAAATGGTGCAAGCATGTGGCTCCAACATTGTATTTGCAAAGCCATGTCTACTGCACGTAACCATGGTTGTTTTTGTGAGTTCAATTCTCATTATATACTTCGGAAATATATCTTTTAATCAGTGATATATGTGTGTATACGGATAATATGTCGCAGTTTAGAATTTATAGTCGTAAAATTAGTCTCGATGAACGGTATGATAAATTATCACGCATATTCACAAATGGCAAGCCGTGATATACTCGTATTCGCCGGTAAATCAAGAAAAATAATGTATAAGGATGCAACCGTTACAAGTTAATTGTTGCAAAATGGTGAGTTACTTTCCCTGATGTTCGACATAATTTGTGGACTGCATATTGTATATCCTCATAATAACACAGCGTGTAAACCAAATCACTGTCTGAATTGTTGAGGAGTCTATACATTCAATGTTTACTGGACTTATTGCGAGCAAACACACAAGTCATTGCATTATTTATTCTGTTCTATTTATTCAAACTTATTCGTTTATTTATGGAATACACTAAGTCTTTTAATTCCTAGGACATTATGGAACTTTATTGAATGTTTTATCACAAAACATTTACTGGCTCTACCTAAAATATCTTAAAGTAATTCAATATGAATGTTGATGATTCGTCAATAGATGAACAACACTTGACGTAGACGGACCTCATTCAGCTATATTTTTCACATGTAAAGCGAGTTTGTACGTGCTTACAACTTGCTTATGTACACCCTACTGTCTCCTTGCAATTGCGACGTTACGGAGACCGTACTTACAGGTGCTGCTCACGTACGTTGTTCTTACGTTGTAAATACGCACGTGCACGTACTGGGGTAAATCAGAAGGCAAAACGCAGCCCAAACGCAGCTAAAGTCCCTCATAGACTAAAAGTGCTACTTCGCGTGCGTGCGTGCGTGCGTGCGTGCGTGCGTGCGTGCGTGCGTGCGTGCGTGCGTGCGTGCGTGCGTGCGTGCGTGCGTGCGTGCGTGCGTGCGTGCGTGCGTGCGTGCGTGCGTGCGTGCGTGCGTGCGTGCGTGCGTGCGTGCGTGCGTGCGTGCGTGCGTGCGTGCGTGCGTGCGTGCGTGCGTGCGTGCGTGCGTGCGTGCGTGCGTGCGTGCGTGCGTGCGTGCGTGCGTGCGTGCCCTAATAGGTACGGAGGCGATACTCACCACGTACGGATTTCAAAATTTTTTCAACATGTTTGCACGTAGACACCAAGTACTTGCAAGAATGTCGGGTTGTATGAAGAACTTTTGCTACGTTCGAGCTGCGTTCGGGCTACGAAATAACACCGGTAAGTGTAACACAACACTCCATACTCGAGCTGTCACATATCAACTATTATAATATTATAAATTATACTAGAGTATCCGTACTCTGTTTAAGAGTGACATTGCCTTGATTGTTGCCATGTAATTAGTTCAATCAGAGTCCGCCGATGGGCAATACTAAAATTAATATAACTTTGTAACGGTAGACAATCATCATCGTTCCTGACAGATTAAATGGTACATATTTGCAAACAACTACTGGGACACTGTATCTAACCCCTTATCACACTCACCAACGGTCATCACCTATTGTATGTACCACCAACAAATAATTCAACAATATTGAATAGCATATGATACAATTTATCGGTACTTCCAAATCGAACATGCTTTCGTAACTGGACCAGAATGTTCTATTTGGAAGGCAATTGTAGCGTGTTATACCTAACCAGCTTAAATAACTAACTGCAACCTTTTCACTGTAGTTATTCAGTTATGTCTCTTTGCGTTAATATGTAACTTGGATTGCTTTACTGACAGTTTTAACAAAACTACACTTTAGTATTGCTATCAATAGTATTTCTTATTTTGATCTGCATCGTTTAATACATACCTTTAAGTTGACAACCATATGGCAATAATGTTTAGCAGATTGTGTAATGTTACTGTTCCTAGCCAGACAGGTACACTACAGAACAACAATCATTATGTTCTAACTATTTTATTCTAACAACTTAGAACAACAAAATATATACAAGAGACAGAGTACAAACTAACATGTGATAAAGAGGGAAGCAACTCCAACGACTTGGGGACGAAGAACATTGTAAGGTTCATAATACTTTAAAACTGTCACAAAGGTACGACTTTACATATCGCTCTTATATTCAAATCTGTTCTGATACTAGTGATCATTTTGTGATGATTTCTTTTTTAATAATACTGACTGTTTGTTGTTATCCACAACGCTTAGGCGATGACGTCGTACAAGTTCAAATCCCACTATAAGAGCAAACTATTTGATAAATATTGTTTATAGAACATAAATCAAAGTTTTGTATCGTAAAAAGGAACTGGACCTACTGAAACAATGCACTATTCATTGTAAATATTAAAGTCCTAAACAATGTGACGTTATTAATTACATTTGGCTTCGTCTTATAAATCGCACAATGATACACGTCTGATTTTTCTGTATGAACAATACTTTGTAAACTATATCGGTTGAGTCGATTCAAGTATGGTGATGATTGTGAAGAAGGCTGTTACTTATAATTAAGCACTTCACTACTCTGATATCATTTTTATTAAATCATTCACGATAGGGTTTCATTCCTGGAGGTCAAGTTCAGTTATTTTCCACACAAACATTGATGTTCCAACAGTCCTCCGATATAGTTTTTGAGTTTTATAGCCGATTTTGGGAGAGTGTATATACACATACATTTGGACATCCTCCAATAAGCAGTCTGTTGTGATCATGGTCGTATAGAACACAGTTTGTAGATGTCTGTCCCTCTATACCATTAATTATCGTTCCTACATGATTCCCATCTTTGTCTACCTGTACAAATTTACTAAGTTTCCAGCCTCCTATCAGAAGTGCACCATCGGGTAATATACACATAGGCCACGGTTTAGTGATATCTACAGTTATACAGGCACTAGCGGTTCCGTCTTTATCCAATACAATCACGCCTTTCTCTAGGTCAGTTACAAAAATCTTCTCCTTACCTAATACTATCTGCCTACATGATGAAAATATCTGTTCACCATTCGTATCCTTACCATACGTTCTCAGTTTATTTCCAGTTTTACTGTAGACACCTACATTATTTTCCTCACAAGCAAGTATTTCCTCTGTACTTTCATCATACGTCAACCCTATTCCATTGGCGCCAAGTGTGAATGAAGATGCTAACTGCATGGAACGACCAATTGCTACAAAGTATACGACACCTGTGGTCCATATTCTAACAGCTACTTCTTCATTACTAGTATTACAAATAGCACTCGGCTGACCTGGTAAGCCGATCTCATCCACGAATTGCAAACAATTGTTAAATCTTTTCAGCTTATTATTATTGTAATCTATCAGAAGAAAGTCTCCAGAATCCAGCTTACACATATCAACTATATGTTTTTTTAGTAAATTGGTTCCCTGCTTCATGTTGACCTTTTCCTGGAATGTTGCTTTGTAATCGACTTCAACTAATACACTAAGTGACTGCATGCCATTAACTAAGTTCTCCAATGTTTTATCAAAGTTTATTTTTACTTTTGTCTTTCTCCAGTCAGCTGTCATGGCTCGCAGAAGACTTAACAGATCTTTCGTTACCTTTTTACTTATCTTGACATTTTTAAACAAAAGCTCATCGTCGATTTGCTCTAGTTTAGAGACCAGTAATTCGGTATTGGTTATCACGACATCAAGTGATTCAATATCCATTTCATCAGATCTCTTTTGTGTTTCTAATTTAGAACGTATATCGTTTCTCGATGCATCTGCCAATGTTTTAACTTTTGCATTAATTTGCTCCTCATAATTGTCGACGTTTTTTATCATGCCCAACTTCACGTTATCAATATGGTTCATGTTTTCCGTTCGTTTCTGTTTTACTTGTTCAAATTTGGTAAGAAGTTCTGTCAGTTCTTGTTTGCTCTTATTCACCTCTGGACTGGACTTGAAATCATTCGCAGCAGCTTGAATTGATTCGGTTGTGCACTGCCTAAAATGGAGAGAAAGAAACACACAATCTATATTTACTCTGCTTGAACACAAAGGTGCAACCTGCATATAATTTCTATGAACAGTTTAAGTACATTAGGCGGACTAGCTCAAGCTTACGGTTATTTGAATGGAAAAATCTGAATTTTAAATTCGCAGCATACTTTGTTTACATATCTGTGTTCGGTTGCAATGATTCAACAAACACACATACTAGCACTGTTCATGCTGTTCAGACGATTTAATGCAGCGAGATTAAGGATTCGATTTCGTTTTACATTTAATCAAGTTAAATACAATATGAATGTGCACATTTCAGAACAGTTGTACGTGTTATACCATGATTAACAATCTTCACGTCGAAAAGGGATTATGTAACTCGATAAATGGTAGAATAATTGACACAATGATAATAGCTCATCACAAGCGCCTCCACAATATACAGCAGTTTGTGTTATTTTAAAGCGTAACTAGTACTATATTATGTACATGTATACACCCTTTCAATTGAATTGTCTCCCTTTGATGACGTAGATAGGGGGCACGAAGCGAATATCGGAGCCGACTACCGTTAGCGTATAGAGAAAATAAAAAACGCGTCAATTTTAAAATGCTGTTAATCACGTTTTACTCCATCAATTTTTAATATATTTATATTTACGAAAACTAGATTACAAAGCCTTTTAAATAATGTAACTTACAATAATATAATTATGTTCAATAATGAAAAATCTAGATGCCATGTTTTCTGGACGGGAATTTCACGGACGAGAAAAGGTAAAAGTAACGATAATACGAGTAATACTCACCAATTAGCGGTATAATCGATCAAATTTATTATTGTTTGAAGTTTTACAAACTAGACAAGCTAAACTTTCCGTCAATGTTATCGCTGTTAAAAAATGTTCAAAAGTTAAAAAGAGAGCAATTTTTCCCGAACCTAAATGTCCCGCGCAAAAAGAATGAATGTCCATTTACGTTTGACTCGTGTTTAAACAAACATGAAGAAATTGTGGATTTTAATAATTGGTTACTTATTACTACATATCATTAGCTTTAATATGATATCAAAATCGTGAATATCCAACCAGAAATAAAAAAGTAATACTTAATATGCGGAGCCATTTCAGTTTTTGGGAGGCGTTTAAGCCTCTCATTACTACCATTGCCCATTTCTTAATATAAAATTAACCGCCTTTAGGCTGCTATGTGAATCCGCATTCAAGTAGTTCCAGAAACTGTCAACATTCCCAATACTGCTACATATGTTTCTCCAAATTTTTTAACTGATTTAAGCCAATCAGCAACATTTGTTTATTATAAGATCAAAACGTATTGTGAAACTGTTCGTTAAATCGATATTTTTGCAAAAAAATTCACTACACCGGCCGATACCGAACTTTTTTCATAGTACGAAAATGACGTGTTCATCAAATGTCCCGGCTGTAAAGCTAATTTTAGAAACTTCAGACTACGGTCAAGTGATGGTTTTATCAATGAATCGTATACGGTCTGCAAAGTGCTGTTATGCAATCATATGGTGTCGCTGTACTAGCTAGCCGCTTTCTATAGACTGTCTCACGCTGTGAGGGAAGTGATTACAAGGCGGTACGGTAGAATCTGATAAATAGGCGCGTAGTATTATTTTAAAGCCACTTTTGATATACGCATTCAATTACATATAAATTAATATGCACCTTTTAACAATTATTTAGATACCCAACAAGGCTATATAGATACATAAGCCTATTTTGATATTCAAGACAAGATCGGCAGTAAGAAAACGAACATTAAACGTGTAAAGTCGGTTTAAGCTTTAGTAGCAGCAACCAGATCGCCTCCAAAGAAGTACGCTCAGTGCTTTGATTACATTTTGTACTAATATCCGTAGGGACGCCGTTCTACTGGAATTACCTATGTGATTTTATACTTACTTGTTACGTGTATATTGAAGTACAATTACATTATACTAAGAAAGTACTATAATTTGAGGAAGTATTGGGGAAGTCCGTCCATTTTACGCTTGTAATAAATTCAGATAAATTATGTGTACTATTTCATGATATTCAGTGAAAAGTTAAAACAATGCCATAGTCTATTCTACATTGTACTTGGGACGAATAACACCAGATTATACAAGTCTTCCTTTATGAGAAATTCATATAATGAGAAAAGTTATAATTTCTTAAAATTGGTATCAACATCTAACAATTTGCAATTCATTATATATTGGAACCATTTTAATTTAGCAATACACCTCATATTGGCACATTCAATACGTTTATTTTTTAATAAACATAAACTTTTTATGATGTATTTTTAGATCTTCGTAATATGCACAAACCTTGATTTTAACATGTTTCATCAATGTCAATCATTTGGAGTAACACACTGATCAAAGATATTGTACATCCGATGACAGATGGTGTCAACATAATTACTGATTAGTACCCCACTGTGATATTGGTGACTTATCTTGATCTGTGACCAATATGCACTACATTTTCTCCCAACATAGGGGATCTGTGTTGTTTATTGTCTATCACTATGTAATTATGCAAGACAATACTGGCCTAGGTGTTGTTATGAATTTGATTTTTATTACCTTATCTTCAAAATATTGTCTGACCCTTTTGTAATTTTTATCCCATTTCTCGAAATATAAATGTACACCTTTTGAATTAAATTATGAATACACATAAAATAAAAAAAACATAAACAATAAATTTGGTGAATTTAGTTATAATCTATTATAAGCAATTTGTAACTTGTACATTATCTTTGATAATAATTTAGTTACTTTGCCCAGCTTGATTCGTGTGTGTATTCTATATATTCCCGTGGCAATTTTTTCAAATAGATCAGAGGGTTTTCTAAAACTAGACTGTAACATTAACACCCAATTACGTATACATAGAGAAACTCGGGTCACTGTCCGGTGAGAACAATGTTATCAGGCGAGGTGATATCGTCCGGGTGGCGAGCCTTTGGCGAGTCACCCCGGACGATATCGCCGAGTCTGATAACATTGTTCGATCCGGACAGTGACCCGAGTTTCTATTTATCATGCAACCAGCACCACGGAACAAGTAAGGGGCGTTATTCCTCATTTTTTAAAGTTACAACCGAGTTGTGGGTTTTAGTAGATCCAGTAAACCCGCCGATTAACACAATTCAATGTGCTTCCGCGAAACAAAATAGTTATCAATTCTACGCTGCTTAACAAAAGAAATATTAAAAAATGAAATATTTCAATTATTTATTCAGAAAGGGAAATCTTAGTAAATGGTATTACCAAATAACTACATTGTGTCATAATATGAACTAAGGCATGGCCTTTAACGGAGATTTTTTCTTTCTTAATTAATAAATTAATGTAGATTGTATGTATCTATGTATGTACAGTTTACATAAAGGATCATGTATACATCTTAATTAATAAATTAATGTAGATTGTATGTATCTATGTATGTACAGTTTACATAAAGAAACATGTATGCATTTTAACTACAGTCATGTACTTAAGGGTAAACAGGAATCAAAGAGCTGAAAGGCCTGAGGTTGTTCAAATGTATGTAATTCTGATCACCCCGGCTTTATGCATTGCAATATTTAGTAGACAAACTGAGATGGCCGTACTTTCACGATTAGAATTAATGCATGCAGGGAAAGTACAAATCAAATTATGCCACATTATTATTATTGCATTGGCAATAAACATTTTATATGTTTACATCAAATAAAATATTGAAGTTGAATAGTTTTCTGCAGCCAGAAAATTTACTGGTATTGCTTAGGATGTGTTTTTTTGCAGTTAGGATGCTGAGCAAAAAGATAACATTAAGTCGGACAGGGATGGCTACACTCTACTTAACCAGTCGAGCACCGAAATCATAAAAATATACAAGGCACAATGCCCAACACCCAGCCGAGCGAGAAAAATGATCCGCCCAAATCCCAGCTGTCAAAAATCTGAATGAAACAGTTTCAGCAATCAAAAGGCTGAATGCCCACTCAGAACGACCTAGTTTCAAATGTAAAACGGCGGAAAGATACAATAATAAATAAACACCGAAAGCCCCGGCCGGATGACTTAGTTTCAACAAGCAACAAGCCTTAGTCGAGTGTCACCAAGAATGACCTAGCTCCAATAAGCTTAACAGCCCAAGCTGAATGACCCAATTTAAACAACCCAATTTAACCAATTAGTATGCCAAAATGAGCAACAACGCTACATGACCATTCCGGTGTATGTTTAAATTTATTAATCAGATTAATAAGCCAAATAATCAGAAATGTGTAATATCGAATACTACGACAGGGGCGTAGCCAGACTTGAATTGACTCATAAGCCTTGAAGTTGGTGGTTATGGTTGGGGGTCCTCACGATTCGTGAAAATTTGAGACTTATATTTATATTTAATGTTACGCACGTGCGTACATCAGTAACATAACCGACTATATATAACAGTTTATACAGAATAGTACATGGTATCATCTACGGGAACGTTAATAATGAAACAAGGTTAAAAAAAGTATGTAGTCGGACCAGGGCTCAAACCTGGAACCATTTGCTATATATTAAGAAGGTTCAATGCTCTACTGAGTGAGCTAAGTGGATTACTACAAAGTTCTCTTCCTTATCAGTAATTAAATCCTATACTAGCTCCAGGCATCCTACAGACAGACACTTTTAGCATATTTTTCAGGGAAATTCTTAACTCTCATTTAAATGAAGCTTGTAACAAATAAATTTTTCCAAACATTTTAAAATCAAAGTTAAACCCCTTTCACAATTGTCATACGACGAGTCTTAGATGTAAATTTGAGGAATATCCTATGTCCGTCGTACAACAAACTTAAGAAATTTTGTCGCGTTTGACACCATCTAACCACAAAATGCATTTTTATAATTAAATTGATCATGCATACATGTATTTCAGTTTAATACTAGCATTTAGCAAGTTCCTATTTGCATATATTTATTATTATTTGAAAATAAAGAGTTTGGTTGGACGTTTTGATTAATTATACCCAGCTGCTGAAACTTATTTTTTAAACCAGCTAATAGTTTGACAATGCTTTTATCGTACAACGTACGTGCTACAACTGTTCATCTTAAGGCTTTCGCGCGTCAATTGTTGTGTCCTGCGACCATCGCATGACCATCATACGTCTGTCTGTCGTGTGGCGGACGCACGATAGTTCCCAAAAATGCATCGTAGAGCTGTCGCACCCTTTCCAGGCGCAAATTGGTACATTTCCATGTAGACCCATAAGCCTCGTGCAACGAAAACATTCCTACGACAATTGTGAAAGGGGTTTTAGTCATGGCTCCTATATATTTTGAAATTACGCATGTTTATCCGGTAATGTCGATAAGGTGAATATGAATTGGAATAAGTAGATCATAACTTTGCCGATGCAGTCTTCAAATTTCATTTTGGTGGAACAGTTGTCGAGTGATAAGCGCTCTCAACTTAGTACCGATCCAGAGGTCCCTGGTTTGAATCTCTGCCGGGGCACGGGAAATTCCTACCAAACTAAATCGGCACTGATGACGAAGACCGACTCACCAACCTCCACTTCTGAAAACCATGCACAAAACAATTGTGGTTTTAACAATGTTATTGTGAAGGCATACACACATCATGTTGGTTAGACTATAGGCAAGATGCTAACAGAGCGAACACTTTACCAACTGAGCTATCCAGGCATTAGTCAAACGTAGTGGACGCGTACAGTATACACTGTAGCGGCTCAGTTGAAAAATTGAAAACTGGTCAAGCTGGCCAAATACATTTCTCCCCTATCAGTAATTTAATCCTGTACACAGTACTACAATTATCTAATAAACATTGCTATCCAAAGCACAATACACATGATACAGACGGAACATTGTCAAAGAGTCATTTTACATTTTGTTTAGGTACAAACTAATGAAACTTGGACGAATAATTTCGGTCGTAGGTACGAATAGGAACGGGTACGACAGGAATTTGTAGAAAGTTGTACTTACCAAACCTTTAATAACAACATACGTCATCGGATGTTGATTTTATTGTATAAGTATGCTAATTGCGAGTATTAAAGACGATTTTCCTTGCTTTACAAGTACTTACATCGTGTAATCGATGGTCGGCGTCTCAGACGAATGCAATCACGTAGAATGTTGAGTTACTTCCCCTGTTACCTGGCTATCGCTCCGGACCGGGATTATTTATTTATTTTGTATAGCGTAATTTGAAATCTGCAGATGTTCAGAAAACCTAAAAAATATAGAAGTTCAGCTACGAATTGTCAGTTTTCAACTAATTTGAGATTACAATAATGGTTGAATCCTCGTACCAATCATAACTACTCTCGTACGTCACTGCGGATCTTCGATGAGACCGGAAATCCATACCTTTTCAGCTATTAGTGGGGCGATACTTCGGCCGATGACGGAAAGACCCGAGTAGTTACGATTGCCGGGAAGACAATTGGTACGGCCTCTACGACATTTATAGGCTGCTGATTTAGGAAAAAAGCCAAACTCAGACGTCTCGGAGATGTTTTTTCAAAACCTTCGGTTTTGAAAAAAATCTCCTAATAGTAGAATAAAATTTCGCTCATGAATTTATGAAGTTTTTTTAATAAACCATCAATGACGTACGTGTGTGAACAAGGTCGTTTACTACGTCATAAATCCTTCTGGTATTCTTAACAATGCCTTGGAATAAATATAAACATGGACTATGTGAAACACTGGGTTGTTTGCGGTCACTGTCAGTGCAAAATTGAATTCCGGACGGGGGAAATAACTTCAAGAATGAACAGTTTATACAAGCTTACTCGTCTTAGTCAAGTTGGTGGGTGGAGAATGGCAGTAGGGAGACCTCAATGCTTGGAAAATCGATGGAAATAGAATATGGTAAGACATTGATCTTGTTGAAGAGCCTATTTTTTATGTTTTACCTATGTATGAACCATATGTACACTGAATCTAACAATGATTTAACTGACCCACTTAGTCTTAAGATTCGCCAAAAATTTCCGACTTTTTTCATTTTCAATGATTTTGTATGCGCATCGTATCGAGTCTTCAAATGAGTTCAAAATTGCATTCTGTCCAGTGTATTTGATGTGGAACCGTTGTCTATGCATACTCTTTATGTTTATTTATCTTTGATGATCCTATGCCAGTGGATTTATGTGTGTTTATTGTTTTTTTCAGGGCCTTTCCCAAACGATTGATCCGTGGATGACCCGTATGAATTCAAGAAAAAGTACACTGGCGTAGCCCTACATGGCGAAGAAATATTGCTGATGTTGGTTGTAAATCTAAACTTTGAATAAATATTAGCTATCAAATGTATATTTTTGTAGTTTTCAATAATATGTAGGTCAATTTTAGACGGAATGAGAAATGGGAAAATAGTCCATGATTTGTGGGCGGAGCCAAAAAGTGTTCTCAGGCTACTAGCAGCCTATTGACCTGAGAACACATACTGTTCTCAGGTCATGTGTTATCAGGCAGTTACCATGGCAGTTGCATGATAAATGATGAGCTCATTATAATCAACATAATTACGACACAATATTAATATTTGACAATTTTACGTCCGTGAATTGATCCATGGACCAAAAACGGGAATAACTCGGCCTTGACTCAGAACGTGAACTTTCACACGTTTTCCTCCATACATGATACAAGTAACATAAATTTGTTGTACAATATAAACATCTATATTGAAAAACACAACTATAAAACCCGTTCTTCACGTATTTAACGCAAAATTATCAATATCGGTCTAATCATATCTGTTCGCTCCTGCTTATCGCATTATCGTGTATTTGTTTTTACCCCCGGTCTGCGTAACATCCAGTAAGGGATGTTACTCTGCACGCACTATAATCGCTTAATTGAAACGGTGTATACCTGCACCTTTTGCGTGAAAACAATTTTCTATCACTACCACAAACCACCCCTAAATATGTATTAACCAATATCATACACACAAAAACATCCCGTATTCTTTGGTATTAAACATGGCGCTGCATTAAACATCATTCAGTATAAATTTTCTTGAAAATCAGACAGACAGCGTTTAAATTTATTTACATTTACAAGAGGGAATCTCGACCCACTAATTGACTGAAATGTTCGTGCACCAAAAATAAAGATGCCGTAACTCCGCACCTGTAATAATTATACCACAGTTATTCGGCGTCTACTAAGGGTGCGTTTGTTGTACATAAACCGGTAGTTTCAAGTTTTATAGCAAACCCTTTTCTAACTAAATCAAATGTCGTTAATTCTCAGTATTCGTCATTTTGTCCCAGGCCGTAAATTATTCGTAATTTCACATTCGACTCCTATCAAATCCACTTATCGAATCCTATCCGGTTGGTTTATAATTCCTATAATTATGATAAATAATTGTACAATATACCAAACGCATAGCTTATATTAAAAGCTGCAAATAAACCGATATTCCACAGACATGCATACGTGTTATAGAAACTATATGACCCATTACCTTACTGAAATCAGGTTTACCTGTGTTTAATCACGGCGCAAACTTTACAAAAAACACCATCATGATCCTTGCAGTATGTATCTATCAGTTTTTCTGGATGTATCGTACATTTCATTGTCTCAGGTGGCACACTTGTCGCTTCTTTCGATTGGACTGCATAATCTGTAGTGGTCACCTCCGATAACTGAACATCGTTCACTTGATGTGACTTTAATGATGGAAATTTGTTGTGATGTTTAAGACATTTTGTACAGAAATACATTTCACAATCCACACAATAATGTCTCGCTCTTGTATTCCTATCATTCTCCTTACACGATGAACAACACGCCTGTATAATTTCCTTCAAATCATCCGCGCAATGAATAGACGATACTCCAGTCGCCATATTAGATTGTTTGTCAAAACTTGTATCGAGCGTATCTTTTCCGCAAACGGTTGTCCTACATATATTTCATTCAGTGTTTTTTATCAGTACACTTAACGTGCGTAGCGGGTTGATTTTAACTTTAAACCCTCAAGTCAAGTATGTACATTTATATGTACTTAGTATATACTTATATATACTGTAGCAGCGTTATACTATAGAAGAGTTATTTATTATGTTAAAACTTATAATTAATTCAAGCACACTTAAGTTTTCTTAAATATATTGTACTTACTTATTTACTGGCGCTCGCTCTACACAATCACGCCAGTATCTGCGATGAAGGATGTGGTTCTTCTCAGGTCTTCAACGTCTCCATAAAGCTTCTGGCGGAGAGTTGTTACTAAGGCCACTTTGCATCTCGCTCCTGGTCGTGACGTTTACATCTTTGGAGGATGTGTTCTGCTGTCTCGTCTTCTGCGCCAAATGAACATGTCGGTGACGGGGTCAGTCTGTACTTTTTGTGCATGTGCGCATTGAGTCGGTTGTGTCCAGACCGAAGTCTGACAATTATCACTTGCTCTGCCCTGCTTAGAAGATGGTATGCATCTGCCTCTTGTCTCGGCCTAGTAAGTGACTTGATGATGGTGAATTTCTCCTATGACTAAATCTGTTGTGTTAAATAATTGTTTAATACCTTAATGATGTGATTGTTCTTTGTAAGATCAATTACCTGTAACAGTTGGTATACATTTGTATTAACTAACGTGCATGATTTCTATTCATAGACATTATATAAATATCAGATGCCTGCCTGCGTGACATTGATAGGGGATTTATCCCCGGCCGGCCGGGAAAATCCTCTTTAACGATTACATGCGAAAAACACGTGATTGTTGTTGTTGTAGTTGCATTGGCTTTGGCCTATATTTTTTTGACAGACCGGACGCAGAATAATGATTCGGTAGACTGAATTTCACGTCCCACTTCCGGTAGAGGCAAGTTGTTGTTCAAGACTTGAAAACCAATCATGTTTACTTTATTTTTTCCAATATGAAATATAAATACAGTTCCATTCTTTTAATAAGGTTTTGGCATATAAGCCTGATTCAAACCATGAAAATTATTGAAAAAATACATATCTTATTAAATCCAACGTAACAAAAACAATATGGCGACGTCGGAAATGACGTCACACCATTTAACGCGACGTCATCGCTCGTTAACGCGACGTCGTCGCACGGCATAGCGCGCCAACGTGGGAATATGTTGAATTGAAATATAAATAGCAAATAAAAGACGACTGTAAAACTATAATAACTATTTATAGGACACATCTGTGCAACCCGTCTCCTAGATCGGAAAACACTCTTTTCTAAGTATTTGTTCGCCTGGTCTCCTATGTGGTGCTGTCTGGCAGCCAGAGGCTAGATCTAGTCCCTGTGGAGCAAACAAATTCCTTAGTCATTTTTTTCCTCGATCAGATTGTCCAAAAACCTGATGGGAAATCCCCGCTGGATGCAGTGCATTTGTTCATATTATTGTCAACCCGAGGGCAGAATGTCACTCCGAGGCGAATACTAGGCAGTCATCTGATATTTATTTTATTATACCGAACAAAATACAAGTAAATAAAATCATACTGGCAAACCTTGACAGGTTTGTTTTTTACCACTCTCGTCAGAATCGCACATGAGCGCGCGGACCAGTGACGTCACTACTAATTGTGTACAAGGGAGACAACTACAACAAAATGTTAGCTTTATGCTTGACACAGTTACTTGCCCTTGCATGACATTGAAAATGTCAGGTCGATCACATGACCTGACAGTCAGTTTTCGGTCGATCACGTGTCAAATGAGTTGGAACTGTCAATGACAGTCATAATGTCTCTGTCTGGGGGCAATGGGACTTTTGCATTGCAGAAAAAAGTGAGGTATAATAAACGTTTATATTAGGATTATATGCATTCCGTTGATTGCGGGGTGCAAAATGTTTCTTATGGAGTTTTACAAACAAATGATGAACAATAGAAAACCCCACAATGTCAAGTGAATGAGACGGTCCGTCCGTCTGTCCGTACTCACTCACATGTTGTTGTGGGGTGTGGAACAATAAGCTCTATTTAGATTCTATTAATTATGTTGCTTACGGGGTGCAAAATGTTGCTTATGGGGTTTTACAAACAAAAGGATGAACAAAAGAAAACCCCACAATGTCAAGTCAGTGAAAAGGTACGTCCGTCCGTCAGTCCGTACTCGCCCACATGTAGTTGTTTGGTGTGGAACAATGGGCTACATTTAGATTATATTCATTCCGCTGCTTACGAGCTGTAAAATGTTGCTTATGGGGTTTTATATACAAATGGATAAACAAAAGAAAACCCCACAATGTCAAGTCAGTGAGAACGTCCTTCTGACAGTTCACAATTTCTTGTGCACACTAGAGGCCACATTTATGGCACACTCTTCATGAAAATTGGTCAGAATGTTTGTCTCCATACAATTGAGGTTAAGTCTGAAAGTAGGTCATGTTGGATCAAAACCTAGGTCACTAGGTCAAATATTTGAAACAGATTGTGAACACATTAGCGGAAACAATTAAAGCCCAATCTTCGTGAAACATGGTCAGAATATTTGTTTTTTATGAAATCAAGTCCAAGTTTGAAACTGGGTCATGTGGGGTCAAAAACTAGGTCACTATTTCAAATCTTAGACAAGTCTTGTGAGCGCAGTAAAGTCTACAATTATGACCCAATCTTTATGAAACTTTGTTAGAATGTTTGTCTCTAATATGAACTAAGGCATGGCCTTTAACGGAGATTTTTTCTTTCTTAATTAATAAATTAATGTAGATTGTATGTATCTATGTATGTACAGTTTACATAAAGAAACATGTATGCATTTTAACTACAGTCATGTACTTAAGGGTAAACAGGAATCAAAGAGCTGAAAGACCTGACGTTGTTCAAATGTATGTAATTCTGATCACCCCGGCTTTATGCATTGCAATATTTAGTAGACAAACTGAGATGGCCGTACTTTCACGATTAGAATTAATGCATGCAGGGAAAGAACAAATCAAATTATGCCACATTATTATTATTGCATTGGCAATAAACATTTTATATGTTTACATCAAATAAAATATTGAAGTTGAATAGTTTTCTGCAGCCAGAAAATTTACTGGTATTGCTTAGGATGTGTTTTTTTGCAGTTAGGATGCTGAGCAAAAAGATAACATTAAGTCGGACAGGGATGGCTACACTCTACTTAACCAGTCGAGCACCGAAATCATAAAAATATACAAGGCACAATGCCCAACACCCAGCCGAGCGAGAAAAATGATCCGCCCAAATCCCAGCTGTCAAAAATCTGAATGAAACAGTTTCAGCAATCAAAAGGCTGAATGCCCACTCAGAACGACCTAGTTTCAAATGTAAAACGGCGGAAAGATACAATAATAAATAAACACCGAAAGCCCCGGCCGGATGACTTAGTTTCAACAAGCAACAAGCCTTAGTCGAGTGTCACCAAGAATGACCTAGCTCCAATAAGCTTAACAGCCCAAGCTGAATGACCCAATTTAAACAACCCAATTTAACCAATTAGTATGCCAAAATGAGCAACAACGCTACATGACCATTCCGGTGTATGTTTAAATTTATTAGTCAGAATAATAAGCCAAATAATCAGAAATGTGTAATATCGAATACTACGACAGGGGCGTAGCCAGACTTGAATTGACTCATAAGCCTTGAAGTTGGTGGTTATGGTTGGGGGTCCTCACGATTCGTGAAAATTTGAGACTTATATTTATATTTAATGTTACGCACGTGCGTACATCAGTAACATAACCGACTATATATAACAGTTTATACAGAATAGTACATGGTATCATCTACGGGAACGTTAATAATGAAACAAGGTTAAAAAAGTATGTAGTCGGACCAGGGCTCAAACCTGGAACCATTTGCTATATATTAAGAAGGTTCAATGCTCTACTGAGTGAGCTAAGTGGATTACTACAAAGTTCTCTTCCTTATCAGTAATTAAATCCTATACTAGCTCCAGGCATCCTACAGACAGACACTTTTAGCATATTTTTCAGGGAAATTCTTAACTCTCATTTAAATGAAGCTTGTAACAAATAATTTTTTCCAAACATTTTAAAATCAAAGTTAAACCCCTTTCACAATTGTTATACGACGAGTCTTAGGTGTAAATTTGAGGAATATCCTGTGTCCGTCGTACAACAAACTTAAGAAATTTTGTCGCGTTTGACACCATCGGACCACAAAATTCATTTTTATAATTAAATTGATCATGCATACATGTATTTCAGTTTAATACTAGCATTTAGCAAGTTCCTATTTGCATATATTTATTATTATTTGAAAATAAAGAGTTTGGTTGGACGTTTTGATTAATTATACCCAGCTGCTGAAACTTATTTTTTAAACCAGCTAATAGTTTGACAATGCTTTTATCGTACGACGGACGTGCTACAACTGTTCATCTTAAGGCTTTCGCGCGTCAATTGTTATGTCCTGCGACCATCGCATGACCATCATACGTCTGTCTGTCGTGTGGCGGACGCACGATAGTTCCCAAAAATGCATCGTAGAGCTGTCGCACCCTTTCCAGGCGCAAATTGGTACATTTCCATGTAGACCCATAAGCCTCGTGCAACGAAAACATTCCTACGACAATTGTGAAAGGGGTTTTAATCATGGCTCCTATATATTTTGAAATTACGCATGTTTATCCGGTAATGTCGATAAGGTGAATATGAATTGGAATAAGTATATCATAACTTTGCCGATGCAGTCTTCAAATTTCACTTTTCATGGCAGACATTTTGGTGGAACAGTTGTCGAGTGATAAGCGCTCTCAACTTAGTACCGATCCAGAGGCCCCTGGTTTGAATCTCTGCCGGGGCACGGGAAATTCCTACCAAACTAAATCGGCACTGATGACGAAGACCGACTCACCAACCTCCACTTCTGAAAACCATGCACAAAACAATTGTGGTTTTAACAATGTTAATTGTTATTGTGAAGGCATACACACATCATGTTGGTTAGACTATAGGCAAGATGCTAACAGAGCGAACACTTTACCAACTGAGCTATCCAGGCATTAGTCAAACGTAGTGGACGCGTACAGTATACACTGTAGCGGCTCAGTTGAAAAATTGAAAACTGGTCAAGCTGGCCAAATACATTTCTCCCCTATCAGTAATTTAATCCTGTACACAGTACTACAATTATCTAATAAACATTGCTATCCAAAGCACAATACACATGATACAGACGGAACATTGTCAAAGAGTCATTTTACATTTTGTTTTGGTACAAACTAATGAAACTTGGACGAATAATTTCGGTCGTAGGTACGAATAGGAACGGGTACGACAGGAATTTGTAGAAAGTTGTACTTACCAAACCTTTAATAACAACATACGTCATCGGATGTTGATTTTATTGTATAAGTATGCTAATTGCGAGTATTAAAGACGATTTTCCTTGCTTAACAAGTACTTACATCGTGTAATCGATGGTCGGCGTCTCAGACGAATGCAATCACGAAGAATGTTTAGTTACTTCCCCTGTTACCTGGCTATCGCTCCGGACCCGGGATTATTTATTTATTTTGTATAGCGTAATTTGAAATCTGCAGATGTTCAGAAAACCTAAAAAATATAGAAGTTCAGCTACGAATTGTCAGTTTTCAACTAATTTGAGATTACAATAATGGTTGAATCCTCGTACCAATCATAACTACTCTCGTACGTCACTGCGGATCTTCGATGAGACCGGAAATCCATACATTTTCAGCTATTAGTGGGGCGAAACTTCGGCCGATGACGGAAAGACCCGAGTAGTTACGATTGCCGGGAAGACAATTGGTACGGCCTCTACGACATTTATAGGCTGCTGATTTAGGAAAAAAGCCAAACTCAGACGTCTCGGAGATGTTTTTTCAAAACCTTCGGTTTTGAAAAAAATCTCCTATAAAATCTAGACCCTGCTTAAACAGTACTACTTGTATCTATCAGATGAACTTATTTGAGCAATGTGGAACAGTCTTGGCCCATTTGCTGCATTTGGTATGTAGCAAAAGCAATGGTTCTCAGGTGAGCGATATAAGGCTATCATAGCACTCTTGTTTAATTAATATACTATCGTTTATCGTACATGTATTAAGGTAAAATATCTAACAAGGACCTCGACACGTTACTTGTGAAACGATTTCACATTTGTGTGCCACCACATTATGTATGGGCATGGAAAAGATGTGATTTAAGCAAACGATTGAGATTTACAGTCGGGGATCGATACAACCTCCACTGCGGAATACCGTACACCGGATATTGCTAGTCAGGCGAGTAAAATTATCCATTTCCGCGACATTGAAGTATAAACCAGGGTAATTTCAGAGACGCTATTTTGTCTTTCTGGGTGTGTTTGACGTAAACTTTATACAAAAGTATCAACTTTGATAATTTTCCTATTCCCTGAAAAACGGCAAACGACTAGGAATTATCTAAAGGGTAATTAAAAAAAGATATTTGTATTGTTACTCCCGCAAAAAATAAGCTCGCTCTGTCAAATAAAGATGTTTTGTTTATATTCTTCGTTAAACTACACAACTTGAATCGAACAAAATGACATCCAAGTGACCAAGTTTATGTTGTTAATGTTTACGAGTGAAGGAATCATAAATAATGGTGCATTTTGAGAATAAATAAAAATGCTAGTGTACAGAGTATTGCTTTAGTGTTGCTGACTGGTGTACGGAGTATTGCTGTACAGTGTAAGGAGTATTGCTGTACAGTGTACGGAGTATTGCTCTCGGATATTAAGTAAATGCGAGGTACATCCTGTGTTATTTAGTAAATATTACTCATTTTTTCTTTATCTGTTGAAAATTGGAGAGTGTAAAAACTACATTAAAACATGCTGGAATGCACGAAACAGTACATACATATTCTTATTAAGTAGAATACGTGGTAGATAAGCCACATATTAAGATACACTTGACGGCACTTCTAACGCTACCTTTAATATATGTCAGTTTTCTTTAAAACTGCTATATGGATTGTCATGAAATTTGCACAGTTAAACAACAATATTTGTTCCTTGTTCTGACAAAGTTTTATCTAAATCGGCCCTTAGACTATTGTAAGACACGTCTGCATAAACCCTAATATTGAAAGTCACAAATTTTGCCCGCGATGGCGGTCACCTGGATGTTATTTGCGTTGAAGATGTCGTTGCTTCTTAAAATGGTTGATATTATCAAGCTTTGAATCCATCATGTCTTAGATAATTGTTTACACTGTACACCAACCGACTAGTAAATAAAATGACGTTTGTTTTTGCTGCGGAATCCAGTGATAACCGTTATCACAACGAGTATGTTGAGATAATACGATTACTGCGAGTTACGGGAGTCGAGCTTAATTTGAATTTGGAACAAACGATATCAAACTAATTTAATTCAATTCTATTGCATACTTCTACATATTGAATGTTTAGAAACGCTGTGTATTCTACCTTTCAAGTGCAAAACATGAAGCCCTCCAATAGGTTTAACGTTTATATCGAACGTATTGTGTTTTTTTATTTAGAAAATGCATTTATATTGAGACTGCCTTAGCTTTCCAACTGCTACCTAGTTGCAACGTAGATGACGTTCGTAATTTTTTATTGTGTACACGCGTTATATAACATTTTAAACTGTAATGAAATCAAATAAATTGGAAATACTCAATTTACCCTTAATAAATGCGCTGTTTAATTTAATGACTTTTGAAATTCGGGTGAAGTATATTACGCTTTAATTGTGAGTTTTCATCATAAATTGACTAGTATGCTAACATGCACATCCATCAAACTCAGTTGGGTGAAAATTTGATGAGGCTACCTCGAACGGTTTAGGAGATATCAAGGCAAATCAAAGGGTGGTGTCAGAAGTGCCGTTAGGTGTATATGTAAGTCATCGCTTAGAAATAGAAACAGGCCGATGGCACAAACCATTGAACATTCCTATGAAATACGAAACCATCAAACTATACTTTTGGAAGCGACCTAATATCCCTAAATTTGTAGAACTTATGTCATTTGAAAATAGAAATATTATTATAAACCTCTCTCAATATATTTACAAAAGTCTGAAACGAAGAGATACAGAATATTTTGTACGTTAGCTTTCTTCTCCCTACTGTACAAACAACAAACTCCAAACTTTTTGAGACTACATACATGTAGTAGCATGATTAATGTGATGCTTATAACTATATTTAAAGTTACAGTACACTTGGAATATAATTATTTATCCATCCATCCATCTAATGTAATCTACATATTCAGTTAAAAGTATAGTTCAGTTCTGTAACTATGATATGGACACTTTTATGTATTGTTCAAAATTACAACCAATACTTGCACTTAGCACTTAGTACTCAAATATTCAAATTCACTCTTTTGAGGTTCACAGCAAGCAACATGTTTTAGAGCAAAAAAGTTGTTATAATGTTAAATTGGTACCAAGTTTAATTTTCGGCTTATTTGGTAGTTCAATTTAGTGTATTAGTAAGCATGAGCTAATGTGCAATACTCTGTACAGTATACATCAATACTCTGTACACATACTTATATCTATTTTGGTGTGTACCCTTTTGATGCACTTTGATCAATAATTCGGAAATTTGGTAAGACATTTAGGTTCAATACAAACAGAATACTCAGTTCGAAAAAAATATATCTGGGTAACACACTCATTCCAAACGCATGTAAAGTGCTGTGGTCAATATTTGCAAGTGAGCAGCGGCCCAATACTAATTTGAATACTTCTACGGATACCTGTTATAATATGGCGTACTATAAAGTTACAAAAATATCCGAAGTCGTTAAAACCTAGTTAGGATGATGTAAGTAGTCAGTAGTTTGGAAAATATCGCCTCTGGACTTACCCTTGTATACAGTGTCACTAGAATGTCGCGAAAACAATAACATAACTCACCTTTACTTATAATATCCGGTGTATGGTATACCACAGTGACCTTGCTGTGTCTTGTAACGAATATGTCAGCGGTATGAAACATTAAAATTTTGTCGCTATAAAATGACGTCAGTACAGGAAATTGCAAGTATATCGGGTATCGTTATATCGAGACCTGAAGACCTGGGTGCTGTTTTTAGCTCATCTGTCACAAAGTGTCAGAGTGAGCTTTTGTGATCACTCTTCGTCCGTCGTCCGTTTGTCCGTCCGTCCACAATTTACCTGTGTAGACACTGGAGGTCACAGTTTAAGCCTTATCATAATGAAACTTGGTCACAATGATAATCTCAACAAAATCTAGGTCAAGTTCGATGTTGGATCATCCGGGGTCCGAAACTAGGTCACAAGGTAAAATTAGAGAAAAACCTTGTGTAGTCACTAGAGGTCACATTTTGGTCTAATCTTTATAAAACTTAATCGCAATGAACATCTCAACAAAATCTAGGTCAAGTGTGATATTGGGTCATCCGGGGTCAAAAACTAGGTCACAAGATCAAGTCATAGAAAACCTAGAGGTCACAAGAGGTCACAATTTTGGTCTAATCTTTATGAAACGTGGTCAAAATAATCATCTGAACAAAATCTAGGTCAAGTGCGATATTGAATCATCCGGGTCAAAAACTAGGTCACAAGGTAAAATCAGAGAAAAACCTTGTGCAGTCACTGGAGGTCACAGTTTGGGTCTAATCTTTATGAAACGTGGTCAAAATTATCATCTTAACAAAATCTAGGACAAGCTCGATATTTGGTCATCTGGGGTCAAGAACTAGGTCACAAGGTCAAATCAAAGAAAAACCTGGTGTAGTCACTAGAGGTCACAATTTTGATCTAATCTTTATGAAACGTGGTCAAAATAATCATCTGAACAAAATCTAGGTCAAGTGCGATATTGTATCATCTGGGGTCAAATACTAGGTCACAAGGTAAAATCAGAGAAAACCCTTGTGTAGTCACTAGAGGTCACAGTTTTGGTCTAATCTTTATGAAACGTGGTCAAAATAATCATCTCAACATAATCTAGGTCAATCTCGATATTGGGTCATCTGGGGTCAAGAACTATGTCACAAGGTCAAATCAAAGAAAAACCTGGTGTAGTCACTAGAGGTCACAAATTTGATATAATCTTTATGAAATTTTGTCACAAGGATAAGGTTAACAAAATCTAGGTCAAGTTCGATACTGGGTCATCCGGGTGGGAAACTAGGTCACAAGGTCAAATCATAGAGAAACCTTGCGTAATGGCTAGAGGTCACAATGTTGACCTAATATTTATGCAACTTGGTGACAATGATCATGTCAACATAATCTAGGTCAAGTTCGACACTGGGTCATCCTGGTCAGAAATTATGCCACATGGTCAAATCATACAGAAACCTTGTGTAGTGACTAGAGGCCACACTTTTGACCTAATCTTTAAAAACTCAGTCACAATGATCATGTCAACAAAATCTAGGTCAAGTGCGATATTGGGTCATCCGGGGTCAAAAACTAGGTCACAAGGTCAAATCATAGAAAACCTTGTGTAGTCACTAGAGGTCATGAGTTTGATCTAATCTTTATGCAACGTGGTCAAATTAATCATCTCAACAAAATCTAGGCCAAGTTCGATATTAGGTCATCCGTGGTCAAAAATGAGGGCACAAGGTCAAATCATAGAAAAACCTTACGTAGTGACTAGAGGTCACAATTTTGATCTAATCGTCCAGAAATTTGGTCCTACTGGTCATGTCAACAAAACCTAGGTCAAGGGTTATATTGGGTCATCCAGGATCAAAAAGTAGCTCACAAGGTCAAATCATAGAAAACCTTGTGTAGTCACCAGAGGTCACAAATTTGACGTTACATTTTTGAAACTCTGTGACAATGATCATCTCAACAAAATCTAAGTTAAGTTCGATATTGGGTCACAATTTTAAATCTTAGAAAACCCTTGTGCAGTCTCTAAAGGTCTCAATGTTGGCCTTATCTTTATGGAAGTTGGTCACAATTATCATCTCAACAAAATCTAGGTGAAGTGTGATATTGGTATAGGTCAAATCATAGACAAAACTTGTATGCCATTTGGTATATGTGATGTAAATTGCAACGTTGATTTATAAGACAATATGAAAACCTTGTAAATCAAATAGAGGCCACCTAAGGGTAGTGCATGAACTACTAGGACAGGTGAGCGACCTATGACCCTTTGGGCCCTCTTGTATAAAAGCACTTACGAACATCTAAAAAAATACGCTCAAATTTAAATTCTTTATAATTCTTTAACAAATTGGTGACGGATACGATTTGAAGGATTTCAGTAACTGACTCATTATCAGTACTGCAGCTCCATTAACCACACTTCATAAACAGTACCATGAAGGCGAGCGCCACGTAGCGCTTTCAAAGGGAGGTAATCCATGCCTTCACAAACTCTTTCGACTTGCGACTCAATGATCGGGTGATAAATGTACATTCGGATGAACGGACGCATACATGTCTTAAAATAGACTTTAACTTGGAACTTTACATAGCCGATATGAGCGTAGGAGGGACATGAATGCTAATAAAAAAGGGTGTATGCATTTTTTTGTTTTGCGTAAGGAATGCAACACATTTAAAGTCGAGAACCTAAGGAGTTAGATGGAGGATTGTGAAAACTGTGGATCCATCTGAAGCATGATTGTCGCTATGATATATTTTAATTGTACATTAATGGTAGAGCGCCCGCTTCGTTCGAGTACGAATTATTTCGTGTTCGATCCTAGGCCACGATATAGCAACGTTGTAAACGATGGTACGTTAATATCACCCATGCTTTACGTTCAGCTTAGCTAGTTACAGGTAATTCCACTCAAAAATAAGACTAATTACCAATGCACCAGCGATTATAGATGGGCGTCCTCTAAAGCCACTAGTGTACCAATCTATAAATGTCCTCCGAGGGACAGTTGATGGTATCCCAACTCATACTATGACAACATTACCGCAAGCCATTTGGAAAAGAAGCACAAACCGCAAGCATTTTGATGTGTTTATTTTATTTTATTCTATATATACAGGTAATAAACAAATGCACACAATTTTAAGGGACGTACATTTATTGGCATTGTCCGGTCTTCTTCCCCTGTCATGGCCGCCATTGTGTTCATTCCGTGAACTAAACTCTTGGTTTTGCCATAATTTACTTAACAAACACTAAATATCGGCTAAATATATGGTTTATAAGCATGTTAATGTAAATGCCTCGAAAAAATGACATAAATAAAAGCAACGTTCACGGAATGAACATAATGGCGGCCACGATAGGGGAAGATGACCGGATATTGCCCATTTATTGTTACACATTTTAAAATAAATGTACAATGCTCAATGCTTTTTGGTAAAGTAATTTTATCTTTATTCAGTCAAGACTAATTTTAAGGATACTTTAAGGAGATTTCCGATTTGTCAAGGTCAGCGGAGCACGGCACGGTTTTGTTCTCTCTCCGTATTTGTGCTAATTGTAACAAGGAAAATACAAATGGAATAAATATTTCTGGATATTGAACTAAATTGTGTGTGTGTGCATTCACTGGATATGTAAATCTGGACTATATTTGTGTCGGAGGTTGGTAATTTACCGAGATATTTTCACATAAACTCCTGTGTATAAATACTATAAGGGACGCCATATTTGATGACAAACTGAATTCTTGAACCATTGTTTTGACAACGAAATAGTCCGAGAGCCCACGCACTTTTATTGCAACGAAGGAGGCCAAAAGAATTTCGTACATATTTTGAAAGGTTATTTCATATGCTATAAGAAAACCCATTTCTTAAGTGTCAAAGCCGTGACTACCTACATTTTTTTCTCATTTTTGTATAATTGAGTGTATGAAAAAAGCACATTTTCCTAAGGGGGGTAGGGGTAGCTTTATGTCTAATAAAAACCGAAAACAATGTTCAATTTGGAAAATTATTTCCAAATTTGAACGAACACATAATGGGCAACACTTTAAAAATAAAAAACTATAGCCTTGACTTGTCATTTTGATGTAAATAGGGGTCAAAGGTCAACAATATGATAAAACCCATAGAATTTATACAAATACTCCAGTATACTTTTTCATCAAATTTCACATTTTCCCCCAAATTCAATATTTTGCACATAATTGTATTCCTTTAAGTATACTTAATTTAAAATGTTATACAATTGATAAGAAGATATCCGAATTTGACCAAAAAACATGTTTGTATCATATGGGTGCAAATTGAAGCAATTGAAAAATAGCAGTATTTTGAGGGTATGCTTAGTTTTACTTCTACCATTGTTTCTATTGGTCAGTAACAATAGCATTGATTGAATATTGTTTTCATATCAGGTAATATGAATATTCTATCGCTCATTTAATAAGTCAAAATATTCAACTCTTTTACATGTACAAAAGGTCAAAGGTCAAATATGTAGAACAATAAATAAAAGAAGAGTAAAAACGCAAACATGTGATATCTGTATAAGTCCGAGAACCCACATACTTTTTTTCAATGAAAGAGGCCAAAAGAAGTTTGCATATATTTTGAAAGAATAGTTCATAGCCTATCTGACAACCCATTTTATAAGTGTCCAAGCCGTGACTATCTATGCTCGTTTGCGCATTTATGCCATGAGGTCAATGTGAAAATTTGTAATTTGCTGTAGGGGGTAGGGCTATTTTTATGTCTACAAAAAAAGACAAAATGAACTTAAATGTCAGCAGAATTGCGATATAGGTAGAATACACATTTGGAAACCTTATAAAAACTTACTAATTATAGAATGCCATTTGCAAGTATGTACTATATGGGGGTCAAAGGTCACTGAACTTTTAAACTCTATGAAATTAATGCAATCTTGCCCAAACAGTTGTTACGATATCTTCCAATTTTATTCAAAATTAATAATTTGTACGTAGTTACATTCATACATGTATTCTAATTCATAAGAATATACATTTGGTTGAGAAATAAGTCCAAAGGCACAAGAAAACGATCATTTATCATACTGGTAGCATCACAAAAAGGCCATCATATCGAGGAAATGGTCATGTTTATATATAATTTATATACCATTTATTTACTTGGCAGTCTATGTAGATATATTTTCATAAATAACTGCATATATGTCAGGGCATTTCAGTGGAGCAAAGTTTAACACGAAAGGTCAAATATGCAGTTAAAGGTCAAGGTCAAATACGTCAAAAATATCAAAATTAGCTCTGAATGCGCAATAATTAGTCATTTTTTAATGTTTTCGTTTAGTACTGACATATTATACAAAGTTATTTAGTATTTTTTGTGTCTAAATTAATTTATATCAATAGTGAATATAGCGAACAATCACTGAACTGATCATCCGGAACAGCAATAATGCATTGCCGAAACTGTACATACATTCTTAGCCCCATAGGCTACTTGCCGCCATGAGGTACAGCAACCTCAATATTGGCCATTACGACGACTCCTTTCCTACACATTGTATCCAATTCCGTACGTCTTGAAATGCACAAAACGCATTTTCATTATCATCAGCTGACAAAATCTATCTATATAATACAAATAATTATACAAATGTGTTATCTTCTCACCCTTTCCTTGTTGTGTCTGGCGCTCTTAGGTGTTCATACTAGTCTCAAGAGTGGGTGAACCGGGCGACGTTTACATGGTTTAGCTTAACCTCGCAGTGTAACTACCTCATATAGTCTGGAATGAATGAAGCAGGCAGTGTTACATACTCATAGAGTCAGGAGTGTAAAAGATACCAATAGGCAAGAAATGGTTTTACTTTAAAGTCGTATGTACCCATATGCATATGTAGTCAAGAACATGTATCTGCTAATGTTACATGTAAAAGCCACTCAATGGCTGTTAGTGCCCGATAGGACCAGGAATTGGTGTACCTGAGAGTTATGATTACCGTCAGAGTATTATGAAAGGCAGGCAGTATCTTGTGTGTATTGAGATGTTCATCATGGGTGTGTCAGGAATAGCTTTACTGGGTGGTTGTGAGTATCAAATAGGACCAGGAATTCTGTAACTGGTAGTTGCGAGTACCCGGAGTGTAATACATGATTTACCACATGATTGTGCACACCCTATAATACCACGGATGAGTGTACATAGTGATTGCGAGTATCCAATAATACCGGGAATGTCAGTTCATGGTGAAAGTGAGTACCTGTACCTTGTGATATTGAGTACCCTCTAGGACTACGAACGGATGCACATATTGGTAATAAATATCGAATACGATCAGCAATGCATGAACATGACGGTTGTGGGTACCCATTACGACTAGGAATGGATGTACCTAACGGTTACGAGTACCTAATTAAACTAGGACTTTATGTAAAAGCAGACCGTGAATACATACATGGACAAGGAGTGTATGTAACTAGTGTTTATGAGTGCCAAATAGAACAGGAATGTCTTAACTTGGGCACTAAGTAGTCGATAGGACGAGAAATTGGTGTTCCTAATGGTAACCAGGCTCATTAGGATTAGAAATGTATGTACCTAGTCGATATGAGTATATTTAATAAGACCAGGATGGTCTGTATATGGGGGTAATGTTCACCCAATAGGACAATAAATGGTCTAACCAAGTGGGTATGCGTGCCCAATAAGTCCATAAATGTCTCTACAAGGTGTCATAGGACGACGCATGAAAGCTCCCAGTGGTTGCCGGTACTCAATAAATCCAGTAAGGTATGTCCCTAGTGGTTAATATTGCTTAGTTTGAATGGACTGTATGTACATGATGCTGTCACTATCTAACAGGAACAGGAATGTCTGTAAATAGTGGTTATGTGTACCCAATACGACCAGGAATGTATGTACATGTATATGATGGTAGTGAGTACCCAATAGGGCCAATAATGTATAGTGGCTGCGAGTACTCTATCATACCACTTATGTATGTACATAGTGGTTGTGGGTACCAACGAGGACAATGAATGTATGTATACAGTGGTTATGTGTTTCTAATTAGGTCCGGGTCTGTACATGGTGGTAGTGGTGACCCAATACGACACGATATAGCATCACTTAGTGGTCGCAAGCATGGTGGTTTTGAGTATTCAATGTGACCAGGAATACATGAACATAGTAGTTTCGGGTACACAATAGGACTAGGAATGTATTTATGAGTACCCAATAAAAACGGACTGTATGTACACGGGGGTAGTGATTACCCAATAGCACAACAAATGGTCGCACCTAGCAGTTCCCAATCCGACGACTTATGTCTGTACATGACGATTTTGAGTACCAAATAGGACCAGGAATACATGCATATAATTGTTATTGGTACCCATTTGGACTAGAAGTGGATGTACCTAGTAGTGATGAGTACAAATATCTGTACATGCTAGTTTTGAACACACCAAATGGACTTGAATGTATGTACAAAATGGTTATGCCTGCTCAATAAGGCCAGGCATGTCTCTACATGGCGCCCCTGAGTTATCAATTAGCGATCGACAGTATCCAACAGGAACATGAATGTCTGAACATAGTAGTAATAATAAATATCCGATACGACCAGGTATGTTTGTACATGGTGGAAGTGAGTACCAAATTGTACCTATAATGAACCTAGTGGTTATTCATGGGTGCCCAATTTCGACCAGCATTATATTCTCCCGTATATGGTGTTTTTGAATATCATATAGGACTAGGAATGTATGTACCTAGTGCGTACCAAATAGAACCAGGACTGTCTGCACATGGTAGTAGTAAGTACCAACAAGAGTGCCAAAATGTCACAAAATACGCCCGTCTTGGTTGTGCTAGTGACAAAAAATATTGATTGTGAAATAAAAGCCCATATTATGTCTAGATATTACGTCCATAAGCATTGTCAGCAAGTTTGAAGACGATCGCACGAAAACTGTTTGAGTAAGAGTACAGACAAATTACTGGACGCCACCGCCCGCCCGCACGCCCGCCAAGGGTGTTCACATTATACGTCCCGTTTTCAACGGGCGTATAAAAAGGACCACTGATGTCTGTTTGTGGTTGTTTTTGAGTTTAAAAAGAACCAGGAATACATGTACAGTGTGGTCGTTGGTACCTATAAGGACTAGGAATAGATGTACCTAGTGGTTATGTACCCAACAGTACCAGAACTGTCTATACATGGTGATAAGTTAATTTTTAATATCCAATATGACTAGGGATGTCCGTACTTGATGGTCGTGAGTAACACCTAGGACTGAGAATGGTTATACATTTTGTTCCCAAAAGGTCAAATAATGTCTCTACATGGTTCAAGTGAGTAGTCAATAGGTCAAGCAATGGCTGTACCTGGTAGTTGATTTTGTCCAGTAGGGCCAGGATTGGATGTATCCAAGTATATGCGTATCCAACGAGACTTTGTATTTCTGTATATGGTTGTACCCAATCAGACCAGAGATGACTGTAACTAGTGGCTTTAAGTGCCCTAAAAGATCAGGAATGTGTGTACATGTTGGTAGTGAGTCCCCAATCAGACCAGGAATGATAAGGACTAGCGTTTTTACTTTCTATGTGTCTAATGAATCCCTAAATAGAAGTCACCTCGTGATTTTATGGCAGATAAAGCCAGATGTAGTTTTACGCAAATGTATATAGGGGATTCCAGTTTTCAAAGGTAATGAGTACGTTATTCGGTACTTAGCTATTATAATGTTTGAAGTCCTGTATAAAAGGAGTCTTAATAAATAGGGATCGTAAGTACCTCAGATGGCCGATACCGAGGTTGCTGTACCTCATGGGTTAAGAATGGTTGTACATTTTCGCCAATGATTTATAGCTGTTCCAGGTGGAGTAGGTTAGTCAGTGACAATTCACTTTATTGACATACAAATGAATTTAGACACGAACAATACTGAATTACATGGTATAAAATATTAGTACTGAATGAAAACATAACAAATTGTTGCGCATTCAGGGCTAATTTTGATATTTTTGACGTATTTGACCTTGACCTTTTACTGCATATTTGACCTTGACCTTTCACGTTAAACTTTGCTCCACTGAAATGACCTGAGATATATGCAGTTATTTATCTACATAGACTGCCAAAAAAAATAAATGGTATATAAACTATATATAAACATGACCATTTCCTCGATATGATGGCCATTTTGTGATGCTACCAGTATGATAAATGATCGTTTTCTTGTGCCATTGGACTTATTTTTCAACCAAATATATATTCTTATGAATTAGAATACATGTATGAATGTAACAACGTACAAATTATTAATTTTGAAGAAAAATGGAAGTAAACGTAACAACCGATTGGGAAAGATTGCCTTAGTTTCGTAGAGTTTAAAAGTTCAGTGACCTTTGACCCCCATATAGTACATACTTGCAAATGGCATTCTATAATTAGTAAGTTTTTATAATGTTTCCAAATGTGTATTCTACCTATATCGCAATTCTGCTGACATTTAAGTTCATTTTGTCTTTTTTGTAGACATAAAAATAGCCCTACCCCCTTCAGCAAATTACAAATTTTCACATTGACCTCATGACATATAAATGCGCAAACGAGCATAGATAGTCACGGCTTGGGTTGTCAGATAGGCTATGAACTATTCCTTCCAAATATATGCAGACTTCTTTTGGACTCTTTCATTGAAAAAAGTATGTGGGTTCTCGGACTTATACAGATATCACATGTTTGCGTTTTTACTCTACTTTTATTTATTGTTCTACATATTTGACCTTTGACCTTTTGTACATGTAAAAGAGTTGAATATTTTGACTTATTTAATGAGCGATGGAATATTCATATTACCTGATATGAAAACAATATTCAATCAATGCTATTGTTACTGACCAATAGAAACAATGGTAGAAGTAAAACTAAGCATACCCTCAAAATACTGCTATTTTTCAATTGCTTCAATTTGCACCCATATGATACAAACATGTTTTTTTGGTCAAATTCGGATATCTTCTTATCAATTTTATAACATTTTAAATTAAGTATACATAAAGGAATAAAATTATGTGCAAAATATTGAATTTGGGGGAAAATGTGAAATTTGATGAA
The DNA here is from genome assembly GCA_947247005.1 of Spisula solida. Taxonomy (NCBI): domain Eukaryota; kingdom Metazoa; phylum Mollusca; class Bivalvia; order Venerida; family Mactridae; genus Spisula; species Spisula solida. The sequence goes on along the minus strand of OX365950.1, from coordinate 16,035,931 downwards.
AAAGTATACTGGAGCATTTGTATAAATTCTATTGGTTTAATCATATTGTTGACCTTTGATCCCTATTTACATCAAAATGACCAGTCAAGGTTATGGTTTGTTATATTTAAAGTGTTGCCCATTATGTGTTCGTTCAAATTTGGCAAGAATTGTCCACATTGAACATTGTTTTCGTTTTTTATTAGACATAAAGCTACCCCTACCCCCTTAGGAATTTATCCTTTTTTTCATTCACCCCATGATACAAACATGAGAATAAAATGTAGGTATACACGGCTTTGACACTTAAGAAATTGGTTTTCATATAGCATATGAAATAACCTTTCACAATATGTACAAGCTTCTTTTGGCCTCCTTCGTTGCAATAAAAGTGTGTGGGCTCTCGGACTAAAAGTGTTCATCTATAGACATTCCCTCAACATTCTTTTCAAAGTATACTGCACACAAAAACGAAGGTAACAAAATGAGTCAAACTAGAAGTAGTGGCAAGAAAGATGAGCCCACGCAACAGGGAAACATATCCCTTAGCGATACAGAAAAAAGGGAACCTAGAAAAAGCCAACGTAAAGCTAAAACATCAACTAAAATTAAAGAGGAAATCACTAGTAAACAGCAAAAGGAACAATCTGATAATAACAGAGAAATGCAAGAAATAAAATCTGAACTGAAGAATATCAATAAAAACCTTTCTAATGTAGTAGTGTTCGGTTTTTTTCCGTAAGAAGTATATATTTAAAATGACATCGATCAAACCAAAACGCACGATGTTTTAACAGACGAGGCGATCAACAAAAGATATAACCGTAACTTTTATCTCGTGCGTAATCAGTAAATACTGAACGCAGAAAATGTGTGTTTATATTAGTATCTAGTTCATATACATGTATACTCAAACGCAAAAGAAACTGTGCATGTTTCAAATTGGGATAACTATGTAAATATATGTCGTAGGCATTTCATTTTTGTACCATGTAAAGCATGTGTGGCACTGTGTCGAACAATAGACACAAAAAGGCCCTATCAGATTAGGTGTTACGTAACGTCACAAAACAAGAAATTCGCACGATTTGCACGTGCTGAGGGTTGATAAAGGTGAAATTGGTCAAATAACCCCACATTCATTTTCTGCAACTCCAAGGAGTAAGAAAAACACAAAACAATCTCTGTAAAATCAGAACTTGCTATGCAAAGACTATCGGAACGTCAGCGAATTGAGGCGTTGATGATGCTCATTAGAGGTACCTCTATTGATAATGTTGCACGGGCCTTGTCGGTAGAAAGGTACGATCATGACATGATGTCAACTATTTGCAGGAGCTACAGAATGCTCTTCAGGTCGAACGGAAAGAAATTCCCTCGCACGTCGTAAAACGTGACGTCAATTCCATAAGACGTCGTATCGTACAGGTTGTACGTCAAAATGGAGATCATACCCGATATTAATGAAATAATCACAATTAAACCATTTAGAGAATCTTACACCTTAATTTTAGTCTCAAAAACACACACATATATATATATATATATATATATCACAATTTATGCAATTTTTATTTTGACCCCTACCACGCTTAAACGAAAAGCACGATTCTTTTCACTGCGCTATTTAAACGATATGTATTCTGTTTTATAGGCAATTGAATAAGGTAAATTTTGATACCAAACACTATATACTTTCTTTTATGGATGTCTGAAAAAATGAGTGAAAACCCCATGCACAGTTTCTTTTGCGTTTGAGTATATTTCGAATAACGATAGCATACTATGATGTATAATACTTGTATCACATATCACACTATAGTTATAAAAACTTCATCATGGGTAACACTTCTACATCGTTAATATAAATATGGCAAGCTTGATAAACATTTACTATACCATTGAAATATTAAATACTCGAACATCTACACCCCGTGTACCCCGATAAGACGTGCTAGCCTGAATACTGCTGTGTTAGCCTACCGCAAAAATTCAACATTCAAGAGATTAGGTATTTTGTGCCTGTTTCACTTATTTCGTGTCTACACCAGTAAAACAAAGAACGTGTACATGTGCAGTGGTTCTTCCTCGACACGAAGATGTGTTTGTGTTCGATCACAAACGTCACATTATATTTTAAACTTAATAAATGTGTCAAAAAGTCAGCAGTTTGGTCTTTAAAAAATAATTAAAAATACTTATAGACCGCGTAGAACGTTCAAATTTCATGAACATGTAGTGAAATAATAGTAGCATATTCCATTATATTAATGTATGCACTGGCATCGGTATTTTTCTAAAAAATTACAGGTTTTCCGCGCTTGGCGGCATAAACTGGATAGTGCACGAGTTATACCGTAGATACTGCACATGTCCACTGTAAAACAATTATTATACTGCCCGTGTTGTCTGTTTTAATACTTGTTTCATGGATAAATGCAGGCCTGGAATAGATAATTTAACATTTTCATGGGATGAAATCTACAGAGTTCTTACTCGAGATAATAATACAATGTATAATAATATTGGTCGGTATCATTGTTACCTGTAAAATCACAGGTGCCAGTATCGTACTGTTAGTATGTTTACTTACGAGTAGAATCTACAAGCAATTACATAAATCGAGTAAAGAGCGCATTGAGCTACCTGTTATCACCATGAGAGTTGAAGACATGAGAAGCCAGATTGTTCATTCTATACAGAGCGTCTGCTTGATCCGCTTATGCGAACCCAATATATCACCTTTCGTTAATTATTTTCCACGTCACTTTACTTGCGAGTAGGTCTATATGTGTATTTTGAAACCACTAGTCCCCTAGACATAATAACCCCTACTAACAATGCTCTCCCAAAAGAGAAGCCCCGCTGTATGTTGTCTTGAAGTACTAACAAGCCCGCTCATGATTGAACGATGCCTATAGGCCTACCATCTACACATTTATTCGCATGGCTATTGATAATATTATATAAAAAAAAACATTGAATACATGTGTCCGGTCTATTCCGGAAATGCGGAAACACTGCGGTATACAGTACACCGGCTATTGCTAGTAAAGTGAGTAATATCCAGTTTCGCAACCTTTAAGTGCACAACAGGGTGAGTTCAGAGACGCTGTTTTGTCTTTCTGAGTATGTTGAATGTACACTTTATACAAAAGTATCTACTTCAATAATTTCCTAGTCCCTGAAAACCGGCAAACGACCAGGGAGTTCTTAAAAGGGTATTTAAAAGACCAAACTCGTCTCTCACGCAAAAAAAATGCTCGGTCTGTCAAATAAAGATGTTTTGGTTTATATTTACTCGTAAAACTACAAAACTTGAATCGAGCAAAAGCACTTTCCAGTGACAAAGTTTATTTTGTTAATGTTTTACCAGGAACTGAGTGATAAATAACGGTGCATTTTGAGAATTTTAGTATTGCATTAGTATTGCTCTTTGTTGTACAGAGTATTGCTGTTCAGAGTACAGAGTATTGCTCACGGAAATTTAGTAAATGCTAGGTATAACCAGATATATTACTTATTTTGTCTATATAATTATGTTGAAAGTTGGAGAGTGTAAAAACTACATGTACATAACACATGCTGGAATGACGAATTCTGAGGTGGGTCCCTCGAGATTTTAAATGTAATACTGACAGGTATATGTACACAAGTTTGAGATATACTTATTTTAACTATGATATGGACGCTTTTTTTATTGTTCAAAATTACAATCAATACTTACACTCAGCACTCACATATTCGAATTCACTCTTTTGAGGTTCATAAAAATAGTTATAATGTTAAATTGGTACTAAGTAGTAGTTTTGGCTGATTTCCTAGTTTAATAAGAGTGAGCTAAGGTGCAATATTCTGTACAGTAAACATCAATACGCTGTACACGCTCTTATTTACATTTGTATTTTGGTGTGTTGAAGTTCAATCATTTTTTTCTGAAATTTGGACTGAAGACATTAAAGTTCAGTATAACTAGAATGCCCAGTTCAAACGCATTTAAATCGTTGTGGGCAAAGTTTGCGAGTCAGCAGCGGACAATAACTGAGTAATTTGAACACTTCTATGAAAAATACCTGTTATAATATGGCATACTATAAAGTTATGAAAATATCCGAATACATTAAAACCTAGTTGAGATGAAGAAAGTAGTCAGTAATTTGGAAATTATCGTCTCTGAACTGATAATCCCAGTGAACACTATAATGTCGCGAAAATCGATAACATTACTCCCATTCACTAGCAATATCCGGTTTACTATATACCGCAGTGGAAATACATGATGTATAATTATATAATAGCACGTAAGTTACATTTGTCTCATAATCAGCCATTTTTGCAAATGGCAGATTTCATACAAACGGAGTTGATATGAGGCGTTCAACAAGAGGATAATTAAAAGGATAAATCTCGTTTGTTGCGTGTTTTGTTGTTGTCTGTTATGTTACGTTTAGTTACCAGTTTTCGAGGGCCTCCTTAAGCAATCAAGCTACCCTTTGACGTTTAACTTCCCCTAGGCATTGGACTACCTAAGGAAACCTGTGCTCGAGTCCTAATATGGAGACTACTTCTCTCCTGGTTTGTGTGAAGACAACATCGAGATGCGACGACCAAGACTATCGAACAAACACCACCCTCACAGGTACCAATTCACAGCTTGGTCGAGTTGAACATTATATGTTAATTTTGCTCCGAGAAAATGAGCAGTGGCGCAGACGGAAATTGAACCCGGACCTATCTATCTCCAAGCGCGTGTCCTACCTGTAGGCATCCACAGTGAGTTTCGTGCCCAGCTGTTTCCGTTTAGTCCTGCATTCCCTGTCCGATCTGTCATTATCTTATCGAAAATCCGCTGAATATCTGCAGTACACTGAAAGTAGCCTTGCGGCATTTGTTTTCTGGATTCCAGTTTGATGTATAGTGGAAGACAAACATTAAAAAAAAATTGGGAATGGAAAAAACGTCACTAAGGAGTTGTTAAATTGAGTGTCAGTGACTTCACTGCGAAATATTAAGCGTTTACAATTTTCTCATAAACGCTTTCACAGATAAGCTGCGATCTAACCCACGATAATGGTTTCTTTATATTTTGTTAAACTTATGGTACTTATTGGATACTAATTCGTAAAACGGGGCGTCTATGTGATTTTAAAAATGTAAGGTTCAAACTGCAAACCACTTGTGATCAAGCGACGTACTAACTTATTAGACCGTTCAGCTATTGCAGCAACCCCTAAAAGGTTGCGTAACCAGGATCAATGTGACTGCATTACACCACACCGGTAATTGGTTGATATAGACAAGATCTTAATACTCTTATTGACAATTTTGCTATATGTGTACGTCTATATTACCTAGGCCATATTTTTCTGATTTATAAGAATGGTTAAAGGTATCTTTACATGCCGATTTGCTTTAAATAAATGGTAAATTGATAATAATAACACTCGTTACATAAACGGAGAACGCACAAATATCGCTTCTGTGAAATAAAAAGCAAAGAACGAACGCATTAAATGTATACGTCCATGCGAAGATACCTTGGTACATGTGTGGTGTAACTAAGAAAATGGTACACGGGATTTAGACAGTTATTAAATCCAGCAGATCAATGCAATTAAAACTAAATACATGTATAATATAGGTAGACAAGAATTGTTGTATGAAAATTGTGTCGTAAAAATGTTGTTTTCAGTCCTAAAACATTAAAACTGTGAGCAACAAGGGCAGTATTCATCTACGACATGGGCAGTATCTAGACAATTTCACCATATAACGCGTGCACTATCCATTTTATGCCACCAAGCGCGGAAAACCTGTCATTTTCAAGAAAGATAATGATACCAGTGCATACATCAATGCGAATAAATATGCTACTATAATTTCACTACATATTCATGAAATTTGAGCTTTCTCCGCGGTCTATAAGTATTTTTAATTATTTTTTAAAGACCAAACTGCTGACTTTTTGACACATATATTAAGTTTAAAATATAATGTGACGTTTGAGATCGACAAAAAAACACATCTTCGTGTCAAGGAAGAACCACTGCACATGTACACGTTCTTCGTTTTACTGGTGTAGACACGAAATAAATGAAACACGCACAAAATACCTAACCTCTTGAATGTTGAAATTTTTGCGGTAGGCCAACACAGCAGTATTCAGGCTATCACGTGTTATCGGGGTACACGGGGTGATCTATAACTTATGTAATACTTAATACTTCAAACAACGCATGTCGGTTTTTATGCAAACATGGTTACCATTTTATGTTTCTTTGGGTTTCGTTTTTTGTCGTCAAGGAGGCATATAGGAATGGTACGCATGAGTGCGCCAAAATATATTGTTAGTACATACAATCACATACGTATTAGTCAACACTATTGACCTGTCGCTAATAAATCTGCGTGTGTTTTCGTTTTTGTACAGTAAAAATGTTTTGATGAGTTAAAATAACAACTCTGATTGGACAACGGGTAAGCATTGATATTCATGGGTGACAAGTTAATAGTGACAGGTAATATAGCTTATAGTTTACCCTACTTCTTTGTCCAATCAAAAGCCAGGGATTTTCAAATTTTTGGACCTCTTATCCATTTATTTGTGCAATGGACACAATATCTAGTAAGTGGTTCATGAAGTAAATCCATTTATTAGGACAATTTTGGTGTGTCCATATATGGAAAACTAGACCCGCCTTCCCTCTGAATTGTACAGTTATTCCTATATCAGCAATTACCAGCTTATATACGAGGGGTGATCAACAAATACAAGGAAAAAAGCCCTAATTTCTTTATTTGTCATTGTAAGTGAATGACATTTTCTATACATGAAGATAAATGTATTTCAAGTTGATTCACCGCTGATCATCAATGTTAACCGAAGTCGGAACGAATGCGGTTTCCTATATTCTTTGACATTATGCGGCCCAAATTTTCATATTTTCCAACGTTGGACGTAGCAAACGATGCCGTACCATTCGTGCGTTTGTAATTTTTTAAAGGGTGGGTTATGAGTACTACATTCATGATTTTAAAAACAAGTTTTAATGTCACAATTCCGTTTTAGAACTATTTGCTTCAAAGTCGTCAGAAAATGAGTGCGATACAGAAATCGGCGATGAAGTGTGGTTGCGATTGAAACCCCATAACATACTAATGGCAATATTGCACAAAGCAACAACAACCGGGTATGTAATACATGTAGCAAACAATATATATATGGTATATTTATGCTATCATATGTAGCCGTGTGAAATCAATGCCGACATGCAAATAGGCTATACGACGTCAATAACAAATTACGTCATCCATACTAATGATCTCCAATAGCTAATTCTTATAATTTACATGTAAGTTGTAAAGGAAAAAAATGAGTTTCGGTTTACAGGTCTATGAAGTGTATCTGGTTGTACAGCTATTTTTTTAAAGTTACAGTTTCTATGTTGTTTCGACCAAATTTTACCTCGAGTTTAATGTTTTATAGCTATGTACATTGTGTATTTGTAATACCTCAATCTTTTATATGACCAATTATTTTAAGTGTTGGTCACGTTATAAAGATTTCAAAGCATATTCCCGCGTATTTGTTGATCATCCCTCGTACATACAATCTTGCCTTATTTTACCATCATTAATCCAATAATGGACATGCTATTGTTTGCAAACAAAAGCATTGGAAATGACACCAAAAAGTGGGCGGGTAAACTATAAGCCGGTTATAGATCACATATTAGAATAATAAACGAATTAAGTACGGCGTTCGCTTCGCTCACTTGTACTTAATTCGTTTATTATTCTAATATATGATCGATAACCTATACTTAGAATATAAACAAAACATAATCAACTTAAATTAAATCTCACAAAAAATAATCACACAAAAATCCTCTATCGTATCCTTCCTATGTGAAGGACACAAGCGTCGAGGTCATATGGCACTCCTCGAATAAATAATTAAAACAAAAACTTAAACCGACATCGCATGACACAATTATTATGATAGTTCGGGGAACTTGACACCACTCTCAACCTCATACGTGTTAGCATTTTTTCCCAGCTGATATATTTTGATATGTGTAGTCCCGATATTGTGTTCTTTCGTGGGCGGGAGGGGTCACGGGGACGCTCGGATGAGGTGTTGCTTCGGGTCTGGGGGCTTACGCAGTACGATTTGCTCGCGGTAATTTCTATTCTCATGGAGCCAGGTGGTGTATGGAGGCCATGATCAGGTCAAGTTCTCCATGCTATATAGTGTTTACATTAGTCTTTAACCATTGGTATATTAAAGCCACAATAAGGTTTTTCTTCATATAGAAAACACAAATCTGTGTTACTGATTTGATGAGGGACAAATAATGAACACAATGAGCCATTAAAACACGCGCTAACTGTCATATATGTGAAATAACCCTTCCTGGAAGATTGACATAACGAGCCTGGTTTGTTTACAAATACAGCTTGTCCGTCACTTTCCGAAGACTACCGAGAATTGTCCGCCTGTTTCTGATAACCAATGGGTGGATAGCACACCTATTGCACTTTTGTACAATTAAGAAATGGCACCAGTTCTTAAGAACTGGCACAGGGGATAAGAACTGGTCCTATAGTTCAAAAACCAAACACAAATATTATTTGATTGTTAAAAAACACGAGTTAAAGCCGAGTTAGTCTAATTTTCATAGACCCGAGCTAATATTGCCTTGAGTCTTGACTTTACATGAAGTGACGTTCACAATGGTGATAACAACATTTGTCATAAGTTATGTTTTATCATTCCAGTTGTCCTGAACTCCACATAATAAGCCCCAAATACTATCAGCTTCCATTTAAAACCTTTTAATAATCTTAATACGTACGCATTATTATTGAGTTATAGCGACTGTTCTCCTCGTGTCTATCGATTGTTTTGCGCCAGTTCTTATTGAAATGGAGGTTATACAGGTATGTTATCCCAAAATAGTTCTTAAGTTTTTTTATCGTTCAAATTGTACTAAAATTCGCATATAAAGCCCGAAATTCTATTATACTTTCATTTTAAAGAATACAAACATCGTATTTGTGGTTGGTTTTTGAGTTACAGGGCCAGTTCTAATCTCTAGCGACAGTTCTTAAGAACTGGCGCCATTTCTTAAGTGAAAGATTCCCGTTTTTGCCTACTTCCGATCATTGACGAAGTTTTCGGAATTCTTCGGAAAATTTAAATTTAAACACTATTTAGTATTTTGTACGGAGGACAAAATACTAATTAGCGTTTTCGGTTGATTATTTCTCATAGAAGGAATAGCTACCTGAGATCAGTTATGGGTCCCGTCTGTACCATTTTTGGTCTAATGAGTACAGTGTCTTTTATTCTACAAAATGCAAATTGTCGTGACATAAGTTAGTCGCACAACATGTAACCTATGTTAATCGAAAAATGAATTGCTGTTATCGCAATTAATCGTTTAACAGCGTACTTTGTGATTACATATCAAGCCTATTCTTTCCTATCTATTCCAAGTGGAACTTGTCTTTGGTATGGTGTTTTATCATATATACTGTTATTTCTTATGAACTTAAATATTTCAACTATTGTATGAACAATTTTAGCATTGAAACATCTAAGCATACAGTGTAATACATGAAACCATGGTAAACTGATAGACGAGAAACTGGCACATCACACAATGAATCATAGTTCTGATTGCTTATATTATCAAACATTTGAAAACATGTTTCAGCTATTCATGTAGATCTACTATATGTTTTATTACGTATGCATCTAGCATGTTAACTAGTAATTAAACCTGTACAGTGAATCAGTTATCTGAATTATAGTTCTGATTGCTTATAGTATCAAACATTTGAAAACATGTTTCAGCCATTCATGTAGATCTACTATATGTTTTATCACGTATGCATCTAGCATGTTAACTAGTCAGTGAATCAGTTCACAACGTATGCTCCGAGCGATTTAACTAGTACATTTTGAATGCTATTTAAACATTGTTTTACAACGTATGCTCTAATCATGTTAACTAGTAAATTATGTATTGAATTTACACATGTACAGTAAATCAACTAATTGTTTCTACAACGTATGCTCCAAGCATATTAGCTGTACATTTTGTATGATTTTTAAACATGTATAGTTTTTACAACACATGCTCCTAGCAAGTTAATTAGTACATTTTGTACTCCCACAATTTAATTGATATGCAATAGATATAAATGTAGTTTCTTTTCAATATTGTATATCACACACTGTGTGTGACTTCTTTTTTTTCTCACCAACATAGGCGATACATGTAACACGCGTGGCTATAAAGAATGTAAAATCCTATCAAATCATTTCTTATTTACAAAGCAATGGCTATTTACCATTTTGATATTAATGTTTAAGTTTAAAAAACAACAACATTTAATTATCCAACCTAGACACTTTTGATATCATTTCACATAAATGATTTCAAACAGAAACCTTACATATTCTTTGGTCCGTGAGGGCTTAAGTCTCCTAACTCCTTTCTATGCTGTTCTTCCTTACGGGGTATACCGAACAATTATATATTCTTGCAGTTAAATCACATGTGTTAAGTAATGGATGCGCATCTACTGACATTGTTTTTCAAATATACTTCGTTGTGTAAATAATGAGTCTCAAGTTTTGCACATTTAATCAAAACAAAAAGAGTCGAATTGTTTGAATGGTTAAAACTGAATAAATATTCAATAAGTTTTTTACAAGAAATACACTGCACACCAAATAACTATAATGAGTGGAAAAGGGAATGGAAGGGTGAAATGTTTATTAGTGGAAACCAGTCAAATAGCGCAGGGATCGGCATATTCGTCAACGAAGATGTTAACTTCGTATTTAAGTCTTATAAAGAATACAGAGAGGGTCGACTTCAAACTTTAAATATAGAGATTGATGGAAATAGTTTACTTTTATTGAATATATACGGACCTAATAGAGATGATGAAGAATTGTTAAATGTTTTAGAAAACATACTTATAGAAAACAGTAATGAAACATTCATTATTGGGGTTGATTTTAACACGATAATTGATGTAAATATTGATAAACAAAATGGTAATAAAAATACACACAAAAAATGTTCAAAGCGATTTCAAGAAATTATGGAAAACAACGATATACATGATGTTTGGAGACTAAAACATCCCAATACAAAACAATTCACATGGCACTCTAATCATAAACCGCCTATTTTTTGCAGATTGTATTATTTCTTAGTATCCTCAAATATTTTAAATCATGTAAACATTGTAAAATTAAACACGGCTTCAATCTGACCATTCAATTGTTACATTCGATTTGGACCTCTTCTCAGCAGAACGTGGAAAATGTTTCTTCAAAATAAACAACGCAATACTACTGAATAAAGACTTCCAAACAAACATCAAACAAGCAATAAACGAACTAGCGAACATAAATAAGGAGTCTAATCCAAATACTTTATGGGAACTAGTTAAAGGCACAGTTCGAAACGAATCGATTAAATTCTCAAGTAAATTACAAAAATCAAAAAAGGAAAAAGAATTAAGTATACAAAAACAAATTGAAAAACTAGAGCGTGACATTATTTCTAATCCTAATAACGAAAACATCTAAACTGAACTGAAACAACAAATAAATCTATTAAATGATATAACTGAAGAAAAAATTTCAAAAAAGAAAGTTTCCGCATTAAATGTTTCCCAAATATAACCAAAACCTAGTTTATCTAATGATGATTTTACTTCATAAGCCCATGTATTATTTGGAACGTTGTCTGTGTATTGTAACTGGTCAATAAAAAAAGAGTGTATAGGGCTTTGAGTATATTTCATTACTTTAGTCCAGTATTTGAGTGCTCTTTCCTTACATAATATAGATAGTGGATATCTTCCTAATTCCCCTAGTACAGCTACATTTGATGTTTGAGATTTCACTCCTAGCAAGTGTTTACAAAACTTAAGGTGTAGTCGGTCAATGTCTTTGTAGTTATATAGACCCCAAATTTCACAACCGTATAAAATAATTGGAACTATAAGTGAGTCGAATAAACCTAATTTTGTTTTAACATCTAGATTAATCCTACTGAAAGTAGATAGCAGGGTATAATAAGCCTTTAATGCTTGTTCGTATAATGTTTGCACCGCATGTTTAAGACTCCAAGTATAATGAAATTTGATACCTAGATAAGTAAAACAATCAACAATATCAATAGCTTCACCATTTACGGTCCATAGAAAATTTCGTCTCGTTTTTCGTTTTTCGAATACGCATATTTTTGTTTTGTTTACATTTATTTTTAACCCCCATTTACTGGAATATTCATGTACATTGTCTAATAAACTTTGGAGGCTATTAGGGTCCGTAGTGAATAGAGCAATATCATCAGCAAATAATAACATGTATAACGATAAAAGTTCAATGTCTTTATTGGTAAGATTATTAAAATTTATGGACTCATTTATATCATTAATGAATAGAATAAATAAAAGAGGGCTTAGTGGTTCCCCCGGTTTTACACCGAGCGTAATATCAAACAGTTCAGAAGTACACATATTTTTACAATCACGTATACACGATTTAACATTCATATATATTGCTTTTACCATATTTATCATTTTACAACTTATACCAGATTTTACCAGTTTTATCCATAGAGCTTCGTGATTTACTGTATCAAACGCTTTTTCATAATCTACGAATGCGCAATATAATTTTGATTTGTTATAAAGGACTTTTTGAATAATAGTATGCAGGATAAAAATACAGTCTGTGGTGCTGTGGTTATCCCTAAAACCAAATTGCGTATCATTAAAGACATTTTCATTTTCACACCAAGCATTTATCCTATTGCGGAGGGTAAGCGAAAATATTTTAGCCATAATATTGACAAGAGTGATTCCACGATAATTTGAAGGGTCGGCTCGATCGCCTTTTTTATATATAGGAACAATGATACCTTTAGACCAAGATTCGGGGTATTCTCCTTTATCATAAATGTAATTAAATATTCTTACCAGATAAGGTGCAATTAAATCTTTGCTATCTATGAAAAAATCCGCCACATTCTTTGTAATGTCAGCGCTTTTATGTCTGTTCAACATAGAAATGGTTTTACAAAGTTCCTCGACCGAGAATGGACAATCTAACATATCAATATTTACATAATCCTCTCTATTTACATAATCCTCATCACTGAAAGTACTGTGGTGAGGAGAATTAGACATATTTTTAAAATGTTCAACAAAGTCAGTAACATCGACTGGGTTAGTATTACCGTCATTTGAATTTTTGTATCGTTTAATGTGTTTCCAAAATTTTCTTGGATTATTTTTACTCAGACTAGATAATATATGTTTTTCTTTTTGATAATACGCATACTTAGCAGATCGCTTCGCTTTGCAGTATTCATTACGGGCATTCAAAAATAATAATTTATTTTCGTCATTTGCATTTGTACTAAGTAGACGCTTGCATCTATAAAATTCACTCTTATAACGTTTACAATTGTTATTAAACCATTCAGATTCTTTTCTCTTTGTTTTAGGATTAGACGTACTAGTTGTCCTACCATGTAAACAAAACGAGATTTCATATATTACATCTGTCATGTCATTTATACATGTATTTACATCATTATTTTCAGTCACTAAGTCATTGACTATTTTGTCGAATATGTGTCTTTTGTTGTTTAATTTTTCATTTAGAATATTTTTATCACAGTTTTCCCATACAATTTTATCATATGAAGTACTTTCAACATTATCAGTTTTCATATTTTCTAACTTCAATGCACATGAAATAGGACAGTGATCAGAATATTCGGTTAAATTGTGAACAAGCATGTTTTCTATTAATGAATGAATATTGCTATTACAAATAACATAGTCTACAACACTTGCAGATAAACTATTGCGTAACATGTTATAACAAGTATATCGCCCCAATTCCTTTCGACCATTCATAATAAAAATACTAGATTGCTTACACAGTGATAACAATTTGTTACCAAAAGTATTCGAAGTCTCATCAAAAGAAGACCTTACAGGTAGCCCTGTTGGTATATTATTAATATTCAGGCAGGTCGACATAACGGTGAATGTTAATGTTTTCGACCGTATCTGATTTTTGACCAACACGTGCATTGAAGTCCCCGCATAATAATATATCACCCATTTGGCTATAAGTTCTAACATTTTCTTCTAATGTTTCAAAAAAGTCATACTCGAATAGTAGAGACTCTCGCTTCTTATAAACACCAGAGTCCTCTGGTGGAATATAGCAACAACATAGTAAAATATCATTCAATGTACCAAAATATATCTTACTGAGTTTAATCCATACTATACCTTTTTCGTCTGAATCTATAAGATCAATATAACCTTTAAACTTACGTTTGTAATAAATAATTACACCTCCAATATGTCTTTTAGCTTTTTTGTTACATTTTGGTCTTGGACAAGAAAAGCAGTCATAGTTTTCAATCAACACATTTTTTGTTTTATGGTTCCATGTTTCAGTGAAAAATAATATATCATATTTATTTACAAAATTGAGAAAATCACTATCATCTAGTTTACTGCACAGCCCTTGGACATTCCAAGTTAATAAATTGAGCTGCTTCTCACAGTTGTACTAAGCGTCCTCCATAGTGACCTGCACTCGTTCGTTTGCCGTAGCTGCTGTATTCGGATCAGTTGGCGCTGTGGTCGAGTTTCCGACTTGATTGGTAACGTGATGTGAGTATGAATGGTTCCATGGTTGTTGATTTCGGTTTCTTGGCGGTAGTTCCGGTACCGGGCCAGGCGGAGGGTGTTCAGCTGTAAATCTTTGATTATTTATATAGAGAGTGTCGTACGAAAGCACTGCACGTTTGTTTTCATTTTTGGCCTGCACGAGGTATGGAATGAGTTTTTTGCGTCGCTCTTGTATGGCTTTAGGGAATTGATCACTTATTCGGAATGATAGGTTTTGTCCATGTGTGTCTTGATTATCACGTACTATGCGTTTGATCTCCATCTTATCCCCATAATAGTTAAATTTTGCAACTATGGGTCTGATTTTACCCCATTCGAACTGTCCTTTGCGGTGAACCCTATCCAGCTTAAATCTGGTAGCTGCGTCAGCAATCTGAAGTTCGTTGGTACAGAGATCGACGACCTTCTTCTTGCAATCTTCAGACCTTCTCGCTTCACTGGTCGGTTCCTCGGGTATATTAAAGAATAGCAAATTGTCCCGCATAAGACGTGATTGACTATCTATGACGTCATTACGGATGGCTTCATTGTCTCGCTTTAACTGATCGACATCGTTCAAAAGTTTTTCATTTCGTGATTTTTCCATATTTAGCATCATCTCAAACTGATCGTGGCTTTACCTCAGATCGTCACAAACTTGACTATCATAAGCCCTGCTGGCTTCGAGCTCCGTCACCTTTACATCGACGCCTTTGACAGTAGTTTCGAGGGAAGATACTCGGTTTGAAATATTAGTAATGCTGTTTTCGATTTTATCAAGTTTGCTCAGTTTGGATTCAATAACCGACAATTTATCGATTATAAACTTGAGTGAATCATTGTATTGTTGCGTATTGCACGGAGGTGATTGTTGTGCGGGAGTTGGTGGCGATCCAGCCGTTGAATATTGCGGTCCAGTAACATATTGTAAGTGTGGCGGCATATATTGTCCAGGATATGGCGTGGGAGGCAATTGTCCCACAAAACCCGCAGACGGAGGAGTATTCATGACGCTGATATGGTCTGCTACACTATCGTTTAAACGTTTTACTGGCTGACTAGAGGTAGACCCCGGTGATGCCTCTTCTTTGGGACGTTCCTTAGATTTTCCCATATGTGAAACAGCTTTTGTTATTTTAGGACACAGTCGATCATGTATCGTTCAGTTTACAGTTAATATGTATGTCAGTTATAATCTGTGTACTTAGCTATGCATACCATACATAGTCATTCAGTTATACAGTCATTTACCGTTACTTATCACAGTTTTCGAACAATGGGTTCGACCTTGACACTATATCACCAAATATTTGACATTTTTATATAGTTTTTGAATAACAAAGGAATCTCTAAAAAACGTTTATTACTCTATGATTCCACTAATTTTCAAATTGTTCTTTCAAAGTTCTGGTAAAGTACACTTATCTGAATTACTCTGTTCAAAATCCACATTATTTCCAACCGAATAAGGCACTTTATAGCTCAAGAAACAGAGAGCGTAAATTTCATGACCATCAGTACATAAGTCACAAACCCCATTTCATTAAAGAAGCTATAGAACAAATGCAACAAAAACAAGAACCTGGTTTAATTTTCTTTTCCGATTTCCAGAAAGCATTTGATAGTTTAGATCACACATTTATGTTCAAATGTCTAAAAGAACTAAATTTTAGCGACTGACTTATACAATGGGTTAAGGTCTTTTACGATAATGCAAAAGGATGTATAACTAATAATGGTCATTTTTCTGATTATTTTAGTATTAAGAATGGAGTACGACAAGGTTGTCCTTTATCACCATACTTATTATACTATGTATTGAATTTCTGTCAACATCGATAGAAAAGAACGAAGATATCCAAGGTATTTCTTTAAACAACAACTGTATCAAACAAACCTTATTCGCTGATGATGCTCGCTTTTTACTATATGGAACTCAAAAATCATTTGAAACTCTAATAAAAACCCTTGATGATTTTGGGAATACTTCGGGACTTAAACTCAACAGAAACAAATGTTCAGTTATGCGCATCGGAAACATGAAAAACACAGACACATCCTATGATAACGAATTCAAATGGACTTCATCAGATACCACAACTTTAGGAATTACTTTTAGCGACCAATTAAATACAATGTTTGACTTAAATTTAGCAAACAAGATAACAGAATGCAAACGCGTTTTGAAACAATGGAAAAAATGTAATTCAACACTTATAGGAAAAATAACGGTTCTAAAACCTTTTGTCCTTCCAAAATTAATCTATCCTTTAACTGTTCTTCCAAATCCACCGCCAGATTTTGTAAAATCAAATAATGATATATTCTTTGATTTTTATGGAATTCCAAACCTGATAAAATAGCACGTAAATTAATAATTCAAGAATACAAAGACGGTGGTCTAAAAAGGATTGACATTGAATGCTTTTTAGACTCACTAAAGATACGAGGGGTGATCAATATATTCGTGGACTTTCCTTCTAACTTTTGTTATATTGATCCTAGAGTAATGAAATTATAACCAAAATGTAGGGGGATTCTTTGCGCCACATATTAAGGATCTACATATGATTATATCGGATATGCGATTGTATGCACCCTGTCAAGCAGATGCATTGATAAAATAAGGAAAAACGGAAGAATTATCACCATGGTAGGGACACTCTCCTCTATTTTCTGTGAAATGAGAGGCATATTTCTTAACCATATATTACTGGCGAAAACTGCGATCAGTATTGACTACGAATATATAAACCTTTGAATCCAGCTACAAAGGGTTCTTTAGAAATTGCGCCCCAAACTTGCTAGGTTGTGCTTTTTTCTCCATCGGGATAATACGACCACGTTAAACAACCCGTCTTTTGTAGAGTGTTATGTCCAATAACGTATCAAAACTCTGTTTTTTTCCAACTATCATTTAAGAGGTGATTATTTATTACTTACTTCTGTCTTAAAAGTAAAACGATCGTCCATCTCGGACCAGATATGAGTCCAAAAAGGAGCTATGTACGCTTAAAACGGGAGCGCATAGAGTGGCGTCACGTGACGGCCTACGTCACGCGCTCATTGGGTGAATGCAGTTGTGTAATAAGTGCATTCTGTCGAAAGGGTCTTACCCTAAATGATAATACTTTGTTTTGGAGTCTAATTAGCAATATAAAATTGCTAGATGAAAAGTCCACGAATATATTGATCACCCCTCGTAAGTTTGATAAAAAGAATAATTGATTCAAATGCTAATTTGAGTTCTCAGTATAAGAATGAATTAGAAAAATATGGAGGTCTATTATTATTTAAATGTAATATAACAGAACAAGACTGCAAATGTCTTGATATAAAATCTAAATTTTTAAAAGATATATTAATTTCATGGTCTAAGGTTAACACATTAAACACGGAAATCCAAATATCAAAACAAATCATTTGGAACAATTCGAATATAAAAAAAAACAAGACTGCGTTCAATAAACGCTTATGCCCCCTGTGGAAGCCTTGTCCATAAATAAGTCTAAGTCCAAAATTAGGTCAAGGTGAAGGTCAAAATGGGGTCAGGTGATACAGGTGTGTGGAGAGTGTTCATATACAACATCCATGCAAGTTTGGAAGCTTTGTAGCAAGCCATAAAGATGCTAGAAGAAACGGTCAATTTGGGTTAACCAGGACGGACGGACGGACGAACGGACGAACGGACGGACGGACAGGTGAATCACTATATGCCTCCCGATCTATCGATACGGGGGCATAAAAAATTATTCTATTACAAAAATTGGAACAGAAAAGGCAATCTCTTTCTAGAGCATATTTTTGACTTCAGACATTATATAAATATCAGATGCCTGCCTCCGTGACATTGATATTGTCAACCCGAGGGTAGAATGTCACCCCAAGGCGAGGGTTGACAATATCAATCTCACGCAGGCAGGCATCTGATATTTATTATACCGAACAAAATACGAGGGTCGTTCATTTAATACCCAGACGATCGATATTGCTGGAAAACTAATGGACTGATATTGATGAAAACTTACAGGAATACATACACCATTCCTGTATTCGCATATGAAATTTCAACTCGTTGCGACGAAGGGCTTACATACTATTAGTGTTTTAATAAGTACTTGTAACGCCAGTCGGCCCAAGTCGACGTCAAAATATTGTGACGTTACGCCATTTTCGCTCCTAAAACGCGAAACTGTTTCTCAATTTGATCATCGTTTTGGAGCAATAAAGTCATGCGAGCACACCAATTTAACATTTTAAGATGTTCAAAAATGATGTGAAATGCTATATCCACGAAAATTTCGCATGATTTCGTATTTACAATATGAGTTTTTTTACCAACCAACAGGTGTTTAACCGACGACACTTTCCTGTTTCTCACGTTAGATTGGCCGGGCCTCGGATCATCGCGGGATGATTCTTGTCATCATAGAACCGTTTAAAAGCAGAAATCCACCTATACAAATATTCCCATAAGGCTTCTCTAAGATAGATTCTTTAGTTTTATAGGTGTATGACCAACACTTTTACGAAATTGTATCATTATCCGTTTTTTTCCTAATAAATTCGATTCCATTGCATTAATTACGGAAACACACCCGTTGTCACTAAACAACGTTTCAAACACAGTAACAGTACAGAAATTACAACAAACGTTATAAAAACGTTACGTAGATGTAGACATAACGTCATCAAATATTTTCAGTTGAAAATAGGTAACTATACCACGAACCCTGTCACATCTACACTCTACAGTTCACAAAGAACTTGGGTGGGCCGGCTAGCCCTTTGTTGGGTTACTATAGTAACCACAGTTTGTGTTCGGTTGGATGAAATTATACCAAGTTTTGTCAAATAATCAAGTTTGTGTGTAAGTCTTATTAAACGAAAATTTATTACCATTGCATGTTTTAATCAAGCGCTATGGAGATAGTCCGGACATTAAATAAACGGCCCTCGTATAAGTAAATAAAATCATACTGGCAAATCTTAACAGGTTTGTATTTTACACTCGTCTGAATCGCACATGAGAGCGCGGACCAGTGACGTCACTACTAATTGTGTACAAGGGAGACAACTACAACAAAATTGTAGCTTTATGCTTGACACAGTTACTTGCCCTTGCATGACATTGAAAATGTCAGGTCAGTTTTCGGTCGATCACGTGTCAAATGGGTGAGAACTGTCAGTGACAACCATAATGTCTCTCTCTGGGGCAATGGGACTTTTGCATTGCAGAAAAAAGTGAGGTATAATAAAAAACATTCTATAGCTTCGAGCAAATGAATTTTTTATATGAGATTCCAAATGGCGATTATTTGAAATACTACACTCTCATTAAAAATGTACCATAATTTCACCTTAATGAAGCTAGTAACAAATGATTTCAAACATTTATAATTATGGTTTTTATATTGAATGGAAAACACAATTGGATAATTGTAATATGACATACGATGCAGCTAACTACTTGATTGATAAAGTAAATGGGAAAACAAAAATGAATAGACTATCATATAAAACATTAATCAAAAGAAAAATACCAACTATACCAAAATACAAAATAAAATGGAGTATTAATCACCCAATTGAAGATATAGAATGGGGGAAAATCCTCACACAAACATATAACATTACAATAGATACGAAACTAAGAAAATTCCAGTACAAATATCTCATGAACATAATACCAGACAACTCATTCCTACATAAATGTCATTTTGTCCAATCAAGTCTTTGTGATTTTTGCACCATCCACCCAGATTCAATATATCATATGTTCTGGGAATGTCATATTGTGCAAGGTTTTTGGTCGGAAGTAAAGTTATTTTTAGAAGAAACATTTTCAAAAACTAGAAATCATACATTTCAAAATTTTTCATTTTGCAACATTATCAACATTAAAGATGAAGATGGACCTATTGCTAATTACATTGTTCTGCTTTCCAAATATTTTATATTTAAAAACAAATGCAATAAAAGTGTTCCGCTAATCCGGCAAATTAAAGAATATATTAACTATAGGAAGAAGCTTGAACACACTACAGCTATTTTCAAAGATAAAGTAGAAGTATGTAATAGAAAATGGCAAAAGATAACTTAATTACATATTTCAAATATGTTGGTATACCCCCAACTCTATTCTCTTTCCTTCTCTCTTCACCCCTATCCTGCTCTCTTTCTTACTCTTTATACACTATAAATTCTCAAAAAATCATAACGACATACACAGAATGTTACGTAATACTATGTAACTAAATTATATAGTTGTATGTGAATGTAATATTGTATGTTGTACTATGTATATATACACTACGCCGAACTTCTAATTGGCCACCCTATACATTTTGATACTATGTGATATATTCAAATCAATACATATGAAGTTGCGTTTTGTTTTCAATATACACATTAATCTTTCGATTTACAGAAATAAACACGTGTTCAGGTGCAAAATCATCCATGCGGAACGGTTAGTGCGAAATTGCTTTTATGCGCGTGGTGCTCGTGCAAGGCTTGAACTATGATGTCCGTATTTGTTGGAATTTATGAAAAACATAAAACCTCGCGAAAATGAGCAATGGAAACGCGCTCAAGCCGTCAGAAGTATGCATACACTTCAATAAATTTCTGTTTTACCACGTTTTTTTTAAATATATTTTAGAAAAAATGTTTGCAGAAGAATACAAATTATCCAAAACCCGACGATGTCTACATACATTGATAGGAAAACATGTCTCCCAAAGTAGTTTACGATAAATTAAACGTAAATAAAGAGTTTGCTTTTTTTTTTAAAAGACGCGTGGCGCACTTCGCTGTTTTGGGTGGCGGTACTCATCATTCGGAGGTCTTTGGCGAGTTCCATATATTTAATCTCCCGAAGTTGAATGTTTTTAATAAAAGGCAATCCACAGAGGATACATTCCGATCAAATACAAACATAGTTCATGCCGTGCGCGAGCAACACGTGCATAAATGCCATTTCGCACTAACCGTTCCGCATGGATGATTTAGCACATAAACGCGTGTTTTATTTTTGTAAATCGATAGATTAACGTGTAGAATGAAACCATAATACAACTTCATATGTATTGATTGAATATATCACATAGTATCAGATTTTATAGGGTGGCCAATTAGAAATTCGGCGTAGTGTATGTCTTATGGAAATAAAAACGTTAAAGACAAAAATAAAATACAATAGATGCACATCATTTTTATAGATCTTTCATAACACGCGATACACTATAACTGATTCTCCTGTTACAATGTATAGTCCGCCCAGGATAACGTGATATTTACAAACATTAATCGGTTTGGACTGGTTTTACAAATCACTTAAATAAACAGATAAGGTCAGTATTGTACTGAAAACATCACTGATATAGTGCGGCCAAGATATGATGGCACAATAACATTGAGTAAACGTCACTGGTTGGATAAGTCCATATCAAAACGTGGGTAAGTTAATAAATCTTGATCATCTAAGCGCTTGTTCAGTTATTTAAACTTATTTAATTAAGGATGAAGATCGTTGTGTTTATTATTTAGTCTAGTGGTAACGTTTCTAATCTCAACGCAGACGGTCTGGGATCGAATCCCATTATAATCTTTTTCGCGAAATATTTTTCCACACACTTTTCACGAAACTGTTTTTGTATTTGTGGGTGTATTACAACCAGATAACCTGTGTAAACTGCACATTATTAAATCCAAATATGGCTAACCGAACATTTTAACGCAGCAAGGACGATTCGTTGTGTCTAATGTATTAGACTTCTGCACACGGGAGGCATCAATAGAACTGCCAGTGATTCCGTAATCCTGTCCAAGGAAACAAACTACCGCGATGACAGGGGTATCAGAAAGGACGGTTTCACGCATAAAGGCGAAGAAATTGCACAACGATGTAAGAAAATCAAGAAGTAACAAAATCTCACTGGATTCTTTTGATGATGATAATAATGGCAGTGATTATGACGAGGCGGATGGTGATAGTGATGGTGATTTTGCAGATTTCTAAAAGGATTCTGTCACAAACACTGCTGATGAACAACGTTAATTCATATAATTTATATATACATGTATACGTACAGAATATTAATTTATAATAGATTGTTCTAGATACATGAGATAAAATATTATATAATTTATAATAAATATACAGAATAGAGAAAGTATACGAATGAAAAAAAATGTAACAAGATAATCAACGTACATAGCGGGATATACAAAGAAAGAAAATTTTACTAGAACTAAAGAATACTATAATCGTGCACATAATTGTAATCCATCTTTTTGGAATATACCAAATTTTCCCGCCTTTCACATTATACTGGGCGCACTATAGCTTGATGGAATTATGTATATGAAGAAATAATTGAGTCATTGATACTCTCCGGCGCTTAAGTTCGTTAAACACTTTTTCAGAGAGACCAGTTCACAATTCTCACGAATCTTCGTTTTTTGTCTTTTGAAATTTCATTGCTGATGACGGGTGAGTGTGTAAACGCAAATATTTGTATTTCCTCCAACTATTAGTCTAGTGTGTTTACGATCATACAGGACACAATAAGTGTAAGATCGTCCATCTATACCATTGATAATCTTCCCAACCTGGTTCCTATCTCCTAAGATCTGGACAAATGCACCGCCATTGAAGCTTCCCACCAGGCACACACCACCAGGTAATACACACAAAGGCCATGCGCGTTTGACATCTACAGCTACACAGGTAATAAACGTTCCATTCTTGTCCAACACAACCAAACCTTTGGCTTCGTCCGCTACATAAATCTTTTGTTGTTTCTCACAAAATACTATCTGGCGACATGATGAAAACAGCTGTTCTCCATTTGTATTATTGTCATATGTTCTGAGTTTTATACCAGATGTACTATAGACACTTATTCTATCTTCCTCACAAACCAATATTCCCCCAGCACTAGTATCATACGTCATTCCTCGACCATTGCCATCGAGTGTAAATGAAGTTTTCAATTGCATTGATCGACCGACTGATATGAGGTGAACGACTTTGGTGTTCCAGATTCTCACTGCAACTTCTTCTTTATTAGTTTTACAAACTGCTATCGGCTGACCTGATAAGCTAATCTCGTCGATGAATTGCAATCCCATGTTAAACCTTTTCAATTTCTTATTATTGTAGTCTGCCAGAAGCAAGTCGCCAGAGTCCAGCTTACACATATCAAGTACACTATTTATGCTACTGTCTGTATCCTGCTTCACAATGACATGTTTCTGGAATGTTGCTATGTATTTAGTACCAGTAGACTCATCTTCAAACTGGGAATCATCATCTACGTGTATGTGTCCAAATGATTTCATTCCTTCGACTAATTTCTCCAATTTCTTGTCATAATTAAAATAAAGTTCTTTCTTTCTCCAGTCCGTTGTCATGGCTTGTAGTATTGTAGTTGCGTCATTTGTCACTGTTTTACTCATCTTGACGTTTCCAAATAGGATTTCGTCGTCCACAACCTCAAGTTTGTCTCTATATAATTCAGTATTTGCTATCACAGCATCCAAGGCTCCTACGTCTTTATCAAGATCTGCTTTGTGATCCTCATATTTAGAACGTATCGCGCCTCTCGTTGAATCAGCCAAGCTCTTAACTTTTGAAATAATCTGCTCCTCATAATTGTCGACATTGTTAATCAGTTTTAATTTCTCCTTCTCAATATGATCCATGTTTTCTGTTCGTTTCTCCTTTTCTTGTTTAAGTTGGCCAAGAAGTTCTGTCAGCTCCTGACTGCACTTATTCACCTCTGGATTGGACTTGAAATCCTTTGCAGCAACGGCGGTAGATTGGAGTGAGCATGACCTAGAAAGATGCGAGAGAATTGTAATATTTACTATAGTAATGTCAAATTTTATATCATAGGCATTATATATAATCAAAGCACTGAGAGTGCTGATGGGAGGCGATCTGGTTGCTGCTACTAAAGCTTAAACCGACTTTACACGTTTAATGTTCGTTTTCTTACTACCGATCTAGTCTTGAATATCAAAATAGGCATATGTGACTATATAGGCATGTTGGGTATCTAAATAATTGTAGAAAGGAGCACATTAATTATTTATATGTAATACGTGTATTGAATGCGTATATCAAAAGTGGCTTTAAAATAATACTACGCGCCTATTTATCAGATTCTACAGTACCGTCTTGTAATCACTTCTCTCACAGCGTGAGACATCTCTAGAAAGCGGCTAGTATAGCCACACCATATGATTGCATAACAGTACTTTGCAGGCGATATACGATTCATTGATAAAACCATCACGTGACCATGGTTTGAAGTTTCTAAAAATAGCTGTACAGTCGGGACATTTGATGAACACGTCATTTTCATATTACGTAACAAGTTCGATATCGCCTCGGCGGAGTGATTATCTGCAATAATATCGATTTAACGAACAGTTTCACAATAATTGTTGAGCTTAGAATACACAAATGTTGCTGATTGAATTAAATCAGTTTAAAAATTTGGAGAAACATAATGTAGCAGTATTTGGAATGTTGACAGTTTCTGGAACTACTTGAATGCGGATTCACATAGCAGCCTAAAGGCGGTTCAGGTTACATTAAGAAATGGGAAATGGTAGTACATGTATAGAGAGGCTAAGCCTCCCAAAAACGATACTAGTATATAAACTACTAGATTACATTATCTCTGATAAATTTAACTACTTATTTGAACTACTCATTCGAATCCCACCCACCGGGTGAGTGATCATATACGATTTTTACAAGATTGCAGTTTTGATGGGTCAATATGTAGAATATAAAACATGTTATACGGTAGATCTATATTATACATCGGTGACAGGTATTCCCAGCGTAAAAACATAATCACCCAGACTGTATCATTTGATGCGACGCTATACAATATTCAGTTTAACCGTATAAAGGTTAAACTTTTTACCCATCAAAAATGACGCTCCGCCCATTTGACATTGAACACATGACCAGCACCTATATAAACTACCGTTCCAGGAATTTAAATTCTTTTCGACTGTGATTCCAGCGGAGATAGGTACATGTACATGATGTATTCTACTTTTAACATAGGCTTAAGTAAACAAATTAATAGAATAACACTCCCACCCTTTTCTCGTGCTTTGTTGTATAATTTCAGGATCGTCGTGGCTGGACAATGTCTGAACAATCAGTGTTTACATCTACAAATGACGACTCAGGTTTTCATCTTAAAGAATAACACTCAAACTTATCTGTTTCTGTTGACAGAGCAGAACCTTGTTCAGGCGGCAGATGTATAATTTCAAACTTGCGACCGTTGACGGGGCAAGTGATAAACAATAACTTTATGTACTCAGTATTATTATATATGCAGCCATGACAAAATGTCATAAATAAACTAAATTAAACCTATTTATAGTTAGTCATTTTTTGCTGGGTAAATAAACGTGTATGACTTATTGCGATCAAAAGCACCTGCAGTTACCGGTCAATATATGACTTTTTAGGAGACCATACAATTCAATTTGTACGACTGCTTGTGATAACCGGAAGTTGACTCGCTATGCATTGTGGTTTGTGATATGACACTAACACCAAATTATATAAGTAAACGATATGTATTATGCGTCTTGAAAAATAAAATAATGTACGCTTCATAAAAAGAAAAAGACTGCTGCTTACCTGTGTTTAACTACGGCACATATTCCACAGCAAACCTCGTTATGTTCCTTGCAGTACGTATCGATATGTTTGCCTTGGTGTAGAGTACATCTGAGAGCCTCGGGTAGCACTAGCGTTGCTTCTTCCGATTGAACCGAGTCATCTGTATCGGTAGTATCAGCTGACTGAACGTCGTTCACCTGGTGTGACTTTAATGATGGAAATTTGTTATGATCTTTCAGACATTTTAAACAGAAGTACATTTCACAATCAATACAATAATGTCTCGCTCTTGTATTCCTATCATACTCCTTACACGGTGAACAGCGCGCATGTATATTCTCTTTTACTTCGTCTGCACTGTGCGTAGATGATACTCCAGTCGCCATGTTTGTTTGAAAACTTAAAACGTCGTCAAGATCGATCGTAGAGTAATGTATATTTTCCGAAAACGATTGTCCTACATTTATTTTATTCAGTGATTTTTATCAGTACACTTATACACTTAACGTGCGTAGCTAAAATGTTATGTAATTCGCATTGCCTTACAAAATAAACCTGCACTAAAGTTTAAATGTATAGACGGTATGCACAATGTTGCGACTAATGTAGAAATTACGTGATTTGCACATGTATAAAACCTTGTAGTGCACTTATTTTTGAAGACACATCAATGAATGGAATATCAAAATATTCAGACAAGAAACCGTAACAAATCTAGCGTTTTCATAAGTGATGAATTAATTACACTATCTGTAATGACTATGATTTGATTGACGCGCGGGTGCTAAAATTTGATGTCCGAGCGTAACACGTTTTTTCCGCGCACCGTTACAGAAAATAATATATCTTTTCTTTTTTTTGCCAAATTCACCACAATTTTGCCATAGTATTGGTGGGAAGTGACGTTATACATCTTGAAGACGGAAGTGTCGTAACGTCGGGCGTTTTCCGGATGTAGGCACCTGTTTGAAGATGGATACATTTACCCATTTGATATTTTCGTAAGAAAAAAGAATGATAATATAGTCGGTACCTAGTGAAATCTCATTATGCATTGTGAAATATTTGTTTGAAAAAGTATAGCCACGGCGAAATGTTTGTATGAATTTTATCGGTATCTATAAATGTGTGTATTTTCAAAGCATATAAAATACAATTACGATGTATGTATGAAAATGACTTCCAATCAATGTGTGACTCATTTTACACTAATTTTTGTTGTGAGACATGCAAATCTGTAAAATTTATAGTTATTGAGCTAGGTCTAGCCACGACGCGAAACTGACCAAAAAACGCGGTACTTAACGTTTATATTATGCGAACTAGCGTTTTGAGAATTCGTAGCAATATGAAGCAATAAAACTAGTACATTTATCAATTTTAAAATAGTTTACAGTACTATCAAAGGCAGATAAAATGAAAGAATACCGTGAAAAATTAAAAGAAGCATGAAGAAACGTACGTACTGCAAATCGTAAAAGTTAAGATGACTATAACGCAAACAAAAAAAAACTCTACCGATGCAGAACATTACATGATACCTAGGGCTGCGTGCCGGTTTCCGATATAAATCGAATACCGGTATTTTGCGTTCGATCGATACATCGTATCGAAGGTGTCCGTATCGGCCAAATGATCGATCAACAATAAATACTCATGTGAACGAATAAAACCACCTTTTCAGTCAAGTTTTTTCGTCGTATATTTGTTTTGTTTCGAAATGGTCAGGTCGATTCATGAGGTGGTTATTAAAACGCACATCCGTATTTTTTTACAAATGTTGTGGGTGAGCAATATAAAACATGTAAACAATTAAAGTTGTATATCATTACTCGACTACATACTGCTCTGCATGTAATGTACATATTTGTAAGTCTACATGTGCCTTTTAGATGTTATATTGTCAAAAGAAAATATCATATGATATATCGAACATCGATCATTTCGTATCGATACAAATATCGTATCGATCATTCTGACCGATACGTAGCCCTAATGATACCTAATGCAGCCTCTTGTATATACACCATAGCGACAATAAGTAAAGTCCGCTGGTGATAACACACTAGCCTTTGTTCACAAATAAAATGGAAATTCATATTTTTTCTGTCATGTTAATTTTTATCAATCTTGTGCATATTGACCTAAATTATACACTGATAACAAGCGGTCGGTCTATCGCACAGTATTTTATTCATGTTTATTAATGTTTAAGTCTAGAGTTGTCTTCGGTGAGCTATACACAACCTGACGTTCAGGCAGATGAGATAACGCTTCGAGTAATCATAGGAGAAACAGACGTGATAATATCACGCGATGTTTTTTAATCCACATTGAGGAACTATACTGAGCGTCAAAAGTTCCGCAAATCTACCTTGTTTTGTCTTTTTTATAAAAACCACAAACTAGTTTATGCTGATACAAGTACACGTGTGTACATTGATATATTACCGATAGAGATTCATAACAATTATCAAATTTAAGAAATTTATTGATCCATATGAACACCGAATAGAAAATAACCCAACATTTCAAAAATACACATTACACGTAACAAATGTTTGTGCTTGTTTTGGTACCCTATACCCTTTCTATTTATTGATATTTTTGCACGAAATGGTGCGTTATGCTATCGACCAATCGACCATTAAAATATACCCTACAAATAAATGCGGTTTTTTTACCCAGCAACATGTTTGCCATTACCTCCGCTTAACAGCATTTTTTTAGAATATTCAACCATTAGTAATATCTTATAGAGCAAGGTTGTCGTTCTTTGACCGTAATCGATAAGTGAACGTAATATGAGTTTACCAAAATGAAGTTTTTTTTAAAAACACAATTGGAATGCAAGTTTTATATTGATTTAAAAGTATGGTTAACTACGGTTAAGCCACGGTAATGTCGTTGAATATAGTGCTACAGTTTTAGCAGAATGCCTGTCTATATCAGCTGTATTGACCCTTGACCTGTCATCACGTGGTATGTCATATACACGATTTGCCAGTTTGTTTGATATGATACCATAGTCTAGTAATTATAAAGGCATGACTGTTTAATGCGACAGAAAGAAGCCTTAGTTAAACACCAGCCTTTAGCATCTCGTATACACGATTATGTTCTCCATTACCCATTTTGGTAATATTTTTAAGCGTTCATGTCTTGCTAGATTAAAAAACTTAATGTGTTCTATTTATCACAGACATGTTTGAAGCTCGTGTAAAGTAAAACTTAAGTGAAAAATGACGACAATAGTTTAAAAATAATCACTAACTATACGCTCATGGATACGTGGAAGAGAAAAGATCTTTCAACCCAGCGATTAAAAAATTTAGAATTTTCAATTTTGTTGCAAACTTTTGACGCTAAGTATATATAGTTGTATATAATTGATATATACTAAGATGATGTTCTCATCGATGAGTTAAAATATCTAAGCCTTCTAATGTTACAATGGATTATTGCCTTGCTATTTTGCATTCGAATTAAGAAATAAAAATCTGTTCGCGTATTTTGTCGGTGAATAAAACATGGGCAGGAGTTCGGATCCGAACGAGTGCCCGTGTTTTATTCATCGACAAAATACAAGATCAGAGTTTTTATTTCGATTCTAAATACGATAATATCCCGCACAATTTAACTGCGCGCATTCCATTTTCACCCATTTGACCTTTAACATAATTCCACGCTGAAATTGAGTGACTTATTAGCTGGTACAATTACCTCCCTCGTTAATGAAAACGACCTTCGTAATTTTCTGAAGGAAATAACACATTTTAAACATTGAAACAATTTTACTAACACGAGTATAGTGTATCTATTTTATGAAATGAAAAATATAAATTAATTGATTATCAGAAGTTTTTATGAATCTTAATATCGAGAGTATATTGGGGTTTCTAAAAATAGATGCGTCATAGCTGTAACACTGGATACTCGTGCAAATCATGGTCCGTTGATGTGTTTACTATAAAGTTTACGTTCATTCATTCATAAATATGTCACGTGATACGGGGCGTAAATAGTAACAGCCAATTTGATACCATGTTTTATTGTGGTAATAATACATGGCCTGGTCTGCTCTATGTTTATATGGATTAATCCGCAGATCGTGTTAGAATAGAATTTCGAAACAATTTGTTGAGGGTTTCGTTAGATATAGCCGTACAAGTGAGACAACCAAAAACGTCAAAATGGTTAAAATTTCTAATTTTTGTGACTTCTAGCTATTAAACTTGTCTCATTGGATCGTCTATATCTCAAGAATATTTAATAGATTGTTTTGAAATTTACAGGGTTTTTATATGTCATTTGTAAATTACTACAATCTTTGTGCGAAGTGTCAAGATAATTGATTCCTAAACTTTTACTAAAGTCTATAAATTATAACTGATCGGTTGGAACTTCCTCGTAGTATAAATACATATATCATTGAAAGTATAAGGGGTGGGTCGATGCGTCGAAATATCGATGCATTGCGATTCCGAGTGTCCCGATAGTATGGATCGATAGTAAAAGTCTCGATCCAATAACTATCGCCGATAGTTAGCACAACTATTGATAGTTACGATAGTTTCCTTTTTATAAATAAAGTTTAACATTAATTTAAAACAACATCCGTTTTCGTTAAAAAAACTAATTGTAAATAACCACACGCATCAAAACAGCCACAATGAACCAATATCGCCTTAATGTTATTAAAAGTTTATCTATTTCTGTCAAATTCATTTTAAATCATTTCCACAAATCAGATTTGTATGTTGTACAAAAAAGTGATATCTTACACAGTGCAAATTTGCATTTACAAGTTAATCTCTGGTTTTCAAATCTAGGCATTAACTATTGCAATAGTATTGCAATAGTTTCCAGCAATACAATAGTATCGCAATAGTACTTTCAGCAATAGCAATAGTATTGCAATAGTCAAAATTGGACTGCGAGTTATTTCTCCGTTAGACTAAGTAAGCAGTCAATCTAAACCCATGATAAATATATTGAGGAAGTATATTTTACTTTGGAATGATTTACCGACAATAAATGTCTGTTTAGAATTCAAAAGCGCAGTAATTAATCACGTAAAACCGAAAGGTGTAAAGCACTAAATTTCTAATAAAATAGGCATCACTTTTGGATTAGCTTCGGGAGGAATTGGTTCCGCATGGCTGCACACTGTGTTAGACAAATACCGGGTGTCAACGGATAAGTCAAAAATATAATATTGCATTCTTCCTTTAATGATTGTCAATGATGAGGTAAATCTATTAGTACAATTTCGAATGTTTACTTCCGTTTAAAAATATCAAATTTCATCTACGTTGGTTGTCCCGTTGATTATAACGTTACTTTTTTACAAAAATCGTTGCATATGATATAGACTGAAGTTTATTTATTCGAAATGAAATAACCACAGAAAAATGTTTTCAACAATACATAATTATTTCAATAGTGGTGCGTTTTTAAAACGTTTGGGTGTAATTAATAATCACGATGAACAATGCGATTACCTATCACTACGTAAGGGGTGCAACCGTTACGAGATAATTTGTTCAGAAATGCTGAGTTACTTCCCTTAATGCTAGAGACACATCATTATTTTGTGGTGTCGTTTAAACAGCATGATTATGTAGAACAATATGTTGTGTCGTTTCGGATGTTTCCAAGTTTGTCCGATTAAGTATAACCAATATGCGTATTCGTGTACTCAGGGATAAGACATGATTGCTAGGAAACTTGGTGATTACGTGTAATTCCTGGTCATTCAAGGAACAACATAAAACCCTCTGGTATTGAGGGAACTGATTATGGTACTTTAATGAATGCTTCAGTTGTCATTCTACCTAAAGTATCCACCAGTAACACCGGGATAACACATGCAAAACGATCACTTTCCGATCATCCGGGACTGCTACTGACAGAATATAGTAGGACAGACGAACATCAGCCAGTCACTGGGCGAGGTCCGGAGTTATTTAGGTCTTTTGATCACTGGCACTCAACCAGAGAAACAATTCCTTTAAAATGCCGTGGCCTATAATCCATAAAAAATAGAAAAAGCCACGAAAATTTAAAGATTGTTTTCATTTGTCGAGTGCCAGAGCTTTTGGCATAATTATTATACATTGCTACTCATTAGCCGACGTCCATACGACGACTAGACTTCAGATATACATCGGATACACGGACATAATCCAGCTTCCGGGTGGTTTTTTACCCCAATATGAGTCACTGACCCAGGTATGAGTCACCATTTATGTACATGATACGTCAATAGATAAACAACACATGACGTCAGTTTTGTACGAATTTCTTGATTGTTTTCGTCGTCAAGAGGGTATGAAATACTACAGATTGATGACAATGTTAGTACAAGGAGTCAGTGAGAACAGACAATACCCGCTGCTGCTTATGTTTAACAGTTTGTTAAACAATGCATTGAGTTGAGAACCCTGTAAATCTACAGGGTTTCACAAATCTTCTCTCTATCCATCAACGACAGTGGAAGTTTTATTTCTAATGACGTGATAGTGTGTATACACAAACATACGGGGTTCCTCCAAGAATTAGTCTAGAATTTTCACGATCGTATAAGACACAATAAGTTCTAGTATGTGCATCTTTACCATTGATAATCTTTCTACCGTTGTTCCTATCCGCACTTATTAAGACGAATAATCCATTTTCGACGCTTCCAACCAGACACACCCCACCGGGTAATAAACATAATGGCCACGGTTTTGTGACGCCTTCAGCAACACAGGTTTTAAACTTTCCGTTCTTATCCAACACAACAAGACCTTTTGTTCGGTCGGTCACATAAATCTGTGTTTGTGTTTCACTTAAAACTATCTGTCTACATTCTGCAAAGATTTTTTCTCCATTTGCATTAGTGTCGTATGTTCTGAGCTTGACACCATGTTCACTGTAGACACTGACTTTATCTTCCTCACAAACCAATATTTCTCTATTACCATCATCAAATGTCATTCCACGACCGTCGGCGGCAAGCGTGAAAGATGATATTAAATCCATTGATTGACCAATGGACACAAACTGTACGACTTGAGTATTCCAGATTCGCACAGCTACTTCGTCCTTCCCAATTTTACAAACAGCTACCGGCTTACCCGATAAGCCGATTTCATCCATGAATTTAAAATCTCCATCAAATCTCTTCAACTTTTTATTACTATGGTCGATCAGAAGCAAGTCTCCAGAATCAGTCTTACACATATCAAGTATTTCATTTAATCCTTTATCGGAACCTTGCTTTACAATAACGTATTCGCGAAAGGTTGCCCTGTACTTGGATTCAACTAATTCACCAAGTGACTGCATTCCATCAACCGATTTCTCCAATGTCTTATCGAGGTTTATTTGAACTTCTGTCTTCCTCCATGCAACTTTCATCGCTCGCAGAAGAGTTAACACATCTTTTCTTACTATTTTTCCCATCTTGACATTTCTAAACAGTATCTCATCATCTATTTGTTCTAGTTTAGTGACGTATAATTCAGTATTGTTTATCACGACATCGAGTGATTCAATATCGTTTACATCAGACTGCCTTGGTGTTTCTAATTTCGAACGTATATCGTTTCTAGATGCATCTGCCAATGTTTTAACTTTCGTAATAATGTGCTCCTCATAATTGTCGACGTTTTTAATCATTTTTAACTTCACGTTTTCAATATGATTGATGTTTTCCGCTCGTTTCTGTTTTTCTTGTTTAAGTTGGGTAAGAAGTTCGGTCAGTTCTTGCTTGCTCTTGTTCACTTCTGGATTACACTTAAAATTCTTCGCGGCATCTTTTATTGACCCGGTTGTGCACTGCCTAAATATGGAGAAACAAAACACATACTTATATATTTATTCTGCTTGTGCACGTAGGTACAGCTTGCAAATAATATCTATAAACAGTATATCGCTGGCTTAGAAAGTAAGTACAAAATCAATATTTTGAACTGTCTGAAAACTACTCTTTACTTATGGAAAACAAGCTTGTTAAACTTCAGTTTGGTCAACATGAAAATAGGCTCCTAAGAAGCACATTAAAATGCAGATTTCAAATATGCATGAGTCTTATAAGGTAGTATAAAGTTACGACCTTTTAATTCTAAGCCAGCGATATGTACACTACAGGCTCTAGCTTATGTTTTTTTAACGAAAACTCCTAATTTTTATTTAGCAGCAAACTTAATTTACAAAGCTGTGATAGGCTGCAATTATTAAACATACATACTAGTTTTGTTCAAACCAGGGTCATATCCAGATGAGGTTTAAATGGGGATGCTTAGATGTGGTGGGAACGGGACGATCGTGCGTAGTGCTACTTATTAAAACTGGATGAACAATTAACAAGAGCCAAAATGTCACAAAATACGCCCGTCTCGGGACATGGTGAATGAAAAAAAAACATTGTCCAACATTTTTTTGAATTAAAGGACCATAACCCAAGATGGCCTAGGCTGTTTTGGCCTATAATTGAACTTGTCCTAGATATTATAGATATTGTCACCAACTTTAAAGATTCTCAGACGAAAACTCTTTGCACAAGAGAACAGACAAGGTCAATTTCACATTTATTTTGGTAATTATAGGACCATTACCTAAGAAGGTCTATGTCGATTTGGCCTATAATTAAACTTGCTTGGCCTAGGTATTATGTTCATAAACAAGTTTGAAGACGATCGAATAAAAACTGTTTAAACTAGAGTACAGACAAGGCCAATGTCACACTTTTTTAGTAATTAAAGGACCATAACCAAATAAGGTATGTGCCTATTTGGCCTATAATTGTACTTGGCCTTGATGGTATGAACATAAGCACTGTCACAAAGTTTGAAGACGATCGGATGAAAACTATTTGCGTTAGAGTACAGACAAGGCCAATTTCATACTTTTTTGGTAATTAAAGGATCATAACCAAATTAAGGCCTGGGCCTATTAGGCCTATAATCAAACTTAGCCTAGATATTATACCCATAAGCAGACAAATAATTGAATAAAAAGAAGAAGATACAAATGGCAAGGACATGCAGAGAGAAAAAACACAAATAACAGCACTATCACATCATTTAAATGAACCCCATCAGACAATAAAAGACACAGGAAAGGCCAAAAAAAACAAGGAGGACGAGTAACAACGAAATCAATACATAATATAATTATAATCTTTTCCGCTACCATAGAATACTAATGCAGACTGGTCAGGATGGCCATCATTCGGCCTTCCGCAGTTTACTACCTAAATACCATAATTAGGGATTTTTTCTGTCATGGGTACACATGCACACAAGACATGATATTACGGGCCAAAGCCTCGTGCACATATATTTGGGCCCGCTGGTCCCTTTAAAGAGGGCATTGCATGTAGGTTTTCCAAAACTGAAAGTACTGGTTATACCAGCCATTGCGGTACAAATCCCTGTGGATTTGCATTAACATTTGGCGCGAAAGGGTTGATTTGTTTTTCGATAGAAAGAATGTAAGGCTAGACAAAGGTGTCGAGATCAATGCCCTAAATGGGCGCAAAATTAGGCATTCCTAGCTAAAAAAAAGTTATTCACGTAAGGGTTACCGTCACATCGTCAGTTCCGGTGACCTTCAGTCGAAATGTTGACTACTTTCACTTTCGGTCAGGTGTGTAACATCCGGATGTATCGAGTTTGTATCAGTGCTACAAGTCAATAATGTCTCAGGGACGGGGTATATGGTCCATCAGGGTTCCCACAAATTTTCTAAGACAAAATTCCCTGACTTTTCCCTGATTTTTCCCTGACCACAGAGCAGTTTTCCCTGACTTTTTAGAGCGATCGGGCGACATCGGCATCTTTTCGTAAGTGCAAAATATGGCAATAAAATAAGAGAAAAGGAGGCTATATTTGCTCTAAATGGTACAAAAGAGTTTAGGTTAGCAGTATTTAAGGCTGTTGATTAACATTAATTTAATACAACTTAGAAATACTCTGAGCGAGCACAGCGAGCGAGAATTTTTTCAGTCTTAGGTATTTTCTTCATAGGAAATGACACTTAACGACAGCTTCAATGAAAAATTCCCTGACTTTTCCCTGACTTTTGCTCAATTTCCAAATTTCCCTGACTAATTACATAATTCCCTGACTTTTCCCTGACCTTGAAAAAATTGTGTTTTTCCCTGACTTTTCCCTGACCGTGGGAACCCTGTCCATCTGGATTTTTCCTAGGCCCGAAATAAATCTTGGGAGCGGAAAGGATATGGGAAAGACATAATGAGAAATAAAAGAAAGACTGTGTCAGATAGAGGACAGTGGAGAGACCTGGTTGCAGCCTTATGTACCAGCTAGTTAGGATTAAATAGTCATAACCACTATCATCATTATCACTGTAAACCAGCCAGTTACAAAACCAAGACACAAATTCTAATTGTGAATGGGCCAATAGGAAATTGAGAAGGGGCCTGTAGAAAATTGTGAAGGGGCCTGCCCCTATACAGGCCCCTTATATATAGCGAAACAAAGCCCTATTAGCAACCTTCATGTCGAAAAGGGATTAGGTGACTCTATAAATGATAATACATTGTAGCTCGTTTTACAAGCGTCTCCACAATATCCTGCAGTTTCGTGATATTGAGCAATATTCTTATATAGATCTACAAGTTTCCTGTACAGTACTTGTTTTTCTATTACCTACTAAATATGTAATATACATGACGGTATAACCATGCACGTTAATTTAATTAACGTGCGTGGTATAACATTAAGCATCATTCAGTATAAATGTCTTGATAAATAAGACAGATAGCGTTTTAGATGTATTAACAATTTCAGGAGGGAATCTCGGACAATAATTAACTGAATTTTTTCACGCACCCAAATATAAGATGCTGTACCGCACCTGTAATTGTACCAAAGTTATTCGTCCCCTATCAAATTCGTTCGCATTATTCGTATCCTATCATGTTCGTTTATAATTCATCTAATTAAATTACACAATTGCACAATAAACCGAGTTCGCATTGATGATGCTTAACCAGTTAACACTGTTTGAAGCTGTAAATAAACCGATCTTCCACAGAATTGCATACGGTTTAACAGACAATCTAGGACCCAATACCTTACAGAAATAAACTTTACCTGTGTTTAACCACGGCGCAAACTTCACAACAAACACAATCATGGTCCTTGCAGTATGTATCTATCAGTTTGCCTGGATGTATCATACATTTCATGTTCTCAGGTGGCAAACCTGTTTCTTCTTCCGATTGGACTTCATATTCTGTAGTGGTCATCTCAGTCTCCGATAACTGAATGTCGTTCACCTGGTGTGACTTTAATGATGGAAATTTGTTATGATCTTTCAGACATTTTATACAGAAGTACATTTCACAATCCACACAATAATATCCCGCTCTTGTATTCCTGTCAGTCTCCTTACACGATGAACAACATGCATGTATATTCTCCTTTAAATCACCCGCGCTTCCAGTCGCCATATTTAATTGTTTGTTAAACCCTTTATCGCGCGTATATCTTCCGCAAGCGACTGTCCTACTTTCATTTTATTCAGTACACTTTAACGGGCGTAGCGGGTTACTATTTTTCCATGTACAGTAGGCCTTCTTCCAATCATAATTTAAGAGCGTGAGGCTTCTTACATTTTTTATAACGTTATTTATGGTTTCATAGGTAATTCAAGCACACGTTCGTTTCCTTTTTGAGTAGAAAAGAATAGAATAAGAGTTTATTGCAAGGCCCATGAACATATAGTACATGCAATGTAGGCATACAATCGCAATGCATACATAAAATAGAATGACCTTTGAGTAACGTTCAAGACCCTGCCACACAGTGGCGAGTTGGAGCTACGAGTTGTGGCGAGTTGCAACTCGTTATAACTCGGCCGGTGACGTGTAGATCTTGTACGCATGTCGTCCTAGTCGCAGTGATGTCTTCTTACGTCGCCATTAAAAGTCTCGCTGAACTTTTCGTCTCGTACGTTTACGGCGGTGTACGTGTCGTGGACGTTTCGAAGGAATCTCGCGCATTCTCGAACAGATGTCGTTTCTCGTAGTCCATCGGCATAAACTCGTACTGATGTCGTCATAAGTCGTACAAAATCGTCACCATACGTACGATCCTCGAAGACATGTCTCCGAATGTCGAAAAGATGTCGTACTCATATCGTGTATAAATCGGCTAAACTAAACGGTGTTAAATATGAAATACTCGTACCAATGTCGTGTCAATGTCGACGAAATGTCGAACTAACGTCGCATTGAAAAAATTGGACTGCCGAGTCGTGCACTTTTCGGAGATTTATAACTCGCCAGAACTCGTACATAACTCGAAGCCCAACTCGCCACTATGATACAGGGTCTTATATATAGTTAAAGGTTATTGGTGAATTTAAACGGTGTTTAATACCTTAATGCTGTGGTTTTTCTCAGGATTATATATTACCTTTGACAGTTGGTATATCAACTAAGTCGGACGGCTTCTGTTCATACGTTTATATAGGGGTGTTCATATTCTGGTCAATTGCAGAAAGGCGTCTGCCTATGCGAGTGAGTTTCAATCTTTATCTGGACTGTTTCAAATTGTGTTCAAGTGTGTACTGGTGCGCAGGAGATTGTCTCCTAATTGTGTCATGTTTAAGCTCACCAGACACAAAGTTACAGGATTACCTTTTGTGGTCGCTCTTCGTCCGCCCGTTTTTCGTCCGTCTGTTCACAATTTTTTGTAAACACACTAGAGGACACAAGTACGGCGCACTCTACATAATGATTGCCTCTATAAAATCTAAGCCAAGGTTGAAACTGGGCCGTGTGGGGGTCAAAAACTAGATCACTAGGTCAACTCTTAGAATAAAGCTTGTACACACTTACGACACGAAATTCGTGAAACTTTGTTAGAATGTTTGTCTCTATAAAACCAAGACCAAGCTTGAACAGTACTACTATCAGATGAACTTATTTGAGCGAAGTGGTGTGTATCAAAAGTGAGCGATATCGGGCCATCATGGCCCTAAATTGTTTGGGGTGATTGTTATGGTCAGCCAGATACGCACCTATCCAACATTGTTACGATCCAATGCTCACAGATAATCCGTGCGATGTGTGAACTATAAAACTGCTTGGACTGTGTAGAAGCGTCACTCGAGGTATTAGATTTGGCAGGTGAACTTATGTAATACTATAAGGCTTTCAATCCACCCATCCAACCCGGCTGAAGTTTAGTTGCACTCTTCATCGTAAGACGAGCCATAATAATTTGAAAATAAAATAAACATATCAATATATTTTTTGTTTTACATTTTGCAGTAATTTTAAATATTCATAGAGTCGGCTTAATTAGACAATGTTTTACAAACCTAACTAAAAAGAAGGTTTCCACATTATGTACAACAACTGTGAGGCCTCTGCTTGAATACGCCTCTGTGATATGGAACCCCTTCTATGCAAAAGACATTAACAAACTACAAAAGGTGCAGGATAGCTGTTTAGCTTTGTGTAAAGAACCTATTTTCGTGGACAGTCTTCAGTCTCGTCGAGAGAATATTGATTTAGTGGAAACTTATAAAATTGTTCATAACAAATATAAGATTGACCAAGGCAGCCTATTTTAAAAACCTAATGGAGGCCTTTGTGGTCACGATTACAAATTTCATAAAGAAACTGTTCACACAGACATAAAAAACTTCTTTGCAAATCGTGTGGTTGCAATTACACATAACCGATTTAAAAACGCAACATCAGGTTTTCGATACATTTTAACCAGTTAAGGAGCTTCAATTGTATTAAAAAATTGCACATGATGAAATCAATACATGAAGTCAAATATGTGAAAATTTAAAGTAATCAATGTTTAAATGGTCAAAAAACGAAATCACGAAAAGTATTGATCAACAATGTCAAATTCGCAAAATTAATAATGCTTTTATAAGTTGCAACTTGCTATGCATATCAGGCGTCTGTGCCGCATTGGCGGGCAAATATGGGGTTATAGAATGTTGTTTCACACATCAATAATTAACACACGTAACACTTTAAACGCTCTGAAGTTTCTGCTTGATGATGTACGTCTTGAGGGCCACTTGTGCCTGCCTTCAAATTAAGCTTCAGGAAAAAAATCAATGATTTCCTCAGTCGTAACATAAGGTGTCAGTAATTAGTTTCCGATCTAGCATACGCTGCATTGTGTCCGATGGTTAAGATAATACCTGTCCTAGGTCTATGGCATCTCAAAACCGTAACCGTAAGTCGATAATTGAATATGTAAGGGTAAATAAGAATAAGCGATTTTCAATTTGGGTCAAACTAAACTTTCAACAAAATTTTATGAAATGTATTTTTTAGCGAAATAACTAAATCGTACGCATCATTGCATTCAAACTGTAGGTAAAGCACCAAAATGTATTGACCGGAAATGGTTTCTTCATAAATAAAATTCATATGGTGCCATCATTTTTAAGTGCTTGTATCGTCAGCTGACCTGACTCTGACAATCGTAGGTTTAAACTGCTTCTTGAAAATACTGTGAAAGTTTAAAGATCATCATCAGACGACAGTTAAACGACTTTGCCATGACTAAACGTCACATATCTGCTTAAAGCACGTCAATAGCGCCTTGTTGTTCGTTATATCCTTAAAGCGTTGCACCCTATAGAACGCATTTCTTTACTCAATAACTCAATGTTTTTCGATCTGGATATCATTGTCCTACAATTTGACGGTCAAATCGTCACGCCAAGTGGTTTTGTTCTGGTTTCATGTGTAAACAATGCAAATGACGCCAATATGACGTAATGGAATAAATTGAAATATTATATCGCGTAAAATCATACCAGGCGTACGAATCTCGTTCCACTTACTGATTTGAATCTAACAAATTTTAAATAATAATTTATACAAAAAAATACCAGCCCCCAAAATAGTTGCGTTTCTAAATCGGTTAAGTGTACTAATGACCAGTGTAAGGTATATTGTCTAACAAGGACCCTGGCGTTACTTCTGACACCATTTCACATATGTGTGCCATCACATTATGTATGAGCATGGAAGAGATGTGATTTTAGCAAACGTACGGTCAGGTACCGATACAACGACGTTGTTAAAATAGCGTTTTGAAACATTTGCCCTCATAAAAATGACGCCAGTGTATGTCTGTATGTAATTGTCAGTAGACCCAACGTGATATTGACTACATTCGTATTTATCACATAAATACCATGCTCTTTCATGTGAGAACAAATGACAGAACAATGTTCTCCAATTTGATACGTGTGATAACAAATGCATGACTTCACCAGCTTTTCGGCGCGAAAACGTAACGTCGTCGGCTTAAATTCGTTATTTCTGACGTAGTTTTGACTCGGTTACTATTGTAACGCGATGAGTAGAATCCACCAATCGTTGTCTTTGGGATCAACATTTCTTAAACTCGTCACGAAAACTTAGGATCGCTTAACAAATAACCTGCCAGTGTTTTCTTGACTCGTTTAAGAAATGTTGATCTCCAAAGACCACCAATGACTGATCCTATATAATATATGTTATTGTTATAGCA
The DNA here is from genome assembly GCA_947247005.1 of Spisula solida. Classification (NCBI taxonomy): domain Eukaryota; kingdom Metazoa; phylum Mollusca; class Bivalvia; order Venerida; family Mactridae; genus Spisula; species Spisula solida. The sequence continues at coordinate 15,994,006 of OX365950.1, read as the reverse complement.
AAACCTGCTATAAAACTAAACAAAGTAGCATATGACGTAAAGTAAAAGTTGTAAACAATCATCAGTGATAGTACCAACAACAATACCAACAACAATACCAGCTCGTCCAAGCCAGGATTTTGTAAGACATATGTAACTATTATGGAATATGCAACTTTGTAATTTAACAAACAAACTATTTTGACTTGCGGCTAAAAGATCTGGTGATATGTACAGTCGGACGAACGGACGCGTGCGTGAAAATAGACTTTAACATGGAACTTTACTTCCACTAATATTTGAGCGTAGGGGGAACATGGTTTCTCATAAAAAGAGGTGTATACATGATGTTCCGTTAGTGATGCAACACATTTAAAGTCGAAAATCTAGAGGAGTTAGGAGGAATTGTGAAAACAATGGATCCATCTGGTGCATTTTTGTCGTTCTAATGCATTTTAATTGTACATCGCCTCGGTATTGCCTTGGTAGTGTTCCTGCTTCGAGTGTGAGAGATGTCGTGCACGTTCATAGGCCTCGCAATACTTATAAGACTAGTTACCAATGCTCCGATGATAATAGTGGCTTGTTCCCGAAAGCCCCTAATGTACAAACCTGTAAATACTGCATCTTAAGTGAAAACTTAAATATTTTGACTTAAGTCAATAATTTGTGCAGCTCATATTTCCCACAATTTGAAAAATAATCCATGTTTTCTTAGTGAATATAATAGCTGTTTACATAATGCTTCAAAACTATGCAATATATTAAGCATGTTGATTTTCTTGCTTAGCTGATACACTTTAGAAAAAAATAAGATTTTAAGAAATTTCTAAGTTTTCTGCTAAGATGCTTTGTGAATACCAGCCCAGGTTTGCAAGTATTCCTTCGAGGGACAGCTATGGTTCATGTATCCCAACTCATACTATGACAACATTATCATACTGCATGTCATTTGGAAAGGAAACAAAAACACAATAATAGTGTTGTGTTTATTTTGTTTTATTCTATATACAGGTAAAAGGCAAATGTATACAATTTTCAACTTGGAAACGATATACAATCCACTAGATGTTTATGAGAAATTGGAACTGGGTAATGCTTTTTGGTAAAGTAGTTTTATCTTAATTTAGTCAAGACTTATTTAATGATACAATAGATATGTAATTTTTATAGATCTATCATATTACGCGATACACAATTGACCCGTCTGTAACTATGTAGCTTGACGGAATTATGTACATGAATAAATAATTCAGTCAGTTAAAAACTTAAAATAGACACTCTCTGATACCAAAGTTTGTGAACACTTTTTTTCGAGAATCCAGTTCACAGTCCTCGCGAAACTTCTTTTTGTCTTTAAAGTTTTATTCAGACTGATGGCGTGAGAGAGTGTAAACGCAAATATTTGGTTTTCCTCCAATAATCAACCTTGAATGTTCACGATCGTATAGGACACAATTAGTGCAAGAATGTTCATCTATACTGTCGATAATCAGTCCACCATTGTCCCTATCTCCTAATATCTGGACGAATGCACCGTCATGGTAGCTTCCAACCAGACACGCACCACCAGGTAATATACACAAAGGCCACGCGCTCTTTATATCTACAGTTACACAGGTAATAAACGTTCCATTCTTATCCAAGACCATCAGACCTTTTTTTTCGTCAGTCACATAAATCTTTTGTCGATGTTCACTTAATGCTATCTGCCTGTATGATGCAAACATTTGTTCGCCATTTGTTTTTGTGCCGATGGTTCTAAGTAAGGTACCTGATCTATTGTAAACATTAACCTTATTTTGTTCACAAGCAAATAGTTCCCCTACATCACCATTATACGTCATACCCCAACCTTGCCCATTCAACTTAAATGAAGACGTTAATTGCATTAATTGACCAACTAATACAACCTGTACAATGCCAGTGCTGATTCTCACAGCTACTTCGTCCTTGCCAATTTTACAAATTGCTTTCGGTACACCTGAAAAGAGAATCGCGTCCCTGAAGTGAAAGTTTACACTGAATCTCTTTACCTTTCTATTGTTATAATCTACAAGAAGCAAGTCTCCAGATTCCAGCATACACATATCAACTATATCATTGACTTGAACATCTGTACTCTGCTTCACAATGACATGTTTCTGGAATGTTGCCCTGTACTCAGTAGTAGCAGACTCGTCTTCAATTTGGGATTCTTCATTTAATTGACCAAGAGATTTCATTTCTTCAAGTAAGTTCTCCAATTTCTCATCAAAGTTGAAATGAATTTCTTTCTTCTTCCAGTCCGTTGTCATGGCTTTAAGTATGACTGTTGCATCGTTCGTCACTATTTTACTCAACTTGACGTTTCCAAACAGGACCTCTTCATCCTCAACCTCGAGTTTGTCTTTATGTAATTCTGTATTTGTTATCACAGCATCCAAGGCTCCTACGTCGTTATCAAGATCTGCTTTGTGTTCCTCGTATTTAGAACGTATCGCGCCTCTCGTTGAATCAGCCAAGCTCTTAACTTTTGAAATAATCTGCTCCTCATAATTGTCGACATTGTTAATCAGTTCTAATTTCTCCTTCTCAATATAATCCATGTTTTCTGTTCGTTTCTCCTTTTCTTGTTTAAGTTGATCAAGAAGTTCTGTCAGCTCCTGACTGCACATATTCACCTCTGGTTTGGACTTGAAATCCTTTGCAGCAACAACTGTAGATTGTATTGTGCATGACCTAGAAAGAGGTGGGAGAATGTCAAAATGTACTATAATGCAAGTGATTTGCATATCACAACTACAACGATCTGTAAACTACTGAAATAGATTTTTGATGAGTCGATTTTTACAATTTAAAGCATGTTATATAAACATCGGAATACTGCATCAGGTGCGTATGGTCTGACAAAAACACATAAATGTTTTCATGTAGAAAGCTTCTCAAGATATGATAAAAAGTGCTTTACAGACAAAATACTGCTGCTTACCTGTGTTTAACTACGGCACATATTCCACAGCAAACTTCGTTATGGTCCTTGCAGTACGTATCAATCAGTTTGCCTTGATGAAGAGTGCATCTGAGGGCCTCGGGTATCACACGTGTTTCCTCTTCCGATTGAACCGAGTCATCTGTATCGGTAGCATCTGCTGACTGAACGTCGTTCACCTGGTGTGACTTTAATGATGGAATTTTGTTGTGACAATTCACACATTTTGTACAAAAATACATCTCACAATCCACACAATAATGTCTCGCTCTCGTATTCCTATCATTCTCCTTACACGGTGAACAGCACGCGTGTATATTCTCCTTTAATTCGTCTGTACTATGTGTAGATGATACTCCAGTCGCCATGTTCTTCGTTTAAGCGTCAAAACTACGTTGTTTTATAATCCGTGTAAGTATATCTATATTTACGCCAAGTTGTACTTTGAACAATAGGTTTATATGTCACAATTTCCGAAAATGGACGTCCTATATTTAAATCAACATACGCATAGGCGGATCCAAGGGGGGGGGCGGACCCGGCGTACGCCCCCCCCCCCCCTAAAATCGTCGGGGCCTAGGTAATCTATCATATTTTGGATATAAGAACAATATTGATATGCATTTTTTTTCGCTCGCTTCGCTCGCGTCAATAAAACAATAATCAATTTATTGATTTTAAAGTGAACTTAATGCTGTATGCGAGCAACAAGATATGGCTGATTGGTAGCATGGTGCCAAATATCGGCTACAGAGATTCGTGCACATTAAAAATGTCTGATAAGTCATAAAAGATTAATACAGTTGGCTTGATTTTCTAATAAACCTGTCCTTTTCATTCAAAAAAAGATATCTCAGAATGCAGCTGACGAATTCCGTGGTTCTTTTTAGAACGTCACGAGGCAGAAAGCAACTGGCCCCCCTAGTCGCTGGATCCCAAGTATTTCACATTTCCACCTGAACAAAAATGAAGCTCTGGAGTTCGCAGGGTATGCTGCTCAGATAAACACTGATTTTTTCCAATTCTTACAATTACTAAATCAGTGAATATTACCAAGTGATAAGTGTGTGGTGTATGCTGCTGAAATAGATGATTGCATTTTTTTTCTTGCTCGCTCCGCTCGCACAATCGCTCTCAGTTAAGTTTGTCAAGTAGGGAATGAGTATGTGGGATATGCTGCTCAAATAATTAATGCTTATATTCTTGCTCGCCTTACTCTCACATTAACTTTATCAATGAATATTATAAGATGAAGAACGAAATTGTGTGAAATGCTTCTCAGAGATACATTTTTTCTTGCTCGCTTCGTTCGCACATTTGTTTGAGGGGGGGGGTCAATACATGAATGTACGCCCCCCCCCCTAACGCCAAATCCTGGATCCGCCCCTGATACGTGTATGTATTGTCATTGTATACGCAGGTAGTTACAACCGGTTACGGGGCGTAGCTGAGTTGGGGTTGTTGGCCATTAATAAATAAACTTAATCGATTAAATGTGTCATAATTTTTAACTCCACGTACCAACCAAATTAACTTAAAACAACACAATGTTAGCGTTTGAAAAAACTAGTAGTGGCTCGGTTCGTACTTTTTGACAGTAGATCTGTGGACATGAACAGCAAATGTGCATAAATGGTTACCCAATTGTGTTTGTGTTTTAGGTTTAATGTCGTTTCTGAACATTTTATCAGTTATTTAGGGTTTCGATTAATTTTGGTACAAAACATTCCATAACAAATTCGTACATTTATTAAGCCATTTAAAATGTATTCACTATATAACTTACATGTATATTTCTATGGTTAAAATAAAACCTTATTTCGTCGAACATAACAATAAAGTTCAGATAATCATAACTTTTTTGTCTATCTACAACATGGAATTATCGGTAACTAGTATATGATCGTTGTCTACATGTACATATTACTTGGGTAGCTGCAGCATTTATTAGTGCACTGGATATGCAAACTGGCCATTCGGGGTCGACACCCAACTGCAACAGGTCGTATCCTTCCATGAAGTAGTGTCCATTTCCTCATGTAGATAAGTTGCTGGTTCTTGTGGAAGGGTAAATTGATATGGTTACAATACAGTCCAGTAAAACTAGTAAGGTTAATCGAAACAATATATAACTGATCAGAAACGGCGTTAAACTTACTATGTGTGTGAGTATTTTTTTGGGTAATTTTACATAATAACAATGTAAAAAATGTGTTTTGGCTTAATTAATCTAAGCACGGAGTTAAGGAGAAGACACGAAAATAAGAGACAGAGGTATACGAAACGAGCCACCTGTACCTTTTTTAAAGCTAACCTTGTAACAACAACAACAAATATGGCCGCACCCGTGTCACCCGTGAGAAATCCGGGAAATCCTAACCGAACCTTCGTAACCGCTTTTGAAAGGCCATTTTTCATTAGCTATTTTTGTCTTAACCAATCGCGCTGTTTGTTACAATTGCCGGGCATTCTGGCTGTAACCTGGCTTCGTGTCGGTAATAAAGGCATAACGAGTCCGAAGCTGGAGACCACATATATAGGCACTTATGACTGTCTTAATTGAACGCAGACAAACAGACATTAGTTAAACCCCTTTCACAATTGTCGTACGACGGACGTGCGACGGGTATACGATGTTAATTTGAGGACTATCGTGCGACGGAAAACATAAGCGTGGACCCTTGTCGTAGAGTTTTGGACATGTTCAAAATTTTCTACGGCGGGTGACTGTCATAGGTCCGTCGTGCGATGCCCTACGTCGTCGCACGACGGACGTGCGATGGACGCACGATGGACGTAAGATTTGTTTGTGATTATAAGGTCAAACTAGGCTCTTAGAATCACACCACTATCGTGCGATGGACGTTCGATGATCGTGCGATGGTCGCACGACAGTCTTGGGTATATTCACTAGTCTACGACAGCCGTGAATCAATCGCTCGACTGTCATACGACGATCGCACGACTGTCGTACGACGATCGCACGACTGTCGTACGACGCTCATAAACATATATGTTATTTTCCAAAATTCATACCCTATAGTGCAATTCTAAGATAAAATCATATTCTTAGATTAAAATGTGTATTTTGAAAACAATAAAACCTCTCTATAGCAAGACACATATTGGGAAACATAACATTACAGAGGTTGTTGCTCTATAGAGGTTAATGTGTATACATATTAAATTGTTTCTTCTCGAACAACATATTTATGTTGATTATTAGAGGTGGTTGCTCAGTGGAGGGCTTCTCCGGAGAGGTTGCATTGTACATACATATGACAAATGCTTTCTGCTACAAACTAAGAACTCAAAGTTGCGTGAATGTTCTCATACATGCATATCAACAACATACTTTCATCACTTAGCAGGTTATACAAATATCAACAGTGTATGTTTTTATTCCATAATTAGTTACATTAAATGTATACTAAAACCCCTTTCACAATTGTCGTACGACGGACGTGCGACGGGTCTACGATGTAAATTTGAGGACTATCGTGCGTCCGTCGCACGACGGACTTAAGAAACTGCATCGTGCGAGCGCCGTGCGATGGAAAACATAATCGTAGACCCTCGTCGTAGAGTTTTGGACATGTTCAAAATTTACTACGGCTGTTGACTGTCGTAAGTCCGTCGTGCGATGCCCTACGTTGTCGCACGATGGACGTGCGACGGACGTGCGACGGACGCACGATGGACGCAAGATTAGTTTGTGATTATAAGGTCAAACTAGCACTTAGAATCATACCAACATCGTGCGATGGACGTGTGACGGACGTGCGACGGTCGTGCGATTGTCGCACGTCCGCCGCACGTCCGTCGCACGACAGTCCTGTTGATAAACATTATCGTGAGTCAATCGTACGACCGTCGTACGACGATCGCACAACCGTCGTACGACAACCGCACGACGTTCTTAAACATACATGTTCTCTCTCAACATTCATACCCTACAGTGTAATTATACAATAAAATCATATTCCGATGAACAATGTGTACTTTAAAACAGCTAATCTAGAGCGACACACATTGGGAGAGGTCACGTTTGGTTGTTTTACAGAGGTAGTTACTCTCGAGAAGTATAAGTTTTTGATTATGACATTTATTGAACGTGTTTAGAGTATTAAGAAAGCTATGCTTTCTCTTTCACCCAGTGATAAATGAGAACAAACAAAATTCTGTTGGCGTGTTAGCATGTATATGCAAGCAACTGATAATTAACATAAATAGTGAATGGGAACGGTATAGTTTAATACAAAAGTGTATTAAAGCGTACAATAAGTCATCTACTTGTTAAATATATATATAGTGTTATACATTTAATTTTTAGTTATAAATATGAAGAAGCAACACTTCAAGTTATTTTAAAAACATAATTCTCTTCAAATATGCACATTGGGTTCATTTATGCAAAATTGGTACTGTATAGTTCCAAAACAAGGCTGGCGATCACTGCTTGTTATAAAAAGGATGGTCTGTATGATTCTCAACTCATTAGCACTTATTATTTTCGATCGTTGAGTTTTTGTACACTCGATGACAATCACCATTTATTAATAATTTTGCAAGTGGATGGGTTAACAATTTACAAATGTATGATGTACAAATATTTAATACTGAAAGACAAATGCACACATAAAACTGAATGATAGCTTAAAGTGGCGTGATATGATATATTAATTAATATCTAACAAGTTTCCTATTCCTTTATTATTCAAAATCGTATCGGTTTCATATTGTGATTAATAATATCCAGATGCTGAAACTTATTTTCCAGACGAAGCCAATAGTTCAACAATCCTATTGTCGTACGACGGACGTACGTCCATCGTACAAAGGGTTTATAACAACTTTTCATCGTAGGGCTGACGTGCGTCGAATGTTTTGTCGTGCGAGCATCGCACGACGGACGCACGATAGTCTCCAAATTTCCATCGCAGACCCGTCGTGCGTCCGCCGTACGACAATTGTTACCGCTCCACAAAATTTCCTTTTCCAGACGTAGGTCGTTACATTTAGACGTAGCTTTACAAGCATCGCACGACGGAGAAAATTCTACGCCAATTGTGAAAGGGGTTTAAGTAACACTATACCAGTATATCTAAAGACTCTCAACACGTTTTATTAATTCATAAGTATTTCAAACAGTTTAAGCACAAGAAAGCCATGATTTGAATTAGACATCAACTGTTCTCTCTTTTATAACATGTGGACATCCAAAATATCTCGAACAAACTAAATTATGCCGCGTTTGACACCAGCGGACCACACAATGCATTCTTATTATTATATTGAATATGCATAAATGTAGTTCAGTTTAATACTAGTACTTAGCAAGTTCCTATTTGCAAAAAAATATTATTATTCGAAAATTTAGAGTTTGGTTCGACGTTTTGATTAATACTATCCAGCTGCTGAAACTTATTTTTTAAACCAGCTAATAGTTCGACAATGCTATTATCGTACGACGTACGTACGTCGATCGTACGACGGACGCACGATAGTTACCTAATTTGCATCGTAGAGCCGTCGCACGTCCGTTGTGCGACAATTGTGACCGCTCCACAAAATTATCCTTTTCAGACGCAAGTCGGTACATTTCGACGTAGATTCGCAAGCGTCGTGCGACGAAGAAATTCCTACGGCAATTGTGAAAGGGGGTTTACCCAGTCTTACTAACTGCTGACATCTGACTGTTGACAAGCCAGCATGCTACCACTTTTGCTGACTGAAATTTGGTATTGGATTCATTTTGATATTTATCTATTCCCATATATGACACTTATTGTACCAGTTAATATGACGTTTGCCGTGCCAGTGTTTTCTAATGGTGAAGTTTAGGGCACAATCTGTCTCATCAATCATCATCACCACTTTGAGGACACCATCGTGCTGTAATCTATGTACCAACGTGTGTACTATGTAGTATGTATATTTATTTATCTTTATAAGATAATATCCTGATTTAACTGATAGCCTGAAGTTAGTTCACCATCTTCACAACTCTCCATGTACAATCGTTATTCTCGTCGAGCGACCAAGAGTCATTTGCCCTATGCAACAATACTAAAAAGTCAACGGATAATTCCGTAATACCTATATATAGATTTTCTTTTATTCGTATCTCGCCCAGAAATTGACAAGTGACCGGTTTAAAGGTTTCACCTAAACGACCTCGACATTCCCTTATATAAAGAACTTTTAGTTGCAACTTTCCTTTTTTGCGTCATTGTTATGCGTCAGACTATAGGTATTTATTAACTTTGATAATCCAAACACGGACTCGTCTTCTAAAAAGGTGAGGCATGCTTTCATGATGGGTATCTCTTACAACTGTAAAAACCAATGTGGTTATCTAGAATACCTCTAATCGGATAATTCCATAGTTTAAAGTACAACAACATGCATAACCTAGAATGGTCAACTGATTAATGATCCGTTGTAAGCGAGAAAACATCCAGTTCAGAATGACCTGTCAAACGTTGCTGTGAGATTCAGTGTTCCTCACCTACAGCCTGGTGAACAGGAGGAAGAGTTATTAGAAAGAGCCACGCCCTTGCCATGATCCATCACGACTATCCATCAGAGACATGGACTTACGTCTACACAGATGGCTCTGTCACTAGAGAAGCCAAAGAAGGAGGTGCTGGTATCGCCATTCTACATCCATTGGTAAAAAGAGAAACACATCAAACAGCAACAGGGACACACTGCAGCAACTACAGAGCAGAGACTGAAGCACTCATGAAGATAGTGTCAACGATTGAAGATTGGCCGAAGCTGTCACCTCAGTAGCTTCATGTCCGTCTTAGAAGCTCTGGCCAACAACAAGGTTCCTATCAAAAGCCTTGCGAAGAATCAGCACCAACATATACTTGACCCTCAAATGGATCCCAGCACATTGTGGAGTGGCAGGCAACGAAGAAGCTGACCAACTGGCCAAGCGAGGTGCTCAGTCAGAGCAACCACCTGTGCGAGCAAGTTACTAGGATACAAGGAGATGTCATCATCATCAAGGCACTTACTCGGCCCATACTAGAGACAGATGCCTATCATCTTCTAAGCAGGACAGTGATAATGGCCAGACTCCGGTCGGAGCACTACCGACTGGATGTACACATGCACAAGAAGTACAGACTGTCACCGATCGACCTGTCTGTGTGGCGCAGAAGACCAGACAGCAGAACACATCCTCCAAAGATGCCGAGTGTATGACCAGGAGTGAGATGCAAAGTTAACTCATGACACAACCTTCCACCAGAATGTTTACGGAGACATTGGTGACCTGAGACGGACCACATCCTTCATCGCATACAGGGTGATCCATTAATTCCGCACATTAGTACATTCCTTATAACATCTTTAAAGCTATCATATTAAAGAAAACATGTAATTGCAGAGAATATGTGTAAGTTTTGTTCTGATCTAAATCGGATATTCAACAATAGATTCCTTACTTAAAGCAGACGTTCAATGTGACCTCCCATTTTCTCTGAAACGAGTTTCAAACGTCGTTTTAAATTATGTACATGACGCTGTTGCAAACAGCTAGGTATCGAGTCTCTTTTCACGACGAATCGAATGTTTTATTTCATTAAACATACCCAACAACATTTCTTCTTGAAGGCACGTGTGTATACGTTAGTGGTGTAATTTTGACGGTTGTGCATACGTTAATAAACGAGATGGGTGTGTTTTTCGGAGCTAGTGTGTTGCGTCATTATCCCTTAAAATAGCTAAAAAATACGACATGTTGAGCTTTAAAATGATGACAAAAATGTATTCATAAAATTTAACGATTGTTAGATATGTTTCGTTCGCTTTCTTCACAGAATCTGTATAAGTAATAATAAACGAAATATAAGCATTTGCTTTGTTGTAGTGACCGGAATACGAATACTTAAAATTGTCCCACTTTAAAAGAAATAACTAAAAAAATACTCCAAGTATTTCAATATACAAAAATAAACACTTTTCCATATTTACTTTTTGTATTTTAATTTGTTTTATCAATTTTCCTGTGTAAAATAAGGTTCTCGTCTTTGAAATACCTGCAATAGTGACATTTCTATATACAGATGAGTGATTCTTAAAATTGTCCCACCTTAAATAAATGACGCCATTTGAAAGAAAAAACACACACTTATATTAAGGTGTTATTTAAGCGAATAATATGCACTTTTATAGTGTTTGTATTACATTTGAAATATGATTTAATGTTAATATGTTATGTATTAAAATATAACATGAAATAAAATTATGCCTGATGTAAAATTATAGCATTTAGGTGACCCCTTTTACTGTGTACAAACTATAAAATTTCGCAAAATTTTGACGTTACGCGTAATGTGTTACGCTAATGGGTCGCAACTTTTGACGTTACGTCTTATGATTCGAGTTCGGAAATACTCAACTTTATGACTTTATGACTTTATAACGTCACTTTGACGGCGCAATGCTAAATACTTTTTTTCATTTCAGCAGAATTTTTTATTTATTACCTTTCCAACAATACCAAATTTATATGTGCAAGTATAGAAATAGTGCAGTTATAGGCATTTACTAATGTGCGGAATTAATGGATCACCCTGTATACTGGCGTGGTCGTGTAGAGCGAACGCCAGTAAGTAAGTAAGTATACTCTCGGCTTTCGTCGGAGGAAAGAGTTTTACTGAACATAACAAATGTTGCGTCTCCATTATCAGAGGTACAGTATAACCTCCCGAAACGGCACCTCTGAGAAGCGACAACCTCCGAGAAGCGGCACTTTTATTTCCCCCCGTTCGTTTTCACTCTTATTTTAACCTCCGTAGAACGGCACCTCCGCAGAGCGGCAAACGGCCGTTAAAATTGTTTACCTTTTGTATGGTTTACCTCTGAGAAGCGACAGGTGTGATTTTACAACGGTATATTCACATGTGTTTACATAAATCCATACGATGTTGTTTTCTATTTTTCGCACCTTCGTGGATTATAATAATTATCGCTCATCAGGTAACTATAGCCGATTGCCGCGGGCGTTGGTAAATTAGCGACTGTCTATGGGATCAGTTCGACAATATGACACAGTAAAACTCGATTTTTTAAAATCAAAGTCGTTATTAATAATTGTAAATGAAATATCAATCAGTATAAGAAAGGAAATTCACGTACACGTCGTGTTAATAGTTAATCACGTCGTCTAAAACTGTCAATTTCAGCATATTATGCACTGACCAAGTTACACGCGAGAGGTAAACAAATGACCGATCACGTGTGCAAATTGTGTAATGAGCGATATGACGTAATAGAGATTTTAACACTTTGAAGGTAAACAATTCAATTTACGGCATATGCGTAAAATAATATGGATTCGGTTTATAATGTTGAGAGTTGCGTTTAATAGCTATAAATACTAAACCCGTGAATTGTACGCATTTTTGTATCTAATCAACGATGTTAATTAAATCGCCAGAATTATATCGCAAAACGCGCGACTTTGAGTGATCTAATTTTATGCACTTAATCACAAACAAACAACATCAATTTAAGATTACCGTGATTATGTACACTCGATAAGTCTATGAACGACATTCTAAAACAATCGACCTCTACAGAGCGACACCTCCGCAGAGCGGCAGTTGTTTCTGTCTCCGCCGGATGTCGCTCTACGGAGGTTATACTGTATCTCCAACATTAATATTCCTTAAATAATACCCTTAGAACACAAACTCAAATTGTATACTATTTATTATATACAAAGTTGCACCCTTAATCGCTATGACCGGTGTTATGGTGTAGTCATCGAACGAAATGAAGAGGGGGATATAAAGTTACATGTGCGTATAGTGTTGTGTCAAGTAAAATGAGTAGTCACCACACACTCACACCTCCAATGAGAATGGTGTTGTGCGCTGTGTGCAAGTGAGTTGCTCTACACACTACATCACTGTGGTTGTGAAACCTCAGAAGAATATGTGCTCAGTTCCATTATATACGAAGATTATATGATCACATTAATTTTGCAATTGTCCGTTTTAGTGTAACATGTTGTAGCCTTCGTTCTTCTCTTAGCCAAACCAATGAGTAGCCTGACAGTTACGTTCCCAATGTTTCTCACATAGCCAGCACCAGTCACCATGACACTTGAAACACGTCATGTGCATACATCCACCTACAATATAAACATTATACAATGTACAAGTATCTCAGAATACAGGTTTCCAATTACTAGTAGGTCAACAAGCAAATGTTTTATTAGTTTTTTTACTATGCTACATGTATAAACTCATAAGAAGAGTTCAAGTTTATTAGTAAATCGGTATTTATAATATATATCGTTGGCCATTAAATATGAGAGCGGTGTCTGGTTTCGTATCACAATTCCTGATACAATAATAGCCCATGCAAATACAAAGTTTTAAAAGAACATGCCCCATAATTAATATAAAATTGATCTATTTCATGCTCAACTAGTTGTGTGGGAAACACTAAAAAGCTTCAATGCACCGAGCGAAATTCGAAGCAGGGACTGGTAATCGAGAGCGTTAACCACTAGGCCATCGTCATGAGTGACACAGGCAAATTTTGGTAAGTTTATGGACCATAACTCTGTAAATACTGGACAAGTCTGAATCAAACTATGTCCGTACACAATCGTGTTGACTAATATTCCTTTGAATTTTCATGACGACTAGTATAATGGAATTACTTTTCAAGTTACATATGAAACAAATGTTACAGACTGCAGGACGGACAATGGCAAATATGTATGCACTCCAAATATTTGGTGGGGGGAGTAAAATATTATTGAACCAATACTAGGAGGACAAAATTTAAAAATTAAACTAAAAAAAGCTACCATTCTTTTCCGTCCGGACACCACAGTGAGGACATGGCTTGGTCGTTAGTTTAATCACCTTCGCGTCTTTAGCATCGTTACGTATTCGTACTTGTTTTGCAACTACCTGGTCAGATGGCTGTAATTGAGTTGGATATTAAAATAGTTATAATATAAAAAATAAACTATACGTGTATCATATGCATAATATAATATAGAGAAAAGATATGCGTGTAAGGTTTGTTCCCTTGCCCATGGTTAGTACAAACCCTAAAAAGGTGTTAGCAATGCAAGCATGTTTCTGTCAGTCAACACTCCTGCTTTCATGGTGTTTTCGAGTCAGCCATATTTTATGTGTTCCCTTAAAGTAAATGATAAGTTAAATACTGGCTTTCTTAGCATAAAAATAGCTGATGGCGATATCGCTATAATAGCCTACCAGGTATTCCCCAGACACTTACTCAGACTAAAATAAAGCAAAGTCAGTTTATCCTGTTTTAGGAAAAAGGCAAAAAATAGGTACCAGTATATAAGATGAACTGTTTTACATAATAAAATTAATTTCAACCATCGTTTTCAGCTCGGTCCACACATCATGATATTAAATCTACAGGTAATTATGATACCTATTTCTTACATAGTTCTACATCTCAAAAATAAATGATATTATTCTTAAACTAGGTACATGTACTAAACTAACATGTTGACATATTGACATACCTGTCTTCTTTCTGCTGGCTTCTTGTAACCTCTGCAGCCTGGACAGACTAAATCCTCAGGCTTGAAATCTTCATTCACATCAGCACCACATTCTGTGCGGGCTGTACCACCAAAATATGCCTGACAAACGGACGTACATGTACATAGATAGGTATATATTGTGATCGGATATAAAGACGTGCCGGTAGAGGGTACCAGGCCCCAATTCACAGAAACACCTAGGTAATTGCTTAGCTAAGGCTGTTCCTTTAAAACCATCATCTGTGGACTAAATGCCTTTAATGTAAATTGTTTCTATAGCTAAAGTAAATTAGAACCAGCAGGCAATGGTGTGGCATAAACCTTAAGGCATCAAGAGTCATTGTCATTATCATTTTATACTCTTTGACAGGTATACAGTCATGCGTGTATGGGCTGGTTCCGAACAGGTAGTCCCGTGCGAATGAGCTGACAACAACATTAAATGAGATGCTCACCAACACGGTACCATTGGAGTTTTTAAGAAATGTGACCCGTGTGTCCTTGTATTGTTGGCATAACATAGAGGGGCATATCTTGTAACATACTGGGTAGTGTCATACACATTTGTATATTTATCGGGTATTCAAATATTTAGATCAATCATAGTACCGTAGCTGTATTCCCTGCTCTAAATTTACTTACAAAAAATACAAACCGGCGTGACTGAGGTGATTTAAATAACGGTAAAATTGCACCTAGATTCCAGCCTATGTACTTGCCTTCTTGCATCTATGACAACAGTAGTAGATGTATCTGTTAATGGCATACTCCGCAGGCTTGTTATGGAACTCACTACCTGAGTCAGTTATAGCGGTATCTGTGTCTAAACCTTCATATTGCAATCTAGCCATTGCTTTCTGTTTAACGTCTTCTTCTAACTGTTTTATTGGTCGCATCAATGTAGTCAACTCGGTATGCTCTATTGTAGCCTGTATTAAACACATTGGTCATCATGTTAACATTTTGTAATTTAAAATAAGCAAAGGCGTGAATTGTCTTCTTGCCAAAACAACCTAAGGTATTTGTAAGATAAGAACAGTATTGTCAAATGGATTCGTGAATGCTTCAATGATTGTTACATAACCAATCACAAACGTTCAGATTATATTACAGCATGTGACGAATGTTTAGATAAACATTTGTCTATAAAATGAGATTTATTCAAACCCTAATCAATTAAGTACAATGGTAGAAAATACTATCGTTTGTTTCCCTTAATTGAAAAAAGACTAAACGTTTGAAACAAGATAAACAGAACATGGTTTTGGTGCAAGCTACAGTCTAGTTTGGTCTGGTTCGATTATGCGCATGTCAAATTTGTCAAGACGTTGTTTTAAGATGGCGCAGGCTAAATCAGACTGAAAGCGAACTGGCGTTGGCTCGAACATGGTTTAACCACTGGAAGTTTAGGCGGTTTCTAGTTGAACTATGGTGGACGTGGTTAGCGCCCAAAACCATGCCAAGCACAATGTCATATTACTAATATGAATGCACGTGCATGCTTTTCTCACCTTGCAAATAGGACATTGAGTAAAGTTAAAATTTATCCTAGGTCCAACCCATCTGTTTTGTAGAATACGTTTAGCACAATGTAGGTGAAATATATGACCACATCGAAGCTGCAACAACAATAGCAGTATTAGTTGGGGGAACGATTGTTTGTATACCACAGTAAACAATATTTGCCTGTCAGCAATTATCCAAATTTCTTAAGAAAATTATCTTATGTAAGCCAATTTACAATCAGCTACTACTAGTATTATGTACTCGGATGGTGCAATCGTTGTTTTTAATGGTAAAGATGCCTAGAACTTGGTGTTCTAGAACAATAATCATAGTGCTATAACTGAATATACGAGTACTAGCATGTGTGTTGAGTTTTTATCAGGTGGGTATAATACATTGATATATGTATATATATTGTATGTAGATTCATGTATTTTACCAAAAACGTGCGTATTACCATGATAGCGGGAGCTGCTGATATATGGTCCGTGTAACAAATGATACAATCCTCTAGTGATGTCTGGTTGCCCTGGTAACACCCTGGTTGTAAACATGGTAGACATGTTCTCTCCTTTCTATAACCACCACAAATATGTCCACATTGTAAGACTTTCTTACAAGCGTTCTGGTTACTTTCTCGTATACATGTAGACAATAGGTCGTCTGAAATCGAGACCAAGCGCACGTTGCTATTATGTAATACATTCAGTTGAACACGGTGAACGCAAAAGACAGACACATACATATTATCCGTATCATCAAAAAGGATGCGTTAAGCAAGATCGAACAAATTCAACTAAACATTTATTTAAACTATAAATAAGAAGGCAATATAGGTACACATAATCATATGCGACTACAAAATGAAAAGTGTTTCAAATTTCTTCAATGCATTAAACGGTTATTACAAGTAAACTAAAAGTACATTATTACCTCTACGCATAGTTGGAAGCAACGATTTCTGATTGGGTAAAGGTGTTTGGTTCTGTCGAGTGCCATGGCGACGCAATTCTTGGGTGAAACACTGAAAGCATACGGCTGTTTCATAAGCAACATATCATTACAGCAGATGAGACACATGGTGTTTAAAGATTATTGTACACAACGAAATAAAACATTAATAGATGGCTGTAGTACTATAATAGTGAATGTTTCAAGAATCGCCTTAGACACAGTGTTTTATGTAACTGCCAACAATGTCTTGAAGATGCTGAACACTTCTTATCAAATTTTGTAAATCACAGAATATCAAAGGAATAAGTATACACGTATTTAGACGAATAACCAACCTGCCAGACGATGAAAACTTGCAAACATTTGAAGCCGTACAGTCCGTCCTATTAGCGATACTGCAAAGTTTACAACTTTAGAATATAACCTACATTATGAGCCAATGAAAACGCCACATTTTCGCGGTTAAATGAAAATTTAATCATTAAAATTTTCTCTTAACAGACTTGACGTCATGCGTTGGCGCTAATTTCTATCGGCCAATCAGAATGCAGAATGTTATATTCTAAGTTAGTTAGAACATACTAAGTAAATTTTAATGACTAAAAAGGACTCGCTTCGCTTCGCTCGCTCCGCCCTTTTTAATCATTAAAATTTACTTAATATGTTCTAACTATAACTTAACCCACACTTTGTTGGAATAGGAATACGACTGCATAGGACATAAAGTTTTTCAACCGTTTGTTTCAGGCTAATTCGACGTCAGGTTGACCTAACCAATTTTCCCGGAATTTATCATCGACCAGTACATTGAGCTGACTCCTTCACATGCGGTAGAGAACTTATCCACATACGTGGATCGAGACTAAATCGTCCACGTGTGATGCAATTGAAAGAGAAAATTAAACTGGAGTAAACATATTAGTAATATTGAACCGGCTGCAAATAAATACAATGATGAAGTCGATATTGACTTTCAAACTCCTTTTCAGCCACAGAGATTTCATACAAAAATATAACAGAAAATCGGACAGTGGTGGCAGCACTCCTCTTAACCAGCCGAGCACAGAGAATATGCCACAATTACACGGCATAATTCCTGCGTGTATTGGTGGTGATCACTTACATGCATATCGTAAATATCAAATGACATGTTTATTCTGACACAAAAATCACCATGTACAACATGCAAAACAGTTATACTGGGATAGCCACATACATTCGAATACTAAAATCCATCGAAGAAAAAAGTTTTAAAATCATGGGACATTCCATTTTGTACATGAACGTATAATGAATGCATTAGAATCTCAACATACCTGCTTAACGTGTTTCCAATCTGAGCCCTTGTTCCATATCACAATGGTAATTTCTTTAAGAGAGCTTTCCTGTGCTTCCCCCTCAAATTTTGATACACATTGTAGCATAGTGTCAGCGGCTTTGTCGTGTGGATAACTTAGAAATCCACATCCTAAGGTGGGAAATGCTATGGACGCCATTTTGTTTTTGTGTGCCTCGTTCAGGCATGCGCAAACCGACAAACACAACATCTGTAATATGAAATATAAACAATTACTAGTAATACAACGTGGTATACGTGTTGTATGACTTTTTTGGAATATTTTGCATGTAAAGTGTTGGAATGTATGTTATTATTATATGTGTATACATGAGAGGTATGCGTGTGGATGCATGTGTGTGCGTGTGTGTGTGTGCGTGTGTGTGTGTGTGTGCGTGCGTGCGTGCGTGCGTGCGTGCGTGCGTGCGTGCGTGCGTGCGTGCGTGCGTGCGTGCGTGCGTGCGTGCGTGCGTGCGTGCGTGCGTGGGAATGCGTGTGTACATGTAGGTGTGTGGGGGTATGCGTGTGGATATGTGTGTTTGTGTTGATCTGCTTGTCTTGTATGCGTATTTATATAATTATTTATATATACATTGTTGTAAACATGATCCATGGGCATTATGCCTTAAATTCTGAAATAAACTGTATGACTGACAAATATGCCATTATGTAGCACAACAACACTTGCACAAATCTTACATAGTATAAACACACGTTTACATTGATACAGGTATGTTCACATAAGTAAACATCCATAAAACGTTTTTGTCTGAACATGTTTTTTGTAAAATTAAATTGGTCTTGATCAACATCTACTAATATAATGTATATAACCATTAAAGGGTAGTTGCAAATGATGATAACACCGATGTGAAGCATAAAGGGGAATATAAAATAATGCCCGCCAAATTTCTGTTAGTGATTGTTTTCTTTTTAGAGTGTTTGTCTTATTTAGGCACTTGTGAGTAGGCCTATTGTTGTGCCGTGCATAAGTGAGTTTATTTTGTGCAAACGTATAGGCCGATGCACATATTAAAACGTTTTAGTCATGTTAGTTTTATATTTTGATTTCCGGTAATTTTTCAGTCAGATTAGGATAATAGGTATCGACGCAAAATGGTTGACGTTTTAATCCGTGCATTTTTGTCCGATTGAAACGGATGGTGTTGTGACTTGTAAGTCATCAAACAATAGAAGGTGATAAAAGTGTTGATAGACCAATCTCTTCTGTAGCCGCTGGGTCGGATTTTGTATCAATACGTAATCATGAAACCATTTGTCATTATTTGCTCGCGGCTTAAGTTAATTTGAATTATGTGTGTAAAATACGGACATATAATTGGTTGATGCAAATTTGCACAATCTGTATGCAATCATTTGGTTGGTTAAAACAGAAGCCACGCCCTACTGGTGGACGTTCTGTAAAGGTTTTGGAGGTATTCGAACTTGGTTCTCCAAGCTGAACGTATCAATGGTTTTCCATTAGAATTCAATTACGCAGTTAATATTACATTTGTTTGGATTTTACCAACATTGACTATATCTTGTTATTATATTATTGTTGATTGTGGACTTGTGAGAATTCACTTATGCACGGCACAACACAGCCGTGCATAAGTGAGTTTATTTTGTGCAAACGTATAGGCCGATGCACATATTAAAACGTTTTAGTCATGTTAGTTTTATATTTTGATTTCCGGTAATATTTCAGTCAGATTAAGATAATAGGTATCGACGCAAAATGGTTGACGTTTTAATCCGTGCATTGGCCTATACGTTTGCACAAAATAAACTCACTTATGCACGGCACAACACTATTTGAAATGAATACAAATGTAGTAATAAATAATTTACAACATTAACATGGCTGTTAATTTGATTAAAAATCCTTATTAAAGTACATGTACATAAAGTTTCAAAACTGGGCCACCTTAACGTCTTGAAAACGTGTTCTGCGAAAACATTTAAACAACATACTTGCGATGCGTCAGCGTACTTGCAGTCCCAATCAGGTAATGCCACGTGATAGACTTGTTTACATTTCAGCTTGTATCCCTCGGTGATCGCAATGTCCCCGAAACAAATTCCATTCGGATAATCCTTTGAGCATTGTTCTTGTAGTTCATTTCCTGCACTGTTTGATACCGCCCTTGATATACCTCCATGCTTCAAAAACAGGGCCGAGTTCGTACTATTAACTATAACATCAGCCTGAAAGGAATTATGATTATAAAAATATATGACTTTGAGTCAGCTTTTCAACAATGCCTCAAATCGATATGTGCTGCCATTAAATCTGTATTTTTATCTATGTTAAGTCATTATGGCTTGTACTTGTATAATGTAAACACGTTCTTAAATTAGTAACCTTTAAGCACAAACATAATATATGTATAATTATGTGGCATACGCAGAACTTAGATATAAATACGGTACGGACCTTTATGATTGTTTGCAGCTCTATTATCGTATGTTATATTATACACGTATATACCGGTCTGTCTGCACCACGTACAAAAGTATATGCATGCACAACTACAACACGATAACAAACGGTTGATGATTAAACCTCACTGTATCATGTTATCATGAATGTGACGTATCATAATTATATCAATTTCTTACAAACAAGACATATTTATGTCTGCCCAAGTTCTATTGATAAAGTTTGTAGATTAAATATGAATTATACATTTCAAACAGAAAACGGCGTTTTGTAGATTAAACATTAATTATACATTTCAAACAAAAAACGGCGTCATGTTCGATCAGAAGAGGACTATTCGGGCGGAATACCACCTTGTACATGTAGATGGCCCTACATTCAATAGGACAAAACGGTACACCGATCGTACTGTACGAGGGTCATTCAATAAATTCGAAGACGGGGTTCATAATTTTAATACCTGAAGACAGAAACAAGTACTAAGCTACACCATATTAACTACTGACTTTCAGACACAAGTTCACAAGATATGGCTGAAATACAAAAACAACCTTACCTATTCTGCGGTTAGCCTGCTTAAAGTTGTGCGTTGTGTATTTACTGCATATTAGTATTGCGTAAAGGGTTGAATTGCGTTCAATGGAAAAATATGAATTGATGGATGTGCGTATTGACACGGATATACACAGATGTATTTCCGTGGTATTGATTAAGTTATTCGCTTTCAATTTACATGCTTTGTTATGTAGGGTACTATACTGCTACATACAAGTTATACATATACGTACATGTATATAAGTTATACATACTAGATAAAGAAAATAAAACGCGAGTTTGTCTTATCTGTCGAGGCCGTAGCCCTAGACAAAATAAGACACCGGAGCGTGAGTTGTCTAGCTGTCTTATGTCGTATTTGTCCAATCAAAAGGTCTATAGGGCATGTCTATTGTACATACAATTAGCATTTCCAATATTTGCCCGCTGTGTTGATTTTAAAATGAAGATCCAGCAATTCAGCCACTTAAATTGACTTATACAAGGTGTTTGTCCCAATGGAATGTCATAAATAAAATTATAAATCACAATTCTCGTGAATCAGTAGCCAGTCTGGGTCAACCTGTGTCTAGTATTTACGTAATTATAAGTGTCGTGGCATTATTTTGTTAGATCTTGCATGAAACAATGGAGCGTGCAATAACTACAGTGTAAGTATGATATTAATATGAGCCGTTCTCCAGGAAAACCGGGCTTAGTGACAAAATTACGAAAATCATGATAATATATCGTTAGAAAGACGAGACTCTGAAAATTTGATCAAATTATTACATATATTTACAAAGTTACATACTTTTAAAAGTAACCACTCCCGTCTACCTTTAGAGTTACGTCGCAAGTATTTCACAAATCCAGTATTTGACAAATAAAAATTATTGACGAACCTTTTCAAAATTGTGTCACATTTTAGAATTATATTCTAATTTTAATAAAACATGTCAAAATTGTTTGTGTTTGCTTAATAGAAAAAAGTAGCAACTGTTTAACCACTAACCCCTTGTTTTTCTCAATACAATGTATTACTTTTCAGAAATTGGTCACTATAGCAACGACAGAAGTTATTTTAACATAATTAAAGAAAAAAAAGCTAACAGAAAGTATTATACAAATGTAGTAAATCCAATTACTTAAACCTCAATCAAAGGACATTTCTTTTTTCCCATTTTAGCCAATTCTCTCAATCTTACTACATTTTTGCAATATAATGTCACTAAGCCCAGTTTTCCTGGAGAACGGCCCATATGTTTATAATTATATATATGTTAGGGACAAACAATATGGCATGTACGGTTATCAACACAACAATAACAGTTTGTTTTGGCTAATACATGTACAATGTTTCTTGACATACGGAAATAGTGAGTGAGTCACTTTAATTCTAAATGTGATTCGTCAACTTACCTTAAAGTCCGCCAGCGATCCCTCTTGTAGCCTGATTATCACCATATCTAGGCTACATCAAATGTAGCAATATCACGTGACTCGGACGTCACAAACGCTGGTTGTCCGGAAGTTTATAAGATCCACACCGTTCACAACCTTAATGAGTCCCTATATTTGATCAAGTCTATTATAAGTGTATTTCAAATCTTACTATGAAGTTTATAAGATCCACGCCGTTCACAACCTTAATGAGTCCATCTATTTGATCAAGTCTATTATAAGTGTATTTCAAATCTTACTAAGAAGTTTATAAGATCCACACCGTTCACAACCTTAATGAGTCCCTATATTTGATCAAGTCTATTATAAGTGTATTTCAAATCTTACTAGGAAGTTTTATAAGATCCACGCCGTTCACAACCTTAATGAGTCCCTATATCTGATCAAGTCTATTATAAGTGTATTTCAAATCTTACTAGGAAGTTTATAAGATCCACGCCGTTCACAACCTTAATGAGTCCCTATATTTTATCAAGTCTATTATAAGTGTATTTCAAATCTTACTAGGAAGTTTATAAGATCCACGCCGTTCACAACCTTAATGAGTCCATATATTTGATCAAGTCTATTATAAGTGTATTTCAAATCTTACTAGGAAGTTTATAAGATCCACGCCGTTCACAACCTTAATGAGTTCCTATATTTGATCAAGTCTATTATAAGTGTATTTCAAATCTTACTAGGAAGTTTATAAGATCCACGCCGTTCACAATCTTGATACGTCCCAATGGTTTATTTCAAAAGTTTGAAAGACATAATAGATTTACTATGATTACGTATATATAATGTGGAAATCCCGCAGTACATAGACACTGGTCTATTTAAAACAAACGCTGTTGGTGTCAAATTGATTTGATATGATATTAAGTCACACAATTTACACAATGCACTCGTACTGTATATAAATATACCTTATTGTGATGTACGTCATCAATTAATGTTTACATTTACCGTCTGCTTTTCATGTCTGATTTTTTTCCATTGTCAAATTGGTGTCATGTTCACATTCGTTTTACCAAAATAATCACCGGTTATTGTTTTAATTACAATAAAACATACTGTAACATGGCTTAAAAGTATACGTACACTTGTCTCTGTCCTAAAACGAAACCGAAACTGGACAGCACATCTGACGTGTTTTACCTATTGTCGGAGATGTATGATATCATAACGGGCGGGGGGTGGTCGCGGAGAAGAAAGGGGAGATGTTCGTGTACGAGTCTAGTTACTAAATTAAAATAATTTTACAAATTTACTCATATTGTATTTTTACACATTGATGACGTTTTCAATTCATGATTGTATACAGGTCTCAAATGCATTATCGTTGCAACAGTATCGTATCAGTACCCCTTGGGTGTTTTCGTAACGTTGTTCTGCTCATTCCAGACAAACACTTGCTCTCTCTATGCCCTACAAAGAGGTGATGCAGCAAAACATCACGTGATAATGGTCACCGGAAACTTCATGAAATGGGTCATGCTGATCATATAGGCCTTTATAGAATGCAATAGTAAATTAACAGGACAACAACGAGAATAACCGAGCTTTCATAATTGGAAATAGTCTGATAGCATTTTTCTTCCTACATTATCACGGCTGAACTGCATGCCATTCTCGTTCACCGGTGATATCACAGTCTAGAAACTTGGCTAAACACTGATGTATGAGGATGCTGCATGCAAGATCTTTAAAGTTTTGCTTCGTATTCTTGACTTCTGCATTTGTTCAGTAGTTCAGGACAGTCGTATGGCTATTAATAACATTATGGTTTAGAAAAAAAATATAATTCTGAAGTTGGTGTTTCGCCATGACGGTTGTAATTTGTGTCTGATTTCCATGGTTATGTGCTGCATTAGTTAAGGTATTCAAGACCGTTTGGGCACAGTTCAATTTTATGCTGATTTTCATGCATTTTGTATGATTTAGGTAAACCAATCTAGAAACATCCGATTACGGATACAGCAAAACAATATGTTACATAGTACGACGTAACGTTCAGCTCGTGTCCAATATTGCTTACTAATAATAACGACCAATTTCAACCGTCTATCTGTTTGTGAAAACACATTAGTATGGGCATGGTTCTTAATACATATCCAAAATCATTTTATGCTAGTAGTAGCTAGTGTATTATGCCGGCTGTTTTAATTTGGACTCATTAATCGTCGTGTATTTTTCGTCAGGTATGTGGTAAGAATATGTCACTTAAAGTTGATAGTACGACGGACAGGTGACGCGGAATATGTATGGGTTCAAGTAAACAATACCGTACAATAACATGCACATCATGTACCAGAAATGAATCATTCGGTAAGTTGAAAGTCCACCAGCCCATAGATACACCCAATATGACTTCCCGGAGCATGTTATTGTATATACACACATTAGCACGTATGCTGTAAGTGACATTTGGGAATAAATATGTTAAATCTAAACCATGTGGTCGTTTAATACAAGTGTATCTCTTAATGACCGATCATAATTATATTGACTGCTTTAAACAGGCAGTTGCTAACTTAAGGTGACCCATGGTTTACGGTATAAACTTACTGTATCCATATCCATACAGTCGGTGTACCCCTAGATTTGTTACATTGCTAACACAATGACAAAATACAACTGTTTATTTTTTATGATTTTATTACAAAAATACAGTGTATATATAACACTCTCACTTTAACAACTCAAGCTAGTTGTACCATTGTACAGCTGCCCTGCGTTCAGGGAAAAATAACGTGACGAACGTATCGTACTAGGGGTGACTATGGAGTCCAATTTTGACTATTGCAATACTATTGCTATTGCTGAAAGTACTATTGCGATACTATTGTATTGCTGGAGACTATTGCGATACTATTGCAATAGTTATTGCCAAGATTTGAAAACCATAGATTAACTTGTAAATGCAAATTTGCACTGTGTAAGATATCAATTTGTTGTACAACAGACAAATCTACTATTTGTGGAAATGATTTAAAATGAATTTGACAGAAATAGATTTATAAAATTATTGCGATATTGGTCCATTGTGGCTGTGTTGATGCATGTAGTTATTTACTATTAGTTTTTTTAACGAAAACGGAAGTTGTTTTAAATTTTAATAAACTTTATTTATAAAAAGGAAACTATCGTAACTATCGATATTTGAGCTAACTATCGGCGATAGTTATTGGATCGAGACTTTTACTATCGATCCGTACTATCGGGACACTCGGAATCGCAATGCATCGATATTTCGATGCATCGGCCCACCCCTATATCGTACCAGGTACGAAACGTGCGTCACGTGATTTTTTCTTGAACGCAGGGCTGTACTAAGTCACTACAGTCAGGACTCGTTACTTGTATATACATATGTATACATTTGCATTTTGTACAACAACCATAACCTCATATCAACAACAAAAAGAGTCTCTTAAAAACCGTGTTAATATGAGTTGTTTGTACTGTACATTAGTTAACAAAGCAACACAGTAATGATTAATCTTTATCACCATGCTGATATCAGTACAATGTATATAACTACTGACACAGATTGAATCTACTTAACGCTGTGCATGTGTTGATAATGATTTATTGTGTATACATGCATATTTACATAGCCATTTGTAAATACAAAATGATAAACAACCAACGAACTGATACCGTTTCAATGATACAGAATTAAAATCATGTATCAAATCAATCAATGTTTTTCTCTCACATGTTAAGACTTCTGTTACACTTTAAAACATGCTTGCCTAATACTTCCCAGTAGGCTTATACACCGTGTACACTAGCAAGTTTCCCCATAACCCCTCTCCAGTCATGACCCTTCCGACCCAATACATTATTGCACAACCCGTCCATTGATTCTCATCTCCAAACCAACCTTCCAAGTGTCCACTCCGTCTAAACCTAGTGGTTTTCAAGTATAACAATTTTCAAGCACCCACCATCCACGCCTCTACTCTGCTACTCTTTTTCTGTCTAAATCAGGTGGTTTTCAAGTATAATAATGTTTCAAGCATGTATGCCTTGTTTGTGATTCTATCTTACCATCAACCCATTGTATCAATACATAAACTTATACATACAAATACATAGATGTAAATCAGAAAGTTTGAAGATTGGAACATAACCCACAACCAAGGCAATATTCAGATCCAGTAGGCGGATGTTTAATCACAAGAGGGCACTCTCCTTCCAGCTGTTTTCCATTGGGGCCAGCGGGACATGGTGGTAATTTCTTTTCTTTTTCCATATTCACCATTGTTCCATGGTTGTTATGGCAAGTATTACAGAAATGTGTTGTTCCAAAACAGTAAAACGTGGCTACAGAACAGCAAAATCTACACTTGTATTCTATGAAATCAGTTCCATGGGTCGCGCATGTCTGGAAAGAAAAAAAGGAGACTTTATTAACACCGATACATAACTAGACACGTGACTAGTCACGTTTTCCCATATTACTGAGGACCAAACACGCGGCGAGTCGGTTTGGAGCGAGTAGACATGTATATAAGTTAAAGGGACACGCATACAGACCGTTTCATTGATTTATGATCATTAAGCATTAATATGAACTGGGTCTTATAATAATACTCTGATAAGAATTATGATTTCTACAAAACCTCAAGATTTTAGTATAAACGAGCAATAACATCAGTTCATAAAACTTAATTTAGTTTGCATTTCCATTTGAAACTGATTATCACTGAACAATAACAGTTAGCAGTTTTGTCATTCAATTAAGTATTCCATTTATGATACTAGTATTCCCTTCATGTCTACTTTGATGATATACCAAATAGTAAAACATGCATGTAAACACACTTGAAAGCTATTCAACAACAGGGTAGCAATACCACGTGGCTTTTGGCTACAATTACAAGTAGAAATTTGTAAACATCGGTACAAAAATATAGCCATAAGTATTTTATTTCTTCATCGATTTCTATAAAATATACGCCACGCTAAGGGGAAAAGTATTTGCTTTCCATGAAATATAAGATATTTTTCAGTAGTTTTACCGATTTTTCCTTTACTTTGTGAAACCTACACGTTCCACGGTTTCACAAGGTAATGGACAAAACGGCATAGCCGCGGAAAAAGATTTTATATTTCACGGAAAGCAAATAAATGTCCCCTTAGCATGGCGTATATTTCATAGAAATCGATGAAGAAATAAAATACTTATGGCTTTTTTATTTTCCAATGTTTACAAATTTCTTATTGTAACTGTAGTCAAAAGTCACGTGGTATTGCTACACTGAACAAGCATAGATAAGTATTGCTATCTGCCTTCAATAATACCTGACCACACAAAGGCTAATACAGATCGAGTGTACACAAGTACTAGTTCGCCGGGAAAAGGGAGGGAAATCTATCACGAAAATGGGCCCAACCTCTTACAGTAGAATTACTTTGAGAAGTTATCATTTGCTTGAGGAAAAACATGTGATAACACCGTTTGTCAAGTTAGCAGCATGACAGGTAACTGTATTATCGATAAAGAGTAAAAATATATTTGTTTTAATTTTATATTATCTTAGATAACATAAATTTTATAAAAAAAAAGTTTTACTCTTTTAGTCTTTATCAATGATACAGTTACCAGTGAGGAGCATGTATTAAGTTAACAATGGACCAATCAAATTGACAGCTAGAGAACAGTAAACAACCAAACAAGGGGATGTTACCTCGGGTCTCTCAGAACCACTACATGGTGAGCAAACCAGTTCTTCAGGTTTCACCTCAGCCTCTGCACCACCTTCACACTGAGCAGCACCTCCAAAATATGGCTGAAAATATACCGTAAACGTCATATAGAGTTTTAACATCTACACAACATTTTTGTGTAACTTGATCATTCAGGTCAGTCATCTGTTTACACAGTATTCGGTACATAAACATTGCAATTTCTCTGATTAATGTCTTGTTTTAATAGATATTACATGTTTATGCCCCTACCAAAACGTTTTGCATACGTATTAGGCTGTAGCTTTTGTATGTTTATACACACGTGACAGGCCTCGATAAACGCACTGTACGTGTACCAGTAAAACAGTGGCATATTGTGATTCCTTACAATTGCCCCTCCCACGCCAGCTACACTATACATGTATTCAGATGTGACATATACAGCAATCTAAGTGAAGAAAGTGTTGTATTACGTAAAAAGTAAAGAAACTCATTCATTTATCTAACAAAATACCATTAAAATTATAAACATTTTAGAGGGCCGCATCACAACCAACGATTATGATTGGCAGCTAGTCAGCACAGTGAGAGAAACACCCGAGGTCCGATTTTGCAAGAGGGGCACAAACTACGCTTCAAAATTTGAATAAAGATATAATCAGTCAATTACCTTTTTACATGTAAAACAAAGATAATAACAATATCGTTCCATGGCGTACAGTTCTGGTTTGTTATAGTATGGGCTGTTGGGGTTTGTTAGAAGATCTGATTTGTCTAATTCCTCATACATCAGCCGCATTACGCCCTTCCTCTTGACGTCATCGTGTAACGCTCTAAACGGCTCCAATAAGGACTGAAGCTCTGGATGTTCCATTGGTTCCTGAAAGTATAAGGATGATAGGCTAACATCACAACTATGAAACAAATTAATTTTCAAGTAAAATTGATCTGTATACGTTTAATAGTGGTAAAAGATTTCGAAGAAAATATTCATTCCACACGACTATTAGTATAAGAAATGCACAAACTGTTTAATGTTCGACAATTGGTTCCTTGCAAGTCAATACTGGTTCTGTACACTACAGTACTATCCTAATTTGGCTTACTTCATGTATACATGTACATGTATACGACATGCATAATATGACATGCATATAGATTAATGTATTAGGGTCAGTAACTTACCACTATCAGAGAGCAGCTACCGCAATGTATAGATTTTGGGAGAGAGTCAGACCACATTATACGTGTATATGGAACTAATTCAACAGTTCAGTAATGGCAAAACTGGCCGCGTTTGAAACCAAGCAATGCTGTCTTATTCAATTGTGTAACTTAACAACTGTGTCATATTAACACCAATGAGGAAGGATGCAAGTTTTCAAGTACCATAGATACCATCTCCCATAGTGATCTCCCTTGTCAATAGCAACATGTGACGTAATCGTATTACGTAATCGCTGTGAGGAGTTTTGACCAATGGTGGGGTAGAAATAATCACATTGTAACTACTAGTAACCATTACACAAATTAGTAAATATGAATGACGTACCTTGCAAATTGGACACGTAGTGAAATTGAATGATATTCTAGCTCCGTTCCATTCATTGTGAAGCATACGTTGTGTACATTCTAAGTGAAACATGTGTCCACACTTCAACTGTAATACAATCAGCATATGCATAGTCTTGTTGTTAAATATCCCAAAACGGGGATCACAAAATATTAATTAATAATCCACTACATGTTTATCTCAAATATTTCAACCTAATATGGTATTTTAAAACAACTATTTCATTCACATACTTTTAGTTGTTTTTTAGAGATTTTGAGACACCTGCATAATGTGGATTATGAACAAAAACTAAGGAATATTCATTATGCATGTATTGTCAAAGAAGTCAAAGGTTCTTAGAACACATTTGAGGTCCTGAATGATAGAGTACAATGTATATGTTTCCCGGTCGCGGCAGGTCATACTATTTCACGATTCAAGAACTTTGACAACAAATGAGAAGAAAGAAAAAAAACCCGGTTTTAACCCAAATAAAAAACCTAACGGTTAATTGCTCGAGGTTCCATTCAAAAAATATTTCTCCAAATTGTAAATTAAGTTGTTAGTCAAGACAATCATACAGTACCTGTATGGCTGGAGCTTCTGAGAGTTTCTCGGTGTAGCATATTATACAATCGTCGTCGATTGTCTGACCACCAGCTGCATCAGGACAATCTGTTTCTAAAGACGTTTGGTTGTTAAAATCAGAACATTGGTCGTCAACTTCCATAGGTTCGTCGCATGTGTTACTAGATATGGCACGTGCTACAAGTTAAGGCGCATAAGTCAGTTATGCATGTATATATATTCAAACTCAATGTGTTAAATGTACTTTACGGTGTACAAACTTCAAGTGAATGACAGTAACCGTAGCAATAACGCTTCATATAATGTTAGTAACCAGCCACCTTGTACTGTTTCTCATTGATGACAGACTCGAAACTATTAACATAACATTTTTAAATTACAACATGTAATGCATACCATAGACTAACATTTAAAAATAAAATGACATTTAATCAGCCTTTTTGTCAATAAATATGTTTTATTAAGTAACGCGTTTACCTTCGTGTATTTGTACATAGAAAGGGGTCAATGATGACACAGGGCCCATCTCTGTTACGCGAGAAATTGATTCCTGGAGAGTGTCTATGGTGCCACACGAAGAATCGGATGCCTGTTGAGACCGTGAATACTATTCTCTAACAACCGTACTAGTCTTGTGGTCACTCACATATAGACACTAACCAGAAATCCATTTCTCACGTAAAAGAGAATGGATCCTTTTGGTGTGCTTGAAATGCGTCAACAGTGCTAACCTTTTTGGACTCTTTTTATAGTAGATCGTGTAATTCGCATACCACCAACTAACACGTCCTCAAAGACCTGCAGGTATAAATTAAGTGCGTACTTAAAAGCTGTTCGTTAATCACTTGAAAAAAACTGCGTATTTTATCTACGAAATGGTATGTACATATAGGACACGATTACAATAAGGAATTGCCTTTGGTGCGTAATACAAAAATATGATAACAAATCGAACGGGAAGGTAAAGCACTTTGCATAAACAGTACAGCAACTACACAGGATAATACAGTCAAAACTGTAAGTAAAAAACATAGATTTGGCACGTACCTTTTTTAAATATCTACGATCTGTAGCTTTAGGGAATACGACGAAGTATAATTGCCATAATGTTGTTCCGAAGTGGGTGTGTTCAAACTTCTGAATGCAATGTTTCATGGTCTCAGCAACCACGACAGGTGGATGACCCAAGTATCCACATCCAAGTGTCGGAAATGCAATAGATGTCATCCTGTCAGTATGGGCTTGCTCCAAACAACTCGATACAACTTGTTCTAAAACCTGTTGATAGAATTCACATTATTTCAAAATCCACAATACCCCAGACAAAATACTATATCTCATTTATCATGCCTACCAATACATGTATAATTGATTATGTAAAATACGCATCCTTCATGCAGACGGTAAATAACTATGAAAATCACAAAATGATATTTAGCTTTCGATTTAACGAAGTGTTCTATACAGTTGTGTGCACTCAGTCTGCAGATAAAAGTAATCAAACATTTAATAATTTATCGCCAAATGCAAATTGTCAAGAGAACCATAACTGACATTGTTATTTAGACTGGTACATAAAATCGCCCAGAAGCGTATCTAACTGTCGGCTCATACTCAGATCCTCACACGTTCAGAGTCTACTGAGGAGACGCTTTTAATAAGATTGATCTTAACGAAACCAGCATGAAAATCAACACACTGTAATTGAAGACCTACCTTTGGTCCTTCGGCGACCACAGAATCCCATGAAGGAACCGACACATGGTACACTCGGTGACACTTGAGATTATGACCTCCTGTGACTACTAGCTCCCCGAAGTTCAATCCGTTTGGACGACTGGCGGAACATTCGGTTTGAAGTCCCGGTCCTGCAGCTTGGGAAATATTTTGGGACATACCTCCCAGGTTCAGCAGAAGTGCCAGATTAGCACTGTTGACTATCGCGTCAGCCTAAAATGAACATACCCACGTTGTGTTAGCTGGAACATATATTTTAAGCACAACATCACTTGGTAGTAAACAGTTATCACACAAATATATTTGTCAGTTCGCCAAATTTGATGCACTCGCTGACTTCAGTTTAAACATATTTTATAACCCAAATAAAATATGCAATTAGTGTCATACAAATAGATCTATGAAATACATTTTATATACATGGGTAAAAGGGTCGAGCCACAAGTTCGAAAACTTAGTTACGCCTCTCACACCCACTCACCGACTTCTTACGTAAGACAGATCAGTCAGCGATTTTCGTTTGTCCCTCAGAAACTCTGCGTGCGTTGAATTAAGTATTATATAAAACTCTACGAGATTTTTATAAAGTAGGCATAATGTACTGGCGGAATTGTTCGAACACGAACTTGAATACATTATATACATGTAGTAATAATCTAGATCACAGATGTCGCCTGATTCGCCCCTGCTTTTCGGAAAAAACGCCCACATATTTCATACGACTAGTAAAACTCCACCATGGTATGATGACAAAAGGTCATTTATTGACGCCGCACGACATCCTCGGTGTAGGATTTTATAAGTCCGTAGAGTTACATTATAAACTTGTTTCTGTGATATGTATCTCTTAAATGTAAATGTGCAATGTTTTACTGTATATGTACATAATCGTTTATAGTGCATGTCTCTATTGTACAAAGATGAGATGTTTAAGTTAAATCAATAAATGTAGATTCTATCATTTACAATGTTTTCAATCTTTTAAATAGTTGTTGATTTGTGTCGAATGTAAAAATATAAATGCAAACTCGTTTTTTTTCAAATGTGACAATATAGGTCGACATATTTAATAATGATACCGAACGTAGCGTTGTTTGCTTATAATGCTAAAAAATATTTTTAATCCACTCACCTTAAAACTGGCGAGATTTCCTTCAACAACGTCGATTTTCATGTCTGTTCTCTGTGAATATCTATCTATGAATGAATACCGAAAGTAAGCAGATAGCTATTTATAAATAGTGATGTCGCGTTTGTGCATGTTTCCGCAATTTCTATTTATAAATATGACGTTTGGGTTTCATTGTAATTGCGCAATCTCAACTGGCCGTTTTCAAACCGAAAGTAGGATTTTTTTAAGTTGAGTATTTGTGAGTATCTGTGCGGTGCTAGTTTTATATAAAATAATGTGAGTAAATAAGAGCCATTTCGATATCTTTTTATTTTACGAAAAGGTGTTGCGCATCATTTTCTCGAAGTAGTTATAATTAAACGAAGGGAGACAATCGATATTATCACAGTAAAGATCATGGCAACATTCCCACCATGGTTACCCCCCTTACAACAAATAGCATTGCTAGTATTTGGCTTGCGGGTGGCTGTATCGTTTATAATGCACTCATTACTCAAAACAAAACGGCACAACCAGGGAGTTTAGATACCTGGTACAACCGCCTGTAATTTTAATAAGACAGTATGATGTCACATATTTACGACATGGTCCTTCAACAAAGTTCAGATGTATATATCATGCAAAACTCATATACATACATTATCATTGATTGAAATAAAGAAAATTTGACACATTACTCTAGTTCAATATGATACAATAAGAAAGTTAATTGTTTATTATAGTGACTTATTAATAAAGCAGAAATCTTACATGTCCTAAAAGAAATGGACACAAATAAATCTCCAGGTAGTGATGGACTGTCATCGATGTTTTATATTAAATTTTACCATTTACTTGGTGACACTCTTGAAAATTTGTTTCGTTTGTGCTTTGATATCGGGACTATGTCCGAATCTCAAAAACTGTCGTATATTACATTATTATGCAAAGACAAAGATAATGCTACTTCTATGAAAAACTATAGACCTATTTCTTTACTAAATGTAGACAGAAAAATAGTATCTAAAGTAATTTCTAACCGGCTTTCTAATATTTTACCTAAGATTATTGGAATAAGCCAAACATGTTCTATCCGTGGAAGGTCTATTTTTGATAACATACATTTAATGCGTAATATTTTCGATTATGTTGAGCAAAAACAACTATCTGCTTGTTTTATTAATTTAGACCAAGAAAAGGCTTTTGACAGGGTTTCTTGGTCATACATGAATGATACTTTGAATGCTTTTGGATTTAGTCCAAACTTTATAAAGTGGATAAATGTCCTGTATAAAGACATTAAATCCTCTGTCATTGTCAACAATTTTATTTCAGAACCTTTTTCATTGTCAAGGTCTGTACGTCAAGGTTGTCCCCTTTCACCATTGCTCTATGTTTTATGTTTGGAACCTTTTGCCAAGAAAATTCAAGATAATCCTTCTATTAAAGGAATCGTTGTACCTGGTGGTCAGTATGAGTGTAAAATGTCACTTTATGCTGATGACAATACTTCTTTTCTTACTGATGACTCTTCAATCAAAAATTTCTTTTCTGAAATAGAACTTTTTCAAAAACTATCTGGATCTAAGATTAATTATAGAAAATCTAATGGTATGTACTTAGGTAAATGGAAAAATCGATCTGATCACCCATTTGGTATTTCGTGGGTTAGGAACTGTAAATTACTAGGTTATCACTTTGGGTATGGTTTAAATATAGATCGCATTTGGTCAAAGTTATTCTTACAGTTCACAAGAACATTAAATCTAATTTCCACAAAAAATAACTCGTTTAAAGGCAAAAGTACTGTTTTAAATTCGTTAGCATTTTCAAAGATTTTATATTACATGACGGCAAATATTATGCCATCTCACTATATGACTATGTTTCAGAAAGCATCTTTCAAGTTTATTTGGAACTCAAATTTTGAACCTATTGCTCGTAAGACACTATACTTACCGTTTAAGGAAGGTGGTCTTAATGTCCCAAACATTGAATTAAAATGGCAAGCCTTGCTATTATGTCATGTACAAAAAATAATTTTAGATATGCAAACGCCATGGGTATATTTTGCCAAGTATTGGATTGGGTTGAATTTGAGAAAATTTAATTCCACTCTAGCCAGTAACAATTTTCCACATAGTGCAGAATTTGTTCCTCCTTTTTATAAGTCGTGTTTAAACATGGTCAAGAAGGTCATAACACTAAATCCAAATATGTCCTTTGCCGGCCTTCCCACTCGATTATTTTATGAGGTTCTCATGAATAGAAATGATGTTAATGTAAAATGCAAACGATTATTCCCTAATATTAACCATGACAATGTTTTTCAAAATATTTTCTCAAGCTCTATAGATCCAAGTCATAGGAATATTTGTTATAGATTAGCCCATGATGTTGTTTTCGTGAATTATTATCTTTATCTGAAGAAAATAAGCAAGAATACAAAATGTTATTTTTGCAATAATATTGAAACTGTGTCCCATCTGTTTTTAGAATGTTCGTACTTGTTACCTTTGAACAAAATTGTCCTCAAATTTCTACAACTAATTAGTGGAAAGAAGGTGACTTTTTCTGAAAAGTCATTTCGTTTCCTGGACTTACCCCGTTTAGACAAACATATTTTGTATTCGTGCTTAGTTATCTTATCTGTATCCAGATTTGTTATCTGGCAGGCTAGAAATTTGGCCAAACATCACAATGTTGTTTTATCCAAATTAAGTATAATTGAACGTTTTTTATCGCTATTGAGATATAGAATATATGTTGATAGCTACAGGCTAAATGCAATTGTATTTCTTGATTCTTGGGCTCAACATGGGCTATGTTCATTAACAGAACATAATTGTGATTTTGATGATATGATGTTTTCAGTATATTATCAATCTAAGTTCAATCTGTAATTTATGTACACATTCTGCTGTTGTTTTGTTTCTTCTTTCTGTTTTCAGGATGATGACTAGCTGGGTTCAGTGGGCTGTTGTCCTGGAAACGGAAAGAAGATTGCAGCCTCTGCTATAGATTTATTCACTCATATTCATATAACTATGTAACTTCTGTCAGGCGCTATTGTCTTATTTCAGCCTAAAATTTGTATAATCTCGAAACTCCTGTCCGACGCTATTGTCTCATTTCAACCTAAAAATTGTATAATCTCAATCTTGAGAATCATTGCTCTGTTTTCATCTATGTTTGTTGCATATTGTAATAGATACTGGGTTGTTTTAGTTAATTAAATACCTCCAAATTGTACACACTTATCTATTTTGAATGGACTTTGTAGTGCTTCTGAGAGGGACATGTTGTTTCATAATTATGTTGTTTTCAGACGCACTCCTCAGTCTCAGAAAAACATTAAAACCATTATTCCTTTGTGTGAAGTAGTTTTTGTTACCACAGTATCCAGTATCTGTTATAAGCATATGTTTATTATCGTATATGTTCATTGTAAAACCTGCTTCTTGCTTTGTGCTGTTTGTGTGGTGCATGTTGCAGCATACCAACAGTACGGGGTTCTCACCATTTTCAATGACTATATTTATAGATGCATTTAATGCAGTTATTTCAATTAAACTATGTTAATCAGAAGATTTCTGAACTTTACTATCTTATTCATACTCCTCCGTGTGTGATATTATGAACAGTTTAAACTATCTCTCCCCCTCGTGACTTTATTAATAGTGAATATTCGCGTGTGACATTATGAACAGTGTTAATTTTAATACAAGTGACTCGACCTCATCTTTCCTTCTCGTGAACTCGTTTTAGATAAGTGAATAATGAGTGATACATATGTTTTATTCAGTGTTTGTTTTGTTATATATGCTAAGCAAGTTGATCGTATTTTCAGTAAAACATTTTTTTCAAAAGTTAGACCTACAAAAAGTATGTCTTTCCTTTTCAAAAGTTAACATAGATATATATACACCAATCTAAAATTAATTACCATCAACTTGCTTCTATTTTAAATATTTAGGCCTATAATTAAAAGAAGCAGGTTACAAACTGCTGTGCAGTTTGTTGTCTTATTTGTACTATGTGCAGAATAAATTTTATGAAAAACAAAAAATTATTATAGTGACTTATGCATACATATTCACAAACAAACAAAGCAAAAAGGCACCCTGCCCAACAAGTCACCTTATAAAATGCTTATGGCATTGCCAAATTAACTTCATTGATGTCTCATCCATTAACCCTTCATGACCAGATTAGACTATTTGGATTATGTCCTTTATCTCCAAAATCCTTAGTCCAAACAAAACGTATTTCAGTTTTACAGAGACTACCCAGTCACAGTGTCATGACACCAGGCTTGAATACTTAGTATTTCCAGTAATATCTTCAAATGCTGTGAATCAAGCAAGGGAGCCATACCACAATCTGACTTAAGTACTTGATCTTCCTTACTTGAATGCGTAGCGGGTTTCAGGATATGATTTTAATCAGATTGGCCATACTATTACCAACTTAATGACATAGGCATGTGGCGGCCTGGAATCAAACTTGCAACCTTCAGTTACCTGATATGATCACACCTGCACTCTAACCACTCAGCCACCACGATCCTGATGCAAGACTCAAGATAGATAGGGAACACAATCACCATACAATTTTGAAGTTGAAGAAAACTTGTATAATTGTGGAATGTGTGAATGACTGTATGTGTACTGATAGGTTATGGAAAGGCAGCATCAATCATAAATGGTATCAAGACCAGACTAAATTAAATAATAACGTCCCTTTGGTGCAACAAGGTTGTATCTCCCTATATACTATATAGTAAGATACAACCTTGTTGCACCAAAGGGACAAGGTTAGTTGTTTCTGTGATACATTATAAATGTATAATTTCTCACATGCCAGTTCTCCAATACAAAATACAAATAAATGGCGGAAAAATATACAAACATAAATTAATAAAAAAATAACTGCAAGGTTATAGTTTGCATATTTTAATACTTATCTCATCATGAGACTATAGTTACTGTCTACATGTTGAAAGCACAGAGAACTTCACACATGTGAATATTATCATAAAATAATATAAAATACAGGTAGATCCAATTTCATATGTAATCTGTACAATTATAACAATTTCATACTGACTTAAATTCATCATGAAAAAGTGAATTTAAACTTTCGACTTCAGCAATTAGGACACTTAAACCATTTTCAATGTCATCTTTCAAAAACATATTTCAACCTACAATGCAATGAAAACAAGAGATGTTTGTAAAACACTTATGCCCCCATGGCAGCCCAATGGTCAGAAATGGTGAAGGTCGCAGTGACCTTGACCTTTGACCTACTGACCTCAAAATCAATAGGGGTCATCTACTGTTGCTGGCCAACCTCCATGTAAAGTTTGAAGATCCTAGGTCAAAGCGTTCTTTAGTTATTGAACGGAAACCATTTAAATATTCAGAAATGGTAAAGGTCACAGTGACCTTGACCTTTGACCTACTGATCTAAAAATCAATAGGGGTCATCTACTGTTGCTGGCCAACCTCCAGGTAAATTTTGAAGATCCTAGGTCAAAGTGTTCTTGAGTTATTGAACGGAAACTATTTTAATACGACCGACCAACTGACCTACCGACAGACAAGACATGTGGAAAGCAATATACCCCTTCATCAAAGATGGGAGGCATAATTAATAACCAATAGTTTAGAGACCTGAACAAGAAACAAGGGCATCAAACACTGAACAAAGATTCGATCCAAGGCTCATAACTCAGCTGACATGTTGTTCTAACAAAATAGATGCCTCCAGTCACCTGCCCTACTGACCAGCATTATATAATCTTATAAGTATAGTCCAGAGAATTTGACACGACTCCCGAACTTCTATTAGCATAATTTAACAGCTGATTTATAGTCTATAATTATAATCCCGGTTATATGTTTTCATAATCGGAAAGCATCTCGAAGACGCTCAAGTTGTAATACAAACACCAATCTATTGGACCAATATTGCACGATTTGCTTGCGGAGTTATATATTCAACGCAAGAACCTTGTAATATATTCATGCATTAAGATCATGTTCATGTCAAATTCTCTGAGCTATAATAGAACATAATAAGTAAATTTTTAATGATTTAAAAGGGTGGAGCAAGCAAAGCAAGTCATGTTAGTCATTAAAAATTCACTGAATATGTTTTAATTAACTAAGAATGTAACATCATGCATTTTGATTGGCCGATACTAATTCGCACCATAACATGACGTCACATCTGTTATGAGAAAATATTATTGATTAAATATAGCATTAAACCAGCAAATATTGGAGTTTTCGTTGACTCAACATATAGGTTATATTCTAAACAAGTTTTGAAAACCTGGAGTGGTATTCAATATTGCTCTTACTTGACTTAAGGATAAGGACAACCAATCAGATCACACCATATTAAACTCTTGGTCAGTAACAGGCGATATGATTGGCTATCTTAATCTCCAATTAAGTACGATCAATATTAAATACCACCCCAGGTCAATAGCAATTAGTAATTTAGTATCACAAATGCATTATTTTTTTCTGATGTGAATACAATTTAATCTTTAAAACTCTCAAAATAATTTCCACATTTGATCAAGCTGCACACTTTAAAAATAATAACAAGTAGATCTAGTACTTATAAAGCATAATATGAATTAAAACACAATATTACTTCAAATTTTTATAACTATTTGATCGATTTGAATAGTTGAAAGTTAATTCATTTGATCAATGTCACTTTATTTTAATCTAATTTTTTTTATATAATTAATATTCACTAACAAAGTACTTGATAATATTGATCTCTATTCATCAACCAACTTCTTGGGGGGGGTTGCTAAAATATATGGAGATAAGGCCCCTTTCCCCTCTCCGCAGAGAATAAATTTTTTCCTAAAGATTTCTAAATTTTCCCCTTGAAGTCTTGCAGACAATCATTCCACATAAATAAAGTAAATTGTGTTGATAAATGAATGTAGAACGTATTGATAGAGTATGTTTTGACCACCCATGCTTACAATATCACCAATAAAAAATCATACTAGACATAAAAGGAGAATTAAACAATTAGGGAAAATTTCCCTTTCAGCTTTTCCGCATGTTAATTTTCCCCCTCCTATTGGCCCGGACCCCTTTCCCCCAAAAATCAAAAGAAACACTGACTTCACTTGTCAGATCACTTTAACAGTGTATAAACAAGTCAACTTCCACTTATCGCAATAAGTCATACACATTGCATTGTATAGTCTCCCAATAAGTCATACAGTGACCTGAAATCACAATGATTTTGCTAGCAATAAGTCATACAAGTTAATTTGTATAGTCATCCAATAAGTCATACAGTGATAAGGTTTAATATATGCTGTAACTTTTGTTCAAATAAATATAGTTTTCAAAGCACTAAAGTCACATATCCTGTCAACCATGCCCAAATGGTTGATGTACATTTTCAGCACAAGTAATACTGACACATTCTAAAGATTTCAAGTTAAATACACACTTTAGTTGCTATACGAACACATCATTTTTGAATTTTGACTTTTTTTGTTATTTCCAATTTGAAAATACATTTAAGCTCTATAGTCATGATATGGTGTGTTGATTTTGCAAATAAAAATTAATTCATTTAATTAAAGTTGACAATATTAGCACATGTATTTCGTTTTGTTTTAAAGCGTAAGTGCTTTTGCACTTATTCCATTAAAATGTACATTTCTTTTAGTGGGCAGTATAAGAGTATAGACCTAATAACAGCTAAAAAGTGCCAAAAAAATAACATTTTAATAGAAAGACAAACATGGATTCCAAATTTCATTTACAACTCATTTTTTAACTAATATAGTAAACTCATGAGCCAACACAGGCCCTGATCTAGCATAGCATCCCAATCTGAGCTTAATCTCATCTCAATTAATTCCATGTGTCTTTGAGTTACTCCATGCAAGACCCAACACAAAATTACCAAAACAAAACAGAAACATTATTCTGAGTGTTTAACATTAAAAGTCCAATTTGAGATTTATGACAAATAAGACTCTGATTAGAGCGAAATCTCAATTTGCGTTGACATTTTTTTTAGATGCCTCCAGAGACCGGGTCTGTTTTTAATCTATTCAATAGAAATTTCATGTATTCATTTGTGGGATAAAAGTATTACACAGTAACAACATAATATATCAATTCTATAAATTCAAAATAGATACACTAGGCCTCGATCTCCCGAGCATCTCAAGTAGAAATCTCATCTCAATTTGAG
Organism: Spisula solida; assembly: GCA_947247005.1. NCBI lineage: Eukaryota > Metazoa > Mollusca > Bivalvia > Venerida > Mactridae > Spisula > Spisula solida. Next base: position 15,952,321 of record OX365950.1, on the reverse strand, counting down.
ATTTTGCTCAAATCAGAGTCAGAATTTGAGATAAATTTAAAGTTCGGGCTCTCTATATTTTACTGTTTTAAACAAAGAATAAGGTTTTCCGTTTTGTGATGCGAATTTTGAGTCCAATCTCCCACGGAAATTTTCTAAAAGACACATGACGATATTCGAGATGAGATTTTTCTCAAGCTGAGACAATTCAGGAGATCGGGGCCTGTCCTATCAAACCACCATGCCCTTTGATAAATTTATTAGTGAAGATTTGTAGGCTAGCCATATTGATATCTATGTGTATGCACCATCGGCGAGACAATCACTGTATGATTCCAGCTAGAAGTTTCAATAGTTCACTGTTCACTTCCAAGCTTCATCACAAGTTTTCATGTAGCAATATTCTGACGACATTTTTTTCCAGTGGTCTTAAAACAAATGCAGTTATCATACTCACACAGAATATATATACCCGGTAACATAAATACAAACAACTAAATTTTTTTCATCACTTTACACGTGTCCCCACGACACTTTGGACAGAACCACTTTCCCTTAGGCTTACTAGTAAGTCCTACACAATTAAAATGGAACCATTCTATTGCACATGCGTCATTGTCACAACCTATCATTTCACCATATGATACTTGTTGGCAGAGACAATAAAGGGGCTCATCAGGGTCAATAGGAGGATCAATAGGGGATTGTTCTTTGTCTTTCTTTGTCTTCCTTTTCTTCTTTTTCTTAGGTAATTTCTCCTCCTGAAAATTGAATATTTTCAAGATTGATAATTTAAAACCGGTAATTATGGATTAGACGATGATCAAGTATACTTGTTGACTGATCAAATGACCATTTGTGTGCAAGAGTTAGACAAACTCAAAACTTATTAAGGGGCCAGGTTATTTTTATGTATCATGCAAATCAATTATGTAATCAATGATTGGTCAAAACGATCTGTCCGATTTATTTTTTATCGATTGTGTTTTCAGTCCGATTATGAAACCCTACAAGTAACCATTCAATAAACTCAGTTTTAGTGACAACTTGAGAAATAATACTTAAGATTATATTTTTAATAAATGTCAAAATTTCCCTGTTTAAGGGCCATACTACCCAGTCAGGCCAGGGGCAAGTTGGGTGCTTATCAAACTTGGCATAGAGATATTATGGCCATAAACACATAGTCACGAAGACTGAAGATGATCAGATGAAAAATGTTCAAGAATTTCTATAAATGAAGGTAAGAGTCCAGACACTTCCTGGATGCCACCCAACGACCAAGGCATCACGATCAGCATCACAGACCGATCAGACAGGATTAACCTTAACAAATATCATATGCCCTTAAAAGTTTCAATCTAACGTGGGTGATCAAATCATCTAGAATCATCTAGAATACATAAATATGAACTGTATCGTATTTTCATATAAATGAATTACCTCTTCTTTAATTAATGTATCATGATTTTTCTGCCTCCTCTGCCTCTTACTCGTTGTGATAATTCTGTTTTCCACAATACGTTCTTCTTGTTTATTCACCTTTATATTATTGACAACAGGCGGTTGTGGAGTGTACTCCTCTCTCTCAGGTTCCCGTGTCGATGTCGAGGTAGGATCTACAATATACATACAGTATGGTATAGGACTTTGAGAGGTATGATCAACAATGTACAAACAGTATGGTATAGGATTTTGAGGTAGGATCTACAATACACATAATGAAATACAGTATGGTATAGGATATTGAGATTGGATCTACAATACATACAGTATGGTAAAGAATATCGTGGTTGGATCAACAATGTATATACTGTATGGTATAGGATTTCGAGGTTTGATCTACCACATCACAGAATGATATAGGTTCTTCTGACCATCATGGACATTCAAATAAAAGCGAAATTGAACACTAGTAAAATGAAACCATACTAAGACAGTGTGACCTCTTCAAAATAAGATCATTCATCATTTTCTTCAATTGATGATAGATATGGAGGCCATGTGAACTTGTTTCTTGAGTTTTTTGCTTCTGTATGGATTATGATTTATACTGACTCAGTGAATTATCAGATGAATTCATCAACTTCATGACTCATTATGACTTTCATATAAACCAGGGATCCTGGTCTTTTTATTGAGGAAAAATACATGAACATGATAATTTGATATTAAGAGACGCCAGAATCAGAGCATTAGTCAGTATCCTCAGGTGAGTTTTAAACTACTTTTGTACAAACTTAACGGACACATCGACTTGTCAGGCAATTAAAATCAGAATAGTCAGAAGCATACTATATATATGGATACTATCTGGAATGAGGTGTCAAGAGTTATAAATTGAAAATTGTTAAAAAGGACCGAAATTTAACATCAAGTAAAAACACAATTAACATGCATGTTGAGTTCACAACCAACTGTCTGGCATATTATTTGTTAGGGGTTCCCTTAGTTAGTATGGTGTCTATTTGCCTTATCTCAATAAGCAGATACCAACCAAATAAAATACCCAAGTTTTCTCTGTCTTGATCCAACTGTCTATGTCTGTTCTCAATAAAGTCATGAATTAAAGTTAGTAAATGTAACTTTTCATCTCCGATTTCCTGACATTTAACCAATGTTCTCTGAATAGCAACAAATGCCTTCTTTTTAGCAGGACCATTCTCTTCTTTCAAGTAGACCTCCTTATGTTGTTCTGTATCCTGTAGAAGTGCTGGAAATATAAATTAAGCAAGGTGTCTATTTATAGCTCTCACGTGACCTTAATCACGTGACATCCAGCGTACAACGCGTAACTTATTTATAGATTTGTGTTTCCGTTTTTGACAACACAAATAATTGAGACATGTACAACAATCAGAAAAGCACTATAAAGCTAACACAATGCTAATTTTCAACAATTGAACGAATTAAATCGTTTTTAAACGAACAATCGAATGTCTCAAACAAGCGGAAAACATGAAAAGATCTCGGCCAAAGAATCAATGAGAAACTAATAAAAAATGTACACATTCACCTTGCCGGGAATCTATTATTGTCAACAACAAATGTATTGTATCAAAATGCAAGTATCTTACTTCTACATTGAATGTCCAGTTCTCGCAACTGAGTGACAATCCGTTGCAAATCGTCCGGCAGGTTGTCCATGGTTTCTAGATAATTTTCCACGTAAGTAGCCGAGCACAAAGCTTCGACCGCTGCTTGGTTTAAAATAGACATATTGACCGGTTCAACTGTTACATCTGGTAATATTTTGCTCCCCACGTCAACGCTAAAGACGAAAAATAACCTGGGATATTTTCAACACACAGATTGTTTTCCCTCGCCGTTTAGTTGAATACAAGCCTCGTTTTAAAATGTGTATTGACCTACATATGTGTTTACACGGATGATCATTTTTATTTGCATAGAAGCACAAAGATGAATAACAACCGAAAAGACCGAGCACGGACACTCATAAAATCTCACACATTTAATTCCGTGATAAAATCTAGATATGTCCTGATTTGTGAATTTAAGTCATATATGATAAAATCGGCCCCCATAAAAGGGCTTTTATTTGTAAGTGTTTACTAACATGATTGTAGTCATCTCAAAATCATAAATATCAAGAACTTTGTTTAAGGCCCATACAGTATGATACCATAATTTATAAGTATTATGATTTCATGGTGCTAGTGCGACTGAATGTTCTGTCAAAGATATTTTAGGTCTTTGGTTCTGTGCTTATGGGCTACAATTAATACCCATATATACTAGATAAAAGACAGAAATAACACAAGAAAAATATAAGCAACAAATCAAAGCACTTTCATAAAACACAAGTCCAGAAAGATGACTTCAACCTGATGCAGTGTTGCTGCTTTTCTAGAAACCTTCCTTATTCGTCAAAGGTACTTGTTCGTTAATCTTCACGAAGCCCTGAAACTTCTTTGAGTTATTCTCGGTATCGTCACTTACTGTCTTTTTCAGATAAAATTATAATAGTCTCATACATGTATGTACATGTACCAATTAACTTGAAAGTCTTTCTTCTTGCTCGTTAATTTTCTTTTTAAAGACTCGTACATTGTTCCGGGCTAATGGATCTCCTAATGTTTGTACTCGTCAAAGTGTTTGTTTTTTAGATATAGAAAATTTTTTCTTGAACACTGGTATAACATGCTCATTTCTCCTGTCTGCTGGTCGAAAGTGATATAATCTGGAAGATGACAGGAACAGCAGGAACGAGCAAGCTCAACAACGCTTTGTTCGGCATTTCCCCATTCCTCTCTGTTTAAAAATAGTCATGCATGTAGTGTGTGAAGAAGATTATAAACACAGTTTTGGGAGTAATACCTGGGATGGTGTCTTTGGTTCTTGTTTGACTATCATGGCAGTATAATCAATTGTTCCTGGTCATCTTTGTTGCAGACTGAATTCAAACTTTCTTACAGGGGATATATACGTATATCTAATCAAGTAGGATGAGTGACGTTTATATACTGATAAGTTCCAACTTCTTATTTGTCTCACATACAGGCACGCCACTTGTTTTTTTTGAATGCCTAAGAAAGTAGCTATTCCAGACATTCATAAAAGACATATGGCGTACCTGTCTGCGATGTAAATATTAATTAATACGTATTTAGAACTTATCAGAAATAGTACACCATTTTCCAATTAATATCGCAGTTGCTGTTGTGACAACAGACACGTATTCAGGTAGGGGGCCAGGGGGCCTTGCCCCCCCCCCCAGCTGGCTGGCTAGCTACGTTTTTATCGTATATCGATTGTTTTCGGCCCCTACAACTATTGATTTAATACACCACTGATCTATTTCTTGGGACTGACTAAATCTTTCGGCATCTATCATACTGGTAGTGACCTGTATATTGGACATTCTAGATGACATCCTGTGTATATATTGTATAGCCCCCCAGGCATGACTAATCAAGCACTCAACAGGACCAACTGATGGTGAAGGTGTGATTTTTGAAACTGATAAGAAATTAAGTGTGTTTAGGTTGATTAAAGAAGGTCAGTCAGATATTACATAATGATGTCAATGGTTATCACCATTTAATCCCATTAAATTAGGGCATGATGATTAAAGATTAGAGTTTGACCTGAAGAATTGATAGTTAAAATGTAAGTTACTAACTTACATGTAATCATTACAGTGAGAAAATAGGTATATTATTTAATTGTTTGATGGGGTGATTAATTAGGATTCCTATATATAGTATTTAATGTTTGAGTGGAAAGTAATGGTCACATTCTTGAAATATTTTTAAATATGCATCAATTTCATTGAAATTTGATTCATAAATCAAATATAGTAGTCCAATTTTATATCCGAATATAAAAGTTCATAATTTATATAATTATATAGTGCAGAAAATCACATTACATTAAAAAATCATGTTCGTATAAATTTGGATTTCTTAATACTTATTGTTAAAATGGTAAAACATGAATGATAAGATTATTAAGTTTTTTAAAAATTAGTAGATCTCTTTAGTAGCACTGCTTTAATTATTTTAATGTCTGATTTCAAACTAAAAGTGCAGGAAATTGCATCATTTTTAAGCAAAAACCGAAAAAAATCTTCGCTTGGAGAGGGAACACTAATTAGTAGCACTACGTTAGTTATTTTTAAGTCTGATTTTTAAAGCTAAAAGTGCAGGAAAATGCACCGTTACAATAACAAGATTTTAAAAAAAATCAACCGGGAGGGGTATCCCCTCCCGCACCCACCCCTCTTGGCCCCCCAGGAAACAATTCATGGATACGGCCCTGGACAACGACTATATCGGCGTCGTTTGAGCAACTTTTATTGGAGTTGTTTCGGTCGCGCAATTGACATATTGATATATGATTCCGGGTTGGCTGTTTGTAGTGTGTGTAATGCCCTCACCCATTTTCTTTTTATTTCGATGTCGATTGACATTTGGTGTTTTCCAAAATGAATTCATTGCATACTTTACCTGTATTCATTAGTTTAAAAAAACTCCCGAGGCAGTAGTTTGGTTAGCACAGTTTTAGGTTATTCTCCATATTTCCGATCCATAGAAGAGAACCCAATTTACACTTGATCTGTTTATCTTTAGTTTAGTGTTTTTTTCTGGGTAGTTTTTGTTTGGAAGTCTACATGTACGAGTATATGTTTCCTATTTACTTTTTTTGATCCTGGGTTTTATATAATCTTGGTTGCCCACAACACTACCCAGAAATAAAGGTAATGGATACATCTTCTTTTAAGTCTTTGTTGTTGGTTTGCATTTATATGTTCATCACTTTTGTGATTGCTGTGCATGTTTGGTCTTCAAGTGAAGTTTTGATAAAAATGTGGTAAGGATTTTAAAAGTGTTGGTTTTCCTGCATTTGTTGTTGTGTGCTAGAGCTATGCCATCAGCAAATTCAAGGACATCTATATATATATAGCTGTTCACACAAGGTCTACTGCATTCCATTCCTTTTCTCTTCTACAAGAGCTATTGAATGTTAACGAAAATTATATGAGTCAAAATATGTACATATAAAATATGGTTTACTTAAATTTAATACTGGATTGCATGGTGGTCGAATGGATAACGCTCTCGACAACTGATCGTGAGGTCCCTGGTTCGAATCTCGGCCGGGGCACTTGTTCATTTCTGAAACGCTATTCAGTGTTTCCCAGCGATGAACTGGTTGGTTGGAAACCCAGAGATAGTCTCGCGGGTATCGGTGCTATACACCGTGCACGTTAAAGAACTAAGGAGTCTATTCGAAACGAGCTAGGGTAACGCACCCTGACTCCTTGTATCACACCTCTGTCTCTCTGTTGTTATAAGTCTGTCCTTGTCAGATAAAATATTATAAAAAAATTGCGACAATGTCCCAGGGTGGGCCCTGCAAATAAAATGGAAGAAGAAGATTATTAAACTCATCTTTTTAAATATGCATGAACTTGCTAGTGAATTTAAAATTATATGTGGAGGGACTCTAGACTTTTCCACGCGTTATACTTCGAATTAACTAAATTGCGTATCAGATCAGTCAACCCAAAGATCGATAGATATACAAGGATTGAAAAAATGTACTAAATCTCACAATATCTTGCGACAGTCTTCTGAAAGCTCGCGAAATCTCGTTTGTACTACTTCATACCACAGGAACTTGCATTTATAATTTGAAAAAAAAAAGAAAAATGAAAAAAAAAAAAATCTTTTTTTTTCTAATTATAAATGCAAGTTCCTGTGTTCATACCTTATATATCCAATTTTAATGTACATAGGCAAACACTAATGAGTTTAAATTTATGCAATGGATTTACAGTTTAGCTTTAAAATGATACCTCATTCATTGCACAAAATCAGTGGTGAAATGAATAAAACAGAAGTTTGCCAAGAGCCAGACCAATTCTTATTTAAATGGAAATTCCAATTTTATCAGAAAATTCTAAACTTGCTTCATAAAAACGACCGTATGTACGTGCTTTTAACAATAACCAAAAACTCTTGCTGTTAGTTTATATTCTTTTTGGTTAACTAGTCTCGCCTTCCGATTGGCTTATGGGATACCGCCGAAATTCAACATCAAAATCATTCGATTAAAAACAATGTATTTTTATTCTATCGAATATATACTTTAGCCTTCCAAAAACATCTTGATGGACTTGAAGATTAGAACAGCGTCGAAAATCATAACTGTCATTTGCGGCATTCTCTCTTGAATCCGAATCGGCCACGTCCAATTCAATTTTCCAAGTTTGCTACACTGCCCTACAGGTGGGTGACTTCGGTGAGTCATATTTTCAGTGTCATTAAACTTTTACTAATTTGACCCCCAAATACACAAAGGGGCACCACTTCACGTTCAAGCATTATGAAGCTTGTCAAAGGGTGAGAATAATTGTGCAGCCTCACAAGGACTCAAACTCGGCCTCAGGACCCTGCTCCCGAGTCCCTACTGAGCTTACACACACCCTCACTCATGTTTTGAACAAATGTTGTAAAGCACAGTGAAGCAGCCTGGTCGTAAATGCGATACAGTGGCCTCTAAATCCAAATTATATGACAAAGGGGTGAAAATGTGCAGCCTATTTAGGGCTCGAACCCAGGACAAATGCTCCCCGAATAAGATTTTTGGCCACTTACAATATTGGAAACATGTTCAAGCTGTGACACATATCAATCGGGAGCACCAAACACTGTCTGACTGAGAGAATGCAGCTATTTTGTAAGGAATCTCGGCCGGCGCATTTGGTCATTTATGAAATGCTTTTCCAGTGTTTCCCACCCAACTAGAGATGAATTGGTTGGAAACCCAGAGGTAGTCTCACGTGTATCGGTGCTGTACACCGGGCACATTAAAGAACCAAGGAGTCTATTCGGAACGAGCAAGGGTAACGCACCCGGATTCCTTGTATCACACCTCTTTCTCTTCTCTTCAATAATACTAAAAAAGAGGCGTTCGGCAGTATAAATAGATAGATAGATAGGAAGTGGCTAGGAGTCCTGTAACTGAACCTCTTTGCAATGCTTGTAGGACAGTCTAGAGGTCCAGTAATTGATTTCATATGAACATAAGAAATCAATTACTATCTAGACCTCTAGAATGTCCTACAAGCTAAGAGGTCCATGTTACCGGACCCTAGCCACTGCCATTTCGAAACCAGGAAAATTGTATCAGATGTTGGACTCAAACTCACATCCCCTGCAGGGTGCTACTCATTTATTATAGACATTAACTGCGTGCACAATTCACGATCAGTTTGGTTGCAATATGGGAGGGTAACACACTGATCAGGTAAAATCCCTTAAAATCAAATTTATGGGGGTTGTTTAACAGTTATTTTTGCCCTTCCATTATTTCCTTTTAACAGTTCTTGAATCTGATGAACCAATCAAATCAATGATTCCTCATCATGGTATTCATACCCCTAGCTAGCAATCGGTGAATGGCAGATTTTTTTGTTCATTCATCCAATAGATTGCTGGTGGGCATTTTGCATTAATTATGAATACGATGATCTCTCCTATATCTTGTTTATTTGATTTCAGAGTAACCATGTCCGTCATTCCTTTAAAAGTTGTTGTCAGAGTGAGGCCACTCATTCCGAAAGAAGTCAATGAAGGATGCCAAATGTGTACAAACTTTGTGCCTTATGAGCCACAGATAGTGCTGGGAAAAGACAGGAGCTTTACATACGACTTTGTCTTTCGCCCAACTGATCCACAAATCAGTGTGTATGATGATGCTGTTAAACCTCTTATTCAGCATATATTCAAAGGTAAATTTTACATAAATGTTGTCTTGCTGCCATTGGTAACCCAGGGAATTGGCATTGAGAATTATCAAGAGCTTGGATAGCCATTGGCAGATCTTGTAGATCTATGTACATACTAGTCTTTGTCATCAGCTGGATCTATAGGTGTTTCACTACTATTAATAAACAGAAAAGTAGCCAATAATGTCAGCTATTTCTCTAAAAAGTTATTGACTCCCATCAATGACTGGACATGTTATGTGAACACCCTTGCAGGCATACATACAGGTGGTGGCTTCCACTCATGTATTAGTGATTTAATTTTGTCTGGACTCTTAGTTTTATTACAATAATTATGGGCGAAATATCTTGATTACTTTGATTATCAGTCAAATTGCCCCTGAACAAGTGTATTTTATGACTGTACCCAGTATGAGGTACTAGTATGCTGGTTATTTGTACTATATAATGAGGATATAATTTGAATCAGTTACTGTTTAGTCAAAGGTGAATGTTTTATTGCAGGTTACAATTCCACAGTACTAGCGTATGGACAGACAGGTAGTGGCAAGACATTTACAATGGGAGGTGGATACGAGGACTCCCTTAAAATGGACCCTGAAGGCATGGGCATTATACCCAGAATCATACAGGAAATATTTTTAGTCATTGGTGAAAAAGAGAATTATAAATATACAGTTAAAGTGTCATATTTAGAGGTATGAATTCAATTCCATTGCAAAGATACTTATTATATAAAGAGGTGAAATACCTTCTTTCAATAATAAATGATCCAACATTTTATGTTGCATATATATGATATTAAAGTAAATTATATTGTTTGTTTAAATGTATGTTCCATGTATTTGGGAAATATATATGCACTTGTTAACTATTCTTGTATGATGTGTAAAAGCTCCCCTGCAATACGTAGTATGTTATACACAATTTGCTTGATTAACATATGGAAAAATATCATTCTTTCTTTTACGTTGAAAAGTAAGAGTTTCAGGCGTTAAAACTGAAATTTTCATTGCTGACAACAGTTGCCAATTACCAGGCCTATCTTAACAAAGGAGACTGCTGGGCATAGATAAAATAGGTGACATGTTCATTATTGTTTTGATTTTTTATGATATTTTGTTTCATCAATTTCTTTCAGATAATAAATGAAGATTTACAAGATTTGTTACTGTCCAGTAAACGTGATTCTTTGAGTATTAGAGAGGAAAATGGTATCATAAAGGTATGTTTGTAGGTTGGCAATTATGTGGCAATTTGAACTTAAAATTAATTACATCTTCTACCTATATTGTATTATCTGAACCAGTCTAGTGATATCAATCTCTTCCACATAATCATATACTATATTGAAATGTATGTGTCTTAACTGCTTTTGTAAGTGTTTTTGAGCTGTGGTTAAAGAGCTGGATTTGTAACCAGGTGATCTGGGTTCAATTCTACTCTTTGTTAAATCGATGTCCGGAAGTTTCTGATTTCTGATTGAAGGGTCAATCTCATTAAGTACTGGTTAGATTACTGTCCAGGAAAACTGATCAGGTGAATCTGCCATTGTATATAACTGAAAAGTTGTTGAGAAACTGTAATAAACTGGAATAAACCTGTGTCTTATTCTGCAATCAGGTCTGCAGTTCAGGTATTATTTTATTTGGTATCACAAAGGGCAAGGTCACACTTAAGAGTTCAAAAGTTAGAAATGACCATAATTTATGTTGTCTGGACCATAACTTCATCATATATTGTTGAATTTTAAAAAAAAACTGTACAATTGTTGTCCTTCATGAGACAGTTTTTATGGATGTGGTTTGCCATATGTCTGTGACAAAGTGGTATGTGGGGGTATCATTAGTCACTCTGTGGCAGTTCTAGTTAATGTTTTACCCATGCTTTATCTCACAGATACCTGGTTTAAAGGAAGTACATGTAACCAGTACGGAAGATACCATGAAATTGTTAGAGTTTGGTTGTAACAACAGAACCACAGCTGCCACGGCAATGAACAGCACGTCTAGTAGATCTCACGCTATATTCTCAGTTCTCATTGAACAGCAGCATGAAGAAGACATGTACGTTAATTATTTGATAGTTTATTAGATAATTTGCAGGACCCTCACTCTACTTTGGGGGACTGCCCCCAATTCTGGGGAAAAGTTTTATTAAAAAGTTATTGCTTAGCTAAGACTTATTTTGAATTTATTATATGACTACAACTATAGTCTTGTTGTGTAGATTGCTATCATTATGATTATACTGTCAGATCTCGATATAACGACACCTGATATACTGACAAATTCATTATACTGACATCAAATTTGGGAACAAAAGCATTAAAATGCTCTTTGTATCAATTCAGTATACTGACATATTCGTTACGACATTTTTCGTGGAAACAAACAGCGTCGTTGTATGGAGATCTGACTGTATAAGAATTTAAGCCAGTGTTCCTTAAACTTATAATAATTATTCAAGGACTGATGTGATGTATTATGTTAACATTTTACGTGATGTATAGTTATGTTCTTTCAGAAATGATTTTTGGAAAGTTAAGTTACAGTTAGTTGATCTAGCTGGGTCTGAAAGAATCAAGAAAACACATGCTGAAGGTGCTAGACTTAAAGAGGGTAGGTGATTACTTTACTCATTATGCTGTATGTTTATCCAAAGACTCTATAAGAGTTGGATGAATTTTACTTCTTTATACGGTACCATTAAATAACTTCATTCAGTGGGGAGACGTATTGATTTTATGTTTGAAAGTGGATGGTTAGATGGAATAATAGCACAGAGAATTTGACCTGATCCTGACCTTTATGCATGAATATATTACACTGTTCTTGTGTTGAATATATAAATTTCCGCCAGCAGATCGTTCAATATAGGTCATTTAGATTTGTGTTGGTATTACACATCGAGCGTCTTCGTGATACTTCCCGCTTATGAAAACATACAACCGGGGTTATAAATATGGACAATATATCAGCTGTTAAAGTATGCTAATTAAAGGTCGAGAGTCGTGTCAAATTCTCTGGACTATAACATATAGTTTATAATAATACAAGAAATGATTTCAAAATGATTGGACAATAATTATGTTATTTAGTGCACTACTTGGGAATGCTTTGAATGCCTTTAGCAACATGCTATCAATGGGATTTTAATTGTTAGTACATTGTGTTGATATTGTGTGCCCATTTGTCATTGATTTTTTATTGCATTTTATTTCTAGGTATAAACATCAACAAAGGATTGTTGGCTCTTGGGAATGTTATAAGTATACTTGGTGATGAAAATAAGAAACCTTCACATGTACCTTACAGAGATAGCAAACTGACAAGAATTTTACAAGGTACGATTATTTTGCACCTATACAGGAGTGTAGAAATGTTTTTATGTAGCGAGCAATCTTCAAAAGTAGGTGGTTGGTTTGAAATCTCACTTAAAGTAACAAAACAGAAAATGGGAAAATGTAGTCAGCAAGCATGTTCAAATAGCCAGTGAATTTTGCCACCTACCAGCTCATTTCTACACCCCTGCCTATAGTGGGATTCAAATCTGTACAGTATAGCATCATTGCCTAGCAATGCAAAATTCGAACGCATTAGACCACTCAGCTATCTCAACAACCCCAAGAATGGTTGAACAAACTTCACATATACCTTACAGTGATAACAAACAGACCAGGATCTTACAAGGTAGGAAAAATAACACATCAGACAGGGAAGAAGGCAGAATTCATCAGGAACAAGGGAAGGCAGCATTCCTTAGGAACAAGGGAAGGCAGCATTCATCAGGAACAAGGGAAGGCAGCATTCCTTAGGAACAGCAGAGCACAAAAGGCACAAAAAGAGGTGTACTAATTACTCGCTCTGCTTGAAGGTGGCCCTGGTCAAAATGACACATACATGGGTGAAAGTTTTCCGTTTTATGACGGATTTCCGTATTTTAGACATGTCCCAAGACCGTTTTTCCAAATCGCGTAAATCCATCGTAAAAATTGGCGGGGGGGATATGCCGACTTTTGCTAGCACGACCGCGGTATTCGTAATTGTTTTAGACCGTATCGGTTTTCCAGTATACAAATGAAACGACCGTTTTGATTGGCCGATGAAGTTACCTCTACATGTATCCTGTTCATTCTTTGAACCAATCACGGCACTCGATCTTTCCGCTATTCGGGTATTCAGTACCTGTTTGTACGACATTTGTCATCAAATTGAAAGTGGAATTTCATATTTTTCAAACGCAATTGAGCGCGTGAGAAAAGTATGTCAGGCACAATTGGCGATCGGGAAACGATTGAAATACATTGGCGAATCGGATACGAGCATGACAAAGCTTTGAAGGGTTGAATTAAAAAGAAAATAGGTAAAGTCCAGCGCCGTTCTTTCCGTCAAAAACTCGGGAAATTGTAATATTTTGTTGCTGCAAATAAGTTCCATAAAAGCCTCTTGACAATATAAATGGGACTTTAAGTTCACACAGCATTGTATGTGTGTGTGTGGTGTTGGTGAACACACAGTGTTATTTGTAGCAGTTATAAATGGTCAGTCAGTACTCTGAATCTATAGAGGTACACTCACAGACATTTTGATATATTATACTTCCATGTCATGATGATTCAAAGAAACCAATTCATTTAATGTCAATATGAGGAATATTATGCCAAACAATATCCTCTTTAGATCCCTGGAATCTTGAGAAAAATTGTATTTTGTCAACATGATTCAGAAGGCCTACTTGCTGAACAGGGACCTTCTTTCAGTTCAGTACAGGTCCCAATCTGGGGCAATCTTGTACTTTATATTTACAAGATCGTGTGAGCGTTGCACAAGTATTTACAGGGAAGAGTTAAAGAGGTTAACTACGGCGGGACACCGCACAATTCAGAAATTAAACAAAAACTTTATTTTCTTTCTTACCGGCGGTATATTTAATAACTGAAGAACACTTTGCCGTAGGATCTTCAAACTTTACATGGAGGTTGGTTATCAACAGTAGACGAACCCTATTGATTTTGATGTCAGTAGGTCAAAGGTCAAGGTCACTGTGACGTTTGCCATTTCTGACTATTCAAATGGTTTCGGTTCAATAACCCAAGGACGCTTTGCCCTAGGATCTTCAAACTTTACATAGAGGTTGGTCATCAATAGTAGATGCTGCCTGTTGATTTTGAGGTCAGTAGGTTAAAGGTCAAGGCCTCTGACCTTTACTATTTTGACTATTGGGCTGTCATGGGGCATGCATGTTTACTTTAAGTTTTAATGAAAATTGTGATTTACCTGAAGCAGAGTCATTGTCTCGCTTACAAAAATATATTTACAAAGAACAATTTTAACCAAATATAGCCCTAAGGGATACAGTACTTACTTAATTAATCTACAACAAAAACTTGTTTTTTTAGTGCATTATCAGATTATCAGACATTTTACATGACAGTAGGTCGGTTTTTGGCAACCTCATGATGCTGGAGTTAAGCTGTTTATTGGCAACCAAAATCACATACCCCTGGATTTATACTTTACTAGATGATACTGTTCACTATTGTGACCCCAACCTCTACACAAGAACAAAGATCATACACAAATTGTATTATTTGACAAGAACAGGCAACTATCAAGCATTTTTGTCCAAATTATCTGCACTTCTTGACAAGGTACAACCTTAAATCCATTGACTATTGCTTTTGTATAATTTGCACAGACACTTGTTCACTATTAGAACCCCAACCTCTACTCAGTAGAAGTCAAATAGTAATTCAAAGGTTTTAGGTTGAAAGTGAAAACAATATCACCACGTGAACAAGCTTTTATGGAGGCCTTTTATTTTTTATAACAGCAAGTCAGAAGTGCCAGAATTTGCTCTCAGAAGTACTTTGAAATGCTGTTTTCAAGGAGCTTCCGGGGGCCCCCTGGACCCCTGGCCAAGGCTTTGCCCTGGACCCACCGGGGGTCCTGCGGCCCCCTGGCCCCTAGCGTATTTTTCAGTATTTTCATATTTCTCAACTTTCACCCATGCACATACCTTATGAAGACAAATTGTTAAGATTATTAATCAGTACATTTCACTGTATACTAGTATATAATTATGAAGACCATTCTAATCTTCAGATTCACTGGGTGGTAACAGTCATACGTTAATGATTGCATGTGTCAGTCCAGCTGATAGCAACATGGAGGAAACATTGAACACACTGCGGTATGCTGATAGAGCTAGAAAGATCAAGAACAAACCGGTGGTTAACTGGGATCCTCAGACTGCAGAAATCATGAGACTGAAAGGACAAGTACAACAACTTACTATGAAGCTTATAGGTGCAGGCATATCAGACCTAGATAGGTTAGTACTGTATTACTGTTTGTTAATTTGTGTACTCTAACTCAGGTTTAACTCCATTTCTCAACAATTTTTCAGTAATGTACGGTGGCCGATTCACCTAATCAGTTTTACTGGACTGTATCCTAACCAGTTCCAACCTGCCCTTCTACAAGGAAGTAGCAACTTCTCCGTATGCGGAGGAAATCGACATTTATGTACTGTTTAACTGACAAATTCAGTATCTTTTCAGACATGCCTATTGTTTTAACAGTGGAAGTGATATTGTTATACCTAAACCAGATACTATTGTTATTTCAGTGAAAGTGATATTGTTATACCTAAACCAGATACTATTGTTATTTCAGTGAAAGTGATATTGTTATACCTAAACCAGATACTATTGTTATTACAGTGAAAGTGATATTGTTATACCTAAACCCGACACTCCGAATAAAGAGAAAGATAGAAAGGTTATACAGATGTGGATTGATAAATGTAAAGAATTAGAGGTAAAAATGGGATACTTTCTGTAATAAGATAATAGAAAACCAGACAGGGAAGGCAGCACTCAACTTAACCAGCCGGGCACAGAAAAAATAAAATCATCACATACCACAATTACACGGCATAATGCCCAATACATAACTGAACAAGAAAATGAACTTAATCGCCGTTAATAGTTTCTGTAATTACTACAGTTTAAATTCTACTGACGTTCAATAGTGGGAGGTCATAGGTTCGAATTCTGAAAAATGTGTTCTGTTATCATGTATGACCAGATGGTGGTTGCTAGGTAGTTCAATAATGGTTGTCATGTGCCAACCTGCCTGTCTACTGGTTTATCAAAGCACTTGCGGAAGTCTTAAACTTCAATTCTCTATATATAATTCTTTAATAACTACTAATTGTGGTAAAGGGATCTGCAACATATTTAGGGTTCAGTTAATGAACTTCTACAAACCTTATCTGCCCCCTTATGTGTAGTGTCAAATGTTAATAAAGAATTCAAATTTGAATATTTTTTTGTTAGTGCTTTGATAAAATGGAAGCCCGGTGCCAGGCACGTAAGGATAGATGTCAAGTAGTAAACGTGCCCAGTATCTGAATCTCTAATAAGTCCTATTGCTGGCAGTTTAAGTAGGGATGGCAGTAATAAACAGTAAAACACTTAACTGTAAATTAAGGAAGGAAAACAATACCTTTGCTGATGTAGCTTAATTTTTATCCTTGGCAAATCTGACTGTAGTGGCATAGGTAAAACATTTTTAGCCTTCAAAAACAGGGCAATCTTTACAGCCAATGCCCTTAGTAACTGAAACAGTCAAAAATGTATTGCCTTTAAACGCAGGGGTTCCACTAGCATCTGAATCTGAAGGATCATTTTGATACTTTTGACTAAATTTGACCATTTTATAGGCAAGATACCCATTATCTCAAGAAAAAATGACCCTTGAAACCAAAATATTGAGGGTCAAAATGTGGCTTTTTTGAAATTTCGAGGGTCAAAATCCCTACTCCCGTTTCAAATGGAACCCCTGAAACAGGACAGAAAAATATGAAGATATTGTTGCACATATTACAGGAAGAGGTGACAAAACTTCACTCTGAGTTACAACAATCTGTCGATCAGTGTGTAAGTCTGAGTGAGAGAGCGATCACATGGGAGATGAGATGTGATAGACTTAAAACACGACTCAAAGAACTGGAAGAAAGTGTAGGGTAAGCTATTCAATATTCACTTACGATTTATAAATGTACTGAAATTGAAGTATGGAATTTCTTGATCCAGAACTTACAGGACTGTGAACTAAAATTGGAGATATTTTGCTCCTTGCCTTGATGAGTTGACGACTTAAATTATTGAACCTAAATAGAAGCAGGAATGTCAATAATGTGTAAACTTGAGCCATGTCGGAAAATTTCAAATAACCTGCCCTTAAGTTTACATCCCTTTCATAATATTAGATTTGTAAGTCAAGGATGTCACTCAACTTTGAAGTAAAAATGACGGGGAAAAATCAATGGTTTTCCCTGGGGTGTTTTCATTCGGTCTCCATCCATGGACCCAAATAGTGAGAATGATCACAGCATGACCCTGACTGAATATTAATGCGAAAAGATTATAACAAATTAATCGGGCAGGGAAGGCACATTCTCGTTCACCAGAGTATTCTTGTCCGAAATGTAGTCTGGGAACTTGACTAACCACTGATGTATTAGGATGGCAGTACTCAACTAAAACAGCCGAGCACTTATAAATGCTCACTACAAGGGTGGAGCATATAAAAAAATGCCGAGCATATCCTTTATTTGCCAGTCAGCTTTCTGCTGAAATATGGTAGTCATATGAGTCGCCAGATTAGACGGCAAGCACGCTAACAACTGAGCTATGGAGGCACATGATACAATCTAGTAGTTGAACCAATATTCATCACTTGATTATCATACTATATGATCATATGTGGATCTTATTTCAGAGTGGATTTAGATTTGTTGAGCTCCAGTGTGACCGAAGAGGCTAACCCAATTCTAGCTGAACAAATTGCAAAGTTAAAAACATTTGCCTGCAAGTTACATGAGTCAGTGGTAAGTCTGTTGTTCATACCTGTGACACTGTGACAATAGTGTTTTAATTTGTACTTGCAGAATCATCAATGCCTGTCAATGTAGTCTAAAAATTAATTAATTTTGATATAAATACAATTTCTATTTATGAAATCTTGAGATATGCGGAAACACAGGCCTAGACACTAACTATTTTGGCCACTGGTCCGACTGGGCAAAAGTGTCCAATTTGTAAATAGGACAGTTGCTGGTCCTCCAGAATTTTCACTGGTCCTTCTGGATTTTCACTGGTCTCGGACCAGCGGACCAGTGTTTGTGTCGAGCCCTGAAACAGTAGGTACTTTACCTGAGGATTGTACATGAATTGCAATTAATGTCTCCCACCTAGCGTGGGTGAGACAAATTGTACTGGATGGATGTCACAGAATCTTTGCGCTTGTTCTCCTTTACCATTGGTCAGATTTTAATGAAACTTTACATGAATAGTTGGTACCAAGCCTAGTTGTGCATATTGTCAGGAATATTTGTTCTAATGATTACTAGTTATGGCCCTTTGATGATTAAACAGTTTGTCTACGCTTTTCATCCTTAAGCATTTGTCAGATTTCAATGAAACTTCACATAGATATTTGGATCTGAGCCTAGTTATATTTTAGGAATTTAAGTTTAGGTGATTATTCTGAGTGTTAAGGCCCTTTAATGATCAAAAATGGGCTACGTCTGTGCTTTTTCTCCGACAGTAACTAATGGTTAGGCTTTCAATGAAACATTATTTTAATGGCATATATACATGTATCAAGTTATCAATACTTGGTGATATTTTGCATCTCATGCTTTAATTTCATTGGTATATTTTAAGTTTATCGCAAGACCAGTATTTTTAATGTACTACAGTCCAACTTGTACTAGCGACCACGCGTATTAAGCGACCTTTGTCTTAAACGACCAGTTTCAAATCCTCCCGACCATATTTGCTCTCTATGTCTATTGTATTAAGCGACTTTTGTCTAACGCGACCAGCGACCACTGTTTAAGCACTATAATTCATAGGTAAAATTGCATTAAGCGACCAAAAAATCGTAAATCACTGGTCATTTGTAGTGACAGGTTGTTAATCTATACCTGATACCTCGTCATAAATCATTGTTAGTTGACACTTCAGAGTATGTCTTTTGTTAATTGGGCCCCAATTAACACCATTGATAATCACAATTGTGTCCGTAGGGCATGTCATTCAGATGATTTTAATCCGATTACACACATTATTACGGATTAATTGTTGTATCTTTTGCTGCAATCAGCTTGCAGTCTCCGTTCATTTAGATTGGGGTAAACCCCGGCCATTCCGTTTTTTTTCTTCGAGTGCAAGCAAAACTGACTTACATTAATTGCATTGCGTAATATATCAGTAAGATTATTAAAATGATAAATTGAAATGCTTACGAAGACCATGCATACAAGTAAGAATCATCATAAAATTTATTTACACACTAATGTTTATCAATGAAGTTAAAAAGTAATCAGGCAACCTAAAATCGGAAATTCGTTAATTACACTCAATGTTTCTTACATTTGTGTAAAACGACCTTTCCGTTAAGCGACCGTTTTCAGACCTTCCCCAGGGTGGTCGCTTAATACAAGTTAGACTGTATATTATACATCAACCAGATTCCAACAACTTTAAAATCATTCAGGCTAGATTTTGTGTAACAAATGCTTCAGAGAAATCAATAAATGTCATAGATGAGGGAGGGGGGGGAGACATACACTTTTGTGGCATTCTTAAATGATCCTTGATTACCAAATTTCAGATAACGGAAGATGAGAATTTGGAAGATTCTGTTGAAGGAGAAAATTCCATAGAGGCAGAGGTTAGATGTTGTTTCTTTATTTACATAGAAAACTGTAAACACATTAAACTAACAACTCTCATTTATTTTTGACTAATCTTTGTATAAATTTTTGTATTGTCACAAATACAGGCCAAATCGCACAGTGGAATACAACGCATCATATTACATTTTCCGTATCATACCATCTGGTTTTCCGAATCCATATCATGCCTGTTTGACATGTTACATGCCAACGTCAAGTACGTCATGACCTTTTTATGAATGGACATTGCGTTATATGCCGAAAATATGCCAACGTACATGACGTCAGTGTAAACACATTAAACACATTTTCGCGCTTAAAATTGTTTTTCCACTTCTGTAGTGATATGATAAAGGAATATTACTGCAGGTGTGTTGATCCGTTAAGCCGTATTACCTCTCATTGCTTGTGTCTACACAAGCAACTCGAGGTTATACAGCCCACTGGATCAACACACCTGCAGTAATATTCCATATATATACAATGAACAGGATGAAAGTGATCAATATAAATTGCAGAACTTGTTTCTAACGCAATCAACCTAAAATAAAGGGGAATACATATAATGTGTTACTCCTGTTTGACCATTTGTACAAAAACTTCTTAAAGGAAACCATTCAGTAGACATTGGACATAGAATAAAATACAAAGTTTCATGTCCAGAAACAGCTTTTTGTAAGTTGGTCTGTTTATGGATTGAAAGTCTGTTTATGAGTTAAAGGTTGGTTTATGTGTTGAAGGTCCGTTTACGAATTGCTAGGCAATCCATACACTGATTGTGCCATATTTCCAGCAGGAAGATAAGACTGAGGAAGTGCCGGCCACACCCGAGACATTGGCTATAATGAAACAACATACACTGAGACGTGCACGTATGAACAATGAATTGGAAGAATTAAACAAGATTTTACAGAAGAAAGAGAAGCTGGCTAGTAAGATGACACATAATGATGAGAAAATGGTAGCAATGAAACATCAGTATGAGGTGAATACATGTTGTTGTTGTTATCTGGTCACATTATTACATGGTCACTTTATATGTTTACTGGGTTCCTATAATTCTGGATTAACATATTTATTCACCATCACAAGGGGAGTCCATACTGACAAAGCTGGTGACCCTGTAATCTATAAATATATGGGTTATCTACGTAAATCACAAAAAACAGAGCGAACCAGTTATTGTGGGTCCCATGGATGCACACACAGTTGCAAATGCAAGTCCAGCACCAAATTATTGCACCAGGAACTCCAGAATCTTGTGTAAGGTAAATTCCATGGCCCTCTTACTGTTACTGATGTTTATTGGTCATGTATATAGTCAGTGTGTTATCTGAGAGCCTGGGATACAACAATTTGTTGTGTTATAGGAAACGATGAAACACTTGGAAGGTGAAATATCTGGTCTACAGAAGGAGAGAGAAACATTGTCTACAGCTTTAGAAGATGCAAAAAGTAACAAGGCTGCTAGCAAGTATGTTGATAGATTCATTACAATGTTATCAGTATAATATTGCTAAGTTTGTGTATACAATGACCAGCTACATTCACAATGCCTCCTTTTGTGAAAGAAAGTCCATGTATTGATTGCAGTCTAGTCTCCATGTGATTGAAATACTGTTGTCCAGTGGGACTTAAAACATTATTTAGAATAGAAAAGTCTAAAAATAATGCATTTATCGAAATTGGGCTCCATTTGTAGGATAAAATAACCATACTGGGTTTGGTAATCCTTCTTACTTTAGTGACGGGTGTCCTACAATTTTGATATAATGCTACTCTGGAAAGAAGGAGCTTTTCTGCAGAAAATAAAAGTCATTTAATGAAAATATTCAAAGTATTGAAATTTGAAATTTTATCAGCTGAAATTAACATAAGAACAATGTTGAAACAGAGTTTTGGCATAGGGCTGTGTGCTTATGTCACCCGAAATTTCAGGATGGGATGTTATGCCCCAGAAGAACCCCTGTAATCATTAAATAATTAAGTTGTAAACATAAACTGTATTCTACTTGTATTATGTATGATTACAGAGTTAGTGAGCAGAGGCGAATGAGAATGCGAGAGTTAGAAGGCCAGATGACAGAGTTGAAGAAAAAATTAATTGAACAGAAAAAACATCTCAAGATGAAAGATCAGTCTGACAAACATGTGACACAATTAAATACAGAAATACAGGTAGCTTATGCAGCTTTATTCTTAAATGCCATTAAAGCTAGTGAGTGTATTAAAATCTGTATCTGTCATATGGTTTATAGAGATGTTGGTATGAAATCAAATGTGACTAGCATATAGTTACCATTGACTGTGTTCAAAATTCTTAAAGAATTAAATGCTAGTGTGAATTTTATTGATTTAGTCACATGACCAACAGGCTCCTCCATTTACTTAAGAATGCTACAAACATATTGTGGGTCAGTCATTGAAAATATGTTTTAGTTAATATTTGGTAAATATACCTCCAGAACTGTTAAGCTTGGCAATATTTAACATAAACTCTTGGCAGCATACATGTTCAGGTGCTGAATCTTTAACTAATATATAAAAATAACTACCTTAATGATATATACTGAACCAATTATGTACCCACAATATTTTTATAGGGTTTAAAACAACAACGTGTGAAGCTTATGAAGCAAATGAAAGAAGATTCAGATCAGTGGAGAAAATGGAGACAACAGAAAGACAAGGAGGTTCTGCAACTTCAACAAAAGGTAAGTGCAGTTATAAAAACACAACCAGATCTAAATATTGCAGTAATCCTGAAATTTACCAGTCTGGCAGTCTGATGGACAAGTCCGGGAGATTTTGATAAACACATTTATTCAGAGATTAAAAAATCTTTTTTGATCTTTTTTGGTCTGGAAGTTTTGCTGATGGTCCGGCAGTTTGTAAGACCCTTCCAAACCGAATGTCTGACCATTTTTTCCAACATTCGGGATATGACATTTGTCTGATATTGTGTTTGAATTCTTCCTTTGTTGTGCTCCTTAACTCTAAATGAAATTTTGCTTCTGTCGTTCATATTTCAAGTTTTTGAGTGACAGTCATCAAACATAAATTGTATTAGTCAGCATGTGTAGTTGTGTTATGGCCATTGACATGGTCAAATAGCAGGTGGGGTTATCCATGTTCTATGGACAAATTTGTAGTTACCACCTACTATTAAAATCATCGATTTTACATAAATAAGAAAGATATAATTATCCTTTTTTATGCCCCCCACCAAATATTTCGTGGGAGGAGGCATATAGATTTGCCCTTGTTGACATAGATTTCATTGAATTGATTCTGAGATATATGTTGTATTACAGGATAGGAAACGTCAGTTTGAGATACAGAAGTTACAGAGAGAAAATCAAAGAACTCACAGCGTGTTACAGAGAAAATCTGAGGAGGTATGTCTTATTATGTTGTTATCATGATGTACAAACTAAACAAAAAACAAGTTGTTTCCCCTCTTCGCTGATGGCCAGGCACCAGGCCTAGACACTAACTATTTTGGCCACTGGTCCGACAGGGCAAAAGCGCCCAATATGTAAATAGGACAGTTACTGGTCCTTCAGAATTTTCACTGGTCCTTCTGGATTTTCACTGGTCTCGGACCAGTGGACCAGTGTTGGTGTCGAGCCCTGGGCACATGTTGTTTTGCTGATGTCAAGAGTTTCCCATGGATTTTGATGTAGCCAGTGGTTGTGACAAAGTAGTCGGTGGTATTTATGCACGTAAAATGCAGTTAATTTGCATGTCATACGACCATTAATTTCGTATTATTTGAAACATTGAACTCCAATTGGTTCAGCTCGAGAAATGTAGCCGATGGTTAATCCTTTATAAAGTCAGTGAAATTGCTGACCGCCGGGGCTTGTGGAGAGGTCTGTGATGTTGGTTGGTCGATAGACCAAATGGTTTCCTGATACCAAGTTCAGCCAAGTATCGTATCCATTAAAATACCAGGGTACTGTTTTATGAAAGCACTTACAAAAATATTAAACTTACGATCATATTTAAATTCCTCATGATTTGTTTACAATTATAAAGTGTGTTAAATGTTGCTTCAATACTTATGATGATTCAGTTACTGAATCCCTACAGACCATATCCATCACCAATTTGCAGAACTAAAGAATTTAATTTTGAGCGTAACTTGAAGATTTTCGTAAGTGCTTTGATAAAACAGTACCCTTGACCATAGTGTAAGTTAAAATTTTCTGAAAAAAATAGAAATTTAAGTTTGTTTTACATGAAGACTTCCTCATGTAGATATTGTCTGTTTATGTAGCTGACTTCCCATGTATGTGTTATCTGTTTATTTAGCTATCTGTTTAATTTTTGCCAGGCTTCTGCTGCTAACCGACGGTTGAAAGAAGCTTTGGCCAAACAGAAACAAGTTATGGAGGAGCGGAACCAGAAATTTGAGAAATGTGATAAAACAACAGTTGGCAATAGAGTCAGAGTAAGTTAATGCTGTCTTGAATGATTGACAGAGTTTACACAGTATTGTAGGAAGCACAGGCTTTTTAAGTAAAATGAAGTCTACATATTTTGTAGGGTGACCCAAATTATCTCCATTGCTTGACAATCAGCATAATTATTTCCAGGTAACTGGTGGTTCACCTGGTGTCAGTTTAATTTGACTGGGTAGTCTTTATATAACTGAAAAATTGTGGACAACTGGAAACTATATTTAAAAAGATGCCCCAAATTATATAACACCCTGTTAACGTGCGTAAAATACAATGTCTATTCTCAGAAATGGTTGAGCTTTGAGCTGGATGTTCAAGTTGGAATCATGGAAGCAAAATACCACAGAGAAAGTCAACTACAAGACAGAAAAATGCTTGCTGAACAACTGAAAGAACTCAAAGAAAGTGTTTGTGATGAAGGCCCTCCTGCAAAGGTAATGTATAACCCGGCGATAAAAATTGTGCTCTGAGTGCACGTCCCCTGACTGGGTCATAAAATGGTATTCATTAGTTATTTCCCTCTCTGGGAACTTGGCCTTAAATTGAATTCCATAAGGTCAAGAATGAGGTGACAATAGTGATTAACAATAGTCTTAAAATGAATCTGTAAATATTGGCACTGGTAACAGCCACAGACCCTTGGTGCAGATTTAGGTTCTGGCAAAAAATTATACACCAGTGGTAGAGGGCCTGTGGTAATAGCTTCATTAATGTAATATACATGCAATAAAATTGTAGGTGTCCAAAATAGTAACAATTTCCTTGAATAATTCATCCAGAATACACATGTAGTCCAGGATTTATCCATCTTTGGACATTTCTATTAAGAGGAAAGCTATTATTGACAAGCCACTAAAACGCACATGTTTATTTTTTGTAGAAAATGTCGTGGATGGACGACTCGGGACGAAAACATCAGACAAGTTTCCAGGAGGAAGAAAAAGTGAAGAAAATTCATCATCTTCAACAACAGATAGAAATCAGGTAGGAACTGAATTCTGGTACCCTGGATAATTTTTATGCCCAGGTCCTTTGTATGATGCCAGAGCTACAGATAAGCTGCGTATTGGGGTAATTACCCAATTAGTCCGAAATACCCGAATAGAAAAGGATGTTATAGTGAAAAACAGTACAAAAAAGATCATTTACCCTTTGAGTTTTATTAAATACCCAATTAAAATTTGTTAAAACCCAATCAAAATTGGAACTCGGGGGTAAAATACCCAATGGACTAAAACCTTATCTGTAGCCCTGATGATGCTTTATACCAGGCATGTAAAAGAACCATAGATGCATTTGGAACTGGGGCATCTTCAGTATCATGCACTATCCCCCCAAAACTAAAGTGACCTCTTCTCGGTGCCTTGCCCATATGGGTTTCCGGTGGCGAGGATAAATAGAAGCGTATATTTAATGCACTGATTCATAAATATGGCTCTCAGTCATTACTGTGTCACACTCTGTACTGTGTATATAGTTATCTTCAGGGGTTCCACTAGCTTCTGATTCTGAAGGGTTATTTTGATATGTTTTACTAAATTTTACCATTTTATAGGCAAAATACTTCAAACCAAAATCTCAAGGGTCAAAATGTGGCTTGTTGGAAATTCCAAGGTTCAAAACCCCTTCTCCTGAGTCAAATGGAACTCTTATCAGTTACTAAATATGTTCATCTTTTTACAGGAATGTCCAGATTGCAGAGTTACAACAGAAGATATTTGATGCAGAACAAGGTAATTTTATTAACTTCTATTCATATAGTACAAGCGAATTGAATTTTGATGATAAATTATTTTTAAGCTGATTTATTTATTTGATTAAACTTCACTGGAACTCAAGAGGTCCTTGATCGATCTGGCAGGGAAAATCCACTACTATCTCAGTCACCAGCAAATAAACAAGCTTTTGATAAACTGTTTCAGTTATCAAAGATATTTTGCTTGTATACTGTCAATATTTTACCCGGTTGTATGTTTTCATAAGTGGATGATATTACAAAAATGCACAAGTTGTAATTCAGGCAGAAATTTGAAGGGTCGATACATAAGTTTTTCGTGGAAATTGACATATATAATGCACGATTCTTTGGACCCATGTAATAATTATATTCATGCATACCTCGGCTCTGTACAGTATATTATCTAACCACTTCTAACTGATTAATGTATATAATTGTACAGAATGTAAGGGTAAATCAACCAAGGACAATCTACACACCATGATGGAAGCCAAGATAGCTATCAAATGGTTGCTCGATCAGGTAAGGTTTTGACTGAGCTTTCATTTCATCCTTTAATTGACACTTTGATCCCTATGATTTCTAAACAGGCACCTTTGGACTATGAATTCTGCCAGGAATTGTTCACTTACCTGCAAACAGTAGGAAATATTTGGCTATAAAATTTCTGTTTAATGTTTAGCTCATCTGATTTTTTAAAAAAAGATGAGTTATTGTTATCACTTGATTGGCGTCAGCGTTGCATGGTTAAGTTTTGTGTTTAGGTAAACTTTTTTCATAAACAAAGCTATTGCTTTGAAACATGCAACACTTGTTCAGCATCAATACCTGAGCCTGTAAAGCAAGACCCATAACTTTGATCTGCATTTTGCAAGAATTATTGCCCCTTTTTGGACTTAGAAAACAAAATTCCTTGGTTAAGTTTTGTGTTTTGGTCCACTTTTCTCATACACTATGTGGTCTATTGCTTTGAAACTTTCAACACTTATTCCCCATCAATACCTGGCCATGTCAAGCAAGAACCATAACTCTAATCTGCATTTTGCGTGAGTTATTGCCCCTTTTTGGACTCAGAAAATTCCTTGGTTAAGTTTTGTGTTTAGGTCCACTTTTCTCATACACTATGTGTGCTATTGCTTTGAAACTTTCAACACTTATTCACCATCAATTCCTGACCATGTCAAGCATGAACAATAACTCTGATCAGCATTTTGCAAAAGTTATTGCCCCTTTTTTACCATCAATACCTCACTTTTTTAAGCAAGACTCATAACACTGCCCTACTTTATGCAAGGGTAATGGGCCTTTTATTCAGTGACAATGATCAGATGAGCGTCTTCACCCGCAAGACGGTGCTCTTGTTTTAAAATAATCCTTGAGATTCAGTGCCTAGGTAAACCATCTGTACTGGCAAAGGAGATAATACCGGACAGTAGATAATTCCAGACAAACGGTCCAGACGCTTTATTTAGTTGAATAATTCATTGATCTCTGTATCAAATCACTCAGAATCGTGAGTAAAATAAATCTGGTAGAAAAAAAATATTCAAGATAAACAAAGCATTACTTATTCATCGAAAATATCGGCCGCCGCTGAATTGTTGACATAAGCGACGTGAGGGAAAACAATGGTGTGCGCATGCGCAAAAGTGCACATGCTTGATTGGTTTTATAATGTAAAATTAATAGGAATAAAATTCTATGTTGAGACGATGGCCGAGCGGTTAACGAGCATGGTTGAATTTACTGTAGTGAAGGTCCCGCGATCGATTCACCGCTCCGCCAAACTTTTTATTTTAAAAAAAAAAAAATTTTCGAGTCCAGCTCTTATTTCAGCGGTATTGGCGAATTTTGTCGACGGATATATGTTGAGTAACATTTTTCATATCTTGCCCATCAATCTGAAAGACTTGAGTTTTGGTCGGTTAACACAGTACGGTTTAAAACAGATTTTAACCTCTCACAGAACGCCCCCTGGCAGGAAACTTCGTGCGTCACGAGTTGTTATTATGGAAATCATAAATATTTTTGCATAAGTGTGAAGTACGAACCCTATTCTAAACATTTTTGGTCATATTTTTCTAAAAATCCATCGAAGAATATTGGAAAAAGTCTGTCCGGTAATATCTACTGTACGTAATTGAAATAACGCCAAAAGTGCCCCTGTTTGGGCCCCAATATTAGGTTGATCACGTGACGTCATATTTTGGGAAATCTATTTTTAGCAAAGAGCTTGAACACAGGTAGGTGTAAACACAAAAAATTCTGACTAAAAATCGATTTTTAAGTTCAGGGGAAGCTTTTTATGCGATTTCTGTCCGGTATTATCTCCTTTGCCAGTATAGCATTGTTAAATGTATCATAATTAATTGTGTCTCCTACATACAGTGGGGGAGTCATATTCTCACATTATAATGATGGAGAATATATATTTGTGCTGGACATTTGTCTGGATGGATGTCACAAAGCTTGTCCATGTTTGTTCTCTTTAAACATTGTTCAGATTTCAATGAAACGTCATATAACCACTTTGTAGCATGCATAGTTGTGCATATGTCCACAGTTCTGTATGTCAGAAGTTTTAGGTCAGATAGGTTATGTACCCTTCGTTGGGGACATATGTTTTTGTGTCAAAAACCCTTTTTAATCGGAAACATAATCATTGTAGTCTGTGTCGTATAAAGCGGACAATAACAGAATACGACTAGAGATGAACGAACAAAAGGAATGTATGACTGGACGTAATACGGACAATGATGAGTATATCATTGAACTGGAAGAGAAAATAGAAGAATTCAAGAGGAAATATGAGAAGGATATAACACACATTCAGTCTGAACATCAGAAAGAGGTAATTGATTCCTTGTAAAAGGAGGAATATGTGAGATATACCTTGTGAAATAATGTACCGCTACATGATTCTGGAATATCCAGATTTGCTGCACTACTGGGCAGAATGAAATTTTGTGCATAAAAGAAAAGTTATTTGGTCATTTCTGAAACGCTTTCCAGTGTTTCCTATCCAGCTACAGATTAACTGGTTGGGTAACTCAGAGGTAGTTTTGTGTGTATCGCTGCTGTCCTTCGAAGTTTAAGGTCCTTGACCAAGCTGGCAGGGGAAAAACTAATGACCATGCACTTACAACTGTGTCCGTCGAATATTAACAAACCTCATGTTGTTATACCAAGTAATTGGGTTTTGTACATTAATAATAACAAAGTCTAATAACTTTGGTTATTATAAATGTTCACCATCGGATAAGAACTGATATAAAATACCATTATAATATTATAAGCACTGCTGAAGTACATTGGTGCTTACATAGTCTAAGTGTGTAGTATTTAATACTCATATAATTGTATGTTTTAAGATTGAATTTCTGCTGGATTCTGCACCTGCCCACAGTACAGATGTAGATTTAAGGAAATGTGTTGAAACTCAGGTTTGTATACTACTACACAAACTCTAGTCACACTACATTTTTAATACTTCTATAATTGTGATGTCATAAATCATATTTTGCAAACTTTTTAGACAGTGTTTATTATTTTTTAAGTCAGCCTAGACTATGGGATGTAATGCTATCCCAAAACTTCACTAATTAATTTCAGGCGAAATATACCCAGATGCGTTCAGGCCAATATTCAGCCACCTTTATGACATGATATTGGACCTGATATTGTGTTACGACTTTTACAAATGTTAAATTTTAATTGAATGAACTTAGTATTAAAAGAATTAAACTTTGAAATCGATTTTACATTCATTAAAATAAGGCCAACAATCATGTGGTACATTGGATGTTTAAATCAGTATAGACTTCAGTTCTTTTTATTTTAACACTGTATGATTACTATTAGTTTTATTGTGTCGCCTGAAAAGGCGACATATAGGTGTTACTTTGGCGGCGGCGGCGGCGTCACAAATTGCTTGTCCGGAGCATAACTTTGTCACCTTATGTTCAAATGACTCAAGATTTGGTATGCATGTTTCTTGCAAAAAGCCGGAGTGCAGTGCGCAAGAACTATAACTCTATCTTGCATCGTTTTTGAATTATTTCCCTTTGATTGATTTTATTACAGCATTTCTTGTCCGGAGCATTACTTTGTCACCTTATGTTCAAATGACTCAAGATTTGGTATGCATGTTTCTTGCAATAAGTTGGAGTGCAGTGCGCAAGAACCATAACTCTACCTGTCATAGTTTTTGAATTATTTCCCTTTGATTGATTTTATTAGACCATTTCTTGTCCGGAGCATAACTTTGTCACCTTAAGTTGAAATGACTCAAGATTTGGTATGCATGTATCTTACAATAAGCCGAAGTGCAGTGCACAAGAACCATAACTCTACCTGTCATAGTTTTTTAATTATTTCCCTTTGATTGATTTTATTAGAGCATTTCTTGACCGGAGCATAACTTTGTCACCTTAAGTTCAAATGACTCAAGATTTGGTATGCATGTTTCTTGCAATAAGCCGAAGTGCAGTGCGCAAGAACCATAACTCTGCCTTGCATCGTTTTTGAATTATTTCCCTTAGATTGATTTAATTTGAGCATTTCTTGTCCGGCGGATAACTTTGTCACCAAGAGGTTGAATGACTTGAAATTTGGTATGCATGTCTCTTACCAAAAGTCCAAGTGCAGTACACAAGAATCGTAACTCTACCTTGTGCCATTTTTTATTTTTGTCCCTTTGATTGATTTTATAAGCATTTCTTTTCCGTGGCATAACTTTGTCACCATAAGTATTAATGACTCCAAGAAAGGTATGCATGTTTCTTGCTGTGACATTTTTTTGTCCAGAGCATCACTTTGTTGTTTTTAGTTCAGATGACTATAGAACTCTTGTGAGTCGATATGTAGCCCAATAGTGGATAGTTTTCCATGACAAATGTGCATGTCGTCAGGCGACACATGCGACTCGCAGAGCTTTTATATGTTGTTGTATTGTAGAAAGAAGAGATTCGTAGGTTAACACAGATCAATGAAGAGTTGAAGAAGAAGACTGAACAGGTCGACAAAATGGAGAAAGTATGTGGTGTTTGTAATATTAATCTGGAATATTTTTATGAATTTTGTAACAATTTCATCATGTTTCCTAATGACAGCCTGTTTGTTCTGAACATCTACCTGAACTTCAAGGAATGTAGAAGATTGGAAGAGTTTAAACAGTTGTATATTTATGCACCCATCTTTGATGAGGGCGGTTTGTTGGTCGGTAGACCAAATGGTTTCCATTCAATAACTCAAGAACTCTTTGTCATAGGATCTGCCAATTTTACATGGAGGTTGGTCATTAGCAGTTGATGACCTTTGATGATTTTGAAGTCAAAGGTCAAGGCCGCTGTGACCTTTAACATTAATGACCATTTTGTTGCAATGGGGGCATACACAAGCATCTCTTGTAAGTTAGGTCTCAGAAGCATAGAATTTATACACATTGTATCTTTAAGTTGTCCACTTGCTTATACACCCCAGCTAGCATGAGCTTTGGTTTTATATTTCAGCATCTTACCAAGTATATGTATAAAGATAGAAATGTAGCATTGATGCCCGAACTACAAGATGGAGATGAAAACACACCACCTGAAGCCAGGTCACCTTTCCTAAATCAGAGACCTAAGGTAGATAACCGTTGTGTAACTTAACTATACATTTACTTTAAAATGTCTCCAACATAGAGTGGGGGGGACACATGCTGGATTGATGTCTGTCTGTCTGAATGGATGTTACGATATTCACTCCTTAACCGTTGGTCGTATTTAAATGAAACTTCATATTACAACTGGGTACCTAACCTTGTTGTACATATTTTGAGCAATGGTTCGATGATTTTGACAGAAGTTATGGTCCTTCGTAGAAGACATGTTTATGTGTCTAAAATTCTTCCAGTTTTCTATGATTTTGCACTCCTTTGTAATATGACTGTCACTAAACACAGTAGATTCACCCTGATCAGTTGGTCCCAAAATGTTGTGTTGCATGTAACTTGAAAAGTATTCAAACTTCAGTCATCAAACTTCATAGGAATATTAATCTGCATGTGTAGTTGCACCCTTAGGTATTTTTATTTAAATTCAACCAAAGTTATGGTAAAATGGCAAGTGGCCCCGTCTTTGACACATTTCTAGTTTAACTTTTGACTACCCTTTTAGTTTATGTTACTTATTGAATTAGTCAGAATTATTGATGGCATTGTCTCTAATTTTAACCATTTTCTAATAAAATCTTTTGTTTGTAACTAGGCAAAGATCAACAAAGCTATAAGTCTGATACAAAGTGATTCATCAATACGAAGTTCGGATGAATTTGAGAAGCCACCTCTACCACGTATGAGGAAATCTGTATCAGCAGGTATGATTCGTAAGAGACAAGGAAAGTCAAAGACACAAACACACAGTGAAGATGATGAAGAGGGTACGAGGAAATCACTGAGAAAGAAAACTTCAACGTCGAACTTAAATGATGACCAAGAGCGCAAAAATGAAGCTCTCTTAAGAAAACTTCGTAAAAGGTCATCTCGTTTTAATCTGGGAGATCTGATTGCTACAGACGATGACGCAGACGCTGATGTTGAAGAGGAGGCTCCTACAAAACGTCGTAGTCTTCGTAAGAGCGCGGAAACCAAGAGCGACGGTGACGATGATAGTAAAAGGAAGCCACTACGTAAAAAATCTTCTAAAACAAATCTTAAAGCAGAAACTGAAGACAATACAGAAACTGTTTCTGAAAGAAAACTGAGAAAAAGATCATCAAAGTTCAATTTGAAGGAAATGGAGGTTGATGATGCCCCAGTTGAAGCAGAACTTACAAAAAAGACGCAAGGTCAGCGTAGAAGTGGAAGGAAGAGTAAGGAAGTGAAAGAGGATGCTGGAAACTCTCTGAATGGAACATTTACATGTGAACCTAGCACGGACACAACAACTACAAGTAAGAGTTCACTGAATGACACGTTTACATGTGTTACAGACGACACTACTGCAAGCCAGGGCGATGATATATCATCTATGTTTGATGGTGGTCTGAAGAAGAAAAGAAAATTATTCAATACAAAAGAAAGTTTTTTCTCACCTGTTGAATTCAAAGATGAAGTTTTGTAAATGATGTACAACAGTTAGAGATAGGGTACACTTGATAATGCAACGGTTAGGTATTGTTTGTACATGGGTGTTTATATATGGTTACTCAGGTCATCACATGGGCCTGCATGCACTACTTTGACACATGAGCAACCTTGGGGCCTTTATGCCCCCTTGTATATTAAAAGGATTCATTAATTGTATCCAAGAAGAATGCAATACTGTTGTTTTAGGGTAATGTTTAGCTTGAAGGTATAAAGTTGAATCTCTTTCAATAAATTGTTTGCACCTATGGTAGTATCCAATCCCCCATACTGTTCAGCACCATTATCTAGTAATGTTACATACTAACACGTTAGACCACTGGCTATCGCAACAACCCTTAAAAGGCTGCAATAGAATAGCCAGTATCAATAAGACTAGTACATCACTCCATGCTAGTAATGGACTGCTTAAGTGATATGTGGTAAACAACAAGCATTCAATGTACAGGAATTTTTATTAATTCCAATGAAAACAACTTGTTATTAGTCCCAGTTTTTTACCGGAGGGAACTAGGTTTGCCCTCCGTCAGTCAGTCCGTCCGTCAAAAAATCTGAATCCTGACATAACTCAAACAGTTTCCAAGCTAGGTTTATGAAACTTGGTATGTAAAAATTGTGGTTGCCATGGCGACAGAAAGAGTGAAAATATGCCCAAATCTGGATCCTGTCATAACTCAAACAGTTTCCAAACTAGGTTTATGAAACTTTATATTTGGATAGGGGGCAATACGGGGATTATGCACGTCTAAAAATATTTTGATTCTGACAAAAATTGTGGTTGCTATGGCAACAGAAACATTGAAAATGGCTTCAAACTGGTAGGGGACTTCTGTATAGCTTGCAATTCTTAATTACTTGTTTTTTTGGTGATTTCGGCAAGTGGATGGGCGGGCATCCACAATTGGTTTCTTATTGATAATTTCAGTCAGGAATGCGATACCACAATGAAACGTGCTGTTTAGGTAGCTTATTTGCTCTTGATTTAAAGTAGGGCCAGTGGGGCCAAGGTTGCTGTTACTAAAATAGAATTATACTTTGTTGATGTGAAAAATCTGATTTTTCTTAGAATTTCTATGTCTTGTTAGTCCGCTACCGGTTTTTGACCTGAGGGGACTAGGTTTGCCTTCCGTCGGTCCGTCCATCACAAAATCTGGATCCTGACATAACTGAAACAGTTTCCAACCTAGGTTTATGAAACTTGGTATGTGGATAGGGGGCAATAAGTGGATTATGCACATCTAAAATATTTTGATTCCTACAAAAATGCTATGGCAACAGAAACATTGAAAATGGCTTCAAACCGGTTGGCTAACAATTCTTAATGACTTGTTTTATTTGTTATACAACCTGTGCTTTGTCAAGCATTTCATGCCTTTGGGTTCTTTATTCGAATTATATAAGTAAAAGTAAGTTGAGCATGCAATGTAAAGGAATTTTTTTTATTCCGTAATATTGAGCTTTTTATCTTCTTGATTAATTTTATATGAATGTTCTTACAAATTGCCTTGAGGATTTGGTGCTACAGCTACATGTATTTTGTTAGGTTCGGGTCTTAGATGGTTATTTATTGTTGTACAAGTTCTTGTTTTTCATGCTTCATTGTATTTTTGCCTTGTCTGAAAATCAATGATTTCCAATTATCAGTTAAGTAAATATAAATTCTTTATAATTCATTAACAACTGCAAATTGGTGATGGGTATGGTTTGTGTGAGTCCATTAACTGAATCATTATTAGTATTGCAGAGCCATTTACTGTACTTAGTAATTGTAAGCAATTTATAATGAATTTAAATTTGTTCATAAGTTTACGATTTCTGTAAGTGCTTTGATAAAACAGTACCCTGGCATCTGGTCAACAGCTAAGAATACCTTAGAATGGATGATTACTTATTTATATTCATGGCATATTTCATATTCCCAAAAATGTTACTTTATTATTGAATACTGTAAAATCACTTATTGTTTTGGGTATTAAATTTTTGTGTCGCCTGAAAAGGCGACATATAGGTGTTACTTTGGCGGCGGCGGCGGTGGCGGCGGCGGCGTCACAAATTGCTTGTCCGGAGCATAACTTTGTCACCTTATGTTCAAATGACTCAGCAATTGGTATGCATGTTTCTTGCAATAAGCCGGAGTGCAGTGCGCAAGAACCATAACTCTTCCTGTCATAGTTTTTGAATTATTTCCCTTTGATTGATTTTATTAGAGCATTTCTTGTCCGGAGCATAACTTTGTCACCTTAAGTTCAAATGACTCTAGATTTGGTATGCATGTTTCTTGCAATAAGCCGAAGTGCAGTGCGCAAGAACCATAACTCTACCTGTCATAGTTTTTGAATTATTTCCCTTTGATTGATTTTATTAGAGAATTTCTTGTCCGGAGCATAACTTTGTCACCTTACATTCAAATGACTCTAGATTTGGTATGCATGTTTCCTGCAATAAGCCGAAGTGCAGTGCGCAAGAACCATAACTCTACCTGTCATACTTTTTGAATTATTTCCCTTTGATTGATTTTATTAGAGCATTTCTTGTCCGGAGCATAACATTGTCACCTTACGTTCAAATGACTCTAGATTTGGTATGCACGTTTCTTGCAATAAGCCGAAGTGCAGTGCGCAAGAACCATAACTCTACCTGTCATAGTTTTTGAATTATTTCCCTTTGATTGATTTTATTAGAGCATTTCTTGTCCGGAGCATAACTTTGTCACCTTACGTTCAAATGACTCAAGAATTGATAGGCATGTTTCTTGCAATAAGCAGAAATGCAGTGCGCAAGAACCATAACTGTGCCTTGCATCGTTTTTTAATTATTTCCCTTAGATTGATTTAATTTGAGCATTTCTTGTCCGGAGGATAACTTTGTCACTATGAGGTTGAATGACTTGAAACTTGGTATGCATGTTTCTTACCAAAAGTCCAAGTGCAGTACACAAGAACCGTAACTCTACCTTGTGCCATTTTTCAATTTTTTCCCTTTGATTGATTTTATAAGCATTTCTTGTCGGTGGCATAACTTTGTCACCATAACTATTAATGACTCAAAATGCATGTTTCTTTGCTGTGACATGAAGTGCAGTGCGCAAGAATCATAACTCTAGCTTGTGTAGTGTTTGAATGATTCCCTTCAGATTGATTTTATCAGGACATTTTTTTGTCCAGAGCATCGCTTTGTCGTTTTTAGTTCAGATGACTAGAGAGCTCTTGTGAGTCTGATATGTACCCCAATACTGGATAGTTTTCCATGACAAATTTGCATTTCGTCAGGCGACACTTGCGACTCGCGGAGCTTTTATGTGAATCTTTCGTGGGGTTTTAATTCTTGGATTACAATATACGGAAGGGTAAAACCCTGTTATGTATATGGGGGTTCGATAAATCAGGGGTAATTGAGATCATGGTCGAGCTTAACGAGGAAATCAACGAAAATTCAATCCCTCGAAAAATAATGATTCTACAGTATTCAACTCAAGGTCTAACTGTCTGTGATTCATGTGCATTCTGTATATGTTGGTCTTCCTGCTTTTAAGTGTGTCTGAAGTTATTCAAGTAGATGTCTCTTGAGTACTTGACCTTGTCTTGATTAAAATTCTTAAAGCTCGATTTATTTGTGTAAATATTCATGTTCTTTGTTATAGATGTTGTCTTGAGTGTATGATCATGTTATTGAATTGAATGTATATAGTTTTTCAGTGTACAAGATATTTCTGGAATATTCTTATTTATCTGTCTTCTCACTACGTATCGCTGGCTTAGAATTAGAAGGCCATAAGTACAAAATCGATATTATGAAGAAAACACGAAAAAATTGTCTGAAAACTACTCTTTACTTATGGAAAAACAAACTTTTTCAACTTCAGTTTGGTCAACTTGACCTGTTCCGATTTTCATGAAAACATAGGCTCATAAGAAGCACATTGTGATACAGATTTCAAATATGCATGTATGGTTGTAAGTCACACTTGCGACCTTCTCATTCTAAGCAAGTGTTATGTTCACTTGGCCTGTTTGCCTTTCTTGAAACTATCAGTGGAACAATTTTGACTTTCTGTTCTCTTAATTGTAACTATTCATTCACTTCCTTTGCTACATCACTACATAGTTTACTTGTGTTTTTATTCTGTTTTTGAG
Source organism: Spisula solida (assembly GCA_947247005.1). Classification (NCBI taxonomy): domain Eukaryota; kingdom Metazoa; phylum Mollusca; class Bivalvia; order Venerida; family Mactridae; genus Spisula; species Spisula solida. The sequence goes on along the minus strand of OX365950.1, from coordinate 15,914,868 downwards.
GATGTAAAATGTATTGTGCAATGCTTCTGTTTTGTGTCAGTTTTTTAAAAGCAGTGTTTCACAAGTGGGTCAGATATTTTAGTCAATTGTTGTGAATCCTGATTCTGACTCCATTTGTGAATATGATGTTTTGACTATGCTGATATTTTATCCTGTACATTATCCATTACACTTCATGTAAGCTATGCCTAGTAAAAAAATGTTAATACTTCAAGCTTATGTTTGTTTTTTATTCTGGATGTTGAGAGAATTTATGCCGCCACCACAGGTTGGAGTAGAGGGGTGCAGATAGATTTGCCCTCGTTAGACCCCTTTTCCATTTTAAAATATGTAAATGAACGAAATACAGAAGGTTAATCAACTTCTTCTCCGTGTTCACAAATGTGTATCTGTTGGAACAGTATGTATGTTACTAAAAATCTGATAAGGGTCAACCAAATTTACTTGCAAATATTTTGCTATTTGAATATGATGGGAATTTTCATAAAACAATGTTACATGTGCCATATTGTAAAGGGATAAAGACTGCTTCAAAATTTGTCATTTTGGGTCTTGCACAGTATGTGAATAGAAAAGTGACTAAGTGAAAGATTTTCATGCCATGTATTCTTGCCATTTTGGTTCCTGCCAAAAGGGCATACAGGTTATCTGGAGCATTATGTCAATATATCACATAAATTTTTCGAAATTTAGCAGCAGACTGGATGATATTTAATATTTGTACAATGTTTTCTTTATCGGTTTTGTTCAGTTAATGTTACGGACATGAATATTGATTTCTTGACCCTTATCAAAATTTTAATAGTTAACAAATATCACCCAGACACAATCCACTGCCATAGGCACAATACTGTGTATAAATTCATGTGATAATTACAGTCGATTCAAAGATATCTGTCACAACCGCGTAAACAAACAACCGAGTTAATCCCTATTTGCGGGTAGGTCAGCTCTAAGGCATTATTTTATTAATAGTATTTTAACGGGTTTGAATGTATCACGTCGTGGCTGTGCGGTTATGTCTTCTGCTGCGTCGTCTTTTTTCTGCAATTTCGACTTCGGGTTCAAATCGCACTCAAGGTAAAATTATTTTTATATTTTTTAAGTTGTTATAAGATTATTATTCAAGTTTTTCCCGACAAGGATTGTTTAAAAATCATCATTAGTTTTGCAGTATTTATAAAATTATACATTTTTATAAGTTACATTTTTTGTAAATCTAAAAAGTATGCAGTATGTGTCACATATTAATTAAATTACCCTCTTTATGCACGAGTTAATCACGGAAATACCGTGCATTGCTGGGTATATAAATGAGTGTGAACACAGATTTTCAACACAACTTGAAAATTACAATGGCGAATAATAGCGAAAATAAGGAAAACGAAGGAAGAAGGCATCCTATGTCATTACATCGATACAACGATGAGACTAGACACATTGTCAAAAATGTTTTAAAAGTTCGTATAATATTATCTTATGTAATTATTTCATTAGTACATGTATTCCCTAAATGTGTTATATAATGTCATGCATTGTCTAACTAATGTATGTTATATTTTCAGGTATGTCGAACAGAGAAAGCTACTGGCCAGCTTACTGTAGACCTGGCATGCAACCCAGTACAGCGAGCTGCAGCCTACACTGGTATATCAACAAGAACCATATACAGAATGTCAAATGCTGCAGAGAACAGTCCATGTACAAGACAACCGGGGCCGAAACGAGTGGAGATAGACGATTTTGATAAATGTGTATTGCGAAGGACCATCGCAGAGATAATCACGGTACACAAGACTCTTCCAACGACCCAGAACATTCTCAAACTGTTTCAAGATAAGACAGGCTACACTGGAGGGGAGGCATCTCTTCGAACCAGCATGAAGGAGATCGGATTCCACTGGAAGCGATGCCAAACCAACAGGACTGTGTTAATGGAGCGACCAGATGTGATTGCTGCCATGATTAGGTTCCTGCGACGGATGAGAAAGTATCGAGAGGAAGGCAGGCCTATTGTATACACAGACGAAACCTTCGTACATTCGTCACATTCGACACAAAGATGCTGGCAATCGGATGACGTGGCGGTGAAAGTTCCTATTTCTCGTGGTGAGCGAATTATCGTTGTTCATGCAGGGACTGAAGCGGGGTTCATACCAGGAGCGGACTTGATTTTTAAGGCGAAATCTGCGAGTGGTGATTACCATAGTGAGATGAACTCTAAGAACTTCATGAAGTGGCTGACTGAAAAGCTTTTTCCAGGACTTCCACAGAATTCAGTCATTGTGTTGGACAATGCACCTTACCATAGCGTCCAAGAGGATAAGTGTCCGAGCCAAGCGACTAGAATGGTTGACATACAGGCGTGGCTTCGGCGCAAAAACATCACCTTTACGGAAAGTATGTTAAAGCCCGAGTTGGTGGAATTATGCCGCAGGTTCAAACCTGACCCAGCATACTTAGTGGACAGGATATTACAGGAACATGGTCATGTAACTCTACGTCTGCCACCATATCACGCCGATCTCAATGCCATCGAGCTAGTTTGGGCAATATTGAAAGGTAACGTATCCAGGAACAATCTTACATTCAAGTTGAAAGATGTTCGACAACTCACTGAAGATTCCATCGTCGGCATCACATCACAGCAGTGGCACACGTGTTGTAGACATACTCGAGATGTTGAAGACAAGTACTGGAGTAATGATATAGCTATAGAGTCGGAGATGGATCGGCTTGTCATAACCATCACATCCAGCGACGAAGAGACCGACACTGCCAATGAAGGTGAAGATTGAAATGTTTTGTATATTTGTATTTTCGTTGATATATTTATATTATATGCTAAATAAAAACAGAAAATATTAAACATACAATATAAGCAAAAAATAAGAGCAATAAAAAAAAATATTGAAATAATTCTACAATCTAAAAAAAAATGCAACGGGGAGATTTGAACCATCGTCTGTTTCGTTGCCAAAATAAAAAGCCGAACGCTTTATCCACTGTACTAATTATACATACATAGTATATTGGATTTAATTTTACGCTTGTACTGAAAGGTGTGTTAGTTGTATGCTTAGATTATGCTATCACCTTTATAAAAATGGAACATTCCGGCGGTTTTGACAGATAACTTTGAATCGACAGCCCACAAAAGGTGACAATAAGCACAGTCGTGTGGAGCAAAAAACAACAACACCTACATTGGCAAAAACTCTAGCTTTGATAAATGTTTGCTTATTTCCCTAATACTTGCACACAAAGCAAACAATTTAACATATTTATGTTGTTTTATTATGTATATTTCTACTTAGATATCATTATTGACTCAAGCTGGATGATGTAAGAACAGGGCAATGTCAATGAAACCAATATCGTTTTTACATTGAATCAATCATTCAAATATCAGTAAAGATAATTTCAAACATGAAAGTCAAAGTTCTTGGCAACTATAATGTAAATAAAACCTGTGTTTGTCCAACAACTTTGATGTTATTTTAGAAGGAACACAATCACTTTATTTCTGGCATTAAATTAAGAGATATGTATTGTATCAATGCAACCCCACTATACGTCCCCACCCCCTTTGAACATGCTACCACTGGGCCCTGATAACATGGAAGACGTTATTAATAAATCAACTGGCAGATTTTCTTGACAATCATACATCGTGTTAGAATGTGAGTCAATGCACGCGGCTTTTACGGATACCCCTTGTATATTACAAAATGAACTTATGAATCATAAAAGCGAAGTAAAAAAATACAGACGCCATCACACTGCGTACAATATATGTACTCTTGGTCTACTAGGGACATTTAGTAGGTAACACTACATACACATTATTGATTGTCAAAACGCGAAGAAACATTTCTACTATAAGTTTGCAATGTTCATTGGTTTTGGCGATTTGGTAAAGCCAAGATCCCACTGAGCATTTCACACCTCGGCATGTACTCCAGATTGAAATTAATGAGCTATCCGGGACATTTGGAATAGGTTCCTCGTGGTCCTGGGGAAGCTTCGTGGAAGTCATGAGACAGTTTGTGATATCGGAAGGAATTGTGATGAATCGGGTGGTATCGAATGGAATTCCCCAGACTTAACGGAATATGCTATCAACGCATCAGATGATAGCAAAACAAAACACAATTGATGATAGCGAAACAAAACACAATAGATATACTGGGCGTCACTGAAAAGTTACCACTTATATATATCTCTGTATTTTGTATACAATATGACCTAGCGGTACAAAAGTTTTATAGTGTGTGCATTTGAATATTGTTAAAAAGGATAGTAGTGACTACACAGTAAGATCAAAACATAGTCGTGTTCCGCTTTTAGCAAACTGTAACGTGAATGTTAAAATATAAGAGTTAATACGGTGGTAACTTTTCATTGACGCCGAGTATACATATTCACAAACGTATTCTAAAACGACATACACCACATTCGTGCATGCCCAATCGTCCATGTGAGTCTCTCAACCCGAAGTTCATATAAAGTAAAATAATTCTGTTGAGTCGCACACAACTACTTATAAATCTAAATCATGAATATCTATGAGACAATTATTATAATTTGTTCTCAATAATATCCATTCGTTCATTTCACAATTCGTCTATAGTCACTCTCGTCAGTTTTGTACGGATGGAAGTGTTCTTGGCGTTGTGACGTTCTTTGGCGTTCTTTTTGCGCTTTTTGGTACCGGTGCGCGTGAATTGTTTGGTACCGGTGCGTTGTTTGGTACCGGTGCGTTGATTGGTACCGGTGCGTGTGCGTTGTTTGGTAACGGTACGGACATGTCAGGAACAACTGTTGGTCCGGCTTCATTATGTGATGGTTTCACGTCATCTATTACAGGAACATGTCCACCTGAAATAGAGGAAGTTTTAACAGCTGCGTTAATATAGTGCTGACGGAACATAAACAATTATACTTTACACCACCACTAACAAATTAGAAGCTAAATCAACGAATGTGATCGCATTCTGACACGATATTATCCCTTATCTTTCGACACTGGCATTGCAATCAGAGACGTTCTTTCTATGATTGTACATAGTGATTACGTGTTCTTTAAAACTTGATTCAGTTAAATATATTTTGACGAACATTTAATTAGGAATGCAAGATACATGTATATTTATTATTTCATTCTACAAACGTAAACGAAGTAGGCCTTCTGCTTTCTTCTCGGTAGGATTGTCTGATATTTATGCATGTAACAAACGAATGTTCTCCGGACATGTTACTCATCAAATAAAATGACTGTACACTAGTATTTATATATTATGTAAATAACGTTTGCACTTTTAAAGTCTTCATTACAAGAGCTGTGTCCGAGGGAATGCTATATCAGTACGAACACCGTTCATGTATAAAATCGTTCATGTATAGAATACATATACCATAACACTCTGATAGGATGAACTATGCAACTGTAATACATGTTCTGACAGCATGTATGACGGTGTGCATCATGGCCTTGAAATATCTCGTGCTTCATTAACACCAACATTATTTCAAGTTTCACTGATTCTTTGTAGTTTTTGTTACAGTATAAATGTAATCAGCCCCTGATGCGACCATGTAATGTAGACTAGTACATTTTTAATGCCAGTGGAACATGTTCAAAGTTAGGGCAATGATGTTCCTTGTCATCAATGGTACAGCTCCCCTGTATTTGAGGGAAATGTTTGTGCAAAGTAGACAACGTTACAGGTTGCGATCGCAAAGTAACACTAAGTTTCACATTCCTAAACGGTGAACAAAATTAGCAGACAGACATATGGCCGCCAGTGGCCCAAAATGGTGGAACGATCTACCAAGCTACGTGAAAGACATTCACTACAAAGTTACGTTCAGCTCAAAATTGAAAACACATTTGTACAGTCGGTTTCATGGACAACCACTGTGCTCTTGCTAATAGTCAATTGACTTAATTCAGTGTTTTATGACTAAATCCAAGCTCTAGAATCTTAGTGTGTCCTGTAATTGTGAAGCGCAATAGAATATGTTTAAGGATTTTTTGCTCTATATAAGGGACATATATTTGTGTGTTTTATACAATATCTAGCTTAAATTGTTCAAATATAAAGGATGGTGATATTATGCATGTAAGTTTGCTGCATGTCCAGATTCACAGTTTTATTACTATGACCACAGCCGATGTGTAGTCTGCTGAACGAGCTGTCTGGTACATGTATACGACCATGGCTCTTATCATTTTGACTGAGCGAAATAACTTATAAGACAGGGTCACATAATCAGATTATAGTAGGGATTCCGTCAACAAAAATAGAGAGTCATTTGTATTTCTTTTCGCACACCCTTCGTATTTTAGGTTTTGGAATTCTTGCGTTACTGAAGATGATAGGCCTATATGTCGCATAGTGGTGGCCTAGATGTGGCTTTGGGATCGAGCGATCGTGGGTTCCATCCCTGTCTGCGCAACTGCTTAATTTCTCAGAGCAAGAATAACCCACAATGCTCCACTTGACCAAGGTGTGGATTTGTATTTGTAAGGGCTGTATCAGTAAATGTTTCATATTCTTGGGCGCCGTATTTCAATGTTGGCTCCACATAATCATGGAGAGAAATAGTTTCCCTAGGGCGACACAAACGCAGGTTTCAATAGGTAGCCCAATGACCAGGTGGTACAAATGTCAAAGTGTACGCGTGTCTAAACGACTGAATTGCTGAAAGCGGCCCTCGAAAACTGGTAAGTTGCTTATATAATATTAGTAGTATACTTATGTAAATACATGTACATTCGAGTATATGATGTATAATATACTATATAGTATTGTAAGAAAGGTGTATGCACTTCATCCTTTTATTTGATATAAATAACCAACACAAAAAACAACACAACACTATCATAGAAAAAAGGAAACCAACAGTGTATGCATAAAAAATATGTACAATAACATTAATTTCATTTGTGCTTACAATCTCAATTATTCTAACAACATTTTGTACATAGTTGGAAGCAAACAAGTTAAGATTTCAGAATGTAGGACACATTGTTTAAATATACACAACGAACTATCAACAGGTGCACATATTCAACCACATTATACAAAGTTTAAAAGTTTATTCAAAATAAATTCCACATAAATTAATAAAAGATTGTTTAGATCAAAAATGACCCATGAACAAACAACATTAATGATATAAATGTAATAGTTCAATGTTAACAATAACTATATATTCCTGAATTATGGTTACATATCTATAATTGTTGTACGTTTTTAAATAAAGTAACATTTTCAAATAGTCATGAAATAAGATAATGAAAGAGAGAATAGTGATTAATTAAGAAATAATAAGATGTACTAAAACATTATGTTGAATGTGATTTCAAGTGTGATCATAGCACATGTAATTATAAAGGTACTGGAAAGTCACAGTTGCCTCCCTTTAATCAATAAATAAGTAGTTCCAATCGCATGAGATGGTCTCCATGGCGAGTCTTTGATTTAGAATCATAGAGCCAATTTTAATATAAAACTGGACGATTTCTGAATTAAGCCTTAGCAATCTAAGTTTCTACCCACGTTGTATTCTTTCAGCCTAACATTTGTCTTGCTTCAGCTGATGGTGAAAAAAAACATGGGAGTCAAATATCATTAACCATGGATGCCTAATACTACAGGACATAACCCGAGGTTGGCACACAGTCAGTTAAACAATCGGGACCCCTCGGATATTACTGATACAGCATGCTTCCCGATTAATGACGGAAAGACCCGAGTAGTTACGATTGTCATATCCTAACCGTAATCTCCATTGCTGCTACTAGAACAAAAGGTAGCAACGTTTGGCATAAACGCCGTTAGGAGCTTATTTGATAGTAATTGGTAGACGTCTCAGAAATGATTTGTGAGCGTAAATATATAAATTTATAATATAAATAACACGTAGAACAGTACATAGTTAATGCCAACCGAAACAATTTGTTTCCTACGTACAAAACGTACATAACAGATCACAGTGTGGCTTTCATACATAATACTGAAAGAAGGCAATACTCAAAGTTCCACCAACAATTTAAAGGACATGGTTCACGAATGGCTCTTGTTTCAAACAATAAATATACAAGTTCATATAAATCTGTCCTGCATTTCTAATAACCTTAAACACTGTTTTTTCAAATCATCAAGCACGCGTATCTCAATTTTCCCCGTTATCTGCAAACAAACAAATAATTCACTGGAAATTGTCATTTTTTAGCACGAAAATGGCAATTTTAGCCATTATCATGACGTAAACACCAAACATCATGATGTCATTCATGCTACACTTTCATACCTTGTACGTACATACTTTATATACAGGGTGTTAAAAACATTTGTTCTCAAAATATAAATTCATACTAAATTTCATCTGAGCTTCGTACGCAGTGTGCAATTTTAATTTCTTACACTAATAATTTCATTTAATGCTCGAAATATTCGAACAATGGTAGAACCCTCAAGAATTTAACCTGAATATATTACATTATTTTGCCGTCAGAAAAATAAACTTTTGAAATTTCAACATTGAGAACGAACTTTTTTTACACCCTGTACAAAACCGGTCATGTAAAAGGTGTAGCATGACTATCGTCGTCATTTTACATAATATCATAGTTTTGTTATGCATATAAATCATTAATGTACCAATTCACAAAATCGTCGATAATTAAAGAACATCAAAGATTCTGTTAAACAATAGGTTTTCAAATACACGTATAAATCGATTATTCAGGTGAAAGTGACCCATTGATAAATCGAAGTCTTGCATTATTTCGAATGTAATGCACAATGCATCTAAACCTACTTTTCTTTGTCAGCATAAAAAGTATATGTTACTGTGCATGTATTGAATGTCTCCTGACATGATCATAAACTCTTGAAATTATTTACATTGTTAACTGCAAAATCTATCCCACTTTATACCGTCTAACTAATAACTCCTGTACTACTTATTGATTGTAATTGACATTGCTTATACTACTTGTTTGACAATTGTTTATATTACTTGTTTGACATTGTTTATATTACTTGTAACTGTATATATGTTCATATATTATATGCAAATTAGTATAATATAGAAATTATTTGTATTAGTATGTAGCTTAATGAATTAATAATGAATTGTAAACAAAAAATGCACAGATTTATAATCTAAGGGAAGCAACTCTTGCAAAATTAGTATTTTTTCATCCATACATTTGACCTAAATATTATGTTTGGCATACTATTTCGACACATCCATTAACATTCTGTCGTCAATTATTGGTCATTTGTGAAATATATTCTTATTTCTTGTAATTAGCTTATTTACTGGATGATCGAAAAAAAGGTCTTGAAGAAGTACTCTTAGTAATGTGGCTTTAAATCATTCAAATACTAGCATACTCAAAACACCATTCACGGACAAACAGCCTTGTCCGTAAAATACTTCACCAAAAAGTAATAAATCAGAAAAACTAATATTGTATACACAGTGTAACCTCTGTAGAGCAACACCCTTCCGCAACTGTCAATATTTGCCTTTTTACAGAATATATATTTATAGTAAATATCAACTTAGGGAAATTTGGAAGATGTTGTTTAAGAGAGGTTTTTGCATTACAGAGGGCCGAACTGGAGAGGTACTCAGTAGTCCTACAAATCCGGAATAATCCAGAGAGGTTGTAAACACCAGTGTTTAGACTAAGTGTGCTGCGGTCAGCTTTCGATTAACGATCGCGACATGTCGTTCCCTTCCATGAAAATGTGAAAACAATGTCGATTTTCTTCCACGTGTGGAAAAGTTAGTACTGCATGGTTAGGATACATTCCAGTAAAACTGATTAAGTGAATCAGCCGCCGTATACTATCTGGAATTGTTGTGAAACGGCGTTACACATAAATACGCCAATCGTGAAAGATCGGCCATTTCCGTTTGTCTCCGGTAAATCTATTGCAATGCATAAAAACCGAGGTGATCAGAATGCTGAAACGTAAACCACCTTCTAAAATTACCAAAATGTAAGTATGTATAAAGGACAGTTTGTTGTCCAACATTATGTCATCGTATTTGTCATCCACTTACGTATTTAGTTAACTTGTAGTAATTAAACATCCAGCATCCATATGAAACTGGACACTTTAATCAAACAAGGTGTTTGTTTTTATGATGACATAAATGTACAGGATATGCAAACATAAATTACGAATATTTTAAACAAAACACAGTAACAAAACGACGGTCAACAACTATCACATGTGATTATTTATAGGTGGAAGCACACGAGGTGTATTGTCAACGGCGCCCAACTTCGGAGGGAGGGGAGTGAGTGTGTTCCTGTGAGGGTCAGCAGTAATGGCCGGATTGTCTGTCAGCTCCTCGATTTTCATCGGTTTCTCATTGATAAGACCATTTGCCACTGAAATGAAAAGTCACGCCAGTCTCTAATAGTGATAGTGATTAAGCAGAAGCTATATCACTGGCTTAGAGTGAGAAGGTCGTATGTACTTACGACCTTATAAAACACATACACCGTGATTTGAAATCTGCACCACAATGCGCTTCTTATAAGCTGTTTTCATGAAAATCGGAACAGGTCATATTGATCAAACTGAAGTTGAAAACGCTTGTTTTTCCCTAAGTAACGAGTAGTTTTTCATTTCTCAAAATAGCCATTTTTGTACTTACGACCTTCTCATTCTAAACCAGCGATATGTAATGAAAAGAGAAGAATTGCAAATGTGAACGTTATTCTAGCGGCAACTCCTGCACCATATGAACGGGGTCATATCTCTGCCTCACGAGATTTGGATGCCTGTCGAATCTCTATGGGAGCAAACTGTGCGTATAACAGGGATGTAACACAGTGGAATATAACATAGACGAGTTAAAAGTAACGAGGTAAGTTAGTGTTTGTCTAATGTAAGTACTCTTCTTTAGTAATACTAGTAATACTTCATTTATTTCTTCAAGAATTATGAATACTACTTTACTTATATCTTTATTTACTGGGAATATCTACTAGAAACATTTTAACAACCTTCGAAGTCCTTGCACAACGGATACGGTAGCTGTATAGACAACCACACAAATACAACCATTTAATAAATATACATCGTTGTAGACAAGCAATGTGATTATGCTTCCTAGATGGGCCAAAGTTACCAAGCAGTGAAACTATTACTAAGGTACAATGTATTGCATTACTGTAAATAATAGATACGTATTCAGTAACCTACTTAAGTGTACAATGTAATTTAAAAATCGCCTAGACATTTAAAGCATTATGTCTACTTTGCCATCAATTACTACTTACAACGATTACATCATTTACAACGCTACTAGAAATTTGTATAAGCTGTAAATGTTTGTTTTTGACATTAGGTACAGGTCCCAAAGTATCTAGCCGCTACAATATTACACGTACATTCTAAATTGTTGCCGTAATCGTATCTGATTCTGAAAATTAGAACACGGTTAACATGTCATGCAGTCAATGCTAAACGGGGTAAGTGAGACAAATATAATAATTATGTAATCCTCTAGAGGCCTAGATTTGAGTTTTCGACAGTCAGAAAAGAGCTTAACCTTTCAAATACATGCAACTATATTCTGGTCTCAGTAAATGTACAACATCGGCTTAAAACAGTTCGGAGGTCGGTTTTTATGAGCAAATAAATCACGGTATGTATCCCGATACATCGCTTGGTCAGAGAATTGTGGCTCTGACGGAACTGAAAACCGTTGCAGTAACGCTCCTATGACGGAACTCAAATGGGACACGGCGTGTATCCTGAGCTATCTATCTACGAAGTCCGTTGGAATGGAACATATGCATTATTGTTATTGGTGAAACGGAAAACACTTTGGACATATTCATCATTATTATTTAGACAGACCCACGCATCCTGGATATGTGTACGATATCCCTGAAATATTGCATCTATAATATGGTTTAATTTGACTTATAGGCTATAGTTATTGTTTGTCTTGAGTGCCTATTATGACTACCTGTGCTCATTATTATCATCACTGCTTTTGTCATTGAAATGCCTCGAACTCAGTGTAGAGCGCTGGTACTAAACGTCGGTCTATCAATATCGGTAGTCACGTATTTTTGTATTTCAGCAGAGGTCACGAACCTATTCTCTCTCGATATGAAATAAATTTTATATCGCCGTAAAGACAATTTTGTCCTGCGCTTGAGCATACCTTTCTATTTTCAATAGGACAGTAAGTGGTCGCACCACTTGGAAAATAGTCAACAGGGTGTCCATTAAAGCCGAAACGACTTCGAAAAGCTAGACGTTTTTGACGTTACAATCTTGAGTATGAACAGCTTGCGCAACGTCAATGTCAATTATAGCTTGAATTTTGCGTTTGAATGATCGTATAACTCATGTAGAAGTCTTTTGCAGACAAAACATTAAGAATGTGCCATATTTAAATTATGAATACTTAGCAAGTTAGCGGTGTCTTAAGCGTGTCCACGATTCTAGTCCTTGTCAAGCAACGACTGTCATGACTAAATCATAACTTTGTGAATGCGGTGGCTAGTATAGCACAATACTATTCTATCTAAATGTGATACCTACATCTATATAGAAAAACTATAGACTATCATATATAACACAAACAGAAGTAATTATTCATTGTTTTCTACGAAAACATCGCAATGCTTGTATGCTGCAACTATTGGATTTGACATTTGTATTTTCTTCTTCAAATATTCATGCTCATCGTTAATTGATATTGGCTCAATTAAGTTTAACTGCGAAGTGTTAGTTTAACCTACATGACAGAAGACTTTGGAACAGTTGACTAAAATTTCAAAACATCTATTAAGTGTCAATAAATATAAAGTGGCATATTTAACGATTATTGTATCGCCCCTCTTTCTTAAAAACAAGTTGACTTATTTATTTGTTAAAGACAATTGATTAAGCTGCATCAGTGACTGTCGCAAACTCAACTATTGCTCGTGGAATTCAATAGTTAATTAATTTCAAGTATATGTTGCATGTGGCTTAAGTTTTGGTAAGGGGATGTATTTGAATAGCTGCATGGTTTGTTATGTCGCCTTAATTTTAATTAATATCCATTTATGATCTAAATTAGCCAGGAAACATCAGTATTGTCTTTATTACCCCAGTTCGTAATACTGGACTAGCAAAAGCAATCAGAGGTCTCATCAATATAAAGACAACGTCATAATTAAAATTACTAACGTTATGCACCAGTCAAATATTATGCCCTCCAAGGGGGGGGGGGGCGGGGCGGGGGATACAGGGGAGCTAGACAGACGAATCTTCCCGACAGGTGGGAATTAGACGACCTTGTCGACTCCGAGTCCCGGGGATAGACTAGAATATTCGTGTTTTTATTAAAGTACCCGGATGAAAATCTATGCCCCACGCTGGGGATTTAGACAGTAAACATTGTCACCAGCGTGGGGATTTAGACATCAATAAATTGAAAATGTCTAATTCCCCCGGTGTCGACCACCCCCACCCCCGGGCGGGGAAAATATTGACTGATGCATTAGGGTTCTTGAATATGGTGGTCATATTATTGAGTGTTGATGAATCAATGACTGTTCACCTTAAAGCGAATATGTTTCAAGTACATGTGTGTGTTATGTTCTTGTTAACCTCTAATTGTTCCCTAGTTTTGCCCTAGTTGTCATAGGAGAGCCGTTTTTATAATTCCCAAAACTTGAAGTCGATGACGTTCAAACACGTTTCGTCATTTACTTTAATGTGAAATAATGAGACACACATATAAAAAAAATATGCGTCAATATAAGTAAATAGATTCTATCTAGTTTAGAAGTCTTTACATACATTTCAACTATAAACTGTACATACACCTAACGGCACTTCTAACGCTACCCTTTGATTTTCCTTGATATCTCCTAAACCGTTCGAGGTAACCTCATCAAATTTTCACCCAACTGAGTTTAATGCATAAGCATGTTACCACACTAGTCAATTTTGAAATGGGTGCATATGAAAAATCGCGGTTAAAGCGTCATTTGGGTCAACCGAATTTCAAAAGTCTCAAAATTAAACAGCGCATTATCAAGGGTAAATTGAGTATTTTTTCTGAATTAAAGAACAGTACGTTTGATAAAAAGGTTAAACCTGATGGAGGGCTTCATTTTTTGTACTTGAAAGGAAAAAACACATTATTTCTAAACATCCAATCTGTAAAAGTATGCAATAGACTTGAATTAAATCAGTTTGTGGTCATCATTAGTTCCAACTTCAAGTTGAGCTCGATTCCCGTAACTCGCAGGAATCGCATTAGCTCGACACACTCGTTGTGATAACGGTTATTACTGGATTTCGCAGCAAACCAAAGTCGGTAGGTGTAAAGTGTAAATAATAAAACATATCTAAATTCTGAATTTTAGCTTTTAGAGAAACGTAGCTACTGTTTTCAACCACAAACCCCTCATTTTCTCAATATGGATACTCTTCAGAAATTAGTCACCATAGCAACGACAGAAGATATTTTAACATGATTCATTAGAAAAATAAATCTAAGACATAGTTCTATATAATCAAAGAACTTAAATCAAAGAGCATGACCTTTTTGTCATTTATGAGTTTACTTAACCTAATTACATAAATACTAATACAATGTCACTAAGCCCGGTTTTCCTGGAGAACGGCTCAATTATCTAAGACATGATGGATTCAAACCTTGATAATATCAACAATTTTAGGAAGCAATGACATCTTCAGCGCAAATAACAACCTGGTGACCGGCATCGCAGGCAAAATTTGTGACTTTCCATAATAGGGTCTATTCAGTTGAAGACGTGTCTTACCAAAGTCTAAGGGCCGATGAAGATAAAATTTTGTCAGAACAAGGGTCAACTATTGATGTTTAACTGTGCTAAATTTCATGACAATCCATATAGCAGTCTAAAAGAAAACTGACATACATTAAAGGTAGCGTTAGAAGTGCATTTTTTGCTCTGATTGGTGTCAATATTATCCGATATAGATATTTACAATAATTATTATCTTCGAAAGAGTAAAATCATGGACAAGGCTATCTATCTGTAGTTTATAGTTTACATTAGGTGTAATCTAGATCCTAACCTAGATATTTCCTATACAATGTGGACATAAACAAACGGTAAATCGTTGAGTTTGTTTACTTACCAGTACCGGAAGTGACGTTACCGTTACCGTCACTATGTCCAACTTCTTTCTTCTCGAAACAGAACTTTTTTCTTCTATAGCAGAACCAGTAGATGAGGAAAAGTATAAGTATGATGAGCAGGATCCCTACTACAGCCCCTATTATCATCGGTAATATGCTCCCACCACCTTCTTCTGGGGTAGACGCCGCGGTCCCGGTAGCTACAAATTAATATACCAGATTTATATAGCGCCCTTTTCATGTTTTTCATGCGAGACGCACGTTCAAATGCACTTTACATAATTATCGTGTTTCAGCCACAAGGGTGCAGGTGCATCCCCTACCAGTGCAGATACAGCATGATCTGACCAGAGGGACAGACTGAGAGAAAGCCCATGGAGTGAGAGAGAGACATTAGATACAGGCATGTCCGGCGCTACAGACGTGCGCCTTGTACACAGCTATCGCTGCTATAGCAAATCATAATTCGTTTCACTTCGACTACAGACTTGGGACATTGTAGTAGTATTGTTAAATCACTGGTGTCATGATATTGCTACGAGCATTCATTGTGGTTTTAGAATCCTACCAGCGATCCTGTATTTGCAACCAGTACTAACTAGTTTCGGTGCATCGAATAGAGGAAAACCACGACCACGGTAGTGATACGGAAACACCATCTTAAAGTTCCGTCGAAAGTCGTACAGTTTTCAAAAACAGTTCAGTTGCACCCGAGCGTTATACTGATTTTCAGTTTCGTCATAGTATTAAATATTGAAACTGCACACACCTCCGACGGAACTGAGATGCTGCGTATCGGCATTATAACCGTGACGATCAGAAAATGCTCATGGCAATCCACTTTGGTTGGAGCTAATGAGACCATGTATTAATTAAATAGATAGAACGTGACAATGTACGGACCTATACGGAGAATGGTAGTTGAATTGTTATATATATGCGTGTATAAAAGTCAAAATCAAAATTTCTTTATTGTCGGATATGTTTGTAACAATGTAAACATATCGCTGGCTTAGGGTGAGAAGATCGTTAGACCTCATAAGACACATGAACATTTGAATTCTGCATTAAAAGGCGCTATATTCATGAAAATCAGAACTGGTCATGCTGACCAAACCGAAGTTTAAAAAGTTTGTCTTTCCAAAGTAAAGAGTAGTTTTCAGGTATTCTCAAAATATAACATAAGTAAAGAGTAGTTTTCAGACAGTTGTTTTTTCTTGTTTTCTCAAAATATCAATTTTGTACTTACGGCCTTCTCATTCTAAGCCAGCGCCATGCTATGTATAGCTTTTGACCGACTATTGGTATGAATGAATTCTAATATCTGCGAAATATTTATTTCAATAAGGTTGTCAAAGGTATACAACTACAATACACCGAGTTCTTTACATGTAATTATCTCGATAAAAAAGAGCATTGGACTTGCAGACACATATATATATATGCGTACCGGGTATATTTATGTAACAATTTATCTAAAATGTGGAGAAATTCTAGATTCTAAACACTCGAACAATTTGAACCACTAATGTTACTATTAGTTCTAACAATATACGGCTAATTTGTTTATTGTCTACACCATCTAAAACAGTATATTAAGTCAGACAGGGAAGGCAGCACTCAACTTAACCAGCCGAGCACAGAAAACATTAAAAACACACAAAGCACAATGCCCAACTAAACAAGCGCAGATCCGCCTAAGTCAAGCTATGTTGCTATTAATGTTTTTATTTTCTAGTTAATTCTACTCTACCGCCACCTCCTCCACCGCCTGCAGACGTAGTTCCACCTCCACCGGAAGTAGTACTCGATGTTGAAACGGAAGTTGTCGTTGTTGTTGTAGATGTGGTAGAAGTTGTGGATGTGGTAGTGGTTGGGTCTGTAAAACATGCAGGGATCTTCCACCCATGAGTTATATACAACAGGGAAGAGACATTGGAACCGGTGTATTGAATCTTACCACGTGTAGGGGCTATTGTGCAGACCCTGGTTGCGGGTTTTTGGCCTTTTCCCCAGTTTTTATCGTAGCATTAGAAGACTGAACTTGTGATTCAATGAGACCGAGCTCAAATTGATGTTCTCAAAACGTTTCAAGTTCAGTCACAGTTGAATTGAATTTAGGTCTTACGTTGACTGTCCCTTTGGCAAGAAACTTGTTTCTATTACTAGGCAGCAAGACTTATAATGAGAGTTAAAAGGAAGTTGTTGCCTCAGAAAGGGCTCATCCGGAGATGTACAGCACTGTACTTAGAGTAACAAATATTAATACAATCATTCATTTCTGTTAAGTACCACGAAACCTTTGACGCCGAATTTAGATACTTACGTCATTGATAAAAACGTGTATCATTTTGAAAGAACAATTAACTTGATTTGCACAATTTTTCAATATTTTCTAAATACAAATGTTGCTTAAAACTTAAATTTAGGGAAGGTGACATCTACACAGTACTGACAACAAAACCGAACACCAAATCGTACAATCACCAGTACACGTAGAATTTCGTGGTAAGATTCGTGCTAACCGGTTCCTGGTCCAACATTTGCAATCACTCACACATGCTAGGGTTAAAACAAAAACAGGTAGCAATTAATATCTTGTGCACATAACATTTCTAATCCTACATGATGTGAGTTAATGGACATTGATGTATTAAAGTTATAATATAAGCACTTTTGTTATTTATTATTAACTAAATTAGGACCGAAAATTAACATGCTCTTAGTAGTCGTAAGGTAAGTTCTACATTATTATATACATGTATAATGGTAGCTCAATTAGTCATTTTTAATAGTTTAATAGTTCATGCTGTGTTAAATGCATGCAGATTATAATGTTAGTCATGCAAAATTTAATATGAACAATTACACAATGTTAACACATTACAATTACCCATACGTGATCATGTCTTACCAAGACTTCGTCACTCGGCATGCATGGTACACGTGATCATGTGTTACCAAGACTGCGTCACTCGGCGTCACTCGGCATGCATGGTACACGTGACCATGTGTTACCCAGACTGCGTAACTCGGCATGCATGGTACACTTGACCATGTGTTACCCAGACTGCGTCACTCGGCATGCATGGTACACTCCGGTAAACTCTCCTAATGTTCACTAAGTACTAGCATATACACGTAAGTACAATGCATGCATCAACCCAAAGTTTAGTGAATGTTTAAAAGTCAAATTGACGCTATGTTGGAACCAACCCGGTGTATATTATACCTGGTTTTGTCAAATTGTTGTGAAATTTCAAATTGTTGTGAACTTAGTTTAACACATGTATCTCCCTTATCAGCAGTTCCAGCGATACTACTTACTACTGTTATCCCCAGCATAACTAGAGGAGCGAGCAGAAAATTGAGCAATCTCATTTAAAACTAGACGCTTATTGTGCTTCACTTCTTTACGCCGTTACAAATTGGAGCAAGCGTTAGGATTTGATTTTCTCAGCCTCGTAGCGGAAGTAAACGCATACAGGGGCGTAGCCAGCCGTACGCACTTACGCACGTGCGTAACATCAATTTGAAAAGTAAAAAGATAAATACAGCCAAAAAATGACATTAAAGTCAAAATCTGAGAGAGTTGTACTTTATATCCCAAAGTTCGATTTTCTTACCACGAAATTTCACCATTTTTATTCAAAACTTGAAAAAGTCTTCTACGGGAGGGAACACCCCTCCCTAATCCACCCCACTACGATATAATATATGTACCCATCCTGTCATACCCTTCAAATCATTCAATATTCTATGTAATTAATGAATTTCAACGAACACGAGGCACAATCCCTTCTACCCAATTCAAGGCTTGTGTGCGTAACATCCATTCAAGCCTGGCTACGCCCCTGGCATACATGTAGATTCTATATAATAATTATAGTAAATTGAAAAAAAATCAATTAATTATGTTGCAGCATTACATTTTGTGAAAGTGTAATTCTTTCAAATATAAACAACACAATAATCAGTAAACTATTGTTATTAGAAAACGTGAGGTAGCAGTAAACTTTCAGACAATGCTTTCGTCAAATACCTCTTCATGTACAGAAAATGTTGCTAGTTATAATAATTAGTTCACACAAGTATGCTTCCGTATCACACGTATTAGATCTATATTATGTATAACTGATTATAAAGCTAGGCCAGTGTCACCGTACATATTTAGTGAATAATTAAATGTCTTTTAATAATTGATAAAGAATTGCAAATTAATCGCCCTCTTTACCAAATATAAAATATCTAATTCAGTTCACGTAAATTACAAGGTATTTATCAAACGGAACGCTCGTAATATGTATGGTATATTTAGCATTTTGTATGAATTATAGCACTGTGTTGAGAAAATGAAATATAATTGATGATGTAAACCTTTTTCAGTTCACTTAATCGGACTACCCATTGTATAAAGCTTTGAATTAATGAATATGCCAATGAAAATGAATATTAGTAACGTTATTATTCCCGCGAGCGTGTGTGTAATATTATCATTTCAACACATTTCAAAATAAAAAATCGTAACCCATAGCTGATTTTCATTGATTTGGGATCGGTGAAAACAAACAGTAAAATGCCAATGAAAACATTGTTTTGAAAAATATCGATCAATAGACAGACTGTACGTTATAAACGCATTATATATATACGACGTCTCAGTGATCATGTTTTCGTTACTTGGGCTAGAAAATGTGCAGCCATGAGTCCGGCCCTCCAACTGAGCAGACAGGACCGCTTACACAATGTCTCCCTGTTCAATATACAATGACATACTCATTGACTACAAATATTCGATCGAAGTCTGTCATATAATATAAAAGCTGTCATGAAACGATTTAATGGCTGGTACATTTTGTAACGACACAATTAAGCCGTTATAATTTTGATTATGTCAATCTCGTAAACGACCGAGTGACAATATTTTCACCTTTGGGTTGATGCAACATTCGTACCAATTTAAATTAAAGTCTCTACATAGAACCGTCACCCAGGTTCTACTTAATCATATTACATAACTATCTTTAACATATTGTTTGTTTACAGTCCCCTGTCCAACTATCCAAATATTTTTCCGCTTAGATAACAGACATACTACCAAGTATGAACTATTTTGGTTGGCATATAGCACAGAGAATTTAACATGATCCTGACCTTTATGCATGAATATATTAAAAGGTTCTTGCGTTGAATGTATAAATTTCCGCGAGCAAATCGTTCAATATCGGTTCTTTAGGTTTGTGTTGGTATTATACCTCGAGCGTCTTAGTGATACCCTTCGCTTATGAAAACATACGACCGGGATTATAAATATAGACAATATATCAGCTGTTCATTATGTTAATTGAAGGTCGAGAGTCGTGTCAAATTATCTGGACTATACAATACAGGAATTTGTTAAAATGCAATTGTATTGTTCACCAAATACTGTAACCAAACTACAAGTATATTACAGGAATGGGGACGGTAAACAAACAATATATTTAAGAATACATGTATTATGGATGTCCTATTGTTAATATTATCATACTTACGGCATGACTCTGAAAGCATAAACAGAAAACAATCATGCTTATAATAACAGTATTGTATAGGAATGGATGAACATATGAATAAGTGACATTGTAACTCATATAATACACATAGTGTCCAATAAACAAAAATAAATATTTTAAGTTTGCCTATCTTCGAAGTGGTCGGGAAGAGGTCAAATAATACATATAGTCCTTATAGCCTCGTACATAAATTTACATAAATGTATTATTTACATTTTCAACGTAATTCATTAATTAAAACCTTTAAACGTCAAAACATGTACATGTGGTGTCAGACCAACTCACCCCCTACCAACTCACCCCCTACCAATTCATGAAAATAAAGTGTATTTATACACAAATAAATTAACAGATCTCTGCTTTCTCGAATACTTGCGAGTGTGTTAGTTATTTACCTTCGTTATTTTCAAAACACTATGATTTTCTATGCAAGTTATCTAATTTTCCAATGTTTTTAAACAAGGTATTTGACTATTGACAATTGATATAATAGATCTAATTATAATCCTAATTTTTTCAATAAAAAAATAAAAATAAATAATATACCAGATTTATATAGCGCCCTTTTCATGCGAGCGCACGTTCAAAGGCACTTTACCCATGTTGCAGCCACAAGGGCGCAGGTGCATCATCTACCAGTGCAGATACAGTATGATCTGACCTGAGGGACAGACTGAGAGAAAGCCCCTGAAGGGAGAGAGAGACATTAGATACAGGCATGTCCGGCGCTGCAGAGGTGCGCCTAGCTCTTATTTCGAATAGACAGCCTGGTTCGTTAATGTGTCCGGTGTATAGCACCGATACACAGCTTCCTGGCACTTCCAGATACTTTGCAGACCACACGGCCAGATAAAGCGGGAAATATTATAAATATTTCAGAAATGTCAAGTTCCGATGCCATAATGTTTTTTGACAAATTGTTTTATTTTTTTCCTTTGTTTTTCGCTTTTTTCACTGTCATTACAGCGTTTTCAAAATGGTCACTGTTTGAAAATACTGTTAATTTTACAAAAAAAACGCCTCCAATATCACATAATTGAACATAATAATAATTTCATAATAAACTATTACCAATTCAAAGTGATTTTTTCCAACAAATCTATTAAATTTAATAAAAATATCTTTAGGGGGGTGAGTTGGTATGTTATTTTTTGAAGGGGGGATGAGTTGGTCATTGCGTAGGGCGAGTTATCCAAATCCAGGGTGAGTTGGCCAGGGGGTGAGTTGGCCAGGGGGTGAGTTGGCCAGGGGGTGAGTTGGTCAGGGGGTGAGTTGGTAGGGGGTGAGTTGGCCAGGGGGTGAGTTGGCCAGGGGGTGAGTTGGTAGGGGGGTGAGTTGGCCAGGGGAAGAGTTGGCCAGGGGTGAGTTGGTAGGGGGTGAGTTGACTGTAAATCGTACATGTACTTCATAAGCACCGTCAATCAATTTACAAAATATTACTCGTTTTGTTGATTTATTAATCATACAGTATCCATGAAAACCATAGAATGACAATTCATTCAATGATGTTTTCAAAATGTGAAAACGTCTTAATAAGAAGTATTAGGAAAGTCGCCAGGGAGTGAACTAATGGTTGTTTTATAACGACTTGTATAGTTGTCGTTATTTCAAAATTATGAGCAGGGAAGTACATCTGATCAGAAAATTGGTTTCTCAGAAAGATGGCTAGTTAATACAGATATACCAGATTTATGTAGATTTCTAGCGCCCTTTTCCTGCGACATACACTTTCAAAGATACTACAAGGACGCAGGTACATCCTCTACTAGTGCATATACAACATGATCTGACCAGAGGGACATACTGAGAGAAAGCCCTTGAAGGTAGAGAGAGACATTAGATACAGGTCATGTCCGGCGCTGCAGAAGTGCGCCTAGTTGTTATTTCGAATAGCTTGGTTCTTTAGGAGCATCACGATATAGAATATATACAAATGACTACTTAACTATTCCTTTATAAAGAAAACAGTTCTTTAGGATATAATGACTAGCAACCGCGACGATAAATAACCACTTTATGCAAAACTAGTTTACTAGAATAAATAACCACTTTAAATAATGTTCCTTTATACAAATACAATACATGTATATGAAGCTATGAACAACATACCTGTTTTAGTCATTGTAGTTTGATAACCTATATTGGCACCATCATGCTGTAAGGCAAACCCTGTCGGTGTTTGACCAACGGTACAGTTGTTGTACACAAACGACGCCGCCGCACTGCTTGAAACCTGTGTTACATGAGTCAAACAAAAAATAGGTTGTTCTTTATTATTATAGTACGGAGAAGTTGACGTGATCCTCAACTATCTATCGGAAAAAATTAACAGCTTGTCTATATTAGAAACCCCTGTTGCAAATGTTCCATAAGTGGGGCATCGCTAAGACGCTCTATGTGTAATACAAACAAACAACCGCTGTTGCACGGTTTCCTCACATATATTGATATATTTAACGCAAGAACCTTGTAATATGTTCGTGCATAAAGGTCAGGATCACGTCACTTTCTCCGTACCACACTAGACACAAGACATGCATGTGTGTTCTTTAAACTATTTATGTGTTAAAATCTTAAAAGTTAAATTCTTTTTTTTTATTGCAGTTTCAACTGCTGCGTTATAAGTACTCCAGTGTGTCCTGAAATGGAATGATATAATTCGACCATACCATTCATTCAATGATGCTTTCATAGTAAACGCCCACATTCAGTGGAATCGTTTGCTTGACTTTATACAGAAAAATGTCAAAAACAGTAATTATAAATTTCTAGTTGCTGCATCTTAACCTTACTAGACACAAATAAACAGTTAATCTGTACGTATAAAGTGATGGTTTAAATAGGTTTTGGATATAGGCAATGTGTTATATACCTGAATGTTCCCGTATAGAAATGTTGTGAGAACGTTTAAAAGAGATGTAAATACCCCTCCGCTCTTAAACTTATGACATTGATGAACCTTTTTTACATGACCGTTTTACAGGTTTTCTCTGCATCGGCGGAAAATACGCAATATTGCTGCCTGGTTGGTTTACTTTCGCGATTGTTAAAACGTGCGTTGAAACTAGTCGTTCATCGAACAACTTAGAACCAGATGAACATTGTGAAATACTTACTATACACGTGAATTGGTATGTCGGAGAAGCATCTGTATTATAAACGACAGAATAGTCAAATCCGTTCATATTTACAGTGACCATACAGTACACCAGCCCGGCAGCTGTAAAAAATCAAATATTGTAACGTCACCCTATCTTCTTCCTAACGTGGTATTGTATTTAAAAGGGTAAGTTATGTTTTACAAAGTACTACATTTGTAAAAGAAAAGAAATGAATCAAAATAGAACCGGGAAAATATGTACAATAAAAGGGCAATTTAAGCAAGAATTGGGTGATCATCTTGAACAATAAATAGCTCTATAATAACATGAAGAGTGTCCGTTGTTTTAGGACAGTTTTCAAATATATACTTTTAAAAAAAAAGTTCCTAAAAATTACTATGATTTACCATTCCCACACTGCATTAAATATACTAAATATGGTAAAAAGTAGTTAAGTAACTCATTTGATCAGCTGTGATGAACTATTAATAATAATAATAGAATCTACTGCATACAAAATATCCGCTTCAGAAGAAACGTTTAATGATGCATTTATAGAATAGCTACTATCTGTAATTTCTCATTTCGTCAGTGATTATTGTTTAGCTGATACTTACAGTGAGTGATGTTACAGAATAATAACAAGTATAATATTTTGGTATTCAGTAATATACGAGAATCGTAGAATCATGAATAAGTGACCATTGATAGTCGGTTGGCATGAATGGGTGGCTCTTAATAAAATGATGCACTGCCAATTTTAATCAGTACAGACAAAGCGCTTATTATTACGCGCGGGCTCCGAGGCCGCAGGTCTATCATAATGCATGAAGCGATTTCGTTATCCAAACATCAATACCTGATTGGCTAATGTCTCAGTCTGGCTTTTGAAAGTAACATTTTTAACACTAATATGCACACATCTACCTCTTATCTCGTCTAGTTTCAGACTTTCTACTGTACACAAGCGGTACGCGGGAACGCGCAGTAAAAACCGTGTACCACTGTACATACATTCTTACATACAGGCTTCAAGTAGAGTTGGAAAGGTTAGATTAACTGGTGATAAATACGGTAATTGTCTGGCCGCAGAACATTTTTTGACTTGTTTTATATGATAGTGTTTTAATACACATCGGCAGCTACGTTCATTTAACGCAAATAACAAATGGTAAGAAGACTATCGAAAGTTACCTTGGACAAATATGCAGTAGAAAAAATACAGAAATTGGAAAACATATGTATAATAGGATGGTTGTAATACATACCGGAGTAAGCCATCTCAGTGGCACACGTAGTGTAGTTAAAGCTCATCATGGATGTGTTAGTACAAACATCCCAATCATCTACCGTATTGTCGCACGAGGTGACGGGAGTATTGTCCGATGTCGTCACCGTATAATCAAATTTAAACAACAGTGATGCTGCACATTCTTGAATAGAAGCTTCCTCTTCCCCTGAAAGTACCAAAATATACAAATCATTAATTTTACGAGTTAAGCAAACTTCAAATTCCAAACAGCAAACGGAAAGGGCGTTCACACAAATAGGTACTAAACTTACAGAGCACTATTTTACATCTCGTCATATGCGTACTTACAAACACATCTTACAAAATTAATGAAATAAATTTGAAATCATGACATTATAGTATTTGTCTATGAACAACATTTACACAGATATGATTTATACGTAAATTATATATTCAATCAACGTTGGCATATCACCATAATAATAAACAATACCTTGTTTGACCATAAAATGAAATTCTTCAGCAGGTACAGAAGAACCTGCACAAATTGAAGCCTTAGATGTCAGTGTTCCATCTGTAGAAAACAGTGCTCGTTCATATCCACCTTTCTCATCCTGGTCTGTAATGGTAAAGCTAAGAACATTTAACATGTTATCATTGAATATCCGTGCTTATTCGTTGTCAAATTAGAGCTGTTATTTTAACTAATCAAAACATTCTTACAGTACAATAACGAAATCACGCGAGGATTAGTTAGCGTCACCTCAAATCTTCTTAGCTGTTGAACAACGTTTTACTTGGGAAGAGATACTGTGTTATTTGTTTGACACTGACGAAACTTGACCACATGTATGTTGTAAGTGGTAGAAAGCTAAGGCGACGTGTGCTTGACGTCCGTGGGTTGGACATGTTAGGTTCTTGGCTACGATCATATCCATATGAGAAAAGTACATACCTAGTTAAATTGCGAAGCATAGTAACAGACAACGTTATAATCAACACTTGTATATCTGTATATAGTATCTAGGGCAACCAGAGTGCCGGGTACTGTTTTATCAAAGCACTTAAGGAAATCGTAAACTTACGATCACATTTGAATTATTCATACATCTTTTGCAAGTACAAATTGTGGTACGGGGATATGCAATGTTGACAATTATTCAGTGAATGGACTTCTACCAACAATATATTTCCCCTCTTTGTAGTTGCAAAAGCATTATAAGGAATTTAAAGAGCGCAAGTTTAAGACTTTCGTAAGTGCTTTGATAAAACAGTACCCGGACTCCATTGGAATATAAGATTGGTCTAGATTTTATTGTATTTCATGATATTACACATTATAAGGAAAATGTCCCAAATGGGTCCTCAAACAGAAAAGGTCAAATGTTTTATTTTATTTTTTGCGATAACACAATACATTGTTACGGTAGTCCTGGTTCATGGCTAGTCATTGAAATTCAACATTTTTTTACTTTGATTTTTATTTCATTAGGCGCTATTGAACCAAACCATGAGGGAATAATATAGATCTTTAAAATAACGATATATTTGTAGTATGTTTATATAGTTCGGGTTTCACATCATTTACCTGCTTTCTGGTAATATCTGAATGAGTTTGTTGAGACTTCCGTCATCTCTAAACACAAATAAGTCACCCATGTTGAGCCGACAAGGTTAAATGTGTCTGTAGCCCTGAAAGCATTGTCAATGTTTAAATTATTACATATACGAGTATACAGGGAATAGTGTTTGTATTAAACTGTATTCCCTCCAATGAAGCTCTAACATGTTGATACATGTTCACTTAGACAAACACTATACTACAGTTAGGGTCCATGCTTTTATCATTTATCGCCCCCTCGAAAGCCTTGTCGTAGAGTGTCCGCTTTGAGTGCGGGATGTCCCGGTTTCGATCCCAGGCCGCGTCATACCAAAGACGAAATAAAAATGGTACCAGTTATTCCCATGCTAGACTCTCAGCATAAACTGAAAACTGGTCTCTCATATCCTCGTAACGATGGATAACATCAGGAATGAGGTGTCGGGAGTGATTAATAAAAGGTGGAAATACTGTTTCACAATCAACCAAAAATAATGCATCACAAATATGTAAGTAATTAATAATCTTGATTGCATTATTTAGCCGATACACTGAAGGACATTTTACGATTTTAAGAAAATTCTTAGAACATACATATGCGTGTACTGCACAGTCCATTGAAATGGTTTGACACAGTAGTCAATGATAGCATTTAGTTTTTACCATAATGATCTTTTAAAAGAGGGACACATTGTGGGAGATCATGCTACAGCAGAATCTTATTCTTTCTTGGAAAACTCAGATGTGGGCTATCAGTTTGAACATACATCGTATGGAATGGTAGGTCGACGTAAAGCTCAACGACAAATCCAATAGAACATAATTTTACTAATTTTAAGCATGGTTTGAAAACAAATTATTTGAAATTAATATCGGCTGGAGATTCTGGACTTCTAAATCTTCGTTAACATTTAGGGTTACCTGTATATTTGATAAGAATAAAGATATATACGTACTTGATCATAAGAATATTTTCACTAGCGTAGTAACTGTTATCTAAACATTCCCAGTTATTGATGGTCGTACCGGTAATGGTCATAGAGAAACCAGACAACGTATCAGTACCAAATGTTAGAGTATCACGTGTATTGTCCCGCCACGTGGAACTTTCAAACGGAGCAGGCCACGTGCAACCACCCTCTGAAAAAAATAAATAGACGTCATTAGAATTAAACTCATTAACAGTACAATTAGCAAACACCGTGCCAAATAAGTGAAATAATTGAAAACAGTACATTTTGACTTTTAATTCAAATGAATGAAGTGCTCTTTGACTAATTTAAAAGTGGACACCAAAACATATTATAAACATCTTGTACCTAACATTTAGATGAGTGGCAACACTGTGTTTTATTGTCATATTATGTATGTATGTATTTTTGTGTTGATGAGATGTAAATAAACTACATGTATCTATCTCTTACCAACGTCAAATGTGTGAAGGTTGAGTTGACGCTATACGATGTTGATTTGCGCTAAACAATTAGTGTTGAACGCACTACCATAAACGCACCGAAATGCATTGCGTATGCGTACGCCTTATGCACTCCGCAATTGGACATGACAGCAATCTGTTCTTCTTAAAGGATGAGCTCAATAGAACTATTCTTAAACCCCTTTAACAATTAGTGTTGTATGGCTGACATACGACGCATCTACAATGCAAATTATTTTCAACACCAAAGTGCGATCAAAACACCAAAGTGCGTTCCAACTACTCACAATACGGTTTATTAGCTACACTTAGTAATTTACCATGATAATCCACAAAGAGGTCAGGATAATGATTTATCAAAGCAGTTATGGAAATCTTTAACTTACTATCAAAATTGAAGTCAGCTTAATCATTCTTAAAACCTACTCATTGGGGACGGATATGGTTTGTGTGAGTTCTTAAACTGAAGTGTAGTTAATATTGAACAACCTTAATCGCAATTTGCATATGTTAAAGAATTATAAAGAATTTTAATTTGAACGGAAGACTAAGGTTTCCGTAAGTGCTTTGATAAAACAGTACCACGGTGTCGTCTTAAACTTTCTACGCGAAAGTGCGTTCCGATTACAGAAGTACAGAAGTCCACGCGGTCGCTTTGAGGTGTTCAATAGGTGTGTAAGAACTAAGTACGTTTTTTCCAAACACTATTATATTCTTATATTTTCGCATTAACGCTATAAGTGTTGGCATCAAAGTATTTAGAGTTTTTTTATTCACATAGCTGTATACAGGGCGATGAACTGTTTTTAATCTCATGTACCCAACAAATACATAGAAGTAAATAACATTTTACGGTCATTGGCGCAGGTAACTGATTCATTAATAAAGAGTAAATCGAAAAAAATAAAAAATAAATTATAAAATTTATAATATCTTAGATATCTAAGATAACATCAATTTTGTAAAAGAAACTTTTTATCAATGATACAGTTACCTGTGGTCATTGGTTGACACCGCCTAAACCCTCACATATTGATAATTTCATTGTGGACGTACATATTGAGTTTGTGGCATTTTCCAAATGAAGGCATGCCTATATTTCATACACGATGTGATGGATGGTATTCTATGTTATATATATAGAACGAAAGCGCGATGTTGTCTTATCTGTCGAGGGTGTAGCGTGGGACAAAATCAGACACCCGAGTCTGTGTTTGCTATCCGGCTTGTATATTAGTCGTCCAATTACAAGGTCAAAAGGGTGTGTCTATTGTGCATTCAGTTAACATTTTCAATACTCACACGGTCTGTTAAATGCAAAATGAATACCCAGCACAATGCAACCAATGGAATTGACTTATATAATATCATGCACTCTAGTTATTGCACTCATTCTTGTGAACATTAAGACCCACTCCATTAATTAGCATTGCATTCTGTCCCACCTTTTCACTTAACACAAATGTAAAATGTCGATACTATGATACAAAATAGAAATAAAATTGTTTTTGGCATTGTATGAACCAGTTTTCGTCAATAGTAAATGCAATATTGTAGGCATACCAAGAGACATCGCTTGATATTATTGTACATCAACAATAAGCTGTTGTATTTGTTAAGGAAGATGGATAGGTTTAGTGCGCATGCGTCATTTCTCGTAGCACGTTATATGTCTTTTAATAAGTTTAATCAAATTGAACAGTTTTGATAAGTTTTATGCCATTAAAATAGAAAATAATAATCGAAATAAATGTTTAGATCTGAACAAAATTACGTACTCGGAAAACGAGTATGGTGACGGAGTACTAGCGTTTTTTCACGCTAGTTTGTGTCAGGATAGATTTAGTTACTTCCTGACAAAATTAAAACAAATTCTGAATATGGGAACCAAAGCGCCCAACGTCCTTAAAACATCAACAAACATAGACTACATAGAACAGAACACGAGCCTTTATCACTGTTTGTGAACAGTGGTAGAGTTTCATGTGTTCAAGTCTTTCTTCGACGAGATTAACATCAAATTTCACCATCACTGACTCAGATACAAGCACAGGCGTCCGTCATGTCATGGCCCCCCTCTAGACCCCAATACTACAACGTCCCCCTACCAACCCAAACTCATAACCATGGCTCTTATTGTGTCAAATAGTTTGTTCAGAACATTTATATTTGTTGTGATATGTAATTATGAATTGTTGTAGAGTTTATGTTGGTAGGGGGTTCCTGGGTACTATTGGGGTTCAGGGGGGGGGGGGGGGCATGAAATGACGGACGCTTGTTGATGCAAGAATGGATTTATAACACGAGAAAGGCGATCGAATAGAGTAAATTCACCGACATTTACCAACAATTACCAGCATGTGCTACCCATTTTCTATTTTAACAACGAAGAACATTTATAATAAATTATTATAATGTTGAACGATGACGTGTAAGCGACTGAAGTATGATGAATGATGATATACAAAAGTTTATGAATTTAATGTTTATGAATCCTCAGTCTTATCTGTGTGACATGTGTATGTCGCGAGATCTTGTTGCTAACCTATTAGTACAATTTCTGTGAATAGAGTAAGAATACGAATGTTAACCTTAGCTCACCTTGCTTGCCAGTGTCACAGTAAGACATGAATAGCATCTGTACAACGTCTGAATGAAACGTTTTCTAAAGCATTAATTGAACTTCAGCCCTTATTGATCTGGCATTATTTGATACCATCCACTTGCACATTCACTGACTTGTTTGTTTATAAATCTGAACAGTCCATAGATTGAAGTAAATAGAATGTTAAGAAATCGTTACAAAACGGCTTTGTGTATGAAAATAAAGACATACAAAATCTAGCTAGCATTGTCAAAAAGCGAATGTACAAATAAATGTATGTATAGTGTATACAATCAATAATTACTTAAGAAATTTCTCAAAATTATATTCGTTATAGCAAATCTTTCAATCAGGCCTGTAGATTTATTTTTTTAATTGCATCAAAGGGATCTAGTTTTATCAATGACGCGTTCTGCTTTGTATTTAATCATATGTTTACTGTTAATATGAGGCTCTAGTACTGTCGCTATTAGCATCATATCAAATCAATGTATTTTCTTAGGGTCGTTAAACTAAAATTTATACCAACCAATGGAACGAATTGTTAATTTTTATTCATCCGAAGTTTAATATAAGAAAAATTATATGAACGTAACAAGTTCATATAGTCCAGAGAATTTGACACGACTCTCGACCTTCAATTAGCATAATTTATGAGTTGATATATTGTCTGTATTTATAATCCCGGTTGTATGTTTTCATAAGCGGAAAGTATCACGAAAACGCTCGGGGTGTAATACCAACACAAATCTAAGGGACCGATATTGCACGATTTGCTCGCGGAAATTTAATTACTAGTATTCAACGCAAGCACCTTGTAATATATTCATGCATAAAGGTCAGGATCATGTCTAATTCTCTACGTGTTATAATGACGTCAACTTTTCATGGTAGTTTTCATATTATTAAGTCATAGATAACATACGGAACATTGCTGTAACTTATCGGGTGTTATCGGCAAAGTAGCCTCCCTTGAAAACGTCTAATCGATCACATCGATAACGTTTAACGGTACACCGATTTACTATAGATTTATATAGGAGCCGTATGGTTTAACTTTAATAACTTGTTTATAACATTAGATGACAAAATTTTATAACCTCGTGAAGTAATCTTCATTCTTTGCACTTTATTTCAATATAATTTTTATTAATGTCGTACGTCAACTTTTTGCTTCCATTTTCGTTTGAAGTTTGTGACTACCATTCCTATATAACTCTATATGAAAATTGTCAAAATACTAAAAACCGCGTTTTTGACAGGCTATAAAGTTGCTTTTTACTTAAATGACATTTTTTTATAACCTCGTGAAGTATTTTTTAAAGTCTAAGCATTATTACAATATATTTTTTAAGAAATTTGCAAATGTAGAAATTGCTTCCAATTTAGTTTGAAAATGAAGAAATTCACGTTCTAGTACGCGGTTTCATATCGTTAAGTATAATGTATATCGTGAAACATCGGCTATTTCCGTTTTTCTCCGATCTATAATGGCCGAGGAGATCACTATGTGTCGCAAATAAGACGTTTATTATACGTGGGTTGTTTTGGGGTTTCGTATTGTGTAGTATTTTTGAAAAAAAGGAAAATAAATCCTTTTAGATTTTAAAGTCCCGTAGAACAAAGTAAGGAGTTCAATTTTCAAATCAAATCTTAATTAAGTTTATTTGAACATTTTCTTCTCTTTAAACGCATGTTTTCAACACGTTTTGTGTGCATTAATATATATGTTTTTAATTATTCTTTTGATCATGAAGGTGGGAAGTAATTTAATCAAACCAATAAGACGTAATTATTGACATATACATTAGTACAATTTTATTTAAAAAAAGGGGGGGGGCACTTGTGTAATTATCACGTTCTATACAATCTGGGAAGAATATTATACGTCCCTGATACAATATAAGTATACATTTAACATGTGGCTAATTGATTCGTTGGTTTTGTCGGTGTTTAATTATAAAGTCGGCATATCTTTTACCATGTAGAAAAACTGATAATTTTCAGCAAACTTTACGATAAATCAAATAACTCGCTAAATATTTGTTTCTCTTAAAAAATGACGAGCATAGCCTTTATTTGCCAGTCAGCTTCATGAACCCGGAAACTGGTGAATAAATTATTGCAGATAAGATAAGATAGTCTCACTTTCCAAGATGCATAAACAATAAACAATTCTAACAACATGATCACAATGGAATTTTTTCTATAATAGAAATATGAGAGACTGTTAACATTCAAAGTATATTAATAAGAGTATATTTTATCTGTTTGAAAATAAACAAAAACACATACAAACTTTTATTAAAATGGCCTTCACGCATTGTTATGTTTAAAAAAATGGTTTTATTCAAAGGTATCACGTTACCATGGCTGTTTTCAAAATTCATATATGTTCCCATATGTGCGAGACTTAAGTTTTTCATAAATATAACTTTTCCCTATGTATTTACTTTTTATTTAAACAATGTTTAAAAAAACATTAATAATACATTTATACTATTTCAATGAAAGTTTGTATGTGTTTCTACTTTTTAAACTTATAAAGCTAAGTCAGTATTCATATTTGTGACCGGGAAATAAAAAGCCGCAGAAGTGTAATCCCTTAATTGTTTTATTGCCCCTTATCAGTCTAATCCTGTCTGATCACCGTCTATCGATCTAGTTAAACAATAGGGTCATACATTCTATCGCTTTATATATATGTATGTATAATTATGGGCTATTATCCACTCATGCGTGAAAAACACCATCGATATTTGGATAAAATTAGTAAAAACCTGTAAAAATATCTTCCATGAAGGCAGATAGGAGATTGTATAAAATGTTGTATATTAGTATTGTACTAAGGCGGTTTAACTTTTTATATATTTGTTTGACTTATTATGAATACAAATATTCTGTTATGATTTGCCTATTTTCATTATATCGCAATAATTGTATAATTGATTGCAGCGGTTTATTGAACTTGAACTTATTTATTAACACAACATTGCAAAATCTTTACGATAAAAGTTACGTAATCAAACTGAATTAAATAGACAAGAACGCATATACACACGAGGACTTTAAAAAACGCCTCACACACCTCAAATTAATTATTTGATTCATGATGACAATCACTCAATCTGGACTGTACTTGTTTTTTTGTACGTGCTAGAATATAACATAATTTACAAAAAAAACAAGCATAATTTATATCGGGATTAAGAAAATATTTGATAATAAGCGAAGTCATCTTGTTGTTACTAAGATACTACCACACGCATACCAGAATTTACCAGAAGTCAACATCAGCAATTCAAATTGAAATGTATACATGATCACGAGACGAATAGACAGTTGCAATCATAAATCTGAAAATATGAAAAATCGACTGCTTATCTTTTTATCTGATCAGTAGCCCCTCAGGCTACGATTTATGTAGCTTACCGTTATCATTCGTGACTATTGGAAAATTTACGACCACTAACGGAAATAGCCGACATCGATCTGAATCGATTGGATTAAGATAAGCGAAATTGTTGTGTATGGGGAATGTTTATCGATTTTTGTGGTGTAAAGGGAAACAACTCGTACAAACACACAGGTACAAAAATCTCTATCCACATAGTTGTCTTTTCCTTAAGAATTAGCTCAAAAGTTCCACATGAGATCAAAAACTCAATAGTGTCTTATTCTGTCGAGGGTGTAGCTGCGCAAGACTAAATAAGACAGCCCGAGTGTTTGTTTCTGTAACTGTTTTGCATCATAGCTGAATTAAAATGTTTATTTTTCGCTTGGCTTGATTATTCGAAATGATTTTCTGACATGGAATGTGTGCATACAATTATCTAAGTTAATGTATACTTAGTAATTAGTATATAATATATAGCATATCTACAGCGTGAAAAGTGATCACAAGTAGTGAGAAAGTTTTATGAAATTTAATTTGAGAGAGTTGGTGCAGATATATTATGAGAAATATATTAAATAATACCAAATTAATATATTATATAAACTAAAAAATGGTAACGTGAAAATAAAATTGGTCATGCTTTTATAGGAATGAATAACGGCACGTTTACATGTACTGTAATAACTGATTTTACCTGGGTCACAAAAATGCAACCCGATCTACGTCCGATCATCCGACGGTGTACTTTGGTCTAATCGGGTCGGACGGACATCGGTCGGTCATAGAGCGGTGCTTGAAGTAATTAATGTCTCTTTCGACATAATTTATATATTGTATGTACATTGTATTGCTACTCATCGACCGGCATCCGCACGAAGCGTAAATATCGGGTACAAATCGGATACATGGACATCGTCCGGCGTACAGGTGATTCGTGACCTTAATATCAACAAGACTACTAAATAGGCCCGTAAAGTGTTGTTCTTATTGAATTGATCTTCATGAATATTTGAGGTTGAACAAAGTGTAAAAACGGGTTAATATACCTGAAACAATTAGCCAGTGTCACCTTTTAGGTGGTCTCTCTAAACGGTTTTGGTGGTAATTACAGTTCAATTCAATTCAATTGATTAACTAAAGCGGCACTACCGTGGTATTAATATGGGGTTCACTGTACTCAATTTTCATGTAGATTAATATGTTTTGTAAAAATCGAACCTGTGGTTCAAATTCATACCGAATCCATAAATTATTGAAATTAAAATCGCATTCCATGAAATTGGAGGCTTGTTTGTTTCAATTTCAAAAACACGTGATTCACACGGCCCGACACCCAATTCATTTTGCAATTGTATTAAATGTTATAGCATGAATAATTGATTAGCGATAGAATCTGGTTTGTTATTCAATTGGTCAAATCGTTTTAATATATTATTGATAACCAAACAACAATGCACGAATATAATGGATTAAATAAAACTATGAATCTAAGGTAGGCAGAAGCATAAAAGCTGTCACATACCTAGGATTTATAGCAATATAAATGTAACTGATGTATTGATCAATGAACAGTAAGACTAGTATGGCTTTAAACGCTCGATCACCTAGTGCTAATAGATATTATACGCGGAACGCCGACTTGTTATAATGTCTATGACACTTTCGTCTGTTTATTATATATATGGAGAATATTGATATTGTAGTCTATATTGAACAAAACGCTGTCCTACATCTAGATCTATACATATCATATTATATTATGCATTTGTCCCAACTTGCTTTGGTAATTTAAAATATATGTAATATCTTGATCACAAATCACACAGACGCCGCATGACGTCACCCGGACACCAAATGAATTCCCCCGAACGCCCGGCTATATCCGTGTATCCGATGTATACCCGATGTCTAGGCATCATTTGCACACCGGGTGCAATCGTCGGACATCGGACATCTCTGTCGCTAAACAACGCCATGACTTTTTCCGACTATGCCAAGATTACCTGGCATTGGGCGATCGCCCCCGGTACGATTAGCCGAGCAACTTACGCACTCCGATCATCAAATGGTGATCGGATTGTATTATTTATTTGCTTTAAATAAATGGTTAATGTAAATGTTAGTATACATATACAGATATTTTGTGATACTGGTGATTTTCACTATCTGGTAAATGCAATTATTGCTCATTATATTTGTTCTGTTCCGTTTTGGTTTTAGCCTTGTTTAAGCATATTACTTCAAAATACAAGTTCTTTCGGCCTTCAGATGATGCTGTACGCGAATATATATATGCTATATGAAAACACATGACTGTAAGCTTGAATAATTAAGCCATATTAGACATATTCAATCCTATGTTAATGATGTTAAGAAAGTATACAGAATGAGAAAGGTCATGCATGCTATGTTTATTAAAACTAACTGAATGTTATGCAGTCATATTACACATTTAAATATATTACGCTTGATTAGAATCAACGCCGAGGAAACATTTGAACATTCCAAACGTTTCAATTTCGACTTTCATTCATTTAATACGATTTTACGATTTAACTGTAAAAAGCCCAAGTGATTTATGCAACATAACGAAATATTTTAAGGACGGTCGATAGCAAATATATAGTTTTATGTCAAGTTCAGCCATAGTATGACTTTTATAAAATATTAATTTTATATATAATATATTGCATCAAATCTGGCCTAAACACGTGTGTTTTATATACATAGCAACATAAAGTAAGTAATGTGCCCCATGTTTGAGAGATGGTAACGACAATCGAGTAAATGCCAACGTTGCATCGATATAATATTAATTTTGACTGACACTTTTGTTGTTGTTTTCAAGTATATTATTATAATGTTGTATCGATAATCTATCGACTGTCAAGTATTGATGTCACATCAATATCGTTTCTATCGATGACAATCGTATTTCCACCCAAGTGATATCTGGTAGATTTGTTGGCAGGGAAATCTACTTTATCGTGCATTATCTTGTCTGTCACTTTATTAGTGTCATAACCATCTAATATCCCATGGATATATTTCGTTTGAATATCAACATAATGATAATGATATGTAAGAATAATCAACACAATGATAATGATATATAAGAATAATCAACATAATGATAATGATATATAAGAATAATCAACATAATGATACTGATATATAAGAATAATCAACAAAATGATACTGATATACAAAATGTATAAGAATAAGGTTCAACAATAAATTGAAATCATACTTACCACAATACTTTATAAAACTTTGGAATATAATCCACGTTAACATATAGTACGCCATAGTGTTATCCTTCTAACGCAATTTGACGTAGGACGTCACAATTATGAACACGTTTCCTTACTTTGAAACTTATAATATTCAGTTATTTTACATTCCTTAAAATTAATGTACAATTTATTAAAACATTGATTAAAACACTAAAACTATCGCATTGCTTATTTTATTATATGACTAGCTTTAACGTCATATATTGTTGTCGCGACAAAGTTGCATTAACAAAATGACACACAGTTCTTTATTGTGACGTTTTACTGTTGTTTGACACAGGTAATTCCTATATTCACATACAAAGTATGAATATACAATGTACATGTATATCTATATATATCTCAGAAGAATAATTAGATAAAATCCACATTCGCTACCCTACTCATTAGCAAAATGTCCATACAACATCCATATAAAGCCTCAAGAATGTAAGATGAACATTATTCACTGATTTACAAAATTTACAATTCGTCTTATTTCATTTAAGCCTGTGATCAGAACCTGTGTATGATTACCATAATATCCATCTAGCAACGCTTTCAGTTTACTCACTCGCCGGTTAAACACTTTCTTACATATCTACTTAATGCCTTAAGATGATATTAAATTGTGCTTATTGCAAATATACAGACCCATTAGTGACGTTTACCCATGATTTGACAACCCTATAAATAAAATATTTCACTTTGCGATCGACTTTGGGGCAAAGCCAGGGGTCATGTGTTTGTCGAATGCAATGGATAGGAAGTCGCACACAATGGCTGTATCCACGAAGTGCTACAAACATGTTTCTTATGTTTATTTGACGAAGGAAACGATTCGAATAAGGTTTTTTAAAGACACCACAAAGAGGACTGTTTACAATGTGCCTCTATAGAACCAGGTCGACAAGGTTAAGACGCCATAAAGGTCTAAATGGATATTACTTAATTTAAAGATAAGATGTGTTTGCATTTAGTGTGATGTGTACGTAATCAGTTCAGACTAAGACGTTTGCAATAGCACAAGGTGCATGACTTTGTGACATTTGAATGACAGACATTGTGTCAATCGATTTGTGTTAATATGTAAAAGTAGTTAAAGAAGTTGGTCAATCCATGATTTGTAATGAATGCTACTCATACAATCCAATGACGAAGGCATCATGGAAGAGTTTCGCGCCAGTTGTAACATAATTCCATTTTCACCGCACACTTTTGTAGTAAAATGTTTGTTTAATCTAATAAAAATAAATTGTTTGAATGGTGTACATGAAGATGAAATCAGTGAGGAGTTTTTAAACCTATGTTGTCTTTTTGTGTGCAATTTTGTAAATAATGATGTTTTACCTTTAGTTTTATTTGTCGATTCCATTTTATATAAGACATGTTATGAACGTAAACTAATTTTAGTGTGCAGGTTTATTTGTCAGCCAATGAAATTTCTGTATTTTAAATTGTTCGAGAGTTCTTAATCCCGTAGAACGAACAAGATGGTTCACTATGTAAAGCTTGGTTCATAGAACGTACTATGTAACTTAGTACCGTTCTATGTAGCATAGTACCGCAGACAAATAAACCTGCACACTTAGTATATTAGTATTCATCCTTACTGTTCTATAGAAATTAGAAACGTCTCCAGTCACTTCGCTCCCGTCGACGTTTCTAATTTCTATAGAACAGTAAGGAAATACTTATATACATAGAAAATGGACACCGAACATTGGGGTTTAGTTTGCAGGTTTATTTGTCAGACAATGAAATTTCTGTATTTTAAATTGTTCGAGAGTTCTTAATTCCGTAGAACGAACAAGATGGTTCACTATGTAAAGCTTGGTTCATAGAACGTACTATGTAACTTAGTACCGTTCTATGTAACATAGTACCACAGACAAATAAACCTGCACACTAAGTATATTAGTATTCATCCTTACTAATTTCTATAGAACAGTAAGGATGAACACTAATATATACTTAGTGTGCAAGGTTATTAATGATTTGTTGCTATGTTCAAAGTAAGTTAATTTAAGTTTATTGGAAAAGCGGCACCGAAACAGGCTTGGCCCATATCGCTTGACTCGTGCATATAAAATCTGTATCTCATAAGCCCATATCATGAAAATCGGAAAATGGTCATGTTGACCAAACTAGATTGTTTATCCAAAAGTAAAGAAATTGTGATTTTATACTTCTAATTCTAAGCCAGCGATATGCCCTCTAATTAACAATAAAACTTTAGAGCATGTTCATTGTGTGAGGGTGTTTTATTACAAGCCAGTATTTGTTAGCAAGGAAGCAGCCATCGACAGTGGTCAATTTAATGTTATAATAAGTAAAATGTTTGTTCATACCGTAGCGTGTAATTTTTTTTATATTTTAGTTTACAATTTAAACATATAACTAACTTTTTTAATGTATTTCAGTATTGTTTTGGAGATACATAAATATGAACTACATCTATTAATTATACAACTATTTTAAATTACATAATGTGGTCTTAATGTAGTATGTGATATGTTTAGGTTTATTTTTGTTTTTCTAACGGTCTACCGTTGTACCGTTCGTATCATAGAACTTATTAAGAGTAACTAAAATAGTATTGTGTAACACATGTGTACATGTAAATACACGACACATAAGTAAACACATGTACATGTGATAAAGGTACATCTACCTATTTCGTAATATCGCAAGTCGCATTTTTGGGAGGCGATTAAGCCTCTCATTACTACCATTGCCCATTTCTTAATACAAAATTAACCGCCTTTAGGCTGCTATGTGAATCCGCATTCAAGTAGTTCCAGAAACTGTCAACATTCCCAATACTGCTACATATGTTTCTCCAAATGTTTTAACTGATTTAAGCCAATCAGCAACATTTGTTTATTCTAAGATAAAAAATTATTGTGAAACTGTTCGTTAAATCGATATTTTGGCCAAAAAATCACTACACCGGCTGATACCGAACTTGTTTTATAGTACGAAAATGACGTGTTCATCAAATGTCCCGACTGTAACTTTTAGAAACTTCAGACTACGGTCAAGTGATGGTTTTTATCAATGAATCGTATACGGTCTGCAAAGTACTGTTATGCAATCATATGGTGTCGCTGTACTAGCTAGCCGCTTTCTATAGACTGTCTCCCGCTGTGAGGGAAGTGATTACAAGACGGTACTGTAGAATCTGATAAATAGGCGCGTAGTATTATTTTAAAGCCACTTTCGATATACGCATTCAATACACGTATTACATATAAATTAATATGCACCTTTTAACATTTATTTAGATACCCAACATGCCTATATAGTCACATATGCCTATTTTGACATTCAAGACAAGATCGGCAGTAAGAAAACGAACATTAAACGTGAAACGTGTAAAGTCGGTTTAAGCTTTAGTAGCAGCAACCAGATCGCCTCCCATAAGTACTCTCAGTGCTTTGATTAACAATCAGATTCGTCAACATTTGTTTTTGCTGGAAACATGTGCTTGGTATTGACATTTAATTTCTGAACGCTTTACTGAGGTTACGTTCATTACCAATTACTTAAATAAACACACAACTCAATACATTCTATACAGTGTCATCAAACATAACATTCATTATTGACAAACTTATTTTGGTACTTTGTGAGGGTTGGGTTTTAATTCTAAAGCTACTTCAAATGCTTTCAGTGTGTGTGTGTTTGTGTCATTTAAATCACACCATTTATTTCGCTCTCTCGGCGATCAATAACATTTCTAAATCAAATTTTCAAATTGAATAAAGCCATTTTCATAGATCTAAGTCTCCCCCAACGATGACAAAGGTCTATTTAAAAAGTTCACTGTAATCGATATAAAACAGTGTGATTCAATGAAGAACTGATATCGATTTGTGTTCAATTTAGACGAAACTTTTTAAATGTATATATATATATATGCATTCAAAATGGGACTTAGTTATACAATAAAATGATGTTAACAATAAACGATTGAATACAACACAAAATCAATAATAAGTATACTTACGACAGAACACTAAAAATACAAAAAAGAAAGAAAGTACAATATTGTATTACACAGTTTGAACTAGGTGCAGTATTAGGTTCAAGTTTAATTTTCTAAAAATGTATGCTGACACCGCAATAAAATTGTGATGAATAATGCATGTAGTTATCATAGATCTCTGCCATCGTATCGCTTTGATATTTGTACTTCATACATAAGGAAGAAATTCAGCTTAATAAATGTCATTAAATAAATCACGTATACATGTACAATGTAATATTATAATGTGCGCTACGAAACAATTTTATTGGAACAAAGATTGGTCTTCTTGTTGTACTTTGATTTCATAAAACCTCCACACCAGTACATATGCAAGATAAAAAAACAATTATACTAGTAGAGTATGCATTTGTATCATGTCACTATTTATTATACCGCGGCAGTGGTACTTTGTGGAAGGGCAAGTTAGTACTGGTTAGGATACAAACCAGGAAAAATGGTTAGAATTGGAATCGGCTAACGTATATACTGACTGAAAAATTGATGTGAAGCGGCGTTTAATGTAAATGGTATTTATATTGTTTATTGTCAATACACAATTTATCTGTGATGATACCTTTAGAAAGCTACTACTGTACTCAGGTACTCAAACTGTCCTCCAACTACATTTGTATTGACACAAAACTTGCTGATAAATGTGTAATTGTTGATCGTTTCCCATTGCCTTATCATATGAAAATATGGACACGAAAGAGGGAAACCGTTTGCCATTAAACATTTTTAACAAACAAAACAGACTGCGAGTATAAACTCTTAACAAGGTTCTATATTTACCGTATGGTGAAAACGTGATAGCTTGGCCGATTGTATTGCCATCTCTGTCAAGGGCAACAACTGATGACGTCATTTGATTTGTACAATTTTTGTATACAATGGTTGCTGATAGACTGTTCGAGGATATCGCCTGAAATGTAAGATTGGAAGTACTAGTAATAACGGGACGGTTTCTGTGTGCCTCCGTATCTCAAAGGTAAGCCCACTTTGCCGTATAATCTGGCGTCCCTGGTTCAAAAACGGTGGAGGCACTCATATGCCTGTCATATTTCAGCAGAAACCTGACTGGCAAGTAAAGGCTATGATCGGCACAACAACAATAAACCACAAACAATATTTTATTGTCATCAGCGACTGCTTACTGTTTTAGTTAAGTTTAGATGATCGTGAATGTAGGTATGCAGACGGGGATCAGTGTGACATAGGATAGAATAATCCCGTAACTGTTGTTAACTTATTCAGTGAACCCATTTAAAAACTGTCTAAATTAAATGCCAGTGTAACGCCGACTCAAAAATCAGTGAGCATACACCCAACGCAGTCGTTGTGGGGCACTATGTCTATTGGCCAATATTGTCCATAGCATGGTATCATTAGTTAAACCCCTCAAAATTGTTAACAATCGTTATCAAGTCACCATTTGTTTGATGGTTTTAAGGCGTATCGACAGTCTGGCTCATTAAGCGTGAATTAATAAAATGACAAGCTAAGTATCAATGGATACGCTTGACAAATAAGAATTGAGAAATGGAAAAACATTAATGAAGAAACGTATTGTCCCTTGTATTCGCCTTTACGTCATCCACGTATCACGATTTTTCTGATGTCCAGGACTAGATGTGACTAGCAGGGACCGATGTAGCCGATTCTACCCCCGGGTAATACAAGGGTTTGCACGAAACAAACGATAGGATGAATGATATAAACAGTATACAATACCAGACACGAGAACTGATAGTTTGTAGAATCATCATATGATCCTGGGTTGAATAGTACGACGTATGTTGATCCACCCGAATCTAATGATCCTACACAGTATACCGACCCAGCTGGTAAATATATAAAACATAAAAATGATTAGTAATACCTTAGTAATACCTTAATCATAAATCCAATCCGACCGCTGTCCGAACCCGTCGGCGAATTTTGGTCTCATTGGACGTACATCGGTCAGTGATTTTAAGGTAATTTTAAGTCTTTTGAAATACATGTACTAGTATACGTTGCTATACATCGACTGGGGCCAGCACGATGCCTTATCATCGGATACACGGACACCTGAGCAGACGGTTTTATAAAGAATTTGTCTATATATTAATTTTGTTCCGTGCTTTTGATATTATACCATGCACCACCTGTTGATAATATTATTGTTATTGTGAACTTACCATCTAAAATTATATTGTATAGTTTGCATATAGTTATGTTGTATAATGCCCGCGCAGGCCTTTGGCAAAATAGTTTTTTTTATTGTTTCGTATTGGAAAGTAAACTTTGATGCCCCCAGTGACATTTGTCGCTGTCCGTACCAAGGCGGAAGCCCTTTGGTCACTTTATAGTAAAAATACAACAATACAAAAATATTTCGCCTTTGTGCCTTTTTGTTGAACTTTGTTCATTTTGTATGTGCCATTCTGCAATTTCGTTGTCCAGCACAAGGCTGCTTCGTTTCTTTCAAAATTGCATGTACACTATATATATGTTGTAGATTGTCCTTGTGGTGTGTGGTGTCCGGTTGTTGTTTTCTCGTCCCATGGCTCTCGTTCCGTTTTGGTCTGACTGGCTTAGGCGGCAGACATTCGGGACGGGATGCCGTGTTTTCAGTGCTTTGTGTGTTTGTAATGTTTTCTGTGCTCGGCTGGTTAAGTTGAGTGCTGCCTTCCCTGTCTGACTTAATATAATCTTCTTTCTATACAAAGGA
The DNA here is from genome assembly GCA_947247005.1 of Spisula solida. Classification (NCBI taxonomy): domain Eukaryota; kingdom Metazoa; phylum Mollusca; class Bivalvia; order Venerida; family Mactridae; genus Spisula; species Spisula solida. The sequence continues at coordinate 15,870,719 of OX365950.1, read as the reverse complement.
AATAGTCTCAAACCGAAACGGGGAGTGGAATAAACCTGTCATGGCAGTTGAGAGGTGTCCGAACAGATGGTCATAGAGATGACTGGACATGGCAAAATATGACGCCTTTATAAAAATGTCTTTATTATTTATTATACTACTTATAAAATGACAATTGATGAATGTTAGCTGACGAGTGTGGAAATAAATCACATGCGAAGTAACGACAAAAAACCTTTTTATGACTTACGTGCGTAAACTGGTGTTTGAGCACAAGCAGTATCGAATGCTAGCTGGGTTTTATCTGTACAAACATTTATATGTTCTGCTGTGCCATCGCAATATGTGGCACCACCTGAATCCGTGAAGTTGAAATCAAATCTACCAAGTAATGGTGTCGGACATTGTTGATAAGCATCAGTCTCGGAACCTGCAAGTATTCAAACAAACCAACAGTAAATAGAATGTGGTGGAGATCGGGGGAAAATAGATGGAACTATGTCATAAGGCTCTTCCCGAAGCCATAGGAATTCCCGAAATCATATGAAAGAAGGATAGTAGCGCAATTATCAGGGGTCTGGATTGGTTGTGAATGTCCCCTTATGTCGCAGATCAGGACATTTCATGTACATATAGAATCTAATAATAATAACATAACTACGAAAACGTCTAGTTTATGTGAATAATAGATTTTTTATTGCCAATAACAAATAAAGGGCAATTGTGTTGGGTCACATGTTCCAAAACTTTGCTACATCCACTCCAATTTGACTACAATGATTGATCAATGTAAGGTATACTGTTAACAATAATAGTATTACAAGTTATTATTATTATTATTCCAGATGAAGACTTGACAATACAGTCGAAACGTTGAATATATCTGGAGTTTGTCTTGTTTTATTTTAAGTCAAATGCCAGATATGCAAATAATACAGAGCGTATGGCAACAACAACAGAGAGTGGGAAAGAGGGTAAATTTGAACAAGAGAATGAGAGATATATGAGTGATGTCTTGTTATTAGCATAAACCATAAAGACATAATGGACTAGGCACATACATCATTTAAAAAATCACACAGGACAGTTGTCCAACTCAATATTTAGGCTAAAGTAACGCTCACGGCCTTGCTGTTTGCCTCCTCTACAGCATTATTCTTAATCAGGTTCAGAAGAACGGCCCAATAACCAGGAAGGTACAGTTACAAATAATGTTTATCGTTATTTGATGCATTCTTACGGAATGAACTGAAAAATACTGTGGTAAAGTTCGTTGTCTGCACTTAACAGCTTAATTGTTTTATTATTTGAGCGTAAATGTTGTCTGCAAACTCCGATTTTTGAAAGTTTTCCGTTTAGGTATACCTTAAGTGTAGGCCGTTCTGGTACATTTATACTGGGCTGCTCTTGAAGTGGGCCGTTCTGACCAGATACCGTTGGTCTGGGAACAGATTCTTCTCTGTCCGCAAATGATCACAGATTGTCCGTACCTTCACAGCTGTTAGCACGACAATCGGCTTTGCTCAATAAGACATCCAAAAAATGAACGTTTTTCTATTGTGTCAACTTTACGCGACCTACATTCACGTATGTTCTATTACCGGTGCGAACTTACCTGATCGTACGAGCATTGCAAACTCTGCGCCAGTTGCACCATTAGCATCATCGCAAGCATTGCTGATCGTGACAGTACCATCGTTACTGACTAACACACTTTTCAACCGTGCACCACTAGCATTTTCTTCTGGTTCTGTTAATAATTGAAGGTTCGTGTTTAATAAGTAGGATGTACATTATAACACAACCTCCGTAGTAGTTCAATGGTTAGCACGCTTGCTGTCTTATCTGGCGACCCGGGTTCAAATCCTGATGGAGACACACATATATGCCTGTCATATTTCAGCAGAAAGCTGACTGGCAAATAAAAGTTTTGCTCGGCATTTCGAGCTACAACACATGGATCAAACATTAACTCCACTTAGTATATAACCTACAGTTTGAGCCATTGGAAACGCCGATAGGTCATTCGCTGGTTCCGAAATTTTGATAGATAAAAATTACCTATATTCTAACTATTACAATGTAATACCCATTAGCAAACACTGCCATTGAACATAATGCGTCTATTAATTATATTACTGAACCCATCAGACATGATGTATGTATTCATTTAACAGTGAGGATTAAAGGCTTCCGCGACAATATTGTAAGCCAAAGTGATATAAACGAGCTCGCCCATAAAAGTGTTCCCGGGGTCGAGGGTAAACAAATCCATTATGTTCGGAAAGTAATATACTTGTACCAGTAGATATAGGTGATATGTATGACACAGGGAACGCAACAGATGAGAAGGAGTACATGGTCAGTATGTCGAGGATTACCCACAAGTCTGTACATAGTGACTGCTTATTATTCAAGTGTAGTAACTAGCAACGCTCGATATTCAGATGTTGCATTGTATTTGTCCAATCATAACTATTCGGGTCTTTCCGTCATGAATCCGGACGCTCCCGAGGGGTCCCGATTGGTATTTGTCCCATCCTGGGTTGCCTCCCCATTTCTAATGACTCAACTTATTCTACTCTCCTTACCAGTCAGACAACTCCTTATCGTCATATTCCTACAGATTCACCCATGTTCCATCACACAACTCACAGTATACAGGGTGTTAAAAAGTCCGGTCTCAATGTTTATGTTTTAAAAGTTAATGTTTTATTAACGTCAGAAGAATGTAAAATTTCAAGGTTAAATTCCACAGAGTACTATCATTGTTCTACTCTGGCTGACATTAAATGTGTACATAACTCGGGTAAGATTAGTATCAATTCATATTTTGAGAACCAACTTTTTAACACCATGTAGTTTTTGTTTCCATGTGATATGTGTGGGCGACATTGTCGTGTGAGTGTTACGTTCTAGGTAACAAAACACTCATTATTTCATTTTATCACATGTTTGACGTCGCCGTAGCGTAATAAAGCCATTATTTATTTTTGATAATACACTAGTGTAATAAAGCTATCACGCGACGTCATTCAAAGGATAGGCGACGTCGTCAAAATTGCGCGTTTATTATAGTGAAAAATAAGAAGCTATTTTATGTTTCGGGCGGAAAAGGCTAACATGTGATAAAAAGAACATTACATTTGTGACTTTCCACATTGAATTTATTAAACTCGTTGAAAAAAATCGATAAAATGCTCGACCGAGCCTCGCATTTTATTATTTTATTCAACTCGTTTAATAAATTCAATATGGAAAGACACTCATGTAATATCCTCTATATATTCCATAGCTCATAGTAGGCATTTATTCCCAAACAAGGTAAAAAACATAAGTAGAAATTGATAATGATGAATACGTACGATTCTTCCGGTAATACATGTAGGAATATGCAGTTACTTCTACGAATTCAAGGCATATATGAACGTTCCAATCTTGAAATAATATGTTTATAGGGGATGTGGCCCTGAAAAAATATAAGAACGGCAATGGTGCATTTAAAAAAACACCGAATACACAGCACACGGTTTCATCGATATAAAAGGATTTATCTATTTATAGAAAATGGTTTGGGGTGATTTAGTAGATAGTCGATGTTAAAATCGACGAAACAGTGTGCCTGTGATCGAATGGAGCTCAAATGTGTATTTTATCGGCTTGCGCTTCCCTGTTGAACGGAAGCTGTATTCAAAGCATGTAATAGTTCGGTTCTAATGTATTTCGGTTTAATGTAGCTTCCCAGTGCATTTTTGCAGTATAGACGAGAACAAAATACATTGTAGATCCAAACATTGATTTGCGTGAAGCAATGCGATTGAAACACATATTCAAAGAACAAAGAAGAACAATGCTGGTATGACGGAGGTATAATAAGGCGATCAAAAACGTATCCAGCAGAAAACAAGCAAGCCGACATTTGCCAAAGAAATAATCAGTCTTTCTCGTATGCAAACAATACAAATAGCTCAAGTTTGGTGAAGACAGAGAAGACTACAGTCACCACCCACCGTCCCTCACCAGATGAGCAAGCTATATCAGGATAAATGAACTTTTGTAAGAACGTCTAATATCATATACTATTCTTAATTGATTCGTTTAAGAAAATTTAGCATTTAGCTTTGAAAAAATGAGGTGTATTCGAACAAAGGGATGTTATATGTTTATAGCAAGGAGCCATAACCGTGCGACGAGCTGTATACAAAGTGATCCCTATCCGGTGTTACAATGCCTCTTGCGAAATATTCAAAAGAATGAAATAAATAAAATGTATACCGACTAATTTTGAGATTGGCATTTAATTTTGCTAATACATGTACGTTCATACATTTTGTAATCATATACGATTATGATTATCATACTTGCCAGATTTTACAACTATTAAAAAAGACACCTCACATCTCGATTAAAAAAGACACCTCACGTCTCTATTAAAAAAATACACCTCAAATCTCCATTAAACAGCAAGATCAGCAAATTATTTGTCAAATGATATAAAGTACACGTCTACAAGTATTTAAATAAACATGGTATATTTACATAAACCCCGTATATGATTAGTTTATTATTACTGCAAACAGAAAATGTTTTCAATTGGAACTTGACTTTTTAACTTGAAGTATGTCTCTACTTAAAACAGTGTATCTAAATCTATTGTTGTTCTACCATCCTTTCAGAAAGTTCATGGTGACGCAAAGAAAATATCGTCTTGTGGGCTCAGTAAATTAAGTCTCGAGGCGGTGCCTTTTATAGTAGATAACAACCCGGAAATAAATGTCAAGCCCTCAAAAATCAATGATCGTTATATAAAACCTGTATTGTGGAGCCCGACTAATCCATAATCGGATTAGTCGGAGATATTCCACTGTACCAACAGTAATTTTGAATATTATGTGACGTCATTATATTCCATTGTACCAACAGTAATTTTGAATATTATGTGACGTCACTATATTCCACTGTACCAACAGTAATTTTGAATATTATGTGACGTCACTATATTCCACTGTACCAAACAGTAATTTTGAATATTATGTGACGTCACTATATTCCACTGTACCAACAGTAATTTTGAATATTATGTGACGTCACTATATTCCACTGTACCAACAGTAATTTTGAATATGATGTGACGTCACTATATTCCACTGTACCAACAGTAATTTTGAATATTATGTGACGTCACTATATTCCACTGTACCAAACAGTAATTTTGAATATTATGTGACGTCACTAAGCTACAATGATTGTGGACATAGCTTACTCAGCTGATAAAAAATAAATTGCAAATGTAAAAAAAGATAAAGTTTAGTTTCTGTCAGTCATTATTATTTCAGGCGAATTATACCCTTTGAAGGCTTACGAAAATAACATACACTTTTGGTGTGCCATTCTAATGAGACTCGAAATTCACAGACACGAAACTCATGTACCTACTTTAACAAAACTTTGCCATCTGTTGAGAAGGTTTCCTCACGACATTCCCATTCTGTGAGTGTACCATAACTACCAAAGTCTGCCGTCAGACCAGTGATTGTGGTCGTCCCAAACGTTGTAGTACCATGTCGGCTGTCATGCCATGTATGTACTATCTCTGTCGGGAAATTACAAGCTCCATCTGTAACAGAAGTTGTTGTTCCAGTCAAGTTATAGAAAGTATTTAACGATTTACAGTTTTGTAATGGTGTTTCTTTGTTGTACAAATATGTGTTAATCTAAACCCTTCTGGTCAGTTCAGAGTGTCTTGTTACTCGTTGGTTATAGTATAATTTGCCCGTACCAGGGAGATGCACCTCGTGTGCATAAGTATCACTATGTCATCACTTTATTTTTCTTGTTCATTTTAGTCGACCCTTTGAGTGCATGGTATAGCCTCCGTTTTTTCATATTCGTGTACAAAATGTATTCGTTTTTTGTGTCTTTCGTGTCCATCTGTTTCTGTTGAGAGATACTTTTTAGATTTAGGCTTGATATTTGAAAATATAGTACCGAATGAGCTATATGGGTAACGAGGCCAAGCCGCAGTATTAGACTGCTCTAGATGTCACCGAATTCGAATACTCGATATAGTCTGAAAATAGGCGTGGACAGAAAGGCGTTGTTCACAAACTTGCACCTTTAATATAGGAATGAACCCCATACTTAGAACTTAATTTGCTAAACTATTATTTACAAGCCATTATTTTGTTGTATCTAAACCAATGTCTAAGCGAGACTTAGCTTTTTACTTATTTATTTAAGGTCGATTGTGGAACAAGTTGTATAAATCAATTTCGGAAACTCATTATTCATCGTGACGATGATGTGAGAGAAGAAAAGCTAGTGTCTAACAAGGGATTTACTGGTACCATTGTTATTTTGTCTTTTGTATGACGCGACCAGGGGACGAACCCGCGAGCTCCCACAATAGAAGCGGACGCTCTACTTCTAGGCCATCGAGGAGGCGGTTATTTCAGTGTTAAAATGGTTGCAAATTAGGCACCAGCGATCTAATATTTATAAACTTGGCAGTATTCAAATGTTCGCGTTAATCCGTATTCTGACATTGATCAACTGTCGTACCATGCCTGTTCCGACGCATCATATCCCCGACATCTCGTCTCTGCTGATATTTCACATTTCATATTTATTCAACGGCTGGTGGCATTCAAAACAGTCGATAAAATGCACGCGCAGTGGAATGCTGACTGTTGATTATGCCTACATATAAACCTGACAGTTGTCAATGTCCCTCACTCAGAGCTGACGATTATCGTATTATTATTTAACTTAATTTCAGGTAAATCTATCAGGCTTTTGTATTCGGACGAGAGCTTCATCAATAGGTTTCTGTTTAGATAGTACATTCAACTGGTTACAATCAATACTGGGGAAATTAAGTCGTTCACTATACCGACATGTTACCCGGGTTGACTTAAAACGTAATGCATTTTTCATCATTATAGCATAGGATGTTATGTAATAGAGAACTGATAGAACACTGTGGCCTATGAGTCCTATCAAACTATTTTAATGCATTGTCACAGACTGGTCACAAATATTGTATGTGTGGTCACAGACTGGTCACAAATATTGTATGTGTGGTCACAGACTGGTCACAAATAGTGTATGTGTGGTCACAGACTGGTCACAAATATTGTATGTGTGGTCACAGACTGGTCACAAATAGTGTATGTGTGGTCACAGACTGGTCACAAAATTTCGAGGGTTGCCTGCAAGACTGCAGTATATCCTTCTTTAATAATAAGCAGTTACGACAGTTTTGCGGGCAACCCTCGAAATAGTGTATGCGTGGTCACAGACTGGTCACAAATATTGTATGCGTGGTCACAGACTCGTCACAAATAATGAATGCGTGGTCACAGACTGGTAACAAATAATGTATGCGTTGTCACAGACTGGTCACAAATAATGTATGCGTGGTCACAGACTGGTCACAAATAATATATGCGTTGTCACAGACTGGTCACAAATAATGTTTGCGTTGTCACAGACTGGTCACAAATAATATATGCGTTGTCACAGACTGGTCACAAATATTGTATGCGTTGTCACAGACTGGTCACAAATAATGTATGCGTGGTCACAGACTGGTCACAAATATTGTATGCGTTGTCACAGACTGGTCACAAATAATGTATGCGTGGTCACAGACTGGTCACAAATAATGTATGCGTGGTCACAGACTGGCAACAAATAATGTATGCGTTGTCACAGACAGGTCACCAATAATGTATGCGTGGTCACAGACTGGTCACAAATAATGTATGCGTGGTCACAGACTGGTCACACATATTGTATGCGTTGTCACAGACTGGTCCCAAATAATGTATGCGTTGTCATAGACTGGTCACAGACTGGTCACAAATAGTGTATGCCTTGTCACAGACTGGTCACAAATAATGTATGCGTGGTCAAAGACTGGTCACAAATATTACAATATGTGTGGTCACAGACTGGTCACAAATAATGTATGCGTGGTCACAGACTGGTCTTAAATAATGTATGCATTGTCAAAGACTGGTCACAAATAATGTATGCGTTGTCACTGACTGGTCATTAATAATGAATGCGTTGTCACAGACTGGTCACCAATAATGTATGCATGGTCACAGACTGGTCACAAATAATGTATGCGTGGTCACAGACTGGTCACAAATAATATATGCATCGTCACAGACTGGTCACAAATAATGTATGCATTGTCACAGACTGGTCACAAATAATGTATGCGTTGTCACAGACTGGTCACAAATAATGTATGCGTGGTCACAAACTGGTCACAAATATTGTATGCGTGGTCACAGACTGGTCACAAATAATGTATGCCTTGTCACAGACTGGTCACAAATAATATATGCGTTGTCACAGACTGGTCACAAATAATGTATGCGTGGTCACAGACTGGTCACAAATAATGTATGCGTGCACACAGACTGGTCAAAAATAATGTATGCGTTGTCACAGACTGGTCACAAATATTACAATATGTGTGGTCACAGACTGGTCACAAATAATGTATGCGTGGTCACAGACTGGTCACAAATATTGCATGCGTTGTCACAGACTGGTCACAAATAATGTATGCGTGGTCACAGACTGGTCACAAATAATGTTTGCGTGGTAAAGACTGGCCACAAATAATGTATGCGTTGTCACAGACTGGTCACAAATAATGTATGCGTGGTCACAGACTGGTCACAAATAATGTATGCGTGGTCACAGATTGGTCACAAATAATGTATGCATTGTCACAGACTGGTCACAAATAATGTATGCATTGTCACAGACTGGTCACAAATAATGTATGCGTTGTCACAGACTGTTCTCAAATAATGTATGCGTGGTCACAAACTGGTCTTAAATATTGTATGTGTGGTCACAGACTGGTCACAAATAGTGTATGCGTTGTCACAGACTGGTCATAAATAATGTATGCATTGTCACAGACTGGTCACAAATAATGTATGCGTTGTCACTGACTGGTCATAAATAATGAATGCGTTGTCACAGACTGGTCACCAATAATGTATGCGTTGTCACAGACTGGTCACAAATAATGTATGCGTGGTCACAGACTGGTCACAAATAATGTATGCATTGTCACAGACTGGTCACAAATAATGTATGCATTGTCACAGACTGGTCACAAATAATGTATGCGTGGTCACAGACTGTTCACAAACATTGTATGCGTGGTCACAGACTGGTCACAAACAATGTATGCGTGGTCGCAGACTGGTCATAAATAAAGCATGCGTGGTCACCGACTGGTCACAAATAATGCATGCGTGGTAATAGGCTGGTCACAATTAATGTATGCGTGGTCACAGACTTGTCACAAAGAAAGCATGCGTGGTAAAGACTGGTCACAAATAATGTATGCGTGGTAAAGACTGGTCACAAATAATGTATGCGTGGTCACAGGCTGGTCACAAATAAAGCATGTGTGGTCGCAGGCTGTTCACAAATAAAGCACTGGTTTAAATCATATATGAATATAGAATGATTTAAAATTTAATGATGAATGTCTGATTTGATTATGTATTTTAAGATGATGGATACAGACTGGTTTTAAATAATGTATATAGCTGTCGTAGTGCACCTCTGGAACTGAAGGTTGTTGGTTAAAGTTTAAATCCTAAACCCTTTATAATTGGGGTAATAGTATAAGTGAATGGCTTGGCACTCAGCATGTGCATTGTTTGGGGAAAGTTCTGGTGTTGGCCAAGCCTTATATGACTGGGTAGGGGTAGTCAAGAATGAAAACGTTTTGGCGCGACATTAAGGCCAAAATTTAAATACTAAAACGTTGAAAGTTTAACCAGTTTCAATAGACTTTCGAGAATTTGTGAGACATCAAAAGCCGTTCAAACGGTTGGTAGGGCAGCCTTTGTAACTCCGACTATGTTAAACAGAATTGATACAAATGTATAACAATACGTGTTTGACTACAGTACTGTATTACGTATATAATTATGTATTTTGAACTTGAAATAAACTTATTCTTCTATAATTATGTACCATTGTTGTTATATCTACATGTATAAACATATCACCATGCATGATGCAAATTAAATACATTGAATCGAATTTAAAGTAATAATTGATCTGAATACATGTATTTTTAATTACATATTTTACAATAGGACACGCGCGCCAATGCGAAAAGTTTTATGAACGTCAAGACTTTTAATTACTTTTAAAAACGTCATAACTTTTAGAATTTGTACAATTTCGCACAACTGTGCAACGATAAAAACATTCATTCTAACTTCATTCAAAGGTATTATTGTACATGTATTGAATTACACGAGAGTATAGTCTAAAGTAAAATTAAGTTGTTAAATGAATACGTAAAGTATCTCATAATTAAATAATGTTGTTTTAAATTAATTATTTGAAATAAATAATCTTTAAAGTCAGAAAGATCGGTGGTGATATATATACTACTAATGCAAATTGTGCATAACTATTACTCACTCAATCTTATCACGGGTTCGTGTTTTTTTCGTGTGTTGTTTTGGGAACAACATAATCATAGAAATAAAACAACTCACCCGTGTGTTATACTTACATGTGCATCGGAAGCAGGCAAACAGCGTTATCATAAGCACTACTACACATTTTATGAAGAACGCATCATTGAAATAATTCACCATTTCAAAAATGTCGATTCCTGTTTCGTTTTTAAATCCAAATTCTAGTTTTCACACTTTTCACTGACACCCTAAACCTTACACAATTTTTGTTCAAGACATTTTCGATCTAAATTCACATGAAATCCAATATTTCATATTTAATGAATTAAAATCAATCTAATATATTAAATTAACATGTAGCACTAAATAGTATAATAAGGATATGTAATAAAAATATTGGTCAAACTTTCTCTATATAGATTCTACTTCGCAACAGTTCAACATTCCAGGATATTATCAGTTAGATTTTTAATGGAATCCATTCAGCACGTGTTGTTCTAAGTAACGGAAGACAAACAAATAGTCTGCCTACGTAACAAGTAACCAGATCCGAAGCCTTTTTTATTTCACCGTGTTTAAAGCATGTGTCCCATACGTGATGTAGCATTTTCCAATGTTCACATTATTCGATACAGAAACACGAATATATCAATAGCCGCTATTAGCGTATTCTTTCGACGAATTCACTGGGTTCCAATTATTTCAACAAAGCACGTGCGTCAAGGTGTAATAAAATAAATAATTGCGTATAAACTCCCTTAAATTATCATTCCATGTAGGTGCCTGTAAAAGTGGACCTTCACCTCTTCCACACTTTAAACTTGGATATTGCTATACCACGATTTGTGCTGACAATCATTCATTTATGACATTATAATTTGGTCTATGTTACGTCATTGTAAGTGTGTTATCAAAAACCTCGGCACATGTTTTCAAATTATCTGAGTTTCAAATTGTCTGAGTGTATAAAGAGAAGGTTGTGTAGCTGGTACCCAGTTTTTCTAAAGTTGTCACAGCAAACACGGAAACCAGTTCCTGCAACGTCGCATCCGTTGCGACTAAACATGGCCGCTGCACAACCTTCTTTCTATATTGGGTACACTCAGACAATTTGGAACCTTAATAAACTGTCGAAACTTTACAAATCTCCGCACCAATCCGTACATAGCATTCTTTGTTACATGTAAAATAAGTACTGGGTCGATTCCTTGTACCATTGAAAAATCAACCAATGTACATATAATATATACGTCCAGATACATTCTGAATAGAATCCAAATTTGCTTCTCTTATGTGTCTTTAATAACTAATCTCTTAGAAACTAGACCGTTTGTCGCGTGCATTTCTTCGAATCGGGTGATTGTACGAAAATGTACATCGTTTATTATACGTACTGTGTGATACTAACCTAACCACGCAACATGGAATGCTCACGAAGACTAGCCTGAGAACTCTTGTATCTGATTGGTTGTTTCAGTTGTTTCACTCGTAAACTGACCAATGGCATTTTTATATCTTAGACTGGTTTTCAAATTCAGCAATTCTTACGTCATGATGTGACACAAACATTACGGTTTCATTGAGTGAATTTAAAGCATTTTTGAAACTATATATTAATTCTTCACAGTGTATAATCGAGTCTACTTCTGGTTATCGCAAGAAGTCTTACACGCTGATTTGTATGATATCGCAATAAATCATACAGTGACCGGAAAGCACAGATGCTTTTGCTCGCGATAAGCCATACAAGTTGATTTGTAAACTGCCGCAATAAGTCATTAAATGATTAGGTTTATACGCTGTGTATTTGATGGTCGATTTCGAAACGTGACTTAGTATCAGTGACCGCGGCGCAACCCAAAATGAATATTTTGCCTCGTAGTTGGTTTTAAATTTCGCATCAACCATCGAGGCAACTCCTTTAACAAACTGGCTTTTGTTCTTACCATTCTGGACTCGACATCGGCCATTTATTTGAACGGTAATAGTCCCTCTTTGAATTACAGTGATCACGTGAAAAGGTCTTTGTTAGCGTACATTAGGATCAAATAAAACATAAAGGTAAATGAGTCTTTCTCTCAATATAGACAGGTCGTACGTAACGTATTGAATAGATTTTAAAATGCCTGTATTATCCAAATGAAAGGATGTGCTTTCGCCATTCTTTTGTTGTGGGGAATTAAACTGAATACATATTCATTGCAAATCGATTTTCTGGGTGACGAATAATAAAATCATTATTACTATTCATCCGTACCCGAAGTTTTAATTGAATTGTGAGCCATTTTAGAAAATTCAAATCAATAAAAATTATAATAAAAAACTTACGCTTATTAATTTTAACTTATCATAAACCGATGACAAAATGTCTATGGTTGAAATTAACTGCTGTCTATCATTTCATAATACAAAATTAGTACTAAAGTATTGAATACATGCACATGATAGATCTATATCCGTATTGCATATTTCAAGGTGTATAGCATATATAAGCAGCCATGTCATTCACTCTTTTGTATAATACAGAACTTTGCTCCGAGAGATCGATCCCCTGTGCTAAAATACAATTGTATAAATCAATTAATTATTACAGCTCTCATTAATGTATCGTATTACATGTATTTTCATTTTTGTGTGCTTTATCTATCCATGAGTTATAGGTTCTATTTCATTAAGAATGTTTCTGTTAAAGTATAATCTATGATTTTTGTATATTACAAATACTGCCTTGGTCATATTTAACTACGAGCTCCTTAACGAGTAGAGGTCTCGGGAACTCAGTGAACATGTTTTCTACAAGCTCGTGTGGATTTTGAAGCTGGAAGCAGCTTCTGTGGACCCCGTACGGACAATCGTACGATCACTGGGGTGCTAGTACGCATCGTGCAATATCCGTAAGGATTTTAAAATTTACAAAGCTTGTCGAAGCTCGCATGTCTACCGCATGGAAACTCGTACGGACTTCGTACGGGCATCGTGCGGATATCGTACGGGCATCGTGCGGATATCGTACAGATATCGTTCAAGTGTCCTGTGATTACCATCCGAACGTAGGAGCTTATTGCGAGCTCTGCAATACTTGATATCGTACAATGTCCGTACGGATATCGTACCATTTCTACCTATCTACCTACCCATCTATCATCGTCGTGCCCGCTGGCACATAAGGCTGCAACCAGGTCTCTCCATTGTCTTCTATCTTTCGCAATCTTCTCTATTTCTCCCAAGGTCTTTCCCATAGTCTTTAAATTTATTTCGTTGTTGATCGTCCTCGAACGATTTCATCCTCTGCATATTGTATGAGATCCGTACAAGCTGTGACCAGGCGTTTTGATTGCACTTATACCGTTAGGATTCTAAAATTGCTTTGTGACCCAGAAAACAGCAGACATGGATCATGCTACCTTAAATTCATTTTTTATTGCAAATTAAAATTTAGAATAATTGTTTACATGAACGGTTGCACAAACGGTTTATGTAATGAAAAATTAGGTTTGTTTATAATCATTGTTTATACAGTTTTATTTGTATAATCGACATTTGAAATACAATGAAGTTGAAATGTTATATTTATGAGTTTTGCCGGGGTGTTGGTTAAAGATTATCTACAGTTGTTGCAGGTGGATATACTATTTGCCAAAGTTGTAATGTATCAGTCATCGCAAATTTCGATTGATAATCAAATAGCCATATCATATTTCAGTTCATTTTCCAAAAGCTCACATCCGTTGACTTTTTCAATCGAAATTTGCAAATACATGGAGCGTGATAAACAGTTTTTAATTTCCGGATATCTTATTGGTTGAATGCATAGAATGAATCCTATATACTGGTGCAAAAGTTCAAATTATGCTTATATTAAGTGTCGGTACCAAGCGACATATAAATGTCTTGAACTCAGAACTTCCGGTCGTCGATCGGGAGAACTAAACCTATAGTTCGGACACGTATTGGATACGGATAGAATAAAACCACAGTACAACGTTTTGATTTCAATGCTTTTATTAAGTTCAATAAAAAAATCATTCAAATACGAGGTACGATTAGTATATTGACACATGAATGATAATGCCCAGTGAAGATGTAGAAAAGACGAATTTGTACATAAAATTATATGGTATTGTATTTGAAGATGTAATATTGAAATTTGTAAATACTATAGGTGTGTGAAATGTAAATATGTTCACAATAGTATGGGATTTATTAATTAATCGATTTATAGATGATGATTGATAGATTCTTTGTATTGTTAACGTTTATGTTGTAATTCGAGGATATTATGATATATAATATAATAATTTTTTTATAGCTATGCTACTTGTAAAATGTTATTATAATTATTTGAAGGAGTCTATACGATTTAATTAAATAACGGTAGACAGTTGGGGTATAATTTTATCACTAGTTTGCAAGTAATACCTGTTAAAGCAAAAATCTAAATACCAAATGTATCAATTCTTATAATGTTGAATACAATAACGAACGCATGTTAAGGTATTGACATGTTAGGATATCGGCATGTTAAGGTATCGGCATGTTTAGGTATCGACATGTTAAGGTATCGGTATGTTGAGGTATCAGTATGTTGAGGTATCGATATGTTAGGGTATCGGTATGTTGAGGTATCGGTATGTTACAGTATCGGTATGTTGAGGTATCGGTATGTTGAGGTATCGGTATGTTAAGGTATCGGTATGTTGAGGTATCGGTATGTTGAGGTATCGGTATGTTAAGGTATCGGTATGTTGAGGTATCGGTATGTTGAGGTATCGGTATGTTGAGGTATCGGCGTGTTAAGGTATCGGTATGTTAAGGTATCGGTATGTTAAGGTATCGGTATGTTGAGGTATCGGTATGTTGAGGTATCGGTATGTTGAGGTATCGGTATGTTAAGGTATCGGTATGTTGAGGTATCGGTATGTTGAGGTATCGGTATGTTGAGGTATCGGTATGTTGAGGTATCGGTATGTTGAGGTATCGGTATGTTTAGGTATCGGTATGTTGAGGTATCGGTATGTTAAGGTATCGGTATGTTAAGGTACCGGTATGTTAAGGTATCGGTATGTTAAGGTATCGGTATGTTGAGGTATTGGTATGTTAAGGTATCGGGATGTTGAGGTATCGGTATGTTGAGGTATCGGCATGTTAAGGTATCGGCATGTTAGGGTTGTGGACTGAATGCGAACTTGTTCTATTTTTCTTCATGAATCTGAATTGGGAACTCAAAGACATACTAGCGTCATTCCAATGCGGGTATTTAAAAAGCATCTTAAGGGAAACCTTAGAATTTTCCTCAAAATCTTAATATTCCATTAGTTCATCAGCTAAATAGGAAAATCAAGACAATTTTTTTAGAAGCATAATGCAAAGAGCTACAATGGTAACAAAGAAAATATGGGTTATATTTCGTTTCTTGATAAATATGTGCAACTCATGTATTCAACTTATTTTTAACGTACACAGTATATAAGTTTTCCTGTCAGATGCTTTGTGAATACAAGTCAATGAGTGAATCTATGGGCTATCTTTTATTGTGCAGATACACAGACTTAGTTTGAAAAATAGGTTTTCATAGTTTCTTGCTGCATTTTTCTTTGCTATAGTGAGAACCCCGCAACACCCCCCCCCCCCCCCCCCCCCCAGTCAGTTTAACACGAGAAGCTTATAATGAACTTATTCATTATGTATTTCGCCAAAATTCTGATTAATTAGAAAAAATAGCCCTTCAAACGTTTTGTATTTTACTTGTATTTTTAGGAAAATGATGAATGACAATAACATTCTCTGACTGGCGATATACATTTGCTTTTACTTACAACATCACAAATCGAGCGGACGACGGACGATGTCCGTGTATCCGAAGTCTGTCCGATGTCTAGGATCGGTTAAACGCTGGCCGATCGGTAGAATTCAAGAGGCTTAAAATGCCAATGGGCGAGCCAAACTGAACAAAACAAGGCGTTTAATAAAATATAATATTCAATGTAGTTAGCAATGAACATCCTATTGAACCAGGATTTAATGTTACCTCTACATTAATTAGTCGCCATGTGGCATTAAAATTTTAAAACTTCGTGATTGAAAGTGTCTGTCACGTGATGATAGAACAAAGCCGATGCGGAAACTGGGTTGTATACACATACTTAAAACATTCAATTGGTGATCACGTTATATCGACTTAAAAATAGTTTTACCTGTATCTTATAATAACGTATGTTCATTTTACCCTAACACTGCCAGTGCTTGTCCGTGAAACTCGTAAAGCTTAGCATCCTAAACTATGCCAGTGACATACACGCAATATAAGAAATCATTTGAGAGTTTTAGTCGATGTGTAGCAGTCGTTTGCTCCTCGGTATACTATACTTGCGAGGCACCAATCAGGCCAAATTTGTTTTTTAAACCACGTGCTTCAGTAGAGCCATGTTACTCTTCACCCATTGAAATGTCACTAAATGAAGTTATCTCGGAAAACACGTATCCGAGGTCTTCCTTTTAAAAACGTCTTCTTTTACGGAACTTGACATTTTTGAAATAATTATAATTTATTTCCCGCTATATCTGACCATGTGGTCTACAAAGTATCTGGGTAAAGGTGCCAGGAAGCTGTGTATCGGATCTATACACCGGGTACATTAACGAATCAACCTGTTTATTCGAAATAAGAGCTAGGTGCACTTCTGCAGCGCCGGACATGCCTGTATCTAATGTCTCTCTCTCTCCCTTCATGTGCTTTCTCTCAGTCTGTCCCTCTGGTCAGATCATGCGGTATCTGCACTAGTAGAGGATTAACTTGCGCCCTTGTGACTGCAACACAATAATGTATAGTGCCTATGAGCGTGTGTTCGCATGAAAAAGGCGCTATATAAATCTGGTATATTTATTTTATGTATGTTCAAATAGACAATTCATGTCCAAATCAATATAAGTGCATTTTACCAATCAGGAGCCGATTATCTAATGCCTTTTTCGGTGATAACTCTCGTTCAAGTAAACGTAAGGAAGGCATCGCTTACCTCCCATGGAAAGTGTTACGTAGCGCTTTGATATAATCACAGGGCTTTAAGCTTGTTATCAATCAAGATCATGACACAACAATATGTACATATTTAAAACCATGTCAAATACACAAGTAACTGTATCATTGATAAAGAGTAAAACAATCTTTTATAAAAATTACGTTATCTAAGATATTACAAATTAAAAGAAAATGTTTTGGTTTAATCTTTATTAATGATACAATTACCTGTGGTTCCATATACGTGTACGGTACCGATACTTACACTGCGATTCACATCGACCTACCCCCATTCCCCAGGGTGCATGTACCACGTGACTTTTTGGCTATTCCGGGGCACTAAAAAATGACCGGAAACCGTCGACTCGGTAACATTTTTCGTCATTTCGTTAATTTATATAGTCTAAATAAAATTAAGAGATAGATGAGAGCCGTCTCATTAAAAAGAGAAAGACACTGGGCCCGATCTCCCCAAGCATCTCAATCTGAGCTGAGATAAATCTCAAAAACTGCCATGTGTCTTTGAGATAATTTCCTCGGGAAGCCAGACTCAAAGTTGGCACCATAAAACAAATACATTGTTCTGAGTTTATTACAGTAAAACCTTTTGAGCACGAACTTAAGAATGATCTCAAATTTATACTCTTGACTTGAGCAAAATCTCAATTTGAGTTGAGATTTCTACCTGAGATGCTTCGGGAGATTGGGGCCTGATGTATATTTTATGTACGTCTATTGTCTTATTTTGAGAAAAACGTCTTTGGGTACTAGTGTACTTTTATGCAGTAATATTTGGCCACATCATTTGTTTTAAATTGTCAATGTTAACTAACCATTTTAGTAACGCGTTCTGAATATGAGTTTTTAAACTCTTTTACTAGCCATGGGCTACTAGATATTATTCGTATATAATTCTCATTAAAATGTCTACGTTAAAGCAGGATGCGTGAGATAGCATCTTAACTGATTGTTATCCGATACATTAAAGTCAACCTCATGTTGTCATATTTTCAATATTGGTAAACCCTTTGTTTTTGAAGTAATAATGCAATAATGTTGTAGCCACGTTTTAATTGGCTTACAAATTATATAACATGACATTTGATTGGCTAAGAACGTTTTAAGTATTTTGTAACGTGTAATTTGATTGGTCAAAAGCTTTTAACATTTATTTTCAATGATTGGAAAATAATGTATATTAAGTAGGATTTGAATTAGGACTAAAAAAGAATGATGTAGGACTAAGACAGCTAATTTACGAACTTAGTGTGTTTAAAACCATATGTGTTAGTTGTTATTTACTTTGAAAAAGGACAAAAATAAAAATAGTAAAAACTGACGGTGGATTTGTCATAACTTATTTAGTTGAGACTTTGTTGTCATATTGGAAATTGTGCTGGATAAACGCAATGGACTTACAACGTTAGCAGAGCTAAACTGACAGCTCACACACACGCACGGACCAATGGATAGCTACCATAGAGCTAATTCCCGACACACATACGACAGAGGTGTTCAACAACAACACACAGCATTGAACTTGAGCTAAATTCCCAAACTGTATATCAACGCCATATTTCAACGGCATTACAGTACTTATTTCTGGTGTTGAGGGTGGATTTGTTTCTGTTCCTTTCCACAGTGTGCATTTGTCGTCAGATTTGGTTAATGATCATGTGACTGTTGGTGTTAGACCTATTTTGCCATTTAAGGGTGTTCATTTGTTGCTAGGTAATGACTTAGCTGGGGAGAAAGTTGTGGTTAAACTACTTGTGACTGACACTCTATGTTATTAGAAACCTGATCTTATTGAGCAGGAGAAACCTGACTTATATCCTTCATGTACAGGTACTCGACCCAGACATTTGTTTGGCGGTCAGTCTTTTGCGGATGCTAATTCCGATAAGCATAGCCTGTCTGAAAGGACAGTCTTTGATACGTCTGAACATTCTTCTCTTTTGTCTGGTCATTCTTCTCTTATGTCAAATGACCAAGGTCATGACTTGTTGTCTAAGTCACAGCTTATCTAGGAACAACATGATGATCCTGAGATTTCAAATTTGTTTCAACGGGTTGTTACTGAGGATGAAATGTACCAGGTACCTGTGTGTTATTTTATTAAGCACGGTATCTTGATGAGAAAATGGCGACCACCAGATGAACCATCTGATGATGAGTGGTTAGTAAACTACCAAATTGTAGTCCCTAAGCCATATACACTAAATTAAGCCCATGGAACTCCCATGTCTGGTCACTTAGGTGTGAATAAGACCTATCATAAGATATTAAATCATTTTTATTGGCCTTATTTGAGATCAGATATGTCTCAATTTTGTATGTCTTGTCATACATGTCAAATGGTAGGGAAACCTAATCAGAGGATCCCTAAAGCGCATCTTCAACCCATTCCTGCTTTTGAAGAACCATTAATAGTCCAGGTGCCAGAGGGGGTAACCCAACTTTGGAGTCCGCACAAAATGTTTTGGTACCAAAATGTTCAGGAGGATGTCCCCACTCAGAATCTGTTGTATGACACCTTGTCACCCTTGAGCATTTTCCAAGATGGCCGCCAAGATGGCCGCCATTAACTGCCATTTTATACACAATATTATGCTTCAGTGAGGAAGTTATGAATGAATGTAATGCTAAATGTTTGCATTCATAGTATTCACTTGATGGTGTGTTTCAAATGGGCATACTACACTGACCAATATGAGGCCAAGGTCAAGGTCATTTCAAGGTCAAAGTACAAAAATAGCTGAAAATGTGATATTTTGCTCTACCTTTGTACTAGAATATATATTTTGTTTGTATATTGTATCATTTAATTGGGATAGAAAAATGATAAGGGTTTTGGTAAGAACATTTCTCTCTTATTCAAAGAACTGTTTTTACTTCAGCATATTGTATCTTTGTGAAAATAACCATTTTCTTCTTGTCCATGATGTCAGATATGACATTTTTGTAAAATTTCTGATTCGATATTCATAATAAACCTAACTTTGGAGTATTTACAAGAAAAGCTTTGGTACCAAAATGTTCAGGAGGATGTCCACTCTCAGAATCTGTTGTATGACACCTTGTCAACATTGAGCATTTTCCAAGATGGTCGCCAATATGGCCGCCATAAGTTACAAATTCATACATTATTTATGTTCTAGTGAGAAAGTAATGAATGTATGTAATCGTAATTGCTGCATTCATAGTATGCATTTAATGGTGTGCACGAAATGGACGTACTACACTGACCACTTCGAGACCAAGGTTAAGGTCATTTCAAGGTCAAAGAATAAACATTTGATATTACTTCTCTCCTTTTTTATGATAATTATAGTTGTTACAATTTGATTTGGTTAGAAAAATGATAGACGTTTTAGCAAGTACATGTTTTCTTATTATGAAGACTTTTATTCAGCATGTTATAATTTTGTGAAAATAACTTTTTTATGCATGTCCATGATGTCCGAAGTGACATTAATTCATACAATTTTCTATTATAACTACCTCTTTCGAACACATGTATTGACATTTACAAGTATAATGCTACATTTCATTGTTTAGCCTTCATCTGTTTCAGGTTGTTACATCGGTAGTGTAGGTACCCATAGAGCTGGGCTGTGTGGTATACTCTATAGAACCCGGAAAATCTGTTCTATGCAGTGTTATATACCTCAAGAATAACTGTGTTAATCATTGTAATGTACCACATAGAGCAATGCAAGGCAGGGTCTTGTAGTTATCCAATATAATTATCGTAAAAGGTCTATTTCTGCCTATATTGGGCACCGGCAGGGTAATGAATGGTTTATTAGTTCGTGTTAGGTACCTTGTAGGGGATGGAATGGCTGTACTTGGAGCTGATGAGCTCTTCGTCTTAGTGACTAGGTTACTTTAATTAACGGTAGTGAGTACACCTATAGGTCAAGGGGTGGATGTACTTGGTGGTAATAAGTACCCCTTAGAGCCTGTAATGGATGTACTACGTGATAGTTACTATCCCATAGGCTTGGATGGCTGACGAGGTGGTGATGAATACATATAGGGGCATATATGGATGTACCATGTGGTGGTAAGTATCCCATACAGCTTGGCATTGCTGTACTTGGATATGACGTGCACTCCCGAATGTTCGGTAAGCTGCAGTTAACAATGCCGAGTTCACCCATAGGTCATGGGTTGGCAGTCTTGGATGGTGGTGAGTTACCTATAGGGCCTGGTATGGCTGTACTTGATGTTGATGAGTACTTCAAATACGCGGGGTGGCTGTCCTGTGTAGTGGGGAGTATCATTTAGATCCTGGTATGGCTGTACTTTTTAGTAGTAACAACCTCAAAGAGACAGTGCTGTCTGATCATGGGGGTGAATACCATACATGGGCTCGTTAGAACACCTTTGGGACAGGTATGTCTGTATTTTGTGGAAGTAAGTACTCCATGGAGCCTTGGATGTCTGCACATGCTATTCGTGGTTACCATATAGGGGCTGTGCTGGCTGTACGTGTTGACTTTGAGTTTTCCTTAGGGCTCAGATTTGTCTGTACTTGGTGGTGATAACTATTTCATAGCATAAGGTATGACTGTCATTAGTGGTTTAAAGTACCTTGTGTGACCACGTAGGGCTTTGTATTGCATAGAGAATTGGTGTATGTACATGGTGGTAAGTACCCTATTGGGAATGTGATGGCAGTGCTTGATGATGGAGAGGACCCCTTAGGGTCTGATATTGATATACAGTTACTAAGTGATAGTGGTTACTCTCTAGAGTCTGGGATATCTATACTCGATGAAATTGAGTACCAGGGGATGTGGTGGCTGTACTTGGTGGTGGTGAGTATCCCTCATGTTCTTGAAGACTAACCTAAGTGTTAGTGGCTATCCCATAGAAAATAAGATGTATGTGCATGATGGTGTTGAGTATCGTGTAGAGGCTCGACTAGGGCTGACCATTCTTCTTATTATTTTTAGGATTTCTGACAGCTAAAACTAGGCATTATAGTCATGTTAATGTGGAAACTGGGTCGCTGAAAGTAATTCATTATACTTATCTACAGCTTGGACTGACTTGAGGGATCTTTACTTGTTTAGTTGGGATTGTGCCTAGTATGTGTCTTATGTTTTCTGTGCTCGGTTGGTTCAGCCGCGCTCGGCTGGTAAAGCTAATCATGCCTTCCCTGTCTGACTTAATATACCTTAATGTATCTTTTTTAGTGACTGGGATCAATTTAATTAACGATATTAGTGGTAGTGACTATACTATAGACTTGGATGGCTGTACTAGGTGATACATACGTCATATGGCATGGGATGGCTGTCCTGTGTGGTTGAGAATATCCATTGTGGCCTGCTAAAGCTTTATTTGATTGTGGTGAGTACCCCTCAGGACATTGTATGGCCAACTAAGTGATAGTTGGTATCATATAGAAGATAAAATGTCTGAGCATGATGGTGTTGAGTACCGTGTAGGGGCTGGAATGGCTGTATTTGGAGCTGATGAGCTTGTCTTAGTGACTGTGTTGACTTTAATTTACGGCAGTAAGTACAACCGTCGATATTTCAACGGATGACTGTACTTGGTGGTTGTAAGTACCCTTTAGAGTTGATATGGATGTACTAAGTGGTAATGAAGTTCACACAGTCTTGGATGGCTGCACTAGGTGATGCATACTTCATAGGGCAGGAATGTCCTTTGGTGAAGAATATCCATTATAACCTGGTGTGGCTGTACTTTATCGTGATGAGTACATGGGATGGTTTTATGTTTTGAAAGTGAGAACTCCATAGAGCCTGACCTATTAGTTCTTGGTTAAGGTAGTTATCCCAGGCTGTAATATGTCTTGGAGATGATAAATACTATATATGGTACGAGTTGCCGTTCCCTTGTATTGGAGTTAAGCCATGGCAAAGGTAATGGGTCTGATATGGTGGTGCTTAGTTGTGATAATTACTTCATCTGGTCTAGGATGGCTATATTTCGTGATATTGAGTATCCCATTCATCCTGGTAGTGGTGGGTATAGGGTCAATGATGACTGTACTATGCGGTGATGAATACACATACGGCCTGTGATGTCGTTTCAAAAAGTGATACAGGTCTATACCTACAATTACTAAAACACTGCATGACGCTTCTGAGCACAGTGTCAAATTCGGTCTTCATAACAGTTTTGTTAATGTACAAATGTAAAGACTTTTAATGAATGTATATACAAATAGAATATCCACTGTCACATTTATAACAAAAACCAATGCTCAACATACATTGTGTACTTTATAAAAGACATATTGCGACGAAATATCAAATTTAACCTTGAAATGTCATTGACATTGACCTTGAAGTGGTCAGTATGTTTTCGAGAGATAAGGATACAACTTGAATTCAAATGAAGCTAACAATCATGCACATACTTGATTTAACCATTATAAATAAAACTATGTCATATTTGAATATAAGAATTATGAATACCGAATCAAAAAATGTCATCTCTGACATCATGGGCATGAATAAAATGGTTATTTTCACAAAGTTATAATATGCTGAAGTCAAAACAGTTCTTTGAATAAGAGAGAAATTTCTTACCAAAACTTCTATCACTTTTCTATCCAAATTAAATGATACAATATACAAACAAAATATATATTATAGTACATGTACAAAGGTAGAGCAAAATATCACATTTTCAGCTATTTTTGTACTTTGACCTTGAAATGACCTTGACCTTGGCCTCATATTGGTCAGTGTAGTATGCCTATTTGAAACACACCATCAAGTGAATACTATGAATGCAAACATTTAGCATTACATTCATTCATTACTTCCTCACTGAAACATAATATTGTGTATAAATTGGCAGTTTATGGCGGCCATCTTGGAAAATGCTCAAGGGTGACAAGGTGTCATACAACAGATTCTGAGTGGGGACATTCTCCTGAACATTTTGGTACCAAAACATTTTGTGCGGACTCCAAAGTTAGGTTCATCATAATATTATAAACATGACGGGCTGGCACCTGGGCTGGTATTCACAAAGCATCTTAAGTGAAAACTTAAATATTTTGACTTAAGTCAATAATTTGTGCAGCTCATATTTCCCATAATTTGAAAAATAATCCATGTTTTCATAGTGAATATAATAGCTGTTTACATTATGCTTCAAAACTATGCAATATATTAAGCATGTTGATTTTCTTGCTTAGCTGATACACTTTAGAAAAAATTAAGATTTTAAGAAATTTCTAAGTTTTCTGCTAAGATGTTTTGTGAATACCAACCCTGGACTATAAATAAGAGCTGAAACGTTGATCATTAAACATATTCGGAGGAGTAGTAACGTTAGTTATAACTTATAGTAGGTATAATATCATATACCTAATCAAAATAGGATAAAATAAATATATATGAGCCGTTCTCCAGTGACAAAAAATGAAAATCATGAAAATCGCAAACGTCATCCAAACGTTATTTGACGTTACGTAACAAGACGTTCATAAATTCAGTAATAAAAGAGTTCTTGACGCAAACTTTTCAAAATTGTATCACATTTTAGAACTATATTTCTTTTTTTAATAAAACATATCTTAATCGTGCGATATTCATCACTCGGCGGAACTTTCATCGGATTATGTTTTTCTATGAATGCTATCAAATTGAATGTTTAAAATATTGTTTGGGTCACAATTGACTATATATACAGTTATAAGTAGGATAATAGCCAAAAGAAAGGCTGAACACTGCGCAATATTATACTCGTATTAACTTAAGTACTATGTCAAGGTGGCATTAACACGATAATACGATAATATTGTAACACACACAGTTCGATCAGTTTACTTACATGAATCAAAAGCTAAATTTACACCGATCAATACAGTGTTCAATATATTGCCGATAACACGTGTTTGTACTGCATGTATATTGTATTTGATAAAGTATAGTGTAAATACAAAATGTACATACGGTCTTAATATATACAAGATCTACTTAAAATGTTAAATACGAGTGTGTCTTGTATGGCAGTTTCAATAACATTGTGTTCATTCAATTAGTAAATTCGTATCACACCAATCAATGGATTGTTCTAAACGTTTTGTTAGTGATTGAAAAAAATGGATATGCTGTAGAATAGTAACAGTATGGGGTTTCCCTTAACATGTACAAAAAGTCAATAAACCGTTTACAGGGCTGGATTTTTAACTTCTGACTCAACTTTGATAGATCTAAATTTAAAAGGTCGTACAGCTGGTAAATTCCCATTTTAAGCACATTGATTTGTGATTTGAGACAAAAAAAGTTCAGGGATATTCCAGGAATAGAGTCGTGTAGTAAGAGGTAATAAATCACATATTACTTTAAAGATGCCACTGCAGTCGGCTAAACATCGAGGAAGTATTGGAACTGTATCCAAAAGCCAGAAGAATGGACAACGAGAAGGGTGAGATGACTGCTTTTGTAGAATTATTTGTATTTACTTTCCTGTGATATTACATGTATTAGTTGACGACGGTAGATTCGGAAACGATTATGTGCACACTTTGTGAACGTACAGTTTGTTGAATAATAAATCAATAAAATTAAAATCGTCAACTGCTATTGTATTGTTTATGTTTATGCCTGTAGTTGTTGTGGCCGTTGTTCTATATTACTGTATTGTATTGATCATAAATTAGCACAATGATTGTAAGGTCAGTTACCAGAACACGTATAGACCCGGCAGAGCTTTACATAATGTATTACATGCGTTGTACCATTTTATGTGCAAGGTATTAGTTGGGCCTCAGATAGCATTTCCCGCTTTAAACATAACCTAACATATATGTCACATTATGTGTGAAGCACATGACTCATCCTAATTTCCATCGCGTTTTATCAAAACCATAATCACCATCATGCTCCCGATCATTACTACATGTATGACCACCATTGCCGACATCATCAGCTTAGATAATCATCAACACCACAATTCCATCTTCAATGTCATCGCCAACAAAACTGTCAACTTTATCGTCATCCCGACCATCACCATTACCCTCACTATCGTCAACACCATTGTCGTAACAATCATCATAAACACCGTCAACTTTATCCTCATCCTTTCCATCATCATTACCCTCACTATCGTCAACACCATTGTCGTAACAATCATCATAAACACCGTCAACTTTATCCTCATCCTTTCCATCATCATTACCAGCACCATCATCATGACCATTATCTTCACCAGCAGTCACATCACCATCAACGCTATCGGCATTATCATCGTCACCAGCAAAATGTCAGCATCTCAATCAAGGTCATGATATGTAACGCTATCTTTACCATTAACACAATCATATTTATCACCAGTTTCACGACGTTTGTTTGCCTTCCCATTCGTCTTTGCAGTGATCGTCAACACCTTCATCATTTTCGTGGGCATCACAACATTCATCTACATACATGTACCAAAAAATAGATATAATTTTCCACACATTTGATCCGAGTCAAGACTGTGTCCATTCTTTGCAGACAAAGTTTGAAAGATGACAACGACGCCGAGAAGGAAATATTGAAGAAACGCTTGGAACAGTACAAACAAGAGAACATGATGTTACGGAAGAACTTAAACATGTAAGATATGAAGCATTTGGGATCATTTTTGATAGTGATAAATTAGCGACACAATTATTACAGATCCACTACTAGTACCATCCTAAATTCATACCATTTTTGTATTTCGGTCGTACATGGTTTTATTACAATTGTAGAATTTAGACTAGAATGTGGTGCATAACTTTACTCGAATAAACCAGCTTCAAAAAATGTTCGTATGGTTGCAGATTATAGAAAGCCGACATGATGTCTGCCATCGACATATTAGTATTCATGTTTATATGTTTTCATTTCAAGGCCAGACATTATGGAAGAACTCAAGAAATCGGTGGCTGTAAATAATATGGAACAAATGTTCTTTGAATCTTTGCACGAGTAAGTAAATTTGTATTACAATGGGCCGTTCGGGAAGTCTTAACCACAACGTGGCTGTTTTCAAGCACTGAACACACAATAAAATGTCATTTTCTATAGGTACATCAGAATTGCTTCTCTCATTTGCTCAGATCTTAATTCCATCATATTGCCAAAATTCAATACTTTTGAAATTATGTTTTACTTAGTGTCCTTAATGATTAAATCGATGCAGTCATTTGTCGTGTCCATTTCTGCTACTGTCGTATTTATAAGTGTGTCTCTTTTGTCTTTTAATCATTTTAACGCCAGAAATTGAGAAAGTTTGCGACGAAATTCATCCTGAGTTTTCCTACATAGGGTCAGTGGTAGAATGATAATTTTACTGGCTTTGCCTGGAGATTAAAATCAGAACAAAAACTACATACAAGAGTAAATTTCAAGTGTTAAGTTCTAGAACATTCGTAGCAATAGTTTAATTGTTCTTAAACTTGTTCAGAATGCTTGTCTGACTTTGACATTCCAGATTGCAGTTTCGATTACAGCAGTACGATACAGATTCAGGAGCAGGTGAAAGGTACTAGAAGTTATGATAATAATATCACACTCTATTTAATGATGACAATACTACTCGTTTAGCCATAGTTTACAAACCCATTCTGCTAAGACATGTCAGAGGTTGTAGACAGATCTAGACGTCCACCCGCATGATTTTTCTAGGATCGATAAACGTAATCAGCTGATTATTGATGCAGTTAACACTTTTTTGAAGTACAACATATATAAATGAATAAAAAGGAGTTGGGACTGTTGTGGTCAGTACAGGAGATTCCATGATGTAGTATTTAAATCGTAATTATTAGATGACTACGCACAGATGGGTACATGTATTCGGTTCGAAAATGGAATGGGCAATGTTGCAAAACGCTTAACGTCATTTGAACTGCATTACGCTAAACGGGAACTCGATTGCAAAAATAACCATGCACTTGTTAATGCACTGGTCGTACTTTTCATAAAGGTTAGATCCAAAAAAACGGATTTATAATAATTAGTCCCTAGGGAATGTTAGAAACCTGGTACAGTGTTGGACTCCCGGTTGGACACACTGGAACAGTGTTGGACTCCTGGTTGGACACACTGGAACAGTGTTGAACGCCTGGTTGGACACACTGTAACAGTGTTGAACTGCTGGTTGCACCCACTGGAATAGTGTTTAACTGTTGGTTGCACCCACTGGAACAGTGTTGAACGCCTGGTTGGACACACTGGAACAGTGTTGGACTGCTGGTTTGACACACTGTAACAGTGTTAGCTGCTGGTTGGACACACTGTTACAGTGTTGAACTGCTGGTTGGACCCACTGGAACTGTTTGATTGCTGGTTGGACCCAGTGTTACAGTGTTGAACTGCTTGTTGGACCCACTGGAACAGTGTTGAACTACTGGTTGGACTGTGCCACCAAATCAAGAGCTACGAACCATCTAATCAGGACTATCACATGTTCTCGTGGTATATACATGTAAAATTGAATGTGTGCTTTATAGACACTAGTGGTTTAGTACTTGCTGTTTTATTCAGTTTAAAAGTTAGAGACCTACAAAAGGACTTGGATAGACAAAGGATGCTAATGGAGAGTATAAGAAAGGAAGTGCACCTAAAGAACATTAGAATGTAAGTATAATCTTATACATCGCATAAATCGTCTAGAAGTAAAAGGTGAAAATGAAATTTTAAGTGGCGTTTTCATCATATTACGAATGTTTTGTTTGAATCACAATTGCATGCAGCAATGTTTTTGTACTAGCATGTATCCACTATTGTATCGTTGTGGTGATGTATGAGTTTATGTGCATGTAAATTGCATTGACGGTATGTCCATCATATGAAGCCTAACATGTACTAGTATATGACTAATAAAAATAAATATACGGGAGCTGTACCAGTTCTCATTTTTACAAAACTCGCTAGCTCTTGTCCTAGACATTTAGTAAGTGGCAAATTAAACTGACAGTTTATTTTAGTCTCTTTACTGTAAGGTATTCATTGCATAAAATCCGTATTTAAAATAAAGAGAAAGTCAACATGCCATGTCTAATGTTTTCTTGCTAATACTATAAAAATCATCATGTGATCTCGTTTTGTTTCAGAGATGACTTGGAAAACTCGCTAGAAGAATGCAACAATACAGTAGAAACGTTGAACAACAAAGTCACAATCATTAGGTATGAAAACATTCAAATCATAGTTTTGTGGTGTTGTGCATCTGAAAGTATTCCTTATCCTATTGCCATTGACATGCCAGCTTCCCTTATATAGTAGTAAAATAGTCTATGTCAGGCAAGTGAAAAGACAATAGGCAATTATGAAAAATATTTTTTAAAAACACAAACTAACAAGCATGCAATTGAAGAAAAACATCATTGTCTTTTGTACGGTATCTAGCCTTTCACTGTATTGTATCTAGTTTTTTTCATATATCCACTGTATGGGGTTTAGTGGGGGTGTACGGTATCTAGTAATTATCTTATTTTGGCTTTTTTTTAATGAATACATGTATTTTTTGTATTCAAATAGTGTTAATATCGATTATAGATTATGATCACATAAGTATTTACAGAATAATAATTTTAAAAAAACTAACCGTCGTCCAAACACGCTATCCACTTTTACGTTCGTTTTCGTGTGATGTAGGGGGCTATATCCGGTGTACGGTGACTACCAGTGATAATACACCATCATTAATGTCTACGTACGCCGGTCTACAATATACGTATATTGTTTCAGTCAAACCAACAAGAAATTACAACGAGAAAAGTCAGACATGGAAACAGAAAAGTGAGTTACTTAACGTGTGATTGAAGTCACTCACGCCGTCTTAATATCAAACGGATAAGTGTCTGCAACTCTACAGAACTATTTTACTTACAACATTCCGTATTTATCGTGCAAAACTGTTGCAGTCACAATACTATGAACCATTATTGTGCTGCACATGCATTATCAAATGCTGCCTCAACCTCTGCACCCCGTTGTTGTCGAACCCACAGCGGTCGGTAACCTTAAACCCCCTCGTGTCAAATACACGGAATGTAAACATTATAGCACTTATTACTCATCGTAAATGTTCAGGTTCTATACCTCATTGTATATGAGCATGTTCTTGGGAATTTGTTCATTACAGCAAGTTAGGTTGAAGCCTAGGTCCAACTAAACATTTTTATGCCTCGGCGATGTACTGCCGAAGAAAACTTATGCGCTTCGGGGGGCATCGGGAACAGGAACCTTGTGGTTTAGGGAAAGCTTCGGACAAGTCATGAGACAATTTGTGAAATGGGAAAAATCGTGAAGAATCGGGAGAACTGCCACGGGAATGTACTCCCGATGACAATTGGGAGCTTCTAGAGTATCGGGAGCCATCCGGAGAAATTATGTCGCCGGTGAGGACATAGGCTTAACGTTGCGAATCTCCGATGTAAGGCATTTCTTCTATATTTTCATGCGTTTATGGTACGTTACTTAAGTTACGATGTTTAGCCTGTTTCAGAAATAAATGACGAAACTAATGCTGTAATTGAAACACTAATTCTTATATTTTGTAGAAAACAACTGACTGAAGAAATTACCATTCTAAAAGCAGCAAATATTGCTTTAAGGTAAGAATCTGATAAGGGAGCGTTGTGGTTTTTTTTCAATTAACTAGAAGGTCATAGACCCATATGGCCCATTACCAGTATTTACAAAAAAGTGCACGTATGTTATGTGATTGTGAACATTGTACAGCTCTAGAAAACATTATACATAAGAGGCACAATCATGTAATGTATGTACTTATAATTATATTGATACGTGTAAGTGTTGTAAATTGGAAATAAGTACAAACTATGCACTGTCAAACTAATAATAATAATAATGAAGATTTTATTTTCCGACGGTGAAAACACATTAAGTTACTTACATTACCTTATTCTTAATGCGACCTTCGTTGAAATAATGTAAAACACAAGTAAAATGCAAAACATAATGATACATATTCCTACAAACACTTACTAATCAGATTGTATGCACGATTTCGTGGTATGTATGTATGATCTCTCAATAACAACATTTCTATATCAGCATCTCAATAACAGCGTAAGTATGGGACCCTATCCACGGACCTGTCTCGTATTTACTTTGTACGTGCCACAGAAGCCAGTCCGCTTCAGATAATAAACCCAGAAAGAACAAATGCGTGACTGAGATTACTACCAAAAATGTCTGGTCTCAGATTACACGGTCACTACATAGTTCTTAAGGTGGAATAGACACTTGTCGATAAAAATCGCCTATTACTCGAATGTTGATGACATTTTGCATACATATAATATCAAGTGTTGGTTTTCTGTTTTGGTGGTTTTAGTCAGAAAGTCAACACTTGGTAGTATATGTATGCAAAATATCATCAAATCCCGAGTAACAGACGATTTTTATCGAAAAGGGTCTATTCCACCTTAAATATTCCTTTTTTGATTGTCAATGTTGTTGCCATCATCACTACAATCCGTCGGTATAGAGTTCTGTGTGCGCTTAATCCTCTCCCATTGTTCTTGAAATGGTATCTTTACATTGCTTTCGATAATGATATTTACAGAACTCAAGTGAGTGCAATGGAAAAAGAAAACAAAAGCTCTAATGAAAAGTAAGTTGTATAATATGAACTACGGCGCTGCCTTTAACGGGGTTTTTTATTCATTAATTTAAGTATGAATTAGTAATACAACAAATTTATATTAATGCAACACTAATGCGTGGACGGCAGCCTATTGCCTTTAAGTGATTTCTACATACATGTAAGTTATTGTATCGCACTGTGCGGTGTGTCCGAGGTGTAGCGAAAAATGGTTACTTTTGGGAACCATTGACTATTGGCATATATAATAATTATGGCAGTAAAAGGGATATTCGTGTATCGACTTGTTTCAGGAAGTTGATGTCCGTTACAGAAGAGATGTCTGAAATTGAACAATTACGTCATGAATTGTGAGTACACACTTGTTGTGAAATCATATTAGTAGACATGTGTTGTAGACCATAGTTTTTCTAGACCACGAATATAATAACATAGAGTGTTGAAGATCGTCAAATGACTACTAAAAGGGGCAATCATTCTTCTCATTTCATATGCTGATAGCTCCTTTTGGCTGTCATATGTTGAGAAAGAATGTACTTTTGGCATATAAAATGGACAACATTCATTGTGATAGTTTACAGTTACTCGTAGTACGTGATATATGGTGTATGTTTTATACTAATTTATTTAAAGGTGCTGCCTCACAGATTGCGCTAAAATTTTTGTATATCGTGATTTTCCAACCTAACCAAGTATTGATGTAATAGAAAGCCACCGACGGTTGCTTTAGGAAAGATTTTGTGCAAAAAAACAATTTTATCTACTCTCGATGTCGCCCACTGAGTTTTTTTTTCTTGAAAAAAAGCGCTAAATTTCCTTCCGACATGCTTTGTGAACTATGTAACTCGCTCGTGATCGAACTATAACATCAACAAACTACAGCGTAAACATCAGTGGGGTATTTGGTTAATTTTTCAATTCGTTTTCATCAAATGCGAACAAATTTCAGGCAATTTAAGTAATAGTAGTGATAATTATATAGTAGTAGGGTATTTCCCTATAGAATTTATGACGTAAAAATACTAGATAACTACAAAATGCCGAAGTTTCGAAAGTTATTTTATATGTCAGTGTGGTTGTTTATGGGATAAACAGGCAACTATACCAAAATTACGCGAATATTTGATAATTTTATTTTATTTTTGCAATATACCAATATGTGAGGCAGTCCATTTAAAGTCGATTGTGTAACAAGTTTTCCAACTTATATTAATCAATCTCGACACCTCATTCCTGATGTTGTCCTTCGCCACGAGGGTACGAGAGAAGAGAAGCAAGCATCACATGTACATACATGTTTATCTATTTCATTCGTTTAAATTACAGATAGCATTTACTAGTAGCTAAGTTCATCTATTAATAAGTACACAATTCTTGTCCACTGGAAAATGATGGACAATTCCCAAATTCCCAGTATTTGATATTTTCAACAAGTAGAAACCAAACGGTCTCAAGCACTTGATGTGCTTCTAACCCGTTTTGTTTAAAACTGTAATTGTAGGAGAGAACGAGATCAGACCATTGGTGATCATAAGGAACAAATACGTCGACTAGAGACTGATGTAGTGTCTACTAAACGTTTGTTTCAAGAAGCAGAAGCAAATCTGCAATATTTAGAGTGAGTATTATACTCCTATTTTGAAAGTCTAGATCTATGTACTGCTTTTTAAACATATTAAAAGATGTAAGCAATGTAAACAAAAGTGTTTGGAAATAAAAAATGTTTTGCCATCATGCAATTAGGTTAACCAAGTGCTATAACGCTATTAATATAATTCGTTTAATACACAATACGTTTGCTTTCTTGAGTTGACTACCATTGGTAATAAACGCAATCATTGCATCGATAAGCATTTAATTATGTAAATGATATCTGCTTACTGCGAGTCAAAATCAATGTTTATGTTATGAAAGCACGATAGATTGATCACAAGTTGCTGTCCCGTTTCTAGGGAAACGGTGCCTTGATATCCGTGTTTGGGTTGACGTTAATATCACTAACTGTTTTAAATCATCAGGAAGCCGCCACTAACCGCTTGAATCTGTGTTACCGCGGCTAGAGTTTTGCTTCTATTTTCATTCTTCCATTGGCATTAATTATGTCGCATTGGTCGCCCATCGAGGAATATAAACCAAATACGTACAGTTTAGGTATAACCACAGGAACTTGCATTTAAAAATTGAAAAAAAATGAAAAAAAAATTTGAAAACAATTTGTTTTCACTGGGCCTAACTGTATAGTCTGTATTTTAAATTTTTAATACAGAGGCTGCACAGTGGGCCCTGTGAAAAAAAATACATTTTTTTTTCTTTTTTTTTAAATCATAAATGCAAGTTTCTGTGGTATAACAGTTATGGTGAACGGTACCCAATATAACTGTTCACTTTAGTGTGCAACGTGAAAGTAATGACAATGATATAAATGCCAATGGCACATATTGGCCAAGAAATTATTTTATCTATTTTGCTGAATATTCATGATAACAGGAAAACGACAGATAGCCAGAATGACAGACTAGGAGAACTAAATAAAGACAAGGAACAATTACACACTGAGAATGAAATATTGATAACTGATCTCCAAGATATTAGGTAATGCTTTTGTATCCCTAAAACTAACTCCTAACCTCGTATTCTAGGAACTGCATGTGACAAATACTTTACAAATCACCGTTAACACTTTGAAAGTATAGTCGAGTCAACTGTTTAGGTGTAAAACCATTTATAAAGGCTTATAGAGACAGCTATAATTTCAATGCTTAACTAACGTACTATATTCGCTCTACCTTTTCAGACAATGGTTATAATATTTTGTGTACACATAATGGCAACGTCACTCTCACACTATCCTAGCTGGACTGAATAAAAGTTTATATCCAAAACGCTCGAGATACGCTAGGGACTACCTACAACAAATAATATGATGCCTCATTCGGACGCAAACTCTACGTTACCTTTGTTTTAACGTATGGGTAACTGACTTCTAACGTGTCCGTAGCGTATACATAACGTACACAACTTACAACGGCGTTTGGTCACATGTACCCTGCGTATCTCTTGCGTTTATAACGTATTTGGAACTCATTCACAACGCTAGTCTAACTTATTTACATCTCATAAAAAACGTGTGCGTAGACCACGTACATATTACATCGGTATCTTTGAAAGTCCGGAGGTGACTTCAAAATTCATAGTTCACAGCTGTTTGCCAAAATGCCCGTGACGTAACGTCAAAAGTTGCGATCCATAAGCGTAACACAATACGCGTAACGTCAAAATTTTGCGAAATTCTATAGTTTGTACACGGTAAAAGGGGTCACCTTAATGCTATAATTTCACATCAGGCATATTTTTATTTCATTTTTTTTTATTTTTAATACATAACATAGTAACATAAAATCATATTTCAAATGTAATACGAACACTATAAAAGTGCACATGTTTCGCTTTAATAACACCTAAATATAGTGTGGTTTTTTTCTTTCAAATGGCGTCATTTTTTTTGTTAGGTGGGACAATTTTAAGTATCACTCATCTGTATATAGAAATGTCATTATTGCAGGTATTTCAAAGGCAATACCCTTATTTTACACAGAAAAATAAGCGAACTTTATAAAACAAATTAAAATACAAAAAGCAAATATGGAAAAGTGTTTATTTTTGTATATTAAAATACTTGGAGTATTTTTTAGTTATTTTTTTAAAGTGGGACAATTTTAAGTACTCGTATTCCGGTCACTACAACAAAGCAAATGCTAATATTTCGTTTATTATTACTTATACAGATTCTGTGAAGAAAGCGAATGAAACTTATCGAACAATTGTTAAATTTTATGAGTTAATAAATTTTTGTTATCATTTAAAAGCTCAACATGTCTTATTTTTTAGCTATTTTAAGGGAAAATGACCCAACACACTAGCTCCTGAAAACACATCCATCACGTTTATTAATGTATGCACAACCGTCAAAATTACACCACTAACGTATTCACGTTCCAAGACAACGCATGCAAAATTTGCCGAATTTTCAGTTCCGCTCAATAGAATGATTTAATATTAGGTACTGCGTCTTTAAAATAAATGTTACATATGACGCACGCTTTTTCGGCATGTTTACACGCAAATGGTGTGTTTTTACATATTAATGTTATTAAAATATTACACTTTTAATAATTTATTAAAGCCTTAATATTTCTGTGTATTTTGATACTTTTGTGAAGACAATAGGGTGAATAGTAATTAAATACTTCACATTTTTAATTATCACACCAACGAATTTTAGCATGGGTCGCAGCTTTTGACGTTACGTCCGTACGCGCGACATACGTTGTTGCTATACGATGTAGTGTGACAGGACCCTTAATTAATTTTAAAATATGCATATTGATTCAATACATAAATCATCATCATTACATCACACGCTTTGCTTGCAAGTTCCTGATATATTTTTAAGAAACATACGAATAATAGAGAAGCCTGAAGCTAGCGACATGGCTTACTAGTAGTTGATACTGTAACGTGCACCAGATGGACAGACACCAACAAATCCATCAGTGAAAAGCTAGCTCACCACTAAGAGTGATTTGTTGGCCTTATATATGCCATTCTACTCTAATGACAACCTACAATGTTTACTTTGTGCATAATTATCCAAGTACGTGTACCTCCCTTTATGAACCCAACAACCGTTACAATACTGTAAAACCATAATATTTCGTGGGTATCAATTTTGGTGGATTTTGATAAAAATGCCATGGGATCGTTAATTCGTGGATTACAAAACATGAAAGGGTAAATTACTGTTGGCTATTGGAGATGTCGATTAATCGTGGGGATAATATTTCGTGGTCGAGTGCAACAACGAAATCAACGAAAATTCAACTCCCTGAAAAATGACTTTACAGTAAGCTACCGAATAAAGTACAAATGTACTAGGACCATGTACCGTATATTCTCTGTAAAAGCATTATACTATATTTTCAGATCAAAATGTGAAGAACAGGCTAAACATGTAGACGAACTTGAAGAAGAGTTAGAAAAGATTAATCAACTTAATCACTCATTTATAAATGAACTATCTGACCTTAGGTACATACAAATTTGCTAGCATTTTCCCCTTACATCTACTGTACTCGTAGTATGGTCAAATACTGTTGTATGGTCAAATGTTCTGACCACTACAATTTAGTTTGTATTCATCCTGGGGCCTTTGTTGTAGTGTGTATAGGATTTAATTCCTAATACTAAAACATGTATAGGCGACCGGCTAGCTCAGTTAGTAGAGCATTCACCCGGTTAGTGAATGCTCCCGGGTTTGAACTCCGGTCCGGCTGCATATTTTCCAAACCTGTCATAAAAGTATTATATGAAGACACATAGATGTTCAATAATATTTCCTAGACAAGACTTGTTGGTGATCTCGTGTATATGAAACATATGACTGTGTGATACGGTCGTTCATTTTATATGAAGGCTTCGACAATTTCGTTTTCCAGCACAAGGCTGCTTCGTTTTTTTCAACAATACATGTACACGGTATTTACGCCCTTTACTGTATTGCACAAACAATTCAAAGACATGCAGAAGCGACGGCGCTCCTAGCCAGAGAGAAAGACAGTCGTTCAATAAGCGGTATAACTATTTGGGTTTCTATAATTATTTCATTTGAAAAATGCTGAAAGATTATACAAATTTTCTTGCAGGGAAACAAATGCCAATAACAAAATAATCATTGAAGAATTACAAGAACGATGTTCTAAAAACAGCCAATCAAATAACAGGTATGTGATTAATCAAATTATTATTAAACACCATTACTTAAGAAATAAAAATCTAGTAACACATTTTAAACATTGAAACAATTTTAATTACACGAGTAGATAGGGTATCTATTTCATGAAATGAAAAATATAAATGAATCGATAATCAGAAGTTTTAATGAAACTTAGTTTCGAGACTATATTGGAGTTTCTAAAAATAGATGCGTCATAGCTGTAACACTGGATTCTCGTGCAACTCGCCTTGTTGGCGACTCGTGGAAGTTTTTACGATAAAGTTTACGTTCATTCATTCATAAATATGTCACGTGGTACGGGGCGTAAATAGTAACAGCCAATTTGATAGGTATGTTTTATGGTGGTAATAAAACATGCTCTTGTCTGCTCTATGTTTAAGGGATTAATCCGCAGATCGTGTTAGAATAGTTTATAGTATAATTTTACAATTGTTTACAAAATATAGCTTGTACTTGTTAGTATATTCCACTATTCGACTATTCATTTTGACAACACTTCTTCCTTGGTATTCCCATGTGTTGCTTAAAATGGACATTGTACCGTACTTGGTAACATAAGGGGCAATTCTTTGTCAGAAGCTTTAGAATGGGTATGAAAGTCGACTCAAAATTTGATAGCATAAATGATACTTCGGTACGACTATTGTACATTTGTACTTGACCACGTGTACGCTGTACATTTCATTTAAGTATTTTTCTTCGTCCACAGCGATCCACTCAGAGAAGAACTGGCAAACCTCAAAAAGTAAGTCACAAACATTGGTAAATAAATAATAGATAAACACTGTTCATTAGTATCGTTTTGACCCTCATAGAATTTATTGAACACTATGAACGTCATATATGATTGGTGGTGAACTAAAACCCGGAATACACCGGCAATATAAATGTATTATTATATAAATGTCACAATCTTTGGTTATTGATATATTGCTTTTCTCATGTCTGTCCTTCGGTCCACCGGTCAGCAGAGCAAGTGGCTTCCGTTCAAAAACTTAAGAACGCTTTAACCTAGAATCTTCAGTTGGTCATCAACAGCAGATGCCAATTGGTTTTGAGGTCAGTATGTCCCTCTAACCTTGAATAAGTTATAGAAAGAGAACGCAAACGCGAGGTTGTCTTATTTTGTCTAGGGCGTAGCCCGAGACAAAATAAACAACCGAGCGTTAAGTTTTCTTTCTAATTTATATCATTTGCCAGTGATTGGCTGCCACTTTGTAAACATAAGGCGTGTATAAATGTATTACAATGCTGACCGATTAACATGTCCAATAAAATTCAATACCACGGTGTTGTGATTTTAAAGTGGAGGACTCCAATACAACTCGACCAAGAAAATCGATAGAGGTCACGTTGACCGAAGTAAAGAACAATAAAGTTGTATGTATACAGTGCAGGATAATATTATCCTGCAATGTAGTAATTGCACTCATTCCTTTGAAAATTAAGATACACCCCATCAATTATCATCGGATTTAGCCACACCGCCTCTGTTAACATCAATGTAAATTGCCGTAGCCATGATATAAGAATAAAAAAACGTGCTGCATCCACATTATTGGGGCCAAATAGTCACATTAAAGTAGACTTAGTAGCTGTTTAGTACATGTATAAGCTTTTCGTGTTCTGGTTTGTACTGTCTAATGGTGACGTTTTCATGTAGTCTGAGATTATTCATTTTTGTATGCTCTTTGAGCTCTGTGTGCGCTTTGTGCTCGGTTATTCAAGTATGTTGAGAGTCGCTTTCGCTGTCCGATTTTATATTAACTTTTATATTATTTCAGCGAGCTTCAAAAATTGAAAAACAAGAACGAAGAACTAGAAAAGTACGTATATTGATTTTTAACTTATTAAGGCAATGAATTATTATCGTGAATGGACTATTTTAGAGTCAATGGATACGTACATGTTTATTGTATTCAGGATACCACTGGTATGTAGGTTTTTTTAAAGATACAATGTATATGTTTAGGGAAATTAAACAGTTCTGCCAACTACGTGAAACATTGTCTTCTCATCTGATTTAATCAGGGACCAAGTATTATCATCCTCATACATCAGTGGTTAGTCAAGTTCCCAGACTAACTGTGATATCGCAGGTGAAGAATACTTCTGGTGAACGAGAATTTGTATTATAGGGTCCCTGGTCTAATCAACCCGGTACACAACCCCACCCTGTCTGAAAGATAATACTCTAAGGTCAATGGGGTCGCACTGATGAACATTTGGCAATTCCAATAAGCGCGCAATTGAATCGCCTCAGTTTCCGTTATTATTAATGATACGAACAAAGATTATCGTTATAGTTTCTAAGAGCTATTTTAAACAATTAACTCACAAGTAGTTGTTTTATTTCTTGCAGTACCTGCCATGATGCATTTGAAAAGATCACTCAGACCGATAAGAAATTGAAACAACAGCAAGACGAACATAAGAAACTAATTGAAAGGAAAGAGGAGTAAGTGCTTTTCACTGATCACTGGTGTGTTGTTATAGACAATCATTGAACAATGTTGACGCGTCACCAGTCTCTGACCAGTCTCTAACGCATGCAATCTCATTCGCAACTTTTCTGTAACTAAACATTTGAAATGAGCTTGAAGCATTTTAGGGTTTCCGAATGCATGAGTCAATCCTGGATTCCTGGTTCCTTGCTTTAATGGTATGTTCACGTCTACTGCAGTGTACTAATGTACCAGCACCACTAATCATGTTTGATTGTTTAGCGAAATAGAACTGCAGAGGTTCCCAAAATCAACAATTTTGAATACGCATGCTGTCATATATGTACAAGTCCAAAATATAGATCTTTTTCTTGTCATTTTATTAGGACAATACAAAAGTTAAGAATAGAGAAAACGATGGTGGATCCAACTAGAAGTAATGCTACAGTGGCAGAAGTGAACGCTTTGAAAGACAAGTTGGAGAAACTCTCTAAAGAACTCGTGCAAACTAACGCTGAAATAGCAATGTTAAAGAGGGTGTGATAATGATTGGGGGAATATGTGAGGCTTACCTACTTAGTATAAGTTCTGTGTGCACATTCTTTGATGGCGTAGATGTTTGCAAACTCTTTGGTTTGCTAGATATATGAGGTGTTTCCCTAATTGTTTTGTATGCACGTTTTATGATAATGTAGATGTATTATAAGCATGGCGTCATTGTGTTGATATCATTTTTTTATGATTTAAATAAATAATTAATAAATCAACAGTTTCGCGTGTTTTGTTTTTTTTGTTTTATACGATGATACGTTTGGTTAGTGCTAACTTAGCACCAGAGACTATGTTAACAATATTTGAAAAATGGTTCTGCTAATATTCTGCTGATAGTGCATTGAAATATTTTGCACCTATAGATCTCTGACTGAAATAAAATAAAGTCACGTGCAACTCGATGTACGAGAGGTGCTGGATAGAAATGAATATTCAATATGTCAATGACTTTCACAATGAAATCGAAAATCGTTCATTGTATAGTAATGTTTCAAGTAAGGATACCTTCACTGTATTTGCAATTATGGTTGGAACGAAATAAACAAACGAGAGGTAAGGTATATTGTTTATGTTACCTTTATTCGTGGCTACAACAGTAAAACGACGAGTACGCATCACATTGTGTGCAGTTGTTCTTCCTCGACACTGTAATGTAGTTCTTTCGATACCTAGCGCAAGAACAGGTTTTAAACTTAAAACTATGTCAAAAAGTCCTCAATTTAATCAATAAAAATAATTAAAAATACTACAGACCACGTCGAAAGCTCAAATATCGTGAATGTAATTATAGTGAAAAAATAGTAGCATATTTACTAGTAATGATGTCATTTTTACCACAGCCTAGTACGTTAATAGCCAGCTTAACACGCCTTATCTGGGTACATGATGTGATTATGTAAGTTTATGATTGCTGGTACATTCTGGTGTAATTCTGTAGTAGCAATGTTGCAGACATATCTTGAGGCTCTTTGTTGTACCATCTACAGTGTCAGTTTTGATGCATGCTGTTCGGTTCCAGATCGGGGCACAATATTCTAGGCTTGGTTTATCGCCTCCCGACTTCCCGACTCGTACGTTTCTCTGTAGGAAACCTAGCATACTGTTTCCTTCTTATGAGTGCGATGCAATTTTTGTAACAAAACTGTTGGCAGACTGAAGCTGTGCTATGAAAGGGCTATTACCAAAAACAAGTCAATGTTGCAAAGTGCATCAACATCTTGAATGTGTAATTGCTTGCAAAAATAGTGTGTTTGTTGCATCACAGGCCTAAGAAATTATATCACAAAATACAGAGTTTTGAAATTCCCCATCATCCCGTAATTACTATACAATGAATATATATATATATAATAATATAATATATATAATAGTAATGACGGGATGATGGGGAATTTCAAAACTCTGTATTTTGTGATATAATTTCTTAGGCCTGTGGTTGCATACACCTAAATGGAACGTTCAATACACACAACGTCAGATCGCTATGATAGTGTACACCGGTAATAAAGCAGTTCAGCAGACCTGTCTCATGCGTCTATCGCATTAAGTACATCAAAATACAAGTTGTCAACCTAGTCTTCTTCTTCCTATTGAAGTGCTGGGCTCTCTCTGGAGCATCAAACGCACCGGTGACTATATAGTGACTGTGAGGCGAAAAATGCTGTACAATGGTTAAAAGCGATACACATATGATGTGTGTCTAATGTAGAGAGCCGTGACCCACCTTGAAGCTGACCAAAGTTGGGAATGTGGCAACATCATCCGGCAACTGGGTTCATAGGCGCGCGTGAGGGGAAGAGTTATAGTATTTATATACGTCCGTCCGGCAGAATGGAATGAGGTATCGCAGTGCTGCAGAGTGGCCTCAAGTTGATAAGGCAGCTGGATGGTAGTACTCAGTAACAGGGATGTCGACAAGTTGGTATACAATTCTGTACATTAGGACTAGCTTGGCCAGTGTCGGTTCTTCGCTCATGTAATGATGGCCAGTGAGGTGATCATTTGACTGGATCTGCTTGTTCGACGATAATCGCTAGTAACGAAGCGTGCTGTCCTCCTCTGGACTGCTTCCGGTTGGTTGATGTTTCTGGCTGTGCTAGGGTCCCAGGTGTGTGATGCGTATTCCATTCTTGGTCTCACTAGGGTCTTGTAGAACTGCACTTTGACGTATCTCGGGCAACTGGATATGTTCCTCCTAAGGAATGATAGGCTGTTGTTCGCCTTCTTTGTGATGGCGTCAATATATGGTCATTTTATAAAAGCTTCTCGCGTAATGTGGGACCGAGGTACTTTCCACTTGTAGCAGTTTCTAGCTTATTCCCATGGTCCATGGGTGGTATAGTCGGACTTGATTGGCGTCTGCTTGTGTGTGATCCTGATTGTCTCGCACTTCGTTGGATTAAACTGCCAATCGGCCTTCCATTTCTCCAGTTTTAAAAGGCTTTTGCAGAGTGTTAGTATCTTCTTGGATTTTCATCCTTTTATTGGAGACTGTCAGCTGCAAAAAGCCAGAGAGTAAGTGGTGATGATACCTTCCCGGGCATGTCATTTATGTACAGTAGAAGCAGGAGTGGTCCTAGGACTGAGCCTTGAGGGACCCTAGAAGTGACTGGGACTGATGGGGATGTATTTCCTTTCGACAACTTCTTGTTGGCATCTGTTTGAGAGAAAGCTCTAACTTATATGCTAGACGGCCGTGTGGGACCTTGTCTAGTTGGCATCAAGAAGCATAAAGCATGAATAACGGTAGACAACACTTGTAGTAAGAAACCATATAATAGTGGTACAGGCCCGGATCCACCGGGGGGCATCGCCCCCCCCCCCCAGTTGGCCTCGCAGTGACCATTTTATACATACCAAAAATGTTAAAATCCTTAAAATATTACCAATCGATCTGGCTATGTATCGATATTTTGTGATAACAGACTCTGTATATCACATATAACGGAAGCGAGTGCAATAAAATGGGCCCCCTGTTGCTATCCAGGTCCTAATTACTCCTGATCTGTATCATCAGACGCTTTAACAAATGATTGTAAAGCGTTTGAATGATCAAGATTTAGGGGATTACTTATGTTTGATTCACTGATCTATGTTACTATAATGTGTGAACTGATCGATTTAATAATAGTGACACGATAGAGCTTAAATTACATTTCGAAATTTACTTGTTGGTACATTAATTTCCTGAATCATAATCATTGATTATGTAACAATGCAATTTTAATAATTTCACGTGAGATTTTACAACCTAATTTTTAAGCTACAAGAACGATTTTAATTCAAAATTGACAAAAATCTTCGCAAGGGGGGGGGGCACGTGTCTAGCGTTGAATTTTAATATTTTTAAAAGTAAGAGTGCAGGGAGTTTCATGAATTTTTATT
Source organism: Spisula solida (assembly GCA_947247005.1). Taxonomy (NCBI): domain Eukaryota; kingdom Metazoa; phylum Mollusca; class Bivalvia; order Venerida; family Mactridae; genus Spisula; species Spisula solida. The sequence continues at coordinate 15,826,457 of OX365950.1, read as the reverse complement.
AAATAGTTACCAAAAAATCCATATGAACCTGTGGAAACTTTCAGTTATATATCTAATATTGTTTATTTCATGGGTTGTGTATTTTAATTCGTAGACCTACACTTTTAATAATTTAACGTCTTACTAAAAATTTAGTTTGGCTCACCAAAGACCACCTCACAAGTGAAATTTTTCCATCCTCACTAGGTTAAACTCCATATCGCAAAGACAGACAAAAGGGTAAAGGAGGTGGCGTTTTCATCCTTGTCAAAAACAAATTCATATCATCAGCACAACAACAACTTGACACAGACTGTGAAATCCTATGGGTCAAAATAAACATGAACAAGACAAAGCCCCTATATATCGCAGCATATTACAGACCCAAGGAAAACGATCTCATGAGTTTGACTGAGTTCGAAAGGTCACTGGAACTAACCAGACACCTTAAAGGCACCACATGGATTTTTGGTGACTTTAACACCGCAAATCTCACTTGGGACTCTGAACACACACCTTCCTTGAAACAAATCAGCAGTCACACACAAATTTATAACAAATTCCTGAACATTCTTGATGATCTCAGCCTAACACAAATGGTCAACTCCACCACACGAAATGAAAACGTGTTGGACTTATTCCTAACATCAAACCCCACACTAGTAAACTCAGTATCCATACAAGCAGGCATCTCTGATAATAATATAATGGTTACACAAGCACGCATCAAACCACTCATTGATAAACAAGTTCCTAGAAACATACAATTATTTAACAAGGCAAATTGGGACGACTTCAGACAATTTATTAACACCTCAAAGGTCAACGTCATTAAAGATGCAGATGCTATCCCAGTAGACTGAGTAGAGGATCTCTGGATCAGGTTTAAAAACACCATCCACGAAGGCATCACAAAGTTTGTCCCAACCAAAAAACTCGGAAGCAAAAAACTCTTGCCATGGGTCACACAAGACATAAAAAGGTTAATTAGAAAAAGGGACAAACTCTATCAGAAAATGAAGCACCAGAAAGGTCAAACTAAAAACACAGATATGTTAAAAAAATTCAAGACCATCAAACACCTCATCCAGAAAAAAATCAAAATGTTCTATGAGGCATACATTGAAAACATACTTGACACCCAACACACAGAAAAGGAAAACAACACCAAATTCAACACTAAACGCTTATATTCACTCATAAAGAATGCCAAATAAGACAGCCAGGGTATTGCTCCCTTAAGAGATCAGTCCAGTGGTAAAATAGAGTCTGATAACACCGCCAAAGCCAACATCCTCTATCTCTGCCCCAGCTTTGTAGGAATGTCCTTGGGAACTCCAAATACCCGACCATGCCCGAAATAGAAATAGACCCAAATGGTGTCCTTAAGTTACTCCAAAACCTAAAAGTGGATAAGGCTGCTGGCCCGGACTTGATCAAGCCTATAGTACTGAAGGAACTCGGCCATGAGATCCTTGATATCATATCGCTTATCTTCCAAAGATCCCTGAATACTGGTCAACTACCGTCCGACTGGAAGAAAGCAAACGTAGCCCCTCTATGCAAGAAAGGTGATAATAGTGACCCTGCTAATTATCGACCTATATCACTCACTTGCATTCTGTGTAAACTCCTTGAACACATAATTGCATCCAGCCTATCCACTCACTTTACCAAACACAACATTCTCTATGAGCTTCAACACGGGTTCCGTGAAAAACGGTCCTGTGAGACTCAGCTCATAGAGTTAGTTGGTGATCTAGCTAAGGATCTCTCCTCAGGTAAACAATCTGACCTTATCTTATTGATTAGGTCAACCACCAGAAACTACTATACAAACTCCGAGAACACGGTGTCCCCAGTCAAATTCTATCCTGGATCGAGTCATTTTTAGTAGGCCGATCACAGTCAGTAGTGGTAAATGGTCACACTTCTGATCAGGTTCCTGTAACTGCAGGTGTCCCACAGGGGTCCGTAATGGGACCATTGCTCTTCCTGCTTGATATAAATGACCTTCCTGACAAACTCACTTCCCAGGTACGGCTGTTTGCTGATGGCACAGCTGCTTACCTTGTAGTCACCTTCCTCTCAGATTGCCATGCGTTACAAAAGGACTCGCTAAAACTTGAAAACTGGGAAAGTCAATGGGATATGGAATTTAACCCCAGCAAGTGTCAGGTTCTCCATATCTCAAGGAGCAGAAACCCAATCAAATTTCCGTACATGTTCCATGGTCAAACTCTTTCCTCAGTCACAGATGCAAAATACCTTGGCGTCGACATCAGTGATGACCTCAGATGGAACACCCACATAAACAAAATAACAACACAAGCAAACAAAACACTAGGCTTCCTCAAACGTAACATCAAAACAAAACATGAAAACATAAAATCTCTAGCATACAAAACACTAGTCCTGTGGAATAGGTTACCTTCACAAATCGCGACCCTGGCTGATCTTGAATTGTTTAAGCAGTCAGTGGCCAGGATTTATCAGTGATACCCAGCAGTTGTTTTTATCTTATCTTTTACCTTTTACTATTTTTAACATTTTAACCATGTCTAGCTGGAAGCTTTCGCTTCCAGTTCAGGGGCGGATCCAGGATTTGGCGTTAGGGGGGCGTACATTCATGTATTGATACCCCCCCCCCCCCCAAGAAAATGCGCGAGCGAAGCGAGCAAGAAAAAAATGTATCTCTGAGAAGCATTCCACACAATTTCGTTCTTTATCTTAAAATATTTATTGATAAAGTTAATGTGAGAGCAAGGCGAGCAAGAATATATGAATTAATTATTTGAGCAGCATATCCCTTATATTCATTCCCTACTTGACAACATTAACTGATAGTGGTTGTGCGAGCGCAGCGAGCAAGAAAAAATGCAATTATCTATTTCAGCAGCAAACACCACATCCTTATTACTTGGTTATATTCACTGATGTAGTAATTGTAAGAATTAGAAAAACAAAATCAGTGTTTATCTGAGCAGCATACCCAACCAACTCATTGGTAAATCAAAACCTGGCGGCTTTCATTGAATTTACGTAGTTCTACAGCGAGCGAAGCGAGCAAAAAAATTCGTTGTTTATATGAGCAGCATAGCCAGGACTAACGATTATCGACTGGATAATATTCACTGATATATATATATATATATAGCTTCTGTAAATTCGTCACGAAGAAAAAATGCAATGTCTATCTGAGCAGCATACTCTGCGAACTCCAGGGCTTCAGTTTTGTTTAAGAGGAAATGTGAAATACTTTGGATCCAGCAACTATGGAGACCAGTGGCTTTCTGCCTCGTGACTTTTTAAATATAACCACGGAATTCGTCAGCTGCATTTTGAGATATCTTATTTTTTAATGAAAATGACAGGTTTATAAGAAAATCAAGTCAACTGTATTACTGACTTGTCGGACATTTTTAATGTGCAAGAATCTCGGCAATTCTGTAGCCGATGTTTGGCATTATGCTACCAATCAGTCCCATATTTTGTTTTTTGCATAGAGTATTAAGTTCACTTAAAAATCCATTAATTTATTATTGTGTTTTTGACGCGAGCGAAGCGATCGAAAAAAAATTGCATATCAATATTGTTCTTACATCCAATCTATGATTAAATTACCTAGGCTCCGGCGATTTTAGGGGGGGCGTACGCCGGGTCCGCCCCCCCCCCCTTGGATCCGCCTATGCAGTTTTGATCTTCACTCTTTTTACTTTTAACTATCCGACGTGCACCCTGCCAATAATACTCGGAAGAGGCGTTAGGCAGTACCTAAAGATAGATAGATAGATTTAAAGTTCTTATTTGAAAAAATCTTCAATGAGGTAAACTTTTTGTTTAAATAATTGCATAAAAAATTTACGTTGTCTAATAAATTAATTTAGCGTTAATTTTAATAATTTGTAAATTTTAGGGAATTAAAAGAATTTATTTTTAAACACGGATATACACAGAATGTATTTCCGTGTTTTAAATAATTGTTATACTCATCGTAATTTCTGTTGATGTAGCCGTACAATTTTATATAGTACCTTGACTTCTGATTTTAAAAGCTTAAATTGCAGGAAATTGCTTGATTTTAATTCGAAAATTGAAAAAATCTTCGCCGCATCCACCCCATCTTAACATCCAAATAGCTAGCTGTGCCACCCCACTAGAAAATTTCTGGAACCGGGCCTGTGGTAGGCCTTCAAAGTAGAATAAAATAGAATATGTTTATTCAGAAAAACCACATGAAATGTTGTCTTCCATACATAGCTGGGTATTGTCGAGACAATTCATGCTATGGGATAATACATATATATTACATATATATAACAATACAATATATACATTGAAATAAACATTCAAAGTAATATAGAACATTAGTGAACATTAGTGAAACATGAAACATTATCGAAACACTAAAACACCTAGTAGTTATCTGGTCACCATGTTTTTTAAATGAAATTACAGATTTGTTTGCATTCTCCGGGATTTATTGGATTAAGAAGCTTTTTAAGAATGGTTAAAGAATTTTCTGACTCTGGTTCTATATCATCACGCATGTTAATTAACATGCGTGATATCATCGATAATAGATCCAGTGATATTATAAAAAAAGAGGAGCACACGCCTACTTTCTGTAAATTTTGTACAATGTAGTAAGAAATGTTCTTCGTTTTCTATATAATTACAATCATAAATTCTCAATTCCTTTGGAAGTTTAGGCCTTAGGTACCGCCCTCTTTCGATTAAAAGATCATGTGCACTTATTCTCAATTTTGTTTATTCCTTTGTGACATTTTTTGATAAACCAAATGTTAAGTATGGTTGTATTTCAAATTGGGGGTAAATTCTAGAGTATGTATATAATTTATTCTCCTCTTTTTTTAGTTTTTAACCTATTTATTTCATTTGATATGTCTGATGCATATTTGTCGGATATGTGCTTAGATATATTCTTTGGTCTATCAGGTATTGTCACTAAGTTGGTCCTATCTATTGCATTTTGGACAAATGAGCTAAGTGACTTGTGTCCATGTTTATGATGATACAAATTGATTCGAGAGCAATTAAGTTACTGGTTTAGTTATAGTTTCATGAAGTATTTATAAATGTTCTTTCTTCCCGTTTAAGATCTAAATTTGAACACCCCTGAGGCTGTCAAAGAATACGTGTATGATTTTTGCCCCTGTACATCATAGCATTGTTAAACTTCTACAGCGCGACGGTACGTGTTATCATAGTACGGATAAACTGGATTTTACCTAAACACATAAGCTCTTCACTCGGGAGAATTTACATAAAATTGCTTCCGGACAATGGACGAAGTTTACATTTTTACAATGTAGCACAATTCTTTCCTTGTTGTGAGCACTGCATACCGCAATCATGGTTGCGATATTTGCAAAAACAACCACTTGTCTATCGTTAGAATTTCTTGAAAAGCTTCCCTCAGTTTTGTTAGATGTTACGATTGAAAATATAAACAATATTCCGGGTGTGGATTGTGAAAAAATTGATGACACTTTTTGGTTGAAAGGACAATGGCACGATTTAGTTACAGCGTATGTTTCACTAGAGCAGTGCATTTATGATAAAGATAATGAAGATAGTGACAAAGATGAAGTTAAAACTGAAGGAAATGATTCGGAACACGATATTTCTCCAGATATTGATTACAACTTTGTAACCATCAAACAAGAGAAGGATCTTGAAGACTGGCAGGAGAAGGAACGGAAAGATGGTGAAGAAGACGAAGACGGAGATGAGGAAGAAGTGGAAGAAGTGACAGAGATTACTGATCCCGATGAAACTGAATTAGAAGAAGAGGATGATAAGAATGAAGTGAAGAGAAAATTGCGACGCCGAACAACTCGTCGAAAGAAACGAGTTAAGTACAATCTCACCGTAAATATAGGTGGAAGGTACGCTTGTACAAGATGCGACTATGTTGGAAAATTGGAAAAGCACCTGCAGAATCATATAGTCAGAAAACATGAGCGCCAGTTTAGATGCAATATTTGTAATAAGAAATATGGGTACAAAGCAGATTTAGATAGACACAAAGTAGAAGTACATAATAAAACTGCCAACTATTACTGTAACATTTGCGATAAATACCTGAAAACAAAAGCTTACATTGATGATCACATGTCCATGCATACAGATAACTATGTTTATCAATGTAAAACATGCGATAAATCATTTAGCACAAAACAAGTATTTGGAAAACATATGAAGCAGAAACATCCATCTCTTTACTTTGATGTGGAAGAACTTGAAGATGTGTTGCCGGATTCCTCGGCAGAGAATAAAACAAGTTCCGACAAACCTTCAAACGATGAAAATGCATCAAACGATGATACTAATGATGGAATACCAAATGTAGAAGAAAAAGAAAAAGCTCCAGATAATGATGAGCCAGCCGATACAAGTCAGGATATGGAGTACCTGTATTTTCCAGAAATGAAAGACAAAATAATTCATGAAAATAACTTGGTCAAAGTAACTCTCAAGCGCGGTAAAAATAGAGGAAGGCCTCGGATAAAATCATTTGTTGATGGTAGAACTGAATTCCCATGTAATTTGTGTAATTATATTGGTAAAAAAGAATGTCACCTTGAGTATCATATTATTCGCAATCATAGCCAGAAATTCATCTGTGACATTTGCCAGAAACAATTTGGTTATAATTGGGATCTTAAGAGACACAGGGAGCAAGTTCATGCGGAAGCATCGTACATCTGTCACATTTGCAGTAAAGCTTACAAAGTTAAGAAAAGTTTTGATGAACATTTAAAATCTCATGAAGAAGGCTATGTTAAGTCTGTGTTTCCCTGCACCTTGTGTGATAAACAATTTTCAGCTAAACAAGTACTTGATAATCACATTAAAATAAAACATCTTGGTTTGAAACAGAAGGAGAAGCAGAAATATTTGTGTCAAACGTGCGGAGCCGAGTTCTACCATAAATACAGCTACCAAAGTCACATGAACAAGCATCAAGGTCTTATGCCATATAATTGTGACATTTGTGGTACGTTGTTTTGTCAATTGTTTTCTGCATTCTGACATGAAACCTACTGATTGACTAATTTGAATAAGAAACGTGTGCAATACATGAACATTTGCTATGTTATTGTATATAAGACAACATTCTGAATTTCTGACACACATATTATATGAATCAGTGATTTTTCTTGAACAAAATTAAACAGCCTGTGCCTTTAAAATTGGGAAATTTAGCGCAATTTCGGAATTATTTTAAAAGATTGTTTTGGTTAAAATTGTTCATAAATTGCTATTTTATACTGATAATACTCTAGTCATGTTACATTGACTTTTGGAAGTTAGAAAATCCATAGTTTTGACTTTAAAACAGCTATACTGTAGTCGCTTTAAAACCAGCAAGCACAAAGGGGGGAAATCATGCATACTTTTTGGGATTTTTTTTTATTTTTTGTGAAAAATGGAGGTTATTTTGCTACGGGAAGGGGCCTTTATTCGGCCCCAAAAATAGCCAAAAAAAATCACTGTGAATATTTCAGTCTTTATGATTTGATGAAAATTTCTTGTAATTTTAAATCATGATTTAACTTTTTTCTGACTGATTATTGATGATTGTATCAATGTTTTTTATTTAATTAGTTTTGTGACATTTATTTATAGATCATTGTGGCAAAAAATTATTATTATTTTTCAGGCAAAGCTTTTGCAAGTGAACACTCTGTGAAGGAACACCAGATTACTCATAGGGATTCCAGGGAGTTTCATTGTCATATCTGTCCAAAGTCATTCAAGACATCTTCAGCATTGAATGCTCATGTTGCGATCCATGCAAATAAAAGAGATTTTAAATGTTCTGTTTGTGGAAAAGGTATGAATGATAGTTCAAATAGATAATGTGTTGTTTTTCAAATAAAACAATTTTTATCGTAATGTTACTAGAGCTGTCATCGATAGAAATAGTATCTGTGCACCTTCGATATTTTTTCGTCGATCGTTTATTGATTCACATTTTGACATGTGGATACATGGGTAAAATAATGAAACCACCCATTTTTTCCTGCACAAAACACTTTTCTTAGCATTGAAGTTGACAGAATCTGTCACCTCTAAACTTAAACTGCAGCTGAATCTATACTCATTGTACAATGGCTTGCCACTTAATGTTTTTTAATGCCGAGCATAGCCTTTATTTGGCAGTCAGCTTTCTGCTGAATATGGCAGACATATGAGTGCCTCCACCCGTATATGAACCCGGTTCACCAGATCAGACTGCAAGCGGCTAACCATTGAGCTACTGATAAGCTGTTACTGGCACTTATATTTGTATATATACAATGTATGTGCCAATTGATATATTGAATCAATGACAGCTCTATTTGTTACCCTCATTTAAAATTAAAAGAGTGCTCAAACCATTTGTAACTTCTTGACTACTGTCCATTTATGCTACATGTAGACACGAGGCAGGTAGACACATGGTAATCATTACCTGTATTAACCAGTACCTTATTGTGGCTCGCTGACTAGTCATACGCTTGCCCTTCCCAGATCATTGACAGCTATACAACCAAACTAAGATTGTAGAGAAGTTAAGTGTAGTATGAAGATTTTAACATAATCCTAGACCTTTTATAAGGATAATTTAACAGCTGGTATCTTGTCTATATCTATAACCCTTGTTGTTTGTTTTCATAAGCAAGGAGCATCCGAAGGTGCTCGAATTGTAATACAAACACAAATCTGCAAGACCAATATCACTTGATTTGCTCACGAAAATTGATGTATATTCAATGCATTGACCTTGTAATTATTAATATATTCATGCATAAAAATTAATGTTAGGAACAGGTCAATATCCTCACACAGTCACTATACTATACATGTATGTAGTTACGTTTATATTTTAATTTCAGGTTTCATACAGAAACAATCATTAATTCGACATGAGAGGATACATAGTGGTTATAAACCGTTTACTTGTGGCCAATGTTCACGTGTCTTCACCGACAGTGCTACCATACGCAAACATATGATTCTTGTACATAAAAGTGATCCACACGATTGGCAGGGAGATGTCATCTCAGACCTTAAAAAACAAGGAGAATTCTGGCTGGGTGATCTGACTTCTGAACCCAAAAAAGAACCAGATTTTCGTCGAAAGGCCGACAGGGAAAGACTGCGAGGTATGTTAAATTCTACGACTAATGTAAGTAAGGGAAATGATGAAAGCCTGGTGGGAGCTTCAGGTAGCAGTAATAGATATCACCAAGATGAACAAGACGAGTTGAATCAAGGAAATGATGACAGTTTAGGTGACTTGAATCATATGAATAATCAAGGTAATTTACACAAATTTGTGTCAGCAAATGAGATGAATCAAGGCGGATCAAGCATGAATCAAGGCGGATCAAACATGAATCAAGGCGGATCAAACATGAATCAAGGCGGATCAAACATGAATCAAGGCGGGTCAAGCATGAATCAAGGCGGATCAAATATGAATCAAGGAGGATCAAACATGAATCAAGGTGGATCGAATATGAATCAAGGTGGATCAAATTTAAATCAAGGCGGATCAAATATGAATCAAGGCGGATCAAGTATGAATCAAGGTGGATCAAATATGAATCAAGGCGGGTCAAACATGAATCAAGGCGGATCGAACATAAATCAAGGTGGATCGAACATAAATCAAGGCGGATCAAACAATGCTATGTTAGAAGATAATAGTAACAATGACACAGATAGGTCTGATTACTGGCGTGGTGGTTTTGACGAAGGTCATAGGTCAGTGGATTCCTGGCATCCTGGCAATATTGGCAGACAGCCAGATCCAATGAGGGTCGATAGTTTGATTGGTATGAAACGGTCAAGTGATTATTATCAACCTTCTGGTCTGGTTGTAGACGCATCTCGTCATAGTAGCAGCGAGTATTTCCATGGTGACAATATACCAGATCCTAGGAAACAGATTGAATTCTGGCAAGGGCAGAGAATGCTAGAAGGAAAACAACACCCGAATGATCCAATGCAAAGTCAGCTGACTACATTACAGAATATGAACTATCATTCTCAGTCGTGAGAGGTGTAAATCAGGTTATATCAGATAATCTCACATGTGGCATTATGCAATGATTCAGGGTGGACATTTTACTCTTTATAGAGCAATTGAAGGTCATCAGGCTCCGAAGTATCTCAAGTAAACATCTCAACTCAAATTGAGATTTTGCTAAAATCGGAGTCCGAATTAGAGATTAATCTGAAACTTCAGCTCTTGAAATGTTACTGTCATAAAGTTAGAATAACATTTCTGTTTAGTGATGGTAATTTTGAGTCAAGCCTCACATGGAAATTAACATATTATAAAAGACACATGCCAATATTTGAGATGAGATCTTGCTCCGATTGAGATGCTTCTGGAGATTCGGATCTGATCTACTAGAAATGTCAATAAATTACAGGATGCTTTGATAGTGTATGTTCATAAATGATGGGGTACATTGATAGTGTTGCAGATTACCTCTAACTATCAAATCGCATTTTTCTTTTTTCAAGAGACCGATGGGCCATTTTTCTAGACGTATTCAATTTAATTACCAATCTCATTAAAATCAGACCCTTATTATGCTTCACTGCTTTACGCTGATATAGGATCTGATGACACTCTGTATGGGGTCATGTCGATGTGAACTTTGCGTCATCCAATCTAAGTGTTGTTGTTTTCACAAATTTGAAAGTGCGGTGAAAGTCTGCTGAGGCGGCTAGATATAATTTCATTGAACGACCTATGTGACGTCATTGTGCGCCAGAGAGGTCATTTGAACATGACCTCTTATGGAGTGTAGTCAGATCTCTAACAGCGTAAAGAAATGTAACATATGAAAGGATATGATTTAGTTACTTGTGCAGTTGAAGAAAAATAGCTTGAGTTGTTATATAAGTTTTTAGAGTATACTTCAGTTAATGTATAGTACCTGTATCTGTTGAGAGATAATTCAAATGATTATATTAAAGCTATTGTAATATCCTATGCAATAAGATTGCTTGGAGTTAGATTTCCCCCACTCCTCAGTTGTAATTAAAATATGTTACTGTCATAATTGCAATGATTATGAATGAAACTTGAAAAAGGGAGAGTTTTTTACATGTTTACTTATTGTACTCGGCTTAATAGATTTTGCTAATTACCCTTTGTTTTATTTTGAATGTGTTTCATATTATTAATATACTATGATATTGTATACTATACCGTCTGTTCGCTTTCATACAAATTTATATCTTACATGTATTTATATGTAATACATTATCTATCACTGTTTGTTGTATATTTGTGTGTTGTTACATGTTTTCATTAATCCATATAGATACATGTACTTACCTTATCCAAAATCTTTGCTATACTCTGAAATTACATCTTCAAAAGAAGGTTTTTATAAATTTGTTGATTATGCAAATGTATATATACATGTATATATATTTTCTTCTTGCTTCTTTATCATTATGGTTTGAATATGTGTATGGTAAAAATCAGTAATTTTCATGAAGGTTTAATTTTCACTCGATTGGCTAGAAAATTTTACACCCATGTTGATTTCCTCCACATGCAGAGAAATTGCTGGTTCCTGGTGGGAGAGTAAGTTAGTACTGGTGAATAATAAATATTCAATCTAGGAAAACTTTTTTTTTTTTTGAGAAATGGTGATTAACACGAATAATCCGACAAACATATCCCCGTAAGTCTTTAAGCTTTGATCGTAAAACTACACTGGAATGTTTAGCAGCCACTAATGCTGTGTTTCTGGCTTTTGTTGAAAACTCGTATCTGCAGACAACACTACTGAGTAATGGATTCTGTATAAAAACCTGTTTTTCATGGAATTTTGACATGTGATTACATGTTTATGTTGTTGATTTTATACAATGTACCCTGTTGATTGTTATTGCATGAGCTGTCACTTTATTGATTCATTATGTCATTTGTCATTATTGATTTCTTTCCTTGTGTTTTGAATCTTTTGATTATTTGATGTACAAATAAGATTTTATTTGATTTTGTATTTATAATGATTGTATTTTTCTTGTGTGTTTTTGTGCTTTTTAGTTCACTTTTATAAGGTGAGCTTAAAAATTGTGATCTTCTGTCGTCCGTGTGTCTTTAATTTTCTTCTATGCACATTAGAGGTTTCATTTACAAGTAAATATTTCATTTAAGATTCAGTTTAACCAAATCTGCCTCAAACTTAAATCACCATAGGATGTTGCTCCTTTCTTGAACAAGCTTTATCACACAATGGGTTCCAGAGTTATGGCCCCTGATAGTCTTATATTAGGTTCCAGTGTCTAGGTCCCTGAAAGGGTAAGACATTGGCTATGTTGGTATGTAGTCCACATTTTTCGTCCAAACTTTATGAAACTTGATCAGTATGATTGCCTCAATGATATATTTAGGAAATAGATTGCTGTTTTGCGTGATATACCGGTGAATAGATATCGGTTTAGAGTTCATATGCGTAGGAATAAATCACGAAGGCCGTAGGCGCTCTATTTGCATTCTAACGCGTGTAATTTGTACAAATTTAAACGGACTATTTTGTTTGCGAAGTTGGTGAGTTATTTATCATGTTGCTATAGACAACTTCCGCTGTTCAAAGAATAGTAACGTACGCCCCAGGATTTTTAAGCTTTATCTTTATTGGTCACCAAACTGATGCTTATTTAACTCCAACGTCCAATTAAGCATTTCACGTTTACGCATATGAATTGATACATGCAATAACATGTTGCTAGAATATAAATATATTCGAATAAATGAACAGAAGCGCTACGAAAAGAAAATTACGCAAAACGTCGCCTGAAATTCGTGACGTCATGAAATAAACAAGACGTAAATTTCATTGATAAAAATCGCGAATTATACGCGGGAGATAAATTAAACAGCCGAAATTCTACCGTGATATACCGTTTATTAGATAACGCTACAGCTCTATATGTTTACATGGAGCAAAATACAGACAGTGTTAGAATGAATGTTTAAGAACCTTCATAATGAGGTATCAAAATTAGGTCACTGCGTTTAATCAAAGAAAAAGCCTGTGAACACGAGTTTCTGTAGTTATTAAGGCATAACTATAAAATCCCAACAGATTTGTTTGGAATTCAGCGGTATGTTCTAAATCAGACATAGCTCAATATTAGACAGGTGAGCTACACAGGGCCCTTTGATTTGGATTTTTAAAGTACATGTTTAGATTTCATTGTCGTCCATTTTTAATACTTTTACATGGACAATGTATAAACATTAATTGTTAGTCATAATAGAAGCATATGTGAGTTGAAGTATGTGTTGTCTGATTTATTTGCAGTGCAAGGTGATAATACTTTTATTTTTTATAGTTAGCTCCACCTGACAAATAGTGTTCTATGTGCTCAAGGTGGCTATTGTGATCACCTAGTGTATGCTGTCTGGTTTCAACAATTTGACTGACACTCAAGGTCACATTTTTATATGTCCGCTGAAAACAGTTTTCATCTGATCATCTTCAAACTTGGTAACAATGTTTATGGACATAATATCAAGGCCAATTTAGTTTGATTATGAGCTCAATCTGCCCAGGTGTTCTTGGATTATGGGTTTTGAATTACCAAAACAAGAGAAATTAGCTTTGTCTGTACTCAAATTGAAACACATTTCATCTGATCATCTTAAAACATGTTGACAATTTTTGTGGGCATACTATCTAGGCCAAATTTGATTGTGAGCCGGATCTGCCCAGACCTTCTTGAACTATTCATTATATGATGGAAGTTAAGAATTTTTCAGAAACTTGTCTATGAGAATTGAATTAGAATCAACTTGGCCATTTTAGTAATCTCGACACATCACTTATCAGTCAGTGATTTGTAGTTTTTAACCAGATTTTCCAAAGGAAAAACTGGTTATTAGATCGGCGAATTTGGTGGGAGGGTAGGTGTCCACAATTGGTTTTGAATTGATAATTTCAGTTAGAAATGAGATGTCTTGATGAAATTTGCTGTGTATGTAGCATATATGACAACCTTGTTTGGGATTGAAAGTGGGGTCGGTTGGGTCTAGGGCACTGTTTCTAAAAATAAAATTAGACTTCGCCACCACAAAAATCTGGTTTTCATGGAATTTCCATGCCTTTTTATATTTCTATGACAGAACTGAAACTCTGCGTAACCTGCAGACAGACTGAGATGTCATGTATCCTAAGTTCATCTAAGTATTAGGCTGGTACTCAGTTCTGTCATAGCTATATGAAACCTGCACTACCTTGGATGCAACCAAGAAGCGATGTATCAGAATTACTATAGTGTTGGCACAAATGTTTTTGAATAAATTGGTATTCATGTATGAGGTGTGTCCAAAAAGTTTGTAGACACTTATGATAAAATGAAAACAACATATCCACATCAAACTTTGGTATTACAAAAAAACATTGCATTTACATATAACACAGAAAATTTCAGTGAAGTGCGTGGAGTAATATTTTTTCTACAATAATTCAAGTGTACTCACTCGTACCCGAGCGGCGCAGGTGGTGATGTCAGTAACGTCCGCAACGTAAATTAACAACGTTAAAATTGTCACAATTAGTAGCAGCCATCGTTATCAACGTTTTACCCTGCCTCTGTCGAAATCAGTCAACCTTGGCACCCATACCTTGTTTATACCTTACTGCTGCTTAAGTATGTTATTTACAGTCCCATGGCTCAATTCAGACTCAGGAAAATGCTCACACGTTTATCCTTATTGACGATCTCTTCTATAGATGTCACAGTAACGTCGTTTATAATTCTCGGTCGTCCGCTATTACCGTCTGCTTTATTAGTCGTTTTTCCATCTGAATATCGCTTGCCCCACTTGTAAACATGTGCTCTACACACAGAATCCTTGCCTGTTGCAGAACAAAGTGTTTTAATGGTTTAAATCGGTGTTTTGTCCAATGATACACACAATTTAATGATAGTCTGCTGTTCTTCGACGTCAAAAGACGTCATTTTCGTTTCTAATAATTCCTTAGGTCCTTATAATAAAGTTTATTTTTTCAACGTACAGGTGTTCTATTATAATGATACTTGGCGGACGTGATATCAACACAACCTCGTGGCACGTTGACAAACGTCAATATAATCGCGCCGAAATTACGCAATTGCCATGACATTATATCAAACGTACTAGCTAACGAACTTGACCTGCGCCGCTTAGCGCAACGATGACATATAAAATGTCATATACAGTAAACTCCCTCAAAACCGGACTCCCTCAAAACCGGAATCCCCATAAAATCGGACGATTTCCTAAGTCCCGTATTTTCTTCTTATAAAGTTAACTTAAAAAGCTCCCGCAATACCGGACTCTCATAATTCCGGATTCCGGACGGCATTTTCGGTCCGCTGACAAGATTTTCAACGATAGTTACTTGCGGAATACCGGACGCGTATATTTGTCTCACCAGACGGAAAACTTAACGCGTACATTTTTCTTGTCTAAAATGTCACTTTGTTAATTGTTAGTTAAATAACGTGTCATAACAAAAGGTGCGATTAACAAGTCATGTTTTTAATGTTTACTCTTAAACGGTCTCGCGTGTAATTTGCACAGGCGTGAAAAATACTTTGTGAAATTCGCCGCGATGAAATTAAATAATTGCCTAATAACGAACGTAATAAGAAAACGGTCCTTCCATTTGATGTTTTGTTCTTGAGGTAGGTATTGCAACAAACATTTACTGGAACTAAGGATCGTTTAGCTCATCAAAATGTTGTAATTACGACAAACACTGCACTCAATCGTATTTAATTAATATGTCTCCAATTAGCTAACCCTTGCATTTCGGGATTTGTAAGATTGCACTGTCTATGTCATTGGATTGTTTTGATGGCCAATGAAAAAATGAGCAATTTGAGTACTCATCGATGTTAGAATTGAAATATTTGCAGCTCCCTTAATGGTGATGCTCTTCAAAGGTTGCACTGTACATGTAACGTAAACATGTATCATGAAACACACAGTATATTCCCTATGATAACATATCAAAGTGTACATGATACAGAACTCCCTTAAAACCGGACCTCCCACAAAACCGGACTTTCGAACCGGTCCGGACAGGGTCCGGTTTTGAGGGAGTTTACTGTAATACTTTTATAGTATATTCAGTCAAATTACTACAGAATATGTATTTTGTAATAAAGTATAGAGGTCTGGTGGAAAATAATTTGTCATGACGCCGGATATCTTTTAAATTGGGATGTCTACGAACTTTTTGGACACACCTCGTATATGTGTACATTGTATGTTCAAATGTAATTCAGTTATTTTATTATACAATGTAGCTGATGATGACTGAGGGTTTGAATTTTAAGCGTTATTATTATTTTCCAATGTTTTAGATGTATTCTATGACTTTATTTCTTTTATATATACCTTATGTTGATTATTATTTCGAATTATAAATAACTGGCTTTTGAACAATGTATGCCTTAATGATATGGTAAGGGCTTTATAAAACAATTCACATTTTCATATGCACCAAACTTGTGCAAAACTATGGCTGTGCTTTAACTGGGCACCGAAGCAAGTGTGTATGCATGTGAGGTAACAATACATGTGCAAGTAGTTTAAATTAAAACTGCCCAGAATAATATTTTCTTTTTAGTCCCCTACCGGTTTTTGACCGGAGGGGACTATAGGTTTGCCGTCAGTCAGTCTGTCCGTCTGTCAAAAATTCTGGATCCTGACATAACTCAAACAGTTTCCAAGCTAGGTTTATGACACTTGGTATGTGAATAGGGGGCAATACAGGGATAATGCACATCCAAAAATATTTTGATTCTGACCAAAATTGTGGTTGCTATGGCAACAGAAACATTGAAAATGTCTTAAAACTGGTAGGGGACTTCTGTATTGCCTGCAATTCTTAATGACTTGTTCATTCAGTTTGCTTTTGATGGTATTTGACACTAAAATTGTCAAATTGATGATTTCGTACAAAAGTTCCTGTTACATCAGTCTGATTTCTTTAGCCACAGATTTTGGAAATAAAGAATAAATCCTTTGATTCCCATTTACAGCAGTTTTGATTCCCTCCACATGTTGTGGAGTTTCTGGTTCCTTTGGGAAGGGTAAGTTAGTACTGTCTGGGTAAGATACAGTCTGGGGAAAACTGGTTAGGTTAATCGGCTCTCTTATGTGACTAAAACATTATTAAGAGAAAGAATTAAACCCAAACAAACAAATAATGAGTCTTGTCCCTTGTTTAAGGTGCTGAAGCTCAGATCGAGCTCAAATTTTTGTTTGACATAATTTTCCTACCTAACCAAATGTTTATGTGATAGAAAGCTGCTGACAGTTGCTTTATGAAACAATTATTGCAAATAAGCAATTTAAACCACTCTTAATTATGATCTTGCTGTCGGTAATTTTCCTGTTTAAAATAACACAGAGTTTCCTTCCAACATGCTTTTTGAGTCATGTTGATCGATCTGTAAGGTATTCAAACTACAGCGTAACAATCAATGAGGTAATCAGTTCATTTTGTAATTCATTTTCAAATGTTGAGCAATTTAGTGGTTAAATTTTTATAGAGTATTAATACACGGGATAATCAGGTGATAATTTGTACATAAAAATTGTTGAAATACCCAATTTGGAAAAACTATTTGCAAAAAATATGGGTTAAGTACCAATTGTAGGTACCATAGCAAATGCTGATGTATGAAACTATGGTATTAAAAATTCCTTATCAGTAAGGCAACAATCGTCAAATATTCTATCACAATCCTTATACTGTAAACCAATTAACTTTTGTACTTACTAACTTTCGTTTTTCGCTGATCTTCGACATATTCACGACTACAAACTTTCGCGTTTTTCAGTTTCCCGCAATGTCCATATTAATGTTTTCAGCAGTTTTGCAGTGACTTAATTTCGTGAAATTCTACAACTCGCTAAATTAAATCAGGCGAATTAATTTCTTGGTTTACAGTAAATAAAAAAAATCCTTGTACTGGTGTGTGTTTTATTGATAGAATAATGTCTTTATGTTGCAATATTTCTGTACAAATGTGTGTTTTGCATATTATATATAGCTAGTAAAGTAAATTATAATTATGGAAGAGTAAATTTCTTTGTTCTTTATAGATTTTATATTGACTTGGAAATTAGCTTCGAAGAACCTTGGCTAGCCATGTAGGTTAGAGCGCTATTGTATCAATTCAGGGGTCCTACTATTCCGGAATAATCCGGATATCCGCATTCACTGCAATGGAAAGTAGGAACTTTTCTGCAGACAATAAAAGTTATTTGACAGAGTTTTGGTCATTTGAAATTTCATATGCTGCATTGTAACATTAGAACAATGTTTGAAACAGAGTTTTAGTGTAGGAATGTGTGCTAATTGCACTAGAAACAAAATTACGTAAAATTTTCAGGCTTGGGCATTGTGCCTCAGTAGAACCCCTGTATCATACAGAATGCGTTGGATTCCTGAGTTGAGCAGGTGGATGGATGGATTGATTGATGGATGGGTCAGGGTGTGGGCGTCGGTGGGTTGTTGGACGGACAGGCAAATATATACGCAGTGTCACAATAATGTGGTCATGTCTTGATTCGCGAATCTGCTAACTGGTGAACAAGTAAAACTCTGTACGAAATTCCGACATGCAATTCATGATACTCGTAATAATTATGTGGTCGATTAAAATTATGTGCACGATTTAACAGTGATGTTTTGAGTACATTTGTAAAATACTGACATTATCTGTTTATTTAAGTGCTTTGTAAAACAAATTTTGCCACAGTTGACCAAACTGATGCATGTTTGTAAATATCACATTATCCTGGGCAGACTATACATAAGTATTGGATATTGCATCCAATGATTTACGACCATACAGTGAACTATAGCAGCTACACCGAACCACGTAGTAAAGATGTGTATGAGCCGAATACAGAGGAACATTTGACGTTCCTGGGTTTGGAATCGACTTAGCTAGGTAGATTTAGGTACAGGTGCGAGACGCAAAATCAAATTTGGCTTTATATATAGCCTATTATGTACTGTATATAGAAGAGACTTGTAAGACACAAAATCAAATTCGGCTTTACATATAGGCCTATTTTGTATATAGAAGTCTTCTATATATACATAATAGGCCTATATATAGACAAATTTGATTTTGTGTCTTCCACCTGTGAACTTAGGTAGGTAGGTATCCTAAACTTTCAGTTAGATGGTCCTTTTCTTTTTAAAAGCGTCTTTTCGCTTAATGAATAAATGTTCTTTAATGTTTTAAAATCGCTTTGGGTTCGAAAAATGACAATGGCTTCCGTTTCCGCTAGATTTTAGATTACAATTTTATTTACTGAAAACTGTTAATCACGATGGTTCTGGTGTTTACTGAAACAACCAGCACGTTATCCCTCGAGTATGTCTCCAGTTTTTCATCAGAGAAACTTGCGATCGCCTTGTACCGTATCGGTAAGGATGCAGGGGTGGAGTGCAGTGAGGGGAAAAAGTCGTTTACTTTGGCAGGTGACTGGATAAACATGATTAAAGCACACACCATTCTTGAAGAATATTTTCAGAGGGAAGTTCAAGATAAAATTCAGATACAAAAATCTACCTCCGATGTTAATGGGTCTTTATCGAAGGAAAGTCGTCGTGGGCGTAAGCCAGGATGCACAGTTGATAAGACGCAGTATGATCAAGTCCCACAGCCTGTTTTACACTATCATGATGATGAAGGCCTACCGATAAGACAGAAAAATAACTCAACTGCCAATGAAGACAAACCTGGTACAAATGCTGTAAATTCCAACAAGGATGATGATAAAAATGATGCTGAAAAAGTCAATACCTGTTCCCAAAGTGTAGACAATGTGGAAGGTGCAAATGATGTACAAAGAACGGAAGGAATAAATGAAGTCATACAGGATAAAGAGAGAAAGTCAGATGTTGGTAACAAACCAGCGTTATCTGATGAGACTGATGTTAAAGTTGAATTTGATTATTCAATGATGGATGACGACACTGACGTTGATGAAGATTATGTGAACATTACGGATAAAGATTCCCCAAGTTGTGCCACCAATAAAGAAACAGATCTTGAAATAAAAATTGAAATTGATGATGATGCTGACTTTGGCAAACAATTACAAACTCGGACGTCAAATACAAACGTATCTGTAAATAGTAACAAAGTAGATAAAAAGAAAAAGACAAAAGCTCCCAAAGTTAAAAGTAAGGGGAAGAAAAAATCTGCTGAGAAAAAGACTAGAGTTAGAAAGAAGCCGGTTACACCCAAAGTTGAGAAACAAGATCAAGATCAAGAATTTAAGTGTGATCAATGCGAGTATATTGGAAAGAAAAAAGAAAACTTACGTGAACATACACAAAGGATGCATCGCAGTAAATTCACTTGCGAAACATGTAATAAACAGTTCGGACTCCACAAAGACTTGTTACGACATACTCGTCATGTCCATTCAACGCCTTCATTCCATTGTACTTTGTGTGATAAGTCCTATAAATTCGGTAGAGCTTACAAAGACCATATGCTAAGTCATGAAGATAATTATGTTAAGCCGCACTTTGAATGTGATATATGTCACAAGACTTTCAGCACTAAGTATGTGCTAACTTCTCATGTTAAATCTGAACATCTTGGTATAAAGAAATCCTTCATATGTCCTACATGTGGTAGAAGTTTCACTCAGAAGAATTCATACCTAATGCATGCAAATGTTCATGCAGGAATCAAGCCTTATGTCTGTGATGTTTGTGGTGAGTACAAACTTGACATTTAATGATTTATTTATAATTAGTTTTATTTAAACACATAACTATAGGCAATGTGGAGAAGTTGCTTTTTCATTTTTGAAGAGCAAGTGTGTACTGGTCGCTGGTTAAACCCCAGCGTTCGGTAGGACCTACCACCGTCGATTGTAGGCGGGCTTATCAGTTGGTGAGGTTTAACCTGTTGTAGAGTAAATACTATACCAGCATACATTAAATGTGGTATGAGGCTAGACAGATAAGCTGTCTGCAAGTGGCTGCTTAAAATTCTGACGGTCCAGCCACTATACGGGCATCCCTGTATAGATTGCGTTGAAATGGTTTGACTAGTATGAGGCAACCAGTGAGCTGATAATACACTGTAAGCCTGCATGCTTACTTGTTGGTATAAACAACAAGTAGTAGTATTTTTCTGTTTATACCATGTGACTTATGTCAACGGCTACATGTACTATGAAAAGACAAGATACTACTTAGTCTTATGGTTTGTTTATGATTCTGGATCATTAAATGTATGTCAGATAATCAACTTTATAGTTTTACAATACATTGCTTTCAGGTAAAGCATTTTCATATGATAAGTCATTGAAGGAACATAAATACATGCATGACGAGGAAAGGCGATTTGGGTGTGACTTGTGTTCAAAACGATTCAGGCAGAGAACAAGCTTGCTGATGCATATGAAAGTTCATAAAGAGGCTAGAGACTACATCTGTACAGCATGTGGGAAAGGTAAGAACTGTTACAGGGGCCCTCTCTTTACTTTTAGGGACTGGGGGGACTGGGACCGCAGCCTTTGGTAAGGGGAATTTTTAAATGTCAAAGTTAGCATTCATATGTACGTCTAGAAAGCACTTGAATAGTTGTGATATAGATGTACATGTTTTTAAGGGGATTTATATTCAGAAATTCAAAGAGGGTAAAAAACATAACTTTTTGGAAAGGGGCCGAATTTTATTCTAGCTGACCTTGTTAGCAACATTTGTGATTTGTCTAAGAGATGAGCTCTTAGAGTTTCCCCACACAGAGCAACAGTAGTCCAGATGTGGTACAGGTAAAGCTATGTAGCTTATGGTTTATTGTGGCAGGAGACTAGCTTGTATTGATTTAGATATATTTGTAGTAATATTTGTTTCTATTTTACTATATAGGATTCACCCAGAAACAAGCATTGTTACGACATGAACGTATCCATAGTGGAGATAAACCATTCAAATGTGCATTATGTATGAGATCCTTCAATGATTACTCAATCATACGACGCCATATGATGATGCATCACAAACGTGACAAAGATCCCAAACATTGGCGTGGTGATGTTATATGTACTCTGAAGAGGAAAACAGAATTTTATATTGAAGGGGGACCAGGTTATAATGGACATGGTGGGAACCAATTACCCATGGCTGTAGAGCCGAAATCTGACGACACAAATCAACCAACTAAGCCTGAAACTGGTATAAGTGATAGTGTTGAAAATAGTGATGCTGGTTTTAATGTGAATCACTTCTCTGGACCATGTACTGAAACTACTACCAGTAGTGTTCTTGAGAACACGACAAGTAGTGTTATCGACTCCTCTGGTTTATACCATTTACAAGACTCGGGTGAAATGTCTGAGTCAGCGCACAAATTGTCAAAATCTGATCATTCAGCTTCACCATCAATGCCTTTGAACTACAGCTTGCCGTCCAATTTTCAGCCAAATGTGACAGTTCCATCCATTCAGAATTCTAGTGAAGATGTTGAAAGACAGTATCAAGATATGTTAGATTATCGAGCCCCCTTTTTACAAAACATGTCATCTGTAGCTCCACTAACTGGTTTACCTTCTCAAGGTCATATAGGTTCAATTTCAGGGGAAACAACTCAAGGACAGACTTTACCAAACCCCTGGGGACTACCTGGTTATTCACCTTACTACACCCCAGCAAACTTCTCTCATTATCAGGGTCATCCAAATTAAGTGATTCATATAACCCTAGTGTGTTTATGAAGGTCACATTAGTATCTATGCATGGGTATATTTGCTTTCTGATTGCATGTTCAAAAGTGTGCACTAATACAAAACAAGACTAAAGCACAGTATTGTTTCAACATTGTATTTATTAAGGGATATTGTTTAATTTTGCTCACCATTTATTTTAGCTCATTTGATTTTAAAAAAAGAGTTATTGTTACATGTATCACTTGATTGACGTTGCGTCAGCTTTGCTTAGTTAAGTTTTATACATGTCTAGGTCAACTTTTCTCATAAATCATCAAAGCTATTGTTTTGAAAATTGCAACACTTGTTCATCATCAATGCCTGTCAGAGCCTATAAAGCAAGTCACATAACTCTTTACTGCTTTTTGCAAGAATTATTGCCCCTGTCTGAAAATAAAATTGTTACGTTTAGTGTTTAGGTTAATTTTTCTCCTGAACTATTGGAGCCGCTGCTTTGAAACTTTCAACACTTGTTCACCATCAATACTTGACCTTGTGAAGCAAGACCAGTAACTCTGATCTGCATCTTGCAAGAGTTTTTGCCCCTTTAAGGACTACGATTATATCCTGTTTAAATGTTATGTTTAGGTGAACTTTTCTATAAAATATTAAAGCTATTGCTTTGAAACTTTCAACACTTTCACCATCACTACCTCACTCTGT
Source organism: Spisula solida (assembly GCA_947247005.1). NCBI lineage: Eukaryota > Metazoa > Mollusca > Bivalvia > Venerida > Mactridae > Spisula > Spisula solida. The sequence goes on along the minus strand of OX365950.1, from coordinate 15,803,011 downwards.
TAAGCAAGACACATAACTCTCGGTTGGCCCTACTTTTTGCAAGGGTAATTAGCCTTTTAACAGAGACAAAGATCAAATGAGCGTCTGCACTCACAAGGTGGTGCTCTTACTTCTTAAATGTTAAGTTGTTTTGTGGTCGCCCATTTAACTATATAAGTTGTTTTGGGATAACAAATTTTAATTTCCTTTTGTAAATTTATTATGCATGCCAAATATAATATATAACTGACTTTACAACAGATATAAATTAAGAATTTAGTTGACCAATTTAAGGATCTAATTTTGGTTTTAAAATTGTGTGCATTATTTCATAATCCAATAGATTCACTTGTTTTACAAACGATATTATGTAGGGCCGCTAGGGTGTGGGTATCTCCGCTTTGTATGTCAATTTTATACTGCCATACATCTTTCAAAATAGCATTTATTTCAGAAATACCAGTCGTTCCCAGCTATATACAGAAAGTTTAATACCATTTATTATTTGATTTGGATTATAGAGATTTATCAGTGAAAATTTAAATGAAAATAACTTTCTAATTTTGCAGAGAGCTTAGTGGAAAAGCTTGTTCGTGTCATTACCAAAAATGTTAAATCATTGTTTCTCAAAATATTTTACTTTTGCATTGAGACAAAGTATATTGTAAAGAATGTATTTTATTTTGTTTGATCTTACTGTTTATTGTGGTTTCTAGCTTTTGTTTTGTTGTAATTGAACCTTGAACAAATTACAGCTTACTAGGTCTTGGTTGTTTATGTTTTAGTATATAGTTCTGCAGATGTTATGCAGTAAGTACACAATTTCCTGACATGAAACTTTGTATTATTTAACCTGTGTTTGTTATACACTGCAGGGATCCTTAACTTGCAGAATAATCTGGAAATCCGGATTTGATGCATAAGAAGAATGATCTTTTCTGTACACAGACAATGTTTGATGAAAAAGTTCAAAGAATTAACAAACTTATGGTCATGTGATTTCCATGATCTGAATTTTAACAATAAAACAATGTTAGGGCTGAGTTTTGGTGTAGGGAGGTGTGTTTATGCGACTCATTTTCAGGATTGGGCAATATGCCTCAGTTAAGGACCCCTGCTATATACATGATAAACTGTGGCCAAGTTGTTTTAAAAAGGTTCTGTCAATGATATGCATCAAGTAATGTGTGTTTCTCTCTTTGTAGCTGTAAACTTCTTCCTTTGTTTAATTAGTTGCAAAATGCTGGTAAATTATGAAAATGACCAATATTTCTTGTTTCTTATTTCAACCTCTTCTTCTTCTTCCTGTTTAGTACAGGTCCCACTCTGGGGCAATATCGTACTTTAGATAAATAATTATATTCTGTTATAAATTTTAGTAGAATTAAAGAAGTTGTTTATTTGTAATGTATTAAGTTTTGTTGTGTACATGATTGTATACATGTATATAGCAGTTATTCACTGTGTTGTTTATGTATAAAGGAAAATGTTTCTGACTTCTTGTGATGTGCAATATTCAGATGACCTAGGCTAGATGTCTTATATTTACCTGACCTCAATCTCCCGAAATATCTCAATATTAGCCAAACCCAGCTCAAATACTTGTGCTTCTTTGAGTTAATTTCCAAGTGAACTTAAATTTGTTTTAATAAAGAGAAACATTTTCTGGGTTAAGTACAGTTAGGCTGTAAGCCTTTAAATAAGAGCTTCAACCTCAGATTTGTTTCAAATTCAGACTCTGATTTCAGTAAAATCTCAATGGTAGTTGAGATTTGTGCTCAAGATTGTTTGAGAGATTGGGTCCAGGTATCTTATACTAGTATTCATAGAATATTGATTTGTACAGCATTATGGTCCCTACTCAAACAGTCGTGTGAGAGGGAAATTTGTTTTGTACATGGTCTGTCTGTTGACCAAACGGTTTCTTATCAATAACTAAAGTTTGGTTTGGCCGATGATCTTTACCTTGTGTACAGGCTGGCCATGAACCCTGGTGATATTTAGGCCTGTTTGTCAATATGATATTGTAAAATCATTTAATTTCAGTGGGAAGAAATTTCATGGATTTGGTGAAAAAGACCATTTCCTGGGTATTTATTCTCAAGGATTTCAGATTTCATGAAAAATGGCATTGTCGAAATTCACACAAATTATTAGAAATCATTAAGAAATTTAAAGGTTATTATAATTGTTTCATGAAATGTTGATATAAAAATGCCATTAAACTTCCCAAAAACCAAGTAGCTTCCACGAAGGCATTTATCATTGACAAGCATTTCTTGTTGAATGGCATACAAAGGATTGATTCATTACTTGCGTATTTACTCTTACTTATGCTGTTTTTAATTGCTGTTCATCATTAAGGAGTCTTTCAACTATCCAGGTTGATTAGTAATGAGGCTTCACAATTGTCTAAACTTGAATGTGAGGACATTTGGTAATTTTCTTATATTTTAAAACATTTTGATTGTTTTCTAGTCTGTTGAATGTTTGAACTGGTTTTTAATGAGATCTTATGTTTTTAATGTTTGCTAAATACTAATTTAATTATGCCCCCTCCATCTTTGATGAGGGGATATATTGCATTGCACATGTCAGTCAGTCTGTAGGTCGGTTGGTTAATATACCAAAATGGTTTCTAAACAATAACTAAAGAACTCTTTGACCTAGGATCTTCAAACTTTATATGGAGGTTCTTCATGATTTTGAGGTGAGTTGGTCAAGGTCGCTGTGACCTTTTCTGACTATTGGGCAGCCATGGGAGTACACATGTTTTACAAACATCTCTTGTTATGCTTGTTTTTAAGGTGAATAATTTTGAAGGATTGCAGTTAAGTATATATAAACTGCACTCAGTGATTTATTGTAATATTAAAATGTAGAATAAATATTAAAACTGAATGATGATCTATTCTTGTGTTTGTAACATTCTTTTATTTGACAGCTTTAAAACATACATCTGTAGCTGCCACCATGGTCAAAGGCACTGGATAGGATAGTTACAGTCCTGGAAAACTGATCAGGTGAATCTGTATTAATTTAAAAAATTGTTGAGAAACAGTATTAAATCCATAGGGTACATCAGAGTTCTTATGTTCATTCTCCTAATTGGCTCCAAAATTAGTTTAATCCAGCAATGAAACCACCATTTTTAGCCCCTCTATTTGAAAAGTAATGAGAACTATTGCAGTCACTGGAGCACTTGTGTAATCAGAAGTGTCAATTTTCTTGTTTTTATGCCCCCCTATCGATAGATGGGGAGGCATATGGGGAGGCATATAGTGATTCACCTGTCCGTTCGTCCGTCCTGGTTAACCCAAATTGACCGTTTCTTCTAGCATTAATATGGCTTGCTACAAAGCTTCCATACTTGCATGGATGTTGTATATGAACACTCTCCACACGCCTGTATCACCTGACCCCTTTTCAACCTTCACCTTGACCTAATTTGGACTTAGACTTATTGAAGGGCCAAATTCTTGGTTAACTCAAATTGACCGTTTCTTCTAGCATTAATATGTATTGCTTTCATACTTGCATGAATGTTGTATATGAACACTCTCCAGACGCCTGTATCACCTGACCCCATTTTGACCTTCACCTTGACCTAATTTTGGACTTATTTAAGCGTCTAATTCTTGGTGAACCCAAATTGACAGTTTCGTTTTACATCATGTCCATCATGGCGTTGCCTTAAAACTTGGCATACTTGTTTACAATCATAAGCCCCTTACATTATCAAAGCCATGTAACACTTCCCAACATTATTACAGAATTATGGCCCCTGATTGATTTAGCTTTTTATGGGCAAGGCTTCCATGGGGGCATAAGCGTTTATTGAACGCAGTCTTGTTTTATTTTTAATGTGGCCCTGTTAACACCCCTGTGTAATGCTAATGTTAAAGTTTAGGTGCAACCTCTAGTTTCTTCAAAGACCATTGACATATTGCTTTGATACTTAGCAAACTTGGTCTAGTGTGTATCAGGACTCTGCAACACCTAGGAGTTGCTTCTTAGCTTCATCAATAATGCTGTCAGTAAGTTGCAGCCCTTTGTAACATTCTATAAAGCTGTCATGCAGACACATCGTTTCCATAGGGCTAGCTAAATGGTTTGACTAAAAACATTGTACATGTACTTTAAACACCTGGGGTTCTACTGAGGCATAATGCCCAATCCTGCAAACGAGTCACAATTTGGTTAAGGGTGCCATCAGCACACATCTCTACACGGGCTACACCTAAACTAGGTTTTCAAACATTGTTCTATCATTAAAATTCGGCTTATGAAATTTCGAATGACCATAACTTTTAGTTTCTACAGAAAAGTTCCCTCTTTCTGATACTGCAATCAATTTAGACAATCATAAGTGTAATAGTGTATATAGGATTTAATTACTACATGTAATAGAGGAGAAACTTATGAATGCAGCCGGCTAGCTCAGTCCCGTGTGTATAGAAAGGGAGATAATTTGTTATTTCTATAGGCACATGTGTATAGAAAGGGGGATAATTTGATTAATATATGTACATGTGTATAGAAAGGGGGATAATGTGACTAATAAACGTACATGTGTTGAATAGAAAGGGAGATAATTTGTTACTAATATAGCTCGATGTGTTAGAAATGGAGATAATTTGACTAATATTGGTACATGTGTATAGAAAAGGAGATAAAGTGACTTATACAGGTACATGAGTTGTATAGAAAGGGAGATAATGTGTTACAAATATAGGTACATGTGTATAGAAAGGGAGATAATTTGTTATTTCTATAGGCACATGTGTATAGAAAGGGAGATAATTTGTTATTTCTATAGGCACATGTGTATAGAAAGGGAGATAATATGACTAATAAACGTACATGTGTATAGAAAGGGAGATAATGTGTGACTAATATAGGTACATGTGTATAGAAAGGGGAATAATGTGACTAATATAGGTACATGTGTATAGAAAGGGGGATAATTTGACTAATATAGGTACATGTGTATAGAAAGGGGGATAATATGACTAATAAACGTACATGTGTATGGAAAGGGGGATAATTTGACTAATATAGGTACATGTGTATAGAAAGGGGGATAATGTGACTAATAAACGTACATGTGTATGGAAAGGGGGATAATTTGACTAATATAGGTACATGTGTATAGAAAGGGGGATAATGTGACTAATAAACGTACATGTGTATGGAAAGGGAGATAATGTGACTAATATAGGTACATGTGTATGGAAAGGGGGGATAATGTGACTAATAAACGTACATGTGTATGGAAAGGGAGATAATGTGACTAATATAGGTACATGTGTATAGAAAGGGGGATAATGTGACTTATAAACGTACATGTGTATGGAAAGGGGGATAATGTGACTAATATAGGTACATGTGTATAGAAAGGGGGATAATGTGACTAATAAACGTACATGTGTATGGAAAGGGAGATAATGTGACTAATATAGGTACATGTGTATAGAAAGGGGGATAATTTGACTAATATAGGTACATGTGTATAGAAAGGGGGATAATGTGACTAATAAATGTACATGTGTATGGAAAGGGAGATAATGTGACTAATAAACGTACATGTGTATAGAAAGGGGGATAATTTGACTAATACAGGTACATGTGTATGGAAAGGGAGATAATGTGACTAATATAGGTACATGTGTATAGAAAGGGGGATAATGTGACTAATAAACGTACATGTGTATGGAAAGGGGGATAATGTGACTAATATACGTACATGAGTTGTATAGAAAGGGAGATAATGTGTAACTAATATAGGTACAAGTGTATGGAAAGGGGGATAATTTGACTAATATAAGTACATGAGTTGTATAGAAAGGGAGATAATGTGTAACTAATATAGGTACAAGTGTATGGAAAGGGGGATAATTTGACTAATATAGGTACATGTGTATAGAAAGGGGGATAATATGACTAATAAACGTACATGTGTATGGAAAGGGGGATAATTTGACTAATATAAGTACATGAGTTGTATAGAAAGGGAGATAATGTGACTAATAAACGTACATGTGTATGGAAAGGGGGATAATTTGACTAATATAGGTACATGGGTATAGAAAGGGGGATAATGTGACTAATAAACGTACATGTGTATGGGACGGGGGATAATGTGACTAATATACGTACATGTGTATGGAAAGGGGGATAATGTGACTAATATAGGTACATGTGTATGGAAAGGGGGATAATTTGACTAATATAGGTACATGTGTATAGAAAGGGGGATAATGTGACTAATAAACGTACATGTGTATGGAAAGGGGGATAATGTGACTAATATACGTACATGTGTATAGAAAGGGGGATAATTTGATTAATATAATTATGTACATGTGTATAGAAAGGGAGATAATGTGTTACTAATATAGGTACATGTGTATAGAAAGGGAGATAATGTGTTACTAATATAGGTACATGTGTATAGAAAGGGGGATAATTTGATTAATATATGTACATGTGTATAGAAAGGGGGATAATGTGACTTATACAGGTACATGTGTTGAATAGAAAGGGAGATAATTTGTTACTAATATAGCTCGATGTGTTAGAAATGGAGATAATTTGACTAATATTGGTACATGTGTATAGAAAAGGAGATAAAGTGACTTATACAGGTACATGAGTTGTATAGAAAGGGAGATATTGTGTTACAAATATAGGTACATGTGTATAGAAAGGGAGATTTTTTGACTAATATAGGTACATGTGTATAGAAAGGGAGATAATTTGACTAATATATGTACATGTGTGTAGAAAGGGAGATTTTTTTACTAATATAGGTACATGTGTATAGAAAGGGAGATAATTTGACTAATATAGGTACATGTGTATAGAAAGGGAGATAATTTGACTAATACAGGTACATGCGTATAGAAAGGGAGATAAGTTGTTACACGTTACTATCTCAAGGCATGTGGATAATATAATATCAGTATCATACTCAATTCAAAATTAGATTTATTCTCAAAAGAGGAAAAAATAAACATATACACAAACATACAAAGGCGAATCATGAAACATTTATAGAAGCTTCAATGAGTTACATACATTCAATAATAAATCTACACAAATTAAATATTCTGTTGAATAACAGAATGCACTTAATACACCTTATTAATGGGACTAGCAAAATTGGAATAAATTATGCTTCAATATTTCATTTATTATTCACGTTTAATAACAAGAACACCGCCTATGAGTGCTCGAAGCGTGTACTTCATAGTACCCTTGCTCATCTGTGAGTGAAAATTCTAAGAGTAACAAGGGCAGATAATTTATAAATTTAGATCACATGTTTACTAGTCTTGTTAGTACAGACACCCTTTGTGATGGTGAATAACTATGCTGAGTTTTTTAGGTAGATACCTGTCATAGTCTTTGAGAAAATAACTCTTCACAATAAACTTTACTATTGATCCTGTCATGACAATAGCTCGACTTTTTTCTTCGAAAAGTTGAGCTAATAAAAAGGAAACTGGGTTCCCTTCTCCCTTGAAGTAAGATTCATGTGTCTAATGTTCAATAAAAAAAATAATGCAATTAATTGGCACAATAATAGTATTATCAATCTGTAGATGCTGCCTCGGTGTTAGGTAAACCTGGCATCATGGAAGACTGATTCATATTAAAATACTGATTGACTGAGCTTGAACTATAGAACTGGAACTGTGGTAAGGAAAGTCCAAGGTGTTCCGAAAGTTGATCATTGTCAGAAAATTTAGACATATTTTCAAAACTATTGTCCATGGGTAGTTCTGCTACAGTTCCATCTGGTTTCAATGTCTCACCAAACTGGTCCGACACTGCATTAATATCTAAACAAATGTTTGGTTTTGTCAAATGCTCATAGTTTTTCTTTAGGCGACTGAAGTCAATAGTGCTTGTGTTTAGAGTTCCATCCAAATTCTCGGTCAGGAAATGTATCTGATCACGTTCAATGAAGTAAGTTTCTTGCTCTGGTTGTAGCAGGGTCAAATTATTTGTAGTAGGAGTTTTGATGGTTTCCTGTCTGTCTAATTTTGGTGTGGAATCCAAGAAAGGCTTTAAAGCATGCTGAACAACTGGAACAACTTCTTGAAACTCTTGACTAGGATCGGACACAATGTTGTGTTCAGGTAAGTTATAGTTTACAAACACACTCGGAATGTTGTTAGCTGAATCTGACGCATGTGATGGCATCTCTGTATGTTTATCAGTTGTATCCATGTCAATTTGATCTTGTACTATCTTAGCTCTATCTTCTTCACTTTCAACCATATTGGCTCTCACTTCAACGGACTGAGCCTGTTCAATGTCTGCCAGATCTTCACCAGCTATTTGATTGTCAGCTTCCTGATCCTCTATCACTTCCTCAATATCTTCACGCCAAACTCCTAAATCCTTGTTTAGTTTATGCACAAGCTTTATATGACGCCTTGCAATGGAGCAATCACCAAACCTTCGTCCACATAGTTTACACTTAAACGGTTTGTGTCCTTTGTGTGACCGTTCATGACGTTGAAGTGCATGTTTCTGAGTAAATCCACGTCCACAGTCAGAGCAGCAGAACTGTTTTATATCTGCATGAATTTTTTCATGCATCTTAAGAACAGATTTCTGACGAAAAGATTTTTCACATTTTGGGTATTGACAAACGAAATGTTTTGACTCATTATGTGTGAATCTGTGATCTTTAAGCGCGGTTTCATAAGTGAATGCCTTGCCACAAACAGAACATTGATAGGGTTTAATTCCAAAGTGAAAATTCACATGCTGCAACAGAGCATGTTTTGTTGTGTAGGATTTTCCACATTTTTGGCACAAGAACCTCTTCTTTTGAGCTTCATCTTCGATCTTAATTGAACTGATTTTATCTGCGTCAGACAAAACTGTAGTTGATATATAATCACTGGAGGTTTGTTGCTTCTCTGGAGCCTGGGTGTGAAGTTTCATGTGTTCAACTAAGGACTTCCGTTTCTTATATTGATTTTTACATTTATCACATTCATACACACTATTGATTTTTTCCTTTCTTAAAACTGATGTAGTTCTCTGACATTTAACTTTATCTTCAATATTAGGTGAACTGCCTTGATCACTGTAAGAAATAACTGTTTCCTGTTTAGCTGGAACCTGGCTGTGAAATTTCATGTGTACCACCAATGATTTCCATTTCTTATACTGTTTTTGACATATGTTACATTCGTACACACCATGAATTTTTCCCTTTTTCAAAACAAAGGTTACTTTATGATCTTTACTAATAGAATCTCCATCTACAGTCCCCTGCTTAAAATCAGCAACAAATGTGGAATTATTCAACGCATTTCCCTCACAACTTGTAACATTATTCCCAGCATTGTAGTTCACATTTTGTCCATTAACTTCAACAGTTGCTCCTTCCTCGGACAGTGTTGAATGACTATCATTACTGGATATATCTTGATTAACTTCAGACTTAGGCAAGTTGGCATGTTCATGCTGAGTAGCTGTAGGTTCATTGTTGTAAGATTCTTCACTTACGCCGGAGCTGTTTGACAAGTTGTCGTCACTTTTAATGGAAGCTATATCTGACTTTACTTCCTGTAAGTTACTAGCACTGTCATTTAAATCCTGCCTTCTAAGATTGGTGTTCATAAACTGTGCAGCATTCTTCACCTGTTCTTGTAATTCCACCTCTCTACTAATTGCTTCGGCCGCTTCAACAAGGGCTGAAAATGGTCTTGACGAGTGTGGATTCTTCATTTCAGATGGGGAACCATACACAGCTAGTGCACTGACCAGCATACTGTGTGCACAATCAACACTAGACCAATCTCCATGAATAATCAAGTTTTGATTCTGGTAAGAAAGGTCTAGGTTATTGTCTTTGCAAATTTTTGACAACATTGCATTCACATCAAACTGACATGGAAACGTCTGCATGAAGGCAGGTGACAGTTCAGCAGTTACACGACAAAATACTGTCACCATCTTTCAAACACCGCTTGAAACTGTTTGGAAAAGTAGTTTCATTTGTTTTGGTTTTTTCATTGCAAGGGAAGCTACTCTAACCGATGTATGCGAACTCTTCAAATTGGAGGAAATTCCGCCATATTCAAAAAATATTGTTCTTGTCCAAACACGTTTATGAGTTAATTTATCCCACTTATTATGTATTTGTTTTAAACGCAAAGGTAAGAAGTAGTAAATGAAATCAGACAATAGTCCCTCTGTAGCGTGAATATTATTGTAGAGCTGTATTTAATTTAGGAATCTGTGCAAGCAAGATTGTGGGACAAAAAGTGGGTGGGGTGATGTAAACAAACCGATTTTCCACTTGCAGCCCGTGTATGTAGCCGTTTTATACTGTGAAGCATGGTTTGTATTTGAAGATTTGATGTCATAGTACGATAAATAATAGATATTCATTTAATATAATCTCTTAAGTATTAACAAATCTGTCTGCTTGACGACTCTTTAGTTGCCAAGGTAATGTGCTATAAAATTCTACATCAGAAGCCTGTTGCATAATCAAACGGCTACCTAGCGCTATGCTAGGAAAGGGCACGCTTCAAAAAAGTGCTTCATAGTAAAAAATTTATGTTCTACTGGCGAGCGCTCGTGGTTAGCAGATCGTTGCACAGCAGTCTGTTGCATAAGAAAGTGCTCGCCTAGCAAAGTGCTGAGAAGCAGTATGCTACTCACCATATCGACATTACAGGTTTTTATGGATTATGGAATTTATTAAGCGATAATGTGCGAGATATTCTGAATCTACATTGGGGGGGGGGGGGTCTGCATATAGCGTATAGAGCAACCAGGTACAATACTCGTGATTGTTTTAGACATTTTGATGTTTAAACGTTGAAAAAAGAATAATTATATACACACCTGCTATACAGTATATTGCCTGCTACCTCCTGACCGTAAAATTCCGGTTCTGGAAAAACTGGTTCTATTGTGTAATGTCGATATCGAGAATCGGCGAGCACTACTTGCTGGTAGCTTGCCGTTGTATAGACATTGTAAAGTGCTTCCAAAAGCGCTTGGTAGCACCTTAGTTAGGCAACAGGCTCAGTTATTATGACCCTAGTTATTAAACCCTCACTAATATATGTTGAAGTAAATCAATTGTTACAGATGCTTACAATTTGGCAGTTCACTGGACTCAAAACCTTTGAAACATGCTTGTATCTATAGTCTACACTGTGGGAGCTTGAACTCGTCAGTGGTCGTCCCACCAAATTCACCCATTAACACCTCCCTATTGTCTTTTGTGGAGAAAAGTATCTACCAAAATGCAGGATTTAAACCCAAGTCAGATGCTGTACCAACTAAGCTTACCGGGCTAATGGCTCAAATAACTACACTCCTCACTTTAATTTTGAACTATCAATGAAATCTTAGACCGGGGCATCGACTGTTCAGTTTCCAACAGAGAATAGCTTCTGCATCCGCATGTTCTTTGACCTTCTTCCACAGATATAGCCTGCAGCTGTCCAAATTAATATTTGATAACCTGTAAAGTATTAACAAATCTGTTTGCTTGATGACTCTTTAGTTGCCAAGGTAATTTGATACAAATTTTTACATGAGTTATTACAACCCCAGACTGGCAGTTACTAGCCATCATTGGCAAAATTCTCACCAACAGGTTGAAGTGAATCAATTGTTACGGATACTTACAATTAAGCAGTTCACTGGACTCAAAACCTTTTAAATATGCTTGTATCCCATAACCCCCTGCTTGCAAGTCAGGTGCTCTACAAACTGATATAACTGGGCTACTGGCTCATGAATCACATTTTAAGTATACCTCTATATACTGTCAAAGACTGCTGTCACAAAGTACCTTGTTTAGAAACCTGTTTTATGAAATGCACAAGTTTGTTATTCTGTTTGCAGGAATGAACTAAATAGGAATAATGTCCGCAAGTGCTCAAGCTCAACAAAAATTCTCCAACCTTCGGAAAAGACTCGACCAGCTTGGTTACAAGCAACCATTAGGTGTTGAGTCTTTACCATTGGTGGAGAAATTATTTGCTGATCTCGTTCATACTACTGAAAGTCTAAAGAATGCCAAACTTGAAATTGGTCAGCAAACTACGGAGACGAAAGACCTTGATTCGGCCATTGAACCATATAAGAGTGATAATGCCAAGTTAGTGAAAGAAAATAATGATCTTCATAAACAGATGATAAAACAAAAAGAAGAATCTGATGCAATACTTAGAGGTACATATTTATTAGTCAATATTTTCGATCATATCAAACATGCGACTTTTTGCACTTGAAGCAGACACTACAACTAGGCTAGCTAGCAGACAATGACTGTAAACAAAACAGTGATTTTTCTTGAACAAAATGAAACAGTCTGTGCCCATAAAATTGGAAAATTTTCGCACGACAATTTGCAAAATTGGGAATTATTAGAAATGATATTAATTGTTTATATCTTGCTTTTTACTGAGTATACTTGTAGTCATATATATTCATTGTTGTATCAACCTTTGCCTGTTTGAAAATCTATTGTTTTGACTTAAAAACAGCCATATAGTTAGTTGCTTTTAAACCAGGAAGAACAAAAGAGGAAATTATGCATTCTTTTTGGGAAAAATGGAGATTATTCTGCTTGGGGAAGGGGCCTGTATTCGGCCCTAAAACTAGCCAAAAAATCACTGCAAAATAGTTCATTTACCAGTGCTAGAATAAATTTAATTATGTTATAATCAACACATATTTCTAATATTTTAGAATTGAAAGCATCATTGAGAAAGTTGGAACACGAAAATGCTGACCTTAAATTCCTGAATAACCAGTATGTTCATAAAGTGCGTGGACTGGAGAAAGAATCGAAGGATAAATCTGACAGAATACTCACATTACAAGAAAAGAATTTCCATGCTGTTGTGTCTACACCTGGTACGTTGAATAACCTTGTCTATTGGTATAGTGCGGAGAATTTGACACAACTCTCAACCTTTTAATCTATTAATATAATTTAACTGTTGATATATTGTCTATATTTATAACCTTGATGGTATGTTTTCATAAGTGGGGAGTTTCACGAAGACACTCAATGTGTAATACTTACACAAATCTTAAGGGACGATATTGCACAATTTGTTCTTGGAAATTGATATATATTCAACGCAAGAACCTTGTAATATATTCATGCATAATGGTCTGGATCACGTCAAATTCTCCATGCTATATTTATGTCCAGACTGGCTTTAAATGATACTGATATGAATAGCAATCTAATTGCTGCATGACTAGTTGTGCATTCTTGTCCACTGGCACATTCATCATTTTGTTTTATGTTGTCTGGGAAGTTAGCACACTACTGACAAACATGTAATTTGCTGTCGTCAAAAGTAAATTTGCTGTCTACTAGAGTAGTTACCTTAACCCCAAAAGCTCATTTAGCTATTAATATATTTGATCCTTTTGGAGTGTATGTCATGATTTTCTAATATTTATTACGTAGGTGGTAAGAAGAAGACTATACCATTCCGTCGTCAGCGTATGGAAATAGACTGTACCGTTCCACCTGCTGATAGATATCCCAAGTCTAGAAATCTAGCTGATGATCCTTATGTAGCTGATTTACTGCAAGTTGCTGATAGTAGAATTGCTGAACTAGAGAGACATGTGGCTGAAGTCAGTGATAAAAATGAGATTAATGATAGAAAAATGGCCAGTTTTAGACAACAAGTAAGCATTTTGAATTTGTCTTCAGTGATTTTATGCTGCACATCTGGATGGACGTCTCAAAATTTTGAATGAGCTTGTTCTCCATAAACCACTGGTCTTATGTATTAATACTTCAGTACCAAACCTAGTTGTGCGTATTTCAAGAATTTAAGGTTAGACCATTTTTAGCTTAACTTTTCAAAGAATAAGCAGAGCTATTGTACTGCCATTGGTGTCTGCGTTTGCGTCTTCTTACACTGAAAAAACATGGGAGGTAACAAAATGATTCAACAAATCTATCCAGCATTTTATAAGAGTTATTCCCCTTTTCTGACTGAGCTTTTTTACACACACTTGTTAATCAAAGGAATTCAATTGAAACCCTACGTAGTTATTCATCATAACATGAAGAGTCAATTCTGACAATGCTGGTAACCCTGTGACCCATATTCATGGAGTCATCTCCCCTTGTTTCGACTTACTATTAGTTGGTAGAATAATGGCAAATGTTACACATAAACTGAATTTTCTCAAAAACTGTCAAAACATTCAACTTGAATGTCAACACGCTTGTAGGATAAAATGACATTCATCTACTGACAATAGAAACAAGTCTATCCGACATTTTATAAAACAGGGAATACCCTTCAGTGACTTAGAAGTTTTACACAAAAATGTCAATTTCTCATAGACTAGATATCCAAGGTATCCACTTGAAACTCTACATAGTTATTCACTATTACAAGGGGAGTCTGTACTGACAAAGCTGATAACTCTGTGATCTACATTTATGGAGTTACCTGCCCTTGTTACCTTAAGAATTTTCACTCAGGTGAGCAAGGGTACTATCAAGTATGAGAAAGTTGAGTGTCCAGCATTTGTAGGCGGTGCTTTTGTTTGTCTTCCACTCAACTCGTAACCTGCAAATAGCCTTAAGGAAAATTTGCCATGAAGTAAAAATTCCCCTTTCAGCTTGTTTGTGCGCTAATTTTTCTCCAGCTATTGGCCTGTGCCCTTTCCCCCGAAAGTGTGAAAAAACACTGTGCACCACAGTCGAGTGTGTTGCCTGTCTTGCAGCGCTCTTGTTTAAAGAGCAACTTCTTAATTTGTAAAAATTGAATAACCATTGCACATTGTCATTGTTGTACAGTATCAATATATCTAGTTTGGTTTTATTCTTCACTACTAGTATCTAGGACTGGTACAATTTCAATATTCTGAAACCAGTTTATCGTTTGTATGAAATCATATTGACCCGGTTAATTGTCCCCCATATTGAAATTCTTTTCTTGATGACCATGTCGAGGTACTTTCAGCAGCTGAACTCGTATACATTTATCAATCTGTTTATATATTCAGGCACATTGCTTTCCAAGATATTGTTTAAGTGCAGTAATATGCATTTTAGATATGTGTTATTCTAGAACAAAAAGCGGTTTTGCAAAACAGAACCCATTTAACCTTGTAATTGAAATGTATCTGATTAACCAAGTAATTGTCCCGGTCCTACTACAAGTAATATCTGTTGAATCAACCAAGCTCACGCCATACCCACAGTCAGCGAGATCCTTGTACATTTCATTTATATATGTCCGACAGCTATAATTAACGTGATATGTCTAATATGCAAATTTGATGGGATATATCAGTCTTTTTTGAACGATTTTATAAAACATACTTGTATGTATTCCTGTGCAACAATGTAATCAAAGAGATCAAAGTTATCTCCCTTAGTGTCAAAGACTATTTATACGTTATGATGACAGAAAACAGGCTAATGCATATGATATGGTTCAAATAAAAAATACAAAAATAATTATTTTAGTTATCTAGTTTTTCTAATTTTCAGATTTCTAAGTAAAACTTTAATTTCGAAAAGGCATGATTTCTTGTTTATAGGGGAATCTCCATTAACAATAACATACGAAAACACATTTGTTGTTGTTGTAGTTTTGCATTGGCTAAGACTGATTTTTTTGTTTAAAACGGAAGTGTTTTGGTGATTATGTAGATCGACCCTCGTCTCCGTCTTCCGGTAGGGGAATTTGATACTGAAAAATTGATAACCATGCGTAATTCTATTTTTACTTTTGTGATTGCCCTATGTCCGTCATCCACCGTCCACCGTCAACAATTTGAATGTTAACACTCTAGAGGTCACGGTTTTCACTTAATCTTAATGAAACTTGGTCACAATGTGTATCTCTATAAACCCTAGGTGTCAAGTTTGCAACTGGGTCATCTACGGTCACAAACTAGGTCACCAGGTCACATTGACGAAAACCCTTGTTAACACATGTTTTACCTAATCTTTATGAAATCTAGGTCAAGTTCGTAACTGGGTCATCTGGGGTCAAAAACTAGGTCACATCAAAGAATAATATTGTTCACACTCCAATGGTCACGCTTTTTGCCCAATCTTTATATAACCTGGCCACAAAGTGTGTATTTGTAAAATCTGCATCAAATTATCAAGGTCATATCATAACAAATACTAATTCTGCCTTAACTGCTAGGTATCAGGTGAGCGCTTTAGGGCCAATGATCTAATTTGTTTGGAAACTCTTTTCTATAGTTTTGCAGCTATAGTCCAGGCCTACACCCCTAAGGGTTAGGGTTAGCAAGTTGGCGGCACCAATTTTCTTGTTACTTTACGTGTGCGACATCACTTTGTTTGTTTGCTCACGTTTGTTATTATAGAGCATGAAACGACTAGTCTCTTAAGGCAGCCAATTTTTATGAGGAATGACTAAAGTATGTATTGGAACCGTATATCCGAACGTATCCACACCGGAATAAAATCATAAAACTCCTTGATAGCTCATACATGAATAAGATGGGTAATTTGAAGAAGAGTTTGCCTGCCAGATTATTCAAAAACCTACTGAGAAATCCATGCTATATGCAGCGCATTTGTTCATATTATTAATTCTATTCTTGATTTTGGGAAGAAAAGTTGAATAATTGTCATCACTGAATAATCAATGCCTGCTTTATTTTCAAAGTCCAAAAACAGTCTTTATTTCATCCAAAACAGTCTTTATTTCATCCAAAAACAGTCTTTATTTCATCCAAAATCGACGAAAAACCGCCTCCTCGATAGCCTAGTGGTTGAGCGTTTGCTTCGAGTGCGGGAGGTCTCGGGTTCGATCCCTGGCCGCTTCATACCAAAGACGAAATAAAATGGTACCAGAAATTCCCTTGCTAGAAGCTCAGTATAAAAGGGAAACTGGCTTCTCTTCTCTCATACCCTCGTGGCGATGGATTACATCAGGAATGAGGTGTCGAGAGTGATTAATATTAGTTGGAAAAACTTGTTTCACAATCGACCTTAAATAAATTAGTATAAACTATGCATATTTGATTATCATGATACTGCTGTATTTTAATGAAAGATGATTTTGTTTTTATCGTGGTATAGCTTGGAGAATTTGACCTGATTCTGACCTTTATGCATGAATATACTACAAGGTTCTTGCATTGAATATATAAATTTCTGCGAGCAAATCGTGCAGTATCGATTCTTTGGATTGGTGTTGGTATAACACATTAAGCGTCTTCGTAATAATTCCCGCTTATGAAAACATACAATCGGCATGATAAATATAGACAATAAAATCACCTGTTAAATTTATTATGCTATAAATTGAAGGTCGAGTCGTGTCAAATTCTCTGTGCTATATCTACTTTTCAGATTTCTTTATAAAACTTATATTAGATTTGTGTATCGTATTAAAAGTAAGGCGCCATTTGACGTTTACATCCATGCTTTTCTTGCTTATTTTTTATTTCATTCTAAATCTCTGTAACTATAGACAGGGGTCCTACAATTCCCGAATAATCCGGAAAGGACAAGGTTCACTAATGGCTTAATTTGGCCCTGTGATTTTTCAAAAAATAAAAATGCATGTTCCTATAAAGCTGTCCTATAATTCAAATAACTTAACATTTCCTGTGTAAATAATAAGCATACATATCCTAATTTTCATTGTAATGTGTTGACAAAACTGCCAAGAATATGACGTATATGTCATGTTTAGCCCAAAATGTCATTTTTAGCCATTTTTACGACTATTAACGACGTAAATCCTTTCCAAAAACCACGATGGCACTCTTGCGACACTTTCATATTTTCACATAACCAGTGTTCTGCAAGTCTTTATATATGTACAAAATATGAAAGTGTCGCAAGAGTGCCATCGTGGTTTTTGGGAAGGTTTTACGCCATAAAAAGCCATGAAAATGGCTAAAAATGACATTTTTTTGGTAAGCTTAACCTATTTCAAGTAGATTTGTCGACATATTACAAGGGAAATTTGGAAAAGTATGCTTAATTTTTTGAAAGACAATGTTAGGCTATTAGAAACATAGGACATATTTATAGGAAGATGCATTTCTATTTTTTGATAAAACTCAGGGCCAAATTAAGCCATAAATGAACCTTGTCCTTTGCTTCATCTGAAAGAAATATCATTCCTGCACAAAATAAATGTTATTTGATAAAGAAATTCAAAGAATTGTCAAAGTAATGGTCATTTTGAAGCTCCACAATCTGATTTTTTACAAAAAGTTTAGCCCTGTAAGTTCAACTTTTTTGAAGTTTTGAACTTTTTTTAACAATATAACAATGTTTGAAGCCTAGTTTAGGTGAAGGGGTGTGTACTGATGACACCTGAAACAGACTTGCCTCTCGTTTTCAGGATTGGGCATTATGCCTCAGTAGGACCCCTGTATTGTTGAACATAACTTAACATAACCTACTGAATCAGACTTTATAATCTGGCAAATGGTTTTCCAAATCATCCCCTTTACTGATAGTGTTGATTTTTCCATCCTAAAGAATATTCTCGAAATAAAAGTTTAAACCAGTCAAGTCTGATAAATGTCTGCAGGAGTTAATTCCCTGTCTTAACAGGGGTCCTACAATTTGGGTGGGTGGGTAGATAGGTTTGATTACTCATTAAAACGTGTGTCTGGTAGGGGCGATTGATGGGGTGGTGAAACAAACAATATTTTATTTTTGGCCTTAGACTACTAAACTCACTAACAAGTTTACATGTAGACAGTAAACCTTTCAGATCTCTTTATTTATTTTCACTTATACCCACAGGTAACTGTATCATTAATAAACAGTACCTAAAAAAATTTTTTTTTTTGTTAAATTTATAATTCTTATACAAGGTGTATTTCCATGAATTGACCTGGTATCAAAAACAAGAATTGGCTTTCGATATCTTCATAAAGTAATTATATTCGTAAAAAACATGACTATAACTATTTTCATGCGAAATCCCATCGAAATTGGTCAAGTAGTTAAACAGTTATGCCATAAATACGTAATACGGTATCCACCCGGTCACTGAGGTGGACTAAATAAAAACAAAAAAACGGAAATATTGAGGAAATCACCAACATATGTCGAATTTACCGTTGTGTAGAAACATAATAATGCGGTAAAATTAAAGAACGAAAAAGTTGGAACAGATTTACCTGGTTGACACATGTTCACTTCAGTGAATGTATACGTGTAAGCCGAAAAACGAATCGTTTGCATATTTAAATGTCAAAATGACTCCATGTTTGTGCGAACGTTCCGAATGATGCGCGTGATTTCCTTTTTGTAACAACGATTTTCATTGGTTGATTTCATTGGGGTTTCCCAGGACTTGGTTACCAGCGTACAAACGATGTATACTACGCCAATGAAAACGACCGTTATAAAATACGTTCGAAATACCCTTCAGACACACTAAAAACCACTACAGCCGTTCCTACAGCGTTTATCGCCCTCGAAAAATAAAATCAAAGTTTAAACAATGAATTATATTGTACGAAGGTAAATTTAAGCATGTTTTCGAATGCTTTCGATTCACAAAGATGTATTTGATCACCCACAGCTTTAAATAGATGATTAATGCCGTAAATGCTTTAAATTATGAAAAAAACAAAATACACCCAGTGACTGTACGATCACTTCTCTGGGAAATATACCTTGTATAAGAATTCTAAATTGAACAAAAAAAATTTTTTTTTAGGGACTGTTTATTAATGATACAGTTACCTGTGCTTATACCTAGGTACTTGTACATGTTTTGGTAATTAAATGACAAATTTACATTTATGGTCAGTACATATTTGTTACACCTACAATTACAATGTTCAAACAATGGGAAAGGTTTCATGGTTTTACTGTCCATCTTTTTATTTTTCTCCTTTGAAAAATAAATATATAATCAGTATTTAGAGCTCAAATGTTTACAGTTCTTTAGTTTAATATTTGCTGACCAACTAAAATCTCCATTTTACTACGTTATAGTAATTTAAGTCTTTAATTACCATTATACGCACTTCCCCTTCAAGGTGACTCGATTGTATAAAGATTTGCTGGTACTATACCTGATATAAATTAAGATTTCAGCGCTAATATTTCATGTGTATGGCAAATTTCCTATTTAAGATTACAAATATATCAGGTAGGTTTTATTGAACAAATTGTGTGTTGTAAACATAGTACTGATAATCTATCAAGTTCTATACATTAAACCCTTTTGTGTACCTCTTTATAAATCCCGGGGACTTCCAGGACACGTACGAACACGAAGCCCACTGACTTTAATATCGTATACTGGATATTGGGTCTAGTATGGGTATTGACTTTATAATTAAACTCAATACGTCACAGGCTCGTAGTTCTATTGGAGAATTAGAATTGAGAGTGATCGTAACTTGTTAGGGTTTGGTGTAAAGTTCAGTCAGAAGGACTAGGACAGGATTTATAACATTTTGGTAAAGTTGTATTTTGTTGCATTAAGTAGATTTTAGTTTGTTTTACTGTCATGTAAAGCTAGAGTTTTATCTTGCTAGCATTTGTCCTCCATATTGTTTACTAGGTTTACCATAGAAACGGATATCCTATCTTAAGTTGTTCATTGATAAAAGTTTACAAAGTTGGTTTTTTCACCGTTAGTCAGCCCATTACTTATAACACAATAAAAATTTAACCTTCAAATTTCAATAATTGTGTTTTAAATGTCCTGTACTTTGTGTCAAAGACAAGTTACTAATAGTTATGCTTTTGATGACTGTAAAGATAAAATCATTATGAAGGTGTTTAATTGTTTGTGCATGTGTGAGATAGAAAACTGTCTTAAGAAGTTTTAATATACTAAATTTAATACTAAATCTATTGAAACTATGTTATTACATCCGGTACGTGTTCATGCAAATCCATTTCGAAAATATTTAGGCTATTTACAATTAATCTTTATTTGATATGTAAATAGTTGAACTTTTATTCTCCTTATCTGGAGTTTTACATTCAGCATGGTGTGTGTGTATTGAAATGTTGTCCTGGTTCGTATAGCAAGATAGCAATGTTTTAAAGTTAATTGATTATTTTCATGATGAAGTACCATGGCAAATATTTCCCTTGATATTAATGAACATTAATATGGTCTAGCTGCCATTGTTATAATAAAATAAAGGTTGTTCTTCATCGGTTTAAGCACCGAGAGCTTCTAGAATAAGACAATTTGTATTGTCAGTTTTCCTCGTACTAAACACTTAAAGGGAGAATTGTGAGGGTTTTTATAGACCCTGCATGATCTTGTTTAGTGTAGGATTATAATCCTGCACTCATTTTCAATTAATGTATTTAGCTTTGTATGTTTTGAGATGATTATTATGCCAGCAACAATGCTCTCTACAATGCAGTTCTTTCGTTTATAAATCCCCAACAGTTACTGGTTGAGCAGGTAAAATCTTACATCCCATGGGTCAAACCCTTATTTGAATCATCTTACTTAAAGTTGCTAACATTGTTTCCTGAAAATATTGCATATATCTGGCTCTCTGTGATCAGCAATCCCCTACTGTTTACAGTCCCCTTCCAAATTGGGTAAAACATTGACACAATGGGATCATCATAAACTTTGCAAGTTTCTGATCATTAGAATTGAATATGGATATTATATCTGCATGTATAGAACTTGTGACCCATGCAGCTATGATAGTACATGTACATTACTTGCAGTGATTTTTTTCCTTCTTTGTTTGCTTCCGGTAAACCGTACCTTCCCAATTTCAAAAAGGTTATTTGAGAAATTCCCAATGAACATTTAAAACAAAAATCAAAATCGAACATAAAATGACTAAAGTTATGAACATTTTTAACGAGAGGTCAAGCTCTAAAGTTTACAGAAACCAGTAAACAGTCACATGTAATATTGTTTTCTGTTTTATTTGGCCTGTCTGCTTCATAAAAATTCCCAATTTCCAGTTGTCACGACTCGAAAATTCCTAATCTGAATGGACCCGGACCCTTTCCCATGAAGCAAAAAAAAATCACAGACTTATCTGGTATTATAAAAGAGCTTGGAGTCTGGAACTAAGAGTATCAGAAGTACTGTCTTACAATTCTTATTTGTCAACCCTTAAAATAAAAATGTTAACTTTCACTAATTCACATGATATTGATAAATGATTTACACATTTAGTGACTTAAACTCAACTATCAAACTAACAAGCAAATAAAATGCAAGATTTGTCAAATATTATCAAATTGATCAAATTGGTTTAATCACCTACATAATGACACAATCAAATAATATGACCCTTGGTTTAAAGTCACAATATTTGTCACACTCAAACTGCTAAATATATGATAACCTGGATAGTGGTCTAAACAATTATAGCACCTTAATTATTCATGAAACACTATTGTGGCATGTTTCCGCAAGTTCTATCCTCAAACATAATGCTTAATGTATTGTCCGCTATATGCACTTACAATGTGGAGTTTTTATTACGAATTTTAAGCCCTGTGTTTTATTACCTCTATTTATTGTCCCCAGTATTTATTCAGATCTATTGATACTGAGAAATCAATGTTTTAACTCTGTTTAGTGACTCGGTCATATATTATACGACAAACTATTCTAGTGGAAAAGTGGATGATACATTAATTGGGTAGAAATTGAGGAATATTTTCGAGGTATGCTTAATATATTCAATATATACATGAGTCCTATAAATCTGAAATAATCAGGCAATCCGGATTTGATGCACCATAAAGAATGAACTTTTCTGCAGATAATAAAAGTTATTTAATAAAAATATACATAGAATTAATTGATAAATTAAGTTATGGTCATTTGAAGTTTCTTAAGCTGAGATTTAACAATGGAACTAATTGTTTGAAACACAGTTCTGCTGTATGGATGTTTGCTTATGGCAACAAAAACAGACTGGCAACTCATTTTCAGGATTGGGATTGTCTCAGTAGGACCCCCTGTATATACTTATATAATAAACACTGTCACTTTAAGTTGTAGTGAATTTGAAGCTGGTCTGTGTTGGTTTACATATAAATTTGTTAATGGTGTCCCCATTTTTGCAACATTTATTTTAAATTTCCCTGATATGACGGTGGCTTGATATTAAATACCCTAAAAGCTCCCACCCAGATATAATAAATCATATTTTAAAAAAGTTATGTTGTAAACACCATTATAAAGGAAAGTAACTTATGTATTCTTCATTAAATACTATAAACTTAATACCTTCACGTTTCTAATTTTGCATTCATAACAGATCTGTAATTAAAGCATTTAAGGGCATATTTTCGACTGATATGCTGAATAGTCAAGTTAACACCCATTTGATATTTAATTAATTAAAATTAGTCTTTTTGATGGCTTGCCAAAATCTCATATAAAGGTATCGGATTGCTGTCTCAATACAGAATCTTTACAACGTAATTAAATCATTAATTAATTAATACACTTTTAATCAACTAATTGCTAAACTGGACTATGTGTATCAAATAAAATTAGTAGTTAACAGGCCTCGACAAGTATTTTTAAAACACTTAAGTCCTGCAATATAGACATTGAAAATAACACCAAAATCTTAATCGCCCTGCTATATATATGAATAAAGAAGGAAAAAAATTGCAGCACAAGTGGATGAGTAGATTTATTGAGACCTGGTTAATTATCATAATTTTGCTTTTGTCAGTCTCTGCGAATTTCCATACAACTCATTTACACCATAGTGACCTGATAACTACCCTACATTATTATAGGTATGTTAATGCATTCATATGTGACGACTAATTACTTGAGCCTCGTTCTTACAGTCTGCATGTACCACACTTCTCAAGTTCTTGTGCCTGAAAATTTAAGCAGCACCAAGGCGTAGACATATCAAATACATTGCTAGGCTTCTGTACAATGCTTGTTTTAGTTGATATGTGCAAAATGTAGTTAGTGACATCCATTCGTACTGGGGGCATTTAGATTTCATAGGGTAACCTTTCCCATGTTGCATGAATAGCAAAAGATTTCCCAAAAAGAACTGCCTAAAACATGATCACAGTCATGTGCAATAGGTAGTCCCAGTCAAGCCTGATGTAATACTAATTTGGCTTCACTAAATAAAATTAATTTTATTATTTGAGGGACAAGTATCAATGCCAGTATACTGTATATTGAGGGCTCAGTGCAAAACTATTGTAACTACATCAATTTATATAGGCATGTACAATAGTTCTGCACTGAGCCCTCAATATATATACCCATTGGTTTCATTGCCAGAATCCTGTATATATTGCCGAACCATTTAAGTTTCATGCTGGATTACCTTACCATGCATGGAAATATCATTTTGTCTGCAACAATTAATGTTGATTTTCCTCCTCATGTGGAGGAGTTGCTGGTTCCTTGTTGAAGGGTTAAAACTAAGTACTACTGGTACTCACTTTACAGGAACACTGAATAGGTGAATCGGCCATTGTATATAACTGAGAAATTGTTGAAACATTAAAAATTGGGAAATAACCAAAAATCTGCCCTTGAGCATTCATGATTAGGATATTCTTCTATAGGTTCTTATATGAATTGTCCCATGATTTAGACATAATAATATATCTATAATCATTCTGCATCAAATCTATGGATTCATTTTTACAAGCAAAAAAGATCATGCATGTATAGCATCCCTCGCCCACACACACAGTGAAATAAATCAATTCCTGGGTATGTTATTTTTGAGATATTTTAGTTTTATCAGTTTAATAATACATACCCCATAACGGTAGTCAGTAGACCATTATTGCACCATCTCTATTTTATCAGTTTAATAATACCCCATAGTCAGGTAGTACATTATTGCACCGTCTCTTTGTGCCATATTTATAGGTAAGCTTTTACAAACAATGTCATATTTAGGGTTATAAATATTGATTTGTACGTATTGATCGGATATCTGTTTAGCACAATTACCCTTATACAATGCAATATGTTTTATATGCCGGTACTTAAAGTACTTACAAATCGTATAGAATGATTATGAGTATGGTATATATTTGACACCAACCAAATTTTAAGTAAAACTCAATCAAATTTTAGATAAATTTTGTATTGTCTGGTGATATAAAATGTTTTAAGAAAATGATAGTAAATAGTTTTATGTCTATTTAAATGCATAAACTAGCTGGTATTAATTGTGCAGAATTGCGGAGATAAAAATGAAATATATTGGAAATCAATCTTTCTTCTTACAACGCTAAAAAAAATGTTTGCCAATTATTTATTTGGGATTTAAATTATTTAAAACGGACTGTGCATACACGTAATAAATGGCAATTTCATTTATTTTGGGATTTTAGTTCCACTGTATTTCCATCATACGGATACCCCTTGTCAATATGCTACTCACATTATACTGACATTCAGCCAACCTGGGGTTGATATGACTATTTAATTAGTGTCTACGATTACTTAGGGCTATAATGATCATTACATATTAATTAAGGCTAAAAAATTATGATGATAAGCGTAACGATGGCGATTAAAAGCTTCTAGTAATCAACACAAATTCATTTAATAGTTTTAATAGTTGAATGCATGTTTTATCATTTGTGCACCAACATTGATAGTTTTAGTTTGTTTTATATCAGTTGTTTAGTTTAAAGTTACTCCTGGGTACAGAATGGGCAAAAAAGTACTTGTCTCAATTTGAGTGTGAAGACCACTGAAAAGTACAGTCATCAGGTGAACTCAGGAAATCTCGGTGTTGTATAATTTGAGACTCAAATAAGCCAGTCTCAAAATAAAATATAGATTCAACTGCAATTTTCTTGTTACAAGTGCATGTAATTATTTTCTGGTTATAGTATTGGTTGTTTTAAATTGGCATCTCACTGTGATGAAACAATATATTCTGGTTCTAGTATACATGAAAGTCATTTAACCAACAAAATATATTTTTAAAATAGCAGTCTCTGCAGGTACTGTTTTTTTCATGGAATTACAGCCAGGAGTAACATTAAAATTAAGTTCACAAAAAACACAATATTCGTTCTCTATAAAACTTCCTCAGGTTTAAATTTCCGATTCAACTTCTCCAACCTAGCGTTGAACTGCACTTGTTTATTAAGGCATATTATAATTTATAATATACCAAATTTAATGATTGTGTGATTATGATCAGTTGTTTACAAGACATGTTTGTATTCGCTGACCTCGATTTCTAAGTTTGTTTGCCACCCTTTTCATGAAAAAATAACTCTTGTAAACATACATGTAATGTATTTACATATATTAATTGTTATTGTAGTATTAGCTATTGCAATTTTAATTTTAAAATTAATTAAATATTAAAGCATGTTTTAAGCATTTTGATGATTTATCCCCTTAAAGTTGATGTTTCTCCACATGTGGAGAAGTTGCTGGTTCCTGGTAGATTAGGGTAGTTATACAAGTACTTGGTAGTCCAGGATTGCCTTATATATTTATAATACTGATTTTTTTTAGAAACTTGGTTAAATCTGAATAAACTATTAAACAATTAATCAATACGGCTTGAATTGGTTACATTTATTGTCTGTGTTGTAGTACCAAACTCATAAAATACCTTATTGATTTGTTTGAAATAAAATCTGTATGTATTGTTTGATGGCTTATAATAGACTGGTTGGTGATATCATGTGATGGCATTTTAGCACAGACAAATACATCTATTCTTGTTAACAAAGCATTGAACAAATGATTGATATCTTAATTAATCAGATTTTTAATACATTTTATGAAGGTACATTTTTGTGGTAAAATATTTTAAGAAATAGAAGATCTATTAAGAGTTCTGTTATTATACACAGGTATACATAATGTAGAGAATTTTTATATCAAAATTCATGATCAGTGTCATAAATTGTTTCGGATAAAACGGATTCAACGCTGGTTTAATTGCTAATGCATGATGGGATCTAAATTTAGAATAGGTGCAAATTGTGTCCAGTCTGATAACAACCAGGTAGGGATTCATGTACAACTTTTAAATATTTATCGCTCAATTATCTGATAGCTGCTGTCCTAAGGTATTCATAAATGCCAATTAGTAACGTATCTGCCACGATGTAAATAAGTAGTTTGCATCATAGGCAGATACATTACTAATTGGCTTTTATGAATATAATTGAATAAGTAGTTAAAAATTATCTAAAAATGTTCTGCTTACAAAATGAACAGATCTTACAGTAGAAGATTAAAGTTTAATTGATGATTAACATAAATTTATCGCTATCTACATTCTGTGTGCGGTGACATTCTTCTTATACCGAATAAGTAAATTTTTAGCCGAGAGTAGAATTTTACACTCACTTATCGATGTATAGAACTTGCAGATAGTACTCTAATGCTATCATTGAAAAGCCTTTTAAAGTCTTATCTTTACAATTCTCCTAATGCCTCGAAACTTATCACAACTATGTATGCTTAAAGACCCTGAATCTATTGAAATGTAAATGATGTTGACTTTATGTATTTGCTGGCTTGTATATACACACAAACCTCTTATAACATGTTCAACCTTGCTCGTTTTCATGACATCGAAAACTTAAGGGTTAAAATGTTAAATAAATTAATGAAATCAAAGTTAGACCATGCAGAGCTTCTTTCCATCATTTGGCTAATTAGGAGCATTTATTAGGCGATAGTCCTTTGGAAAAAGTCTGTAATATTATGAGATTTCATAAAAAATGAAGACTACCTCTATGCATCATCATGTCAGCCTTAACCTCGCCATATTAGCTAATACTGATGTTGTTTCCCTAAATTACGAAGTTAAGGGCCCCTTACATTCCAAATTTCGGAAAATTTCTCAGGGAACTGTTTTATCAAAGCACTGAAAGTATTATAGTTAAGCACACTTTGAAATTCTTTAAACATTGTCAATAATTATTGTGGGATGGTATGGCATGGACAGGTTTACTGAAATGGTAAACATGTGTTTTGCAAAGCCCTTTACCATGATTCAAAGTTGTTGAAGAAATATAAAGAATTGGAAATTGAGCGTAACTTTAAAACTGCTTTGATAAAACAGTACTCCTATTGAGTTACATCTGAATATGTGTCTCTTTTTTATATTATGAGGACCAACTGGAAAAAACTGAACTAGAGAGTATTTAATTCTGTTTTCATGTGAAGAAGTTTAAGTGTGTTTTCATGTTTGACCTAAAACTGTTCACTTAATCTTATTAATTCCTTCAGTGAAGCATAATGTTGGAGAAAAAGATTTATTGTGTATATGAAATAATGTTCTAAAGCTTTAGTATGATTAAGTGTATTATGATTTTATGTTCAAGATGATATATATTATAATACTGTATGATTAGATGGCTTCTAACATATTTAAGTGTGTATAGTGAGTGCTCCAAGCCTGGTGCTCCCATAATTATGAGAAAGGTGGTAAAATTTGGTATATCCTGCAAAGGTGTATCAATCGGATGTGCACAATTTATCTGTTTACTTTTAGTAATTTGTGACACCAAATTTTTAACATTTGACCAAGCCGATTCATGTTTGTACACATCACATTATCATGGGCATACAATATCAAGTGCATTGATCCTATATACAAGTTACTCACTGTATAGGACAAACAACACCATTGAAAACTTGTTCAAGATGACTCCATAATATGCTGAGAGAGAAATGTTGATAAATATTACTTATGTGTTCCATACAGTCCTCGGCTCGGACTCCTAGAAGGCAGTTAATGGGTTCTTCCGAATTGTAATCAGTGACTACATTTAAGCCATTTAAAATTCAATATTCAAACATTGAACACCCATTATCGTGGCATATATCAGGGGTGGTATTCACAAAGCATTTTAAGTGAAAGCTTAGAATTTTCTTAAAATAAGTGCATCAGCTAAACAGGAAAATCAAGATTATCAATTTCTACGTAGTTTAAAAGCATTATGTAGAGAGCTACAATTATCACAAAGAAAACATGGATTAATACTATTCGTTTCTTGGGAAGTATGTGCTGTTCAAATTTTTTAACTTAAGTCCAAACATTTAAGTTTTACCTTAAGATGCTTTGTGAATATTAGCCCAGAACATTAATTAATGACTTGATAAGAATTAAAAAGGTGGTGCATTCAGTACTTTACATTGGGCTATTCTGTTAGTCTAGCATAAACTTGAATTCTGCAGCTATATTTAAAAATTCTTAGTGCAAAGTTTTTATGGAATATGGAGACTGTTGACATGGGCGAGCGCTACGTAGTGCTTTCCACGGGAGGTAATCATTGCCATTTATATTTAATTGAACGGAAGGTAACTGAATAAAGGCGCTCGGTAGCGCTTTGCTTATGTGTCAATGTCTTGATTAAGTATTTCAGTTCAATTCAATAAAGTGTAAATGTTTACAAGTATTGTCGGGTTTATTACCATTTATCAGTGGTAACTATGGAAAACTGAAGAGCCCTTGAAGTTATGTCCCCTAATTCGTGTTTAAAGCAATTTCGTATTTGTACAATGACCCACATTAGATAGAAAAGATGGAATTCAATGAGTTGCTCTGTGTATGATTTGGGGTGATAAATTAAAATGAAATGAGCTAAATGTCACAGATGTTTGTATTGTGAGTTTTCTTTCTTGATCATCTTGGGTGAAAATAAGTGGTTTGCATAACAGACTCCCCTGCAATGTATAAGCCTATGATTTATATTGCATCCCATTTAATTTGTTGTGTCCCTACATATGTTGTGTACTAAACCTGAAAGATAGTCTTTGCAAAAGCCCTAGAGCTTGTCTGTTATTTATTTTTATGAGCTATTAAAATAAAATTTACCAAACTAAAAAAAAAAAACCTGAAGAAGTGGATTGAATGAAATGCATTGTTTTATACACCCATTTTTGAGTTGTGTCTTTGTTTAATTATCCCATTCAATTGTAAGTGATGAAGAACTTTGATCTAGTAGGTGAGATATATATTAATTGCATATGCAGGTGTGCAACATTTGTTAAGCTTTATACAGTGTAACCTCTGTAGAGCATCACATTTTGGGGAGCTGTAAATATTGGCTGTTGTTTGGAGTTGTTGCTCTGCAGAGGTTCAATTTATAGTAAATATATGCTTAGGGGAAGTCCTAGAAATCAATGTTCATAGAAGTGTGTGTTATTTCAGGTTGAAGGACGTGATGAAGAGATAGAAAGGCTGAACAGAATGTTGGACGGAGGACGACCATCAGATGTTGTGGCCCTTGAGGCCCGCAACAGAGCCAATGAGAGAATGATCTCACATCTTAACATCCAGGTAATCCATTTAATAATATCAACAATAAATACAAAAAATAGCTACAATAATACCCTGTTTGATAGTGTTTATGTCAAAATTCTGCTGGAAAAAATAATGAAAAAATCTGACAGGGAAGCAGTTTATCATAAGTGTACCTCTATATTTTTGCTATTACTAAATTCATTCCTGCTATTCATATTTTGAGTAAGCAAATTGCTTCAAATTGGATATATATTTTCAGATTGACTTCTTACAACAGAAGACAAGAGAGGTGGAGAGAAAGTACCGTGATTCAGTTGCTGACCGCGGTGATGTTGAAGGAGAATTAGCTAAATACAAGGCACAACTGGGTGATCTTAAACTTGAACTGCAAAGTGTTGATAGACATGCTAAACGCTTAGAAACTGATAAAACTATTGTTTTAAAAACTGCTGATCGGGAAATGTATGAGGCTAAAGGGGAATTGGAAAAATCTCGACATGAGCTGGAAGATTTGGATTTAGAAATAGCTACACTGAAAACTGTAAGTGTCATACTGGCCTTAGATATTAGATTGGAATTAAGAATTTAAAGTTTGTTTTAACGTCAGTAAGACAAGAGTTCAAAAAAAATAGTTTCAGGGTTCCCGCCGACGGTTTAAAAGTTGGGGGAAACATATTTTTCAAGGTCAGGGAAATTTAATCGGGGGAATCGTGAAATTGAGCAAAAGTCTGGAAATTCTTTATTATTGCTGCTGATAAGTATCAATGTCTGTGAAGGATACACCAATGACAGCGAAAAATCTTGCTCGCTCGAGTCAATTCTAAATTGTAATGTCTACAATATATATATATATAAAATATTGATTTTGTGCTGGATGGATGTTACTAAGTTTTTTCTTGCTTGTTCTCCTTTTAACATTGGTCCAATTTCCATGAAACCTCACACAAATACTTGTTATCAAGCCTTGTTGTGCATATTGCCGGGAATTTTGGCCTAAATCATTTTTGACAGAGTTATGACACTTTGTTGGAGAAATATATTTGTGAAACCCTTCTAGATATGATTGCAATAGACGACAGGTTTCAGATAGAATGAACTTAACTAAATGCTTATTGTTGACTTTGGTTCAAGTTTAATTGTATAAATAATCTGTCTAATAGTTGATTAATTGGCATAATCCGATTATAATTATCCAACTGATTCAATCAATCGACATAATCACACAAGATTGCCAGATTGCTTGACTAGAGGAACAGATAAGGTTTTAGGCAATTGGGTATTTTACTCCCAAGTTACAATTTGATTTGGGTTTTGACAAATTTTAATTGGGTATTTTATAAAACTAATTGGGTAATTGGTCATTTATGTACTATTTTTCACTATAACATCATTTTCTATTTGCTTTTTCTTACCCCCTCCTCTCAAAATCTATTGGGTTTTTAAGAAAATTAATTGGGTAATTACACCAATACGCAGCTTATCTGTAGCTCTGTTGACTGACATGAAAACCTGGTTTCTGGGACAAGGTGGTATTGTGGGGGCACTATGACAATATGTGGCACATATAGTTATTAATAATTTTCTGAAATAGACCCAATCATGGCAATGTAATTACCCAAGATCCTATTTACAGATGTTTATTGGGATGAGTATTTGATCACTTGCAATGATTATTCAACATTATGTGATGATTTTTTCGATCACCTGGTGATAATTTGATCATCACTGATCTTCTGCACATCACTGTTTAACATAATCTTATAATTTTACGAACAGGATAATACTAGACTTGCCCAAGATCTTACTGATACAAAATCCACACTAACAACAAAAACCGCGGATTTAATGAGACTGGAAGAATTACATGACCGGGTAGCAGAGGACAAGAAACGACTTAGCCATAGAACTAATAAATTAATGGCCAATGGTAAGGACTTATGTTACTTGTATGCCCAGGGGCTCCATTTGACTCAGGATAAGGGGTTTTGACCCTTGAAATTTCCAAAACGCCACATTTTGATTCTGAAGATTTTGGTATGAAGGGCCATTTTCTCTTAAAATCATGGGTATTTTGCCTATAGACTAATAAAATTTATTCAAAGTATTAAAATGACCGTTCAGCTTCAGGAGTAAGTGGAACCCCCCCCCCCCCCCATGCTATTTACGACCTTAACCTTTAAAGTTCATGATGTGGGTGGCACGCTGGTCGAGTGAGTAATGATGAAGACTAACAATCAGGAGGTCTCTGGTTAGAATCCTGAAAGGGCACTAGAATTATCAGAAACACTTTTCAGTGTTTCTCCACCAATTAGAGATAAAAATAGTTACCCATTGATAATCTTGCATGTATTGATGCTATATACTGGGCATGTTAAAGAACCAAAGAATCTATATCCATACATAAAGGTCAGGATCAGGCCAAATTTTCTGTATAAGACAACTTTGTATTGTGCAAGTCTATGGTTAATAAAAGGAAAACAATTCAGACTGAGTTAGAATCATATAATTGAAACACTCATATCTATGATTGTGTTTGTTAAAATGTGCAAGTCCATGGTCAATAATAGGGAAAGATTCAGACTGAGTTTGAATCATGTAATTGAAACACTCATATCTATGATTGTGTTTGTTGAAATGTGCAAGTCCATGGTCAATAATAAGGAAAGATTCAGACTGAGTTCGAATCATGTAATTGAAACACTCATATCTATGATTGTGTTTGTTGAAATGTGCAAGTCCATGGTCAATAATAGGGAAAGATTCAGACTGAGTTCGAATCATGTAATTGAAACACTCATATCTATGATTGTGTTTGTTGAAATGTGCAAGTCCATGGTCAATAATAAGGAAAGATTCAGACTGAGTTCGAATCATGTAATTGAAACACTCATATCTATGATTGTGTTTGTTGAAATGTGCAAGTCCATGGTCAATAATAAGGAAAGATTCAGACTGAGTTCGAATCATGTAATTGAAACACTCATATCTATGATTGTGTTTGTTGAAATGTGCAAGTCCATGGTCAATAATAGGGAAAGATTCAGACTGAGTTCGAATCATGTAATTGAAACACTCATATCTATGATTGTGTTTGTTGAAATGTGCAAGTCCATGGTCAATAATAGGGAAAGATTCAGACTGAGTTCGAATCATGTAATTGAAACACTCATATCTATGATTGTGTTTGTTGAAATGTGCAAGTCCATGGTCAATAATAGGGAAAGATTCAGACTGAGTTCGAATCATGTAATTGAAACACTCATATCTATGATTGTGTTTGTTGAAATGTGCAAGTCCATGGTCAATAAAAGGGAAAGATTCAGACTGAGTTCGAATCATGTAATTGAAACACTCATATCTATGTTTGTGTTTGTTGAAATGTTTCAATGTCTTTTCTACAGAAAAAGAATTAGTTCTGGAAATAGAAAGATTGAAACGTAAAAATGGACCAGTCGGAAATACCAAAAAGGGTAAGATACCCAGCAAACTTGATGCTTTCGTAAGAACGGTGGAAGAGGAGAGAAATTACTACAGGGATCAAGCTGAAGCCTTCCAGAAAATGTTACGTGGGGATATTCCTTCAAGGGCACGTAGTCCAGTAAGATCAAGGACACCATCAAGGTCAAACAGTCCCGCCAGGGAACTGAATGCATCAGCTAAAGCTGATAAAAAGGTAAATCATGTTATTGTTTCTGTTTACGTTTTTTTGATGGATACATCAGTTTTCCGTTTCAATTTTAGTGGTATTATCGGCATTCATAATGCTTTTGACGATACTGGTTGCAAAGAGAAATACCTACATAGAATATTGCCATATCTCCTTTGCTTGGTTCTCTAGCAGTTTATTAGGGTCTCCATTTGATTGGATTTGCTTTTGTTGCACTTTAAACACCTTTAAGAAGGAGAAATGGAGTTATGAAGAAAATGTTATGATCTTGTAAAACTGTAAATTTAATACACAGCTGGTTTCAATTGAAGGGCTTTTTTGCAAGATCATGAGGAAATGAACTCGGCTGATGACATTTTATGAAGAATTACTGCAAAAATAATTGCCTAATTTCTAACATAAAAATATTGCCGTGGCCCTGGTCCTGTGGTTAGTGAGCTGGATCCTTAAAAGATGACAACAATGTTTTTGTCTCCACATGTGAAGGTGTTGCTGGTTTCCCTGTGGAAGGATAAGCTAGTACTCATTAGGATACCGTCCAAAAAATCTGTGTATTATTGAAACATTGTTGAGAAACCGCGTTAATCTGTAAAAACCTGAATAAATGAAAGTTGATGTGTAAGATGCGAATGTTGTCTTGTAGGCTGCCGCTCAGTACGAGGCCATTATGCGTGTGATGGAAGAAGAACGAGATTACTATAAGAATGAATACGAGGCTCTCAAGGTCACCAAGAGGTCTTTATCAGCTCGGGCCACACCCACTAAGGTTAGTATTAATGATATCAAGCCATCATATCAAATTTGTTCCAGCTAACACTGACACATTTAGTATCTAACAATCTAAGTGTAGTCACAGTACTGAAAGAAATACAAAAAGGCCATCTAAATAATAAGACCACTTCAAAATCAAGGAGACAATTTTGGCTAAGTTAAGCAGTTTTTAAGGCCTAATGGGGGTTTTGTAACTAAGATTTTACTGCATTTAATATGCTCCGTAAAATAAAAATTCACATACAAAACAGTCTTTACATGGAACAAAAACATGAAGAAAAGTGCCATTCTTAGCTCATTTCATTTCATTTACTACCAGCCAGCTTTTTTGCTTCATACATTTTGACACGTTTTGATAGAACTTTATCGTATGAATTAGTTGTCTGGTTATTTTGTTGCATTTTGAAATTGGTGTGAGGAATTAACATTATATATATTGTAATCATTGGTGTTTATTGTTTAACAAAGTGTTAAATCATCATTCATTTACTGACATCATTAATCACTCAATTGCTTAATAGATTGCTTAACGGTTTCTACGGTATTAAAATCAATAAAACAACTGGGCCCATATTCACAAAGCCTAAAATATTTTATTTTTCACTTTTAATAGAAATGAAATTAAAATCAAATTTTCATCATTCTTTATTGGAAATTTTTTACTCTTTCCATGTTGAAAAATATATCTGAAAGATAAATCCATTTTAATAAAAATTCTTAGACAAACTTAACAAAATTGTCTTGGAGGCTTTGTGAATACTGGCCTTTAACTTGATTGTTAATGTCTGCCTGTGATTGTGAGTCATGCAGTAAATGTGAAGCTACTCATTTGTTTATTGTTTTCATCATTATATTCACTTTTTATCATCAATTTAAGACAATTCATGTCTTTTGTTCATATGTTGCATTGCTTTAACTTCATGCAATAAATATGGGTTATCGTTTTAAATTTTCTAGAGTTTTGAATACTCCTCGTCCTCGCGACTTGTAAGTATAAGACAAAATCCCAGTTCATTGTTGAAGTGCTTGTGTATAGATATTGTGATTTGTTAGCCTTAAAACCCTCTTAATATACCTTGTTTCTATCCCCTGTTAATAATAATTAATTAAAGCCTATTTTCTATTTAACGTTTTATTTGTTGGTATGCAGCATAATGCCCTGTTTGAACTCTGAATTAACCATCCCTCCTTCACCGAACAATTACTGATCTGTGTTCTTTGGAAGTTTTCAGTTGTTGTTGGAATGTACTTTTTCTTCCATGTTAATGCCCATTTAATGGTTATACTGATACACAATCTGGGGCTATCCATCCTGTCACAATCTGGGGCTATCCAGCCTGTCACAATCTGGGGCTATCCAGCCTGTCACAATCTGGGGCTATCCAGCCTGTCACAATCTGGGGCTATCCAGCCTGTCACAATCTGGGGCTATCCAGCCTGTCATGGTACATGATGAGTTCCAAAGTACTGAGAGGGTGGTATGGACATACCCTGGACCCCTTTCTGTGTTTGTATAATGTGTATGTACAGTTGTTGTCTGTTATCATACTTTATTTGTTCTGCTTTGTTATTTACCTCTTGTTATGACCTGTTTCTGATGCAGAAGGCATATTATAGTGATTGTCCTGTCTGTCCGTTAGTCTGTTCGAAAATGTTAACCAAAACTATCAAGTTGTTCAAACACAAACATTTTAGAAGTCCATCAAGGCATTTCTTTCAAACTTGGCATACTTGTTTACAGTCATAAACACCTAACATTGACAAAGCCTTGGAGCACTATCCAACATTTCAACAGAATTATGGCCCTTGATTGACTTAGCTAGTAATTATGGACAAGGCTTCCACTGGGACATAAGCGTTCATTGACCGCATTCTTGGTTTGTTTTGTGGTGTCCTGTGTTGTGTATTTTAGCTCTACTTCCATTGGTTTCTCGATGTATACCTTGTTGGACTCAACATTTGTTCACTTAAGTTCTGATGACTTGATGGCCAAATATGGAAGATTTTCTTATCCAGCCATGTCGCCTTTTCCTTAAAGGTCCTAACCTGTATATTGAAATTAATACCCATATATTACTCAAGCAGTTATGCCACCCCCACCAATTTATCATTCCTGGGTGTATAGATTGGTTGCATGCATGCTTAAAATTAAATTGTGGATATTTCTTTTTTATTGAATTTGCATGAAATTTAAAAAAAAATGGGTGTTAGGTTATTAATTATCTGCATGTTTCATACTTTTCATTAATTGTAGTTTATTATCATTCCTCATTATATTGTTTTTTTTGCAATACATTTGTATTTCAAATATTTGTTGAAGTATTTCATTATTGTTTTAAAGTTAACACAATTATTTAGTACTAAATGCATATAGAATACATCCTACCTCTCCAACCCAACCAGCTTTGGGAAAGGGTACAGGTTTGGCTTTTATGGAGAGGGTCCTGTATTCTAACTGGCTCATTGTTGTATCCATGCACTGCTCCCTCAATTGCTTCCTAGTTTGGTTACAGTATCTGATATTACATGTGCATTATTCTATTGGCCCCATTCAGGTACATTGATGTCTCCTACATAATTATGCCCCCCCCCCATCTTTGATGAGGGGGTATATTGCTTTGCACATGTCTGTCTGTCGGTCGTATAGAATTGGTTTCTGTTCAATAACTCAAGAAAGCTGTGACCTTCACCTTTTCTGACTATTTAAATGGTTTCCATTCAATAACTCAATAACGCTTTGATTGAGGATCTTCAGAATTTACATGGAGAGTTGGTCTGCAACAGATAACCCTATAGATTTTGAGGTCAGTAGGTCAAAGTTCAAGGTCACTGCAACCTTCACCATTTCTGACTATTGTGCTGCCGTGGGTATATACGTGTTTTACAAACATCATGCTAAAGTGGGGGAGACATTGGTTTTGCGACAGACATATGTCTGGATGGATGTCACAAAAATTGTCTGTGCTTGTTCTCCAGAATCACTGGTCCAATTTTAGTGAAACTTCATATGAATGCTTTGTACCAAGCCTGGCTGTGCATATTGTCAGATTTTTAAATCAGATGATTTTCGTCAGAGTTATGGCTCTTGGTTGAAGACATATGTTTAAGTTTCAAAAAGTTATTTCATGAAATATACATATATTATAATATTATAGTATGCATTTATTTCTGTCAGTGTTTTGAAAGAATCACTCCTAGGCCGTATGAGTGGGACCTGTATGCATACATGGTATGTTATATCCCAAGTACTGAGTTGTTGCACTGAATGTTGGGTTTATTGACTGAGTGTACATTTATAGTATGTCTGTTAAATTATTGCATATTTACTGTGCACTGTGTTTACGTATTGGGATGATGTTTGTCAATGCATCATTGGTTAAGGCTGCAACATTATCTGTTCTCTGTCATTGAAAATCAATAAAAAAATCGGTCAATTTTCACTTGGTTGTGACAAATGTTCTATTTGCACAGGTTGATTGTAACGGAAGATAAGAACAGAACATGTGACGCTACCATGTCTAATTACATTTGTTAAACATGCATTCTTTGTACTATTACTTATAGGAGATTTTGTTGTATCTCTCATCCGATGTAAATTAATGTTTCCTTAATTGCAAAAAACATTTCCCCCTCATGTGATAGATGTTGTTGAAAGTTAGATAAATGTCCGTTCCAAAGCTTGTCAAGTTGTTCGTAGATAATGTATCATCCAACTGCACGTGTGTTTGTGTTTGATGTACCTTATAGGTATTGGATTGGTTGTGTTGTGATCCTAGTTTGGGCAGTAGTCGATCAGCAGATCTAGGTTATGAAGTTTTCACTCAAAAAGTTTTTATGATTTTTACTGTATGTAGGTACATTGATGAACATTCAAGTCACATACATTTGTCTTTGGGCCTACCGGTAATGTTCATTTCTTGGTTAATGAATTCTTGCTTTAAGGTTACAATCTCATATGATTCTCTTAATTACTGATTGAATAATTAGTTTGATAAACAATTACCTTGTATACTTGACAAGTTGGCATGCATTGTCGTTTGGCTTAAATACGTTCTTATTGATGTTGTATTGACTTGGTAACTATAGTAAAGTGATAAAAAGAATCCGTCATTCGTTGTCTTTGAGATCAACATTTCTTAAACTCGTCATGAAAACAAATTATTAAGCTCGTCAAAGGCTCCAACGACAACTCATTACGGATCCTATAATTATTATATGTACAATGAACTTATTAGAACTTCTTAGTAAATGATTAAAATACATTTTGAATGAGCTTAGTATTGTTAGTAATGTTACTTTTTCAAGTACAGAAATGTAGAATATGGTTTACATTGATGAATGGTAATAATAGTAGTAATAACATCGTTATTTTCTGTGTATAGCATAATTGGCAAACCAATTTTCATTTTGGTCCACTAATGGTTACCATTCCATATTTAGCATGGGATGTATTACTTAGATTGTTGTTGTTGTTGATTGTTGTTAGGAGACTGATAAGCCATCGAGAAAGTTTGTAAGTATGAGCTACACAGAATTTGTTCACGACTTGAGCTTAACTCTTGCTTCCACAGTTCTCTTTGTTATGTGTTGTTTGTGATGTTCGTAAATTGTTTGTTTGTTGTCTGGACATTGATTATTATTACCTCTGCCTAGAGGCTGAGGCTTATTGTTTGCATGAATCAGTTTGGCTATGGAAGAGCATGTGACCACATATCAATGCCTCATTGGCTAATGTCTCAGTCTAGCTTAAGGTTTGTCTAGACAGTACATTTTGGTGTTTATACATTTTGACCTGTACTGCGTAGTTACATGTAGTTGTGACTTCTACCACACATTTTCTGTAACAAGTTGATTATTCAGGCCTGGTATTTTTCAGACTTTGCCTAATTTCAGGTTTCTGAATCCTGAATTTTCCTTCTTTGTTTATATTGCAAAGTGGAATTTCAGGCTTTGAAACCTTGATTTTCAGGCTTGAGAATGATTTCAAATTACCAGGCCTGTTATTAAGACTATTGTTTATTATTATTTATCTGTATGATAATGTTATAGTTTTTGTTGGAAATGTTTTAAGCTTTTCACTTTTAACACTTGCGGCTGAAATGATGCATACTGTTGTATCAAGTTGCAGTACTACCAAACATGTAGTATAGTTCAGAGAATTTGACACGACTCTCAACCTTCTATTAGCATAATTTAACAGCTGATACATTGTCTATCTTTATAATCCTGATAGTATGTTTTCATTAGAGGAAAGTATACCACGAAGACGCTCGAGGTGTAATACCAGCACAAATCAAAAGGACTGATATTGAACCTTGTAATAAAATCATGCATAAATGTCAGGATCACGTCAAATTCTCCATGCTATATTAACCTGTCTGTCTGTATATAGCTCTTTGTGTGATGTGTTTTCTTATTAATTGACTGAAAACTTATTAAAATACAGTACAACCTCCCCAGAGTGACCCTCTGTAGAGCAACAACCTTTATATAACATACAGTACACCCTCCCCAGAGTGACCCTCTGTAGAGCAACAACCTTTATATAACATACAGTACAACCTCCCCAGAGTGACCCTCTGTAGAGTAACAACCTCTCTATAACATACAGTACAACCTCCCCAGAGTGACCCTCGGTAGAGCAACAACCTTTATATAACATACAGTACAACCTCCCCAGAGTGACCCTCTGTAGAGCAACAACCTTTATATAACATACAGTACAACCTCCCCAGAGTGACCCTCTGTAGAGCAACAACCTTTATATAGCATACAGTACAACCTCACCAGAGTAACCCTCTGTAGAGCAACAACCTTTATATAACATACAGTACAACCTCCCCAGAGTGACCCTCTGTAGAGCAACAACCTTTATATAACATACAGTACAACCTCCCCAGAGCGATCCTCTGTAGAGCAACAACCTTTATATAACATACAGTACAACCTCCCCAGAGTGACCCTCTGTAGAGCAACAACCTTTATATAACATACAGTACAACCTCCCCAGAGTGACCCTCGGTAGAGCAACAACCTATCTACAACTACACCTTCAAAAATTTCCCGTAGGTAATATTCAGTCTTAGTTTCTGTAGAGCAGCAATCTCTACACTATGGCCAATATTTGCTTAGCCCAAAGGGTGTTGCTCTATTGAGGTTGTACTGTAGTTTTAAGGGGAAAAGTTATTGTGGAAATACAGATGTGTGATCATAACTAAAACCATGACTGTAATTACTCCTACACTACACTGAAGGTCAATCAATTGCAGTACAACCTTTCCAGACTGAAGTAATTATCTCCAAAGCAATAACCTGTAAACAACCACTAAATGATGTGTTTTCCAAAGGGCGTCGCTCTGTAGAGGTTATACTGTATTTCTTCTGATATCTTTTACCATACAAATGCAAGATGTCCATGATCAAAACATTGTTTACTTTGTATATAAGCTTCATTGTGCACCGGGGCATTTGACTACAACAATATTATCCAGAAAGCTGCATGGCTTTGCTTTGTGCTTTCACTGGAGTCTGAATTTAATTTTCCTCTTATTAATCTGGACCATCAGTATAGATGTGTTGTATTCTGTTTGTATTAGTCTTACTTATGACTAACTTATTTGTGATTTACAATACAACCGTACAGTACAACCTCTGCAGAACAATAGCCTTCGTTGACTGCAAATATTGACCGGTATATAGAGGTTGTTGCTCTATAGAGGGTTGCTCTGGAGTGGTGGTACTGTACTTGAAACTGACACATCAGTACTGCATTTGTTTGAAGAATTCGCAAAACAATGTCTAGATATTCTGTTTGACATGGCCTGCATGAAAAGCTGTCAGACCAACCTAGAGATTCAATCAAGTACAAAAAGGGGCCTCACAGTCATTCAGACTGATTAACATTAAACATGTTTTGGATAATCTTGAAGACTGTTAATGTGTTATTGTGTAATAGTGTTGTATACTACATTTAGCTGGCTTCATAAACTTGTTCAGTAGAGTTTATGGTGTCAATATCTTGGTCTGTTTGTTTTGAATTCTGGACACTCTTCAACTTGTTACAGTTTGACTAATGTTGTTTATAATTGTTTGGGCCTCTAGTTAGTTAGTGGTATTTTCTGGCGAGTCTTACTGGTTGAT
Organism: Spisula solida; assembly: GCA_947247005.1. NCBI lineage: Eukaryota > Metazoa > Mollusca > Bivalvia > Venerida > Mactridae > Spisula > Spisula solida. The sequence goes on along the minus strand of OX365950.1, from coordinate 15,761,196 downwards.
ATTTCATATCTTTGGTTAGATAGACTTACCAAAAAATGATGTTTATGTTTGCCTGTGAGAAAAGATGCTGTGGTTTAATCTGTGTTTACAAGGGGTTCCTTATGACTGGGGAATAGGGGTTTTGACCCTTGAAATTTCATAATTTCATTTTGACCCTCAATATTTTGGTTTGAAGGATCATTGTCTCTTAAAATCATGGGTATTTTTCTAATAAAATGGAATATATCAAAAATAGAATATAACCATCAAACACGAATAACATTTAATGCATATTCATTTAATCACAACATTTTGCCCAGAAGGCTTCTTCAGGTAACAATTATACAAACAACCTTTATTGTGTATCTTATAAAATGGTAAATTTTACTCAAAAGTATCAGAATGCTAGTGGAACCCCTGGTATACTACAGACTGAAGTATTTAATGCAATGTTTGAGAAATAAAGAAACATTCTTGTAACACATGACCTACGAGAATCAATTTGTAAATGAATAAAGATGTAACATGGTATTTATTATATTACAGGGTATGACTGAAGACGTAGAGAAGTTGACACGTGAGAGAGATGAGATGAGGCAACTCCTTGACAAGTTCGAACGTCATATGGCCGAGGTAAATATGGAGTTCATTCTCCGTGAAAACTGTCAGTCCTTCAGTCCTGACTGGCACATTTTGATTCAGACGGACAGAATATCCAGTATTTGTCTATTTGACAAAGAGAAACTTTCACTCATTTTACCAGTTCGGACTGACAAGCATAAAAACTTTTCGCGGAGTCTGGAGTTGTAATACTTACGAATACACTATCCATGCTAAATGATCCAGTGTGTCATTGATGCTTATAGCTGACTTTGATTGTATTCAAATGAAACAGTGCCCTGACTATAAGAAGACACTTTTGACGAATAACTAGTACTGTATCTATTACATACACTTTCATTTCAAAATCTGACCTCAGATAGATATTTTGGTGGCAAATTTTAGGATATCGTGTAAAGATTTTGACAGATTTCATAACTTTTTAGTTTCTGAATGATTTTGTTTACAAGTATGTAATAAGTGCCCTAATAACAGACTTTTGCTCATATTATATAACTCAATAATTAGGCATTTTGATTAATTATATGATTATTTTTTCTGACATTGTTGCTCATATGATATAACTTAATTATCAAGGGTCCGTTGCCTAAGCAAAGAGCTACCGAGTGACTTCAGTTACCTCCTGTTCAATTAAATATAGAAGGCAAGTATTACCTCCCATGTAAAGCGCTATGTAGCGCTCGCCCATGTTAACGGTCTCCAGGAACTCTGATTGATAATATACTTATTTCAAATTTTGATGATTTTCTGTCATGACCTCAAGAATTGAATGGATTGTTTTGGTACATTATGTTTATGAATGATTGAATGAGTTGTATTAGTTATCAATGATTACATTGTGTATTGCAGATACAAGCCAATGTGAAGGTTCTGACTGGTGAGAGAGACAAACTGAACAACATGTATGAAGAGGTATGATCCGTATATCTTATTGTTCGGGTATCACACGATGTACTGTAAACCAATTTACTTTCATGAATACTAACCTTCGCGTTTTGCTGATTGTCTGCATATTCGCAACTTCAAATTTTCGCGTTTTTAAGTTTCCCGCAATGTCAATATTAATGTTTTAAGAACTTTCGCGGCGACTTACTTTCTGAAAATTCTACTACTCGCGAACTCCGCGAAATTAAATCACGCAAAACAAGCCTTGGTTTACAGTATAGCTCTATTTTATGTCTACTGACGACCGATGATATAACTTTGGAATCAAACAAAACAAACATAGATTTCCTGGCTAATGTCAAATGCTCTTCTCAGGGATGTCAATATTCCTGATTTATCCGAAATTTCGGATTTCTCTATCCCAATACAGCTATGATTTCTGACCAAAATTAAAGTTATTTGATAAAAATATCTCAAGAAATGGCAAAGTTATTGTCAATTTATTCTGCTTTGAAGGATTTTATTCAATATCAACTGAGTTTAATATGGAAACAATGTGGTTGAAGGCCTCTAGTTGGCAAAAATCGTCAGCCGCATATGATTTTCAGGATTTTTAACTTGGCTCTGTTGACGCTCCTGTCTTCTACTAGCACTGTGTCAGGTCTTTAATATACTGTATAACATAAGAACACATATTTTATTTTCATGACTTTCCACCTACTGTTTGACGATGCCGTATTGAAAACTATGTAACATTTCATCTTGACTTTAAAATTAATATATCTTGATATGTAACATCTGTTATTAGTGCACCTTCAAATTGATGTCTGTGTAGGTATTGCAGGTTTATTTATGTCTTTAATTTGTTTTAGGCCAAGGATGAATTGCACAAGGTTCGTCGAGAGTTGGTCAGATCGCCAAAATCGCCCAAGACATCTCTGGCTGCCCAGGCTGTACTGAGACGTGTTGAGAATGAAAGGGATGATGCTGTGTCTGAACTACGTAGGATGACCACCGAGAGGGACAGTCTGAGAGAGAGACTGAAGGTAAGCAAGGTTTTATAGGCCTTGAAAAGTCTTTGAATATGGTTTCAACTTTGAAAAGTACTTGAATAAAGTGTTGCCTTGAAAAATGTCAAAATGGTACTTGAATTCAACTGAAATCCTTGAATTTAGGCAAACAGCTTTGAATATCCATAAAGTGTATGGATGTTTTCAAAATATTGGGAACATTTTATCTATGTAAAATATGAAAACAGAAAACAGTTTGTTGTTTTTGTCCATATATATTAAGTTTGTAAATGTATGGGTGTACATTTATAAATATTTTAATACAAAATCTGAAGGTATATTTTCATATCCTCATACTCTATGTGTAGAACTGTCTATAGTGCCTTTGTGCTAAAACTAAGTGATTACAGTATTGTTACAGTATTGTATCTTTTATGTAGACAATATAAATTATTTTTTGGCTTAATGTTTGCTGTAGTTTAAGTATTGTTTACCGTAGTTTATAGAATTAATGTACTTATTATTTCAACAGATTGCCACTGAAATGTCTCTGTCTGAGAAAGCCAAGCTTGAACAACGTGGAGAAGACCTTGAGGCTGCATTAACACAGGCTGAGAATGAACGTGGTGAACTTATCGTGCGTGTGAATGCCTTGAAGGAAGATGTCCGTAGTCTGGAAGATCAGATTAAGGATATGGCTGGTAGACTGACTGAAACACAGGATGATAACTCACAGAATAAATCCAAGGCTACTCAGATGAAGTAGGTTGCTTGTATTCATTCTTTCAGTAGGAGTAATGAGGCTGACAGGGGAGACAGGGTATACCCAACTGTTGCCTCTTAAATAAAGTCTTTATTGTATGAATGTGTAAAATTTCAATACAATTTAATAGGGTTTGCTTACAGTTGATAGGTAGTTTCTAATATACCTGTCAGGGCTCGACACTAACTCTGGTTTTCATGGCACTAACTCATGGAATGCAGGTGGTTGAACACTGACCACTGAACATTCAAAGAAACAGATTTCTTAAATATGATGGAATCGCTTTTTAAAGACAGCATTCAAACTGATAAGGAAATTGTGGAATGAAATATCAGTGAATATTCAAAATAAAACAAAACATAGTAACAATAATTGCACTGTATGATAAAAGTTATTTTTTAATTGCTCATTAGGAACACCTGGAATTCTGTCAGGCCAGTGTGTTTCATAAGCTGCTCTTCCTTCAGCTCACTAAAAAAAATTATGTTAGTGTCATGCCCTGCCTGTACATCATTACCTTATTTTCAGAATGCTAGCTGAGGAGACAGAACGTGGCTTGGAGGAAACACATAAACGTCTTGCACGACGTGAGAGTGAGCTGGCTGCACAGGAAGAGAGGTGTGCTCGGTTAGAGGATAGAATCGCCGAGCTACAGAGAGCTATGTCACAGTCTCAGGATGAGAACTCTGACATCAGGAGAACTGTCAGTCAACTAGATAGAGAGAAAGATAATCTACAGATCAACGTGGATGAGAAGACAGAAAAGATCGCCAACTTGAACGAGGAAGTTCTACTGAAGGTTTGTCTTTGTTACATCTAATCTTACATAACTACATCTACAGACCTTTCCTGCCCCATGGGTGGTATTTAATACTGATACTTGACTTAGGATAAGGACAACCAATCAGATCACACCATATCAAACTCTTAGTCAGTAACAGGCGATATGATTGGCTATCCTTATTTAATACTGAATACCACCTTTGGCTCATAAAACAAGATTAGATTAGTAAATCAGTGATTTTCCAGCGAATAATATTTTATTCCCGACATCTACTAATGCGGGAGACATATGGTGATTGTCCTGTCTGTTTGTTTGTTCGACTGTCATATTGAAAATGTTATCCAAAACTTTCAAGTTCTTAAAACTCAAATAGAATTCAAAGTCTAGGCATTGCTTTCAACTTGGCATACTTGTTTTCCGTCATATACACGGTTACACCTTACGTTGTCAAACCCATGTAAAACTATCCAACATTTCAACAGAATTATGGCCCCTGTGGAATTAGTTAGTTATTTTAGACAAGGCTTCCACCTTGGCATAGGGTTTACTGAACCACGTCTGTTCCTACTTACTTATCGTATGTTTCCTTCCATATTTGAATACATTTCAGTACCATATGTTTGTATTAATATTGGTTTTTCAAAGACCCTAATTAAACATATGACGCTTATTATGCACAGACTGATGCCTGCTTCATGTATCAAACAACACCAATCTAATCCAACTACGACACATTTAAGACTAAAAAGTATTTTGACAATACCGAACTTTTGTGAAATCCTAACAAATCAGGCGGTCCGAAAGGTGTTTGGTTTTCTCAGATTACACTGTACCACGTTTGCAAAACGCAGTTTGGTAGTCTTGTCAACTGTATTGAGATTGATGACTTCTGTGATTTTATTGACAATTATTACTCTTGTTTAAGGAGAATACTAACATGTATCTTTTATGTTTCCAGGAAAAATTGATCAGTGACTTGAAGGTCCGAATCAGTGAAATTGAAGCCCAACTTGGGTAAGTCTTTTTGTTAATCATTATTGGCCCACATTTCATTGAAAAAAAAACATTTTATGCTGCTTAATCAATGTTGAAGTATTTGAAGAAATAATATACTATGATATGTGAATGAGATAAAATTCATAGATTATGCTAATGGAAGATAAGAGGATCGGATTGATATCTCCACACTCTATATAATTGTACAAATGTTTCAGACATGCCAACGATAACATCAATATGAAGGATAGGGAACTGAAATCATTAAAACGTCAACTAGACAGTACATCTGATGATTTGAATGAGAACAGTCGTGGTAAGGAAGTGGCTATGAGAGAAAATAGAAGATTACAGGATGATCTATCAGTGATGACCAGAGAAAACCAGGTTAGAATTATTCATTGATTAATATTCCACATTGCTAGCTAGTTTTACTCTGACTGATAAATCTCTTCCTAGGGCTTTATTTGCTGCTATTATTTGATGGTTCCATTTATTTACCCATGTGTCAAATTTTCAAATGTTAAAAAATATTGTTGATAAATCGATATCGTTTCTATGGATGATAGCTCTAGCAAGATATGTAGTTAGTCAAAGACAATATTGGTTTTAGGCTGAAATTTTTATATAAAATAAGTGAATTATTGTCATCACTTTATCAGCATTGCTGTTGCCTAGTTAAGTTTAGGAGTTTTAGATGAACTTTTCTCCTTAACAATCAAAGCAAATTCTTGAAACTTGCAGCACTTGTTCACAATCAAAAGCTGTCTTTGTAAAACAAGATATATAGCTCCATCCTGCTTTTTGCTAGAATTACAGCACCATTTGGACTTAGATTTGTTCCTTACTGAGACAAAGTATCAGATGTGTGTCTGCACCTGCTAGGCATTGCTCTTGTTTATGTTAGAAATGATTATAGTTTGTTTTGTTTTACAGAAAATAAACCAGGAATTACAGGAAGCACTTGAAGACAAAGAAGGCTTGAAACATCAAGTACAGGATTATATTCTGGAAGTCAGAAGGATTGAAGATGTACTATCATCAAAGGTCAGTGGTGCATGAAAACATGTCTACTAAAATAAAGTTCCGCTAATAAGACCACTTAGGTCCCAAAGTATTAAATTTAGAACAAAAAAGGTCCGCTAATAAGACTGATTCACTATTAAGACCACCTTTTTTACTGGTCTTATTAGCGAAACTTCACTGTTTCTCTAACTAATATTGGCAATTCTGTCTGCCTGTCTGAAATTTCTTTTTTATGTCTTGAAAACACAAAAATTAACATTGGAAGAAAACTTAGTACCTTGGCAATAGTACAAAAAATAATTTGTAAAAATTGGTATGGAAAGTGGTCATTAATTGTCTGAACATACAAATATTTCATGTACTAAAGACTAATATTTGTCATGGAAATACTTGTGAAAAGCCCTGGAATTTTGTGGGATGGTTAGAGTATGAACCCTGGTTCTTGTTTAAGTATTTACCTTTCTCAGTCACTGTAGGTCATATCCTCCCATGAAAATTTGACAATAATTTTGTTTTTCCTCCACATGTAGAGAAATTGCTGGTTCTTTGAGGAGTGGTAAACTAGTAATGATAAGAATGCCGTTCAGGAAAAATGGTATGGGGAATTGGCTGATCTGCTGCTGTATGTAACTTAAATATTGTTTAAAATGGTTTATACCCCAAATAAACAAACAAATATTAACCAATCTTGTACTTACAGGAGAAGGAAAGGTCTGACTTATTGGACCAGTACCGTGCCCTGTCCTCAGAAGCAGAGCAGTACCAGACGGCTACACATCAACTAGAAAGTGAAGGATCAAACATGAGACTAGAACTTATGACCAAGGATTCTGAAAACCGTAGACTTAGAGACAAGGTGGATAACTACGAGAAAGAAATTCAAGAGGTATAATAGTTTAAACATATTTTATTGCCAAATAGTGTCAATTTCTGTGAAGAAAAATTTATACCGAAGACATGGCAAAACATTCTCGCTCGCTGAGGGCAATGCTAAATTACTATAACTTAATTGTTAATTGTCTGTGCCTAAACTATTGCCTTATCAATCATTTTGCCCAAATGAAGAAGCTTTGGTGTCAGATTGCTCTAAAAATCAGTGATAAGTCAGGGAATTTTGTTTCAGATTATTTGTGGGAACCCTGTACTAGTATATCATCATTTGCCTGAACTGAAGAACCTGTTTGAGATTTATAAGCTGTTTGAGACAAAATTGTTTGAGGCATCAAATCCAACCTTGTATTTGATTGCATTAAAATGGATAATCAATTTGCATTTCAAAAATTGACTGATGAAATTCAGTATGAGTGTTATACTGTAAAATTATTATTTTTTGAGAGTTGAATTTTTGTTGATTTCGTTGTTGCACTTGTCCATGAAATCTTACCCCACTATTAATCATCCTCTTGAATATCAAACATGGGTTTATCTTTTCTTGTTCTCTAATCCACGAATTTACGACCCCACGAAAATGAATTTTTATCAAAATCCATGAAATTTAATGTGTGATTTTACAGTACATAATTTATGTTTTGTGTGTTGATATTTCAGCATTTGAATGCCCAGCAAGCGTATGAGTTACAGGTGTCTAATCTGACACGTTGTGTTGCTAACCTTGAAGATAACCTGAGACAGACAGATGATGATAAGAACACGCTCCTCAGTGACCTGACTGCTGTACGTGAACTCTGCTCTAGACTCGAGGGAACCAAGGAATCACTACAGAGACAGCTAACTGCTGTAACCATTGACAAGGAACAAGTAAATATAGATTTGATTAAATGAATTGATATTACATCATGTCTAAAAACATAAAATTAGAAAGTTAAATGAATAAATACCGGTAATGATAAAATTACCCCTAGAAATATCTGTCTATCCTGTAACTCATGGTCCTTATTATCTCATAATTTTCTGATAAAAATGTACTGTAACTGTAAATAACTTATCATCTGAAACCAGGGCCCGAAATGACAACCAATACTTACACTCGGTACTCAACACTCAAATATTGAAATTCACTCTTTTGAGGTTCATAGCAACACTTTCTGAGAGCAAGGGGTGGTAATAATGTTACTATTCTGGACATCTTGCAGTAAACATGACAAAACACTGTAAACTTGACCAACTGTTGTATATTGAATAATTCTGACTGGCTGATTTTTGTCAATGTTAATATAACTATCTGTTGTGTATAACTTACAGTTGCAAGGTCAATATGACGATACGTCCCAGGAGGCGGAGTTATACCGCAGCCAGTTGAATTCCGAGCGTAGTTCCAACAAGAACCTGGAAGGACTGTTACAGTCTAATCGTGAGAAAGAGTTCCAGTCCCAGTTACAGACACAGGAACATAGTGCTGAGATACAGATGTTGAAGGATAGGTTATCCCTGAATGAGAGCAAGATGTAAGTGGTGTTTATGTCCTCTTTGCTTTATTCTGTTTTTATGCCGTTTCTCTACAATTTTGACAGTTGAATACAGTAGTTTATTGACCTAACAGTTTCCTGGACTGTATCCTAACCAGCATTAACTAACCAGCGACTTCTCCACTTGTTGAGGAAAATCAACATTGTTGACAAATTTCACAGAAGTGTATGACCTGCCACAATCTAGATCAAACCCAGATAGCTTGGTTACAAATCCAGCTTGATCACGTCCAAGGCTCCACTTATGTCCTCTATCCAAAAAATTTCAAAATCATTTTGTCATTAGACATCCCTTTCAGTATTTCAACCCTGATGGATCTCATCAAGATAAAATAAAACAGTGGCTTTATCGTTTCTACATAAAATACCTAAACGTCAGTATCGGATTAGGTTAATAATAAGAGTTTAACAACATTATTGAAAATAAATAATGCATGTACCGGTACATGTTATTTCAGTCAAAGCCAGAGTCGAGAGATTGCATCATTAAGGACGAGAAACGTTGAACTGGAAGGTGATGTGGAGAGACTGAGGAGACAGCTAACCAGTGAAAAGTTTGAAAGGTAAATATCTCTGTATATATGTCATACCACTGGTTCCCAGCAACAGAATGAGAATATAGGCTTGGTTCCTAGCTTTGTTTGATAACATATATCACTGTTTTAGAAGAAGAATTTCCTTAGTGCAAAAATGCCTTTTTTTGAAGACATGACAAAAGTGTCAGAAAGCTACTCTGTTCTTTAGGAGAACTAGGTTTTTCTACTTGTTCGGTCAACATGACCCCATTCCGATTTTCATGAAAATAAGCTGATAAGATGCACATTGAATTACTTATATCAAATTTAATGTATCTAAAAGGGTTGTAAGTAGCCCTTTCGACCTTTTTCTTCTAAGGCAATGATACATACAGTGTGATACCCATTTGGTGAATTCTGTAAACAGTTCATTGTGATGTGTTCACTGCGAGTTTACTGTGTTTTGTTTCACTCACTTTGGCTATGAATTGTATCCAGTTATTGTATTAATGCTTAAAACTGTACGGTTATGAAGTAAATTTATAGACGTCTTTGACTTTGTTTGCTAAGAAAACAATAAATATTTATGTAATATTATACGTAATTTATTCTCTAGTTATGAACCTAATCATTTGAAATTGTAGTATTTTTGTACTTTGTTGCACATCCATATTTGGCTGAACTGATGTTATCCAACATTTTCACTAACACAGAACTATATTTCCTATAGATTGTTTTACATACAGAAGTTTTCATATGCAAATGTGCCCACCAGCTACCTATTGGTAAATGGCAAGTTTCTATTGCTTATCGGATACGGTATCCCACCCATAGACTGCTGGTGGACGCTTTACATATGAATAAGTGATCTTTCTATAGAAAATTCCATAAATGATATGACTGACATAACTATTTTTTGTATGACAGTCGAGGAATATTAATTATGAACAGCTGGTTAATGGACAAATCAAACGCTAAAGCTTCGAGGTATAAATCTGGCTTTTCACTGAAAATGTATCAAAATATAGAAATACAGCATAACATGTATATTTAAGCAATTAATATGATACTTTATACAAATCAGTATCGTTTAGATATTTAGTTTGTATACCACTCCAGCTAAATGCTGTAAATACACATAGATATATTTCACTGAATTGGCAATTAATTAGATGCACAGGAAAGAATGGAGAAAAATGCAGAAAAGAAAGTTATTTGATGAAAACAAATCAATCTATGGACTAAGTTATGGTCATTTGAAATTTAATAAGCTAACTTGTAACAACAAGACCATGTTTGAATTATAGTTTTTGTGTAGGTGTGTTATGGCACTCGGAGCAAGAGTTACATCTGTCTTTCAGTATTGGGCATTATGGCTCAGTAGGACCCGTTCATAATGTTAAATGCATTCAAGCTGTGTGCAGAATAATTTATAAATCCATTAAATTCTCCTGCCTACCAGTATACATGTACCTTATTCAGCAGTAGTGATTGAAGCTTGCTTTAATTGCCATAGATTAATTTCCAAGCAAATATAGTTCTATTTACCTTACTTGTCAATATTTAATTGAGATGTGGAACTAGATGATCTTCTGTTTATTATAATAAATAAATTCTGATGGACATATTACTTAATAGCACTAAATTATCTTTTTAATTTTTTGTCAATTATGTAAATTTCTATCAAAGTTCAAGGTCAAGTGTCGGGTCATCCCAATCTGAGCGTAGTGTTACAATTTTTTCATTTGAGAACTATCACGGTTTACAGTGAGTATGCTGGTCATAGTCCACTTTGTTCTTGTTGGAAGATAATGGTAGATTTGGCGAAGGTTACCAGCATTTACTTAAAATTCATACTCTTGTTGCTTCACCTTTGTTTTGTAGACTTTAAGCACATATTTGTTTTATCAGTTTTCTGTATCTATCTACATGCTAATGCCATTATGACTTCGCTACAATGTTTTAAATTGAAAATCATAGGTGTTTAAACTTGCAATTTTATTTGCCTTTGCCTCACTCAAGTCCAAGTTTCTTTAGTGTTCTATATTTACATAAAGGGAAGCTGGCTTCACTTCTCTCTCTCTCTCATACCCTCTGCAATGATGGATCACATCAGGAATGAGGGGTCGAGAGTAATTAATATAAATTAAAAAAACTTGTTTCACAATCGACCTAGAATAAATGAGAATAGAATTAAGATAAACAACTAAGATAAGCAATGTATAGCAACCTACTGACCTCCCTTATTTTAGATTTTACTAGGTGCTGAGTTGTTGCTCAATTCAAGTGCCATTTTTCAGCACTCTATAATTATACTCATTTATAGTAGTCATCATGTATTTACCATTGTTTACTTATTCTAGGCAGAGAATAAGGAACAATTACTTATATGAATCATCCACATATGACAGTTGGAGAGATCCCGAGTATTTGGTATTAACATAATCCTTGCATTATCTGTATACACAAAGAAAACCTTGCATGTTGCTGTCTGGAATCTGGATATAGCTTTAAGATTGTTAACCCATCAAGCATGTTATATCGAAAGCGGTCATATATAATCAATGGTCAATGATTACGTCTTTGTTGGTATTGGGTGTATATAAAACTTACTTACCATAGTATACATGTATGTGGAGGGATTTTCATTTTAATTACTCTAACGTAATTATGTATTGTGTATTATTTGTTGAAAAGGCCTTTGAGTAATTAATGTTGGGTGAATTTAGCCGCAGGTTGGCTTATTTAGAACAAGTTGGTTCCCAGACTGTAGGATACCAAGTCGTTAAAAATGGAAATCAGTGTATAAGGGTATTCTCAGAACAAGTTGGTAAAGTGCCAGGATGATGTGAATGGGTTGTCTCCAAATGACTGACACCAGTGCCTAAACGGCCCGACATACTCTACAGTCAGGTCTCGATACATTAATGATGCTGTCTTTGTTCCCAAGCAAAATGTTGTTGTAACTAATATGTCCATATACAGAATTGATACTATGATTGTTTTAAAACATTGAAATGGTGTGAGTTTAATGAATATGTCAGTATATCGGGTGTCGTTATATTGAGACCTGACTGTATAGTATGTCGGGAGTTTAGGCACTGGTCCCACAGTGTTGTGGTCTGTTGCATAAGAAAACCCTCGGTAGTGCTCGCTTGGCAAAGTGCTGAGAAACCTTATACTAATGGTGAGCACTGCTCCCTGGTAGCCTGTAGTTGCATTAAAAGAAGGAAAGCGCTTCCAAAAATCCTTAGGCAACAGGCTCCTGGCTAATACTTAAGGGTGAAGAATACGCTGGTGAACAAGATTGTTCAGTATTGAAAGTTACCAGTAATTAATCTGATTTGACACAATGGGAAATTGCTCAAAGGCTTTTTGATTTACTATGTATGCAATACCTATGTATCATTGCTCATGTGTATTCCAGCTTCTAAATATTGCTTTGTATGTCCATTAACCAAACCTGTAAACTAACATCCAAACATGCCTACATGTAAGCATGGTTGTTCAGCTTTCACATTTTATTTGTGATTTATAGGCCTCCGGTCTATAAACAATAACATATAATTTGATACCATTATATTAATACATGTCAACAGACAATGACAGACACAGTTGTTAATGCTGATATTTGATATAAAATTATCATGGTCAAATAAATTTATAGTTTTTCACATGTACTTGATATTTCATAATTGGTTACAGAGACTATAGATAACACTGTCCCTGTTGGTTACTAAAATATATGAACATCAGGCTGTCCTTAAAACAAATGTTTGTTTGCGGTACCTACCTACCCATCGAAATGGCCCTCTGCTCAATTTTTTTTCAGCTCTTTTCCTTACATAACTGTATCAACCCAATTGTTTTTACAGGCTCCCCAAAAAATATTTCTATACAAAAAAATAAAAATTCGACCTACCTACCCACCTTAAAAATCCTGCGTTACTGCAAAAAAAAAAATTTTAAGGACGGCCTCATAACTGGTTCATGTTAAAATGGTGTACCATGATGTTATAGGACATTAGATTTGTGTTGCATGTTCTGTCTATTATCGCAGAATTGCAGAGAACTATTTTGATAAATTCCAGAATTTATACTTCTCTACTAAAATGTGCTAACTGAAACATTCAAAACTATGCATGAATTGTGATTACTGGGCTTCAGCATGTTCCCACTGCTTGTTCAGCACATGCTATAAATATTACCAAGGTGTATCATTTATTTGTATGTTAGGTGAGGGGCGTCTATAGATGCATGGTATAGAACCCGTTGAGGGTTGTGTATAGGCACATGGTATTAAACCCAACTTTCGTGATTCAGTATAAGTGTTACTTGTGTATGCATGGTTTTCAATTTGTTTCCATTCGTATTCTGTTTCTTTTTTGCCTCAACTTTTATACCAATTTATACCAACTTATTGTGATAATCAAACTTTTTCAGTCTGACATTATGATCATTTTGTGAAAATGACTTTTCTGAATATCCATTTTAACAAACATAGTAAAGTAAAATGCTCATGTGGTTTCTCCCTTTTTTCTGCTATGACTTTCTGACATTTTTTAATGTTATATATTCATTGGATTACAATATTACATAATGTGTATTTTCAGGGAACGGGCGGTGCAGGAATTGAGACGTCATGGCCTCGTCCCACCAGTGCCTACGATGGATTACACGAGCAGTACGAGGTACCGATCTACAAGCCCCGTCAGGTCTCGCTCTCGCAGCCCTACCAGGTATGTAGTATCCAGAAACCTTCCTTAACTTACTTTTAAAAGATATTTATTTAATCATCATTGATTGGTTATTGGTACAAAATCTGTATTGAATGTAAGAGGTCGCAGGTTCGATACCAAGTCTTGACATACTAGAGTGGTTTAAAATGGTATTGTGGTTTCTATTTCCCTTGCTTTCAGTATAGTGAGTACCAGGTTACTGCTGGTTTGCTCATTGTCAGGATAATGTGACTGAGCAGTCTCCATGCTGCTGTTTTATTAAAGCACTTACAGAAATCGTAAACTTACGATCAAATTTAAGTCCTTTATAATTTTTTTACAATTATGAAGTGTGGTAAATGGAGCTGCAATACTAATAATGATTCAGTTACTCAACTCCTACAAACCATATCCGTCACCAATTTACAGTTGTTAAAGAATTATAAAGAATTTAAATTTGAGTGTAACTTAAAGTGTTTCGTAAGTGCTTTGATTAAACAGTATCCATATGACTAAAATGCTGTTGACCAGTGGATCTTAAAATTATGTTTTTTTTAAAAAAATACATAAAAGATGTTTATATTCTCACGGAAGGAAATTAATCTCTGTATTATATAATTTATTTCAGATACAGCAGGAGCCGTAGTCCCGACATGTCATATTTAAGTACTTCCCGTCGTCGCTCACCAGATCGTAGCGGATATTCACTCGAGGACCCAGACACAACCACTAAAAGTTACAACAGTGACCTGCTTTGATGCCAGCATCCTTAATACTTTCATATAGCAACAAATTTAAAAGTATTTTGAATGTTTCGAAATGGAGAAAAATCTTACAACCTGAAAAATGTTCTGTATTAAAGGGAAATAACTCTGTATGTCTAAGCTCAGGTATAGTTATCTCATCGCCGAATTTACCAGAAGTGCCGAATTGATATTTTGCAAAAAAAAGTGTATGATTATTGTGTTGAATGTGTTAGGTCATTTAATAAAAAGTGTATTTATTTTCATCATTGAAAACATGTATTTATTTGTGTCGATGTTTGTTTGTATTTTCATAAACAATATGGAAAATAGCTAACTGTTTAATGTTAACATCATCTAAACAAAATTAGTAAATTTTTAAGATATCTTTTCAGTGATTTAAGATTGCTAACAATTTTTTCTGAGTATACATGTACCAGTATGGTTATTCATGAACAATATGGCATATATCTAATGGTCTAACCTTATCCAAACTAATGAGTAGTTTTCTGTATTTTAACATTGCAAATAATTTTCTGAACATACCTATATGGAAATATTTTCTGTTTTTTCTGAAGAGGGTTTTAACGATTATACTACTTTTCCTGAATTCAACTATTCAAGTAAAAAGTGATGAGATACAGAAAAATCTGTAGCTTAAAGTCAGCCAAGTTTGTTTTTACTTAACAAATACATACATTGAGTGTTTTCATGCACATGTTTTATTATTTTTGTAAATGTAGTGTGAAGTATGTGGAGAGACAGTATTGACTAGTTGTATATATACGGTACATACTCTCTCCGATCTAGTGTTTTCTTCTGTGATATATATTATATATAACCTATTTATATATCAGCTGTTGTTTTGGGGGTAAAATGATTGTCGTGGTTGGTTGTAAAGTTAAATGTTTTCAGCTGAACTTGAGAAGACTACTAGACCTCTGGTTGCTAGGTTGGCTAGATTTTTTTCGAGCTAACCTCACAACGAAATCCATTTCCTGAGGTCAAATATTTGGTTTCAGAATTTGTTAAGCATTAAATGACAGAAGAGCATGGGTGAAAGTGTTTAGGCATATGCCTGAAGTGCAGGTTTTTTACTTTACCAGAAAATCTTGTTTTTCTTTATTTTTCCGATATAAATTGTAATTTTTGAGGTTCGCATTTTTTTCAGAATTTCAACTTTCACCCATGGAAGAGTCCTACCACTGCTTAAACTTGCCCCTAGACAATGGCTGTTATTAAGAAGATCCAAACATGACTGTGATATTATTTGCTTGATATATTGAGTATGCAAAGCATGTGCTAAAGCTACTGTTGCTTCTTAACTACAATATACACAAACTATTAATAGTAGAGTGTTAGCATTAGGCATGGGCCGCACGGTTCATTCATATGTAAACTGTCATACAGAGTGTTGCACACACCAATTGCTTGTTGAACATCTATGGGTTGAGTACATAGGCTTGCTTTAAATATCCAATTTTGGGGATATGGATGGTTTGTTCTATGTCTGACTCTTGCATGGATGGCTAGGCGTTGCTGTCGTTTCTGTGTGACTTTGGATTGTCTGTGCACTACATTATTTACTCGCTGCACATTTCCACCCATGCACAGAATTACTCGAGTTGCTAGACTAACTCAAATATATATCTGTCTGTATGTGAATGGATCTGTGTGTGAAAAGTTGCAGTATCGTCAAATTATAGCTGAACTGTGTATTTATTTAATCTATGAATAACTTAGTATGTACATTCATCTTTGTGAGAAAGGGTTAATTAATGCTGTAAAATTGTGACTTTGGATGATTTTTCGGCTAGTTTCCCCAAGATGGCTGCCATTTTTTAGTGTCAGGGGAGTTAACTCAGTTTGATGTTTAGACCATACCTATCTTATGTGTTTTCGGCCAACCTTATTGTGACACTGACCATGTGACACTTTGAACAATTTGGCATACAATAGGTATGAAGACCTTCAAATGGGGATATTTGCGATTAGGCTATACATCACTGTCTGTTAGCTTTCGTGTTGTATGAAGCAATGGTTACAATACCATAGTAAATAAGTATTACAGCTCTGCTGTCCGTGACATTCCGTCCATGTATTTTTTTTTGTAGATTTTGCTATATTTATTTTCATAATTTTTGTGTTTCTTTTTTTATTTCTTTTTCATCGTCAGTTTGTATATGTCTGGTATATATGTTGGGAGACGTAACTTGGGTAACAGTGAAGACGTAACATGATTACAAGCATATGTTCAGTTAGTCCGTCTCCCATTGTATCTTCATCCTGCCATATTTATTTATTCATCCAATATTAACGGCATTTATGGACTCAGATCTTTGTATCATACATACCGGTAGTTCCTGGAATCTCGATAACACAAATTAATACGTATGGATTAAATCTCTGATCAATTATATATACATATTGATTATACTGCCAATTATTATTGCAAGTATTTGTTGTGATCATTTGAAAAAATACTGGAAGTAGTTGGTCACTACTTAAAATAGTACTATGCTAGTGAAGACAAAAAATAATTATTTGGTTATACTGCAAATCAACATAGCATGTATGTTTAGAAGTTCTTATATGGTGAGAATTTGAAAACATTAAGTACATAGATGTCGGTACGCGAAATCAAACAATACTAGGCAACACAATATTATGAAGAATTTGTTAAGAGTTTTTCCATTTTCACGAATAATTAAAAGTGTAATCCTGGAACTGAAATTGAATTTTATCTCGTTAAATATATGTTTTATTTGCGGTAACGAAATTTGTTAGTTATATGAGTTAGTATGTCTATTATGTAGAGAAGCACTGTAACTTGTACTTTGGCTCCATAGATTAAACTAGGGGTCGTATTCACAAAGCATCTTAAGTGAAAACTTAAATAATTTGTGCAGCTCATATTTCCCGCAATTTGAAAAATAATCCTTGTTATCTTAGTGATTATAGTAGCTGTGTACCTAATACTTCAAAACTATGTACAATATTAAGCATGTTGATTTTCTTGCTTAGATGATACACTGTAGAAAAAATTAGGATTTTAAGAAATTTCTAAGTTTTCTGCTAAGATGCTTTGTGAATACCAGCCCAGATCCTTATTAGGAAAGAAAATCTATATAGATATTAAATATAATTTAAAGCTATTCTTTCTTCCAAAATGTTATACATATAATAACTTATATTTGTCTTGCTTGTTGACCGTTACTATGGTTACTGAATTGAATAGAGTATTACTGTGTATTGAGTTTTAGAATTTAGATAATAGAATGTACAATATAACGTTGTTTACAGAAAACAAGAGAATGTTGACTGGGGGTAGACAGGAGATGATTGGATAGTGATTGAATACTGTACTGCCAGCTTATAACAGTGACTAATCACATGTTCGAATAAAGCTTGATGTGGATTGTATAATAAGGTTTTTAGGAATCGTTAGCGATTTTTATCAATGACACTTTTCAACAATATTTATGTGTACTAGTAGTGTAGAAAATACATACACAGTATTTTTGATTTTTAAGAAATTAAAATACAGAAAAAATATGCCTTTGTTGTTGTTTATTTCAGTTTTTCTTTCGTAAAAGTTATCTTATATCTGCATAAGGTGATTGTATCAATCTGTCGCAGATATTTTGACATTGAATCTAATCTGGACTTTGATGAGCTAAAACTGGTATCATAAGCAGGTACATTTCGTACAAATCATGTTTTGTACAAGTTGTGTACGGAAACAAGTCATAGATTATATAGCTTACCTGTATGTGAAATAGACTGGACTCATTACTAACGGTCAAACAGATGACCTACGACAGGTCAGAGAAATCAAACTATCCATTGTGGGAAGATTATGATGCCAAGATGAAATATGATAAACATATAGTCAACGGACTGGTACATGTAATACCAAAAGATCATAAATCTAATAGGGAAGGCAGTATACAACAGAAACAGCAGACCATGAAAGCCACAAAAGGGCCCTAGGTCATTAAGGCCAGAGTTCTTTTATTTTTCGTTACTCGGACCCTCCTGCCCAATTTTTTGGCATTTTCAAAAAAAAAATTGAAAAACTGGAAAAAAAAATTTGCATATAATGTTTTGATAATAAATGGACCAGCCTTGTATTGTTATTTCATTATTTTGTTAATAATAAGTTTTATTATGTAAGTGTTTCACTGCAGTGTACTAGTCTTAAGATAAATTGGCTGTTTTCTTGAAAACTGACACAGTTGTTAAATGTTGATTTCTTTAAATCGGACCGTCATTGACTATTCTGCCACCAACAGCTTGTGGATGCTATATTTTGGGAGTTTTTATTTTTCCCTCCTGTGGACTTTTTTCTGAAAAATGTCCGCGTAACAAAAAATAAAAAAACTGGCCTAACCAGTCATAATAGTGCCGTGCATGCAGGCCCCATTGTGATGTAATCATTTACAATTTCAACATGTGTTATTGTGTGTTTTTATTTTAAGCAGTTTGTAAGCCATCCCATGAATGACAGAATGTTTGAAAATATAAGTTGAATCGACTCACAATTTCAAAATTTCGTGTGGTTCAAACTTTCTTCAATGGCGTCCAATGTCAAAGAAAGATAACTCAACCTAATTCTTTTGAACACATATTTGGATTGTCTCCCTTTACATTGCACACACATTAAACGTAGTCTGGTTCCAGATTTTTAACATCTTTGCAGTCTACTGTGATGTAAAGGGACAGGAACCAGACTAATATATTAAACTGTTCAGTGTAGATAGGCCTTGTCTTGGTGCAGGAAAGAGGGCCATGTATGTATATTAAGAAGCATCCTGTTGAGCCAAAACAAATAAAAATAGAACTCAGGTAATATGCTAAGGAAAATAGGGCAAATAAGTAGGTAGAAAAACATTTTATTAGAATTAAAAAAAGAAAAAAAGTTATATGTAGATTTTTGACTAGAAAATTGACAATCCAGCAATGCAATGTCACTCGATAGTTCCAGAGTGACTTTTCTGTGTTCCATCTTCTACTGACCTGAATAATCGATTTATACTTCTATTAGTGTTCTCCTAATTGAGGTGAGATCTGCAAGAAGTTGCCTCTTAAGGTTAGAAACCACCAAATAGATTAGTTCTTTAGCTCAATGTAAAGTAACAATGGCCGGCCTCAAATTGCTACAAGTTTTAGTCTATGGCCACCTGGCACACATAATTACATCATCTTAAAGAAGCATATTTAAGCTTCAAAATAATACAATAAAAAAGGGGGTCATGTATCTTCTAAGAAAGATTTTGCTCATCAAAGATGAAGAACATATTTTAGCTATCACGCGGATTGATGCCAAACACGTTAACCCCAACTCTACTTTCACTTTCATATTTAGGTTAAAATGTCACAGAATTCAAGATTACCAGCTTTACTACACCCCATACATGTGCACAATCAATTTAAACTAAATTTCATGATTTTAAAACAGACTTGTCAATCCATACCACCATTTTCAGTCAATCCAATGTTTCTTTCAGGACTCTTTGAGTGTATCACCATTTGGGCCGCTCATGTATTTAGTGGTTGCGTACCTTAAATAATCTAGCACATAGACCTAAAATATTCATGTATATTTAGATCTTTGTCCAGCATGTGCAGATCCAGAGGCGGGGACTTCAAGGTGACTATAAACCCCTCCTGGAATTTTGGTAAACTGGTTATTTTATATAGTTACACTGGATTGTCAGATCAGGACAACCCTCTAAGAAAAAATCTTTTTGGAACCTCTATGAGAAAAATTGCTGGTGGGATCACGAACCCCTTACTGAGAAAATATGTTCGTTGAACCCCCTCTTGGAAAAATTTCTGGATTCGCACATGCATATATAGTATGCTTCTCTTCTTGTGAAAGTCAAACCAGCCATTCGTGTTGATCAACAAACAGACAATGTAGCAATTAAAAACACTTTACATAATTGTTTGAATCATTTTTGTCATCATCAAAATTAACCGTTTTACCAACATACCTTATAATTAAATAAATTTACACAGTGTTATTACACTAGTATAAAGTTACACGTTTAAAGTATTGTTCAAGTGTTTAATTAAATTAATGAGAAAGCATGTGGCTACACTGGAAAATGGACACTGCTTGGATACAGTAATCATTGTTATTTCGGCATCTGTGTGATATCTGAATATCTTGATAACTGACCCATGTCGGTATTAATGGTTCAAATTTATTCAATGCTCACAGGATCAATTTGTAAAACACGTTAAATTAACTGGCTGTTGCTTTTATGACGATAATAAGCAGTTGTAAATGCATGTATGTGTTTCTTTAATTGTCCATGTCGACAAATTTGCATTAATTGGTTATCCGAGAAGAGTGCTCGTTTCTAGCGCTAGGTCAGTCAATTTACGATAGTTCTCTATGACCTTTTGTGGATAAAAGCAGTATTGTTTTTTGGTTGTTTTTATTAAAATCGTTTCTGCACTCTCTTCATCGTGGTCTTACACTTCAAAACTCTATGAAGTGTATTTCAATTTATAACTGTCTTTTCTTGCACATAATTATGAAAGTCCTAAAACATGAAATGTGGTGATTGAAGATAAATGTACCCTCATAATGGTAGGTCCGGACAATACTTGTGTTGGAGTGGTTATAATCGCTGCTGGACAATACCTGTGTTGGAGTGGTTATAATCGCTGCTGGTTCGCCTCATACTGGGGATCAATAATTGGTGAGAAAACTATCTAGCTAGCTTATGACAGGTTGGTAGTTTCACATAATGGTCTCCCTTCATCCATGTGTTCCAGTGGTGTAACTTGAGTGCGCTGAATTTGATTGTAACCCAACAATTTAGGTTTCATTCTTGGGTGCAGCAGTCAAAAAGTTGTTGCGAAACTGTAAGCGTTAAACTTGAATAAACAATGAATAGACAAACATTTTCTTGTAGATGACATAATTATATTCACTGCATTTCCCTGGCTGTTGATATGATTTATTCATGAAAATCATAAAAAAGGGCTACATATAAGATTCCTGTATATTGATAAATAAAAAGTGCTTATGCAGCCAGAAAGCAAATATTTCAAATTTCAATTTGCTTGTTTGAAATGTGAAGATTTTGGGGTTCAGTCCAGGTTTGCCACACAATAATATTGAATTAATTCATTGAGCCCCCTGCTGGAAGAGGGGATTTCATTGCAGAACTTAGATTCATGCTTCCTTTCAGCTTCTTTCAACCAAAAAATAATGCAACGATTATGGTAAATCACAATATGTGCATGCTCAGTGAAGAACAATAATTATGAGTCCCCTACTGTTTTTTTCGACCGGAGGGGACTATAGGTTTGCCCTCAGTCAGTCATGTCGTCCGTCAGTCCGTCTATCCGTCCGTCAAAAAATCTGGATCCTGACATAACTCAAACAGTTTCCAAGCTAGGTTTATGAAACTTGGTATGTAGCTAGGGGGCAAAACGGGGATTATGCACAGCTACATATATTTTGATTTTAACAAAAATTGTGGTTGCTATGGCAACAGAAACATTGAAAATGGCTTCAAACTGGTAGGGGACTTCTGTATTGCTTGCAATTCTTAATTACTTGTCATTTCAATTAAATATTAATTAGTACGAACGACTTCCTATGTGTAGCAATCCAGCCGCAGTACATGAAGAGTTTGGGACATTATCAAGTATTATACAATTTACTATATTTTATTTTCGTAAATAATGACTACGAGGGTTGTTCAAATTGGAATGCAAGTAATGCTATATCTTTCTTGTATCAATGAATTTTTAAAATTAGTGAGCTGTATATCAAAGATCATTGTATTCGCTTTAAATTGATTCCTCGCATTTTAAAATCCGTTCAGTGTAGCTGTAACGATACGTCAATAAACACTGTCTACTCGTGTATACTAATGCTAAAATGATTGGGAAAATGTCAATTTTTTCTGACCAAATTCGGTCTCATTTAATAATCGTTGTTTTTTTAATGCGGGAGCAAATACAATATTTAAAATTACTTGTATGGTGAAATGGTGTCATTTAATGTCATATTCATCAACTGTTTGACAGTTTAAGAACTTCAAAAATGGTGTTATTTTATTTGGAAATGAACCCCATGCACGCAATCCAAATACCGCAACATACTAGAAAAGGGTTGAAAAAATCAAATATTTTGGAAACTGGTGGAGTATTTACAGTTAGGCATATAGCTCAATGTGTTGGGACATCATTAGGAGCGATTCATACAATTATCAAGTATATTACAAAAATTAGAGCAATTAGTATAGTTTTGTTACCCCTATCTGCTTTGAGACGCCAGCACATATGCCCTTGCAAACTGTCCAAAAATAACAAAAAACAGTTTCTAGATAACAAAAGTCGACCATTTGCAAATGTAATGACGACAAAGGAGACATGGATTCATTTTGTCACCGATGCGACAGATCAATAAACAAATATGGGCCAACAAAGACAGAACAAAAGTATGCATTGCAAAACGCACCATGGACGCCCGTAGAAATGTACACTTTTGTCCATTTAAACCAAGTTTTTACCATTTAATATGAAGTATAACACGGAAAATGGGTAAATGCCAAGCTTAACAAAGGTAAATTCCTTCAGAGATTGAAGTAATACTCCGACAATCGCTGTCAAGCCAAATATTTGAAGGATGACATGCTATTGCAGAGCAATGGGCCTCCACATGCAGCAGCCATAAACGCGACTTTTTGAGAAGCGTGAATGTTTTTGAGCTTTCCGATCATCCTTATTTGCCAAGCATTGTCCCTTGTGATATTTATTTGTTTCAAACGACTCTTATATCGCATTTTCGGAAAAAATATCAGGTACGTTAAGATCTCAGTTTGGCTCATGTCCAGTATATGCATAGTGCACCTAGGAATGATAACAAAATCGCATTTTAAAAAAGGAATAACTGAATGAAATTTCGCATATATATCAGAGATGAATACTGCAATGGGATCAAAGGCATGTTTCATTAGAATCTATCAAGGATAATTTGTTATGGGGTTAGTTGCATTCCAATTTGAACAACCCTCGTACATACTGGTACTTATGGTAATCAAGTACATAAAAAATAGTCTGAATCATTCAAATATAGTATTACAATTTATGTTGTTGTTTTTTTCTTGATAAATGAATAATGATTGTTCAAATAATTGAATAACAGGGTCTGTTTATTGGCAAGTCTTATTAGTTGATTCGATTCCCACATTTGTCATCAAAAATATCATTTTGCATGCATTAATCACGTAGCCTATGTCATAGAGCTCTCATGCCAAAATGATGAAGTATTGTTAATACTGTCTATTGTTTGTAGTGGCTACAATTTAATGTTTATATTTATTTGGTGTCTTTTACAAATTATATTATGCCAGGACTCTATTTTAAGTCAATTGTCTATGCATGCAACAGACTCTATGTTTTTATTTATTAAGTCCAATATTTGATACCTATGATCAAAGATCGTGTAATTGAATGATATTATATTTCTAAATCGGAGCCCTATCAATATCTTGTATATGATCATTGTCTACTGTGTTTATACCGTCTGTTTGTTTGTTCCACATGACATGTATGTATCATATTCCCAATTAACGATAGTCATGAAACTTACTTCATTAACATAATGCCTGTATGATGGACATTCGCAAAAAACTGCCCATTACAACTGAATGTGATACATTGTATTTCAGATGAGTTTTTTTACAAGTTTTACAATTTGTTACCTGTTTCGGTTATTTGCCATACGTATAACATCCTCGAGACTTAACTGTGATTGGTTTGTGGGCCATAATGCAAATTGGTTTGTCCATTATATCATCCACAGAAAATAAAGACTTATTATTTGTCTGGTACATTCCTTTCACATAATTATTTGCTGTCCTGTCAGGAAGGTACCAAGTAAGTAACAGAATTAATTTAAATTCCTGACTCTGTAATGATCACTCCTGCATTCTCGCAAGATAGATACAAGCCGCTATAATGGTCCAGTGGTTAGTGGGTTGGATTTGTAACCTGGTGATCTGGGTTTTGTTCCCGGTTGCGACAGGTCATACCCTTTCATGAAAATATTTTCCTTTCCATATTGAGAACTTGCCAGTCCTTTGTAGTAGGTTAAGTTAGTACTGGTTAAGAAAAATTGTTAGGTGAATCTGCAGGATTGATACAGACAACCTTCGAGTTCCAATTACTCGAGCTTCTTTCTCTAGTCCTGCAATATGAATTCACTGTGCATTTCAGAAATTGAACAAAACTTGTACCGGGTACATGAAGTCGAGTTAATAAAGCCAGCTGGAAATGTTACAAATCTGTTTTAAATTGAGCATGATACACAAGTGCAGAATTATGGCTACCAAAGCTGAATACAATCATAAATCATGAATATCATCCATTTGTTAAAACTATCTGTCACCCGATACTGAATTCCTTTATCATTTTTTAGAATCGAAAATATCTTTTACGATAACCTGTGAAATTGGCATACACGATACACATACATGTACTAATTGTGTACGCCTTTTCATCTTATGTTGTTTTAATTGATATTAAATGTTCACCCACTTGATAGATGTCAGGCGAAGATCTCTATTTTAATCTCATAAAAGTATTTTAATAAACACCGAAGTATTTATTTGTTACTTTATACCTTTGCCTCTTCTCATACTTAAATTTGCATATTAAAAAGTCATCATTTTTGTGAGTACTGAGTAGATATTTTAAATTCTATTGGACTGGTTCAAGTCTTTTGTGCTTAGAATGAATAAGTGAGGCTTACTGAGATGGGTACACAGGCTAAATATGATACTGTCTCCCGGAATCTGACACCTATCAACATATAGTTTATGGATGATGAAGGGTACCGGAGATTTGATAATGTGATAAGAAAGAAAAAATGGTAAATAAAGATCTGGTTAAAAGTATTACAAAGATAAACTTCACAGTTTTTTGTGACATTGTAATTTTCTCGAGATATGATTTTTATGGCATTGTGTGTCATCACATAAAAGTTTTGGTGTCGGTTTGGCAGTATGCTTTAAAATATGTAGGCCTATAGTACAGTGTTGACTTCGATGTCAATTGTCAAATAGACACTTAATGATTTGTTCCACCATTTAATTTGCCATGGAATGCTACTTTTAAGTCACTTGTCAGTTGTAATTGTTGATCTATAAAATAAAACTGAACAGTTAAAATTTTGTTGATATAAATTAAAATAAATGGAGCCGATAGGTGTCTGACATGTCTGTATGGTCAAATGGAACAAACATTGTCTGGTAGACATTATTAGGGAGGTTGTGAAGGGTAGGTACGTGTATCTGTAGCTACCTGTACATGTTGCAATTAAAAGTGTTTTGCTAAACACAATGTGTGCGAGTAAAATCATGCGGCAGATGAAACATGATTAAACTTTGTGATTTGCAATATCTATAGATTATCTCTAAATTACCTGCATGTTCGTGTTGACCTTGACTCGAACACATTTTCTTCATGAATTTAAAGACTGCACATATATCGCTGGCTTAGTTTGATAAGGTTGTAAGTACAAAATTGATATTTTGAAGAAGAAGAAAAAACAAGAAAAAACTTTCTGAAAACTAATCTTTACTAACGAAAAAACAAGCTTTTTGAACTTTGGTTTGGTCAACATAACTAAATATGCATGAGTCTTATAAGGTCATAAGTGAGCACTTACACTTACAACCTTCTAATTCTAAGCCAGTGATATGTAGCTAATAAAATGGTGTTATGTTCAATCATATAATTTACAGGCCTCAATAAATCTATTTTTCCTTCCTTACTTATATAGCAGGATTTTTTTTCTTTGTCTATGTTGCTGGACAAGACTTTAGTGCTTTTAAAAACATTTGTTGAGGCCTAATAAATTCATACATAAATTTAAAACAGTTCACTATATAGCGCTAGCTAGCTAGGCTTAACAATCTCACTTAAAGTACATAATTAAACATCATTGCGGTTTCTATTGTCAAATATTTTAGCCTTAACAATCCTCTTCATACTGTAAATGTCGGAAGTACACACTTCACCCATTCTTTGTTAATTAACTGCTCCCTATACTAATTACTGATATCATTATTACTCGTTTGATTGCTCAACATTTGTCTGTTTTATGAGTGTGCGAAGTGTGGTTTAAATTTCTTAAACTTTTTTGTGACCGCACTTCTCTGTAAGTTAAACGCTACTTTTGTCGTCCAAACCGTAATCGGTAAAATAAGCTAACTTAGGTTCAGTTACACGGGTTAACCATTTGAATGTACTGTAGTGCATTTAATCTGATTTTGTATCAAATTAGAACTAATTGTATTAATTTCGGTATGAATGTACATTGTTTGAAAAAAACACATTAATTTATTTTTATTGCAGGAGGTATGACTCGGAGTTGATCTGACCAAACTGGATTCAATTACCAGATTTGATTACCCGTACAGTACATATAGCTCCAGTGATGAAGTGCATGATGGGTGGAACTGTATGACTCGGAATATGGTGATGAACTAGTTTGATGAATAATGAGGCATTGACATTACCAGTGACTCAAAACAGGGTAAGTTGTTCAATTGCTTAAGTCCAATGCATCATAACATTCCGGCGTCCTCCATTGGTAATAATGCCGAGTGGACAATCTTACCTTAAACCAGCAGATCATATGCACACATGCTAGTATACTCATTGCTGGTATTCCGTGAGAATACATCCAAACAGAGTAATAATGAAAACACACGATGATTAATTAGCGACAGGTTAATGGTGTTCAACTATATCTTAAAATCTCCATCAGAATCAAAACCTTATCATTTGTGTAATGAAACTGTGACATAAGGACAGGGTCGTCTAGACAGATCTGTAAATTCTTATACAGCTTTTTTCTACATACACTGATGACGAGTCCTGTCCACGTAATGCTGTCTTTAATAACAGTGCTGTGACGTTGTTCGGTACTTGCCCTTGAAACTGTGGTCATATACTTGAGGTGGTCCTTCACTGAGGATTTTTACATTACCTGAGAGCAGGGAGTCTGCATGTCATGTGAAAGTGGGTCTTATTTAAAGGATATATATTTTTATATTAAGCTTTTTCAATGTGTATTAATCACTCTCGACCCCTCATTCCTGATGTTATCCATCTAAACAAGTGTTTGAGAGAATATAAGGTATTCAAGAGAAAAGAAATTGGTGTATGTTGCAATCATGCTAATATGTACATGCTTTTTAGCTCACCTGTCACAAAGTGACAGAGTGAGCTTTTGTGATCACTATTCGTCCGTCCGTCCGTTCGTCCGTCGTCCGTCAACAATTTACTTGTGTAGACACTAGATAATCATTATGAAACTTGGTCACAATGATCATCTCAACAAAATCTAGGTCAAGTTTGATATTGGGTCATCCGGGGTCTAAAAACTAGGTCACAAGGTCAAATTATAGAAAAACCTTTGTGTAGTCACTAGAGGTCACAATGTTGGCCTAATCTTTATGAAACTTGGTCACAATGATCATGTCAATAAAATCTAGGTCAAGTTCGATATTGGGTCATCAGGGGTCAAAATCTAGGTCACTAGGTCAAATCATAGAAAAATCTTGTGTAGTCACTAGAGGTCACAATTTTGACCTAATCTTTATGAAACTTAGTCACAATGATCATCTCAACAAAATCTAGATCAAGTTCGATATTGGGTCATCTGGGGTCAAAAACTAGGTCACAAGGCCAAATCATAGAAAAACCTTGTGTAGTCACTAGAGGTCACAATTTTGGCCTAATCTTTATGAAACTTGGTCACAATGATTATCTCAACAAAATCTAGGTCAAGTTCGATATCGGGTCATCTAGGGTCAAAAACTAGGTCACAAGGTCAAATCATAGAAAAACCTTGTGTAGTCTGTAGAGGTCAAAATCTTTACTTATTCTATATGAAACTTGGTCACAATTATCATCTCAACAAAATCTAGGTCAAGTTCGATATTTGGTCATCCGGGGTCATATGAGAGGCATCTGTTATACATTAAGTGGTCTTATTCATGAGGTGGTCTTTATTAAAGCCATGTTTTACGTTTTGTACAAGACATTTTGTCATGTGAAGCTGTATATTGTCATGTATTTATCAGATCATCTCGTCAGCACGTTGAACAGAAAATGCCTAATTATTCCCTGGTTATCATATACAGTATTCACTGATAAAAATACATCTTTTCTACTTCCATATTTATGCAGATAAAGCATAAGTTGTGGTCATTAAAATGTCATTTATCATAAAGGATGATAAACAGAGTGTGGCAGGAGTTTAATTAAAGTCATGCTGTTTGTTATTCTAATTATCAGACCGATCTATAGCATGGCTTCGGCAAGTGTTGGTATGGAATCGATTTGAAGCTGTACGAGTTTTTTTATAAAAGAATAATTGCTCATTAAAATCAGATTGTAATTTACATAGCGCTCCTGATGCCACTGTACATAATACGGAGGTAAAGTGTTGATATACATGTTGTAGTGTGTCAGTATGGAGACCACGAGGCTGGGGTATATTACCTGGGTAACAAATCACCCGGAAGCTGGATGATATCCATGTATCCGATGTCCATGTAGGTGATGTCCATGTATCTGACGTCCGTGTATCCGATGTTTATGTATCCGATGTCCGTGTATCCTGATGTCTATGTATAAAAGGGGGTCAATTTTCCTGTTATAGCAATGGCTTCTGACCAATATAAAAGTTATTGATGAAAGTATCTCAAGAAATGGCAAAGTTATGGTAAATTTAATATAAGGTTAAATATGGAAACAATATTGTTGAAGGCCTCTTACTTGGCAAAAACGTTTTGTCGCATAAGATTTTCCTGATTTTTAATTTGGCCCTGTTGACACCCCTGATGTATTTTACGTCCGTGTATCCAATATCTATGTATCCGATATCTGTGTATCTGATGTCCGTGTATCCGATGTCTATATATCTGACGTCTGTGTATCCAATCTTTATGTATCCGATGTCCGTGTAAACTATACAATGTCTATATATCCAATGTCTATGTATCTGACGTCTATGTACCCAATGTGTATGTGATGTTTAGGCATCATGCAGACGCTGGCTTATGAGTAGCAATTAACGTTTCAAAAGAGACTTAAAATTACTCTGGTCGCTGCCCAAGGCTCTACAATGCCTTGATGTCTGGCCTCTAGCCGATTAGGCAAAAAGTACCTGTCCAATGATTACATGGTGATCAGGTTGAATTTGTGACCTATGTATACTAGTAACACATTTGTGTATCATAAAATATTGGTAGAAGAACCCCTTGTGAAACATTTCAATTATGTATATTTGATTTTGTGACCAAACCTATCTCCCATCAATTTAGATGCAATATAAAGAAAAGCACATGGTGGCATGACAGCTAAGTGGTCATGATCTATTCTGGTATAACTAAATAAGTGCCTACAACTCCGGAGGTCCCTGGTTTCAATCTTGACTGAGGCACTAGACATCCAGAAATACTCGTCAGTGTTTCTCACCCAACTTGGTTACCCATAGATAGCTTCAAGTATGTGTATCGGTGCTGTACACGAGGCCAATAAAGTACCAAGCAACTCGATGATTCTATTCGGAATGAGCTAGGGTAGTCCAACCGGATTCCTTTCTCTCTTCCCTCGAAGTCAGAGGTCATTGGCCAATCTGGCAGGGAAAAAAACAAATGACCTCATACTTACAACTGGCTCAGTCGATCACAAATAACAAAGTAACCATAAACCATTAGAAGATAGCTGTGAACACTCCCATACAATAGTGGCCATACATTCGTACAGTATTCTAATGCCCGGTATGTCTGTAGATTTAGAGTAGATATTATGTTTTAAATGATTTCTCTTACCGTATGTCCAGTCCAGCGACCAGGAGCTTGATTTTTATTTAATGATTTATTTTTAAGATTATAAATGTCTGCTTTATGAGTCACTGTACAACCACTTTGATGCATGTTACCAGGGAGAACAATTGATAGCTGGTTGACATGCAATGTTATCTGAGCCAGTGTTTTTTATAAAACTTGGGCCAAGAATTACGACCAATACTTACACTCTGCACTCAACACTCAAATATTGAAATTTATTATATTGAGGTTCATAGCGACATTTTTGCACAGGAAGTTGTAATAATGTTAAACATGTATGTACTAAATAGTATTTTTGGCTTACTTCAAAGTGTAATTTAGTGTAAGAGTAAGCTATAAATCTAAATTATCAGTCAGATTGTGAAGTTCGGCACTCAGATTCAATAATTACTTCTATATACCTAGTAGTAAATAGTTCAGAATGGGGAAGAAAATGTATCAAATGTAATTTCAAACACTCATTTAACGATTTTATACATTTTCCTCATCTAGAACTTCAATTTAAGACAAATTAAGAGCTCATTAATTTTATTACAATTTCAATATTTGAGTGTTGAGTGCTGAGTGTACGTATTGGTTGTAATACCGGGCACAGGGCTTGCGTCCTATTATTAACATGGTGATATACTGATAGAAAGGCTGCGTTATTTCTTTAAAATGAACCAAATATATTGACAATGAAATTAATTATCTGGGAGGTATAAACATTTCATTGACTTGCACATAATTTGACAGCTTATTAACTTGTAATAAAAGTTGGGGTGTGTTATTTATTGTCACCTATTTGACTTTATAATCTTCGCCGATTGCAGTTTGAATGATGGGCATCGGCTTAAGGGTTCAAGAGGGGCCGTATTCTGAAGCCCTTTTTCGGTATTAATATTTCATTGAATGGATACATGGTCAAAAGGACATGTGTTCAGAATTTGGATAAAAGTAATACAATCCACATTAAATGACCATTAATTATTTTTCATGCATTTATGTAGATGACTTCTGTTGAATTACTTTCACAGTACATTACAGTTTTTAAAAAATAATTCAGGATTTGATTTATTCATAAACTTCAAGTTTTATTATAATTCAGAAAAAAATAATAATTCTTTATATACCTACTAGAAGAACGAAATCACCAAATTCACCATTCAATTTGAATGATATTGACTATGAATTACGATAAAAAAATATTTCAAGTTCCCTGTACATACATTTCTATACCTTTTGTTTGCTCATGATTTGATGGGACATCTTATAAATGATAAAAAAATTGTTATCTTTGGCTTCAATGAGTTATGTTTCAGGAGTATTTCAGAGTCATGCCAAATCCATTTAAACAATAATGAAATTATATTCGTCTTAAAAACCTTAAAACTCCTTTCACTAAGCAACAAATCTCACAGTCAAATTTGTTAAAATGCATTAGATCATTATTTATACCTTTTAGGTTAAATCAAAGTTAACACCCGCTAAGCTTGTAATTCATGAGCATGACTCTTTGAAGCCTTATTCTAACATTACTTTAAGTGATGAATACATTTTTTCGGCAGTGATTGATGTAACAAACAACAGCAAGGTCTTCATTTAAGACAATGGTGATGCTGATTGATACATTAGGAAATTTTTGAGAAAAGGAAAGGAATCAAGAAGCAGCATGTTCTGCATTATTTTGGGATGTTCCTATAACTACATGTATGTCATCATTTAGACCCGCATGCCGGACTGGCACAGCTTCAATGAATTATTGTGTATTAATAATTAAAATGCCTTAAATTGTATAGTCCCCAGATGTTTATAAACACTAGTCTTTGTTTACAAAAAAAAGAAAATTAAATGCATTTTCTATGTTCATTTCTCTTCAATCTTGTACATTTTCACTTTGATTGAAATACTCTTTAAATCTACACTGATAACAAGCTGTCAGTCGACCATGCAGTGGTTTGTTTATTGATAAGTCTAGAGTTATCTCCAGCGAACTATACAAGTAGTTTCACAAATTGTTGATTTTGTTCATTACTCCTTAGGTAAATGATAACATGGACCAAAAAGATAGCTTGAATTTGAATGTTAAACTTGTAAACTCAATTTTGATACTAAGACATGGACTATCACTTTATTATGCAAGCAGAAAAAGATTCTGCCATGATCATGGACCCTGGCCTAGGAAACATTACCATCCTAATTGACCACATATATGATGCTGCCCACTAACCAACAGGCATTATGTCCCCCTGCACTGACGACAGACCTTAATGCGCTCACTGACCACACCAGGTCTAGATCTAGTGTTTTCTCTAATCATAAAGGTGTGCCTCTAATGTTCTCTTGTTACATGAGCTACAAGAAGATGTTTATTTGTTTCCTTATTTGACCTTATAATTAAATAGTAGAAAAACATCTCAGCTGTCTTGAAAACACAATTACTACATTATTTCCCGACATTACAAGATGTCCTACTGTTGCTCAGGGTTTCCGTGGACTGAACATCCTCTATGTTTGAATGTGTTTATGTAACCCCACAGTGGGGGCACCTTTTCATGGTTAGCACCCTTTAACACCAAAAGCCGTCTGTCCTATTGTGACTTTACAACCTTTAGCCAATTAATCAACAATACTATAAAAGGGAGAGAAATTTACCTTTTAAAGGAAATAGTTGTTAAGCCTGTGCATTACCTAGGGGGAGCCACCTTCCCTCTTCAATTACTTGAATTGTAGACTGGGTCACTATCTATTATCTAACACACAACCTATAATCATCACAGACTGTGAACCAGTCAATTGTACAAAATACTTTCTAAATTACATTTTTTAAAACTGCATGCTGGGTAGACAAATTTTATGGTTTTACAATGATGTGTGTCATTGTGTCCTTTTATAGTAATGAGGTATAAAACTCTTGTCATAAACACATTGGTTTATGCAATGTGACGATTATAATGGTTCGGAATTGTAACTGTAATGATCACATGACACAAAGTTTAGCCAATAAAATTTAACATAATGTCCGTCTGCCAACTTGGAACATCAATTGAAAGTACTCAAATAAATCACTTTGCACCAATGTTGACAGTACTTTGGTTGTTTACAGGTACTAGTTTCTCCCCATCCTAGCAATTAATGTGCAACAATTTGCCTTAAACATTACACCATTTATTGGGGTAATCTTAAGGTATTTGGTACAGTTGTTGCATTAATTAGTAATGTTGGTCTGTACTTGGTTTGGGTACTGTGGCTAACATACATGTACCTTATATAAACAAGGAAGAATATTCTCTAGGGTCTCATAAAAATTGGGATGCAGATTCAAGCTCTGAATCTCATTAGAATATAATCCAGACTTTCTATTGGTCAATTTTATGACTGTATGATAACTAACAACCAATCCGAAGCTTAGAGTTCAGACTGATGTCTGATGTCATGATTCTAAAACCATGTGATAAATACATGTTTTACTACATTTCTTCTGTTTCATGTGTTGTATGTAGCCTGGAACAAATATATTAAATATGTTATCACTTATATAATGTACTGGTAATGTTTACTTTTTTCAACATTTGCTAGACTTTATTTTGGACTTTATTCCAATGTTTGAGACTGGAAAAGTGGGTAGTTCACACAGGCAGTGTAAAGCTCAGCAGTGTCATCTATAGGGCCAAAATGTTTTTGAGGAAAGCCCATAGCACAGCGAAGAATAATTTCAAGTGTTTCCTTTCTAGGCCTATTTCTAAATATAAAAGAAATGTGACAAGAGGGCTGTTGCCATGTTCAAGTGGTTAGTGCCCAGGTTTTGTAACCCGGCGATCTAGGTTCAATGCCTGCATGGTTGCGGCAGGTCATACCCTTCTATGAAAATTTGACAACAATGTGTTTTTCCTCCACATGTGGAGAAGTAATGCTTTTGAAGGGTAAGTTACAGCACTGGTAAGAACTGGTAAGAATACAGTCTAGAAAACCATTATTAATACAGTCCAGGAAACTGGTAAGAATACAGTCCAGGAAACTGGTTAAATTACAGTCCAGGAAACTGGTAAGAATACAGTCCAAGAAACAGGTAAGAATACAGTCCAGGAAACTGGTGAGAATACAGTCCTGGAAACTGGTGAGAATACAGTCCAGGAAACTGGTGAGAATACAGTCCTGGAAACTGGTGAGAATACAGTCCCGGAAACTGGTAAGAATACAGTCCAGGAAACTGGTAAGAATACAGTCCAGGAAACAGGTAAGAATACAGTCCTGGGAACTGGTGAGAATACAGTCCTGGAAACTGGTGGGAATACAGTCCAGGAAACAGGTAAGAATACAGTCCAGGAAACTGGTAAGAATACAGTCCAGGAAACAGGTAAGAATACAGTCCAGGAAACAGGTAAGAATACAGTCCAGGAAACTGGTAAGAATACAGTCCAGGACACTGGTAAGAATACAGTCCTGGAAACTGGTAAGAATACAGTCCAGGAAACTGGTAAGAATACAGTCCAGGAAACTGGTAAGAATACAGTCCTGGAAACTGGTGAGAATACAGTCCTGGAAACTGGTAAGAATACAGTCCAGGGAACTAGTTAAATTACAGTCCAGGAAACTGGTAAGAATACAGTCCTGGAAACTGGTGAGAATACAGTCCAGGAAACTGGTTAAATTACAGTCCAGGAAACTGGTAAGAATACAGTCCAGGAAACTGGTGAGAATACAGTCCAGGAAACTGGTAAGAATACAGTCCAGGAAACAGGTAAGAATACAGTCCAGGAAACTGGTAAGAATACAGTCCAGGAAACTGGTAAGAATACAGTCCAGGAAACTGGTAAGAATACAGTCCAGGAAACTGGTGAGAATACAGTCCTGGAAACTGGTGAGAATACAGTCCAGGAAACTGGTGAGAATACAGTCCAGGAAACTGGTAAGAATACAGTCCTGGAAACTGGTGAGAATACAGTCCAGGAAACTGGTAAGAATACAGTCCAGGAAACTGGTAAGAATACAGTCCAGGAAACTGGTAAGAATACAGTCCAGGAAACTGGTTAAATTACAGTCCAGGAAACTGGTGAGAATACAGTCCAGGAAACTGGTAAGAATACAGTCCAGGAAACTGGTTAAATTACAGTCCAGGAAACAGGTAAGAATACAGTCCAGGAAACTGGTAAGAATACAGTCCTGGAAACTGGTGAGAATACAGTCCAGGAAACTGGTGAGAATACAGTCCAGGAAACTGGTAAGAATACAGTCCTGGAAACTGGTAAGAATACAGTCCAGGAAACTGGTAAGAATACAGTCCAGGAAACTGGTAAGAATACAGTCCAGGAAACTGGAAAGAATACAGTCCTGGAAACTGGTGAGAATACAGTCCAGGAAACTGGTAAGAATACAGTCCAGGAAACTGGTAAGAATACAGTCCAGGGAATTGGTTATTAATAAGTCAATCAGCTGCTGTATGTAAGTTTAATTGTTTTAAACCCGAATAAACAAACAAATCAATAGACATCAGGAAGTAAAAGTCGATTAATCAGGTCAGTCACTGGTTTACATAACATTGTGTACATTAACATTGCAATTTCTCGTAGTAATTCATTTTACTGCCTTTTTCTCCAATTAAAATGTTTAAAACAATTAAAATACTACGTTATGATATAGCAATGTTTGTATACAAGAGACAGACCTGATTAAACGGACTATAATTGGTAATTGTATTGATATTCTCTGTGTGGGTTCATATACGAATTTTAAATATGATATTGTTAAATGTTTTTACATGTGATTCTTTTTTCAGAATCTTGTAATGGATGTTTCCCAGCACGAACAATGGTTCCCAAATTTTACAACAGGAAGAAGATTTTATTATAAGGTAATTCATTCAAGTTACTGTCATGTTTGATTGAGTCAGCTCCACTGAGATAATTGTCATGAAGGTGTGTAATACTTTCAATGATGCGGTTGTGTAGCCATTTTATGTCTGTTAATGTGTGGAAAATTAGGAAAACATGTCTTTTTATTGGTGGAATTTGTCGGCGTCGTGGAAGAACAGGTCGAAGTTGAACGATGAACACCAGATGTAATATTTTCTATTATTGAATCAATTGGTCATTACTCTGACATTGTAGCCATGTTTGGCTGGGTTTTAACTTTCTACTCGGCTTGATATCCCTGTTTTAAGGGGCGGGTATTGTCTGTTTTATTTCCAATGCTTGAAGAATTGGATTAGAAGAATAATTAAGTTGCTCACTGTATATTATAAGAGATTAGACCCAAGTACAGGGTAGCAATACCACGTGGCTTTTAGCTACAGTTACAATTAGAAATTTGTAAACATTTGAACACAAATATAGCCGTAAGTATTTTAATTATTCATCTATTTCTATAAAATATGCGCCACGCTAAGGGGAAAAGTATTTGCTTTCCATGGAATATAAGATCTTTTTCAGCAGTTTTAGCGATTTTCCATTACCCTGTGAAACATACACGTTCCACGGTTTCACAAGGTAATGGACAAAACGGCACAACCGCTGAATAAGATTTTACATTTCATGGAAATCAAATATTTGTCCCCTTAGTGTGGCGTATATTTCATAGAAATCGATGAAGAAATAAAATACTTATGGCTATGTTATTTTCCAATTTTTACAAATTTCTTCTTGTAGCTTTAGTCAAAAGTCACATGGTATTGCTTCACTGAGTACTAGATGATCTGAGAACCAATAAGTTACACTATCTCTAAAAAAGTATATTTAAAAAAGCATTGTTTTCATAATTTTATTTTTTTTGAAGTATAGTCAACTTGGGGATTTTGGAATGCATAAGAATTAAAGGAACTTATCCCGCAGGTCACACAGTTACATGAAAATTTAAATTTTACATCAGTATTGCTGGTTCCTTGTGGAAGGGCAAGTTAGTACTCAGCATGTTAGAATGAGTATTTTGCATTGTCTATAAAAATATTTTATCATTTAATTTTATGTAGAGTAGGACAAAGTGAATAGTAAATCTAGACCCAACGAAAAATTTAAGCACTGTATGGGGTATCAAAATTAAGATAATGTAATCATATACTTCATAGCCTGACACTACATTGACGATGTAGTAAAGTAAAAAAATTCTCTTCATTGATAATCAAGTGTGAAGGTTTATTATCTGGTTTATTGTTTACTGTGTGCATGCTATATGCATCATATTAGGGGATTATGGATCCAAACTCAGTTCATTAAGTTCTCCATTATTCCTTAAATTGTGTATGTGCTTAATTAATCTTCACTAATCCATTACCATAGCAACGGTTAGTCATATCTGGATCATAATAAAGCAGTTTCATGACCAAACACTATAGATTGTATCAATTTCATTTTCCATTGATCAACATTAGGCAAGTCTTTTCATGAATTTGCTATTGTGATTGCTTTAAATGAAGATCTTATTTAGGGGTAGTCAGCTAAATTGCTAATTTTGCAAAACTTCGGAAATCTGAGTTGTATTTTTTTCATTCATCTACTGGGTGGTATTTATGAGATGGAAGAACAGGGAAGTTTTAAATAGCTGTATTTAAAGATATATTTATAAACATTATAAATCCAACAAATTTTGATTGATTGATTGATTGATTGATTGATTGATTGATTGATTGATTGATTGATTGATTGATTGATTGATTGATTGATTGATTGCAACTTACAAGTGTTAAGACGGAAATATAGTAACTATGTGTTTTTCAGTGTTAGCTGTTTATCTTGATTGTTGACCCACTTTATAAACCAATGCAATAGAAAAACGGAAGTCAGACTGGTTTGTGTGGCGTAACGCCACACAATGATATTACCACTTTTCAGCTTACGACCAATTCAACGACTATAGGCCAGGAAATAGTCCTCCGCAAATAAATAGTTCCATGATTTGAACGATATTACGAGCATGCTATACAGGTTACACGTATCATTTAACTTGATTTGTATACATTACCTACATTTATTTTTATTAAGACCAGCAATTATATCAGACTTTCATTTATAAAGGATATTTTTAGTAAATTATTCAGTTTTTGCCTATTTCTGACTCCATTTCTTACTACCAAAGGCCTATTAACACAGATCTTTTATTCTTCAAGACATAAAAAGTAATCCCACGGTTATCAACATTTCTAATTTGGCTACGTATGAAGTTATGTTTTATAACCTGTTGTATTTTGAAAGTCAGTCACATTCGTTTATGATAAGGCCAACAAAGTATTATCTAACCTTTTAAATAGGCTGTTAATTAAAATCACTCCGCCGTATGACATAATTCTGTGCCCGTGGACGGTATCCGTATTCTCCGAAACTGGTATCTGCCTGTACCAAATTGTATACTGTGTGGGGAACTCAATCTAATGTAATCACGACTGACTCGTTTTTGAAACACCGCTTCTATCATCTTCATAGTTGTTAAACACCAACACTAAAGTATTATTTGACTTAACAAAAGAGTAAAAATTAACATAGTTATACAATGTAATCAACCTCTGATGACGAGTTTACCGTTGAAATTGTAAGTACACTTACGTACCCGGAACATTTCGTACCAAAACAAAATGATTCTTGAACAATGTTATGTCTCTATTGTGCTTTTGATAGCAATGTTTATGACATTATTTCAGTACTGTGCATAGGATTTAATTTGCTTAGCAATGCTGTCTTGTACCAGTCATGGCAACTTTTTAATATTTATAAACCTGAGACGCTACCGTGTATTAGTTTGATTTGTAACTGACAAGCTCAGTCAGTAAAGCATTGCCCTGTAAGCAAAAGGTCCCCAACCAGTTTCATTTCACTCTGTTGGCGTTAAGACAGATAAGCTGTCTCCAAGTGGCTGCTTTCAAATTCTGACGGTCCAGCTTATATACATGCTAGACAGATAAGCTGTCTGCAAGTGGCTGCTTTAAATTGGCATGCGGCTATTTCGTGACCAGGCTTATTTGTATCACCATATCGACATTCCAGGTTAAAATCCGTTTCCCAGGATAACGGAATTTATTGAGCGACAATGTGCGAGATATTCCGAATGTACGTCAAGGGGGGGAAATGCATATAGCTTATAGAGCAACCAGGTACAATAATCGCGATTATTTAAGCCAAATGATAAGAATTTGTAAAAAGTCTTACTAGTAAACTATGACAGCACAATTTTACGACCTCGCTGACAATATTTTCGCCAAAATAATATGTTTAACTTGAAAAATGTGTATATTTTCTCGCCATGGGTATCAAGCTACGGAAGCGGCAGTGTAGAATAAAATGCAATATTTCAAATATAAAGCATTTTTTAGGATAATTCTTTCCACTGTACTAAGTCATAAGGAGACTAAACAGTCACTTATCGTGACACCTGTTGAATTCTCCAAGTCGTTAAAAATGGTAATTGTAAATATCTCTTGCTTAACGCTAAGCACGTTCCAGGTAACTTCTGGTTCCCTTAGTTTCTTGAGCAGCACAAACGTTTGAGTGAGGCTGTGCTTATCAGTACTCTGGCATAAAATTTTGATACAACCTTGATTCGATATTGGTTTTAATGGCATCAGTACGCCACACATCGGTACTTTCAGTGCTTTGATTTCTGGGTGATATGTCATGTCTGGCTGTAAAATGGAACATGCAAAATTTGCATTATATACCAAGTGGTAGGTCCACCCAGCATTGATTTATGCATGTTCCTTGTTACAGCCAGCCATGACATTCATTTTATCTCGCGACATGTGTCCGATCAACTTATGACATTTGATAACAATAATGATATAACATCTTTATTTTCTGTGGATAACATAAGATAACAGAGATAACACTAGAGATAACAGAGAAAACCATATTGCATATCAACACCTAAATCAGATGCATGGGTGTATTTCAGTCATATTTAAAACAACAATTTTGATAAAAAATGTATTGGCAATAATTATATAGAATTATGATATTCTTTATTTCTGTCTCATTTATGTACATGCATAAAATTTACACCATATAAAACAATTTGAATGTACATAACCATGCATCATTGAACTATAAGAGACATTTGGCACTTATAAAGAACTCGATAATTTTTTGCACCAAAATACTACATGTACAATATTACATAAATACTGATTATATTAAGTTCTATTAATTAATGTATCAAATATTTACACAAGTAAGACAAAGATATTGCCATAAATGCGTTTGTTAAAAATTTGTTAAAAAAACTTTTTGATGTAAGAAACTGAAATTTGCATTTCAACTGAACCTAAAATGATTCCATCACAATTTATGTACATTTCAAAAACCTTTAATCATCCTGTGAAGACGGCAGGGTTCCGTCTAGTATATTGAATTCCATATTTTACAAACCAGTTAGTTACAAGTCGAATAGTTTCCTGCGGCTGATAACTTAGTTGTATTGTTTATGATGTGTTTTTGCCGTTTGGATGCAATTCGAATTTATTCCGGTGTAAGATTAAATTTATGTTTCTGTCAAAATAATTCCAATACGTGTAATATCGGAAAATACCGATCAATCTAACAACAAACGCCATGATGAGACAAAAATCGTATTCAGTTTAAACAAACAAATATCCTCCAATTATTTGGTTGTGTTAAATGTATGTGCCGAACGAATGAACAAATTCAAAATAATTAGAAAAAATGTTGATCATGTATCAATACCATGCTTCTGTTAATCTAGCGATGTGTTCTCTACGGGATGTAGTCCATTGTCCACTATATTTATTATTGACCGGGATGATAATGCAGCTGCAGAATCCTGCTGTTTAGGTTCGTGGTCTCGCGTTCACAGTGAAATTTCGGAATAGTTCTGATTTCTTTGGTAAATAAACTATTGTAATGCGATAAAGACCGATGTTATCCGCATGGAATAACGGAATAGTCTGGTTCACGACATTCTTACAAAATGCTTCTTTTTTGGATATATTTTTTTGAAATCGTGAACCATCCAGAACATGTCACGTGCCCCTCCATGGTCATTTTACTTTTGGCAAGCCGCAGGTTAATAACTGCTCATCATCGGGTCTCCTTGCTGGATCTGTAATAGCTTGGCAATATTTTCGCCAACCTGTATACGCTGGCCTGTAATACTTTGAAATGAGAAATGCAGGCTGGGTGAATAGTGACCTTTCAAGCTTAAGCCTGACACTGGTTCAGTAATCATCTTTACTTAACTGCATTATCAGCATTGCAAAACATCGCTATAACACAGATGCTATATACAAATCGAAATAAAAATTAAATGTATTATCGATGTTCAATTTTGTTCAATCTTGTGCACATTCACTTTTAATGATATATTTCTTAAATCTACACTGATAACAGCGGCCAGTCGATTGTGCAGTGTTAGTCGATTGTGCAGGTTTTTATTATGCATGTTTGTTTATTGATAAGTCTAGAGTTAACTCCAGCGACAGCTATACTTTCATGGACATGTTATTCTACATGGTCAAGTTAACTAACACAATTTGATTCACAAAGTGACTTTTACACTAAGTCTTGCTGTTTTGGTGGTGGCTTCATATTTTAGAGTGAATCTTGAAATCCACTGTACCTGGGTATCTGAAAAAGAAAACGACACTTATAAAATTTAAACTTTCGATGTGTGTATGACTTTGTGGACAAACAAAATCCTCCCTGACAAAACTCCTCAACAAAATCCAACCTGACGAAACTCCTCAACAAAATCCTCCCTGACGAAACTCCTCAACAAAATCCAACCTGACGAAACTCCTCAACAAAATCCTCCCTGACGAAACTCCTCAACAAAATCCAACCTGACAAAACTCCTCAACAAAATCCAACCTGACAAAACTCCTCAACAAAATCCAACCTGACGAAACTCCTCAACAAAATCCAACCTGACAAAACTCTTCAACAAAATCCTCCCTGACGAAACTCTTCAACAAAATCCAACCTGACGAATCTCTTCAACAAAATCCAACCTGACGAAACTCCTCAACAAAATCCAACCTGACGAAACTCCTCAAAAAACCATACCCTGACAAAACCCTCCTGAGCAAAAACCTCCGATACTGGTCAAAATCTACAGTTAAACATGTACAGTTAAGGTGTTCTTGTACTTCCTACTTATCAATACTATACAGGGAGTATACGCAATTTTGAGATCAGCATGTTTAAGGGCAAGATCAATATGACATTCGATCAAAACATCTGGTCTGATTCATCAGAATTTTTCCAAAAATGGCTACCAACATACAATTTACTGTAACTTTTCTGTATCAAATATGGAAAAATATCAAAAACACTTATTTATGGTCCATGAAACGTAGTTTTACATTTTATGGCACATTAAATTTTCAAGTATGTACCAGTATACAAGTAAATGTTTTGTCTTAAGTATATGTTCAAATACAGTAAATTTTGCCTAACGACGAGTCTGATTATTTGACTATCCAATCCGACCATCAATATAATATGTCTTTTTTGAACCTGATTTTATGTCCCTAGCATAGTTACTTTGGAGGGCAAATAGATTTTTTCTTGTCCGTCAGTCTGGGGTTTTATGGTAAATATGTGTTCATTCCAAATGTGAAATCTACGCGTATTTAAGCTAACTACTGTCATCAAACTGAATGGGAACATTAATTGTCCGCGTGTGTATTTGAGTTGTAACGGCCCATGACTGTAACATGGTCAAATGAAAAGAGGGGGCATCCGTGTCCTTCAGTTCAGATGTGACAACTGCCACACTGTTATATAATGAATGGCCAGCATATCTGGTCCCAATGACCAATTTATTGCAGTTTTATGTCCCAAAAATGAAATCATATTAAAGCAAGGAGTGTCAACTGTATCACTTTATAATATCAGGGTACATGTTAGCAATGATGATAAATTGACACTTATTGGTAGATAAGCCAAAGGTAATTGTATCATTGATAAAGACTAAAAAAAATTATACTTTCTTAACTTCTTAAGGTAACATAAATTTCTTTATCAATGATACTCTACCTGTGAGAATAGCTGGGATTAAAACAATATATTGTTTATCGATTATCATATGTTGATTGAAACTACCAACTTTGTTTGTTCAACCACATCTATAAGATTCCTGTTTTGAGATGGTGCGTACATTTTTAGCTCACCTGTCACAAAGTGACAGAGTGAGCTTTTGTGATCACTCTTCATCCGTTGTCCATCCGTCAACAATTTGCTTGTGTAGACACTAGAGGTCACACTTTTGGCCTAATCTTTATGAAATTTGGTCACAATGATCATCTCAACGAAATCTAGGTCATGTCGGATATTGGGTCATCCGGGGTAAAAACTAGGTCACAAAGACAAATCATAGAAAACCCTGGTGCAGTCACTAGAGATCACAATTTTGACATGATCTTTATGAAAATTGGTCACAATAATCATATCAACAAAATCTAGGTCAAGACTTTAGTGCGATATTGCATCATCTGGGGCCAAGAACTAGGTCACTAGGTCAAATCACAGGGCTGGCATGCACTGCTACAACAGGTGAGCGACCTAGGGCCGTCTTGTTGACATTGTTGTTCATTTGTGCAAATAATTAGGTTTTAGTTAGCCTAGGATGTTTGAACGACATACTGCTTGTGACTGAGACTGTGTGTCATTGGTGCGTTTTATCCCAAATGACCTCTGGCCTTGATGGATTATAAAGAGACACCAGGCTGTACGAAAGCATAGATACGCCAGCACAATAACGTTAAATTTTTTGTGTGAAAATAACGGAGGGTTTTGTGAAAACAGAAAAAATACCATGAAACCAGTTCATATTTTCATGAAACC
Source organism: Spisula solida (assembly GCA_947247005.1). Taxonomy (NCBI): domain Eukaryota; kingdom Metazoa; phylum Mollusca; class Bivalvia; order Venerida; family Mactridae; genus Spisula; species Spisula solida. The sequence goes on along the minus strand of OX365950.1, from coordinate 15,717,068 downwards.
AGATAATATTTTCATGAAGCCAGACAATTTTTTCATGAAAGTAAAACAATTATGTTAAATAATTCTTACCTTTTATATAACTATGATGTTGCCTTGCACTATAGTGTTTTAGCTTAGCTGAAGTTGTGATTTGGTAACTGGAGTAGGTTTGGTGGGGGTAGCTCTGATTCTTGTCCTTCTTGGATCTGTAGCCACTCTTTGAAATGATTCAGGTTTGTTGCCTCCTGTTGATATGGTGTCCCGTTGTCCATGAATGTCCAAGCATGTTGGAGACATTCCAAGGCTTCTGGACATCTTCCTTCTAACTGGAATATTCTAGCTTTCAGGGCATGAGCAATCATTCTTGGTC